>CP106734.1:173070769-174436215 GCA_025506655.1 Gossypium rotundifolium | reverse complement strand
TACAAATGTAATAATATATGTATATACATTTGTATGATAATTATTTATTTACTTAAATATTAAGTAAGATATTTATAAATTAAATATTGATATTATAAGATTTTTATTTGTTAAATAAATAATGAAAGACAAATGGATGGTAATGATAGTGTACAAATGTACAAAGATACATGTATACAAATGTATTAATTATATTGTTATTAAATAGATATTTTATAATTAATAATTAATAATTAATTAATATATATTAAGTAAAATAAAGTAACTAAATAGGGAAATAGAAGAAGAAACAGAGAGCATTTTGAAACAGGGGAAAGAAAAGAAAGAAGGAAAATAAAAGGAGAAACTAGGGATTTGAAGCTTTAAGCTTTAAAAGTTAAAAAGGAACTCGAGGTATCGACCCACAAAGGAAAGGAGAAGGTTACCGAGGAATAATCAAGCAAATTCGGGTTTGTATTACTATAATTCAAATTATTTATTATTTAATGTTAAATTTAAATTATGTGTGTGGTAAGTAAATAATAAGGTAAGTGACTTTATTGAATTGAATTTGAAAAATTGAATTGATTGAGAAATATGTGTTAGTATTGAATTATATTGTGGTTGGTGATGGGAAAAGTGTAATTGATATTGAAATTGAATTTGTTATGAAGATGAAAATGAAATTGAGAATTGAAATACCCCATTAACTAGTTGGGCTAAGTCGGATATAATTGGCATGCCATAAGATTTGGAAGAGTACGGGATTTATCGGCTTTGCCGATCAGGCACTTTATGTGTCGTATATCAGGCACTTTATGTGTCGCATTTCAGGCACCTCGTGTTTTGTATCAGGCACCTCGTGTGTCATTTCAGGCACTTATGTGTCGTATACTGATCAGGTACTATGTACCATTTTAGGCACAATATGCCGTACTGGTGTGTTTGGGTTGGAATCCGTGTATCTGCCAAAGTCCGAGTCGGTTAATAGGGGTAGCTAAAGGAAAGGTTAAATTGAATAAAATGAAATGGTTGAGCCATTGAAAGAAATGTGAAAATAGAACATGAATTGAAAAATGTGATTTGAATATGAGTATGAGAATGGAAAGCATGAACCATTGGTTCATGAGATGGATAATGGCTCAACATGAATGTGTATTATTCCGATTGTCAAATAGCTAAAATTGAATTGTATGGATATATTGAGAATGACAAACTTGTGTTTGAATTGTTTTAGTAAAATTAAAGTTACATGATTTAATGATATGATTATTATGCTTATAATTTGAATTATGGTAATACCACTTAGTATATGTATACTCAGCGTACGGTTGTTTCCATGCGCAGGTTAATAGGTGTTCAAAGTCCTGATTCAACATCCAAGGCTATCCCGACTCCAAAACAAAACTCGGTGATGCATTCTTCTTTGATAAAAGTGGCATGTACATAGGTGTTATTTTGGTCACTTTAAATTACTACATGACTTTTGTTATAAAGAATGATACTTGGTATTTTGATGTTATAAGTATAATTTAAATATGATTAAATATGAAATTGCATTGGTTGAATTGTTGGATTTTGGAATTGGTTGAATTGGTTATATTTGGAATGAATACGGTTTTAATTGCAGAGGGTTTTATGTGAAAATAAGCAGAAATGCTGTCGAAATTTATAAAAAAAATATATATTCTGAAATACTTAAATGAGTCCATTACATTTTTAACGCATATTTTAAAATTTCTAGAGTTCATTATAGGGACTTAATTATTAAATTGTACTATGAATGTGTTTTTATCTGTGAATTATTCGTAAGTTGTCTGATATGTCCGATAATGTCTCATAACCCTGTTCCGACGACAGTTTAGGGTTAAGGGGTGTTACATTTTAGTGGTATCAGAGCTATCAGGTTTATCGATTCTCGGACTAAATCGAGCTCGAAAGTAAGTCTAGAAGTACATGCCACATGTCATGTCAAGTCAAAACTGAGTCGGGATTTTTGGATGCTGATTTATTTAATTATTTTTGGTTTTATAGATTAGAGATGTATGATGAACACATTGAAGATATAAATGAAGAAATGTTCACTGGGGATGAAGAACCATATGATTTAGATGAAACTGAGTCAGCTACACCCAGTGTAAATCCGATCAGAAATCAACCTCCCAGTGTAGAAAGAGAGAACATTAGGGAGAGAGATGAAAAAGGTAGAAATGATTATGATGTAGTAAGGGTTTTAACTGATGCTCTTCAGCGAATAGCGGAGTCTATACCTGCTACCACATCTGTACCTATTCCTAGACGGGCCCCTATTAAAGAATTAAGAAAATACGGTGCCACGAAATTTTTGAGTCTGAAAGGGGTTGATTCGTTTGTAGCTGAAAACTGGATGGACGCAACAAAAAGAATTTTACAGCAGTTAGAATGTATGTCGCGAGAAAGTCTATTATGTGCTGTATCTTTATTACAGGGTGAGGCATATTTATGGTGGGAATCCGTAATTCGACATTTACCGACTGATCAAGTAACATGGATCTATTTCAAAAAGAATTTCAAAAGAAGTATACTGGGGATATGTATATAGAAGACAAGAAACAAGAATTTTTGATGCTAAAACAAGGTGAAATGACAGTAGTGGATTATGAACGGGAGTTTTCAAGACTTGGTAGATATGCATCAGAGTTTGTACCAACTGAAGCAGATAGCTGTAAAAGATTTTTACGAGGATTAAGAGATGAAATAAAACTGCAATTAGTGTCCCAGCAAATCACTGAATTTGTGGATTTTATCGAGCGGGTGAAAATGGTAGAACAAGTTTTGGGATTAGATAAAAAGCCTGAAATGACTAAATTGTCTGGGAAACTAGTTGGAACTGCTAGTTCTAATCCTTTACCAAAAAGAATCAGAGAATCTAGAGATGGTTGGAGACCTAGTTTTAGATCTGATCGAGGGGACAGAAGCCAAGAAAAATAGACTACGATATCTGTTGGTAGTGTAAGAGGTCTACCCCGAGATGCAAAAATTTTAGAATGTGGATATTGCGAGAAGAAACATTTAGGTGAATGTTGGAAAGTGACTGGAGGCTACTTCTGTTGCGGGTCGGCAGAGCACTTCGTTAAAGATTGTCCGAAGAATAAAATTGTTACATCGGTTACATCCCAAAGATCAGTGTCTACTACTCGAGGCAGAGGTTCGGGCAGAGGTGGTTCTGTATCCAGAGGTGAAGGTGTACGAAGAGGCAGTGATATAGTTACACGGCAGTCGGAAGCTAGAGCACCAGCCAGAATGTACGTGGTTCGAACTCGGGAAGAAGGTGATGCACATGATGTCGTGACAGATATATTTTTATTGTATTTTGAGCGTATTTATGCTTTAATTGATCCGGGTTCGTCACATTCATATATTAATTCAAAATTAGTTGAGTCGGAGAAGTTAGAATCTGAAATGTCTAGAGTTTTCATAGAGGTGTCTAGCCCTTTGGGACAAACAGTATTAGTAGATAGAGTATGCCGGAGGTGCCCGTTAATAATACATGATAAAATGTTTCCTGTGGATTTGTTGATCATGCCTTTTGGCGATTTCGATATCATTCTGGGTATGGATTGGTTATATGAACATGGGGTAGTTTTGGATTGCTATAAAAAGAGGTTTAGTATTCAGACAGAAAATGGGGATAGAATTGAAATGAGTGGCATCCGTACCAATGGTTCGACACGTATCATTTCGGCAATGAAGGCTAATAAATTATTACAGCAAGGTTATTCAGCGTATTTGGCATATGTTATTAATTTTGATTTAGTGGGGAGTCTATGCAATCAGATTAGGATTGTATGCGAGTTCTCAGTTGTATTTTAGAAGAACTACAGTGTTTACCATTTGATAGAGAGGTTGAATTTGTTATTGAGGTGTATCCAGGTACAACACCAATTTCTATACCTCCGTACCGAATGTCGCCTACTGAATTGAAGGAGTTGAAAGTGCAGTTATAGGATTTATTAGATCGAGGCTTTATCCGACCGAGTATTTCACGTTGGGGAGCTGCAGTATTGTTTGTTAAAAAGAAAGATGGTTCTATGCGGTTATGCATTGATTATCAGTTGAACAAAGTGACAATCAAGAACCGGTATCCTTTGCCTCGTATAGATGATTTGTTTGATCAGCTTAAGGGAGCTTCAATATTTTCTAAAATTGATTTGAGATCCAGGCATTATCAGCTAAAGGTGAAGGAAAGTGATGTGCCTAAGACTGCCTTCCATACTCGTTATGGCCATTATGAATTTTTGGTGATGCCGTTTGGATTGACCAACGCCCCAGCTGCTTTCATGGATTTGATGAATCGCATTTTCCAGCTGTACCTAGATTAGTTTGTGGTGGTCTTTATTGGTGATATATTGGTATATTCGAAGACAAAGGTAGAACATGATCAACATCTTCGAAAACTTTTATAGATTCTGCGGGAAAAATAGTTGTATGGAAAATTAAGTAAATGTGAATTCTGGTTGTCTGAGGTAGTATTTTAGGACATGTGGTATCTGTCGACGGGATTAGAGTTGATTCGAAAAAAATTGAAGCAATTGTTCAGTAGAAAGTTCCAAAGAATGTATCTGATGTACGCAGTTTTCTCGGTTTGGCTGGATATTATCGAAGATTTGTAAATGGATTCTCGAAGATAGCACTACCAATGACTAAACTACTGCAGAAGAATATTCTTTTTATCTGGGATAATCAGTGTCAGAAGAATTTTGAGACTTTGAAGCAAATATTGACAGAGGCACCGGTATTAATATTACTAGAGTCAGGGAAAGATTTTGTTGTGTATAGTGATGCTTCTTTGAGTGGTTTGGGTTGTGTATTGATGCAAGATGGGAAGGTCATTGCATATGCATCTAGACAGTTGAAGCCATATGAACGTAATTACCCGACGCAAGATTTGGAGCTAGCTGTAGTAATTTTTGCTCTAAAGATCTGGAGACATTACTTATATGGTGAAAAATGTTATATTTACACAGATCATAAAAATCTTAAATATCTTCTATCACAGAAGGAATTGAATTTAAGACAAAGACGGTGGATCGAGCTTCTAAAAGATTATGATTGTGTTATAGACTATCATTCAGGAAAAGCAAATGTGGTAGCTGATGCATTGAGCAGGAAAGCTGCGATTGAATTACGAGCAATGTTTGCTCGGCTCAGTGTTAATGATGATGGAAGCTTGTTAGCTGAATTAAGGGTTAAGCCGATGATGTTAGATCAGATTAGAGCAGCTCAAATGGAAGATGACAAATTATTAAAGAAAAGAGAAATGGTTCAGAATGGCACAGTCGAGAGTTTTAGTATTGATGAACATGATTGTTTGAGGTTTCAAAATCGGATTTGTCTTCCAACTACTTCTGAATTAAAAAGATGATTCTTCAAGAAGCACACGGTGGCACTTTTACATTGCATCCTGGTAGAACAAAAATGTATCGTAATTTACGGGAGCTTTATTGGTGGCCAGGGATGAAGAAAGATATAGTTGAATATGTTAGTAAATGTTTGACTTGTCAACAAGTAAAGGCAGAACATCAGGTACCGACAGGGTTACTCTAGCCTATTAGTATTCCTGAATGGAAATGGGATAGTATTACTATGGATTTTGTTACGGGGTTGCCATCGTCGGCGAGCAAAAAGAATGCCATTTGGGTGATAGTTGATCGGCTTACTAAGTCTGCTCATTTCATAGCAGTCAGGACTGATTGGTCTCTACAGAAGCTTGCTGAAGTTTATATCCGAGAAATTGTGAAACTGCATGGTATTCTAGTATCTATAATTTCTGATCGGGATCCACGATTTACATCAAGATTTTGGAAGCAGTTACATGATTCTTTAGGTACTTGACTTAATTTTAGTACTGCATTTCATCACAAACCGATGGACAATCAGAACGGGTAATTCAGATTTTAGAAGACATGCTTCGGGCTTGCATTATTGACTTTGAATCAGGTTGAGAGCGATACTTGCCATTAGCTGAATTTGTTTATAATAATAGTTTCCAATCTAGTATTCAAATGGCTCCATATGAAGCATTATACGGTTGAAGATGCCGATCACCTATATGTTGGACAGAGTTGAATGAGAAAAAGATAGTTGGACCAAAATTAATTCAGGAGACAGAAGAAATAGTTAAAAAGATCAGAGACAAGTTAAAAGTAGCTTTTGATAGACAAAAGTTATATGCATATCTAAAGCGACGGGATATAAAGTATTCTGTGGGTGATAAAGTGTTTCTAAAGGTATCGCCTTGGAAGAAAATTTTGAGATTTGGTCACAAAGGAAAATTAAGTCCTCGTTATATTAGGCCGTATAAAGTAGTTGAAAGAATCAGACCGGTTGCCTATCGACTAGCTTTGCCTCCAGAATTACAGAAAATTCTTGATGTTTTTCATGTTTCCATGTTACGAAGGTATCGATCGGATCCATCTCATATTATTTCTACTGAAGACATTAAGATTAGACCGGATTTTTCATATGAAGAAGAACCAGTTCAAATACTAGCTCGAGAAGTGAAAGAATTAAGAAACAAACGGGTCCCTTTGGTAAAAGTACTGTGGAAAAGCCATAGTGTGGAAGAAGCAACTTGGGAAACGGAAGAAACTATGAGAGCACAGTATCCTCACCTATTCTCATGTAAATTTCGAGGACGAAATTTTTTTAAGGGGGGAAGAAATGTAACGACCCAAAATCCGTGGGCACCGAAAAAAGTGTGTTATCGGGCCTCCGTCTTAATAAATCGAGTTAGTAAATAATTATGAAGAGTAATTATGAGTCTAATAGTGTGTTTAATTAGATCTTTATTTAGTGAATTTAGCTTAGTTTAAAATAATTAGTAAAAGAAAAATAAATAAATAAATAATTATTAATTGTTAATTAAATAATTATCTTTAAGATTTTATTTGATGACAAATTAGATAATTGACAAGTGTAAGGTGTTGATTAAATACAAATGTAATAATATATGTATATACATTTGTATGATAATTATTTATTTACTTAAATATTAAGTAAGATATTTATAAATTAAATATTGATATTATAAGATTTTTATTTGTTAAATAAATAATGAAAGACAAATGGATGGTAATGATAGTGTACAAATGTACAAAGATACATGTATACAAATGTATTAATTATATTGTTATTAAATAGATATTTTATAATTAATAATTAATTAATATATATTAAGTAAAATAAAGTAACTAAAGAGGGAAGCAAAAAAAAAAGAGAGCATTTCAAAGCAGGGAAAGAAAAGAAAGAAGGAAAATAAAAGGAGAAACTAGGGATTTGAAGCTTTAAGCTTTAAAAGCTAAAAAGGAACTCGAGGCATCAACCCACAAAGGAAAGTGGAAGGTTACCGAGGAATAATCAAGCAAATTTGGGTTTGTATTACTATAATTCAAATTATTTATTATTTAATGTTAAATTTAAATTATGTGTGTGGTAAGTAAATAATAAGGTAAGTGACTTTATTGAATTGAATTTGAAAAATTGAATTGATTGAGAAATATGTGCTAGTATTGAATTATATTGTGGTTGGTGATGGGAAAAGTGTAATTGATATTGAATTTGAATTTGTTATGAAAATGAAAATGAAATTGAGAATTGAAATACCCTATTAACTAGTCGGGCTAAGTCGGATATAATTGGCATGCCATAGGATTTGGAAGAGTACGGGATTTATCGGCTTTGCCGATCAGGCACTTTATGTGTCGTATATCAGACACTTTATGTATCGTATTTCAGGCACCTCGTGTGTTGTATCAGGCATCTCGTGTGTCATTTCAGGCACTTATGTGTCGTATACTGATCAGGTACTATGCACCGTTTTAGGCACAATGTGCCGTACTGGTGTGTTTGGGTTGGAATCCGTGTATCCGCCAAAGTTTGAGTCTGTTAATAGGGGTAACTAAAGGAAATGTTAAATTGAATAAAATGAAATGGTTGAGCCATTGAAAGAAATGTGAGAATAGAACATGAATTGAAAAACGTGATTTGAATATGAGTATGAGAATGGAAAGCATGAACCATTGGTTCATGAGATGAATAATGGCTCAACATGAATGTGTATTATTTCAATTTTCAAATAGCTAAAATTGAATTGTATGAATATATTGAGAATGACAAACTTGTGTTTGAATTGTTTTAGTAAAATTAAAGTTATATGATTTAATGATATGATTGTTATGCTTATAATTTGAATTATGTTAATACCACTGAGTATATGTATACTCAGCGTATTGTTGTTTTCGTGCGCAGGTTAATAGGTGTTCAAAGTCCTGATTCAGCATCCAAGGTGATCCCGACTCCAGAACAAAACTCGGTGATGTATTCTTCTTTGATAAAAGTGGCATGTACATAGGTGTTATTTTGGTCACTTTAAATTACTACATGACTTTTGTTGTAAAGAATGATTATTTTGACGTTATAAGTGTAATTTAAATATGATTAAATATGAAATTGCATTGGTTGAATTGTTGGATTTTGGAATTGGTTGAATTGGTTATATTTGAAATGAATACGGTTTTAATTGCAGGGGGTTTTATGTGAAAATAAGCAGAAATGCTGTCGAAATTTATAAAAAAAATATTCTGAAATACTTAAACGAGTCCCGTTACATTTTTAACACATGTTTTAAAATTTCTAGAGTTCATTATAGGGACTTAATTATTAAATTGTACTATGAATGTGTTTTTATCTGTGAATTATTCGTAAGTTGTCTGATATGTCCAGTAATGTCTTATAACCCTATTCCGGTGACAGTTTAGGGTTAAGGGGTGTTACATATCGATTCTTCTATGTTCTTAACAACTCACTTAAATTATGTATGTTTTTACGAATTGCTGTGCATAGAAACATCTTCACAACTTATATATATATATATATATATATATAGACATGCATATGCACATTTTCCCATAAAATATATTGTATTCATACATTTTATGATTATTTGAAATGAAATATTACCATCTTCAATAAATGCATGAGTTATGGAAGAAACTTAAGCATAATTTGTGTTAATCAAAACATGTAAATTTTGGTTAAATCATAATCATCATTAATAATGTATTTAATTAACATAAGTTAAATCAATAAATAAGAAAAAAAAACATTTGAGTGTTTTATATATAACACTTAGTGAAAAATAAAACTTACAATTAACTCATATTTAAGAATCTATTCGAATTCGACCGTGATTTATAATTAATTCGAATTCCAATTCCTTTTGTAATTAATATTACCGACGTTATATTTTTTATAGAAACAATTATTTGCATAAATTTGTGTGGACTGGGTCTAGGCTCGAGATTTTTTTCTTTAGAATGAAACTTTTCTTAAAATTTTGAATCAAATTTTACCCATTAACACTTCTATACGAGGGATGGCATTTAATCTATATATATATAAATATATATATATATATATATATATATAGATAGATAGATATATAATAAAACCAGCTTCTTAAAGAGCCACCAAATTAAATAAGGGTATTGTGGTCATTTGCTGAAAGTAAATAGGTGTATTGTAATTATTTTAAATTACTTTTCACTTGGTCTGCCTCTCTGGCACGGAAGTTCGTCTGCCTCTCTGGCACGAAATTAGGGTTTCCTTGTTTATTGCTATTTCTTGTTTTTTTGTTTTACTTTTACTCAAAGCGGCAACTTGGTTGATGAAGTTGTTCTGTTGAAATTTCAAACGTAAACGAAGGGATTCTACTCTGAAACCTGTAACAATGGAAAGAGATTTTATCGGATTAACAATAGATGAAGAGGAAGATGAAGTTTTACAAGTTCTGTCTGAACAAAATCTGGGAATAGAAGAACAAAATTTAAGTCTAATGGGTTGCTTTCTGACAGCAAGCATTATACACTTCCCGGCAATGAAAAGCACAATAGCAAATTTGTGGCATCCAGTGAAAGGTGTTCAAATTCGAGATCTCGGAGATAAAAGGTTTCTGTTTAAATTTTTTCATATCATGGGCATGGATTGGGTCCTCAAAGGCTCCCCATGGACATTCAATAATCATCTCCTAATTCTTCATAAGATTCAACAAGGAGAAAATCCAATGGAAATTCCCCTAATATATTCTCCGATATGGACATAAATCCATGACATTCCAATGGGATTTTTATCTGAAAATTTGGCAAGGCAATTAGGTGATTTTTGGGGGAGATTTCTAGAATATGATACATCAAATCTGGGAAAGGGAAGAAGAAATTTCATCCGGGTCAGAATTTAATTGGATGTTCGGCAGCCACTAAAAAGAAAAAAGAAAATGTCTTTTTTAGGAAATTGTTCATACATTAGATTCAAATATGAGAGACTTACTTTGTTCTGTTTCTATTGTGCCGTTTAGGTCATAATGATTCTTGTTAGGAGACAAAAATGTTGTTGGGGACGAAAGTGGCAACAATGGGATGGGATTTGTCTCTGAGAGCACAATCTAAAAGAGCAATGGCAATGAATAGCATCTAGCTATGTGAAGAAGGTGAGGCCGTACAGAATGAAAGTGGTGGCTCTAGTCAAATCGTGGATAGCAGGGTATGGTGCGTGAGGACTATGCCAGAAATCGAGGCCATAATAGATCCAGTTTTAGGATTTAATTTTGAAGGTAATCAGTCCAGATCAGTACAATGGAAGGAAAACTTAGCAGAAGCACAAACACATTCGACAATGGATCACGATTTGGAAGAAAGGGTTCTAATCGGGGAGGAGGGGAAAAAGAGACAACGAGGAAAAAATGCCAGTCATCCATTCAGAGAGAATAATGAAAGCGGACTAGTTAAAATAGGAGTTTGACAAAAATAACCTTTTATTATTAGAGGCAAGCCAACCAATCACAATGAAAATCTTAAGTTGGAATGTCCATGGTTTGGGGAACCAATGGACTATTCGCAGGCTTCAGTAAATGCTGAAGACACACAATCCCTAAATGTTCTTCTTTATAGAGACAAAGTTAAACAAAATATAGATGGAACGTGTTCGTAGAAGTTTTGGATTTGTTAACAGCATTGAGGTGGATTTTGATGGCTCAAAGGGATGATTATGTCTGACATGGAAAGATAAAGTGTCTATTACGTTCCAAAGTTTCTCTAGAAGGCACATTGATGTATTGGCTAACGATCAAAATGAAGAACAACAATGGAGGTTTACAGGTTTTTATGGCTCTCCTTATGAACAAGAGAGAGAGGACTCATGGAATTTACTGAGAAGGTTGCGATGGAATGAAGAACAGCCTTGGTTGGTATGTGGAGATTTTAATGAAATAATGTACGGTTTTAAAAAAAAAAAGGCGGGTTGCCCAAAGAGGAAAAAAGAATGAAAGCCTTCCGTAATGTGTTGGAAGATTGTCAACTAATGGATGTAGGATATACTGGAAACTGGTTTACTTGGGAAAGGGGAAATTTACCAGAAACGAATATACGAGAACGCTTAGATAGAGGTGTAGCCAACATCAATTGGATGTCTATGTTCCCGAGACCAACATTCAACATCTAGTGCATTCAACCTCTGGTCATTGCCCACTCTTAATAACCACAAGTAAAGAAGAAAAAAGGAAAAGATGGGAAACTTTTAGATTCGAAGCATGGTGGTTAATGGAGGAAACATTTGAAACGGAAGTTAAAAGCATTTGGGAGTCAGCATCAGGGGATCTAATACAAAAGCTGAAGTATCTTAAATCAGAGTTGAAAATTGGGATTCACGAATAGGGCATTTGACGAATCGAAAAAAGAAACATCTCACTTCAAAGTTGGCTACTCTAATGGAGGCAGAGAGGACAGATGACAATTTAGCAGAATTGATTGACACGAAGCTACAATTAAACTTTGAGATTGATAAGGATAAGAGTTATTAGGAGCAACGAGCGAGAATTAAATGGCTAAGACTGGGGGATAGAAACACAGCTTTTTTAGAGTATAGCTACACAGAAACAACGGCAAAATTGTATTCATAAGTTACAAGACCAGATGGCAGAAAGACAGAGGACCAGCAAGAAATGGTGGATGTAATATCCTAATTTTGTGGGTCTATGTATTTGGTATGTTGCATGGCTAAATTAGTAGGTTAAGGCTTTAAGGTGTGAATTGGGCTCGGATTTGGGCTTTAAAATTGGGGGATAAATTATTTAAAAATAGTGTTAGTAGTAATTAAATCTAAATAGCTATGTTTGATAGCCAATTGGGCTCGTGGCCCAAAAATCTGGAGTACTTTGAATGGGCATTAAGGTGGCGCCACTTAGGGGGATTATTGGGCCATGTGTGGCCACTTGAAGCCCAAAAGGATGGGTCAAATTCGGCACTCCTAGGGGAAGGGGGTTGGACGGCACATTTGCTTCAATTTAGGAGCTTTATTTTTTTTAATTAAGTGATAAAAGATGATAAAGGAAAGGAGAGAGTTGGTTTGGAGGTGGTCTCTTCTATAGGTGAGATAAAGATTGGATTATCTTGCAGGATAAGGGCTATCAGGAGGGAGAGAGTTGGCCAAAATTCTAACTGTGTGTGTGGGTGCTTGTGTATTGCCGAATTTAGTAGTTACTATCATCTTTTTCACTTTTATTTTTCTTTCTTTTCTCACCTATACTCTAAGCAAGCCGAAATTCTTTTCACCTTTGTGCCTCTGCCTTTTTGTTCAAAATCGAAACTCCCTAGCATTCTTCTCCTCTTCAACGTATTCCCAAAGGCTGAATCTTTTTTTTACTCATATTCCTCCTCCATAGTGAATCATCAAGGTGGTCTCTCTGTTTCTCGAAGGTTCATCGTAAGCCAAATACTCCTCTGTAATCCGGTGAGTTTCGAGATTTCCTTCCTCTGTGATTTCTTTGATTCTATCAAGCTCTAATCTAAATCACTTATTTTAAAGCTTGTCGATTTCTCTTCTCTGTCCATAGAAGTTTAATCCCGCCTATCGGTTGTCGAAATACCGATTTGGTGGAAAAGCCAAGGTAGGTTGATGGTAGGTTTGGTAGAATGGCCTTTCTTGTTCAATTATGGTTGGTAGAATGTCATATGGTACATGTTGGTTCCAAATAAGGGATCGGTTTGATAGTTTGGTGTTGGTAGAATGTAGGTGGGGTGTGAAGCTTTCTTAAAGACTTTCGGGATCTGAAAGCTAGGTAAGGGTTTCGTTTAAACACTAAGTTTATTTATTAGATCTCATCGGTTTGATTGGTTTAGTGACCAAGGGTTATTATGGACTCGAATAGCAGTCAAGCAGAAGGAGGGGTTGGATCTGTAAACCCAACGTCAAAATACAAAAAGCGATCTGTGTCAGGAGTGCGCGATTGGCCATCCGGGTGTGGGCCAACATCGGGGTTGGATTGTAGGCCAATCGTGGTAGTTTCGAGTGATAGTAGCGTAGAAGCAGTAAAAGCGTTAGTGTGAAAACCAGGTGTGTAACTCTTACACACTTTCTTACTTAATATGTGTTAATGTTGTGTGTTGTCTAAAAGCCGGAATGACGGCTATGGTTATTGAAATACCCTTTTGAGTAAAAGCGTGGATGCTGGGTAAGTTGTTACTATTACTCGTATTGTATGTGATCTATGAAAGCATGTTATCTTGTATACATAATTTAGTATGTTAAACATGATCATACTGATATTGTTACCATAAATATGTGTTATGGGTGATGAGAGGAGGGGGAAGTATGATCTATCAGACCGTCACCAGTGAGTTGGTATCACACAGTGGGTTGGCCCCACATATATTTAAAATTGTGACTAAGTCTTAGTGATTTGGAACCACCAGTGGTTTGGTACCACATATGTATCTCTTTTGTAACTTCGGTTACCAGTGGGTTGGCACCACCAATGGTTTGGTACCACAAGGGGTAGATTTGGGAGACTCAGATGGATACTAGGTTGGATGGGTTGCATGACTTGCATATTAATGTATGAATTTGTGTAAGGGCATAATTTCTCTGGGATGGGGATTTATACACTAAGTCTCGGTGACTCACCCCTTTCCATTACATTTTGTAGATCAGGCCTATATCATGGATATGGAGCCGGAGAGGACTCGAGGTGGCCATGCAAAGCATTTGGTTTATCACAAAATTTTCATTTGAACTTAGTTATTTCGTTTAATTCTGGTTCACAGTTATGTAAATAATGCCGCCTAAACTTTATTTTGGGTTTGTTTTTATTTTGTAGACTCTAAAGTTCATATTTACTATGTTAATTAAACTAGGAATTGAATGTTTAAAAAAAACTAGATAAGTACTTGTTTTTTTATATATACCACGCCTAAGTAAATAATACGAAATATCAACATGTTTTGCACCTTTCCAAAACACCTCGACATTTTTGAAATTTTTTTTTTAGTTTTACGACTTTTCCTTTTCGAAAATCAACGAATCGGTTTTAAAGCATTTTTCCTTTTCGTGGCACTTTAGATCCGGTTGTAGCGTTTAGACTGGGTTTGGGGTGTTACATTTTGGTATCAGAGCCCAGTTTAAAAGCTCGGTTGTGGGTGTAGGGCCCAAAATATGTTTTTGGGTTTGTGAAATGATTAAGCATGGCACCTGAGTCTCTCGGCACGATCCACCTGTAAGTGCCCTAACTAACATTGTGATATATATTTGTTGGGTTTTGTGGGCTTAGGCGTAGCTAAGGATGATAGTACCAATGGACTCTAGGTTAGACAAACAACTTTCTAATCCATAAGACTTAACCTTAATAAATGTAATCAGAGACAAGTCATAAGGCTAAAGTGTGGCAACAAGCATATGCATGTCAGGAGTAGATCCGGAAGAGCTTGGTATTTAAGCGGTCAAGTGACATACCTCCTCTTCGAGGAATCTTACAGTGCATAGTGATTGTTCACTTTAGCCAAGCTGTGGTGTGGCAATAGGCATATGCATGTCTAGGAATGGATTTAGGAAAAGCTTGGTATTTAAGCGATCCTAGTGACTCACCTCCTTTTCACTAGAATCCTACATGGTGCATAGTGACTATTCACCCTAGTTCTGATGGCGTCGACAGCCAAAACTTACAACTAAAACCCGAAAGGGACCGACCACACTGCTTTGTGAAAACCCTAGTTTTGAAATTACCAAATAACCCTAGATTTGAAAAAATTACCTTAGATTGAAAAAAAAGACCAAAATACCCTTGGTTTATAAAACTACCAAATTACTCTGACTTGTAAAATTTCTCGGAATACCCTCGAATTTACAAAATTATCAAAATATCCTTGAATTTGTAAAATTACCGAAATACCCCCGAGCTAAAAAAATTAATTACCAAAATACCCTTATTTCGCCAAATCACCCTGAATCATATTTTGGAAAATTACAAAAATACCCTTGTAGGTTAAAATGATGAAAATACCCTTAGGTGATGGATGTGCTCGTATGAATGTTGAATGTGCATGTTTCCTAGAATTAGGAAGACTGAAAACTGTAGATAGGTCCGAATGCGAAAGAATCACTTTTAAAACTATTTTCATAAGCCGTGGTAGGGGTAGGATGGCCTTGTCGGAGCCAGCAGGGTCTAGCCATGGGTCCAAAAATGTGATGCCGAATCTGTCGACGGCGGAAGCTGAGTTTCAGGACTACACCGATGGTAATAATGTAGTATCGTAGGCGGTACTACGAGTTTTAAAAAGGGTTACCGAGGCAGGTGGGGGGCAGGAACTCGCAAATCGGTGGATGAGCGACTCCGAGCTAACGGACGGAGGTATTTAGGGGGTGTCCGGTGTAGCTCTCAATACTGCTGAGTATTGGTTGGAGGCAACAGAGCGAATAATGGATGACCTAGACTTCTCGGCCGAAGAGAAGTTGAAGGGGGTAGTATCTCTTCTCCGGGATGAGTAGTACCAGTGGTGGCTCACGGTAAGGGATGGTGTAATGGTAGGTGATATCACCTGGGATTATTTTAGGGCAGCATATCAAAGGAAGTATGTGGGGACTGGCTATACTGATGCGTAACGTAGGGCGTTCTTAAATTTGGTACAAGGGAATAAGTTGGTACCCTAGTACGAGGCTAAATTTTGAGGTTGAGTAGGTATGCTCGGGGTATGGTGGCCACAGAACATGAGCGCTATGTTAGGTTCGAGGACGGGCTGAGAGATGAGCTGCGGGTGTTGATTGCACCTCAGTGTGAAAGGGAATTTGTCGTTCTCGTGGAAAAGGCCAAAATAGCTGAAGAGGTGAAGCGTACCGAGAAACAGAATCAGGATAGGGGCAAGGATAAAAGGAGCTTTGGGCCATTAGGGTCCGAAAGAAGTGCTCAAAAAAGGACTAGATTTGGTGGGTCGGATCAAGTGCGAGGCTTCTTGTTGCTACTCGTTGGCCACCGGTGTGCTCGATGTGGAAAGTCTCATTCGGGTGAATGTTGAAATGGTAATAGAGGATGTTTTGAGTCTTGGTCGATGGAGCACGGGTAAGGGATCTGTCATGAAGTTAGCTAGGATCCAAGCTAAGGGTCAAGGACGTGGTCAATTCAGGAGAGATGGCCAACAACCACAGAGGGGTCGAGGTGCGGCTAGGGGTAATGGTAATGGCAATGGTCGAGGTCGTGGAGCATCTGGTCGAGGTTTGGAGGGTTAATGCTAAATGACTGGGTTAGTCTCACGACCAAACGTCGAGAGGAGGCGACGCATCGGACGTCATAACCCAGTACGTTTATAATTTCTAGGCTGCCTTACATTGCTTTAATTGATATTGGTTCGACACACTCGTATGTTGCTAGTAGTGTGGTAGGAACTCTGAACTTAGCCTATGAGATATCTACTAGGAAGATGACGGTAGTTAGCCCTCTAGGACACTCTGTGGTGGTGGATAAACTATATAGGGATGTACCCTAGAACTCTAAGGGGTCGTGTTTCAAGCGAATTTGATGGAACTGCCCTTTGAGAGTTCGATTTAGTCCTAGGAATGGATTAGTTGCTTAAGTACCAGGCATAATTAGACTGTGCGGCTAAGCGCATGGTGCTGAAAATGGTCGAGGGTGTAGAGGTGGTAATGATAGGTGAGAGAAGGAATTACCTATCTAATGTGGTGTCCGCACTGAAAGCAGAGAAGATGGTAAGGAAAGGATGTGAGGCGTTTGTAGTTTATGTTTGTACTTTGGAAGGTAAGGAACCGGCTATAAGAAGTGTTCGAGCAGTGAATGAGTTTGTTGATGTCTTCCCAGAAGAGCTTCCGGGTTTGCCCCAAATCAAAAAGTAGAGTTCGGTATAGACCTTTTATTGAGAACAACGCCAGTGTCCATTGCTCCGTATAGGATGGCGCCAAAAGAATTGGTGGAGTTGAAAGCACAAATTCAGGAGTTGCTGGATCGAGGTTTCATCTGGCCAAGTACGTTTCTGTAGGGAGCACCAGTACTCTTTGTTAAGAAGAAAGACGGGTCGATGCATATGTGCATAGACTATCGTCAGTTGAATAAACTGACGATTAAGAACAAGTACCCTTTGCCTAGGATAGACGACTTGTTCGACCAGCTTAAGGGAGCATCGGTCTTTTCCAAGATAGATTTGAGGTCGGGGTATCACTAACTTAAGGTAAAGGAGGCGGATATCTATAAGACGGCATTTCGTACTCAATACGGGCATTGTGAATTTTTGGTTATGTCGTTCGGGTTGACGAACGCACCAGCAGCATTTATGGATATGATGAATCAGGTGTTTCAGCTGTATTTGGATCGGTTCGTCATAGTATTTATCGACGATATTCTAGTGTACTCGAAATCAGAGGAGGAGCATGACGTACATTTACGAGTGGTGTTACAGATTCTAAGGGAAAAGCGTTTATATGCCAAGTTTAGTAAGTGCGAGTTCTGGCTGAAGGAGGTTACTTTCTTGGGCCATGTAATGTCAGATAAGGGATTAGAGTGGACCCTCGAAAGATTGGGGCTATTTTGGATTGGAAGCCACCAAAGTCTGTGGCTGAGATTCAGAGTTTTCTAAGGCTAGAGGTATTATCGAAGGTTCAGAAGGATTTTCTCGATTGCGGTAGATTAAGCAAATTCTTGAAAAGGGGTTCCGTTCATGTGGTCAGACAAGCAACAGGAAAGTTTTGAGAAGTTAAAAAAGATTCTGATGGAGGCCCCGGTGTTAATTCAACCAGAAGCCAAAAATGAATTTACGGTTTATTGTGATGCATCCCACACAGGACTGGGTTGTGTGCTGATGCAAGAAGGAAAAGTGGTAGCGTACACTTCTCGACGGTTAAGACCTCACGAAGTGAGCTACCCGACGCATGATCTGGAATTGGCTGCTAGTAGTTTTTGCGCTAAAAATCTAGAGACATTATTTGTATGGAGAGAAGTCGGTAGTGTATACGGATCACAAGAGCTTGAAGTACCTTTTCTCGCAGAATGAGTTGAATTTAAGGTAAAGGAGGTGGATTGAGCTGTTAAAGGACTAAGACTGCTCGATTGAATACCACCCGGGAAAGGCTAATGTGGTAGCAGACGCCTTGAGCCGAAAGGTTGTGGCAGATTTAAGAGCCATGTTTGTTCACCTTAGTCTGTATGAGGATGGAAGCCTGTTAGCGGAATTGCAAGTAAAGCCAACATGGATTAACGAGGTTAAAGAAAAACAACGGCAGATGAAGTTTTAAGTGCTCAGTGGTTGCAAGTACTGAATGGTGAATTAGAAGGGTATAGCTTGAACATTGATGGAGTGATATGTTTTCAAGGGAATGTGTGTATGCCTAAGGATGTGGAGTTAAGGTAGAAGATTTTGCAAGAGGCACAAAGCAGTCCATATGCTATGCATCTAGGAGGTAGTAAGATGTACCGGGATTTGCAGGAGTAGTTTTGGTGGCTGGGCCTTAAGCATGAAGTAACGGAATTTGTGAGCAAGTGTCTGACATGTCAGCAGGTTAAAGCTGAACATCAGTTACCCTCGGGATTGTTGCAACCGATTAAGATTCCGCAATGGAAGTGGGAAAGGATTACAATAGATTTTGTGAGTGGGCTACCCCTGACGCCTACCAAGAAGGATTCAATTTGGGTGATTGTGGACCGTTGACAAAGTCAGCTCATTTCATACCTGTACGTATGGATTTTTCTCTTGGTTGGCAAAATTGTATGTAGCGGAGATTGTAAGGTTGCATGGGGTGCCGTGTCAATTATTTTGACAGAGACCCAAGGTTTACGTCAAGGTTCGGAAAGCTTTGCACGTGCACTAGGCACAAGATTAGATTTCAATCGGCATTCCATCCCCAAATGATGGACAATCGGAGAGGGTGATTCAAGTTTTGGAGGACATGCTAAGGGATGAGTCTTGGATTTCAAGGCGATTGGGAAGAATTCTCATTGTTGGCGAGTTAGCGAGATAATAATAGTTATCGACGAGTATTAAGATGGCTCCATCTGAAGCGTTACATGGTCGAAAGTGTCGTACCCTACGTGTTGGACGGAATTGGCAGAGCGGCAGTTGTTGGGTCCGAAGCTGGTTATAGAGACAGAAGATAAGTTGGAAGTGATTCGAGCTCGTTTGCAAGATGCCTCAGACAGGAAGAAGTCTTATGCCGATCTCAAGCGGAAGGATATAGACTTTGCTGAAGGTGACAAGGTTTTCTTGAAGGTGTCACCATGGAAGAAGGTTTTGAGATTGGTGGGGAGATGTAAGTTGAGCCCTAGATTTATTGGGCCTTATCGGTGTTGAAGCGAGTAGGACCGGTGGCTTATCACCGAGTTGCACCGAGTTGAGTCAAATCCATGACGTGTTCTATGTTTCTATGCTTAGACGCTATCGCTCGAATCCACGCATGTTGTGCCAATGGAGGAGATTGAGGTGAGCCTGGACTTGTCTTTTGAGGAGGAACACATGAAGATCCTAGATCGGGATGTTAAGGTTTTACGAGGAAATCGGCCTTTGGTAAAAGTATTATGGCGAAACCATGGAGCAGAGGAAGCGACATGGGAGCCAGAGGATATTATGCGTCAGCAATACCCTCAACTCTTTTGATCAGGTAAATTTTGAGGCCGAAATTTATTTTAAAGGGGGTAGAACTGTAATATTCTGATTTTGTGGATCTGTGCATTTGGTATGTTGCATGGCTAAATTAGTAGGTTAAGGCTTTGAGGTGTGAATTGGGCTCAAATTTGGGCTTTAAAATCAGGGGATAAATTATTTAAAAATAGTGTTAGTAGTAATTAAATCTAAATAGCTATGTTTGGTAGCCAGTTGGGCTCGTGGCCCAAAAATCTAGAGTGCTTTGAATGGGCATTAAGGTGGTGCCACTTAGGGGGATTATTGGGCCATGTGTGGCCACTTGAAGCCCAAAAGGATGGGTCAAATTCGGCACTCCTAGGTGAAGGGGGTTGGACGGTACATTTACTTCAATTTAGGAGCTTTATTTTTGTTAATTAAGTGATAAAAGATGATAAAGGGAAGGAGAGAGTTGGTTTGGAGGTGGTCTCTTCTATAGGTGAGATAAAGATTAGATTATCTTGTAGGATAAGGGCTATCAGGAGGGGGAGAGTTGGTCGAAATTCCAACTGTGTGTGTAGGTGCTTGTGTATTGCCGAATTTAGTAGTTAGTATCATCTTTTTCACTTTTATTGTTCTTTCTTTTCTCACCTATACTCTGAACAAGCTAAAATTCTCTTCACCTTTGTGCCTCTGCCTTTTTATTCAAAACCGAAACTCCCTAGCATTCTTCTCCTCTTCAATGTATTCCCAAAGGCTGAATCCCTTTTTTTTACTCATATTCCTCCTCCATAGCCGAATCATCAAGGTGGTCTCTCTGTTTCCCGAAGCTTTATCGTAAGCCAAATACTCCTCTGTAATCCGGTGAGTTTTGGGATTTCCTTCCTCTGTGATTTCTTTGATTCTATCAAGCTCTAATCCAAATCACTTGTTTTAAGGCTTGTCGATTTCTCTTCTCTGTTCATAGAAGCCGAATCCTGCATATCAGTAGTCAGAAGTGCCGATTTGGTGAAAAAGTCGAAGGTAGGTTGATGGTAGGTTTGGCTGAATGGCCTTTCTTGTTCAATTATGGTTGGCCGAATGTCATATGGTACGTGTTTGGTTCCAAATAAGGGATCGGTTTGATAGTTTGGTGTTGGCCAAATGTAGGTGGGGGTGTGAAGCTTTCTTAGAGACTTTCGGGATCTGAAAGCTAGGTAAGGGTTTCGTTTAAATACTAAGTTTATTTATTAGATCTCATCAGTTTGATTGGTTTAGTGACCAAAGGTTATTATGGACTCGAATAGCAGTCAAGCAGAAGGAGGGGTTGGATCTGTAAACCCAACGTCAAAATACAAAAAGCGATCTGTGTCAGGAGTGCGCGATTGGCCATCCGGGTGTGGGCTAACATCGGGGTTGGATTGTAGGCCAATCGTGGTAGTTTCGAGTGATAGTAGCGTAGAAGCAGTAAAAGTGTTAGTGCGAAAACCAGGTGTGTAACTCTTACACACTTTCTTACTTAATATGTGTTAATGTTGTGTGTTGTTTAAAAGCCGGAATGACGGCTATGGTTATTGAAATACCCTTTTAAGTAAAAGCGTGGATGCCGGGTAAGTTGTTACTATTACTCGCGTTGTATGTGATCTATGAAAGCATGTTATCTTGTATACATAATTTAGTATGTTAAACATGATCATACTGATGTTGTTACCATAAATATGTGTTATAGGTGATGAGAGGAGGGGAAGTATGATCCATCAGACTGTCACTAGTGATTTGGTATCACACAGTGGGTTGGCCCCACATATGTTTGAAATTGTGACTAAGTCTCAGTGGTTTGGCACCACCAGTGGTTTGGTACCACATGTATCTCTTTTGTAACTTCGGTTACCAGTGGTTTGGTACCACAAAGGGTAGATTTGGGAGACTCGGATGGATACTAGGTTGGATGGGTTGCATGACTTGCATATTAATGTATGAATTTGTGTAAGGGCATAATTTATACGGGATGGGGATTTATACACCGAGTCTCGGTGACTCACCCTTTCCATTACATTTTGCGATCGAGCCTAGATCGTGGATATGGAGTAGGAGAGGACTCGAGGTGGCCATGCACAGCATTTGGTTTATCACAAAATTTTCATTTGAACTTAGTTATTTTGTTTAATTTTGGTTCATAGTTATGTAAATAAGGCCGCCTAAACTTTATTTTGGGTTTGTTTTTATTTTATAGACTCTAAAGTTCATATTTACTATGTTAATTAAACTAGGAATTGAATGTTTAAAAAAAAAAACTAGATAAGTACTTGTTTTTTTATATATACCACGCCTAAGTAAATAATACGAAATATCAACATGTTTTGCACCTTTCCAAAACACCTCGATGTTTTCTGAAAAAAAAATTTAGTTTTACAATGACTTTCCCTTTTCGAAAATCAACGAATCGGTTTTAAAGCATTTTTCCTTTCCATGGCACGTCAGATCCAGTTGTAGCGTTTAGACCGGGTTTGGGGTGTTGCAGCGGAGATAGCTAAAACATACTTTCAAAGCCTATTTGAGGCAGAAAAAGTGGGCCAATTTGAGCATATTTTAACAGGGGTTGAACGGTGTATTTCTGAAGAAGACAACAAACGCCTCGCAATGCCTTTTTTAAAGGAAAAGATTTAGGAAGCATTGACAAGAATGGGAGCTACAAAGGCTTCGGGTGAAGATGGACTTCTAGCTATCTTCTTTCAGAAATTGTGGCACATATTTGGTAATGAGGTATCATATTTTTGCCTTCAACAACTCAATAGGGGAATAGAGGTTAGTCAACTGAATACCACACACATAGTGCTTATCCCTAAAAAGGTACATCCAACCAACCTTTCACACTTTCGGCCAATTAGTTTATGCAATGTCATTTATAAAATAATGGCAAAAACTATTGCTAATCATTTTAGAGGAGTCTTGGAAAAGTGCATTGATAAAGCACAAAGTGCTTTCGTGCTTGGGAGATTAATATCAGACAATGCACTCATAGCATATGAAATTTTAAATACCCTAAAGAAGAAAAGAATAGAGAGGAAAGGGCTGATGGCAGTTAAGTTTGATATGAGTAAAGCTTATGATAGAGTAGAATGGTCCTTTTTAAAAGAGATGATGAGAAAAATGGGCTTCGAACCGCGCTGGGTCAACCTAATTATGAAGTGTATTTCTACAGTTTCATATGCATTTGTACTGAATGGATTTGTTGGGAACATTTTCTATCCTTCAAGAGGATTAAGACAGGGTGACCCGTTGAGCCCGTTTCTTTTTTTGATCTGTGGGGAAGGTTTGTCTAGTTCAATGAGACTAGCTCAACGAGAAGAAAATTTTAGAGGCGTGAAAGCGAGTAGAAGAGGGTCACAGATTTCACATTTATTATTTGCTGATGATTGTATCTTGTTTGGTGAGGTAACAAAAAGAGGGGCTAGCCTATTAAAAAGGGTACTACGTGAGTATAGGACATGTTTAGGGCAACAGGTCAATTTTGATAAGTCCACAGTATTTTTCAGCTCGAATACAAAAACAGAGGGAAAAGATCTAGTTACTCCTATATTGGGTGTGCAGAGCTCAAATGATCCAAAGCGTTACCTCGATCTACCAAATATGGTGGGCAGAAAGAAAAAAGAGGCGTTCCAAATTTTGAAAGATTGCTTCCGTCAAAGAATTGATAATTGGAGTATAAGACACCTTTCACAAAGGGGGAAAGAAGTCTTCATTAAGGCTATTCTACGGGCTATACCAACGTACACAATAGCATGCTTTCTACTTCCTAAAACATTGTATTCTGAGCTTGAAAGCATTACCGCAAGATTCTGGTGGCAGAAAGGTCATGGTCAGAGGGGAATTCATTAGTGCACTTGGAGGGAGTTATGTATTTCAAAGGAAAAAGGTGGATTGGGTTTTCACAGTCTTGATCAGTTTAATGTTGCTTTATTAGCCAAACAGGGTTGGCACCTCATTAATTATCCCGATTCGTTATTAGCACAGGTTCTTAAAGCAAAATATTATCTGAACTCCAATTTTTTACAGGCACAATTGGACAACTCACCTTCCCTTACCTCGAGAAGTATCTGGCAAAGAAAAAACTCTTGATGGATGGTTTGTCCACAAGATTGGAAAAAGAGACCAAGTCTCTATCTGGAATGACTGTTGGATCCTTGGTGTTGATACTAATGAAATCAAAAACAGGGTTAATGATTTAGAATTAGAGTCAGTTTCGGGGTTAATTGATACAACAACGAGAGTGTGGAAAAGAGGATTAATTGAGACTACCTTCCCAGAAAACATAGTGCAGAAGATCCTCCAAATTCCCCTAGCAGAAGTTAAACACGAAGACTCTCAAGTTTGGCGAGGAGAAGACTCAGGTGAATTTACAGTAAGCAGCGCCTATCAACCATTACAGGAGGTCACTACGGATCCTAATGAATTATTATTATAGGCCAAATCTAAAAAATTCTATAGGAAACTATGGAATTTACAACCCCATCAAAAGTCTACATTACAATATGGTGATTTTCATGAAACTTCATTCCTACTCTTAGAAATTTAAAAATCAGGAGAGTAGTACATGACAGTGTCTGTCTCAGGTGCCAAAATACAGAAGAAGACAGCAACCATGTTCTCAGGCAAGAATGTCCTACATAAATAGAGTTATGGCAAAATCTTAATCTCTCATGGGTTCTTAACTCGAATATTACAAAACTGTGGAGCTGGTTTACCTGGGTATTTGAAAGAGGAAGTAGAAATGAATGTCACATTTTCTGCTGCGCAGCATGGATGATATGGTTCTCCAAAAATAAGCTCGTACATGAAGGCAAAACAACAATAGGGGGAGACTTGTCACAATGAGTAATGAACTATATAGCAGAGCTTGACAAATCAAATGAACGAACACATACCTTCGAACGAGTGTCTCAACAGAGCCAGGCAAGAAAGGAAACAAAAGCCACGATCTTTTTTTATGCTGCTTTTGATAGTAAAAACTTTAAATCGACTTCGGGCTTAGTGGTGTGGGAGGAGATGAACGACTGGCTAGCTTCAAAAACTGTTATCCACTCCGCAATTTCATCACCGTTTATGGCAGAGGCACAAACGGGGTTACAAGTTACAAAATTGGGGATTTCAATGGTGTTTCAGACCGTCACAATAATAGGAGATTCCAAATTAGTTATAAAAATGTAACTCAGCAGCAGCAGATAAATCAGTGTTAGGAGCGATTATTAGAGACATACAGAGATATAAACAGTGTTTTCAAGAAAGCTACTATCGGTTTGTGAGCAGACTAGAGAACGGAGATGCCCATCATCTTGCAGTGGAAGCCTTAAGATCGGGAGAAGCCTAGAAAGTGAAGCCTTCATCAGTCTTCAGATGGGAAGGGAGGGAAATGGACGGAGAGATCCTACCTGACGATTCCAGAGAAGCCAAGGAATAAAGAGATAGCAAGAAATGAATGAGTATTGAATAAGCTATCAATGAAAAGCTGGTATGGGGAAATGAAGAGTCAGAAAATTAATGGATGCCAGCCATTCTGATATCGATTGGACGGATTTGATGGGGTTAGGTCCGACGATTTGACATTTTTGAGTTTCCCGATTTCTCTTTTGTTTTTGACAGTTTTCATTAGGCTCGGGCCATTATATTGAGCCATTGTTTTATTGTTTTATTTTCTTAGGATTGGGGTCCAATTAATTGACCCAAATTTCTGTTTGATCCATTTTACATTAATAAAGTCCAATCAAATTTTTCAAAAAAAAAAAGAATCTTGAAAAGTAAAAATACATGACAAATAATTTACTTAGGTTAAAAATTCATATCTTAATTCGCAATGGAAAAAAAGAAAAGAAAAGAAAAGAAAAGAAAGAGTACTAAACTTACAAGT
This sequence comes from Gossypium rotundifolium, assembly GCA_025506655.1. Classification (NCBI taxonomy): domain Eukaryota; kingdom Viridiplantae; phylum Streptophyta; class Magnoliopsida; order Malvales; family Malvaceae; genus Gossypium; species Gossypium rotundifolium. The sequence continues at coordinate 174,410,433 of CP106734.1, read as the reverse complement.
GTGTTAAAATAATAAAACAAGACAACTTTAGTTGATTTTTTTCTTTCAAGAAAACAAAAAGAAGAGGAAACTTGGGAAAAAATTTGAAAAGAAACTCTAAAGAGAGAGAAAAAAAATGAAGATGAAGGCTTGTGAATTACAATTGAATATTGAATATTTTAGAAGCAAATCAATAAATTTTTCTCTTATTGAGTAATTTTATTACGTTTCGTTTTATCATTGTAGCAGGCCAAATTTGCCTGGGCCCAAATCAACAACTAAAAATAAAATCAAATAAAAATAGTCCAGTCCAATTACAAAAAAAGAGAGGCCCAATACACCAATAACCCAAAACAAAAAAATCTAATCCAAAGTTACAAGCCCAACATCTAAAACTTTTAGAAAAAAACCTAGCCCTAGTGCCGCCGCACCTCTGCCACCACCACTCCTCGACCTGCTCCACCAACTACCCCTGCAAAGAAAGAAGAACATGTATCAAACAGTAGACAAATATTAAAAAATATGTAGAAATCGGCTATAAAAGCCGATCTAAATGTATTTGAAGAGGTTTTTTTTTTGAGGAGAAATAACACACAATATTAATAAAAAATAGAAATCAAAGTTGAAAGAGGTGATTTTTTTTATTTCAATTTTTTTTTATAAAAGCATAAAACAAAACAAAAAGGGGGGAATCTTACCCTTTTCTTTTCGCGTTTACGTCATCGTAGGGGGAAGGAGGCCGCTATCTCCGATGAAAGATGGCATTTCTGGGGTTGGCGATTAAAAGAAAAAAAAAACTTTTTTCTCTCTGACCACGATGGACGGCGATGCCATCGCCGACAACCGGTGCCCGCCACGGTAGCCAATGGTCGGACCCTTAGCCGGACTTGGAGAGGGGGAGAGAGTTTAAGCAAGTTTTTTGGTTTTTTTTTTTTTTTTTGAAAAGGTTGGAATAGAATAAAATTTTTATAAAAAAAATTGGACTTTTATAGGCCCCCTTAAACGGCGTCGTTTAGGGTTGGACGTAATTGTAATACCCCCTACCTGTATTCATCATCGGAATAAGGTACGAGGCATTACCGGAGTTTACCGAATTAATTTTCCATTATTACAAGTTAAATACTGTAACACCCCTTACCCGTATCTTATGTCGAAACCGAGTATGAGGCATTACCAGACTTAACAATACATTTGGTCAAATTAATTAGCACATATACAAAATGACTTAGCCAAGCCCCTATACATGCCATAACTTAAATCATTTATAAATAAAGATACCCATAGATAGCTTGATAGTGAGCGATCTCCAGCGATCTCCAACCTCGAAGTGACTGACAAAACTAAAAGAAATGGAAAGGAGGGAGTAAGCTTTACGCTTAGTAAGCTTCCATGAAAATAATAAGCAATACAATAACATGCTATTTTCATATTCTTTCTATTTATTCATATTCCGATAAACTGTTTTCTCAGTCATAGTCATTAAATAATTTATATTTAGAGCTCTGAACTCCAAATTAAGACTGTTAATTTTTCCCGAAACTAGATTCATTTATCTTCTTACATAAAATTTTAGAATTTTGCCTTAGCCAATTTGTACAGCTTTATTCATTAAATTTTCTCTATTTCACTGCTCAACTATTCTCAACTCTCTTCACTATAAGTTAATTTTCTCTTTGTCCAGAATTTATATGGTCTACTTGTTTAGTTCATTTGAAACTAGACTCATTCAGGATTTCGGGCATGTAAATTACATCTCATAATTATTTTTGTACAAATTTTAACGATTTTTTTTTTCAAATGCGAATAGGGATCATGTGATTATTCGTAACCGGCCTCACGTAAATTCAAATATCTCAAAATATACTTAATCATTTGTTTATCATATTTCTTTTATATGAAAATAGACCCAATAAGCTTTAAATCAATACCTCATCCAACTATAATTCAATTTTTACTATTTTGGTGATTTTCAAATTCATGTTCTCGCATCGTCCAAAGCGCTTCTATTGTAAATTTTGCTCTCTTTCACTTTAGTTGTGTTTATCACTTGCTTATACCAATATTTCTAATTTCCGATTACATATCGAACATATTGTTCATACGCACATTTGCCACGTGTCTCAATTGGTCACATTCATACAATTCAATCTTAGCTATTCAACAATTGAAATCATTCACATTCATGTTGAGCCATTATCCATCTCATGAACCAATGGTTCATATTTTCCATTCCCATACTCCTATTCAAATCACATTTTCAATTCATGTTCTATTTTCACATTTCTTCCAATGGCTCAACCATTTCATTTTATTCAATTTAATATTTCCTTTAGTTACCCCTATTAATAGACTCGGACTCAACGGATACAGATTCCAACCCAAACACACCAAGACGGCTCATTGTGCCTAAACCAGTACATAGTACTGATCGAATCGACACATAAGTGCCTCAAATAAAACACGAGGTGCTCGAAATACGACACACAAGGTGCACGAAATCGACACACGAGGTGCTCAAATATCGACACACGAGGTGCTCGAAATCGACACACGAGGTGCTCGAAATCGACACGAGGTGCCTAAAATCGACACACGAGGTGCACAAATCGACACATGAGGTGCACGAAATACGACACACGAGGTGCTCGAAATACGACACACGAGGTGCTCAAAATCGACACATAAAGTGCCGATCGGCAGTCGATAAATCCGTGACTCTTCCAAATCCTATGGCATGCCAATTAAATCCGACTCGGTCCGACTAATTAATAGGGTATTTCGTTCTCAATTTCATTTTCATTTTATAACAAATTCAATTTCAATATCAAATACACTTTTCCAATCAATATACAATTCATATATTCACACATATTCACATTTTCATTCATTTCTTGAACATTCAACTCAATCACTTCCTCATACTTTCAATCCATGTACATTTCAAATAATCACATTCAATTCAATTTGATTTAATTTCAAATCACTTTTCACTTTTCACATTTCCATTCCATTCATTTATATATATATATATATATAAATATAAATATATATCATCAATTCAATGCATTTTCCACTTTCTAATCAATATATCATCAAATGCTCATACATGTTCAAACTTCATTTCAATTTCATTCAATTCACAATCAAATTCAGGTTTATCTAATTCAATATTAATATTAACCTTATTTTTATTTACTAAACATATTACTCACAATTCAATGATTACTAATAATAAATTCAATTCCAATACATATTTATCACTTAATTCATTCTTGATACTTACTTCAATTTATTTATCATATATACATATATTAATTTAAAATTTAACAATAATCAAATTTGAATTATAGTAATACTAACACATATTTCTCACTCAATTCACTTTTCTAAATTCAATTCAATAAAGTTACTTACCTCAATATTTACTTACCATAAAATAAATAAATATAAAATTAGTATTTAATAACTTGAATTATAGTAATACAAAATATGGTCTTACATATAAATTATACAAGTTTTTTTTAATATCAAATTATTATCGAACTTTAATCATTATATCTCAAACTCAATACTAAAGTATTTACTACCAAAATATCAATTTATCATTCAAATATGCATAACTAAATGCTTATTAAACATATGAACTTACCACAATACCAAAGCAGCTTATTTTACTAACTTTCCGATTTTCGATATTCCTCCCGTTCTAGGTCCAAATCTTGTTTTTTTTTCGGGTCTAAAACATCGATTTCACTTATTTAATTAATGTACTATTCAAAACAATCCCTAACTCAACTTTTACAAAATTACAATTTTGCCCCTAAACTTTACATATTTACACTTTTGCCCCAATACTGAAAATTTAACTTCAACCCTTATTCCTATGTTATATAACCTGCTGATCATTTTTCCTTCTATGGCAACATCAAATTCTTACTCTAACATACACTTATGAACAATAACAAATTTTACCAATTAGTTCGTTTTACTGCTTTTACCGAAAATCACTTAGTAAAAATCGTTCCTCTATTCATGAACATGCATAATCCACCATTAATCATTAAAATACACACTTAATCAACCATGGAAAATTCACAAACTTCAACATTTTGAAAATAAAGGTACTGAAATAGCTAAATCGAGTTACTACGACTCAAAACGTAAAATCATTAAAAACGGAACAAAACCACTCACCTATCAAGCTCCTTAGCTTGGCGAATATGGCTTTCTCCATGGCTGCCAATTTCTCTTCTCACATTCGGCTGGAGAAGAAGTGAAGATGGGTGTTTTTTTTTTTATTACTATTTTGTCTTATTATACCATTTAACTTAACTTCCAAATTTGTCCTTTTCTTTTCAACTAATTTCAAGAATACCAAACAAATATCTTCCATCAACTTATAAGTGGACTAATTTCTTCATAAGGACCTTCACTTTAAAACCCATCACAATTACACCCTTTATCATCTGAAACACACACTTCACACTTATAACAATTTAATCCTACTAACCAAATTAAACATTTTTTCGATAAAATTTCTCAACTAAATTTTCACACAACAATTTAATCACATTTTAGACCTCAAATTGATAATCTAAGTTATTTCATACTTAAAGCTTCTAAAACCTCATATTTTGCAACTTATTTAATTTAGTACAAAAGTCAAATTGACACTTTATGCCTAAAATTTCTTCATGAAATTTTTACACATGCATACTGAACATATCATAAACCCCATAATGATCATAGAAATAATTATTTCTACTTGATTTGTGGTCTCAAACCACTATTCTAACTAGGCCCTAATTCGGGATGTTACAATTCTCCCCTTTAGGATTTTCGTCTAGAAAATCTTACCGAGTAAATTACTCTTATCCTCAATGAGATACCTTCACAATCTCTCTAGAATCACAAACCCAGATAACTTCGTATATCTCTTTGCAATACTCTTTAACCTATAGTGCTGAAATACATCATCAAAATCTCTTTTCTTTTTTAAGTACATTTACTCAGTAATCCGTCAAATAAGAATTTTGTATCATACGGATCCTTGACAACTAATTAACACCAATCCAAATAACATCTTACTTTTCAGAGATTTTGACAATCCCGATTCTAAAGCTTATGGCAACTCTATCTAATCTTCATTCTCGTTTCATCACCGATCGTAATAGCCTTGGATACACTTGATTTGATTTACTTGCTAGCTTAATAGACATCATAACATTCATCTTTTAACTCGCCATATATATATATATATCAAGATCATTTGAAAAGTGAAAACAAATACGTGTCTAAGTTGAACTTCCTATCATTCACACTTTGCCAACTTCAATTTCTTCTCAAATCTAGAGAAAGATTGCTTATAGTAGAATTTACTTCAACTGTTACTCGTCAAGCACTTAACTATACCGATGCCACAATACTCATACAACTTAAAAATCATAGTCCCATAATAAGACTAACTTCTCACGATCATTGGAGAAATTTAAACACAAATTTCATAACAACCAATACAAAAGCACAATCTTTATACCTCGTAATCAGATCAAAGTACTCTCACCATCAAGTCAAAACTTATAATCATCATAAGTATTTTAATAATAAAAGAAATCATTTTCATCAATAGAACATTTCCTCTCGATATCTCATGGTAGATACTTTGAACAATAATTTATTAAAGAAACGAAAATAATAAAATCTCAGAACATGGAGCTACGCAGAAAATAGTCATAAGTACTGAAAATAATCTTAACAAAAGCCAAACAATCTTCCTTTATTTTCATTGAGCAATGGCTAGTAAAACAAGACGCTAACATCATACGGACCTCATCAGTCAACTTTCTATATGTGCATGATGCAAAAACTAGAAAGGATAGAGCAATTTCGATCACAGTTCAAATAGACTACAATACTTTTATCTACCTTTAAATTTAGCTGACATTCTCATACTATAGGAATTTCATTTGAAATCTTGCAGATACATATACCTCCGAGAGTAAATGGACATATATAATAGTCTCAAGAGATTGTTGTAATTATTCAACCCTAAACACTACATTCGGTCACTAATACATCTCGATTATGATTGCACTAACTAATTTTATCTTTACTAATCGATATTATTCTAATTGCAAATGTAAATAAATTCGTAATAAATTCCATCAATCACATACTTTAGGCCTCATACCGGATGGGTTAATTAATGAGCGACCTTTCTTTAACTATAACATTTCTAATCTGAATGATCCTCATATTAATCGACATCTTTTCTCAAGAATCTGTGTTCATTTACTAAACCATTCTCAACTCGATTACGTTGTCGCTAATCTACAACTCAACTCTTTAGTCTTCCACTTGTAAACCCATTCGGTTTGAATTTCATAAAATTTCTTTATAACATACCTTATTGGAAGGGGTGAGGTTGTAACGCCTTTAACTTGCCTCTTATATACTCGTGCATATAACTTAACACTTATCTATATATCTATCTATATATATATATATATATTTGTTTCAAGTAACTTAACATGCATACTCATTTTACACAACCTTCCTATCATCTTATTCAAACAAGTGCACTTATACTTTCATTCATAAATCTTAGTAAAATTACTTATAACATTCATTTAATTTCACAAGTTATACTCATAGCATCATACTAATGTCAATCAAACATGAACACTTATCATAGTATAAACTTTCCTGTCATCTCATCTTTCATATTTTAAAAGAAATTCCTAACCACAATTTATTCATCATCACATAAACATCATAAACTATTATTCTTACTTTTTATGAGTCTCAACTCATCATAAACACACTATTTGCACTATCAAATTTAGCTCGGTTGAAGTGGGCATCTGTCTAATAAAATAATTTACATCGTGGAATCTGGAGTCGTCACACTATCACAGATTCATTATGGCATGTATAGCTAGACTCTCACACTCACTATGGTAGTCCGAGAACCGACTAAACCATAGCTCGATACCACTAAATGTAACACCCTTACCCGTATCTTATGTCAAACCGAGTATGAGGCATTACGGACTTAACAATACATTTGGTCAAATTAATTAGCACATATACAAAATGACTTAGCCAAGCCCCTATACATGCCATAACTTAAATCATTTATAAATAAAGATACCCATAGATAGCTTGATAGTGTGAAGCGATCTCCACGATCTCCAACCCCGGTGACTGACAAAACTAAAAGAAATGGAAAGGAGGGAGTAAGCTTTACGCTTAGTAAGCTTCCATGAAAATAATAAGCAATACAATAACATGCTATTTTCATATTCTTTCTATTTATTCATATTCCGGATAAACTATTTTCTCGAGTCATAGTCATTAAATAATTTATATCTAGAGCTACAGAACTCCAAATTAAGACCATTAATTTTTCCGAAACTAGATTCATTTATCTTCTTACCATAAAATTTTTAGAATTTTTGGCTTAGCCAATTTGTACAGTTTATTCATTAAATTTTCTCTATTTCATTGCTCAACTATTCGAACTCTCTTCACTATAAGTTAATTTTTCTTTGTCCGAATTTATATGGTCTACTTGTTTAGTTCATTTGAAACTAGACTCATTCAGATTTCGTGCATGTAAATTACATCTCATAATTATTTTTGTACAAATTTTAACGATTTTTTTTTCAAATACGAATAGGGGATCATGTGATTATTCGAACCGGTCTCACGTAAATTCAAATATCTCAAAATATACGAATCATTTGTTTATCATATTTCTTTTATATGAAAATAGACCCAATAAGCTTTAAATCAATACCTCATCCAACTATAATTCAATTTTTACTATTTTTGGTGATTTTTCAAATTCATGTTATTGCATCGTCCAAAGCAGTTCTATTGTAAATTTTGCTCTCTTTCACTTTAGTTGTGTTTATCACTTGCTTATACCAATATTTCTAATTTCCGATTACATATCGAACATATTGTTCATACGTACATTTGCCACGTGTCTCAATTGGTCACATTCATACAATTCAATCTTAGCTATTCAACAATTGAAATCATTCACATTCATGTTGAGCCATTATCCATCTCATGAACCAATGGTTCATATTTTCCATTCCCATACTCCTATTCAAATCACATTTTCAATTCATGTTCTATTTTCACATTTCTTCCAATGGCTCAACCATTTCATTTTATTCAATTTAATATTTCCTTTAGTTACCCTATTAATAGACTCGCACTCAACGGATACACGGATTCCAACCCAAACACACCAAGACGGCTCATTGTGCCTAAACGGTACATAGTACCGATCGTAATATCGACACATAAGTGCACGAAATAAAACACGAGGTGCTCAAATACGACACACGAGGTGTTCAAATACGACACACGAGGTGTTCGAAATACACACACGAGGTGCTCAAATACGACACACGAGGTGCTCGAAATACGACACACGAGGTGCCGAAATACAACACATAGTGCCCGACGGAAAGCCGATAAATCCGTACTCTTCCAAATCCTATGGCATGCCAATTAAATTCGACTCAATCCGACTAATTAATAGGTATTTCCGTTCTCAATTTCATTTTCATTTTATAACAAATTCAATTTCAATATCAAATACACTTTTCCAATCAATATACAATTCATATATTCACACATATTCACATTTTCATTCATTTCTTGAACATTCAACTCAATCACTTCCTCATACTTTCAATCCATGTACATTTCAAATAATCACATTCAATTCAATTTGATTTAATTTCAAATCACTTTTCACTTTTCACATTTCCATTCCATTCATTTATATATATATATATATATATATATAAATATAAATATATATCATCAATTCAATGCATTTTCCACTTTCTAATCAATATATCATCAAATGCTCATACATGTTCAAACTTCATTTCAATTTCATTCAATTCACAATCAAATTCAGCTTTTATCTAATTCAATATTAATATTAACCTTATTTTTATTTACTAAACATATTACTCACAATTCAAAGATTACTAATAATAAATTCAATTCCAATACATATTTATCACTTAATTCATTCTTGATACTTACTTCAATTTATTTATCATATATACATATATTAATTTAAAATTTAACAATAATCAAATTTGAATTATAGTAATACTAACACATATTTCTCACTCAATTCACTTTTCTAAATTCAATTCAATAAAGTTACTTACCTCAATATTTACTTACCATAAAATAAATAAATATAAAATTAGTATTTAATAACTTGAATTATAGTAATACAAAATATGGTCTTACATATAAATTATACAAGTTTTTTTTTAATATCAAATTATTATCGAACTTTAATCATTATATCCGAAACTCAATACTAAAGTATTTACGGCCAAAATATCAATTTATCATTCAAATATGCATAACTAAATGCTTATTAAACATATGAACTTACCACAATACCAAAATGCTTATTTTACTAACTTTCCGATTTTCGATATTCCTCCCGTTCTAGGTCCAAATCTTGTTTTTTTTTCGGGTCTAAAACATCAGATTTCACTTATTTAATTAATGTACTATTCAAAACAATCCCTAACTCAACTTTTACAAAATTACAATTTTGCCCTAAACTTTACATATTTACACTTTTGCCCCAATACTCGAAAATTTAACTTCAGCCCTTATTCCTATGTTATATAACCTGCTGATCATTTTTCCCTTCTATGGCAACATCAAATTCTTACTCTAACATACACTTATGAACAATAACAAATTTTACCAATTAGTTCGTTTTACTCGTTTTTACCGAAAATCACTTAGTAAAAATCGTTCCTCTATTCATGAACATGCATAATCCACCATTAATCATTAAAATACACACTTAATCAACCATGGAAAAATTCACAAACTTCAACAGTTTTGAAAATAAAGGTACGAAATAGCTAAATCGAGTTACTACGACTCCGAAAACGTAAAAATCATTAAAAACGGAACAAAAACCACTCACCTATCAAGCTCCTTAGCTTGGCCGAATATGGCTTTCTCCATGGCTGCCAATTTTCTCTTCTCACATTCGGCTGGAGAAGAAGTGAAGATGGGTGTTTTTTTTTTTTATTACTATTTTTGTCTTATTATACCATTTAACTTAACTTCCAAATTTGTCCTTTTTCTTTTCAACTAATTTCAAGAATACCAAACAAATATCTTCCATCAACTTATAAGTGGACTAATTTCTTCATAAGGACCTTCACTTTAAAAACCCATCACAATTACACCCTTTATCATCTAAACACACACTTCACACTATAACAATTTAATCCTACTAACCAAATTAAACACTTTTTCGATAAAATTTCTCAACTAAATTTTCACACAACAATTTAATCACATTTTAGACCTCAAATTGATAATCTAAGTTATTTCATACTTAAAGCTTCTAAAACCTCATATTTTGCAACTTATTTAATTTAGTCCAAAAGTCAAATTGGACACTTTACGCCTAAAATTTCTTCATGAAACTTTTACACATGCATACTGAACATATCATAAACCCCATAACAAATACTATTCATTTTTGTGGCCTCTAAAGCCCAAAACATGCATCATTTATGGGCCTCTAAAGCCCAAAACATGCATCGGGACCAAACTGGAATTAAATCGAAATCATAAGAAATTTTTTGCAAAATCCCAAATTTTTTTTTTTTCATGAACTCAATATAACCCCTTTATAAATATCTAACCTTCCCTGTAATTTTAAACCGAGACCAAACCAAACCAACCAATCCATTTCAACATATTTTCAAGATAGATTTAAGCATATCCATAAGATAACCTCATCCCATACCAAAACCAAGATTTGTTAGCCATATCAATGGCTAACCTTACATTCATTTTACATTAACATTTAATTTATTAGCTTATACATGCCATTGATTCCAAAATTAAAATTTCTTTATATACCGAAATCTTAAAGTTGATAGTGTGATGTGTCTTCGACTGAATTCGACCTCCGAGCTCTTAACACTACAAAACAGGGGAAAATGAAATAGGGTAAGCACTTTGTGCTTAATAAGCTCATGTAACAAGAATTATACTTACCTAATATTTTCAATACAATGCAATAAACATTCATACATCCATTCAATGCATTATTACCCTAACATGCACAAACTCAACATTCAAGTTAGTCCAATAATTTTCATGTATCAATAATATGTACCATGATTGATGAGCTCATCAATACCATGATTTTCATTCCCTTGTTATTTTTCCATATTTATCCCGTTGAATTTTGATAAACCTCAATTTATACATATTTTAACCCTATGCTTGTCTTATTTTTTGATGAATTCTCATTAGATTTAATGAATTCGATGCTCCTAATCCTTTAAATTCATGTTTTACACTCAGGAGAGCTTAAGGAGTCGAAAAGAACGAGAAACGGGCCATACAGGGACAAAATGGGCCTACCTTAGGAACTCACACGGCCTGGGCTATCAGACACGGCTGTGTGTTTTGAGTAAAACTGAGACACAGCTTGGATCAACGTACACAGCCTGACCACACAGCCGTGCGTAGAGAACAAAAACGAGCACGATCTAAGGAGTCAAACACGGGCGTGTCCCTACCTTAGCAAAGATGAATTCTATTCAGAATAGGATACTTGTGGGCCAAGAGAGGTGTTCCAAAGCCTATATAAACACCCCAGGGGGAAACCTAGAAGAGGACGTCAAGTAGAAGGCAGAAAATACTCCAAGATAGCCTTCGGGAACAGCTTAGGGAAGGATCTCCATCAAGACCGAGGATCTCTCATCAAGTTCTTTAGAAGTTTTTGGGTTTTCTTATGTTTTGTTGTTTTCCCTATTCTAATATGTTTCTCTATATCAGTATGAACTAAATCCCTTAAATATCTTAAGGGATGAAACCTAGATGAATCTTATTATTATTTGATTTATAAAATAAATACTTGTTCTTATTCTTAATTGTGAGTTTTTATTCTTGTTTTGATAATTCAGGTTATTAATCTAAGTCGAATGTGCTTATTCAATGGAGCAAAAATCCCTGTTTAAGAGAAGATCAAGACAATTAAGCGGAGTTGATTGCAACCCTAGAAATAGGGCGACGAAAATCTACCGAATTAGAGTCAAATCTAATAAAGGAATCCATAGATCGAGTTAACGTGACAATAGGGGTTTTAATTAGAAAGAAATTCAGTTAATCAACTTAGAGTTAGTTGTTTTTAGTCTTTAAAGAGATATTAACATAAATTAGGGTTTCTACGGATTAAGTCAAGTGAATAAATCATATGAATCAAAAGTAATAAGTGAAGTCTAGGTATTGTCTATCTCATATAAGTTGTCCAAAAGTATTTTCCCAATTCACTCTCTGTCACGTTCATAGTCATTTAGTTAGTTAATTTTAGATTAAAAATAAATCCCCTTAATTATTAGGCTAGATAATAAAAAGATAGTTATTACTAGTAATTTTAGTCCTTGAGGATTTGATATTCCGGACTTGCCATAACAATACTACTGTTCGATAGGTGTACTTGCATTTGTCGAAATAATAGTTAGTTTTGAGCCCATCAAATTTCTCAAAATTTCGATGGATTTTCATAGGTACACTTTAGTGTACAAATTCGAGTCAAATCAATTCATATTCATGTGCGCACATTTCCATTTCGGAGAGCACACTCCTGCGAACCTCATCCTTCAATGGATTACCGTCAAAGCTAAATCCCAGAACGACAATTACTCTAATGAGCTTGGATCCAATTACCGATCAAAGCTAAATTCAGACACTAATTCGGATTATCCATCCGGGCTAAATCTATTTTCCACATATTCTTTGGGAGGGCTATATCAAGATAAGATCACCCGTCCGAGCTAGATCCTTTTTACCGTCAATTCCTTTTTAGTGATCCATCGAATTTTCCTTTCATTCAACCGGGATTTATTTTCCCTTTTCATCGTGAATATCAATACTTCATGAATTATCATACAATAAACATCAAAATCATATTCACATCAATAAAAATATATTTCAAGCATTTAAGAATATAATTCAAGTTACACGAAATTACCTTGATACTTGTTCAGATATACAAAATCTACTAATCTCGAACTTTTTCTCGTAATAAATTCTTTAGACCATAGTTGAAATAGTAGTTTTAGATAAAAATTGAGGTCGAAAAATATTTTTGTAATAGGCTCAATTTGCCCGGGCCCATTAGTTAATATTAACCAAAATTAAAAAACCCTAAAAATAATAAAAAATTAAATAATTAAAAATCAAATTGTTTACAGTCCAAGTTACAAAATTTTGTCCCAAATTAAATAACTCTAATCTAGGATTTGATCCTAGCCTGATACAAATTGAAACCCAAACCTAAACCCAGTTGTTAACTAGCCCAAATTACAACCAACCTAACCCAATTCCTAAGAAGACCCGAATGGCCAATACCTATTCCAGGACTTGAGCAGATCAGGTTCCAATGGCCGGAATGCAGAAATGATTCAACCTAATTGAAAGCTTCAGAAATCTAGAGGCTTCGTGGTCTTCGGTGCCTCTGTTTGTATCGGCGTTGTTCGTCATCGCAATCTAACGGCCTCCTCCACAGTTGTACATGCAACGAAAAGCAGCAAACAATAGAAGAGAACCATAGAATACAGTAGAAGAACGTGTATTTCATTTTCTTTGGCTATAAAAAGGGCCTGATGTAAACACTAATTTTTGACCCGGACTGATACGCAAGAAATACTAAATCAAAAGCAAATAAAAGTAGTGAAAGGTGATTTTAGTTTTTTCTTTTAAAAATCTTTTCGCTTTCATTGTTTCTTTTCTTTTTTTCTGCATGTTTGTTTTTTGTTCATATGAAAATTAAGAAAAGTAAGGGGTTTACCATCGTGAATATTCTGTCCCCGTTTTCTCCGTCGCAATCGGAGTTAAATGAGGATGTTGGTTGGAGGGAAAAGCTTCAAGATCGGTGCTTATAAAAATCAAATCGGACCTTCGTATACCATTACTCGCCATTTATAGTGGCGTTTTAGTGGTTGAACGAAGAGATTTCCAAGTGCGGCTGAGAGCAAAAACAAAGGAGACTAGGGTTTTTTAAAAATGGCCAAATTTGTTTTTAGGTTAAGAGGCTTTATATACTATGTGAAACGGTGTAACACCCCAAACCCGGCCCAAACACTACAACCGGATCTGGTATGTCACTGAGGAGATTTTAGAAAACTTGTGGCACTTTAGGAAAACAATTATCAGGTTTAAACGTTTACCAAAAACTTAATAGTTTATTAGGGTTATATAAGATATGAAGTTATAAAATGCCTTGGTTTTTTTTTAAAATAATACCAAAATTTAATACATGACTTAACTTAATTTAAACATAAAGTTTAAATGTCTACCAATGATAAAACCCAAATGATAAAGTCTCATCGCCCATGGCCTTATTACATTGAAATTTAAACCCATAAAATATCAAATAATAAACTAGAGTCTTTTCTTTTCAATCCAATTGTTCTTTTGCATGGCCACCTTGCGCCCTCTCCGGCCCGGTCCAAGCACTAGGTGCTACCAAAAATGTTAAATAATGGGTTGAGTCATGAGACTCAGCAGCAACCCTCATACACCATTAGATTTGGGCCTTAGCCCACGAAAGCGTAATAACATATTACTATATTCATAACAAAATTATGCAAGCCCAACCCAAATCCTAGACTTCCATCCGCTACACGCCACCCTTACCGCCATTCACACCATTGGGGATTTCTACAATCAACCCACACCGCTACATGCCATTGATGGCGCTCATGCTTCTCATCGCCGATCATGGTCGAGCTACTACAACAGTCATGGAAAAAGCCACTACAATAGGTCATATAAAATCGCTATAATAGGTCACGCAAAGCCGCCACAATGTAATACTCCCCTTCATCAAACCCATCCCCATGCATTCACGTAAAATCGACACACACATATCTCATATCATTTAATCGTAACATTCACTTAGAATAACAGGATGACTAACTCCGGTGATTTGCTTTTACCCTCTTTGGGTTTTCAACGACCTTGCCAGATATTTCGCATTTATCGTAACATATTAGATTTATATACATGTATTTAGCAAATGTGTCAGATGGTGTGGAAAGTTACACACCGATATCGCGTAGTTTTATACCCTTAATCAAGATCCTTACTATCCGGATCTACAACCTTTAGTCTAAACCTTGCTCAAAAATCTAAGAACACAAAGATTTGGCCTCCCTATAATCGGCCAAGGGTTAGTAAATCCGAATTTACAAACTAAAATCAATAGACCTCCTTACCTTGAAATCCCAAAAGTAACACGATTCGAGTGTTATCAGACTCGACTTAGAAATCTAAGCGATTGACTCCTCTTTAGATCTCGTATCACGAAAATAAGAGAAAAACAATAGATTAGTCACTAAATAGCCATTCACCAGAGACTTTGAAAGTTCTAAAAGATTTGGTTTTCCTCCAAATCAATACTTACCTAAAGTTTCCTTCAGATTTCGGACAAGTAGGCACCCAGAGTGATTTCAAGACACACGTAAGACTAGATCTCACGATTTTGGCTTTTATGCAAAATCCCTAAAAAGATAAGCTATCGTGATTTTTAGCTTTTAGAAGATCCGGTGGTGTGTTTTACTAACAAGAAAAGTGACAAGAGAGTAAAGAAAGACTTGATGATTCGGCTAAGGTGTCTCAAAGAGATGAGAAAGAGAGGATTCGAAAAAGAAAGGAGAGAGAATAGAGTAGAAATTTTGACAGAGAAAAGAGAAAAGATGAGAGCTTTTGCGATAAATTTCGGCACCTCTCCCCTGCATATAGAAAACCTATTCCTCCCCTTAGCAGAGATTGATTTTCGGCCAACACTGTAATCAAGAGATTAATCTTACCCCTCTATCCCTTATCCTTATCAAATATTCATCCAAAAGAGGCCATATTTTCACAAACTCCTTATTTCCTATTATCAACTTATTATCCGTAAATTTTAACAATCCAAATCCCTTAATTATTAGCCTTGTGCCGTCCCCCCTCTTAGTCCCTTGGGCTACCAAATTTGGTCCACCTCAATGGGTCCAAACGGCCAAACATTGGGCTTCCTCCCTTCCTTGCTTCTGACGCCATCCTCTGCCCATGGTAGTGCCACCTACCTTTGGGCCACAAGCCCATTTTGTCCCTTAAAACACAGATAACCATATTTAAACCTTATAATGCCCAAACAGAATATTTTAACTAAGGTCTTAGCCTATTCCCGAGCCCAATTAATGCCTAAATTCTTAATTTAACATATTTAAACATACAACCACATAAAATGTACAGGCCCAATAATTCGGGATGTTACAGATCTATCCACCTTAAAATAAATTTCGGCCTCAAAATTTACCTGATCAAAAGAGATGGGGATACTATTGTTGCATAACATCCTCTGGCTCCTATGTCGCCTCCTCTGCGCCATGGTTTTGCCGTAAAACTTTGACCAAAGGGACGGACTTTCTTCTCAACACTTTTACGTCTCGATCCAAGATTTGCACTAGTTCTTCCTCAAAGGACAGATCTGGCCTTATTTTAATCTCTTCCACTGGCACTACATGCGATGGATCAGAACGATAATGTCTTAGCATCGAGGCATGAAACACGTCATGTATCTGTTCCAATTTTGAAGGTAACTCCAAACGATAGGCCACTGGCCCCACACGTGCTAGTACCCGATACGGCTCAATAAACCGTGGACTTAACTTACCCTTCCATCTAAACCTCATTACCTTCTTCCATGGAGATACCTTCAAAAAAACTTGGCCTCTCACTGTAAATTCCACCTCCTTCCGCTTTAGATCCGCATAAGATTTTTGTCGATCAGACGCTTCCTTCAACCGAGCCCGTATTAACTTCACTTTCTCCTCCGTTTTTGAAACTAATTCTGGAACCAACACCTAACGTTCACCCAACTCCGTCCAACAAGTTGGGGTACGACATCTTCTTCCATACAACGCTTCATAAGGCGCCATCTGAATACTAGCTTGATAACTGTTATTGTATGCGAATTTCGCCAAAGGTAAATACTCCTCCCAACTGCCCCTAAAGTCAATGATGCAACCCCTTAGCATACCCTCCAAGATCTGAATTACCCTCTCAGACTGACCATCAGTCTGTGGGTGAAAAGCGGTACTAAAATCTAACCTTGTTCCCATTGCTTGATGAAGAGCCTTCTAGAATCGAGATGTGAACCTAGGGTCCCTATCCGATATGATCGACAATGTTACACCATGCAATCTCACCACCTCAGCCACATACAACTTAGCCAACTTTTGTAAAGAATAGTCGACTCGAATCTGTATGAAGTGAGCCGACTTTGTCAAATGATCCATAATCACCCAAATCGAATCCTTCTTAGTGGGCGTAAGGGGTAACCCACTAACAAAATCCATCGTGATCCTTTTTCACTTCCACTGAGAATCTTGACAAATCAGAATAAACCTCAAGGCAACTGGTGTTTCACTTTTACCTGTTGGCACATCAAACACTTACCCACGAATTTCGTTACCTCTCGCTTGAGACCTGGCCACCAAAATTACTCTTGCAAATCCTGATACATCTTAACTCCTCCAGGATGCATAGCACATAGGCTACTATGCTCCTCCCGTAGAATCATCTGCCTTAACTCCATATCTTTCGGCATATAGATTCTCTCTCAGAAACACAAAACTCCATCACAATTCAAGCTATAGTCCTCTACCTCACCATTCTGCACTTGTCGGATTTGAGTACTCAAGATATCATCCAGAAGTTACTTTTCCTTGATCTGACTTGTCCACATAGGTCTTACTTGTAGTTCAGCTACCAAACTGCCATCCTCATACAGGCTAAGATGAGCGAACATCGCCTTTAAATCCGTTATCGCCTTTCTACTTAACGTATCCGCCACCATGTTAGCCTTGCCCGGGTGGTACTCAATCCAACAATCATAGTCCTTTAACACCTCAATCCACATTCTCTGCCTTAGGTTC
This sequence comes from Gossypium rotundifolium, assembly GCA_025506655.1. NCBI lineage: Eukaryota > Viridiplantae > Streptophyta > Magnoliopsida > Malvales > Malvaceae > Gossypium > Gossypium rotundifolium. The sequence continues at coordinate 174,392,428 of CP106734.1, read as the reverse complement.
AACTCCTTCTGAGTAAGGAGATACTTCAAGCTCTTGTGGTTAGTGTAAATAACTGACTTCTCCCCGTACAAGTAGTGTCTCCAGATCTTCAGAGCAAACACTACTGCCGCCAGTTTCAAATCATGCGTAGGGTAGTTCAACTCATACGGTCTTAATTGTTGAGACGCATACGCAATCACCTTTCCATCTTGCATCAACACACACTTTAACCCTGTGTGTGACGTATCACAATAGACGGTAAATTTTTTTTACGCCTCAAAGTTGGATTAACACCGGCTTCGCCGTAATTCTTTCAACTTCTCAAAGCTCTTCTACTGTTTGTCAGTCCATACAAATGATACCCCCTTCCTCAACAACTTAGTTAAAGGTGCCACTATTAATAAGAACTCTTCAACAAACCTTCTGTAGTACCCGGCCAATCCTAAGAAACTTTGAACTTCCGCCATCGACTTCGATGGTTTCCAATCCAATACGGCTTCTATCTTTCGAGAGTACACCCTAATTCCCTCTGTAGAAACCACATGTCCTAAGAAGGTCACTTCCTTCAGCCAGAACTCACACTTATTGAACTTTGTAAACAACTGCTTCTCCCTCAGAGTTCGTAACACCACACAAAGATGTTCGTCATGTTCCTCCTCAAACTTAGAATAAACCAGGATATCGTCGATAAACACCACAATGAACCGATCAAGGTATTGTTGAAACACCCTATTCATCATATCCATGAATGTCGCTGGCGCGTTCGTCAACTCGAACGGCATCACTAAGAACTCATAATGATTGTATCGAGTTCGAAACGTTGTCTTCTGAATATCTCATTCTTTAACCCTTAACTGATGATATCCTGACCTTAAGTCAATCTTAGAAAAGACCGAAGCTCTTTTGAGCTGATCGAATAGATCGTCGATTATTGGCAGTGGGTACTTGTTCTTAATCGTCAACTTATTCAGTTGACGGTAGTCCACGCACATACGCATGGATCCATCCTTCTTCTTCACGAATAGGACCAACGCTCCCCACGGAGACACACTCGGTCGAATAAACCCTCGATCTAATAGTTTCTGGATCTGAGCTTTGAGCTCCACCAACTCTTTTGGCGCCATTCTATAAGGAGTAATGGACACCGAGTGTACCCAAAAGTAGCTCTATTCCAAACTCCACTTCGCGATCCGAGAGTAATCTTGGCAACTCCTCGGAAAAATATCCGCGAAATCCTTGACTGTTCGAACCTCACCGACAGTCACTTCCTTAACATCCAAAGCACTGATAAAGGCTAGAAACGCATGACATTCCTTCCGAATCATCTTAACAGCTTTCAATGCCGAAACTACGTGGGACAAATAGTTTCTTCTTTCTCCTAACACAACTACCTCCCCGCCTTCCGGGGTACTCAACACCATGCCCTTAGTCTCACAATCCAACTTAGCACGATGCTTAGTCAACCAATCCATTCCTAAGATAAGGTCAAACTCTCTAAACGGTAATTCCATTAAGTCTACCGGGAACACTACCCCTTGAGTCTCTAAAGGTAAATCCCTAAACAGTTTGTCCACTACCCTAGATTGTCCCAGAGGGCTAACCACAGTCATCTTCCTAGTAGTTATTTGAGTCTATACTTAAGATTTGACATCTTTGGACATGCAACATAGGAATGGGTTGACCCAATATCTAAGGCAAAAAAGGGTTATCAAGAATAAGAAACATAGGTTATAACATCCTAAGCGTCACCATCCTCCCATCGAGTGAGTTGTGATAAACTAGACCCATTTGCCTTGGGTCTACATTACCGCACCCCTACCGGTGCTCCACGACCCCGACTGCACCCATTTCCTCCTCGATCGCGCCACGACCCCTTGGTTCAGGCTGATCACCTCTCCTAGTCTATCAGAACCTCGGCCCATTGGCTATACCCGATCCACCTGAGGACAGTCCTTAATCAGATGCTCTGTGGATCCATAACTAAAGCATCTACCAATTTTCATTCTGCACTCCCCATAATATGCCTTCCCACATGAAGGACATGATCAACTTTGACCCGTCGGAGCACGAGCTGGCCCATCAGTCTTAGGCCTTTTCTAAAAATTTTTAGATGCTCCTGATGGCCCAAAACTGCTCTTATTCTTACCCCGATCCTTATCCCTTTCTTGTCTCTCAGCCTGTTTCACCTCCTCAGCTATTTTAACCTTATCCACCAGAATAGCAAAAACTCTCTCTCACTGCGGTGCTATCAGAACCCTTAACTTATTCCGCAGCCTATCCTCGAATCGAACACAATATTCATTGCTACCATTCCTCGAGCGTAGCAGCTCAAGCCCAAAAACTCTGCCTCATATTCAGCCCCAGACTTACTTCCCTGCACCAAGTTCAGGAATGCCTTCTTTTGTGCATCCATATAGCTGGCCCCAACATACTATCCCTGGAATGACTCCTTAAAGAAGTCCCAGTTAATCCAGCCTATGGCAGTGCCCTCTTTCACCGTGAGCCACCACTAATAGGCCTCGTCTCGAAGAAGAGACACGACCCCTTTCAACTTCTCCTCCACCGTGAAGTCTAGGTCATCCATTATGCGTTCCACCGCCTCCAACCAATATTCAGCTGAACTCGAGGCTATACTAGAGACTCCCCTGAATACTTCTGTCCCATTATTTTTAGGTCTCTCCGGTACTGATTTTCGGGCTCTTGTGACCAAACTAGCCTCTGCCACTCTCTCTAAAACTCTTAGCACTACCTGAGACACCACACCCTCTCCGCCCATCTGATCCTGAAATTTTCCCTCCACAAGCTGGCAGTTCCGACATCTCGTTTCCTGACCCGTGGCCAGACCCTACTAGCTCTGACACGGTCATCCTACCCCTACCACGACCACGCGGCAGACGTCCTCGACCCCTTGTGCTCATTCTTCCGACTCGTATTTATCTAATTAAAATTTTATGAATTATTAACTCTTTCCACTAATTATCCACGAACAATTTTATGAAAAAGCAGGTTGATAGTGGTTCTTTCGATTTTGAATTCTATCTACCAGTTCAGTTCTCAAGTCTACTACCCTAATTCAGAGAATCTCATACATTCACAATTAACATATGGAGGCATTCGTAAACTTACGTTCATCACCTAGGGTATTTTCGTCATTTCACTACCCAGGGGTATTTTTGTAATTTTAACCTATAGGGGTATTTTTGTAATTTTCCAAAATATGGTTTCGGTGATTTTACAAAATAAGGGTATTTTGGTAATTTTTTAATTTGAGGGTATTTCGATAATTTTATAATTTGGGGGTATTTAGGTAATTTTGTAATCTGGGGATATTTTGATAATTTTGTAATCCAAGGGTGTTTTAGTCATTTTACAAATCAAGGGTAATTTGGTGATTTTACAAACCAGGGGTACTTTGGTCATTTTTCAAATCAGGGGTATTTTGGTTATTTTCTAAAACCAGGGAAATTTTTACGAGTTAAGGGTAATTTGGTGATTTAAAAACTAGGGTTTACTTTAGGATTTTACAAAACAGGGTGGCTGGTCCCTATCGGGTTTTAATTATAAGTTTTGACCTGTCAACACGTCCTTATGGTTTGGGTGAACGGTCACTATGCACCAGGTAGGATTCCAGCGAAGAGGAGGTGAGTCACTAGGACTGCTTAAATACCAAGCTCTCCTTGTATCCACTCCTAGACATGCGTATGCCTTTGCCACACCCTAACATGGCTAAGGTGAACAGTTACTACGCACCAGGTAGGATTCCAGTGAAGAGGAGGTGAGTCATTAGGACTGCTTAAGTACCAGGCTCTTCCGGATCTAATCCTAGACATGCGTATGCCTGTTGCCACACCCTAACCTAGCGATTTGTTCACGGGTTTGTTTGGATAGATTAAGTCTTATGAGATTTAAGAAGTTGTTTAAGCTAAGCCTAAAGTCCATCAAGCTCTAATTAAAATAATCTACATCCCTTAAAGCCCATCAAGCCCACATGCATATATATCACAAAGTGGGTTTAGAATACTTACCTGGCGGACTTGGGCCGGAGGTGCAGGTGCCATGCCGAGAAAACCATCTTGTATTGTTTATAAACATACATGTTTCAGAAACCTATCTTTTAAAAAAAATGTTTTGAGCCCAAAACCCCAAAGCCGAGTTTTGAACTGGGCTCTGATACCAATTTGTAACACTCCAAACCCGGCCCAAACACTACAACCGGATCTGGTATATCACTGAGGAGATTTTAGAAAACTTGTGGCACTTTAGGAAAATAATTATCAGGTTTAAACGTTTACCGAAAACTTAATAGTTTATTAGGGTTATATAAGATATGAAGTTATAAAATGCCTTGATTTTTTTTTAAATAATACTGAAATTTAATACATGACTTAACTTAATTTAAACATAAAGTTTAAATGTCTACCAACGATAAAACCCGAAATGATAAAGTCTACTGGCCCATAGCCTTATTACATTGAAATTTAAACCCATAAAAATATCAAATAATAAACTAGTGTCTTTTCTTTTCCGAATTCAAATGTTCTTTTGCATGGCCACCTTGTGCTCCTCTCTAGCCCGGTCCGAAGCACTAGGTGCTACCTGAAAAATGTTAAATAATGGGTTGAGTCGTGAGACTCAGTGTGCAACCCTCATACACCATTAGATTTGGGCTTTAGCCCCACAGAGCAGAATAACAGATTAATATATTCATAACAAAATTATGCAAGCCCAACCCAAATCCTAGATTTTCATCCGCTACACGCCACCCTTTACCGCCATTCACACCATTAGGGATTTCTACAATTAACCCACACCGCTACATCGCCATTGATGGCGATCATGTTTGCTCATCATCGATCATGATCGTAGCCACTACAATGTGTCATGGCAAAAGCCACTACAACAGTCACTACGCGAAAATCGCTATAACAGTCACAAAGAAAGCCGCCACAATGTAATACTCCCCTTCATCAAACCCATCCTTATGCATCCACGTAAAATCGACATACACATATCTCATATCATTTAATCAGAACATTCACTTAGAATAACAGGGATCACTAACCTAGTGATTTGGTTTTACCCTCTTTGGGTTTTCAACAGATTGCTTAGGTATTTTGGTATTTATCGTAACATATTAGATTTATATACATGTATTTAGCAAACAGGTCTAGATGGTGTGGAAAGTTACACACCTGATATCGCGTAGTTTTATACCCTTAATCAGTATCCTTACTATCTGGATCTACAACCTTTAGTCTAAACCTTACTCAAAAGCCGGAAGAACACAAAGATTTGGCCTCCCCTATAATCGGCCAAGGGTTAGTAAATCCCGAATTTACACACTAAAATCAATAGACCTCCTTACCTTGAAATCCCAAAAGTAACACGATTCGAGTGTTACTTCACCCTGACTTAGAGATCTAAGCGATTGACTCCTCTTCAGATCTCGGAATGCCGAAAATAAGAGAAAAACAATAGATTAGTCACTAAATAGCCATTTAGCTAGAGACTTTGAAAAGCTGGAAAAGATTTGGTTTTCCTCCAAATCAATACTTGCCAAAACTTTCCTTTAGATTTTGGCACAAATAGGCACCCCAGAGTGATTTCGGCACACACAGAAGGCTAGATCTTACGATTTTGACTTTTATACAAAATCCCTAAAAAGATAAGCTACTGTGTTTTCAGCTTTTTAGAAGATCTGGGTGGTGTGTTTCGGCTAACAAGAAAAGTGAAAAGAGAGTAAAGAAAGACTTGATGATTCGGCTAAGGTGTCTCAAAGAGATGAGAAAGAGAGGATTCGAAAAAGAAAAGAGAGGGAGAATAGAGTAGAAATTTTGGCAGAGAAAAGAGAAAAGATGAGAGCTTTTGCAGCAAATTTTGGCACCTCTCCCCTGCATATAGAAAACCTATTCCTCCCCTTAGCAGAGATTGATTTTCGGCCAACACTGTAATCAAGAGATTAACCTTACCCCTCTATCCCTTATCCTTATCAAATATTCATCCAAAAGAGGCCATATTTGCACCAACTCCTCATTTCCTATTATCAACTTATTATCCATAAATTTTAACAATCCAAATCCCCTAATTATTAGCCTTGTGCCGTCCCCCCTCTTAGTCCCTTGGGCTGCCGAATTTGGCCCACCTCAATGGGTCCAAACGGCCAAACATTGGGCCTCCTCCCTTCCTTGCTTCTGGCGCCATCCTCTGCCCATGGTAGTGCCACCTACCTTTGGGCCACAAGCCCATTTTGTCCCTTAAAACACAGATAACCATCTTTAAACCTTGTAATGCCCAAACAGAATATTTTAACTGAGGTCTTAGCCCATTCCCGAGCCCAATTAATGCCTAAATTCTCAATTTAACATATTTAAGCATACAACTACATAAAATGTACAGGCCCAATAATTCGGGATGTTACAAATGGTGTCGTTTGAGGTTTGTTTCAGTGGCCTCAAAACGACGTCGTGTGAAACCACTCGATGACCCGACCCATATGCGGCTGAGATCCGCGCGTTTTGGTCTCTGAGGGTATATTTGTGCACTTAGTCCCTTTGTTTTGCGCCATCAATTGATTGAGCTCTACTTTTATTTCTTTCGTTCTTTAATTTTTTTCCTTTGAATGTTGTGCGCTATTTTAAATTAGTCCAATTTTGAACGTTGCGTTTTGAGAATGAAGATATTTGCATTTTTAGTCCTCGTGCGTTTGCACTCATTATATTTTGGTCCTTAATTATGCTTTTAATAACTTTGTTTGTTTTGACTTTGTTTTTATGTCAATTAAGTCTTTTTTTTAATTTGGTTTATGTTTTCTTATTCTTTATAATTTATTCATTATTTATCTAATTTTCAAATAAAAGTTGACTTAATATATCATTTTAAACTATTTGTAGGGTCTCATATTGATTTGGTTGTTTTTTTATATGTATAATTCTTTTATTTTATTTTATATTTATATATTACCAATTTTTAAAAGGGTATATATCTTAATATATTATGGTGAATTATTTCATTAATTTTTACAATGTTTTGATATATTATATTATTTTAAAACTCATTGTCTACCATTTTGCTTAAAGAAACATATAATATTTAATTTTAATTTTATATAATATTATTATATACATGCGTTTATATTATACAAAAGTTTTGTTTTCATTTTATATAAACCTTATTAGCCTCATATAAATTTATTTATATATTTTCTTAAAATTGTTCACATATATAAAATTTCTTTTAAATAAATTTATTTATATATTTCTATTTTAAATTTAGTATACATAATTTATCGCTTTAAAAGATCATATTTTATTATATATTTTAATTTATTTGAGATACTTTTATATATATACATATATATATTATTATTACTTGTATATGTTTTTATATATATTTAAATTCATATATTATGTTTTTTTATATTATTCATTTCAATTTTATTTTAATACATATTTCATAAACTCATTTACAAATTATTCTATTAATTATAATTCATTTTAAATGGTTTCATAAATTGTAGATTTCAAACTCCTCTTTCTTTATTTATTTTAAATCCATTTGTTATCATTCCAAATTTTGTTTTATATTAATTTACCATCATAAATTTTGTAAAATTATAATATCTTTTAGTTTATTGATATTTGATTGTTAATATGAGTCTTTTAAATGGGGCACACCATGAAGTTATTGTTATTGTACATTTGTACGTTTAAATTATTTCTATAATCACCGTTCATTTGTATAATGTTGAGTTTGTGTGTTATTTCATGCTTAATGCTATGCTTGTGCTTATTGTTATTGTTTTATGTTTCAAACTCCAATGTATTCGAACATTTACTAAATCTTTCATTTTTTATTACAAATAAACCAAATAAAATGCATTTTGAGCCCATTTTAAAATTACATATTTGAAAATTTTTCAAGATAAGGCAATATTTGTGTGCTTGAAAATTCGAAAGATTACGCCCTAACGTAATGGGTGTCAATTTTCCGTTCAACTAAATAATCAAATATCCTTTTAATTGCATGTTTTGAAAATCAAAGATGATCTCGGTATCGAGGTATAAATGTATCATATCCTAACGTGTTGGATGTGGTGTTTTTATTCCTTTGGAACGAATGAATCTTGAGATTCAATTCAAAATTATTTAACATTCTTTAAAAAAAAAACCATACCTTAAACATTTTCAAGTTTTCAATGCAAGGACACTAATTAATCAATTTAGTACCCATTCTGGGGGCGTACGAGGGTGCTAACCCTTCCTCATGCGTAACCGACTCCCGAATCCTTTTTGTTATTTAATTTCGTAGACGAATTTTTTTTACAAGGTGATCCAATGACACCTAAACCAAAAAGGTTGGTGGCAACTCTACTCCATATTTTTAAAGTCGATCCCCTTTTTCCAAAAAATATAAAAAATGGATTTCACAATTTTAAAATTATTTTTGATATTTATAATGTGTGATTGAGCCTGTGTGAAAGTTTCGTGTGAAAATTTTATTGACTGTGTGTCGAATTATGAAAATGGATTTAATCGCATAAAGTGTAAAATGATGTGTGTTGATTGTTAAGTGCTTAATTGTTGTTGTCTTTATAATAGGTAGGCCTTATGAGGCAATTAAGACATTTTTAAGGTAGTGGATGGCTAATGGACGGTTTTGGACATTGTATATATAGTTTTCTTAGTTTTTTTTAAAGGTTAAATGTGTAAAATGGATATTAATGTCTATTACATTAAAACAAAACACAAAAATAAGCCATTAACATCTTATATTGCCGAAAATCAAAGAAAAGAAAAAAAAAGGAAGAACACTTAGGTTTCGGCTAGTTCTTGGATTGATTCAAGGTATGTTTTTGATCGATTTTGATAATTTCTACATTTTCGTAATTGTTGCTTTGTATACTTAAAAACCCATTCTTCAATTTTGTGAATTAATGAATATTTTGAAATGAGACATTGATGAATTCATGAGTTTTATGATGTTTGGTGGTGAATTATGAAAGATATGAGTTTGATTAACATAGTTTATTTTTGAGTTTTTGAAGAATTTGAGTATTTTGGATTAAATTGAGAAAATGAAATTTTGAAGGACTAAAATGTGAAATAAATGAAATGTGTGGGCTTGTATTAGCATGAGAAGAATTCGGCTAAGCTTGTGTGAATAGAAATTTGGTGTATTTTGTGATTTTGTGAAATAGGGACTAAAGTGTCGAAATGTAAAAATGTAAGGGCTATTTTTCAAAATACCCTAAATATGTGTGTGCGGACTAAATTGAATGAATTGGTGATTGAATGGGCTGAATTTTAATGTGTATAGACTAAGAAAGGAGAGGTTCAGATCGAGATCGAGGCAAAGACAATGCTCGATTAATCAACCGTTTGGGTATTTTAACGTTTGAGGTAAGTTCGATATAATACTAGTTGTTAAATTATATCTATGTGATGTGAATTTAATGAAAATATATAGAATTAAGAGATTAGAAATGCTATGTGCAAAATTTTGAATAGATAGCACTAAGTGTGTGAAATTATAAACGAGACTGAGATGATTAGCACTGTGTGTGCGAAAAGATAGAAGCTTCGGCTTATTGAATTGGCACTGTGTGTGCGATATCGATATAGTTCGGTTTAACATATTTGCACTAAGTGTGCGATGATGATTATGTTTCGATTATGAAACTGGCACTAAGTGTGCGAAATACTCAAAAGAATAGTAAAGGTTGAACGAGGTGTAATACCGAGCAATTGAATCGCATGAATGGTGAGTAACTATGTGTTGATCAAGGTACATTTGAACCTAGATGGTTGATAATAGTTTTATAAGTTGAATGAATAGATACTTGAGCATATGGTTGAGAGTGATGATGTGTATATTTGAGCAATTAATCTAAGTGATGGTTTATTTTGTATATTGACACGAATTGTTGAGTTACATGTATTGTATTACGAACTTACTAAGCTTTAAAAGCTTACTATGTGATTTGTTTATCTGTTTTATAGTGTCAGTAAAGTTTGCTCAGATTCGAGAATTGTCAGCGTCTCTATCACACTATCGGCATATCAATTTTGGTACTTTCAAGAGATGTATATAGTTGGTATATGGCATATATAGGCTAGAAGTTATGATATGTTTTGAAATGTTTGGTATATGCTAAGTGACATGGTTTGGAAGTTGAATGATATTGATGCATATTTATAGGTTTTAAAAATGATGAACGAGGTATGAATGCGTGAGAATGAAAATGGTATGTATCATTTTTAAATGGTTGATGAAAGTTGTGGTTTGAATGTGAAATATGGTATGTTATATATGGTGATTAACCTATATGATTGGGATGTGAAATTGGTTGAGTTGGATGGGCATATTTGGGTAGAAATGATGTTGGGTTAGTAAATGGTTTAGATGATGATTAATGGTGTGTCTATTGGTATGATTGAGTGCCATTTGTGGTATAAATGCTTATGAAATTAGGCTTATAGGTGATTCAAGGTGTGGGAGGCAAGTTTGGCCTTGAAAATGGCCTATAACTTCCCACACGGGCGTGTGGCTCGACCATGTCCCTAGTGGTTGAAATTCAAAACAAGTCAGGATCGACCACAGGCTGGACACACGGGCATGACTGGCCGTGTGGTGAAGTCAGTAGCTACCACGGGTGAGGCATACGGGCGTGTCCACGGCTGTGTGGATAAGTTAGTATGTATGCCTTATTTTGACACGGCTTAGACACACCGGCGGCCTTCCCACACGGGCGTGTGACCTCTACAGTTAGGAAAAATCTTTAAATTTCTAAAAATTTTCATAAGTGTTCGGTTTAGTGCCAATCTCTTTCTAACACATGTTTAAGGTCTCGTAGACCTCAATAAGGAACTATATGATTATATTTGATTATGTTTGATTGATTATTGACTTTGTGTTGTGAAATGGATGTGAAATGTTTCGATTGATCGGTAATGCCTCTTAACCCTATTTCGGTGGTAATTTCGGGTTAAGGTATTACATTTTATTGGTATCAAAGCTACAGTTTAGTCGATTCTCGGACTAACGTAGCACGTGTGAGTCTAGCTATACATACCATAGATATAATTACGATAGTGTGTTGAATCCTGACAGCTAAAAATGTGTTTTTATCTAATAATGGATCACGATCGAGCAGTTGCTGACGATGAAGAGAGTAACGCACCTGCTCCCGCTCAAGGGATAGCGCCGGCCACATCTAGGTCGAATGATGGTAGCCAAGAGGGAGAGGCTAAGAAATCCCTTTTTGAAAGATTAGTGAGTGGTTTTCGGAGTTTATTTGAACGAATACGACTGCTCCACAACCTCCAACCCCACAAGTACCTGTTGTGCCACAAGTGACAGATCCGATTTGATTGAATAAACCTCTTGTGGATAAGATTAGAATGTATGGGGCCGAAGAGTTTAGGGCCACCGCTAAAGATGATGCTGAGCGAGCTAAATTTTGGCTCGAGAATACTATTTGAGTGTTTGACGATATGTCATTCACTCCTGATAAATGTATAAAGTGTGCAATTTCTTTGTTGAGAGATACGACTTATAACTGGTGGAAACGTTGATTTTTGTGGTTTCGAGAGAGAGAATCACCTGGGATTTCTTTCAAGCTAAATTCAGAAAGAAGTATATCAGTCAACGATTCATTGATCAGAAACATAAAAAATTCCTCGAGTTGAAACAAAGTCACATGTCTGTTACTGAGTACGAGCGGGAGTTTGTAAGACTGAGCCAATATGTAAGAGAATGTGTTTCGACCGAAGCTACCATGTGTAAACACTTCATAGAAGGGCTGAATAATGATATTAAGTTGTTGGTTGGGATACTTGACATAAATGAATTTATTATGTTAGTTGAAAAAGCTTGCAAAGCCGAGGAGCTTAACAAAGCAAAGAAGAAACCCGATTCTGAAGCTCGAGATGGAAGAAAAAGATTGATGAGTAAGTCAACTCAACCTTCGACGAAGAGATTTAGAGATGCAAGCAATCGCTCAATTGTTTCTTCTGGACATTCGAGTAGAGATCGTTCGAGACAAAGTGTTGTACCAAAAGCTCAAATTCTGACTAAATCAAGTGTTGGAAGTGCCAAAAGTAACAAACCCGAGTGTAAGACAGTGTGGAAGACGATATATGGGAGAATGTTGGGGCAAGTATAATAATCAAACTTGTTATAAGTGTGGATCACGAGATCACTTAATTAGAGATTGCCTAAAGTTAGCTGAAGAAGAAAATGTTCAGAGCGTGAGACCAAGTAACACGATGGCTAGGGGTAGACCACCCAGAAACACCGAAAATATAAGTGGAAGCCAGAGAGGTATTACCGATACAGTTGTGAGATCCAATGCGAGAACACCTTCCTGAGCCTATGCTACACGCGCATGAGAGGAAGCGTCATCTCCAGACGTCATCACTAGTACTCTCACTCTATTTGATACTAATGTGATTGCATTGATAGATCCAGGTTCTACTCATTCCTATGTATGTGAATCTAGTATCAAGTAAGACTCTACCTGTTGAGTCTACTGAATTTGTGATTAGAGTATCGAACCTCTTAGGCAAGTGTGTCTTAGTGGATAAAGTGTGTAAGAACTGTCCATTGATGTTTCGGGATGTTTGTTTTCCTGCTAATTTGATGTTTCTACCATTTGATGAATTTGATATAATTCTGGGTATGGATTGACTCACTTTACATAATGCTATTGTGAATTGTAAAAGAAAGAGTATTGATTTGAAAAGTCAGAATGGTGAGATAGTTCGAGTTAAATCCAGTGATTTGAATGGGTTACCAACTATTATATTATCTATGAAAGCTTTGAACTATGTGAAAAAGGGTTCGAAGCTTATTTGGCATATATGATTGATACAAAAGTGTCTGAAAAGAAAGTTGAATCTGTACCAGTAGTTTGTGAATTTTCAAATGTGTTTCCTGAAGAACTATCAGGATTACCTCCGATTCGAGAAGTTGAATTTGGAATTGAATTGGTGCTGGGAACAACTCCTATCTCAATAGCTCCGTATAGAATGGCACCAACTAAATTGAAAGAGTTAAAGTCTCAGTTGCAATAGTTGACCGATAGAGCATTTGCACGACTAAGTTTCTCACCCTGAGGTGCTCCTGTGTTATTTGTGAAAAAGAAAGACGGCACTATAGGATGTGTATCGACTATAGACAATTGAACAAAGTGACGATAAAGAATAAATATACGTTGCCTCGTATTGATGATTTGTTCGATCAGTTGAAAGGACCTACAATATTTTCTAAGATAGATTTGAGATCGAGCTATTATCAGCTACGAGTCAAAGAGTCAGATGTACCGAAAACTACTTTCAGAACGAGGTACGGACACTATGAATTTTAGTTATGCCTTTCGGACTAATGAATGCTCCTGCAGTGTTTATGGACTTGATGAAGCGAATATTCAGACCATATTTGGATCGTTTTGTTGTGGTGTTCATTGATGATATTTTGATTTATTCATGTGATAAGACGTAGTATGTCGAGCATTGGAGAGTTGTGTTACAAACTCTGCGCGAGAAACAGTTGTATGCTAAATTTAGCAAATGTGAGTTTTGGTTACGTAAGGTTGGATTTCTGGGGCATATTGTATCAGTTGCAAAAATATGAGTTGATCCGAGTAAAATCTCAGCCATTGTAGAATGGAAGCCTCCGAGAAATATGTCTGAAGTCCGTAGTTTTCTGGGACTAGCGGGATACTATAGGCGGTTTGTGAAAGGTTTCTCGATGATTGGGACTCTGTTGACGAAGTTGCTATAGAAAGATGTTAAATTTGAGTGGTCGAAAAAGTGCCAACAGAGTTTTGAGTAGTTAAAAGCATTGTTGACAGAAGCGACAGTGTTAGTTCAGCCTTAATCGAGCAAAGAATTCATAGTTTACAATGATGCATCATTGAATGGTTTGAGATGTGTGCTGATGCAAGAAGGCAAAGTCATCGCTTATGCTTCGAGGCAGTTAAAGTCGCATGAAAAGCACTATCCGACGCACGACCTTGAATTGAATGCGATTGTGTTTGCATTGAAGATTTGGCGTCATTATTTATTTAGTGAGAAATGTCATATTTATACCGATCACAAGAGTTTGAAATAACTGATGACTCGGAAAGAATTGAATTTTCTACAGAGAAGATGGTTAGAATTGTTGAAAGACTACGAACTTGTGATTAATTATCATTCAAGTAAAGCTAATGTTGTTGCTGATATTTTGAGCCGAAAGTCTATATGTGCTTTACAAGTAATGAATGCTTAGAAAGATCTGTGTGATGATTCAGTTTTGGCCGAGTTGAAAGTGAAGCCAATGTTCGTACATCAGATTTGAGTTGCCCAAAAAAGTGACATTGAAATGATGGCCAAACGAGATCAGTGTGAATTGAATGTTGATTCTGAATTTCGAGTTGATAGTGATGATTGTTTGAGATTTAGAGATCAGATTGTGTTCCGAAGAATTCAGAGTTGATTCAGATGATTTTGAATGAAGGTCACAATAGTCATTTGACTGTGCATCCGGGGAGTACAAAAATGTATAATGACTTGAAATAGTTTTATTGGTGGCATGGTATGAAACGGGACATTTCTGACTTTGTGTCGAAATGTTTAATATGCCAGCAAGTTAAAGCTAAACATCAGGTTCCATCTGGTTTGTTACAGTCGATAATGATTCCTGAGTGGAAATGGGATAAGATCACGATGGTTTGTGCCGGGATTACCTTTATCTCTGGGAAAGAAAGATGCAATTTGGGTGATAGTTGATAGATTGACGAAATCAGCTTTTTTCATTCCGGTGAGAACAGATTATTCACTTGATAAGTTAGCTGAATTGTATATCTCTGAGATTGTGAAATTACAAGGGGTGCCACTATCTATTGTGTTTGACAGCGATTCGAGATTTACCTCGCGATTTTGGAAGAAATTGCAAGAGGCTTTAGGCACAAAATTGCATTTCAGCACCGCATTTCATCCGCAAACTGATCGACAATCCGAGAGGATCATTCAAGTTCTCGAAGATATGTTGAGGTGTTGTGTTCTTGAGTTTGAAAGTACTTGGGAAAAGTATTTGCCATTGATTGAATTTGCATACAATAATAGTTTTCAATCAAGTATTAAAATGGCATCGTATGAGGCTCTTTATGATAGAAAATACCGATATCCATTTTATTGGACTGAACCGAGTGAGAATAAAATTCACAGAGTTGATTTGATAAAAGAGACTGAGCAAAAATGAAAGTGATTCTTGATAGTTTGAAAGCGGCCTCAGATCGTTAGAAGTCTTATGCAGACTTGAAACGAAAAGATATTAAATTCGAAGTTGGTGACAAAGTGTTTTTGAAAGTGTCTTTGTGGAAGAAATACTTCGATTTGGTCGAAAAGGTAAGCTGAGTCTGAGGTTCATTGGACCGTATGAAATCATCGAAAGAGTTGAACCGGTTGCTTATAGATTGTTGTTGCCATCTGAGTTAGAAAAGATTCATAACGTGTTTCATATGTCGATGCTTCGACGGTACCGATCTAATCCGTCTCATGTGATTACTCCTACTGAGGTTGAGATTCAGTCAGATTTGTCGCATAGTGAAGAACTGATTCAAATTTTGGCATGAGAGACCAAAGAGTTGAGAAATAAGAAAATCTCTCTAGTGAAAGTGTTATGGCACAAACATGGAGTAGAAAAGGCTACGTGGGAGCCTGAGGATGCTATGAGAGAGAAATATCCACACCTATTCATTAGTAAGATTTTCGGGGACGAAAATCCCTAAGGGGGGAGAGTTGTAACAGCCCGATTTAGACTCTAGTCGAAAAAGTGGTTTTGAGACCACAAATCTGAGGTTGAAAAAATATTTTAAAATTATTTTTGATATTTATAATGTGTGATTGAGCCTGTGTGAAAGTTTCGTGTGAAAATTTTATCGACTGTGTGTCGAATTATGAAAAAAGATTTAATCGCATAAAGTGTAAAATGTTGTGTGCTGATTGTTAAGTGCTTAATTGTTGTTGTCTTTATAATAGAGAGGCCTTATGAGGCAATTAAGTCATTTTTAAGGTAGTGGATGGCTAATGGACGGTTTTGGACATTATATATATAGTTTTCTTATTTTGTTTTAAAGGTTAAATGTGTAAAATGGATATTAGTGTATATTACATTAAAACAAAACACAAAAATAAGCCATTAACATCTTATATTGCTGAAAATCAAAGAAAATAAAAAGAAGGAAGAACACTTAGGTTTCGGCTAGTTCTTAAATTGATTCAAGGTATGTTTTTGATCGGTTTTTGATAATTTCTACGTTTTCGTAATCGTTGCTTTATATACTTCAAAACCCATGCTTCAATTTTGTGAATTGATGAATATTTTGAAATGAGACATTGATGAATTAATGAGTTTTATGATGTTTGGTGGTGAATTATGAAAGATATGAGCTTGATTAACATAGTTTATTTTTGAGTTTTTGATTAATTTTAGTATTTTGGATTAAATTGAGAAAATAAAAATTTGAAGGACTAATATGTGAAATAAATAAAATGTGTGGGCTTGTATTAGCATGGGAAGAATTCGGCTAAGCTTGTGTGAATATAAATTTGGTGTATTTTGTGATTTTGTGAAATAGGGACTAAAGTGTTAAAATGTGAAAATATGAGGGCTATTTTGTAAAATACCCTAAATATGTGTGTTTGGACTAAATTGAATGAATTGATGATTTAATGGGCTGAATTTTAATGTGTATAGACCAAGAAAGGAGAGGTTCAGATCGAGATCGAGGCAAAGACAAAGTGCTCGATTAATTGGCCGTTTCGGTATTTTAACGTCCGAGGTAAGTTCGAATATGATACTAGTTGTTAAATTATATCTATGTGATGTGAATTGAATGAAAATATATATAATTAAGAGATTAGAAATTCTATGTGTGAAATTTTGAATAGATAACACTAAGTGTGTGAAATTAGAAACGAGACTGAGATGATTAGTACTGTGTGTGCGAAAAGATAGAAGCTTCGGCTTATTGAATTGGCACTGTGTGTGCGATGACGATTATGTTTTGATTATGAAACTGGCACTAAGTGTGTGAAATACTCAAAAGAATAGTAAACGTTGAACGAGGTGTAATATCGAGCAATTGAGTAGCATGAATGGTGAGTAATTATGTGTTGATCAAGGTACGTTTGAACCTAGATGGTTGATAATAGTTTTATAAGTTGAATGAACAGATACTTGAGCATATGTTTGAGAGTGATGAGGTGCATATTTGAGCAATTATTTTAAGTGATGGTTTATTTTGTATATTGACACGAACTTTTGAGTTACATGTATTGTATTACGAACTTACTAAGCTTTAAAAGCTTACTGTGTGATTTGTTTCTCTGTTTTACAGTGTCAGTAAAGTTAGCTCAGATTCGGGAATCATCAGAATCTCTATCACACTATCGGCATATCAATTTTGGTACTTTTGAGAGATGTATATAGTTGGTATATAGCATGTATAGGCTAGATGTAACACCTCATACCCGAGTCCGACACCGAGACCGGATACAAGGCATTACCATGCTTAATCTTACTTAACACTTCAAAACGGGCTATAAAATTTCATTTAAGCCTATCACTTACTCAATCTTGGCTTATGAGGCTTTAAACATACTTCTGAGAGGTTTTGGAACTAATCCTGCAACTTTTACGAACTCAAGAAACTTTTCATCAAAACAGGGGCCACACGCCCGTGTTGGTCTAGGGACACGTGTGCCCCTAAGACATGCCCGTGTCTTCCACCCGTGGTTGACACTGACTAAACCACACGGCCTTGACACGCCTATGGCACTGGCCCGTGTGCCAAACCTTGATATTCTGACTTATCCACACAGCTTAGGCACACGACCATGTGCTAACCGTGCCTTTTACAAGTTTTAGACACACGCCTGTGTGTCTACCTACGTGGACAATTAGCAGGCTATCTACCAAGCCTTTAGCCATTCTCATTTGCATACATTCATGCATCATCACATAATTTCACATAACATCAATATAACTCTTGAATTATCTCCTTCAATCATAAAAGAAATAAAGTCTTCATCCCATACACTAAGGAGAACTATTACCAATACGATTAAAAACAACTTAAGCCATCATCTATGGCCATACACAACCAAACTATAAGTTCTCTTAGGCCAACACAATTTGGCTACATCAATTAGAACTTAATCAACTTTAAAAGAATCCCTATACATGCCATGACTCATAAGAACTTGAGACATCATACCAAGCATCTACTCGATAGTGTGAAAACATCTCTGGCCACCCCAACCTGAACTAGTTAAAATAACCTATGAAAGATGGAAAAGGGAAAGGAGTACGTAATAATGCTTAGTAAGTTCATCTGCATATAACTGACAAATACTGATATTCTTTGAATATACACAACCACAAAGTATTATAATGAGTTTTACTCATTAACTCATGGTTACTTACTCAACCATTCTTGAAACTTACTCATTCTATCTCTTACCACATTCTAACCATGCCACAAGCCAATTGCTCGTGTTAATTAACGTACATCCCTGCACTGATCGCCACATGATCATACAAAATGACACATCTAGCATTTTCAATAAGCCGCTCATACTACTTGTAACACCCCTTGACCCGAGTCCATCACGGATAAGGGTTTACAGGTGTTACCATGCAATCTAACACTTAAGCTAAAATAATTAAATCATGGATGATCATCTTTATTAAAGAATTATCTATAAACAAATAATAAACACATGTGTAACACATAATATACATATATTAGATCCAAATCATTGTACATCTTAAGAATCATTGAAGAACCTAATTCATCATACCGTGTAAAATACATCAATATCACATAAACAAGTAGATTTCATGAAATCTCATAAGTGTCTAAACTTCTTATAGCAGAAATTCTCAGTTACAAATAAACTAATGTGTACAACCATTACACATCAATTGCACACCCACTAAAAGGCCGAATATACATGGTTTTATTATTGGCATTTTATGCACATTAATTAAAACAAGCAATTCAACAAGCCAAATACATATATATATATATATGAAAATGCATACATCTCAATTTTTACACTCTTTTCCATACTTAACTATACCTAACTATTTTAAACATTTTAACCACATTTGTAATGGTCACCTAGATTTGGCCAAATACACATACCCATTTTATTCAATATACTTCATCCTATTTTAAAACAACCAATTAGATATATATATCTAGATACATACTTCACAAGCATATAACTCAAATTCATATTCATATCAATTTCATGAAATTGAAATGTCTAACATATCTCTTTATTAACTTATCATATATATGCATGATTAAAATTCTACCTTAATCTATCAAAGTGACCATCAAAGATTAAAATACATATACATGTCATAGCATATATCTATTAAACCATTTCATATAATGCCCAAACCACATCCAAACACAAATGATAATGTATGGCATGAGCAAACTATATCATCAAAACATGAAACAAGTTATCCAACATAGGTAGCCATTTTCGCATGGCTAGCATATTTACACGATTACAAAACATTAGTTATACTTTTAGTCTAACCTATACATGCCTTTTAGTACAAAACTAAGTTATTCAATACCAAAAGAAAGTCGATAGTGCGGTTGACTTCTTCCCTGATCCTTCGAGAACCTAAAATCTATAAAACAAGGGTAAACAAGAATACACACGGTAAGCGTAGCTTGAACCTAAAATCTATAAAACAAGGGTAAACAAGAATACACAATAGTAGTTTATCACATGAAGAATATTTCAAATTTGCTAGCTTAGTAAGTCCCAAGCAATATTTATGACATGTAATTCACACATGCTTATCAATTTAACTACCATTGGTTTCGGGACCACGAATCCGAGCCCAAGAAATATTTAAATATCATATTTAGTGTTTATTATATATGAATTTATATGTGAAAATTAGCATGAATTTGATAATTCAATACAAGTTTCACCTAGCCAAATATTAGTCATATCCTTAATCTAATCAATAGTAGTTTATCACATGAATTTATACAACCTATGCATTTGAATATTTCAAGTTTATTTGCAAAATAAGTGAAAAACATAACTTAATTTCGATCTCAAAGTTGTGAAATATTAGGGATAAAAACATCATATTCATAACCTTGAAAGTTTTAAGTATCACCATTATATGTCTATACCTCAACTTCTATTAAATGTATGTATAAATAATTCATACCAATCAATGATAAGCCGGGCTTAATGTCCCTTGAGTTTAGAGATAAATTCAATTTGAGTCATTAATTCATCACATCGTAATTAGCTCATATATGCTTTATAAAGGATAAGCAGAATATTATTTAAGGCAAATCATAACTAGGTATCTACTAACTCGGGTAATCACGTAAGGTATGTTATGTTTTATATTACTTGAGTTACGTTAATATTATGGGAATTGTGTTATATATGTTTGAGGCTAAGATTGATGTGTATGAGTATTATATGATTGAATTCGATTTTGAACGTACTATTATGGAAATTGACCTTCAAGTAGAAATGCTAAGAATAAAGGAGATTTTAGTGCGATAACATGGTTGGTATGAATGCAATACCTATCTGAAATGGAGCATGTGATTTTTGGTAATATACTTATCGAGCTTCAAGGAGATGTAGGTTGAAAGAAATGAAGTACAATTATTTATGTTAATGAACTATTAGCATTGACCTTGTATAAATAAATATACTTAAATGTTTATGTGAAATGTTATAAGTTGAATGTTTTTAATTATTTAAATGTTTAAATGTTATATTACAGTGAGCTTAGGACTTACTAAGCTAGTAAGCTTATTTGTGTGAAATGTTCTCCTGCTTTTATAGATTTTGGTTACGCTACGGGCTCGAGAGGGATCGTCAAGAAAGTCGCCCACACTATCAACTATTTTGGTACTCTTTTAGTTGTGTTAATTTAGATAAAGGCATGTATAGGAGGATTTGAAAATGATTGTGTTTGAATGAAACCTTAATATTATATTATTATAGCCATACGAATATGGCTTAAGTTTTATGTTTATTTGTGTGAAGATGCATGGTTTGATAATTTAGTAATGCTTATGAGTATATTATTATGATGCAAAGGTATTAGAAATTTTGTTTGGGCATATTAGGTTTTAATCTAGGTGTATATCGCTTTATTGTATATATATATATATATATAGGTTGGTCATGGCACCTATGTGTAATATGTTTAGTGGAGTAATATTTATCATATTAAATATGCATATTTTGCTTGAATGATTAATATAAAGTTTATAATAATAAGAAATGAATATGTTTCTTGATGGGTTAGTTACAAATCCAAGCGAATGGTGCCATAGTATATTCGGCCAAGGTGTAATATTATATATGTTGATTAGTAATTGATTATTGGTTGGTAAAATGGTTCACTTGATTTAATACATATAGGTGTTATAGTATTACAAATGAAACTTAGCTTCATTATCGAATTTTGGTTGATACCGATATATGTATATATATCGTGAATGTTTAAGTTGTATGATTCAAACATTTGTGTGTATTAAGTACGGGTAGTAAAACTCGTCATACTTTTAATCTTTATTTATTTATTTTAATTGGCGGTAATGTTATACAATATGATAATGATTGCATTGTTTGTACTTGAATTCAATTGAAGTCCACTTCGAAATTTAGTCTAATGTGGTAATGCCTTTCAACCCCAATCCGTGACGGATATGGGTTAGGTGTTACATTTGATTGGTATCGAGCTTACGGTTTAGTCGATTCTAGGACTACCGTAGCGTGTGAGTCTAGCTATACATGCCTTTATCATATATTGATAGTGTGGTGACTTGACGACTGAACTTTGTTTTATATAGTAAATGGACACGATCACGAAAGATAGTAGCGGATGATGTAGAGAGTGTAGCGCTGGACCGTGCACATGGATCGGCGCCATTAGACTCTCAACCGATTCACGGGTAACCACGAGGAGAAGCTAAACAAGCCTTCTACCAAATGATGAATGAATGGTTTACCCAATTTATTCAAAATAATCCATTGTACCACAACCTCCACCCCGAATAATCCAACTCGGTACCTTGACTTCGATGATAGATCCAATGAGATCTAGTATGCCTCCTGCTGATAAAATCAGAAATTTGGGCCGAGGAATTCAAGGCTAATGATGATGATGATGCGAGCGAGCTGAAATGTGGCTTGATAACACTATTCGGGTACTTGATGAGCTATCCTCGCACTCAGGATGAATGTTTGAAATGTGCTATATCTTTACTTTGGGACCTTGCCTATCAACGGTGGATTACACTAGTATCGTGGTTCCAAAAGAAAAAGTGACATGGGATTTCTTTCGAATGAATTCGCAAGAAATATATCGATCGAGGTTCATCGACCGAAATGTAAAGAATTTCTTGAACTAAAAGCAGGGCAAATGACCGTGGATCGAATATGAGCGAAAATTTGTCGATTGAGCCGATATGCTCGGAGTGTGTATCAATGAAGCCATTATGTGCAAAAGGTTCAAGATGGTTTGAATGAAGATTTAAAGTTGCTTGTTGGCATTCTTGAGATCAAAGAGTTTGTGACACTAGTCGAGCGAGCTTGCAAAGCTGAAGAGCTTGGGAAGGAGAAAAGAAAGGCTGAAACAAAAGCTAGAGACACTCGTAAAAGACCGTCGGGTAAAAATTTCCATTCCACATCTAAGAAGTTTAGAGATGATTTCAACTGACCTAAAGCTACTTCAGATTCACCTAGACGTGATCGACCTCCAGTGGGCTCCGAGCTACTTGATGGCGGTGTTGATAACGTTCCACAAAATCGAGTTGAATGCAAACATTGTGGAAAATGGCATTCTGGGAGTTGTAGAGTTCGTGATCGGTCCTGTTTTAAATGTGGATCCTCAGACCATTTCATTCGAGAGTGCCCGATGTTATTTGGCGAGAATCTGACGAGAACTCTAGACCGAGTAGTGCATCGACGCAGGCGGACCATCCGAGCATTACGGCAATGTAGGTGGTAGTCGAGAGGGACTAAGAACACGGCAGTTCGATCTGAGGCTAGAGCTCCAGCTAGAGCTTATGTTACTCGAGCTAGAGAGGATCTTGCTTCTCGGATGTCATTCTTGGTACTTTCACCCTTTATGATACTACTGTAATTGCATTGATTGATCTG
Organism: Gossypium rotundifolium; assembly: GCA_025506655.1. Classification (NCBI taxonomy): domain Eukaryota; kingdom Viridiplantae; phylum Streptophyta; class Magnoliopsida; order Malvales; family Malvaceae; genus Gossypium; species Gossypium rotundifolium. The sequence continues at coordinate 174,369,224 of CP106734.1, read as the reverse complement.
GTTTGACCCATTCATATGTATGTGAAACTCTGTTATTCAGTAAGACTCTGCCAGTTGAGTCTACTGAGTTTGTGATTCGCGTATCCAACCCTTTGGGTAGATGTGTGTTTGTTAATAAAGTGAGTAAAGGTTTTCCATTGATGATTCGGGATTTTTGCTTCCCAGTTGATTTAATGATGTTGCCTTTCGATGAGTTTGATATAATTTTGGGAATGGACTGGTTAACTTCACATGATGCAGTGGTGAATTGCAAAAGAAAGCTTATTGATTTGAGACATCGAATGGTGAGATCATTAGAATTGAATCCGATGATTTAAGTGGGTTTCCTACGATTATATCCTCGATGTTAGCCAGTATATGGAAAAAGGGTGCGAAGCTTATTTGGCTTATGTCTTTGGATAATAAATTGTCGAGAAATAGATTGAATCTGTCTGGATTGTATGTGAATACCGGATGTGTTTCCTAAAGAACTACAGGGTTTACCCCAATACGAGAGATTGAGTTTGGCATTGAATTAGCAAGGAGCGACTCGATCTCAATAGCTCCATATCGGATGGCACCTCTTGAGCTAAAGAGTTGAAAGCACAGTTGCAAGAGTTAACAGATAGGGCTTTGCACGACCAAGTTTCTCTCCACAGGGTGCACTGTTCATTTTGTGAGAAAGAAAGATGGAGCGATGCGAATGTGTATTGATTATCGACAAGCTGAATAAGGTAACTATAAAGAATAAGTACCCATTACCGGATTGATGATTTGTTTGATCGGTTAAAAGGGCTTGATTTTGAAGATAGATTTGAGATCGGGTTATTATCGATTCTGAGTCGAGATCTGGATGTGCCAAAAAGCGCATTCGGATGAGGTACGGACATTTTGAGTTTTTGGTTATGCCTTTTGGGCTTACTAATGCACTGTTGTATTTATGGATTTGATGAATCGAGTTTTTAGGCAGTTTTGGATCGATTTGTAGTAGTGTTTATTGATGACATATTGATCTACTCCAAAGATGAAATTGAACACGCGAGCATTTGAAGTTAGTGCTACAAACTTTGCGAAATCGGCGGTTGTATGCGAAGTTTAGTAAGTGTGAGTTACGGATGAAAGAGGTGACTTTTGGGACATGTTGTTTGACATCGGGCATTCGAGTTGATCCGAACAAAATTTTGGCTATACTTGATTGGAAGCCACCAAAAATGTTTTCGAGATTGAAGCTTTTGGGACTTACGGGTTACTATCGACGATTTGTGAAGGGTTTTCTATGATAGCTACACCGTTGACAAAGTTATTGCGAAAGATGTCGAGTTCGAGTGGTCGGAAAAATGTCGAAAAGTTTTGATCGGTGAAAGCCCTTTTGAAGCTCGGTGTTAGTTCACTGAATCGGGTAAAGAATTTGTTGTTTATTCGATGCTACTTTAAATGGTTTGGGCTGCGTTTTGATGCGAGGAAGGCAAAGTTGTAGCCTATGCTTCAAGACAATTGAAGCGACATGAAAGAAATTACCGACTCATGACTTAGAACTTGCGACCATTGTTTTCGCATTGAAAATTTGGCGTCACTATTTATTTGGCGAAAAATGTCACATTTATTCGGATCATAAAAGTCTAAAGTATTTAATGACTCAGAAGGATCTAAATTTGAGACAACGCAGATGGTTGGAATTGTTAAAAGACTATGAGTTGGTGATTGACTACCATCCGGGAAAAGCTAACGTTGTTGCAGATGCGTTAAGTCGAAAATCATTGTTTGCTCTTCGTGCAATGAACGCACAGATAGCTATGTCTGGTGATGGTTCGATCATAACCGAGTTACAAGCAAGACCGATGTTTATTCAGCAAATTTGTGATGCACAGAAAGTTGGCAAGGATTTGATTGCTAGACGAATTCAGTGTGAAAAAGGTGCAGAGTTAGATTTTCAGATTGATGCAAATGACTGTTTGAATTTTAAAAGTCGAATGTGTGTTCCGAAAAACTCAGATTTGATACAGATGATTCTGAGTGAGGCCCATAGTGGTCGATTATCAATACATCTGGGTAGCACAAAGATGTAGAATGATTTGAAACAGTTCTATTGGTGGCCGGGCATGAAACGGGATATATCTGAATTTGTTTGAAATGCTTAGTTTGTCGACAAGTAAAAGTCGAACACCAAGTGCCATCTGGATTACTTGACCAATCATGATACACGAATGGAAATGGGATAGAATTACAATGGATTTTGTATCCGGTCTTCCTATGACACCGAGTAAGAAAGATGCCGTCTGGGTTATAGTTGATAGACCGACTAAATCGGCTCATTTTGTGACGGTTAAATACAGACTTTTCACTCGATAAACTTCTTTGAATTGTATGTATCATGATTGTGAGATTGCATGGTATATCGAGATCCATTGTTTGAGACAGAGACCGAGATTTACATCACGGTTTTAGAAGAAGTCGCAAGATGCCTTAGGTACTAAACTATATTTTAGTACGACCTTTCATCCATGAGACAGACGGTCGATCTGAGTGAACTATTCAGATACTTGAGGACATGTTGAGATGTTGCGTTCTTGAGTTTGAAGGTGCGTGGGAAAGATATTTACCTCTGATTGAATTTGCCTATAACAACAGTTTTCAATCTAGTATCAAAATGGTGCCCTATGAAGTCTATGCAGGCGAAAGTGTCGAACACCATTATCTTGGACTAAGCTCGTGAGAATAAGTTACAGAGGTTGATTTGATTAAAAAGCCGAAGAAAGTAGCTATTATTAGAGACAATTTGAAAGCTACTTGGATCGTCAAAAGTCTTATCTTGACTTGAAGCGTAAAGACATTGAATTTCGGTCGGAGATCGAGTATTTTAAAGGTCTCTCCGTGGAAGAAAGTGCTCCGTTTTGGTAGGAAGGCAAGTTGAGCCGAGGTTTATTGGACCGTATGAAATCATTGAGCGTGTTGGACTGTTGCTTATAAGTTGAAGCTACCCTCGAATTAGAAAAGATACGATGTATTTCACGTTTCTATGCTCGTAGATCTGATCGGATCCGTCACATGTGATTGCTCAAATGCGTCTGAGATTGAGATACAACCTGATATGACGTATGAGGAAAAACCGATCCGTATTTTAGCTCGGGAAATGAAAGAGTTAAGAAATAAAAAGATCTCCTTAGTGAAAGTATTATGGAATCGGCACGGAGTTAAAGAGGCTACGTGGGAGCCTGAAGATTCAATGAGGCAACAATATCCGACGTTGTTTAACGGTAAGATTTTCGAGGACGAAAATCTTTAAGGGGGGAGAGTTGTAACATCGAATCGACCCTAATCGAGCAGTGGTTTCGGGACCACGAATCTGAGCCGAGAAATATTTAAATATCATATTTAGTGTTTATTATATATGAATTTATATGTGTGAAAATTTCGTAGAAAAATTTTATCGTTTGAGTATTGAATTTGATAAAAAGGACTTAATCGCGTAAAAGGTAAAAGTGGCATACTAAAGTGTAATGTGCTAATTTGAGCATGGCTTTTTAATATGAAGTGTTAAATGGGTAAATAACCCATTTTAAGTTAGTGGGTGGTATATGACATGATTTACCTTAAGTTTTATATTATATAATTTTATGATATAAGGTTAGTTTAGTAATTTGGTAATTATTTATTATATGTTAAAATAACCAAGAAAAGAAAGCCATCACCTTTTACTCATCCATGGCTGAATGTGGAGGAAGAAAATAAGCTTTAGATTCTTTGAAATTTGACACTTTGAAGCCAAAAATTCAAGGTGAGTTTTAGTTAGTTTTCGATAAATTTTACGTTTTTGAGATCGTTGCTTCGAACCGTAGTTGACCCATGTTAAAATTTTTGAATCTAAGCATGCTTGATTTTCGGCTATTGATAGATTCATATGTTTTTTGATAATTTATGATGTTAAATAAAAGATAAGTTAAGAATTAGTATTTTATGTATTGGAAATTTTGATGAATTTTTGTGTTTAGGGCCAAATTGAAAAAATGAAATTTTAGGGGGGTTTATTTGAAAAATAAGTGAAATGTGAGGACTTGTAAAGTCCCTAAGAATATTCGGCCCTTGTATAGTTTTAGCTAATTTGGTGTATTTTGTGTGTTATGCAAATAGGACTAAATTACAAAGTTGTGAAATATTAGGGGTAAAATAGTAATTTGCCCATTTATGTGCTTAGGGACTAAATTGAGATGAAATGCACTTGAATGAGCTAAATTTTAATGTGTTTTAGATCAAGAGCAAAGAAAAAGCAGTTTAGATCGCGGAAAGGCGAAGGTTCTCGAATAAGCCGATTTACCGGTCTATCGACAACCGAGGTAAGTCCTTAAGCTAAAATATGTCAAAGAATTATTTATGAATCTATTAAATGATGATGTTCGATAAATTTGAAGGTAAATTATGGTAGTAGCCGAATGTGTATGGTTGAATTGGTTTGAATGCATAAATTGATAATGTGATATGAATATGTGTCTTTGATATATTATTTGTGAAAAATGTGAAGTATGTGATTGGTTTATGAATTATTTCGGGCTTATTGCCTAGCAGCCTTGTGTCGGTGATTTAATTCGGGCTTCGTGCCTAGCGTGCTTAATCTGCACGGTGATATATTAAGCTTCGTGCCTATGTGCTTAGTCTAGGTGACATATTCGGGCTTTAAGCCTAAAGCGAGCCTAGTCTTGGTGATTTATTTCGACTCCCGAGCCTAGCGGTGCCTTGTGTCGGTGTTACTTATCGGGCTTTATCGCCTAGCAGGCTTGATGCCGGTGATTTGCTTTATAAAGGATAAACAGAATATTATTTAAGGCAAATCATAACTAAGGTATCTAGCTAAGCGCTCGAGTAATTACGTAAGGTATGTTATGTTTTATATTACTTGAGTTAAGTTAATATTATGGGAATTGTGTTATATATGTTTGAGGCTAAGATTGATGTGTATGAGTATTATATGATTGAATTCGAGTTTGAACGTACTATTATGGAAATTCGGCCTTCAAGTAGAAATGCTAAGAATAAAGGAGATTTTAGTGCGATAACATGGTTGGTATGAATGCAATACCTATACGAAATGGAGCATGTGATTTTTGGAAATATACTTATCTGAGCTTCAAAGAGATGTAGGTTGAAAGAAATGAAGTACAATTATTTATGTTAATGAACTATTAGCATTCGGCCTTGTATAAATAAATATACTTAAATGTTTATGTGAAATGTTATAAGTTGAATGTTTTTAATTATTTAAATGTTTAAATGTTATATTACCGTGAGCTTAGGACTTACTAAGCTAGTAAGCTTATTTGTGTGAAATGTTCTCCTCTGTTTTATAGATTTTGGTTACGCTACGGGCTCGAGAGGGATCGTCAAGAAAGTCGCCCACACTATCAACTATTTTGGTACACTTTTAGTTGTGTTAATTTAGATAAAGGCATGTATAGGAGGGATTTGAAAATGATTGTGTTTGAATGAAACCTTAATATTATATGTATTATAGCCATACGAATATGGCTTAAGTTTTATGTTTATTTGTGTGAAGATGCATGGTTTAATAATTTAGTAATGCTTATGAGTATATTATTATGATGCAAAGGTATTAGAAATTTTGTTTGGGCATATTCGGTTTTAATCTAGGTGTATATCGCTTTATTGTATATATATATATATATAGGTTGGTCATGGCACCTATGTGTAATATGTTTAGTGGAGTAATATTTATCATATTAAATATGCATATTTTGCTTGAATGATTAATATAAAGTTTATAATAATAAGAAATGAATATGTTTCTTGATGGGTTAGTTACAAATCCAAACGAATGGTGCCATAGTATATTCGGCCAAGGTGTAATATTATATATGTTGATTAGTAATTGATTATTGGTTGGTAAAATGGTTCACTTGATTTAATACATATAGGTGTTATAGTATTTCAAATGAAACTTAGCTTCTGTTATCTGAATTTTGGTTGATACCCGATATATGTATATATATCATGAATGTTTAAGTTGTATGATTCAAACATTTGTGTGTATTAAGTACGGGTAGTAAAACTCGTCATACTTTTAATCTTTATTTATTTATTTTAATTGGTAGTAATGTTATACAATATGATAATGATTGCATTGCTTGTACTTGAATTCAATTGAAGTCCACTTCGAAATTTAGTCTAATGTGGTAATGCCTTTCAACCCCAATCCGGCGACGGATATGGGTTAGGGGTGTTACACATATACAAGTAAACTAACTTACCTTATTACTTACCAATATAATAAGCTAATTTCCTTTTTCTTTTTAGAGCTTGTAGCTCAATCTACTATGTATATACATCTCAAATTCTCTGTTTTGGCTATTCACCGGCAAAAAGCTTGCTAGGCATTAAAGCTCGAAATAAATCACCAAGACGAAGCACGCTAGGCGAGAAGCTTTGAAATGGATCACCAAGACAAGGCACGCTAGGCACAAAGCCTGACATATAACACCAGCACAAAGCCTGCTAGGCATTAAAGCCTGATAAGTAACAACGACACAAAGCCTGCTAGGCATTAAAGCCTGATAAGTAACACCGGCACAAAGCCTGCTAGACATTAAAGCCTGATAAGTAACACCGGCACAAAGCCTGCTAGGCATTAAAGCCTGATAAGTAACACCGGCACAAAGCATGCTAGGCTAATAGCCCGAGATATCAGCATTTTCAACATTCCAATGCACACTTCAATAATACTGTAACCAATTTAATCACTTACATTTCATAATTCTATCACATTTCAAACTCAACTAAACTTATTCACATTTTCTACATAAAATCATTACATCGGTGTATACTCCGTATATCATATCAATTATACACCTTTACAAGGTGTTAACAAAACAAAACATATCTAACTCAATATAATACCTATACATTCGGCTATCACATAAAAAAAATGCCCAAATTTATCAAACATTGTCATTAAACACATTCATAATTCATTCTTTAATATAATCTAGCTTAAGGACTTACCTCATTTGTCGATAGACCGTAAATCAAATTATTCGAGAACCTTCGTCTTTCCCGATCTAAATCTGTTTTTCTTTGCTCTTGATCTAAAACACATTAAAATTTAGCTCATTCAAGTACATTTCATCTCAATTTAGTCCCTAAGCACATAAATAGGCAATTTACCATTTTACCCTACTATTTCAAATTTTTACAATTTAGTCCTATTTTCCTAAAACACAAAATACACCAAATTTCTCAATACTCCTTAAGGGCGAATATGTATAAGGACTATACAAGTCCTTTTCTTTCAATTATTTAGCAAATAAGCCCTCTAAAATTTCATTTTTACAATTTGGCCCTAAAACAAAAATTCATCAAAATTTTCAATACATAATATACTAATTTTTAACTTATCTTTTATCTAACATCATCAAACATCAAAACCATATAAACCTATCAATAGCGAACCTCAAACATGCTTAGATTCAAAATTTTAACATGGGTCACTACGGTTTGAAGCAACGATCTCAAAACGTAAAATTAACAAAAACTAAATTCAAACTAACCTTGAAATCAAGCCTCCAAGTGTCGAAAATCAAAGAACATAAACCCCCCTTTTTCTTTCTCAATATTCGACCATGAGAGAATGAAAAAGATGGTGGCTTTTGTTTATGTTATTTTAACATATTATAAAAGTAATTATTCAATTACTAATTTAACCTTTAATATAAAATAAAAACTAACATATATCTTAAGGTTATTCTTGACATAAGCCACCCACTAACTCAAAAATGGGTTATTTACCCTTTTAATCCTCCACTTTAAAAAGCCATCATCAAATAGGCACTTTACACTATAGTTTGAGACATTTAAAATTTACGCGATTAAGTCCTTTTTGTCAAATTAAGCACCCAAACAATGAAATTTTTCTACGAAACTTTCACACATTTTAATTCACACATATTGAACACAAGATAAAATATTAAAATATTTCTCAGACTCGGATTCGTGGTCCCAAAACCATCATTCCGATTAGGGTTAAATTCGGTCTGTTACAACTCTCCCCTCCTTAAGGATTTTCGTCCCTGAAAATCTTACCGTTAAACAACATCGGATATTGTTGCCTCATTGAATCTTTAGGCTCCCACGTAGCTTCTTCAACTCCGTGCCTTTTCCACAGTACTTTCACTAATGGAATTTTCTTGTTTCTTAACTCTTTCTTTTCCCGAGCTAAAATACGGATCGGTTCTTCCTCATACGTCATATCGGGTCAAATTTTAATCTCAGACGGTGTGATCACATGAGACGGATCGATCAGACTACGAAGCATCGAAACATGAAATACGTCATGTATCTTTTCTAACTCAGAAAGCAACTTCAATCTATAAGCAACAGGCCCAATACGTTCAGTAATTTCATAAGGTCCGATGAATCTCGGACTAAGTTTGTCTTTCTGACCAAATCGGAGTACTTTTTTCCACGGAGAAACTTTTAAGAATACTCGATCTCCAACTTGAAATTCAATGCCTTTACGTTTCAAATCAGCATAGGACTTTTGACGATCCGAGGCAGCTTTCAAATTATCTCTAATAATAGCTACTTTCTGTTCGGTTTCTTTAATCAAATCAACCCCGTGTATCTTATTCTCACTGAGCTCAGTCCAGTATAATGGTGTTCGACACCTTCTGCATAAGGCTTCATAGGCGCCATTTTAATACTAGATTGAAAACTGTTATTATAGGCAAATTCAATCAAAGGTAGGTATCGTTCCCAAGTACCTTCAAACTCGAGAATGCAACATCTCAACATGTCCTCAAGTATCTGAATAGTTCTCTCGGATTGTCCATCCGTCTGCGGATGAAAGGCTGTACTAAAATAAAGTTTAGTACCTAAAGCATCTTGCAACTTCTTCCAAAATCGTGATGTGAATCTCGGGTCTCTGTTCGAAATAATGGAACTCGCCACACCATGCAACCTCACAATTTGCGATATATACAATTCAGCAAGTTTATCAAGTGAGTAGTCCGTTCGAATTGGTACAAAATGAGCCGATTTGGTCAATTTATCAACTATAACCTGATCGCATCTTTCTTGCTCGGTGTCATAGGCAAACCAGATACAAAATCCATAGTGATTCTATCCCATTTCCATTCAGGTATCATGATCGGCTGAAGCAACCCAGAAGGCACTTGATGCTCGGCTTTTACTTGTTGACAAATTAAGCACTTTGAAACAAATTCAGATATATCTCTTTTCATACCAGGCCACCAGTAGAACTGCTTCAAGTCATTATACATTTTCGTGCTACCGGGATGTATCGACATCTGACTATTATGAGCTTCTTTCTATAACATCTGAATCAAATCCACGTCCCTCGGTACACACATTCGGCCTTTGTATTTCAAGCAGTCATTTTCATCAATTCGAAATTTTGACTCTGCATTATTTCCACACTGAACCCGTTTAACAGTCATATCTTTGTCAACTTTTTGTGCATCACAAATTTGCTGAGTAAACATCGGTCTTGCTTTTAACTCGGCTATGATCGAACTATCACTTGACATAACCATCTGTGTGTTCAATGCACGAAGAGCAAACCATGATTTTCGACTTAATGCATCTGCAACAACGTTAGCTTTCCCCGGATAGTAGTCAATCACTAACTCATAGTCTTTAAACAGTTCAAACCATCTACGTTGTCTCAAGTCCAACTCTTTCTGAGTCATCAAATACTTTAGGCTTTTATGATCCGAATAAACGTGATGTTTCTCGCCAAATAAATAATGACGCCAAATTTTTAATGCGAACACAATAGCAACAAGTTCTAAGTCATACGTCGGGTAATTTCTTTCATGCGGCTTCAATTGTCTTGAAGCGTAGGCTACAACTTTGCCTTCTGCATCAAAACGCAGCCCAAACCATTCAAAGAAGCATCGAATAAACAACAAATTCTTTACCCGATTCATTTGAACTAACACCTGGAGCTTCATCAAAAGGACTTTCGGTGATCAAAACTTTTTCGACACTTTTCCGACCACTCGAACTCGACATCTTTCTGCAACAACTTTGTCAACGGGGTAGCTATCATAGAAAAACCTTTCACAAATCGTCGATAGTAACCCGCAAGTCCCAGAAAACTTCGAATCTCGGAAACATTTTTCGGTGGCTTCCAATCAAGTATAGTCGAGATTTTGCTCGGATCAACTCGAATGCCTGATGCTGAAACAACATGTCCCAAAAAGCTGACCTCTTTCATCCAGAACTCACACTTACTAAACTTCGCATACAATTGCTGATTTTGCAAAGTTTGTAGCACTAAACTCAAATGCTCAGCATGCTCGATTTTATCTTTGGAGTAGATCAATATATCATCAATAAACACTACTACAAATTGATCCAAAAACTGTCTAAAAACCCGATTCATCAAATCCATAAAAATAGCAGGTGCATTAGTAAGCCCAAAAGGCATAACCAAAAACTCAAAATGTTAGTACCTCGTCCGAAATGCGGTCTTTGGCACATCTCGTATCTCGACTCATGAATCGATAATAACCCGATCTCAAATCTATCTTCAAAATATCAAGCCCTTTCAATTGGTCAAACAAATCATCAATCCGAGGTAACGGCTACTTATTCTTTATAGTTACCTTATTGATTGCCGATAATCAATACACATTCGCATCGTTCCATCTTTCTTTTCACAAAAGAACTAGTGCACCCAAGGAGAGAAACTTGGTCGTGCAAAGCCCTATCTGTTAACTCTTGCAATCGTGCTTTCAACTTTTTAGCTCAAGAGGTGCCATCCAATATGGAGCTATTGAGATCGAGTCGTTCGGTACTAATTCAATGCCAAACTCAATCTCTCGTCTTGGGGTAAACCCGGTAGTTCTTCAGAAACATATCCGGTATTTACATACAATCAGTGATTCAATCATTTCTCGAGACAATTTATTATCCAAAGACATAAGCCAAATAAGCTTCGCACCCTTTTCTCACATACTTTGGGCTAACATCGAGGATATAAGCTGTAGGAAACCCATTTAAATCATCGGATTCAATTCTAATGATCTCACCGCTCGATGTCTCAAATCAATAAGCTTTCATTTGCAATTCACCTTTGCATCATGTGAAGTTAACGGTCCATTCCTAAAATTATATCAAACTCATCAAGGGCAACAAAGATTAAATTGATCGGGAAGCAAAAATCTCGAATTATCAATGGGCAACCTTTACACACTTTATTAACAAACACACATCTACCCAAAGGGTTGGACACATGAATCACGAACTCAGTAGACTCAATTGACAGAGTCTTACCGAATACTAGAGTTTCACACACATATGAATGGGTCGAACCAGGATCAATCAATGCAATCACAGTAATATCATAAAGGGTGAAAGTACCGGTAATGACATCTGGAGAAGAAGCATCCTCTCTAGCTCGAGTAACATAAGCTCTAGCTGGAGCTCTAGCCTCAGATCGAACTACAGTGTTCTTCGTCCCTCTCTGACTGCCACCTACATTGCGAATGTGCGGGTGGTCCGCCCGTCTTTGGTGCCTTCGCTTTCGGTCTAGAATTTCATGTCATATTCTCGCTTCGGCTAACATCGGGCACTCTCGAATAAAATGGTCCGAGGATCCACATTTAAAGCAGGACCGATCACGAACTCTACAACTCCCAGAATGCCATTTTCCACAATGTTTGCATTCAACTCAATTCTGTGGAACATTACCAACACTGGCCATCGAGGTAGCTCGGGAGCCCACTGGAGGTCGATCACGTCTAGGTAAATCTGAAGTAACTTTATGTCGGTTGAAATCATCTCTGAACTTCTTAGATGTGGAATGGAAAGTCTTACCCGACGACCTCTTACGAATGTCTCTAGCTTCTGTCTCAGCCTTTCTTTTCTCTTTCCTGAGCTCTTCAGCTTTGCAAGCTCGCTTAACTAGAGTCACAAATTCTTGAATTTCAAGAATGCCAACAAGCAACTTTATCTCTTCATTTAGACCATCTTCAAACCTTTTGCACATAATGGCTTCAGTTGATACACACACTCTAGCATATCTGCTAAGCCTAACAAATTTCCGTTCATATTCTGTCACGGTCATCCTTCCTTGTTTCAGTTCAAGAAATTCTTTTTGTTTTTGATCAATGAATCTTTTACTGATATATTTCTTGCGGAATTCATTCTGGAAGAAATCCCACGTCACTTTTTCTTTCAGAACCACTGATCTAGTGTATTCCACCAGTGATATGCAGTGTCCCGAAGTAAAGATATAGCACACTTCAGGCATTCATCTGGAGTACAAGATAGCTCATCTAGTACCGAATAGTGTTATCAAGCCACATTTTATTTCGCTTACATCATCATCATCATTGGCCTTGAATTTTTCTTACCCCAAATTTCTTGATTTTATCAACCTGAGGCCTACTAGATCTCATCTAACTATTATCGAAGTCTTGAAGGTATCGAGTTGTATTATTCGGGGGTGGAGGTTGGTGTACAGCCGGATTAGTCTGGATAAACTGAGTAAACCACTCGTTCATCATCTGATAGAAGGCTTGTTTAGCCTCCCCCTCGTGGCTACCCGAAACTGGTCGAGAGTCTACCGTCACTGATCTATGTGCACGGTCAGGTGCTACACTCTCCACATCATTCGCTACAGCTCTTTCAGGATCAGTGTCCATTTACTATATAAAACACAGTTCAGAATATCAGAAGTCACCACACTATCGATATATGATAAAGGCATGTATAGCTAGACTCACACACGCTACGGTAGTCCTAGAATCGACTAAACCGTAAGCTCTGATACCAATCAAATGAAACACCCCTTGACCCGAGTCCATCGCCGGATAAGGGTTTACGGGTGTTACCATGCAATCTAACACTTAAGCTAAAATAATTGAATCATGGATGATCATCTTTATTAAAGAATTATCTATAAACAAATAATAAACACATGTGTAACACATAAAATACATATATTAGATCCAAATCATTGTACATCTTAAGAATCATTGAAGAATCTAATTCATCATACCGTGTAAAATACATCAATATCACATAAACAAGTAGATTTCATGAAATCTCATAAGTGTCTAAACTTCTTATAGCAGAAATTCTCAGTTACAAATAAACTAATGTGTACAACCATTACACATCAATTGTACACCCACTAAAAGGCCGAATATGCATGGTTCTATTATTGGCATTTTATGCACATTAATTAAAACAAGCAATTCAACAACCCGAATACATATATATATATGAAAATGCATACATCTCAATTTTTACACTCTTTTCCATACTTGACTATACCTAACTATTTTAAACATTTTAACCACATTTGTAATGGTCACCTAGATTTGGCCAAATACACATACCCATTTTATTCAATATACTTCATCCTATTTTAAAACAACCAAATTAGATATATATATCTAGATACATACTTCACAAGCATATAACTCAAATTCATATTCATATCAATTTCATGAAATTGAAATGCCTAACATCTCTCTTTATTAACCTATCATATATATGCATGATTAAAATTCTACCTTAATCTATCAAAGTGACCATCAAAGATTAAAATACATATACATGTCATAGCATATATCTATTAAACCATTTCATATAATGCCCAAACCACATCCAAACATAAATGATAATTTATGGCATGAGCAAACTATATCATCAAAACATGAAACAAGTTATCCAACATAGGTAGCCATTTTCGCATGGCTAGCATATTTACACGATTACAAAACATTAGTTATACTTTTTAGTCTAACCTATACATGCCTTTTTAGTACAAAACTAAGTTATTCAATACCAAAAGAAAGTCGATAGTGCGGTTGACTTCTTCCCAGATCCTTCGAGCCCGTAGCTTGAACCTAAAATCTATAAAACAAGGGTAAACAAGAACACACACAGTAAGCTTGCTAGCTTAGTAAGTCCCAAGCAATATTTATGACATGTACACACATGCTTATCAATTTAACTACCATTCTTGCGGCAATTAGCATAGATAATTCAATACAAGTTTCACCTAGCCAAATATTAGTCATATCATTAATCTAATCAATAATAGTTTATCACATGAATTTATACAACCTATGCATTTGAATATTTCAAGTTACAGAAACATAACTTAATTTCGATCTCACTGAACATCATATTCATAACCAAAGTTTTAAGTATCACCATTATATGTCTATACCTCAACTTCTTGTTTGTATAAATAATTCATACCAATCAATGATAAGCCTAATGTCCTGAGATAAATTCAATTTGAGTCATTAATTCATCACATCGTAATTAGCTCATATACAAGTAAACTAACTTACCTTATTACTTACCAATATAATAAGCTAATTTCCTTTTTCTTTTTAGAGCTTATAGCTCAATCTACTATGTATATACATCTCAAATTCTCTGTTTTGGCTATTCACCGGCAAAAAGCCTGCTAGGCATTAAAGCCCGAAATAAATCATCGACACGAAGCTCGCTAGGCGAAGCTGAAATGGATCACCAAGACAAGGCTGCTAGGCACAAAGCCTAACATATAACACCGCAAAAAGCCCGCTAGGCATTAAAGCCCGATAAGTAACACCGCACAAAGCCCGCTAGGCATTAAAGCCCGATAAATAACACCAAGCACAAAGCCCTGCTAGGCTAATAGCCCGAGATATCAGCATTTTCAACATTCCAATGCACACTTCAATAATATCTGTAACCAATTTAATCACTTACATTTTATAATTCTATCACATTTCAAACTCAACTAAACTTATTCACATTTTCTACATAAAATCATTACATCGATTGTATACTCAGATATCATATCAATTATACACCTTTACTGGGTGTTAACAAAACATATCTAACTCAATATAATACCTATACATTCGGTTATCACATAAAAAAATGCCCAAATTTATCAAACATTGTCATTAAACACATTTATAATTCATTCTTTAATATAATCTAGCTTAAGGACTTACCTGGCTATCGATAGACCGTGCAAATCGGCTTATTCGAGAACCTTCATCTTTCCCGATCTAAACTGCTTTTTCTTTGCTCTTGATCTAAAACACATTAAAATTTAGCTCATTCAAGTACATTTCATCTCAATTTAGTCCCTAAGCACATAAATAGGCAATTTACCATTTTAACCCTACTATTTCAATTTTTTACAATTTAGTCCTATTTGCCTAAAACACAAAATACACCAAATTTCTCAATACTCCTTAAGGGCCGAATATGTATAAGGACTATACAAGTCCTTTTCTTTTAATTATTTAGCAAATAAGCCCTCTAAAATTTCATTTTTACAATTTGGCCCTAAAACAAAAATTCATCAAAATTTCCAATACATAATATACTAATTTTAACTTATCTTTTATCTAACATCATCAAACATCAAAACCATATAAACCTATCAATAGCCGAACCTCAAAATGCTTAGATTCAAAATTTTAACATGGGTCACTACGGTTTGAAGCAACGATCTCAAAAACGTAAAAATTAACAAAAACTAAATTCAAACTAACCTTGAAATCAAGCCTCCAAGTGCCGAAAATCAAAGAACATAAACCCCCCTTTTTCTTTCTCAATATTCAGCCATGAGAGAATGAAAAAGATGGTGGCTTTTGTTTATGTTATTTTAACATATTATAAAAGTAATTATTCAATTACTAATTTAACCTTTAATATAAAATAAAAACTAACATATATCTTAAGGTTATTCTTGACATAAGCCACCCACTAACTCAAAAATGGGTTATTTACCCTTTTAATGCTCCACTTTAAAAAGCCATCATCAAATAGGCACTTTACACTATAGTTTGAGACTTTTAAAATTTACGCGATTAAGTCCTTTTTGTCAAATTAAGCACCCAAACAATGAAATTTTTCTACGAAACTTTCACACATTTTAATTCACACATATTGAACACAAGATAAAATATTAAAATATTTCTCAAACTCAGATTCATGGTCCCGAAACCACCGTTCCGATTAGGGTCAAATTCGGTCTGTTACAACTACTAACCTCCCGGTGGTTTCGCACTTAGCCCACCATCGATCTCAAAGAGGATGGTAACACACATAGCTCACCAATTATTTATACTTATGGTGGTTTCATACTTAGCCCACCAAATGATTTTTATAAGTGATGATATCGCACATAGCCCATTGATTAACAATTAATCAGGTGGTAACGCACACAGCCCACCGTTAAAATATGTTGATGGTATCGCACACAGCCCATCACTACCATCAATAAGGTAATATCGCACATAACTCACCATTATTATACATTCATGGATAGTTATACACATGAATTTTTCTATTTCTAATGTTCACCCGAGACATCCTTACGCACTACTGTTCTTACTTAACTTTCTACGATATTTGTTCGCTTTCACACAATGCATCAATAAATCTATCTCATGCACTAAGGTACATTGATTATACATAACCCACTAGGGGTTCATCCTCTATTGAATTCATCTCAATTTGATTCTAACACACACTTGAGCTTCTCATGGTACCATCACATACTGTCTCTCTTTCGACATACTCATTGAATCACTCAAATTGTTAAATAACACTTTTGAGTATCATACACCTAATGTCATATTGACATCATACCCCAATAGGGTCTTACATATATTAACATATCGATGCCATGTTCCCGACATGGTCTTATAAAAATTCTTATACCAAAGCCATATTCCAATATGATCTTACACGGGACCTTAATTATCATCATCTCATGCCATATGCATTAGCCATTATTCTTAGATTGAATTATCTTGACATCTTATCGAAAGATATTTCATACATTCATAAAGTAAATATACACTCCATACAAAATTGGAATATTAAATTAATTCGTACGTAATTGCAACATTTGCACATGAACTTACCTCGATGTAGAAAGGGCTAAAAGGGACTTTTTGCCCACATTTCTCTTTTCACTTGTTTTAGGTCCAAAACTCGTTTTCTTTGATCTAGAACAATAGAATTTACTCATTTAATCACTTATAAATCAAAATACACCATAATCTACACTTAGGCAAAAATGACTAATTTGCCCTTATACTTTGACAAAATTACGATTTTGCCTCTAGGCTTGTAAATGAATTTTTATCACATTTTCTTATTAAACAAGCCTAGATGAACATTTAATCCTCTTACAACTATTCACAATTCCAACTATTTCATGCTATAATAAACAAATTACAATTTTTGCATTTTAGCCCCAATTAGGTGTTTTCACAACAACACCTTTCACAAAAGTTGTTTATCAACATCCTATCATTCATTTTCTTCCATAAAAACTCATCAAAAAACATAAACTCTCTCATGGAAAGTCCCTATACTTTCAACCATGTTGCAAATTAGTCCCCTCATTAGCTAGCTTAAGCTTTGGGGACTCCAAAAATACAATTTTTACCAAGAAAGATCATCAAAATCACTTATTTGTGTGGAGAAATGTTTGCTGAAATTTTTGAGCTCCATAACCCTTATTTATCAATTTTTGGTGGATGAAGGTGGAGGAATAGTCAAAAGATGATAACATCTTTATTCATCTTATTTTATTTATTTTTACCACCTAATTTTGAC
This sequence comes from Gossypium rotundifolium, assembly GCA_025506655.1. NCBI lineage: Eukaryota > Viridiplantae > Streptophyta > Magnoliopsida > Malvales > Malvaceae > Gossypium > Gossypium rotundifolium. The sequence goes on along the minus strand of CP106734.1, from coordinate 174,351,617 downwards.
CAAATTTGACCAACATTTAATATATTGTCCCCTATGGTCGACTATCACTCTTCCAATGGCCTATTTGCACTTTAAGGACCTCTAATAATATTCCTTATTCAATTGGCACCTCTAACAAATAAAATAGAACTTTTGCACTTTATGCGATTTAGTCTTTTTTTCACAATTTAGCTAGAAATTGCTAAAATTAAGGCACCAAAATTGTCATGCATCCTTAAAAACATGTTATAACACATAACATAACATGAAAATAATTTTTCTAACCTCGAATTAGTGATTCCAAGATCACTGTTCTGACTAGCCCCTAAATCGGGCTATTACACTAGAAGTTAATATATATGTTTTGAAATGTTTGGTTTATGCTAAGTGACATGGTTTGGAAGTTGAATGATATTGATGCATATTTGTAGGTTGTAAAAATGATGAATGAGGTATGAATGAGTGAGAATGAAAATAGTATGTATCATGTTTAAATGGTTGATGAAAGTTGTGGTTTGAATGTGAAATATGGTATGTTGTATATGGTGATTAACCTATATGATTGGGATGTGAAATTGGTTGAGTTGGATGGGCATATTTAGGTAGAAATGATGTTGGGTTAGTAAATGGTTTAGATGATGATTAAATGGTGTGTATATTGGTATGATTGAGTGTCGTTTGTGGTATAAATGATTGTGAAATGAGGCTTGTAGGTGATTCAAGGTGTGGGAGGCAAGTTTGGCCTTGAAAATGGCCTACAACTGCCCACACGGTTGAGCACACGGGCGTGTGGCTCGACCGTGTCCCTAGTGGTTGAAATTCAAAACAAGTTAGGATCGACCACGGGCTGGACACACAGGCGTGTGACTGGCCGTGTGGTGAAGTCAATAGCTACCACGGGTGAGGCACAGGTGTGTCCACGGCCGTGTGGACAAGTTAGTATGTATGCCCTGTTTTGACACGGCTTAGACACATAGGCGTGTCGAGGCCGTGGGAGGCACACGGCCTTCCCACACGGCGTGTGACCTCTGCAGTTTGGAAAAATCTTTAAATTTCTAAAAATTTTCATAAGTGTTCGATTTAGTCCCGACCTCTTTCTAACATGTGTTTAAGGTCTCGTAGACCTCAATAACGAACTATATGATTATATTTGATTATGTTTGATTGATTATTGACTTTGTGTTGTGAAATGGATGTGAAATGTTTTGATTGTCCGATAATGCCTCTTAACCCTATTCGATGACGGCTTCGGGTTAGGGGTGTTACATTTTCTTTTCCTTTATCTAGCTCGTGTTTGAATTTTCTGGATCTAAATAAATAAATTTAATCATCAATTTAATACATTTCATGTTCATATGTAACATTCTTAATAATTCCATTATTATTTATAGTTCATTCAAAACTGTCTCCTTGAGTCATAGTCACTAAATTATTTATATCTTGAGTTACGGAACTCAAAATTAAGATCCGTTTGATTTTTCAGAAATAGACTCACATATATTCTTACCATAAAATTTTCAGAATTTATGGTTTAGTCAATAAGTACAGTAAATTCTTTAAAGTCATCCCTATTCTGCTGTCTAACAGTTTCGACCCTTCTTCACTAAAAAATTATTTTCTCCTAGTAAATAATTCGGATGATGTTCCCGTTTATTTCTCTTGAAAATAGGCTCATTAATAATTTTAAAAATATAAATTTGAGCCCCTTATTATTTTTATCAAATTTTTGATGATTTTCCAAAGTCAGAAAAAGGGAACCCGAATTCATTCTGACATTATCTCACAAAATTTATTATACCTCATGATTTACAATTCTATTGATTACACCGTTTCTTCTATGAGAAACTAGACTCAATAATATTTAATTCCATATTTTTTCATCCTCTAATTCGATTTCCAAAATTTATCGTGATTTTTCAAATTTAGCCTACTGTTACTGTCCAAAACTGTTTTAGTGTAAGATGTTGATTAATATTTTTCCCCTAAGCTTTCAGTAAATGATAATTTCGTCCCTACTCAATTAACCTCTCAATTGAGCTGATTTTTCTCTATTAACACTTTATTCTATCACTTTAAAATACTTTATAACCTTTGGAAATCAGAATTTTAGCACTAGACTTTAATTCTAAACCATTTCACAATTAGGTCCTACAAATCAATTTCTATTGAAATTACCTAATAAAATCATCTCATAAACAAATTAAAGATTCAATTTCATGCTATTTCATCATAAAATTACAACACTCAACCATGGTGACTTTCAATTTCCTCCATGAAATAAAAAACTAATGAATTTAGTAATAGGACTTAGTTGTAAAAGTCTTAAAAACACCAAAATAACAAGAAAAAGGCAAGGATTAACTCACTTGGTGCAAAAATTATGAAACACCAGCTTGAATAAACCCTTAGGACATTCTAGATATTCTAGATATTCCAATTTGGTCCCATTTTTATTTTAGTAAATTTTGTTATTTTTCCATTTTGCCCTTATTTCACCAATTCTCCTGATTTTTCTCAGCTTATGCTGCCCAAAATATCTCCTTTTTGGACTTATTTACAATTTATGTCCCTCCTCATTTAACAATTGAGCTATTTAATCCTTCTAGTAACTTTTACACCCTTTTCAATTTAGTTCTTTTCACTTGATTAACTACTCAAACGTAAAAATTTTCTAACGAAATTTTAATATCATATTATTAACATTTTATAAATATTTATAAAAATATTTTTGACTCAGTTTTACGAGATCGAGGTCTCGATACCTTGTTTTTACTCAATTTTCTTCAATAATTTCTTTTTTTTTCTATCGATATTTTCATATGATTTTCCTATCATATCAATATTCATGCAAAAATATTAAAATAAATTTCTCTTTAAATTGGATTTGTGGTTACGAAACCACTGTTCTGATAACACTGAATTTAGGCCATTACAACAATAGCCCTAAAACGACGTCGTTTCACCCTAGGATCCGCGCTCCGACTCGACCCGCCAATAGGATCCACGTGTTTTTTTGAAATAAATGGGCTAATTACTGTTTTGATCCTTCCGCATTTTCATCATTATTCAATTTCTCCCTATTGCTTGATTCTTATTTTAATTTCCCCCTCTTATTTTATTTTTTGTGCAATCTACTCCCTTGATTTGTCTAGGAAACGGCGCGTCTAATTGAATTTGGATTTTGGATTTGGGATATTTCATTATTTACATGTTAACCCCTTTTGTTATTTATTTTGTTCAATTTTTCCTTTTAATTTTATTTAGGTTTCAATTAACCCCTTTTTACTTTAATTCGTTTATTTATTCATCTATTTATTTACTTGTTTATATTTCATTATTACTTTTATTTTACTTATTTGTTTGTTCATTTACTTATCTCTATATATATATTATTCATTTTTTTATTTTAATTCTTGTATTCATTTATTTATTGTTCTTACATTTCATTTCTTTTTTTTTTTCTTTCATCGATTATTTATTTTATTTATACTTTCATTATTATTGCTATTTTACTATCTATTATTACTATTTTATTATCATTTATTCATCTATTTTATTACCCTTTTTATACTTTCAAAAATTAGATTGTTTATGTTTTTATTTGTACATATATTGTTCCTATTCTTCTTGTTATTATTATTATTATTATCACTTACCTTTCTTCGATTATTTCTATTATTATTAAAATAATAATTATAATATACTCATTGCAATCGTCATTACAAATTAGTATTTTATCACCGTCATAATTACATTATTGCCATTCACTAGCATGACATTTTTATTTTTCGTATATCATCAATCCATTCTTATGCGTTACCATTTCATTTCGTTGTAATCACATCTCAAGCCGTGCTTAGATATTGTCATACTATACCTCAAATAAGATAAATACACATGTTTTTAATATTACATTTGTTATCATCCAAAACAAAAAAAAAAAAAGGAAATTTTAAAAATAGGCAATGTTTCGTATTTGGGAGATTCAAAGAGTCGTATACTAACTTACGGGGTTTCGATTTTCTCGTTGAACCTAAATCACCGAATATCCTTTTAAAATTAAAATACATGATATTTAAATAAAAAAATAAAAGGCAAACTTATTTCTCAAGAATACGAAGTGTCGTGTCCTAACTCACAGGATATGACATTTCGTTACTTCAAGATAAGGGGGCATTTTATACATTTTGATTTATTTGAGTAATTTTAATTAAAACACAATATAAAGAGGGATCGTATTTTAAATTCTTTCTGATTTTTTAACTTTCGACACCAAAACATTAAGTAATCAATTAGTTACCAATTTTGGGCGTAACGAGGGTGCTAACCCTTTCTCGTGCGTAACCTACTCCCGAACTCGTTTTTTAAAATTTGTAGACAAGAAATAATTGTTTTAATAAATCAAACATTTTATTAAAACGATTAAATTACGAGGTGATCCGATCACACCTCATAAAAAAATTGGTGGCGACTCCTACTTTTCAGTTTTTTTTTTAAAAATAAAAGTCTATTTCAAAAAAGTTTGGATAATCATCTATTAAAAGGTATATAAGTATCTGTTTTTAGCATAAATTTTTAGAAAGAGTCTTAAATCTCTTAAAATTGAAATTGAATTATTTTAACTTTATTTTATTGCTGCCAAACAACTTATATAAAAAGATTTATAAGCTAAGAAAATTCAAACACTCTAAACAAAGAATTGAGGTCCAACAAAGGGTTTGCTCCAGAAAAAAATTGGGTTCCCCGCTCGGCTAGTGGCTACACCCATGCCCCTTTGCTGCTCCAGCACTTTGGCTGCAAAATTTAACATCCTTCACTTGAGAGTCAAAGAGTTAGCGACCTTAGGCCAATCCTTGGGCTGGAAGAAAAAGAAGCGGGGGCACCAACACTTCCATGGGCTTGGCTCCAACTCACCCAAATTAAGATTTAGCCATCTTGAAATTTTTACTCATCATATAATCCCAAGACATCAATTTCTTATTTTCCATAACCTATTAATTCACGCAAACCGGTTTATTAATGAAGTAAAAGTACGACTACATTTCCAGTATCTTTTTATAAATTCTGTGACTTAACCCAGGACCTCTCTGTTCTAGACCTCGTACTCTGTTTTTACTCTTTATAAGTGGAGGAGAAAAAGGGGCTTGACCATCTTGAAATAAAGCTGAGTCAACATTCTTCCTGCATCCAATTATTGCAATAAAGTTTTAGAGAGGTACAAATCTCTAAGCTGAACTTTACATGAAGTTGGTAAGCTTTATTTATGGCCCCAATGAAAGGCGGATTTTGGGGGTGGGCGCACTAACCAAAGCAGGTGCTGGACCATCTAAAACTGAAGATGACCAAGCCTTCAAAACATACTGCATATGACGATGATATATATGGGAACCAGAATTAATTAGACCGGTTTCAGTGAATTCCATGTGCAATGTTGTGACTTCCAGGCTGTCTTAAATGTCATCAATTGTGATGCTGATGCGTATCTATGAACGAACCCATCACATGGACAATGACAAGGTTTTTATCTGTTGTTCGATGCCCCCATACTTTCCATGGTCGAAATTTATACACCAGTGGCAGCCAAGGGTGGAATTGAGAACTGGAGCAAAAAACCAAGTTGGAGGGAGAGTTTAGAACATTAGGGATATAAGAGAAACAAAGGCACAATATTGTTGGAAGCTAGCGTTTGTAAGGGAGCTAAATATCGGTTTCCAATCCAGATTGAAATACAAGCAACTTGTGTAGAGAAATTAATATATAGACAATAATATTGAATTACGTTTCTAGGTTGCATGCAACTTGGAAAGTGCAGTCTATCCTTCTATGCAAAACTGTATTGTTGGAAGACAGCAACTGGGTTATTATCCTTTTTTCTCTAATACAGTTAAGGTAGAGTGAATATTCTTTATATTTCCTATTTCATATATACTTTTTAGGGTTTTATGTGTTGGTCCCTCAACTTCAAAAAAATTATAAAACGGTCACTAAACTATTAAAATTTTCGTTTAAGTTATCAAACTATTCGAAAGCTTTTATTTAAGTTACTAGACTGCTGAGTTATTATTATTTTTTAAAGTCCAACTCTAAGCGATAATTTAATAATTGGTACAGTGGATCAGTACCCATCGACGAATAGAAAAGCATATCTTAAATCCTGGTCAATCTGACGATCAATGTTGGAGATCGGTATAGAAAGCTGTTTGAATTTTAATTCGCAGATTTATAACATTCAAAGTTGTTTAATGAAAAAAAAAACTAAACTATATAAAAAAAAAGGGATGAAGAGCTTTTATTTGATATAAACGGTGCGAACAAAAAAAATCATACATTAATGATTTTAATAATAACTTAAATGAAAATTTTCATATAATTTAATAATTATTTTATAACTTTTTAATATAAAACTTAGTTACAGTGGGAAAATAGTTAATATATATTACCAAGATATTTTTCTAATGAATAAAATCCGAACATGAAGGAGGAGTTGAATGTAGGTCGCCGGCTTTTTTACCTAAATAATATAAAAAATAAAATTAATAACTGAAATGGTATGCCTTTAAGATTATTTACTAAAATGGTATAGTTCTATTGGTGCTTTGTCAAATTGGCAACCTTAGACTGAAATATAATTATCTAAAATATTTAGGGACCTGTTATGAAAATTTTTCATTTAGAATGACTGCTGGAGAAAAAGAGAAAGGGTGCCGCCTGACACCGTGGCAGCATCAAACTTAAAATATGATTAATTGCCTTGTAAGTCCTCCTTATTTATTATTTTCTTTTTATTCTCCTTCAATTCACTATATTGTTTTTAAACAAGCCCTAAACCTATTTTTGTAGTTAAATAAGCCCTTAACTTATAATTTTTACTCATAAAAGCCCTTTATTTTAATATTAAAGTAAATATATTTTACCCAAAGTAAAACTATTTAAAAAAATATAAACTAATTCATCTTTTATGTTGATGTGAATAGTTTATTAAAAAATTAAAATTTCTTGAGAGTGATTATATATATGATATTCTTAACTACTCTTTTGAAAATTTTGATTACTTTTTAGATTTTATGTTGATGTTAAGGTGTATATAATTTTATTGCATCAACAAAAATTAAGATAATAACTTAAAATTCAAAATATATTTACTTTAATATTAAAATAAAGGGCTTTTATGAATAAAAATTATAAATTAAGGGCTTATTTAATTACAAAATAGGTTTAGGCTTGTTTAAAATAATATAGTGAATTGAAAGAGAATAAAAAGAAAATAATAAATAAGGAGGACTTACAAGACAATTAATCATATTTTAAGTTTGGTGCCGCCACACTGTCAGGCGGCACACTTTCTCTTTTTCTGCTGCAGTCACTCTAAATGGAAAATTTTCATAACAGGTCCCTAAATATTTTAAATAATTATATTAGTCCGTGCCGCCTAATTTGACAAATGCACCAATAAATCTATACCAATTTGATAAATAATCTTAAAAGCATACCATTTCAATTATTAACTTTATTTTTTGTATTATTTAGGTAAAAAAACCTAGGTCTGATGAATGCATAAACTTCTTTAGCAGGGAAAAAGTCAGAAACATTTGATTTTGACATGTCTCGTCAAATTTGAGGTAGCGAACATCATAATAAAACAAGTTACCATATAATATCATGACTCTGAACATAAAGTCATAAGTTGTGCACCTAATCCTAGGAAGTAGACAAGTTTAAAATTTTATAAACATTAAATTAAAAGTTTATGCTGTCCAATCAAGATCCCTGGTTAACTTACTAGTCACCTTCATGATATAATACCATTTTCAAGATGATTGTGCTACATTTGTTCTTTTCTCGACTTCATCTAGGGCTTACCATATATATATTTTCCCATACCTTTTATTAATTGAACGAACGTATCAGATGATTTGAGCAATTCAAATCGTCCAAATCTATATGTAATCTAAAAGTCATACAAATCGAATTTCAACGGCAGTATTATATGAAGATATTATCGAATTAGGTAAAATCTTATTTTAAGTATACACATCATAAGCTTCCAAACCTGAAGGGAATCGGCACCTTTTTTTTTCCTCCATATTTAAATCTCGATTAACTTATATCACCAGGCTATCTTTTTTGGGTGTTTAATATTTTGTTCTTACAAAGAAATGAGAGTGTTTACAGATGAGGATGCTTACAATAGCTACAAACAAACTGCAAATTTTATAGCCTAAACAACTAGTACGAGACCGAGTATATAATATTAATTGCAGGTGACTTCTGCTGCTTCTTCGATCCGGGCCTTTTTGGATTATGGAGAAACTGTTGGTAAATGGTGGAGAGTGGAAATTGGATCGTTGTCGGGTAATAGCATTCTAGTGTTTAGCAGCGTGAATATGGTGAGACCAAGCGAGACTAGAACGGAGAGAGCTAAAAGAAGAAGCATAAGGAGGTGTGCGATGCTGCCTTTTACTTCTTCTGCATATTCGGTTGAAGCTAGCGCCAGTAAGGTCAAGGGAAATGAGTAAGCCCACCAGGCAACATTGAATCTCCTCATCGATCTCCTGAAAAGAGCTGGCCGGCAAACCTATTCAATACCACAAAAACTCAATATATAATAGGGCGAAGTAAAGAAAATTTAATTTTTTAGGCTGAAATTAAATTGTTTTTTTTTTTTACAATACAATTTCACCATTTTAACTTTATAATTTTTAAAGAATTAAATCAAATTTTTTAAAGAGTCAAAAGTGTAATTTTACTTTTATTAATTTAAATTTTACAAACTTTAAAGGGACCTAAATGGAAAATTTCCCATTTTTAGGTACCAACCGCTCGGCTATCCCCCTGTATATAATATATGTATAAAGCTATTGCATTAGTTCTATAAACCTGTTCAATACTATACCATTCCGAGTCTGAGTACTGATCTAACCGGGACGAAAACGGTCAAGATTAAAATAATATAAAGGGTCCTGGAAGGACCACCGATGATGCAAGGACGAAAAGTGGCATACCTTAAACAATTTGCAGTTCTTTTCATTGAATATGCCAAAACAAATAAAAATGGCCTTGGGGACCAAATATACTTTAGTCCCGTATGAACCATGAAATGACTTAAAAAAATTTCCGATTTATAGTACCACTTAAGTCTACGATGCTAACTAGCACATTACTGCATGACAGTATCTTGATATGCAGTATTTTCCGATTTATATACATTACCAGAGAAATGAAGAGGAAAAGGGATAGAAAGAAAAGCATCTTGGATGCGGTATCAAAAGCACCAGTTATGGATTCCCAAGCCAAGCTTGCCACGCTCGGTGCAGCAAAGAACAAGAAGAAAACCGGCCTAAGCATCGCTGGAATCCGATCACTGCCTGAAAACCGCTGGTAGAGAGTCACCAAAAGCACTAAATAATGCACCATCCCCAGTGAAAACAAGCAAACGGCGCTTTCTTTCCACCCCATACTTGCTGCAGCTAGCGCTCCCACCAGATTCCCGATAACTGATATTTGGCTCGTTGGATTTGCCACCGTTGACAGAAACTTCTTCCCTTTGGTAAACCATTGCCCATAAATTTTCACATCGAGTGCCACAACGGGGACCGCAAATAACCACCAGAGTACGTAATAGGAGGTTGTCTTTGGTGTGGCAAATGGAGCTGATTGGAGTACAAGGAGCCAGGAAATCCATGGAGCGAAAAGGTAGTTAACCCCTACATGGTGCAAGGACTCTGCTTTGACCATCTTAAAGTAAAACAAGCATCTCAAGATGTAAAGAAGAGAAAGCAAAATTAGGATAAAGAGAGCGAAAGACCACAATACAAGAAAAGCAGTGGGGTGGAACTTGTGGACCAAATGCCTTAGAGTGCTTTTGTCATGGGTTGGTCCGATCAGAGTCTTCCATAATAAAGCCTGGCCGCCTAGAGAAAGGCTTATCCTAAAATAACCTGCATGAAATTTGGTTAAGATGGAGCTTAATGAACGCTTAATCCCGTCGGTAAACCTACTGCTCTGAGGTGTGTTGACCTCGGGTTGGGATCTTTGGCTGGCCATTGATCGGATCATGAACTCGATGAATTTGAGCTGAAATCTGGTTCACGCTATGGCTCGCCTCTTATAGAGCTATGTAGAGATCGGAGATAAGGAGTGAGACAAATTGAGACATTAAAAAAATACGGATGGATGAATATTGAATTGCATGTTGAGTAGACATTACCTTGCACTGGAAATTCAGGATATTTTAATAAAATTATATAGGGAATTAGGTAATATCCCAGCAAGATGAATTGCGTGCAAAAGGATACACCCCGCAGACCTATTACTGAGAAATTACGAAAAAAAGGGAGGCATTTTGGTAAGCTGTCGCGACTCGTGACGGCTGACGATGAGGGTAATAAAATGCAGACTTCAAATTTGTATTTCCTGTGGAAGACATGAGATCACCAAAAGCAATAAAATGTGATTGGTGTGAATAAGCCAGTTTTCCTTATTCATATTGCATGTTCCATCGTCACGGTTTGAACGTTGAACATCCATATAATTAATAACAAACTCGGTTTTTTCTTCATAGAATAGAACTGAAAGATCCAGGGAGCCGCGCTGAGCTGAGACACTAGCAAACAAGGAGTCTACGCTACCCTAGGTTTAGCACTCCCAAGAATTGGTTCAGTTTCTGATTTCTCTTGGGAAACATGGAGAGGACCAACGATTGTTTGCATTGGAATCATGTTGCAGCCGACTCACGCAGGCCTGACGGCAGTCAGCCCAAACACTTTCAGGCCATTAATCCAGTCGAATCATGGCTTGCCAATGGGCTTTTATGGTGACGTTGAACACCTTATTTAAACTATAGCAGTTGCAAACCCAGAAAACCTTGGCTGGCTTTTAGTTTGCTGTTCCTATCTTTCATTTTCTTTATTTTTTGCGCCTTGATATGGAACAAAATGGTCAAAATATGTGGCTAATCACTATACGTTGACAAGATTTTAAATTTTAGTCTAAAAAATAAATCTGTTCACATTTTTATTTTTAAAAATGAATTATTGATGAGATTTTTAAATTGGAAGTTTTAACCTACATAACTTTTTTTGGCAAATGTGAACAAAGAATTCATGGAAAGGTTTAATTAAGGTTAAAATGGAGAACAGAACAATGTACAAAACAACTAGAAATCGTGCAAATAGACATTCAAGTATAAAACCCTAAATAAAAATAAGAAAAATGTGGAATTTTGAACCAAAGTCTTTCGCAAGTTGTACGGATAAATGGGATTGGGACGTCTTGAAAATGAAGTCTCAGAAAGAGAGTTCCGTGGAAAGGCTGCTAAGCTATGAAAGGAAGGTGTTGAGGTTGAGGTTCTTCACACGGAAGGACAAGGCAACTCCATTCTTTGCTACAGTTGTTGGGGGAAATTTCCTCAACTTAAAAGCTGCTTGACTTCATTCATGGAGGGGGAATTGACAGCTTGAACGAACCAACCCCTTTCACAATCAATTTGACTTCCACTGTTTTCTAAATCTTGGTTTAATAACAAGCGACAAAATTTTGATTTTGACATATATGGATCAGTTGCAAGAACATACAAGCTTGGAATCATCAATTTTCAAGATATATCTATTCTATCTAATCTAAACATATCGACGGCTTCATTGGATTAAAATTTTCTTTCTTGTGAAATTAATCTCTAGGCGGATCAATTATAAATTTAACGTTAACATCCTTTGCTTGTCATCTTCTATGAATTCAAATCATACTTATATGCTAGCTGTTCTCCATATCGTATATCAGATTATTAGCTGTTTTCCGCATATTGATGCTCATATTTTTTTAAAGCCCTCAATGTTTCTTTTCTGTTCTTAAAAAAAAAGAAACCCAAATTTTTTTTTTCCCTTGAAAGAAAAACATCTTGTTATAAAAACAATCAAGCACAAAGAGAAAAGTCAAACGAGAGGAGAGAACTAATTTAAATCCAAGTCGAGAGACTTATCCATACACTCGATCTTAAATTCTTGTCTTTCAACGCCCGTCACATTAAAGACATTCAAATTAAGAAAAGGGATAAAGAACTCTAAAAGTAAATCCAGAATGGAAAAGCTTGTAAATTAGAGAGTAGCTCGAGCCACAGTGTATGTCACCTTATTATTGTCTTTTCTCGTCCAAGAAAAAACCGAGTTACAAAATGGAGCTTTAAGCTCCTTACAGTCGGCAACTGCCAATCCGAACTCAGCGATATTCAAACTACGAGTCAAAGCATTAAAAACAGCAAGCGATCCAATTCAATGATAACTAAATCCATACCTTCTTGCTGAAGCCACAAAAGAACTTTTTTAACAGCAACAACTTCAGCTAGTCGAGGCTCCAAAAGGACTCACCCATAATTGATCTGTCGTATTCTTATACGTCAAATTTTCAATTTTTGTTCTATTCAATTTAGTCCCTCAATTTTCAACTAAAGCATTTCAACTCAATAACCATTAATAACTTATCTCAATATTATATAATACAAAATGTCATGAATATATAATAATCAGATTGATCTCGAGTCATAAAGATACAAATCAAAAACTCGTGTCTCTTGTCTTTCCATTTCCTCTAATAACTTATTCTGAAACTCTACATCCATGGACAGAGGCAACCAAACATGGAGAAAACAATAATTGTCAAGGTTCGTAAACAAAGAAAACAAAAGATGGCTGTGGGACAAGACAAAAAGAAAATCCCAATGTTTTAAATCTAATGAGAACCCTAAATTTCATCGGAAAGATTAAGGAATATCGTATTGATGATGTTATTTAATAGGCAAGGATGATAAGTTTTTATCAAAATATGGGGATACGGCATGTAATTTGTTAAATTTTGAGATTTAATATTGATTTTTTTTTTGTTTGTCAAAACCACAAACTTAGAAGGTTTATTTTTCATCCATCAAAGAGCTAAGGACAAACCTAGATTTTGATATCTTTGAATAAATTACACAACACCATCTTTAAATCTTTGAATAAACTTTTTCTGGTAGATAAACTTATGCAAAAAATTAAGACTTGTCACATTTTTTAATCTTATTAACCTAAAGAGAGAGAAGATATATATTTGGAATGAATGATTTGGAGGCCATATGTGTGATAAGTAGGCAGGCAGTAAAAGGTAGGTGATCTCAAAACGCATTTCCATTTATCATATCACCACCAATCTCCTTCACATAAATTGTACAAAATCACCATTGCATATCTTGGGAATTGTTAGGCCGTCAATTGATTTGGTACCTTGTACTTGTCCTTACGTATACCGAGAAATCGCTTTCAACTTTGAAAATAAGAAAAAAGATGCATTTGTCTACATTCCAAAGATTAGTGGCAAACGTCAAAGCACAAGTTGCTAAAGCATCAATGTTAATGCAAGTGGAAAATTTGAATTGTTACTCTCACAAACTGTCAGCGACTTGGACACCTACATTATTAACTTATCCAAAAATCCCATAGATTGTTCACTTTCATCCTATACTTATCATGTTCTTCTTTTTCTCTCCAAATTGATAAAGAGCTATCAATGCTGACATGCGCACTTTATATCTACTAGACCAACTGTGAGAGTACTGTGAACCAATTGAATTATATTAAAATGTGTAGTGGAGGTGATGGAGAACCCTAAGAGATCTCGCCCATAACTTAAACCTTTTCTCTTTTTCGGCCTAGAAATGCAAATGGAAATGTTGTGTGGATTGCTTCGAAAAGTCTGATATGCTTCTCACTAAAAAGTAGCAAAATTTCCTTAGATTCCTTGGCAGACTTGGAACTTTAGCCATATTCAATATAACATTTAATGGGCAATCCAAACTTTCAATGGTAGAACCTTTTTGACTAGGTTTACCTGGACAGCATCTATCTACCACAATCTTTTAAGTTCTTCTAGGATGGAAAATGACCGGTATGAGGGACAACAACCAGAAGCAATTCAGCCGCTATATTTTTTTATCTCAATACATGATTAAAACAAATAGAATCAAAATTAGTTTGTGATGCAATATCTGATATCTCCAACAACCACATAAAAAAACCCCAAGCTTCCTCTCAACATTCTCATGGCTTTTAAACAATCAAATTCAATAATGATATCTTGCTAACCTAACCTAATTGCAAGAGTTTTAGCCACAAATGTGTTTAATGATCATGCTTGTGCATTAATACCATCAATAATGTCGTCATTACTATCTCTCACAACAGCCACAAGTCCCATCATATTAAAATCTCCAATAAATGAAGAGTTACAGTTAATGTTGATGACATTAGGTGGATGGAGAAACCATTGTGTAGAGTTGAAGTTCTTTTGATATATTCGGAAAATTTCACAATATCTCTTACTATCTCCTGTATTTGGGGGGAGATAAATGCGATGAAGCATTGAGGGAAAACACAAGAGATTCTTTTAATTGATTGTTGCACAGTGCAAGTTTGTAACGTAAATATCATTATTATAGATGTAAATAATTGTCTTTGTAGAATGTGGGGTAGAAGACAAAATTGAAAATGTATGGCTACACTATAAGTACCTTGTATCATGTTTTATGTAACAAATAAATTAAATTTCTCAAATAAGAGATGAAAGAGCGCATTTACCATACGTATATACAATTGTTTTATACATAATCTTTTAATCTATTTAAACACTTGCTGTAGTTGTTGAATTGCTGCGTAGTGTTGGCAAACTTGAAATAAGATCGGAATTGTGGGGTAAGACCAATATGTGGGTGTTGAGCAGAGTGAAAATGATCAAACCAACGGAGACGATGACAGAAGATGTTAAAAGAAGAAGCATTAGGAGATTTGCAGCGTCGCTTTTCACTTCTTCTGCATATTCCATTGAAGCCAGAGCCAGCACTGACAAGGGAAACGAGAAAGCCCACCACGCCACATTGAACCTTCTCATTGATCTCTTAAACAGTGTCGGCCTCAAAACCTGTCCCAGTGCCACTATTACTGTTAGACAAAACAAAACCATGTTTTAAAGCTTCAAGCTGTGCCACTATCTTAATGACTTAATTGACTGTAACTTTTAGCATATATTAATTAATTACCAGTGACATGAAGAGGAAGAGCGAGAGAAAGAAGAGCACTTTTGAAGCAGTATCAAAAGAACCAGCAATAGATTGCCAAGCCAAACTCGCCATGCTTGGTGCTGCGAAGTACAAGAACAAAGCCGGCCTTAACATTGTTGGAAGGAGGTCGGTGCCTGAAAAACGCTGGTATAGCGTCACGAAGAGCACCAAATAATGCACCATCCCTAGTGAGAAAAAGCAAATGGCACTCTCATTCCACCCCATATTTGCCGCCGCTTGTGCACCGACCAGGTTCGCTATAACTGACAAATGACTCGTCGGATTTGCAATCGCAGACAAAATCTTTTTGCCCTTAGTAAACCATTGGCCATAGATTTTAACGTCGAGCACCACGATAGGAACCGTAAAAACCAACCAGAGAACTACGTATGAGTATGGATTGTTGAAGCAAAAGAAGGGTGCTGATTGAAGCAAAAGAAGCCAAGAAATGGATGGAGCAAATAGGTAGTTGACCCCTACATGGTGCAAGAACTCGTCTTTCACCATCTTAAAGTAAAATAAACACCTCAAAAGGTATAGAATGGAAAGCAAAACAAGGGTAACGAGTGCGAAAGACCAGAGTAGAGTAAAAGCTCTGGGATGAAACATATGGAGGGCAAGTCTAAAAGTGCTTTTATTATCGGTTGGCCCTATTAACGTCTTCCATAATAAAGCTTGGCCACCCAAAGATAGGCTTACCCTAAAATAACCAGCATGGAATTTGGTTAAGACGGTGGTGAATGATTCCTTGATACGCCGAGCAACAATGGTTGAGAGGCTGCTACATTGAATTTGATGGGTAGAATCGATGCTGCTGGTGTGGGATACAGTACTGTCTACTACGAGCTGGAGCACGGTTTGAGATGTTACGATGGCCATTAGCATAAAAATGTAGGTGAGTAAACTTTGTTTTCTGATTAACTATGAGTTCGAAGAGATTTTTCTTGGTTAGCACGGTGATTTATAGGGGTTGAGCCAAAGGCGAAGTACACAGTAAAGCATTAAAAAATTTGGGAAATGTACTACGTACTGCCTTTACTATAATTAGGGGATATATGTGCAAACTGTTGCAGGTCAAACAGCACAACTGTAACTAGGGGACATCAAAGTGCAAATTGTAAAGCAAAGCGGACAAATTTGGATTGTAATACTAACACTTTTTTTTCCTCTCAGAAAATGACAAGGGAAGATGCGTTTATCACTTATCAAAAATGTCTGTTAAATGGACCCTTTTTCTCCATTTCCGTCTTGAGTATTTTTAATTTATGCCATGAATGTACTGTCCACTTGACACTAGGAATTCATGTTCATTACCAAAACGACTTTAACTGTAATGTTCATTTTATATATTCACCCACTTGTTAAAATCTTAATCTTGGAGTCGAGATAGAGACGGATTTAGGGCCGGAATAAGAAAATTTTTTTAGGGTCGAAATTAAATTATATATTTTTATTATAATAAAAATGTAATTTTATCATTTTAATAATCTATGTCTTTATTATTTTAATAGAATTTTTTATAATTTTTAGAGGATTAAAGTGTAATTTTATCATTATTAATTTAAAATTTTATAAATTATAAAAATTAAAATTAAAATCTTTTTAGCTCCGCAACTGGACGGAACCTATAGAATTTGTAAGAAATGAAGTCATTTGGTTTAAAAGAGCCACGGATTTAGGGTTTGGAGAATATAATAATTTAGGTTAACAGCACATTCTCGTAACACTTGAGCCCGCCATGCAAGAGCGAACCTACCATTAGAAGCCCAATTTATTGAAATAAAAACCCGGAGACGAATGAAATATTGTTCCAACAGTGGAGGCCCATGGGATACTGGATTTTGCTTTTCGGAGTGGAGTAAATGTTGGGTGTCCCCACCGTTCCTTGAGAATATCAACTTGTAAAAAAATATAAAGTGTTGGGTTTTTTAAACTTAAAAGGAACCGTCGTAACAAATAACAAGTAACAGTATCGGCTTTTCTTAAAGAAGAAAAGACCTTTGGGGGAAATGAGAAAAAAAAAAAAAAAGGAAGTTTCTTTTGTGAGGCATCTGTGGTTAAGAGGCAAGCGGTTTTAGGTTTGTGTCAAAAGGTTAAAGTAGTAGGCACGTGATAAGGAGTTTGTAACCTCCCTCTGAGACAAATATGTCATGCAATGCCTATTTACTCAAATAATAATATGCTTAAAGGGCAAAAACCTAATGCCCTTACATTTCGACCCTAAAAATCCTCTCAATCATGTCCATCACATGCAAAAGCCCAGGGGGTCCACTCTAACCCCATTCCCTCCCAACGAACCCACTCTAACGCTATGTTTGATGGATACTTAGTAAAAGAAAAGAAAGAAAAAAGAAAAAGGCTTTTTAAAAGAAATGAAATAAGGCATCTTTTCCCTTATTTAAAATGTTTGATAAAAAGGAAAGGAAAGGAAATAAATGTTGGTCTTTATAGTTTGGGTAAAAAGAGAAAAGAAAACTATGCATTTTAATGAATATTATTTTAAAAATATAGGAAACAACAAAAAATCCATTGCTAGTTAATTGCAAGGTTGAAAGGCAAAACTCTCATCACGGTTACACTTAAATTGGCGTGAAATGCTCACTTGTACTGAACTTGGAGGGAAAGAAATAAGAAATTGTTTAGAAATCGGAGGAAAACAGAATTAGAGTTGCTTGTCTTACATTTACTGTAAATATTACTCTTTGTATAGCTTGAGATATTAAGAGTTAGGAATTAAACGTTTACAGATGATGTATTCTTTTCTCCATAAATTCTGCCTTTTCTGGTTTAATGAAATTAAAGCTTATAACAAGAACAACAAAGAATAAGTAGAATAATTTTGATATAATTTTCAATGTCAACTACGTTAAGTATATGAGTTTACAAAAGCAATAGTTATTTTGATGAATATGAAATGGTAATATTGATATTCAGATTTGATTTTTTTTTTTGAAGTTTAATTTCCTCTCTTTTCTATGATTTGCAGTTATGGAAAAGTTAAATGGTATTTATATATATATATATATATATATATATAAGCATCCCATTTTCTTTTAATTTAATTAAAATGTTATTGAAATAAAAGGAGGTTTCCTATTTTTCCTGCTTAATTCCCTCAATTTAAACATAGCGTAAATGTTCGAAAATCTTCCAAATCCCGATGTCAAAAATTGTAGAATTGTACGTAGATGAATGTGAAAGCAAATTTCAAGTTTTACCTAACCATGTTAGACGAAAGGGTTTTAAAAAAATATACGTATTTTCAAAGGTCTTGAAACCAGAAGGGCGTTGTATGATATAACAAAGAGTAGTGGGTGGATAAAGGCTATGACTCTATATACCTATATCTCCCCACCCACTGCACTTTAAAAACCTTCACCTAAATTGTACGCAGTGTCTCCTCAGGCCCTCCTTTGTGGTTGAGCTGGGCGGCATTGGTTAAGGCTAGGTAGGGTGGGGCTCAGCTGTGCCTGTGTGCGTGTGTGATTTGGAGACGGACCCCTACATGTACCCTGAATAGGAGAGTTTAGTAGCCGGCTTGGGGTCCCCGGTTCACTCTTTTGCAGGTAGTTTCTAAAGGTATTCTTCGGCTACTACTGCTACTATCTTTTATGCCCATCTTTTCATTAATCCCTCCCTGAATTTGCATCTATATATGCAAAATCACGTGAACCTTTTTAGGACTGAATAATAAAGAATCATGTAGAAAACGTTATATTGAAAAAAACATATATAATGATGCCATATTAAAGTATACAAAAACAGTGATAAATTGACACTTGATGACACAGAGATTCACTTATAGAAGTTTTTCATTCCATTTTTAATGATGTTATAAATAATTATTCTGTCCATTAAAAGGACATTTGATAAGAGAAGTTTTTACCTTAATGTCAATAATATTATAAATAATTATTTTGTTCACAATGAAGTAAAAATTAAAATTTAGTAATTGATTTGAGGATGGTTATTTATTATATCATTTTAAACTGTTTTTGTATTATTTTTTTTACGATGGATACGATAATAATCCTACTTATTATTATGGCAAAGGTAATGCAATTTTAATTTGCAAGATATGGTGGCTAGGCCAGACCTCACACATGGATTGGAGAACGTGTAATGAAGAGAGATTAAAGGTTCAGGAGAAACAAAAGCAGCCAGGGCCTGCACTAAATCACCTGAATGCAGAAACAAACCCCACAATCGGCTTTTCAATAAAGGGGACCTAAGGGTAAACAGTCTTAATATGCAGCTCTTTTCATATATTCCCTTCCCTTGAATCTTCATTGGAAATTAA
The DNA here is from genome assembly GCA_025506655.1 of Gossypium rotundifolium. Classification (NCBI taxonomy): domain Eukaryota; kingdom Viridiplantae; phylum Streptophyta; class Magnoliopsida; order Malvales; family Malvaceae; genus Gossypium; species Gossypium rotundifolium. The sequence goes on along the minus strand of CP106734.1, from coordinate 174,332,256 downwards.
AACTGTGAAAGGTTTCGTATGTATTACTGTATATTCTTGTTCATAAAAGGCTCACTGAACTCGTCCCCAAAAAACAATTTTTGATTCGATGAATTTTTTTTTCCCATTTACTTAACGACATAGTTGGCAGGCATCATCTGGCCATTGATGGAAAGTCTATAGTTTGACGTGACTTCACACAACCCCTTGTATTTATCCCTGTTTCCTTTTTTTAAAAAAAAAAAATTGATTTCCAGGGTCAAGGAAATGTTCAAACCCCACACAGAAATCTAGTGGAATTAGGGTTATAATAGTTCTATTTTGATGACTGATATAATAGGTCTTTTGTAGGTCATATGGTTCAATCTTTTGTACAACAAAAATTTTGGCTTTGATGAACAGTACAACACTTTTGTCTTTCTCTTTTTAAAGGACGGAAAGCTAATGATTAGTAATGAGAGTTTAAAAAAAGAAAAAAGAGCATATAGAGAAAAAACTACAAATAAATTATAGTCATTCGCTAAATGGATGGCTAAGCTTATTAGCTTTGTCGAGTTCATGATGAAATGAAATGACTAGTTCCAAACCCATGAGAGGGGGGAAAAAAAGGAATCGTAATGAAACATCACTTTAAGTCATCTAATCTTAGATTTGTCATTAAAATATTTCTAAAAAATTATGCCGAAAGTAATTGTGTTTATGACCCCTAAACGTGCAATTTCACTGCATCCATCTAACATTAGATGCACAATTTCGTATTATTGAAAAAAGTCGACAAGTTCCAACTCGGGACAATTGCACCTTAATGTAATAATGTCAAATTACAAATAAATAAAGTGTTGGAGGGGGGAAACGCTTGGCCCTGAGAGAGTCAACCAACCAGGAGAAAGCAAAGGAAAGCAAAGCGCAGGGCTCGAGAGGCAAAGACACAGACACAATTATTGAGACCCTCACACATCATTCAATCTTCCTATTAAAACCCATCTCTCTTTTTTGTTTTTATCTTTTTGTTGGTCGCTCTCTCTCTCTCTCTCTCTCTCTCTCGGCATCCCCTTTTATCTTTAAGTTATGTCATATATCCCCATTTTGGCATTGAGTTCACTTTAACGACGGATGGTTTACTCAAATTCTACAGCCGTTTAACTTTCACTCAATTTGAGGAAAATGGGTGTTGATCATTATCTGCAACTCAAATTTTGATGCTCTATTATTCTTCCCACTATCTCTGCCTTTTATCAAATCAAAATCTCGGTGTTGGTTTAAATTAAAAAGATGTGTGGAATACTAAGTTTTAAAAAAAAAATCTAAAGGTCTTCTTCCTCTAATTTGAAGCCATAAATATTTGGTAGCCTAAAATATAATCATGAAAGATAAGTTTGATTGACAAGACTCAAATTAGGGAAAACGTTCAAGATCCGACAGGGCCTTTTTCTTTTTTGTTCTTTCATCAGGCTTTTCCATATTTTTAATTTACACCATACGCATTTATGTGAATAAAGAAAATTACCTCTTTATGGTATAACATTTTATTGAAAATTTAATTTTAATAATATAAAAAAAGAAATCGCAATCTAGCAAGAAAGGTGAGAGAAGAAAGGATGGTAATAAGTGTTGCTGTGGAACCTAATGCAATACAAGTTGCAGATAAAAATGTTTTACTTTAATGGCTCATTGACGTCCAAAGCACTTTTTTTGGAACAATGAGTTAAAATCATTAATTACCCAACTCTTAATCCTATTAAAGAATTACATTACAACTCCGGGGGTAAGCATGATGTAATAACCAAGTCTTAAATTTTCTTTAATTTAACATAAAACCATCAAATCCCCCACCATGCAATGCAACAAGAAATAACCTAATTTCCCAACTAGTTTAGTGATGTGAGTGTTCCCTCAAAGCTTTATTTAGAACAAAATTAGTAAATTACAAGCAAGATAAGGAAAAAAAAATGTCGAAAACAAAGCATATTTAAAGAGGAACAAAAAAAAGCTAGCTAGGTTCCTCAAAATTTGCATGAGCATGGTGCTTACATAAAACCAGACAGACCTTTTCCTTTTGCAAGACAAAGACTCATTTAATTCCAAAAGAAGGAAGAAAAAAGAAGGTAGCTTTCATCGTACCTCGAAGGAGGATATATATTAAGTCATAGTAGTGGTTGTTTTCATTCATGTCCATAAAAAGGCAAAATTTAGGGTCCCTAGTTTTAAAAATCATGAGCAGATCGGCTTCAGCCTTAATATATTTCATCAAAGTTAGGAGCTCCATGTCTGCTACTATATTCTAATAAACAATCTAATCGACTATATTAGCATTAGTCAACAGTAAGGCACAAAAAAAAAAAAAAGGTTTCATCGCCTCGGGCCCCTAATTACTATCGGCATTAAATTTAATTGACCTTTTCTGGGGATTAATTAGTAATAATCATCATTACTTTATCATAGCAAAAGTTTGATTAGGCATGGCAAAGCCTGTTTTGTCCAGCGGCTGTGATTGTAGGGTTGGGACTAACCTAAAGCCGCCGTCCGTCTTGTTAATAATCATACTTATAATTTATTAATTTAAAATTTAATTGATGTCTGATGAGAAAAAAAAAAAGATAATTGCAATCAAATCATTTTTATTGAATTCAGTAAAAGAACGTATCAGACGTAAAAGAAAACCAAAAATTTGGTTATAGTTTAATTCCACAAATAAAATTTTATATATAATATTAATATATTATCACATATATTTTATTTTTTAATATTATATTATATTCTCTTGTACTCATTTTCCCCATAAATATGAGTTAAGTGTAAGATTTATTATATACATTAACCAGTAGTTAAAAGTTTAATTTTTATTTTAGATATGAAATAATTTTAAAATTCGTAATTAATATCTATTCTTTTAATAAACCTATAGATATGAAAGATTAATTATTAGGTTCATTCCATTAAATACTTTAAAAATAGAAAATATTAAAATCCAGTAATTAGTGGCCACTAATTTCACGCGGTTTACACGTGATTGTTTGTTTATAGAAACCTTCTGTTTTTTTATGAAAGATTATAAGGTAACTTTTGTCTTTTGGTCTTTGGGTCATGAAGTCATTTTCTAGTTAGGCTTGATCATGATTTTCTAAAATTTTCTTATTTACCCTTTAATCTATGTACGTGATAGGTGTACTCATTAATTAAATTTAAAAGCTAGCCCATTTTTTCACCTCTACTAATATCAACTTATGAATTAGTCAAATATATATTCAATTAATAAATTTAATTTAAAATTATAATGTAATAATAAATTACGTAACACAGACTATGCGTATGAAGAAAAATTATTAAATTAGATATATTTATTTTCAAAATTAAAATTATAAACACTCTCTTGAAGCATTTGTTGAAATTTCATTGTTAATATGCAAGCAGGGTGTTGCCTCAATCAAAAAATTAAAATTACACTTTAATTTTAAAATATTATAATTCAATTTCCGTCCACAAAAAATTAATTTTACTCTTGCAAGGTTTAAACCTTGGTATTTTGTTTTCAATAGTTTGTCTTAAAGAGATAATATATATATATATATATATATATGTTTTACCCAAATAATACAAAAAATTAAAAATATCAAATTGGTATACAATCTCAATTATTTACCAAATGGTACAAATATTACCTTCTCATTTTTTTATCACATTTTTGCATGCATCAACCCCAATTTCGTTTTTTTCAGCAATTTCTTGAGGACCAATTAGCAATTTTTCCAATGCTTAGAAAAGGAAGGAAAGGTGGCTGTCACAGTTAACTTTAAATTTGAATAATTGCCTTCTAAGCCCTTCCTATTTATTATTTTCTTTTATTCCCTTCAACTCAATATTTTGTGTTTAAACAAACAATTAATCTATTTTATAGTTAAATAAGCCCTTACTTATGGTTTTCACTTATAAAATTTAAAACTTGTTGATTAAATTAAATATATATTTTTATTTAATAAATTATTCTCATCAAATTTACACCAACATAAGATGTAAATTAGTTTATATTTTTAAATAGCTTTATTTTAACTTTACTTTACACAATTAACAATACTTTTACTCTTAGGGCACATGTTTGGAAATCGTAACCATTATGATATACATTTTGCACTCTTCAAATTTCATATATGCATAGATTTAATAGTTATTATTATATTACTAAGAGTAATTGATATTATATTATTAATAATATCTATTTATATATTTAAATTAAATATTACAAATAATTTAGATATTTAAAATTTATATGTCATATATCATTATATTAAATTATTTATTATTTTTACTTGATCATTATGTTTAAAATAGATATTTTAAAGATATATATATATATATTTCTGTTGTTACATTCCTCTCTTTTCCATTCAATCAATCAAATCAAATATGAAGATTGAAACATAAAACTTTTAAGTCACATGAAAGATAACCCAAATTATAATGACAATTAAACCAGCAGTGTTATATTATTTTTATTATTAATATTCATGCATAGAGTTACTATTTTTTAATTATGCATACAGTTACTTTGATATTTCTTAAATAAACATATTCTTATATTCTTATATTTTTGGCAATTAATATTTTCTTATTATTCATGCATGTAGCCACATTGGTATTTCTTTAAGGTAAACATAACATCAAAGGTGTTAACCTAGTTTTTTTTTTTTTAATATTCGTTTATATAAAAATAAATTGATTTTGGGGTCAAATGGTAAATGATTACATTAAGAATTTTAAGAAGAATACGAGGGTTTCACGGAAAATAAAATACCCGCACGGGACATATGCAGACACGGAAATTTTGCATACTAACAAGATCTCATTACAGAACATTTATTCGCCGTTGGATTCTACATCACTGACAGATGTTATGTGAAAGTAATCCTTTCTTTTTTTTTTTAATCTTTTCTGCTTTTCTTTTTTAGTTAAGAAATAGATTGCTTGTTATATGAGAAGATTAAAGGGGCAAAAAAGAGAGAGTGAGAAGGGGTGAAAATCAATCTAATTACAAGGACGGTCAGATAAAGTACTAGCGGGTTTTCCGGTGCAAGGACGAATAAGGAAAAGCTGATGCTGTGCCACGTGGGGAGAATAGGGAACGTATGATGGACATGCAACGGCGGAGATTCAAACCTTTAGTTGATTAGATTCATTGAAACTGGAAGTGAACTGTAGAGTGTAGAGAAGTGCCCAGAGACATATATTTTCTTGCATCTTTGTGTTTTTTATTTTCTTTTCTTTTTTCTTCTATATCTCTCTCTTTGCTCACTTGCATTACTCAACAAAAACCAAAGATTTATAGCAAGTTGTTCTTTTTGTTAGAATTTAGACAGAAATAGAGGAGTGGATAAGTTTTCTAATAAATGAGCTGAGAGAGTAGGAGAGAGCGGGGTGCAGTTCTCATGGCGGCGTTGCAGGGGCTCTAACTCCGTGCCATTATTGCTGGGAATTGAAGGGAGAGAAGTCCAGGGAAACCATCGTCGTTTGTTTTTATTACCCTAAATGTTTTTAACCTCAAAAGTCGAAAAAAAAAAAACCCAAAGATCACAAAAGAAATTAAAACAGGCCCTTGTATTAAATTCTAGTTATTGAGAGGGAGGGGAGAGGGGTAGATATAGCAGAAATAGCAAAGATCGGGTCAAAACAAAAGAAACCCCCTACAAACATTCACAGACTAACAGTGGGCTTTAAAAACTGACCAGAAAAAGCTTCCACAGTTGAAACCCATAAAGACCCCAAGGAAAATCCAACCAGCTCATCACACTAGTGTGATCTGGCGGTGGAGGGTGTGGGGTACTAAATAGGGTGTTTCTGCTATGGATTTTTGGTCAAAATTGAGATTGGTCTCAGCTTTTGGGTGCAACAAATGGCTGGCTTCTTCTATCTAGGTGGACGTGAAGGAGCTGCTTCAAGCAAACACGAAGGGGAAGATAAAGAAGAGAACCTTCATTTTTACAGAAACGAGGAGATCTACAACAAAGGGTTTGAGATATGGCCTCAATATTATTACCAACAGCAAAACGTCAACAATTTGTCGTTTGGAGCGGGTCCTAGTCGAAGAACAACCGGCTTTAATCTCTCCGATGAGTCGTCTTCGAGATCAGCAGGGTTCACGGTTATGAGACAAGGAGGTATGAACTGTCAAGATTGTGGTAACCAAGCTAAGAAAGATTGTGCGCATTTGAGATGCCGGACTTGTTGCAAGAGCCGAGGGTTTCAGTGCCAAACTCACGTTAAGAGTACATGGGTTCCTGCTGCTAAAAGGCGAGAGAGGCAGCAACAACTCGCAGCTTTGCAACAAACACAACAGCAGCAGCAGCAGCAGCAGCAGCAAAATCAACAACAAGAACACCAACAACTGTTTAGAGGAGACAATCCCAAAAGGCAGAGAGATAATCATGGTTCTCCCTCTCTTGCCTGCACTCGTTTATCCCCCACCACGTCAGGTAAAGTCGTACTAGTTCACAATACAAAGACAAATCCAAAAGACACCCCCCGCCCCAAAAAAAAAGCAAGAAAAAAACATCAATGCAAGTTTTTGGATTCTTTTGAAATGAAACCTTGTAAAGGTCTATGATGGAGAATTTTCAAGAACCGCGTATTTGCAAACATAGACAAAAGTTTAATTTGGTAAGATGTTGAGGAATTCCAATGACTTCCAGCAGTACCTAGTGCCCCAACAAGACCGTATCATTTGCGTGTGAGCAAGTCCACCTCCATAGTCACCCAACCAACTGCTTTTCCTTTTCTTTTGTCTTCTTTTTCCCATTAATTCTGCCACTGTTTGCTGGTAAAACTGACGAATATGTCCCATAAAAATCGGGAAATTTTTTCAAACAAATCTTCTTTTGTTACTTTTCCAGTTTAGTAAGTTTGATTATTAATATTATTATCGTTATTATTTTTGTATGCTGTTGAACTTTGAAAATTAGGGTTGGAACTGGGCCAATTCCCTCCCGAAGTAAGTTCTCCAGCAGTGTTCCGCTGTGTAAAAGTAAGCGCTATGGACGACGTAGAGGGGGAGTTTGCATATCAAACGGCTGTAAACATCGCAGGTCATGTATTCAAGGGAATTCTCTACGATCGAGGCCCTGAAAGTCGTTATACTAGTGGCGGTGAAAGCTCTCAGCAACTCAATCTCATCACAACTGCTTCTACTACTGCAGCAGCTGCTACAACGACAACAACAGCTACTTCCAGCAATCCAGGCACAAGTATGATTGACCCTTCCCTTTATCCCGCTCCACTTAATGCTTTCATTGCCGGTACGCAATTCTTCCCACCTCCAAGGTCTTGATTTACAGGCATGTCTCCAATTGTTCCACTCTCCACACTGATCTCTATAGGAGCTGTTCCCTTTCTTTTAGCAAAAAACTTCCATTTGTCAGAAACGATCTCTAGATTGTTGGACTTTAGTTCTCATTTTTATTTGTGGTCTTTTTTTTTAATTATCTAGTATGTCAAACCTTAATTAACACCCACCGAAGAGCATTGTAATTGAAATGAGAATTTAAACTTTTGAGGATGGATATGAATATTGGGGGAGGGCGTTGGTTGATTTTTGTTTTCGAATTTCAATTCAGATTCCCAGTGCTTTTGTTATTCTTCCCATCGATGATTAGCCCTTTGTTTTTCGATTTGAGCGCACTTAATGTAGCATGTGGATGTGCGCTTTTTTGGGTGTGAATTATTTTTTTGCTTCTTAGTGTATATTATGAATTTGGTTGGTTTTGAACTCGAAGCCGCTTTTCCCCATTTATTCGTCTGCGTGCCGGATGGAAATGGGACGAGAAAATTAGGTTTCGTGTTCGGCTAACCAAAGAATTTTAATGCCTCCTTTTTCTTCAATTTTTAAATCTCACGTTTACTGTTATGAGAGAGAAAGAAAAAAACAAACAAAAAGAAAGGAAGCCGAAGCCCATGAACCAGCTTTACAAGTCTTTCATGCATTGGCAAATGAAAATCCTGGCAATCCATTCCATTCCAAAAAAGCAAAACCATGAAAGATCTCATCCTCCATCTCCCTCTCTTTTTGAAAGAGAATGTACGTATTTTTATACGTATTAATATATCAACTTCTATGGGGCATTTTTATCAGCTACTGATTACCCCCTGCAAATTAGAAATGCAGGCACTTGAATAGACCTGCATGGATGTGATCCTCTGCTAGAAGGGAAAACCCTTGCTCATTAGCCAAAAACTTTTAATGCTTCTCTGCAACTTTGTGCATGTGATCACGTTACATTTAGCCTGAGACTGATGTGTTTGCGACTATCTTGTGAGATGCTTCTGTTTTTCTAGGCTTCTAGAATTATCCCATGGGGAAGGCAAACAGAAAGATTATGAAACTTTCCTAAGGGAGGATATCCACGGAGGCTGTCATCATCCCAATGATATTGGAAGTTGGAACTTTAATGCATCGTTTTGTTACCATGGAAAATCTTTGATTCAAAGAGTAATTCTAATGGAGGGTATAAGAATTCACCACCATGACCAATATTTTCTAGATGGTGATGAATCTTCATGATCTTGAAATGGCGGTGAATAGGGAGAACAATCTTAATTGTTGTACTGACAGAGGGATATAGGAATTGTTTTGGAGAGATGCTTCGAGTCTTTGATGCATACGTAGTTAAGATAGTATTTGTTTAAATAGGTTCTGTAGATAGTAAAGAATACTGTCGCTGCATGAAGTCCATGCATCTAAAACTTTATAGAAATGCGTCAGGTTTTAAGATTATCATAATACCTTTACCGTAATTTATCGGCATAATCTTACTAAAATTGCACTTTTCGATTTCCTAAGTTAAAGATTGTTTTCAGCAATACTAGGGACAATACAAATGTCTTAATTTTATACTAGGTGTACACCCACGTGGATGACAAGGTTGAAGGATAAAGTTGAGTCTTTTGAATGGGTCACTATTTTTTTTTTGATTTATTTGAAAAAAAAACATAAAAATACTGAGACCAATTTATTTTAAATTTGATATTCATGACTGTATCTTTACCCTAGGAGTTAAGTCATAATGGAAATTTCTGCATGCTAAATTACTGTGCTAAATATTATGAAATGATGGTAGTTCAAATAAAGTACTGGTTAAGATCATCTCAAGAGGCAAAAAAATTATATCATACTTAAGGTTTAGGGGCATGCATGGCTGGCTATTTCGAAGCAAGAGTCAAGTTTCTTTCTCGGATTCCTTCATTTCATCAATGTGAAAATCCCTCATGTTTTTCATCCTGAACCAAATAATGACGAATATAATAGAATTATCTTTTTTATTTTATTCAAATAATATAGATTTTAGAAATTTAAACACAAATATATAGAAATTTTATCAGTTAGGGTTTTTTTAAAAAACAAAAATTGGCTGTTGTTCTAGAATTTGAAACAATAAACTTTGAAATGCAAAAGCATATTTGTTTGTTTGATTAAGCACCGAAATGTGAAGAAAAAATTATGGCTACAGTATGTGAAGAGACTTGACGAGGGAATTATATTCATAAATCTTTAAAAGAGGGTTTGCATGTGGGAGGTCGATGGGGAAATTATAAAATTTCTAATATTTGATGAATGACAGCAATGCATGTGGGCTTCAGCATGCTTTCTTCTTCGTGATGACACCACTTGTAATTGACAATCGCTATCCTAAATCAGATGCATCCGAAGAATATGGCACCTAATTCTTGAATGAAAAGCAAGACTTTCCTGCGCAGCCCCCACAATACTAGAAAAAAAGGTGAAAAGGAAAGCAGCTAACTACTTTTTTCTTATAGGTTGAAATAAATACAAAAATTTGGTTTACTGTTTTAATATATTATTTTTTTGTTTTTTTTGGGAGGGTTCACGTGTAATTTTTTTAATTATCCGCATAAATTGCACCATCTTGAACTTAAATGTGATAGTTTAAACTTTAATTCCAACTTAAAAGTTAATTATTTTATATATTAAGCTTGATAATACGATTCTCAATCAATCCTAGTTTAGGTAACCGGTAGGTAAGATGAGTTGATGATGTGGGCGAGTATAAATCACACGATTTGGGACAAGAATTAAATCAGAAAAGATGGTCTATTTGGTTTCAACATTGATGGAGACTGTTGAGACAGAAGATCTCAGCTTGGCCATACTTGAGAGTAAAGGAAAGGACCGATTTAGCTGACCAATGCTAACCGAGTTTGGCATAATCATTAACCATCGAGAGGGGACACTGTTACTACGTTTCTTTTCCAAAACTTGCCCAAGTTATTGAATTGACAGCTGACACTTGAAAAAGAGTGTTGGTCCCGATTTGAGGTCTCCCGTAACAAATGGTGCTAGGGTTTCCAGTGTCCTACAATAGGCTGTTATAGGGTTGTGAATTTAAGGTTTTTGGAATACGGACATATCGTCAACAGCCGCTTGTGAATCCACTTAGCCTCTTGTGATATCGGCTGTGTGTTTGCTGGCCTGCTGCAAATTTTTGTGGTCCAAAATCTCGGTTTTGTTTCATCAGAATGGATCGTTGTGATTTCCATGCCTAAACAGATTGTTGGGCTGCTGTTTGCTTGTGAAGCTATATAAAGCTCATAGCACCTATTGCAGGCTAGAGCGAACTGAAACATTGGCAAAAGGACTTGGGAATTAATGGGAAGCGCCATTTTTATCTTTATGCATGTAATTATGGTGCAGATAACCGGAAAGAAAATTAGTGCATGAAATTCACGCAAACCTTGAGACTTTATCTTGCTATTGCTACAGAATTAATGTTTCTTATGCATAAATTGTTTTTTCTTCCCTTTGTCTAATTGTCTTAGTTAAGAATAAATTGTTGGAGTATACCTGTTATGAGAAACTCCAAATTCCCATGACAAAATTAGCTTGGAAGCTTTAAGACCGATGAACATCAAACATGTCTGTTCTATTTTTTGCAAAAAAGATTAATGAATAAATTTACTGCAAATCATTCCCTGGCCCTGTTGGGGCCATATTACAAACATTCAAATGGGTCATAAGAAAAGGGTCCATTCTTTTTTATCCTTTATAAATTGGAGAGTTGCTTTTGTTAATTGGAAAAGAGAATTAGCGACAGTTGAGCCACAAATGGGATGCCTTTGGGTCCGTCCGGGACGGCGTCGTGTAGTCATTTTCAATTTTCCTTGCACTCCACCCAACAAAAAGCGCTAGAAAGCGACGGCCAAATAAAGAGAGTCAAATTAGGGAAGACGAGCAAAAACTGTAAACCAATCATCACCAGCGGTCGTGAGGGGCCTGAGTACCCATCTCCGGCTAGGAAATTTCCTAACCTTGCATGACACGTTATATAAATTTAATTTAAAGGGTAAACTACACTATTAATTATTAAATTATAAATAAATTTTCGTTTTAATTATTTAATTTAAAAATAGAATTTAGTGATTGAACTATCTAAATTTTTTTTTTAAGTGATTGAGTTGTTAAAATTCATACTATATGGTTTTGTTTGTTTGCACTACAAGCGCCAATTGAAAGTTGTACTTCACCTTCTTTTCTACCATTTTTTTTTCATGAGACAGTTTTGAATGTTACGCAACTACGTAACTAAAATCAAACAGCCACTACAACAAAACATGCTTATTACGACACTTTTGGGGTGACATTTTCTTAAGTATTGGGATAAACTTGTCGACATACATTTTGGCTAACTATTTGTATAAGAGTTGAGATATGCATGCCTAAGGCAACGCTTTAATAAGAGTCGGCTTTGTCCAACATTATGCCGACACTTTTGGGCCGACACTTTCCTAAGTGTTGGGATAGACTTGTTGATATACACTTTGGCCAACTCTTTATATATGAGTTGAGATATGCATGTCTAAGGCAATGCTTAAATAAGAGTCGACTTTATCCAACACTATGCCAACACTTTTGGGCCGACACTTTCCTAAGTGTTGGGATGACTTGTCGATATACATATTGGCCAACTTTTTATATAAGAGTTGGGATATGCATGCCTAAGGAAACACTTAAATAAGAGTCAGTTTTGTCCAACACTATGCTGACACTTTTGGGCTAACACTTTCCTAAGTGTTAGGATAGACTTGTTGATATACACTTTTGCCAACCCTTTGTATAAGAGTTGGGATATGTATGCCTAAGACAACGCTTAATTAAGAGTCGGCTTTATTCGACATTATGTTGGCACTTTGCTAAGTGTTGGAATAGACTTGTCAACATATATTTTGGCCAACTCTTTGTCTAAGAATTGATATATACATGCCTAAGGCAACATTTAAATAAGAGTCAACTTTGTCTAGCATTATGCCGACACTTTTGGGCCAACACTTTCCTAAGTGTTGGGATAAACTGTCGAAATATGCTTTGACCAACTCTTTGTATAAGAGTCGGGATATGCATGCCCAAGGTAATGCTTAAATAAGAGTCTGTTCTATCTAACACTATGCCGACTTGTGTTATAGCTTTCCCAACTATATAAAAGTGTTGCCATATGAAAAGAAGAACTCTTATGTCCTAACTCCCAATATACCACCAATCACTAATTTTATAATTGTCTATATCACTTTTCTAATAAATTAATTTATATTAAATAAAAAATTGTAGTATTAATATCTTAAACTAATATATTTGGATTTAAAATATGAATATTTTTAAAATTTTACATCATGAGTGTGAATAATTATATATATTCAAATTAAAAATGACTTAATAGCTTCGAGTGTGAATAAGATTTTTAATAAAAATGCCTCCAAAAAATCAATTTAGGTTAGGGTTTAAGGTTTATATTTTAGGGTTTAAAGATTATTGTTCATGGTTTAAGTTTTAGGGTTTTGTGTTTGTGAGTTTAGGGTTTAAGGGTTTAGGGTTTTGTGTTTATGGGTTTGGGGTTTACGATTTTAGCCTTTTTTAAAATATAAATATTTCAAAATTTTATATTATATATATATTTAAAATTTTTAATCATAAATACAATAAATATAAATTATTATTTTCAAAAATAAAATATCAAAATGGGATAAACCCCAAAAGCATACATGAACAATGGTTTAATGTGCAATTGTATACATGAACTTTAATTTAATCCAGTTCTTGTAAATTATTAACACAATTATTGATATAACATCATTTTATATTTATATATTGCATACATAAATATTTATATTTATTCCATATAAAATAAATTGATATATTTATTTTTAAAATGTGTATGATTAAATCAAAATTAAAGTTTCAAGTATACATTTAAACCACAATTAGAATTTCATATTGAAAAGAATAATATTGAAAAAGAAATACTTTCAACAATACTAGACCATGCCATACTCATCTATCAATTTAATTCCTAAAAGAGTTGATCATGGTAAATTTTAACTCTCAATATTTATATTTTTATCAATTTGATTCTTATTTTTGAACTAAATTTGACATTCGACTTTTTAAAAATGTTAAATCTCATTTTTAATGAAATTTAACTACAAAATTAATTTTTTTAATGATATTGACGTGAAAACCTACAAGGTAATCCAACATGATACTATTTGTTTTATATGTTAATTTAAAAATTATAAAATCTTTGAAAATATTTAAAAATTAAAATTTTAATATTTTAGTCCATATTTCATTAAAAGTTAAATATTTAAAATTTAAAAAAATAAAAATTCCAAAAAATGAAAAAATATATGTTAAAAATGAAAAAAATTAAAACAAAATTTTTTACTATCTGGCGTCGTTTTATTTTCACCCCCTCCCCAAAATCCCCAATTTTCACCCGAAATCCTATTCTTTTTTTCCCCATTCTATTTTCCCCAAATCCCTTCCCGAAATCCCTAAAAATTTCCCCAGTCCTCTGCATCAAAGTGTTGCATCTCCGTCGGCTTCTCTTTTCTTCTCTTCGACTTCCTTTTACAAGCTGAAGTCTCGCCGGGAAGTCGTCAACTGGCTTAATTCTGTCGTTTCTGGTAATTACTTCTTATAATATTATGTTTCTCTTCCTCTTCTTCATTTATTGAATCTTGAGGTTTTTGAGATTTAGGGCTTTGTTAAGGATTACGGTGGGCTCAATGTTATTAGGGTTTCTCCGTTTCATTTTATTTTCTTCCATGTTTTAAGTTTGTTATTTTGGATTTTAATTTTCTTTATATACATATCATGAGTTTCATGTTTACTGAATATCTGGATAGTTACAAGGTTAAAAGATTTAGGTTATGCACTATTTTTCTTACTACTATTGATTTTTTTTAACTTAATATTTGAGATTTTAACTGTGGAGAACGCCGCGGTGAAGTTTAAATTTTAGTATATGAGATGGTTAAGCTCAATTCAGTTTTACTTTTAATGTTTGAGCTCAATTTGAGACCAAGCTCGTTGGATTAAGCTCGTTTTCCCAGTAAAAATGAATTCGATTCTTATGTTCACATTCGAGCTTTGATTATTTGTTCAAAAGTTCATGCTTGAGTTCGAATTAGGAGTTTCAATACTTATTATAAATAAGAAACTCGATTATTGACTTGAACTTTTGGGTTTTTCTTGTAAAACCTTCATTGCTTGTGATCATAGGTGTTTTGTGTACATCTCTAGTCGCATGCTAAATTTACTGTGAAATTAAATACTTAGTAAATCATTATCTTTAAGGCTCTATCCATTATTTTTGTTATGTTGACTACTTACTTTTTGCCTGGGTAGAACAAAGTACTTAAAAAAAACATGTTTGGATTTGAAAACAAAGGATATTGCAGAAGTGACAAACTATTTTGCTTTCAATTTTTACTTTCTATTTGTTAGTTTTGACTTGTTTTATCTATTTTTGTTGTTCTTTTACAGGGAGGACCTTGTTCGTGTATTTGGTATACGTGTATCTCAGTTATGGGAAGGATCGGATTCATGGGTTGATGGTCCAATTACGCGTCATATTGTAGGCGTTCACATAAACAAAGAGGAGGAAGGAGAGAATAATCTAATGTGGCCTATAGCGTTGTACATCAAGGGTCCTTATTGCATTATTATACTACCCTTAGTTGAGCCCAGACCTGTAAAGGCTTATGCAAGGTTGTGTAAGAGGTCTGATTGCGGAAATGTTGTCACTGCACATGAAAATTTGTCTTCTTTGCTTATTGACCTTCCATCAATCACAAGGTATGGTAAGTTACTTGCAACATATTTAGTAAACACAGTGCTCTACTCATTGTTATTTTCAAGTTCTTTTATCAATCTAGTATTTTTTTTTTTCAAGCAAATGGTCTCTCATTTCCATTTTCTTGTCATTTTGTTTGTTCTGTATTGTTTTTTTTCTCCATATTTTATGGATATCACTATTGACTTTAGGCTTGCATTTTATATTTCGTGGCTGAATGGCAATAGCCATTACACCGCTTAGTGTTTTGATATCCATGGTGCCTTTTGGTTGTTTCTAACCATTTGTGGGTTACCATTAGTTCTAATTCTATCAATACTTACCATTATTTAAATAATAATGTCAGCTTTCTTGCTTTATTTATGCATTTTGTTACAAAATTGACATCTAGTTCTCTGTCTTGTTTATATATATTCTCCATGATAATGTTTTGTGGTCATTTAACAGTTCATTAATCTGGATGAGAAAACCTGCATACAATAACAATTTTTTAAAAAAAATTCTTTTACAGGCTACAAAATATAGATCTTGTCATGTTTGTTCTAATTATTACTCCTTGTAGGATTAGAAAAGTAACCATTACCACCTTGAACCTTACTATGTTGCTCTATTTATTTTATAATGGTTAGCCAAGTTTTGAAAGACTTGCTGTTGCACTCTTATTTGGAGGTCTTGGTTAACATTATTGATTTTTTTTTTATTTCTGCAAATAGTTTGCATTTGAAGTTCTGAACTTTAATTTATCTTTAAAGTTGTCAAGGTTCGTTCATTTATCTTCATACCAGGCTTTCTTGCAGGCTTACAATGTCTAACTTATTATTACTTTAATGCAGGCTGTAGGACAGGATTATGAGAAGGAAAAACTTAACGAAATGTGAATGAGTGGATACCGGCACTCGAATGAGTCACGAATAAATGAGTACGGTGTACGGTATGGTATAGTTTAATAAAAATAATTGTAAGTAAATATGTCGGAATGCTTTGACGATTGTTTTGATTTTGTAATGTTAAGAGTAAAGAGAAAGTTGGCCTAGGCTATTTGACTCAAGTGAGTAGGAGGCCTGAGGTGTATGTTTATCGAGATCTTCTTAAATTAATGTTCATTAATGAAAGGAATTGTTAAGGAGTTTGAGGACGAAATGGGTAAAGAAACAATGTTTAAACTGTGAGAGTGTTCAATTATGATAACCATAGTTGTATGGATCATAATGATCTCTTTAAGTATTACGTGTTAATATCTTTTGCCTTTCGGGGAGATGTAGTTGTTTATCTCATGAATCGAGAATCGTGTGAGAATGTTAGCTGATTGTGAAATCAGATTAAATAGTTGTCGATTTAGTAATTGGAATTGACCTTCCTTCATCTCCTCTTAACCTTATTCGGGTACTTTGAGGAGGAAGTTGGTGATGATTCTAGTATAAGAAGTGAAATCATGAGTTTCACGTTGTGTGATGAGTTTTCGAGCAAGCTGAATAGAATTTTTGATTAGATCAAGATTGTCCCAGCTATCGTGAGATGTAACGATGGTAAAGTTTTTAGATTAGTATAGCAAGAGAAACCCAGATGAGAGTGTGCCTGAAATATGTTTTCAGTGTGGAGAAAAGAGTAGATTAATTTATTGAGATATGATTCGAGTTTTGTGTATATTCGCATGAATCAGTAAAGAGAATAAAATTCTATGTGTTCGTGAGTAGGGAGTATGATAAGAAGATATTCTCATTGAAATGTTCAAGCCGCGATGGTTGAGTTGAAAGCTATAAAAGGAACTATTAATTGAATGTTCTAGTATTGAGTTCAGTATGAATCGAGAAAAAAGAGTTAACAGGTTGGTGATCCAGAGACGATCACTTTTGTGTCTATGTTGTGAGTTAGATGTTATGTAATGATTCATGGAAAAAAATTGATGTGTATTTTTGTATTTTAATGATTGAGGGTATCTTATGCTACAGAATATTTTGAAGATGAATTAGTGGAAACTGCTTGAGCTATTACAATGGTGGGTGTAATTATTATAATACTTCTCAGATAGCAGACATAGTGCAGGTGACTGAATGAAAGATCCATGTTAAGCAGTGTGACTTAGTTACTCGACTGATCTTAGTGAGTAATGTCCTAGTTTCAGCGAGATTAATGACTAGAGCGAGTTTTCTTTTCAGAACAAAAAGGTTCAGAAGTGAGATAAAACCTTATTGATTTCAAATTTGGCTTAACAAAATTCTCAAGAAGGGGAATGCCATTCGAATTGTCGTAAATCGACTGATAAGGATCCGAATGATCATTTGGACAGGTACAGAGTTCTAAATTAGTGGATTACTGAGTATACGCCCTGGAGGAAGAAATACCTAGGTCGCAAGTGATGCTTCGACCTTGTGAATGATAGCTTAAAGGTTGTTGGCAAGAGAACTTGAGGATAAGTGGATTTGTGATTTTGAAGAGTTTATGGAAACGTTTTAAGGATGTGAGTAGCAACTCCTCCTGATAAGATTTTCAGAGACGAAAATCCCTAAGGGGGAGAATTGTAACAGCCCGATTTAGGGTTATGTAACACCCCTAACCCGAGACCGTCACCGGAATAGGGTTTAGAGGCATTACTGAAAATAGAATCATTTTACATCGCATTCATAATACAAAGTCAATCATCATCAAACACATTCATATACAATCATAGTGTCCCTTAAATGAGTCATCGAGACTCTAAGCATTCTTATAAATCGAGTCGGGACTAAATCGGAACACGTATAAAATTTCACAAAAATTTGAAACTTTTCTAAAATACAGGGGACACGAGGCCGTGGGGGTAGGCCGTGCCTCACCCACAGCTACTTGACACTCCCGTGTGTCCTCCCTATGGTAGTATACTGCCAAAATCAACACGACTGCCAAACACACCCGTGGGAGGGGACCGTGTGTTCTCCACGGTTTCCAGACACCCCCGTGTGTCCTGTCTGTGGTCCTATACTGCCATTTCTTGCACGACCTGAAGGCACGCCTGTGCCAAGACCGTGTATAATTTAAGCCACATTCTGCAAATTTACACACGGTCTTAGGCACGCCCGTATGCCTCAACCGTGTGACATTATAGGCCACTTTGCAAAGTCAAAATGCCACCCATAAGGGTCCAACCTACAAGCCATACAACCTAAACATCTCATGCTCACATTATCACCATAAACATACCAATATTGTCATTCCACTCATGCATTCAATTTCAACTCTATTTATACTAAATTCAATACCAATACTTATTCTATCACAAGCATAATTCATTCCCAATTTCAGTAACCCCTATTAGCATTTATCAACACAAAGTTACCACTTGATACAAATTTATCAATCCACAAATCATGCCAAAAGATGCATCACACATATCACATTCATTCATGCCAAACCTATCACATTTCTAGCCACATCTCATGGCTAATTACAATCTCAAACATAATTCAATTAACTAGCCTATACATGCCATATCCTCGCTATATACATCTTTCCAAACGTACCAAAATAGAATGCCGATAGTGTGATTGAGAAGCTGACGATCCCAGATCTGAACTAGCTTTACTGACACTGCAAGGCAGAGAAATAAATCACACAGTAAGCTTTCCAAAGCTTAGTAAGTTCGTAATATAATACATATTACTCAATATTACAATGTCAATATATATATATATACCATCACATAGATAAAGACACAACTAGGCACATTATCAATCTCAACCACATACCCAATTATCTATTCATTCTACTCTTAAATCTATCATCAACCACATAGGTTCAAACGTACCTTGATCAACACATAGTTACTTACCCTTTTTATGCTACTCAATTGTTCGATATTACCTCTCGTTCAACCCTTGCTATTCCATTGGTTTATTCGCACACTTAGTGCCAATTTCATAATTGAAACATAATCATCACCGCACACTTAGTGCCAATACATTAAACTGAACTTATATCGGTATCGCACACACAGTGCCAAGTCGATAAGCTGAAGCTTCTATCTTTTCGCACACACAGTGCCAATCATCTCTTTCTCGTTCCAAATTTTGCACACTTAGTGCCCATTTATCTCAATTCAGTACATAGCATTTCAAATTTCATAGATACATATACATCCATTCAATTTATATCACATAGATAAAGTTTACAACTAGTATTATATCCGAACTTACATTGGATGTCAAAATACCGAAATGGTCGATTAATCAAGCACTTTATCTTTGCCTCGATCTCGATCCGAACCTCTTCGTTCTTGATCTATACACATTTAAATTCAATCCATTCAATCATCAATTCATTCATGTTAATCCAAACACACATATTTAGGGCATTTTACAAAATAGCCATCACATTTTCACATTTCGACACTTTAGTCCCTATCTCACAAAATCATCAAATACTCAAAATTTCATTACACTATGCTTAGGCCGAATTCTCCTTGGTCTCATAGGAGTCCACACCTTTCATTTATTTCACATTTTAGTCCCTCAATTTACACTTTTCGTAATTTAGCCTAACATACTCAATTTCATCAAAAATCCAAAGACAAAACATGTTAATCCAACACCAAGTATTCATATATCACTATCATCTAGCACATAGCTCGCACATTCATCAATATTTCATCACAAAAACATCATCAATTCACAAAATTACAACATGGGCTTGATAGTAGAAGAATCAACGATTACAAAAACGTAGAAATAACCAAAAACCGAAGACAAAACTCACCTTAATTTAACCAAAGTCTTAGCCGCAACCTAGGAAGCTTCTTTTCTCTCTTTTTCTTTCAATTTTTGGCAAAGATGAGCATGAACTCCACTAATTCATGTTTTTGTTTCATATAATTAACTTAATTTTCCTTTTACCAAATTGCCCTTTCATTAAACATATAAAACAAATTATTCATATGGTTATCTTGTCATTTAACACCCCACTATCTTAAAATTGGGCTAATTGCCTCCTAAGGCCCCGCATTAATAAGACAACAATACTTAAGTAATTATAAATCAGCACATAGCTTTTACTCTTTCGCGATTAAATCATTTATCTTAATTCGACACTAAAACGATCAAATCATCACACGAATTTTAGTTTTTTAACTTTGAAAAATCTTTTTAAAAATTGTAGAGTCTGAATTAGAAGTTGAGTGAGATATAGAATTAAAACTTATTGAGTCTATTTTCATATGAAAGAAACATGGAAAGCAAAGGAATTCTTTATTCTGAGATATTTATATTTTTTGTAAGACTGGTTCAGAGTGATTTCGAGATCCCCTGTTCTATCTTTAGAAAAGTCATCAAAAATTGAATAAAAATAATTAGGGCTTAAATTTATATGTTTAGAATCCTGAATGAGTATATTTTCAATAGAAATAAAAGAACATCATCTAAATCTTGTATGAAGAGATAACTAATTTTTAGTGAAGAAGGTTCAGAACTTCCAGACAACAGAATAGGAAATTGAATTTGATGAATAAACTGTACTAATTGGCTAGGCTAAAAAATCTGGAAATTTTATGGTATAAATATATGTGAGTCTAGTTTCAGGAAAAATTAACGGTTTTTCATTTAGAGTTCTATAACTCAAGATATAAATAATTTAGTAAGTTCGTAATATAATACATATTACTCAATATTACAATGTCAATATATATATATATACCATCACATAGATAAAGACACAACTAGGCACATTATCAATCTCAACCACATACCCAATTATCTATTCATTCTACTCTTAAATCTATCATCAACCACATAGGTTCAAAGCATTTGATCGACACATAGTTACTTACCCTTTTATGCTACTCAATTGTTCGATATTACCTCTCGTTCAACCCTTGCTATTCCATTGGTTTATTCGCACACTTAGTGCCAATTTCATAATTGAAACATAATCATCACCGCACACTTAGTCCCAATACATTAAACTGAACTTATATCGGTATCGCACCACACGATGCCAAGTCGATAAGTGAAGCTTTATCTTTTCGCACACGGTGCCAATCATCTCTTTCTCGTTCCAAATTTCACACTTAGTGCCCATTTATCTCAATTCAGCACATAGCATTTCAAATTTCATAGATACATATACATCCATTCAATTTATATCACATAGATAAAGTTTACAACTAGTATTATATCCGAACTTACCTCGGATGTCAAAATACCGAAATGGTCGATTAATCAAGCACTTTATCTTTGCCTCGATCTCGATCCGAACCTCTCCGTTCTTGATCTATACACATTTAAATTCAATCCATTCAATCATCAATTCATTCATGTTAATCCAAACACACATATTTAGGGTATTTTACAAAATAGCCATCACATTTTTACATTTCGACACTTTAGTCCCTATCTCACAAAATCATCAAATACTCAAAATTTCATTACACTATGCTTAGTCCGAATTCTCCTTGGTCTCATAGGAGTCCTCACCTTTCATTTATTTCACATTTTAGTCCCTCAATTTACACTTTTCGTAATTTAGCCCAACATACTCAATTTCATCAAAAATCCAAAGACAAAACATGTTAATCCAACACCAAGTATTCATATATCACTATCATCTAGCACATAGCTCACACATTCATCAATATTTCATCACAAAAACATCATCAATTCACAAAATTACAACATGGGCTTGATAGTAGAAGAATCAACGATTACAAAAACGTAGAAATAACCAAAAACCGAAGACAAAACTCACCTTAATTTAACCAAAGTCTTAGCCGCAACCTAGGAAGCTTCTTTTCTCTCTTTTTCTTTCAATTTTTGGCAAAGATGAGCATGAACTCCACTAATTCATGTTTTTGTTTCATATAATTAACTTAATTTTCCTTTTACCAAATTACCCTTTCATTAAACATATAAAACAAATTATCCATATGGTTATCTTGTCATTTAACACCCCACTATCTTAAAATTGGGCTAATTGCCTCCTAAGGCCCCTGCATTAATAAGACAACAATACTTAAGTAATTATAAATCAGCACATAGCTTTTACTCTTTACGCGATTAAATCATTTATCTTAATTCGACACTAAAACGATCAAATCATCACACGAATTTTCATCTTTGTAACACCGAAAATTTTTACGGTGAAATATTATCCTTAATATAGTAAAATAAGAAAATAAAGTGACGAGAAGGGGAAATCGGATTATGTCAACATTGGGAAATATATTATGATATATTACATTATTAATTCAAGATAGGATTGAATTGTAAAAGTGAGAAAAGTTTTATTACCTAAGAGTAAATACTCAAAATTTGAGGTTAAAGTGTAAATATGAAAAAGTTTAAGGACCAATAGTGTAAATATTTTAGGGTGGAATAATCTAGAAACTAAGGAAATGGATGAATTAGGACCAAATTGAATAGGTAAAGAATTATGAGGATTAATTCAAAATTTTATCAAATTATGTGATGATTCAAGGGTGGAATTTAAAAGATCACAAAGGGCAAAATGGTCAATTAGAAGAAAGAGAAATCTAGAAAGTGAAATCTAGAAAGTAATGATAATAGTGATGATATTTTATAATTATTTAATTAGATAAATATTATTTTATTAATATTTTGATAAGATATTTTATTATTTATTATTATTTTATTATTATTTATGTAGTATATAAGGAAGGAAAGATGATGAATGATCATCATCTCTTTCCCATGCTAACCAACGTGAGAAGAAGAGAAAGAAAAGAAAGTTTTGCTTTCTTTACAAATTAGTCCTTCCACCAAAAATCCACCATTTTCACTTAGAATTCAAAGAATTTACATAGCCATCAAGAGAGAAAGATGACAAGGAGACTATGGGGAGCAAGAATATCAAGTTTGATTCAAGAAATAGAAGCTGGAGAGAGAGAAAATCAAATTAAAGATTGAAATCTATAAAATAAGGTAAGAACGTCATGTTTTCAATATATTTTAAGCTTGATATTGTGGTAAAAGCATGGAAATGATGTTAATGTAGAGTTTTCTTATATAAAGTTTTATGTTCTTGATATGTTAGAGAAGGAAAATAAGAGAAAGTAATGGGAAATGTTGTAGAGAAAAGAAATAAAGGTGTTATAAACTTGATAATTAACATTTTGCATTAAAACAGTTTTGGACAGCAGTAGTAGTCTAACTTTGAAAAATCACCAAAATTGTAGAAATTGAATTAGAAGTTGAGTGAGATATAGAATTAAAGCTTATTGAGTCTATTTTCATATGAAAGAAACATGGAAAGCAAAGGAATTCTTTATTCTGAGATATTTATATTTTTGTAAGACTGGTTCAGAGTGATTTTAACTATGACTCAAATGGACAGTTTTGAATATACATATGAGTAAATAGTGAAATTATTTATAATGTTACGATGTCACATACTATTCACATAGAAAATAATATTAAATTAACATTTCGACCTCGTATTTCATAAATTTTTGTGGTCCCAAACCACGAGTAATAAATTTAAGTAAGACATGACGAGAAAATAAATATGTTTAAGGGACAATATGTTTAATTTTGATTGGTTTCCTACTAGGGTCTAAACTAGGATGTTACAGGTTGTAAAAACATTTCGACCTGATCTAGGATGTTATTCTGAGTTAGTCGAAATGGTGATCTAATCACTAATTCGAGGTTAGAGAAAATTATTTTCATTTTATTTTATGTGTTATAACATGTTTATAAGGGTGCATGAAAATTTTTGTGCCTTAATTTTAGCAATTTCTAGCTAAATTGGGAAAAAGGACAAAATCGCATAAAGTGCGAAAGTTCTATTTTATTTGCTAGAGGTGCCAAATAGCTAAAGAATATTAATTGGAGGCCTTTAAAGTGATATTAGGCCATTGAATTAGTGTTGGCCGGCCATGGGAAGCTAGGGGGACAAAGGCATTAAATGTTGGTCAAATTTTGGTGATGTTAGGTGGTTAAAATGAATAAAATAAGATGAATAACGATGTTATCATCTTTTCATTATTCCTCCACCTTCATCCACCATAAATTGAAGAGAAATAAAGGTTATGGAGCTCAAAAATTTCAGCAAACATTTCTCCTCATAAGTAAGTGATTTTGATGATCTTTCTTGATAATTTTTGTACTTTTGGAGTCCCCAAAGCTTAAGCTAGCTAATGGGGGGACTATTTTGCAACATGGTTAAGAGTCTAGGGACTTTATATGAGATATTTTATGCTGGTTGTTGAGTTTTTATGGAAGAAAATGAATGTTAGAAAGATGAGAAATAACTTTTGTGAAAGGTGTTGTCATGAAAACACCTAATTGGGACTAAAATGCAAAAGTTATAATTTGTTCATTAAGGCATGAAATAGTTAAAATTGTGAGTAGTTGTAAGAGGATTAAATGTTCAGCTAAGTTTGTTTAACAAGAAGATGTGATGAAAATACATTTATGAGCCTAGGGGCAAAATTATAATTTTACAAAGTATAGGGGCAAAATAGTCATTTTGCCTAAAGTGTAGTTTATGGTGAATTATGAGTTATTAGTGATTAAATCAATAAATTTTATTGTTCTAGATCAAAGAAAACAAGATTCAGACCTAAAACGGGTGAAAAGAGAAATGTGGGCAAAAAGTCCCTTTCGGTCATTTTGACATCAAGGTAAGTTCATGTGTGAATGTGACAATTATGTATGATTTAATTTAGTATTCCAATGTTGTATGGATGTATATTTACTCTATGAATGTATGAAATATCTTTTAATGAGATGTCAAGAGAATTGAATTTGGGAGTAATGGGAAATTGATATAGCATTATATGATGATAGTTATAGTTTCGTGTAAGACCATATTAGAATATGGCCTCGGTGTAAGAATTCAGTATAAGACAATGTCAGGGGCATGGCATCAACATGTTAATGTATGTAAGACCCTATTGGGGTATGATGTCAATGAGAACTAAGTGTATGAGACTCAAGAGAGTTATTTAATAATTTGAATGATTCAACGGATATGTTGAATGTATGTGATTGTACCATGAGAAGCACAAGTATGTGTTCGAACTGAATTGATATGAATTCAATATATAATGAACCCTAGTGGGATATGTGAAATTAATGCACTTTAGTTGCATGAGATAGATTTGTTAATGCATTGTGTGAATGTAAATGAGAATTGTAGAAAGTTAAGTAAGAATGATAGTGAGTGAGGATGTTTACGGATGAACATTTGAATTAGAGAAATGTATGTGGATAGATATTTGTGAATGTATAATATTGGTGGGCTGTGTGCGATACCACCTGATATATTATTAATTGATGGGCTGTATGCGATACCATCAACTATATTACTATTGGTGGGCTGTGTGCGTTACCACCTGATTAATTAGTAATCGATGAGCTGTGTGCGATGCCATCGCTTATAAATGATTGGTGAGCTAAGTGTGAAATCACCATAGTTATAAATGATTGGTGAGCTAAGTGCGAAATTACCATAGTTATGAATGATTGGTGAGCTAAGTGTGAAATCACCATAGTTATAAATAATTGGTGGGCTGTATGCGATACCACCCTATAAGAGATTCAATGGTGAGCTAAGTGCGAAACCATCGAGAAATTAGTAGTATGAGTGACTCATTGAAAATGCTTGATATGTTGTTTATATGATCATGTGGTGATCAGTGCAGGATTGTATGCTAATTAAATGAGCAATTGGCTAGTGGCATGGTAAGAATGTGGTAAGAGATAGAATGAGTAAGTTTCAAAAGTGGTTGAGTAAGTAACCATGAATTTATGAGAAAATTTATTATAATAACTTGTAGTCATGGATATTCGATGAATATTAGAAATTGTCAGTTATATGCAGATGAACTTACTAAGCATATTGCTTACTCCTTTTCTTTTCCCATCTCTTATAGGTTATTTTAATTAGCTTGGGTTGGAGGCTGCGGAAGATGTTTTCACACTATCGAGTAGACTCCTGGTATGGTGTTTCGAGCTCTTATGAGTCATGGCATGTATAGGGATTCTTTTAAAGTTGATTAAGTTCTAATTGATGTAGCCAAATTGTGTTGGCCTAAGAGAACTTATAGTTGTATGTGTGTAGCCATAGATGATGGCTTAAGTTGGTTGTAATTATATGGGAAATAGTTCCCTTAGTGTATGGGTTGAAGACTTTATTTCTCTTAGAATTAAATGTCTTTAAACCAAGAATTACAATGATATTACTAGAAGTTATGTGATGATGAATGAATGTACACAAATGAGAGTGGTGATTGACTTGGAAAATAACCTTTATGTGCTCACACGAGTAGACACACGGGTGTGTGTCTAGGCCGTGCGTACCTTGCACCTTAGTGTTTTAAGTCAGAATAGACCACGGGCTAACCCCACGGTCGTTTGTATAGGTCGTGTGTGATACACGGTCCAAGGCCACGGACGTGTCAAGACCATGTGTGAATTGGCAGTGTTGACCACGGGTGGAAGACACGAGCATGTCTTGAGGGTACACGGGCGTGTCCCATTCCACATGGGCGTGTAATACTACACACGGGCGTGTAATCTCTGTTTAGATGGGAAAGAAAGTTTACAGATCGTAAGAGTTCCTAATATAGTCTCGAGAGCCCTCGCATGTATGAGTGAGGTCTCGTAAGTCAAAAAGAAAAAAAAAGTTGTTGTAGTGACTCACGGAGAGTAGTCGCGTTGAGTCTAAGTGGAGATTGAGTGGTTTTATACGGTAACGCCTCGTGCCCGATTTTGACGGGGATTACGGGTAAGGGGTGTTACAAAGTTTCTTGGGGCTACCTTTGTAGAAATAAGAGATTAACAAAGTTTCTTGGAATTGAAGTTGGAGTTTCAAACTGTATTAGCTTTTATGTAGTACAACATCAATATCAATGTCCATCATCTTAGGTACTTTTTTATTTGTTTACTTTTGTACATTGAGTTAAATGTTAGTGGTATACATTTCAACTAAATGTTAGTGTATTTTAATTGTTGGATCGATTTTTGTAGTGAATATTCAATCTTTATTTTAATTTTAATTTTATATTTTTTTAGTTGTATTTAAAGCACAATTCCTATCATTATTCACTGTAAATATTTATAAAAATATATTAATATTGAAATAATAAAAAATAGAAAAAAAATTACATTATACGTGTTTATCCCAATCTTTTTAAGGTTACCTTAGACGAGTTTATCCTAACCTTTTTTAAAGGTTGCCTTAGACAAGATTTATCCCAACCTTTTTAAGGTTGTTTTAAAAGGGTCTATCCTAACCTTTTTTAAAAGTTGCCTTAGACAAGGTCTATCCCAACCTTTTTAAGGTTGCCTTAGACGGGTCTATCCCAACCTTTTTTAAAGGTTGCCTTAGACATGATCTATCCCAACCTGTTTAAGGTTGCCTTAGATAGGTCTATCCTAACATTTTTTTATAAGTTGTCTTAGACAAGGTCTATTCTAACCTTTTAAAGGTTGCCTTAGACGGCTCTATCCCAACCGTTATTAAAAGTTTCCTTAGACAAGAACTATACCAACCTTTTTAAGGTTGCATTAGACAGGTTTATCTCAACCTTTTTCAAAGGTTGGCCTTAACTAGGTCTATCCCAACCCTTTTAAAGGTTGGCCTTGACTAGGTCTTTCCCAACCCTTCAATAAGGGTTGGCTTATGTTGACTTATGCCAATGCTTTTTCAAAAGCGTCGCGGAGCCTATGCCAACTGTACTATAGGGAACCTTTTTGGAAGCGTCAAGAGAAGTGTCGCGAAACCTATGCCAACCTTTTTTGCGTCATCTTAAGTAAAAAAAAGTGTCGCGGTAGGGTTGTTTATTGTAGTGAGCCTTTTTTGTCGATCTTCAACATTTACTGTCAGATCAATTTGGATCTAAGGTATATTCCTCCACTTGCCAATGGGTATTGATCCACCGTATCGATCGTGAAATCATCACTTGGTTAAAAACTTAATAGCCAAGTGACTTAAATAAAAACTTTTAAATAGTTCAATGGCCAAATTGTAACTTTTTAAGTAATCAAATGAAAATTTACCCATAGTTTAATGACTAATTATGTAGTTTATCTATATTGAAATTACTAATTTTTTGGATAAACTACTAAAATAGTCACTTTGTTTGCCTTAGGTTACATTTTAGTCACTTATATTTGAAATATTACGTTTTAGTCACTTATGTTATCGTATTATAACATTTTAGTCACTGAGCCATTAATTACCATTAAAAGTGTAACGGTAAGCTGACGTGTCATGTTAAGTCATCATTTCAAATGAAAATTTTAGGTTAAGTTCTACAATTGGTCCCTATATTTTTTTCATTTTGGGCAATTTAATGTTTTTTCTTTTATGTTCTTTTAACTTCTTTTTTTCCATTCTCTTCTGCTTCTGTCTCTGTTTTCCCCCCTTCTCCATTTCTTTTTACGTAATTTCCTTTTTTATGTTTCTCATTTGTTAAAACTAGTCCACAAGCTTGTCTCACTCGAAAAATTAAATTGTTCAAAAAATTAAAAGTATAGGGACTGGTTTTAACAAATGGAAAACATAGAAAACTACGTTAAAATAAATAGAAAAAGGAGGAAAAAAGAGGAAGAAGCATAATAGAATGGAGAAGAAATGAAAGTTAAAATAACATAAAAGAAAAAAATTAAATTGCTTAAAACGAAAAAAATATGGGACCGATTGTATAAATTAATCTAAAATTTTTGTTTAAAATGATGATTTAACGTGCCACTTCAGCTTATCGCTACACTTACACCGTTAACGACAATTAACGACTTAGTGACTAAAATGTTCCAACGTGATAACGTAAGTGACTAAAACGTAGCATTTTAAATATAAGTGACTAAAATATAACCTAAGATAAACAAAAATGATTATTTTAATAATTTACCCTAATTTTTTAAATAAATAAGCATTTTATTTATACAAATAATTTTTATTAAAATTTATTATTTTTAATTCAATTCATTTAAATTGTATTTTATTTATTTATGAATCATATGAAAATTGAATTAATAAAAAAACCCGAAAGATCAATTAATTAAAAGAATAATTTTTACCTTTTATCATTATAATTAGAACGTTCACACTCTACTTGTAATAAAATCTTTACACATTTACAAGTAGATATTTTCATGGATCGGGTCGGGTAGATGCAAAATTAACAATAAAATAAGAATTATATATATAAAATCTAAACAATAACAACAAAATAGTAACAATATAATATTAAGATGGCAACAAAAAAACAACAATAAAACAACAAGAGAGAAAAAAATTTAGACAGATTCGAGCCAAAACTGGGCCGGGCCAAAAAAATCTTACACCAGACTCGACCTGTTTAGAAAGCAGGTCTTATTTTTTTGTTCAACCCTATTTTTTAGGCCTATATTTTTGCCCAGACATTCCCATTTTTGAGCAGGCCTTCAAGCCTAAACGATTGGCCCAAACTATAATCAGGTCTATTTGCAAGGTATTTATGTTCACAAATTTTCTCGTTTAACACTTTTTTGAATTACTCCAAGTTGGTTTCTTTTGTTCAATATAATTAACTTATGTATTTTCATTTTACAATATATATTTTCATTTTTCAATTAGTCGTTCAAAACAATAATTACTCACAGTTTTATTTTTAATTTTTTTATTTTTCTTAAAATTTTTGCCATAATTATTCAGATTAAGAGTAACGCCCCAAACCCGAATCCGTCACTGAAATAGAGTTATAGAGCATTACCGGAGTTACAAATTTATTTATCAGACATTATAATTCATCTAGCATTCATATTTGAGACCAATCAAAATCAAACATATTATCCCTTAAACATATTTATTTTTCTCGACATGTCTCACTTGAATTTATTACTCATCTCAACATACTTAATTTCCTTCTATCAACGTATCAAAGATAATCACATATTTACGTGTCATGATAAATATCATTCTCTTGCCGTTTCTTCCTAAACATAAGTCAGTTAATTCATAATATCAATATTTCATGTACCATCAACTCGTATTTCCTTATATCAGATAATTAGTAAATTAAACACATAATAATGATAAAGTTTGAATTATAGTGATACAAATCCGGTCCATCAATTCATATTCATGTACGCACATTTTCATTTCAGAGATCCATCTAATTTTTCTTTCATTCAACTTAAGTTTATTTTCTATTTTCATCAAGAATATCAATACTTCATCAATTATCGTACAATAAACATCCAAATCATATTCACATCAATAAAAATATATTTCAAGCATTTAATAATATAATTCAAGTTACATGAACTTACCTCGTTGCTTGTTCGTGTTTATAATTTCACTAATCTGATGTCTTTTATTTTTCTACGTTCAAGTCTCGTATTTGAGTCATTCGGATCTTTATAAATTTGATCATCATTTTCATTAATTTCATATTCTGATACATTCAATTAATGCTCTAGGCAAAATTATCATGTTGCCCCTAAGCTTTTAATTAATAACGATTTCATTCTTAGGTCCAGAAAAATAAAATTCTCGTAATTTAATCCTTATTTCAAGCGTAATTATTCTCATATATATTGATAAAAGCCTATGAATTCTATGAAATATCGAATTTTCCATAATTTTAATACTTTTCAATTTAATCCCTAAAACATGTTTTCACCCGATCTTGAACTAAATTAATAATTTCATTCAATCTTGTAACTTAAATAATAAAATAATCCATTTCATGTAATTTATTCATTTCTAACATTTTACAAAATTACCCATAAAGTTTTACTTCTATTCAATTTAGTCCCTGAGCCTAAAACATGCAAATTAGCCATGCTAGCCAAATATTTATATATATTTTCCTCCTCCTCCTCTCCATTCCACATCCTTAGTTTATATTACATGCTTATAAGTAACATTATCTATGATTTCACTATTTACTTATAAATTTATTCAAAGTTATCCATTTGCATCATATTCACTAAATTATTTATATCTTAAGCTACAAAATTCCAATTTAAGTTCCGCTTGATGTTTTAGAAACTAGACTCACATATATTCTTACCATAAAATTTTCAGAATTTTTGGTTTAGCAAATAAGTACAGTTTATTCTTTAAAGTCACCCTTGTTATGCTGCCTGACAGCTTTGACCCTTCTTTACTAAAAATTAATTATCTCCTCATACGGAATTCGGATGATGTTCTCGTTTGTTTCTATTGAAATAGACTCATTTAAGATTTTAAAAATATAAATTTAAGCCCATAATTATTTTTATACAATTTTTAATGATTTTTAAAAGTCAGAATAGGGAAACCTGAAATCATTCTGACCTTGTCTCACAAAACCTATTATATCTCATGATTTACAATTCCATTACTTACACCGTTTCTTTTATAGGAAACTAGGATGAATAAGATTTAATTAAATATTTTATTCATCCTATAATTAGATTTTTACAATTTTTGGTGATTTTTTAAAATTAGACTACTGCTGCTGCCTAAAACTGTTTTAGTGCAAAGTGTTGATTTCTAAATTTGTAACACCTTTATTTACTTTATCTACAATATTTCCCATCACTTTCTCTTATTTTCCTTCACTAACATATCAAGAACATAGGACTATATATAAGAAAACTCTACTATAACATCATTTCCAAGCTTTTTGAACAATATCAAACTTAAAAATATATTAAAATCTTGATGTTCTTACCTTGTCTTGTTGATTTCAATCTTTAACTTGATTTTCTCTCTCCTTCAGCTTCTATTTCTTTGAATCTAACTTGATATTCTTGCTCCCCATAGGCTCTTTATCATTTTTATCTCTTGATGGCTGTGAAAATTCTTTTGAATTTTAAGTAAAAATGGTGAATTTTTGGTTAAAGGACTAAATTATAAAGAAAGCAAAACTTTCTTTCTTTCTCTCTTCTTCTCACGTTGGTGCATGGGAAATAAGATGGATGGTGTGTCGTCGTTTTTTCTTTCCCCCCCTCCCCCACATATATATACTAAATAAAATAAATAATAATAATAAATATCTAAATAAAATAGTAATAAAATAATATTTAACTAATTAATTAAAAAGTCACCAAAATATCATCAAAATCATCATTACATTCTAGAACTCTCTCTCTTACTAATTGACCATTTTTGCCCTTCATGATCTTTTAAAATTCCATCATTGAGTCATCACTTAATTTAAAAAATTACAATTTAGTCCCTTAAAATTCTTCACCTATTCGATTTGGTCCTAATTCATCCATTTTCCTTAGTTTCGAGATTATTTCACCCTAAAATATTTGCACTATTGGTCCTTTAACTTTTTCATATTTACACTTTAACCCCTCAAAATTTTAGTATTTACTCTTGGGCAACAAAAGTTTTTCACTTTTACAATTTAGTCCTTTCTTGAATTAATAATGTACTATATCATAATATACTTCCCAATGTTGACATAATCCAAAATTTTCCTTTTTGTCACTTTATTCCCTTAACTATATCAAGGATAATATTTTACTTTCTTATTGTAGTAATTTTCGGGATATTACATTAAGTAGATGGAAACATTTAAGATGAAAATGGAAGATGTAATTGAAAAGTAGTCATTTTACAAGGTTTTAACCCAACAATTCAAGAAGCTAAGGAAGATAAATAGCTGTGTATTCATTGAATCCACAAGTAAGTAGGCAAATGAAGCTAAGGAAAATATAGATATAAAAAAGAATTGTATGTAGGAAATAAGTTTTAGAGGATTATTATTTAATGTAATTCCTGATCTATTAAACTAAATTCGGATGAAATGATAGTTGTTTTCCTAATTACGTCTTTTTATATGTCCTTTTAAAATTATTTAGTTCTAATTATTTCTTTATATTCTTTTTTTTTTTTTTTTTTTTTGCTTTTGTAAATTTATTCTTTCAAAACTAATACCGATGTAAACAAATAAAAATCATGATTCCAACCCATATAATAATCTAATTAATCCAACATAATATTAGACGAAAACAACTTTTCTTTTACTATTTGACAATCATGTTATACTATACGATAATAATACGATAATGACAATAAGAATAATAGTAAAGTAATAAGAAATAAAATAAAAATACATAAATTTTATGTTAAAAGAAATAGAGTATGAAGGAAAATAGAGGATAAACAAAAGAAATGAAAAAAAATTAGCAAAGTTAAAATAACATACAAGAAAAAAAAATTAAATTACTCAAAATGAAAAAATATGAGGACCGATTGTATAAATTAACCTAAAAATTTGTTTAAAATGATGTTTTAAACGTCCCCGTGAGTTTGCCTCTAACAGTTAGCGGTAATTAACGACTTCATAACTAAAATATCACATTTCAAACATAAATGACTAAAATATAACTTCAAGTAAACAAATGTAACTATTTTAATAGTTTACCCATATATATATATATATATATTAAAGGTCTTAACTAGAACACAAACATGAACATTAGCGATCTCCGATGGATAAGGTTATTGAGTTTCAAGGCACAGCATAGCAGGAAATAATACTTACTGATATATGTATATACAACAATGCTAATGCTACTTACCATTTAGTTACAAAGCAAATCTAGTGTGATAGCTGCTGCCTTTTTAAAATATGCAAGGCAGATACACTGGACACCATGGAGTCCACTCCACAAACATTGTTACCTCTACAGATCTTGTAATATCCGTTCTCCCCCAATTTTCTCCCCATGAATTCTTTATGATCCAGTAAGGCTTGTTCTTAAATCGAACCGGTGCATAACCAGCAGATCCATACCCTACAAGGAGGACTCCATGATCCAAATGTTTCCCACAAATATATGGGCATGAAACCCCGTGAATGTATGTCTGCATGAAAACGGCATTGATACCCACTGCAATAACCAAAGCAAACCATATATATTATATATGCATTCAGGCTACCAAGTTATGATGCCAACAGCCAAAAGGCATGAATTATCAAAATTTACCAGCAAGAGGGCCATGCTTAACCAAATTTGCAGCGATTTGGTCCTCATCAATGGATATGACGCTGAAGTTAGAAACAGAGGCAGCGATTTTGGTCTTGTCAAATTTGCAGGGACCACGGTCGTTCCCAGTGTAAGGATAGTCTCTCTCTCTCAAGTCCACCAGCTTTTAGAGTGTACTCAAAAGCAGTAGTCATAAGCCCACCATTACACACTGAGTCACACGCACCATATTCTTGTGGATCACACTGCAAAAATACCCAATTGTTGATGTTTGTTAGTGTTAAGAGTCTCATAGCTTGTAAGTTGAAGCTGTTAGTTAGTCACATAGCTAGCAAGTTGAAGCTGTTAGCTAGTTCAAGAAAGTCAGTAAGTCTGTTACAGAGGTTTGTAAGTTGCTGATCAGTTTTTGAAGCTGTTAGTAAAGCTTATATAAGCTCCCATCAAAGAAGAGAAGGTTAAGATAGTTTTCAAGAATTGAAAAACAAGAGTTAATTTTCAAATTGTATTTCTCTCTACAGTTTCTCAAAAGTTCAAAATCAATTTTACCTAGTTCTTTACTGTTAGATACAAAGCGCCTAATATGAGTTTTATGGCAGTAGTCAAGGCAACCACCAAGAACACTGATAGTTTTAAGTTATGTTTGGCACTGGAATTGCAGCAAAAAGCCATGCAAAACACAACAAGAAATGATCTTCTAGGGATTAAATGCAGCAAGGGGCAGATATTTCCCTCCTCTAAAGCATCAATTTACAGATTTAATAATAAAAGAAAGGGAAAAAAAATGAAACCTCGTGATCACAATCAACAAGCTGCTGTTCGCTCAAGCTGACAAGCTCCCCTGTCGCCAAATAATGGGCTCCCTCCAAAGCTCCAGTCGTACTAAAGGACCAGCACGACCCACAGGAGCCCTGCTTATCAATGCCAAGTTTCTCAGCCATCATATAGATAAAGTGAGGCCAGTTTTTTTTAACTAACCCATAGTAATAGAGCTAAAAAAAACTAAATTTGATAGTACCTGATCTTTAACGCCGGTAACGGCGCCTTGGTCGCGCCAGTCAAAGTCATAGGGTAAATCATCAATCGGATGAATAGGAGCCTTTTGAGCATCAGCCGGGAGTTTGAGCGGTTTCAAGCCGAGGAACTGACGACGGAACTCCGATGGAGTTAAATCGGAGAACTTCGTAACGCCGTGAACGGCAGTGGGGTCCAGGAGCTGATGACGCTTGGCCCGGCGCAAGTTAGCCTGGAAGACTCGCAATCGGTAATCGTGTTCCTCCTTGGTAGCGTATGTTTTCCCGAACTTAGACTTGAACAGCGTAAAGTGGTGCTCGGCGTTGAGGAGTTGGTCAACAAAATCTTCTTCGGCAACTCCGTCGGATACCACTTGGCGTATCAGAGGACCGTCGTCGCTGATGACTTCCGCTACCACCACAGAAGCAACGACTGAGGAGAGGAGGAGGAAGAGAAGAGATAGGCGTTCCATTTCTAGGAAAGAACTTTATGAATTTAATGTGCAGAGACAAAGATATTATACCAGTGCCTCCTAGATTACTGCGAGTAGTTTTGACAGGCTATCTGTTTTCATTGGTTGGGTGCCTGACAACTTGATCTAACTAAATAAAATAGGAAACAGAAATTGTTTTTTCATTGAAATAAATTTTTAAATGACTTTAAGAAAAAAAAAAAATTCTGAACAGATACATAAATCATTTTTCAAAGTTATTTTCATCAGAACAGATACAATCATAATAATATGGAGGTGAAGGTAGAATCAAGATCGTGGCACTCTAAAATTATATATATTTTGATTTAATTAAGATAGTGATTAATACTCTCATTACAAATGTTCTATAAAGAAATAAATGATTGGCCATAAAATATGCTACATTCTTATGGACAATGCAAAATTAATGCATAAAATTATAATTTACTGATAACTTTTTGATTTAGATTAATAAAATTGTATTTTAAGTTTTGATTCACATGTTATAATGAATTCTACATTAATACATAACCTATAGAGAAAAAAAAGTAAACCCACTGACCCAAAAGTAATGGTATCTTATTGGTATAATGTCTTTTTTGAGTCTCTAACATTTATTAACTTGCATTTTATTCTTCCATTTATTTATTTTTTTGTTTATTTTAACTCTTCAACTTGTATTATAATTATAAGATTGAGCAGTTGATAAAACCAAGATACGAGGTGAAGGGTAAAGCTACTAAGCCCATTAAGCTTGAAACTGAACCCAATCGTATCTATATCATTACAGTTGCCGTTCATTTACTAGCTTAAAAACGAAGACACCTTCGGCTTTGTTTTGCCTCCAAAAGCCGGTGAGCTCAACTCGTAGTTTCAGGTTTGTCAGGGTCCCATTTTTCTTACTTCTACAAGTTTAATAGAAGAAACAAGGAAAAGAGAATAACATCTTTATTTGTGATAATTCCTCAAAACACCAGTAATTGTAAATAAGTTATAAGAAAAATAGAGAAACGAAGAAGAGAACAATTCTCAGCCAATTCTACTATTTTTCTTCTGTATATATTCAACTAATTTATATTACTCATACAATTCACAAGTTGATCGTGTGTATTTATTTTAATATGTTACATTAATTTGAAAATCAGAAGCATTCTCAAAATGAAAAACAAATAATAGAATTTTATAGTAAAATTTGCAATTTTAATATGAAATTTTATTTAAAACTAAATGAAATTGTGTAGTATGAGTAATATAAATCATGAACCAAATAATAATATTTACGTAAAATTCAATTTTGAGTAATGCAATAACTAGTTTGTATTTCAGTAGGATGCACAAGTTAAATATGTGTATTATTAAATTATTATTTTTTAAAATAAATTAATATTAAAAATTGCAACGTCTATTGTATGTCCAAAATATAAAAATAAATTAAATTTGTAATCGTAATTTGATATTAATAAATGTTTCAGATTTTAATAACTTGCCTTTGGGATGAAAGAATTTATTGCATGTAATAATAAATTTATATTGAATTATTTCTTTATATAGTTTTTTAAAATAAATAATATAAGTTAAATCAAATTCTCAAAATAAGTTATATTAAATAATTATTGTCAGATAATTTCTTTCCATAGATGTTCTCAATTTGTTGTATTTAAAAATAAAAATATAGTATAAATTACTTTTTTTTTTTGGTTTATAAAATCTTAAAATATAATTGTTTCATAGTTGACCCTAATTTTAAAGAAAAATTTACATGAAGAATTTACATATTTTTTTAAAAAAATTAAAAGTTGGTTTCATTGAAAATATATATATTTGTAATTATTCTGCGTAAACATAAAATTATAAATTCAAGTTACCTATTCCCATTTAGAAAAAAGTGTGCCTCACGATGGTAATGCATATTAGTTGAATTGCAATATATATGTCAAATTTGTGCTTTCCGAGCAATGAAAGACTTCACCGGTTGATAGCCTGCCCTAGCCATGCCTTTATTTATTATTTTTTTTTTACGCTTTTGCTTTGGTATCCATTTTCCCAAATGAGTAAAAATTTCCTGCCACTTTTCTCTCACACCTGTAATCATGAAATTGCAGAATTAATTGCACAAACAAGGGAACAAGCAGAGTTATAGTTGTAGATATTACTCTTGAGAGCTATCGATAACAGCCTTGAAAATGTTTCATTAATTGCTATATATACACATACCTAGGGGAGGTAGAACCTGGGTGCGAGATGAACTTGATTCTATATAGATAGCCATATTGGATGAGAATTGAGAACCATACTACAATGAAAACACTTTTGGACATTTGGTAGGGATCCATAGATTTTTTGTTTTCACAAAATCTTGACAAGTTGTTTATCCGATGTAATAGGGAGATTAAAGATTTAAAATCTATATATTTTTAAAAACACTTTTAAAAAATGATAAAGTCTATCTTTATTTCTAACAGTTTTTTTACATCACAAATTTGTAAAAAGATACGAGTATTGTATAAAGTTCAAACCCTAATCATGAATGTTAACATAGGGCATCTAATATACCCTCGTAATCAATTAAAAAATAGTTATGAAATATGAAATCGTAATATATTATAGTGAGAGAAGGGGAAATTAATTTATAAACACAGAAATTGAACCTTGAATCTTATGCCAAACAACTTGAAACCCATGCAAATTTACTACAAAATCAATAGTGTGATTGATAGAAATTTAATTGAACTAATAACTTATTCAAATTTAATAAATAGGGCATCCATATTTACTGTTTAACCATATATGTAACTTTTGAAGTTTATTATAACTAAACTGATGTTGACGCAATATATACAAGATCATGTATAATTGCTATCTAGTATTAAATTAACATCCCTATAAAATGTATCATTTATATATAAAAGATTATGGTTGTAGATCTTAACTACCCTATAGTGAGGCAGTCGATTTTGATGATTAAATGCGCAATGATGAAGAAAAAGTAGTCAGTCAAAAAGTAGGAAAAGCAATCAACAATGCATGCCTAATTAATGACTAATGGGATATTTGGGATATGATCAAGTTTTCAATAAGCTCCTTGTAGAGCAGACGCAATTAGTAAAATTAGATGAACCCTATCTTATTATATTGGGATGCCTTCAACAAAAGCAAGTGTAAAAGCTTTGCCTATAGTTTAACCAAATGTCTCTGTCATAGCACTTCCACAGTATCGCTGTGGATGGAATCACTTTATGTGCCAAAAGCGCCAAGTAGTAAAAGGCAATAAAAAGAATCACACTATTGCTAGGAGGCAAACAACATAAAAAGATATAGGGATGTTTCCAAAGGTGGGGTTTGAAGTTTTCTTTTTTTTGACTTCTAAAATCTCAAATCTCAAATTCATTAAAGCTGGAATATTTTTGGGATTCATTGGGTGGTGGTTGTTTTTTTTTTATCTCCAAAAAGTAAAAAAAAAAAAAAAAAAAAAAAAGAGTTCAAAACAAAGTGAAGGCTTAATGCAAACTTCCAAGCTTTGCTGATCCTCAGAGATAAGCCTACAGAATTCTCTTGATTTATAGTCTTGGAAGTTTGTTTGAGAAGCAGTAACAATTATTCTCAACATAAAAAAGAAAACTTGTATGAGTCTTGATTTAATTGGAGTATGGTTACCAAGATTACTCAACCTAGGCTATAGCTTTTCATAGGATGAACCGGCCGGGCCAATGAGTATAGACATGGATGGTCTCAAGTCTCGAAAGCATTTACTGCAATTGGTGTTTGTTTTCCAGGGATAAATATTCTCACTTTTTATGCCTGCTGGGTTCTGACCCACGTCCTAGTCACTTGCTGATGCATGTTGCAGCGAATTACTAAAGCAGAAAAGGCCCAGTTAGAACTTTTAATCAATCTACAAAATGAACCTCAAGACTTTGGGAATATAAACAAACTGCAATTTATAGTTGGATTCATTCAATTATAACTCAAATGAATACGACTTAACAATAAAAGGAGATCAAAAGGGATCGGTCAACTACTCAGCTAAGTTCCAATTATTTTATGACAAAACTCAGATCTGTACGATAGATTTTAGATCAATTCGTTCTGAATAGAGTAGATTTTTTTGTTTGAAAAGTGGATGCAAGACAAATAGGGGTGAGGTGAATTTTTTTTCTTTTGAATAGTAGGTATAGAATGGTTATAATAATTGCTTACTCCACTTTGACCTGCTCTATTATATAAAATTATCATTTTATCTTTGTACATATAAACTATTGAAAGTGTAGAATTGTAATATAAAAAATCATATATTTTATGTTTAAATATTTTTTTAAGAAGTATGTTTAAATATTTACTTGATTTTTAAAAAAAAGTTGAAAAAATTAAAGATAAATAATAAAAATTCAATTGAATAGAAACAGAATGAAATGGGTTAGGGTAGGGTACGGTTGGGTGGGGTGGGGTGGGGAGGGGCCGATGATGGATGCATCCGATATCTATATAAGTAGTAATAATTTTCAAGATTATATATCGATGGTAGAGCAGGATGGATGATTGAATAAAACATACCAATTATGAAATGATAATAAATTTAATAATATTCGCACCCAATTTACTGTATTATCATCCCTACTTAAAAGAAAAATAGGGGATAGTGCTTTTCTGAATATAACCAAAGTGAAATAGATAAAAAACTAAATACGAATAGGACTTCAGAATGAGCAAGCAATGTGAAGAAAGCAGAAGTACTCATGCAGATTAATGGGAGACGTGACATGACCATGGAAAACAAATAAACAAAGGGACTTCCCCTTGTCCGGAAAGTGCTGAACATCATGAAAAGAATGATTTCATGGCATTTCAAGTTTTCAAACTTAATCGATTCCCATTACTATTTCCGACTTCTCAAATTCGAATTATTTAAGTAAATTTGGCAAAAATGTGTTATGTTTGTTGTCACCTTGTAAGATTTGTTTTGTAATTTATTTTTATATTCAGAGTTAGTGACTATCTCTCTCAATAATATGATATTTAATGTTTGAATTTAGATCTCTCTTTAAAAATACAATGTGCCTTATCATTACCATTGCACCTAACACTTATTAATATCATTTACTTTTTTTAAACAAAAGGATTATCCCGTACATTTAATTAATCCTATAACATATCATGGTAAGAGCTTAGCAAATGTTATTATTACAATAATTATATATATATTATAATTATGATTACTATATATTTTACATGATTTGAAAAAGAACGAAATTTTAATTGTTATTCATCGTGTTAATGAAAATTAGTAATTTCATCAATTAAGTTTTAGTTGGTTTAATCATAATTAGATTAATGTCTTCAAAACTTAAAATTACATGTTTCCGTAAATACATGAATTTTTAAAATATTTATTACGATTTCAATTATTTGTTGAATTAATTATCATGTTTAATGCTTATAATAATTGGTTTTGATTGAAATAATTGATAATATTGTAATTTTAAAAGAATCTCAACTACCAAAATTAATTTTAAACACTTAAAATTAGTTTGAATGAATAAGTACAAACTCATCTATAAATGTCACTAGTTTGGTGCATATATATATATATGAATAAAGACAAAATAAAACTTATTTTCTTCATTCTATTTAAGCAAAGTCTATCATGTCATGCGTCCTTTATGGACATGTTTGTTTGTGTCACTATATACCTCGTATCAACATTACTTAAAACAAAAATTTGTTTTATTACTTAAAAATTTTAAAATATCAACATTAATCTAGTTGCTTTTAATAGCTTTTTATGATTTAAACAATAATTTAAATTAATCTATTTGAATAATCAAAAATTATCATATATATTTTTTATAAAAATAACAATAAATTACGATTACATCAGCCCAGCATCACTATTTATTTTCTTTTCCTATTTATATATTGCTAGAAACGTGGTCAATTTTTTATATAATTTTATATTCCCAACCATGACAAAATAAAATAAAAAATTTATATGCCCCACCATTAATTTTAGAATATTGGGATATCCACCTTTTTTCAATTTTTGATGTATTCCATGATACACTAATGACCGATACTTTCTTTTTAAAAAAATTAAATTAAAACATTTGGCCAATTGTCATGAAGGAAATAATAATACTAGTACTATACATGGATTTTGGAAGAAGGAGGAGCCGACTCAGTCCTCGACCAGAGTCTGGCATTGAAGATTCTCCCGTGCAAACAAAATCTATTCTAGCTGTCAGTCCTGTACTTATTATGCGACCCAAAGCGAGAATGAAGCTTCGGCATATGCAAGTAAGATCACAACTGGATTGGTCAGGCCGGTGTCCGACCAGTTCAGATGAGACCCACCCACCCACCCACACCCGGTCCTTCTTACACTTCACTCACCGGTTATCCCTATTAAAAAAATATTAGTACAGTCTAAAGCATTTGCTGTCAGCTGCAAACACTTTTTAATGATGAAAAAAGGCTAATAACATTCTTTTTCTTCTTCCAGGCAGGGCCTCTTCTTTTGAAAATTAGCATGATGGTGGTCTCAATTGAGGGGGGCCAACATGTCTGTTAAAGCAAGGGAGAGTTGAGATCAGAACACAGCCCACAAATTGACTATTGAGCAAACCTTGGGAGTGGGAGCCTTAGTGGAAACACTTCATTAGGTTCCTGGCATTGGGTGATCAAATATCTTTAATATAACAAAAAGTTAAAGATCATCCCTTTATTAAAATTATTAAGTTGATTACATTAAACATCTTTTTCTTTTTTAGTACAGTGGAGAAAGAAAAGCTATACATATCGTTAAATTAAAGATGGATTCCTGCAGGTGGCAATTACTTTTTGAATACTATATGCAGTATTGGTCCATGCTCTAGAAAGCCGAAAAAGAGAGACTACCAAATCGTCTTTTACCAGTAAATTAATTGGCACTCAAATGAAACTAGATCGATTGTTGAATTATCCCTTTTTCCTTTTCGGAGAGCAAAGGAATTAGGAAACGAATTCAATTCGATCAATCTTGATTGTGTTGTACCTTATAACACAAAATAAGCCGTTTGCAGCTTGGTTCAACAATTGTTTTACTTAGACAATTATGGATAAGCAGGTGGGATCTTTCCGACAAGAATTTGTTAATTTATTGAATGGTAGATGTTGATACAGAGGAAAATGCAGTATCTCCGTTCCTGTACGGCGAGGAGGAATTGATTTATTGAAATGTCAAAAAACCAAGCAAAGGAATAATTGTATGTATTAAAATAATGAAAAATACAAGAAATATAAAGCTTAGTATTATACATGTGAGGTGGGGTTGAAGGGGCATAGGGTAGGGTACCCACCTTCCCCCTCGTGCGTGCAACTGTGCCTATCTATCAATGGCGGCTCACTTTCTCCATCATCTGCAATTATCGTCATTAATGGCATGGAGCCAAAACAAAACCTCTTAGATAACAGTGTAGTAAATAATCATCTGTTTTCTTTTCACTTTTCTCTCCTTTTCTTTTCCGTTCATGTCATAGTGCGTTTGAAGTTGTCTCGGAGAATGTGGGAGACAGCCAAAAACATTCCAAGGATTATTAACAGTTGACATAACGTCTTTCTAAGGACATTGTGGGTCACACCATCCACATTCAAATCTCCTTTGTTTTATCTTTCTCCCTGTATTTATACCACCGTTTCATTCCCTATCTTCGCATCCTCAGCTTTAGCTTAATCTCTTGTAAAAGCCAGTTCTTTAGCTCGTTTTTTATCTAAGTTTTTGCTCCAATGGCTGATTCTGGTGGCTCAGCCTCAGCTAACAGAATGTTGTGTTCGGTTCCTGAAAGGCTACAGCTGCATATGGCCATGTTGGCCTTGCAGTTTGGCTACGCAGGGTTCCATGTGGTCTCCAGGGCTGCCCTAAACATGGGAATTAGCAAACTTGTATTCCCAGTTTATAGGAATATCATTGCGTTGCTTCTGCTCCTTCCCTTTGCATATTTTCTTGAGAAGTAAATCATACAAAACATAACCACCCCATTACTCTTTGATTTTGAAAACCCTTGATGTAGTACTAAACCCTAACTTGTTTTTTCTCAAACATTTTCTTCTTTATACAGGAAGGAGAGACCCCCCATTACTCTAAATTTTCTTTTACAGTTCTTCCTCCTCGCTCTCGTTGGGTACGCATGATATTGATCCCTCAAAGAATCTAAAATATAAATTTGAAATAAAAAACTAACCGGTTCCTGTTTCAATCTTGTTAACGAGACAGAATAACAGCAAATCAAGGTTTCTACTTGCTGGGCTTAGATAACACATCACCAACCTTTGCATCAGCAATCCAAAACTCCGTTCCGGCCATTACCTTCCTAATGGCAGCCATACTACGGTAATTAGCACACATTTCCTCTTTTATTATAGACATTAATTTACGTATGAAATGTGAGTCTGAGTGTCTTCATTTGCATGCTATTGTATTTCCAGGATAGAGAAAGTTCGGCTAAATCGAAAAGATGGGATATCGAAGGTTGCAGGAACAATATTGTGTGTGGCTGGAGCATCAGTGATAACTCTATACAAAGGTCCAACGATATACAGCCCAACTCCACCT
Organism: Gossypium rotundifolium; assembly: GCA_025506655.1. NCBI lineage: Eukaryota > Viridiplantae > Streptophyta > Magnoliopsida > Malvales > Malvaceae > Gossypium > Gossypium rotundifolium. The sequence goes on along the minus strand of CP106734.1, from coordinate 174,288,174 downwards.
CTGAATAGACCCACCCCGACGTTCGTTTCATTGGGAGATGCAGAGGGAAAGAACTGGACCCTTGGTTGTCTCTATCTGATTGGTCATTGCCTATCCTGGTCTGGTTGGCTGGTGTTGCAGGCACCGGTCCTGAAGAAGTACCCAGCTAGACTCTCCGTGACGTCCTACACATGTTTCTTTGGCCTCATTCAGTTCCTCGTCATTGCGGCCTTTGCTGAGAGAGATCCTCAAGCTTGGGTGTTCCACTCTGGGGGAGAACTCTTCACTATTCTCTACGCGGTCAGTATTTCATCAGTCAAAAACCATTGACATATTTTTCTTATTATTTTTCTAAAGGGAAAGTATCCTTTGAGCACAACTTTATATCGGCTCAAGTAAATTAATTGCAGTGTATATGATATCATTCATTCAATAACACTGGTGGGTAGAAATCCGCAAACCAAACCAATATTTTCTTAATTGAACATCAAACTTGATTTTGTCTAGCAAAAAATATCTGAACAATTCAAAACTTTCTTCTTATTAATTCATTAAGCATGTCAGAAACATTTTAAATGACCGGTGAGCGAATAAAGATATTTGGCAGGAATTCTTTATTGAGATTCTTGCCACACATTTGCTTTTTAACTAAAAGCAAAAAGGTGAATCCTTCTGCATCTTCTTTTGTATTGTGTTGTGGATTTAATTTATAATTAATGTAAAAAGGTTTTTGATAAATCTATAAGAAAATAATTAAAAGAAATTTATTTAAATATATATAAATTCTATACAATAATTTAAATCCAAAATAAATAACTCAATTTTGTAATTTCAAACTATTTCTCATTTATTTCTTACTTGAAAACGCCTACTTATGTTAAGACCCAAAGGGGGAGGCTATGTACTAATCGTGGGGAATGTCTAACATCAGAAAATAAAAGCCTAAATTCGTGCCATTTGAACCTGCACAAATAATTGCTTATTGTGCAATATTTGAGTCCAAGTTCATGGGATACAACCCTTAATTTTTTTCGATAAGATTTCTTCTCATTGTAGTTGATAATGCCGTAGCAATTAGAAAAAGTGGTTTACACAATAATGCGGGGGGTGGATCTACGTGGTGGGTTATTGAAAATGAAATAAGACCAAAACATTTTGTGTGGAAAAAATGCAGGGAGTGGTGGCATCCGGGATCGCATTCGCTGTACAGATTTGGTGCATTGACAGAGGTGGCCCAGTCTTCGTTGCTGTTTATCAACCAGTTCAGACTCTTGTTGTCGCCATTATGGCTTCCATTGCTTTAGGGGAAGAATTCTATTTGGGAGGGTAAGTGGGTCCTTTTCATCCCTACATTATCTCTCTGCTCCTTGGTTGAAAACCCATCAACCATCCATCCAATAAAGTTGGTCCCCGTATGTTCATCGCTAGGATCAAAATATCTAGCATTACATTAATCTTGTGATTAACTTGGCAATTTCGTTAAACACAGGATAATCGGTGCATCGTTGATCATAGTAGGATTGTACCTAGTGCTATGGGGAAAAAGTCAAGAGAGAAAGTTTGCAGCTCAAGAAAAGGGTGCAATTCAGTCCACCCCGGAGCACAGCAACATCAGAACCTCAAGCCATATCAAGGCCTCCCTCACGAAGCCACTTCTCCCTCCTTCAACCGAAAATGTTTAACTAGAAGCCCCCGCCCAGACTTTTAACCACAATGCTGGCTACCTGGAGACAAAAAGAACAACTATAGCAGGAAAGGAAGGATAAACGAATGCGAAGTACTACGCCACTAGCTATGTCCGAAAGTTTGTGTGTATGATTTTCTTTAATTTCTTTCTTCTTTCCCTCATTTTTAATTAGTCAAATGGTTTTTTCTCCAAGTAGCTGAGAGGGTTAAATGAGAAGCGTTTTTGAAGGGGGAATGATGATGATCACTGTCAAACCTGTGTGGCCTATGGAAGCCTGAAATTCTCATATGCTTTCTCTATGGTATAAGTATATGGTTTTATTTCAGATAATTATCAAGTTTTTGCTAAAAATCATTATCTATGTACGGTGTGATGGGACCCTAAGATTGCATCCATGCTTATAGATACTTATTAATATTAAATTGATAATTGAAAATCTTATTCTAAATGGTATAATAACACATTTAATCGTCAATATTTATATATTCTATCAATTAATCTTAATTCTAAATAATTCTATCAATTTAATCATCAAATTTTTTTAACCAAAACTCTCAACTTTTAAAATGAAACATTCCACGTCTATTTATTGTTTTATTTAAACTTTCCATGTCAATGTATGTTCTTTTTTTCTCTTTGCTAAAAGTATTATATTTTTTAAATTCTCATTTTAGGGAGGATTTTGATAGATAAATACTCTTTTTTTTTTTGAAAACAAATTCGAATAGATTTATTAATGGAAAAGAAAAGAAACCAAACAGACATTGGGTCCATAAAACCCAAAACCTAAAGAACAAAAATAAGCCCAATGAGGCCCGAAAGAAATTAAAAATTGTTAGAACAAAAAGAAATATCTGGAAACAAAAAGAAAAACTGACCAACCTAATCCTATCAAATCCATCCAATCGAAAATTATAGCTGGCCTCCATTAAAGTCTCACTTTCCAATTTCCAAAACCAGCTGATACTCGATAGCTTGAATTACCTGCTATCTCTTTCCTCTTTTGCACCGTTTGAACTTTTAATCTGGATCCCAACATGCATTTTCCTCTCCTTCTCTGGAATCTTGCCTAACCGACACTTCATTTTCCTCTCCATCTCTGGAAGCTTGGATAACCAGGACCCCCTCTCCATTTCCTTCACTTTCTTGCTGAAAACGCATGAAAACCCCCTCTCCAGTTCCTTCCCCTTCTTGCTGAAAGCGCATAAAAGCTCCTTCTGTCAGATCCCTCCCCCTCCTGGTTGTCGGCGGCCAATATCTCCTATTCCCAGATCCGGCGTTTCATTATCCTCTCCGTCTCTGGAAGTTTGATCAACCCGAGCCCGCATTCCATTTCCTTCCCCTTCTTGTTGAGAACGCATAAAAGCTCCCTCTGCCAAATCCCTCACTCTTCCTGTTTGTTCTATTCCCAGATTCGCTGCTTCAATATCGTCTCTGACTATGAAATCTTGATTAACCAGATACCGTTGTCCCATCCTCTTGTTGCTGAAATCGAATGAGCACTCCATCCTCCAGATCCCGTACCCTTCCTGGTTGTAGTACTTAATTGCTAGGAAACCAGATTACAAGAACTTACAAGCTTATTTTTCATCATCATTTTTTTTTGGTGCAGGAATTTCATGATATTTATTTTATATGCTTGAGTTTGAACTTTTAGGCATATAATTCTGATATATTATTTTCCAATCAAAAAGGATTTTGCTATTTCATATGATTAATAAATATAGTTGGTAACTAGCTTTAATCATGGGATTTTTCGAGCTTATATATTTGCCCAAACATTCTCACTTTTTGGGGAACTTTAGGTCAGGCAGGGTGACCCAATCCATGATCAAGTCTACTCATAAAGTGGACTAATTTTTCAACTTAGTGTTTTCTATATTGGTTTGCATATCTTACCATATGGTAGGAAGTAAAATGTTCAAATTTTGCATTTTTGTTCAGTGAAAATTGCTTGATTTTGCACTGTTTAGCTTTATTTACTATTTGCCTTCTTATTTGTGTTGTTTTCTTGGTAAGTATGATATTTTCTTCAAGGTACCTAAAAATAGTCTCCGAAGTTGGTCATTGAAATTGGAAATTAAATCTAGATTTTTTAAAAAAATATGGCTTTGAAAAAAACTAATTGTTCAATCAATAATTATATAAGAAATTTCATTTTCATAAGAAAATTATGAAAAAATTAATTGAGTTTTCTTTTGTTACATTGATATTGTTTTTATTTTATTTTATAAACTGATTTAAGAGATTATTATGTGTTTTAGTTATTTTTATTATTTGCGAGAAAGTAAAACAATTGATAGATATGGAATGCCTCTATTAAAAGTTAAAAGCTTTGGTTAGAAAGTTTTGAGTATTAAATTGATAGTATTTGTAAATATGAAGGGTTAAATTTATGAAATTATTTAGATTTAGGATTAAATTGATAAAAAAATGTAAGTATTGAAGATCAAATGTATTATTATACTAGTTTTAAAAAAATTCGTTATCAATTTAGTGATTGGTAAGCAAAATAGTAATGAATTTAAGCATTAGTGCTTAAAATTGAAATTTTTTAAATTGAATGATCATTAGGTACACATTTTATTTTATTTTTTTTAATTTTGATGATCTTATTTTTCTAATGCCATAATTGTCACTCTTCTATTCGGTGTACTGGTTTTTTTTCCTTATAAAACCCTTATTTCAAAATTAAAATTTCCCCTCGTCTTTTTAATCCGATAATTTCTCTTTGTTTTTAGTTTTTGTAACACAACCCTTACAGCTGAGAAGAAAAGCTGAAAATAAAAAAATCCATCAAAAAGATGTTATTTAAAAGGTTTTGCTTCATAAGTTTAAAATTATTGTCGAATTTTGTTCAGCCGGCTTGTTTTATTCTTTAAAATTAGTAAAGTTAAAATTATATTTTAATTATTTAAAATTAAAATGATAAAAAAATTTAATTTAATTTTTAAAAATTATAAAAATATAAATTATTAAAATAATAAAATTATATTTTAATATCATAAAATTATAATTTAATTTTGACCTTTAAAAATATATTTTAGTTTTGCCTTTGATTTTATTTTTATAAAATTTAAAATTAATTTTATTTTTTATCATAGATAGTTTTTATTTAAAATAGTAAAAATAATTTAAAATATTATTTAAAAATATTTTTGAAAAAATACTACATAAGAGCTATTAATATTTTTATATATTAATATGTGTTGTCTTAAATTTAAAATCCTAAATTTGCATTACACTCTTCAAAAAAAACATAAGTTCAATTTTAAGAATAACATTGTTGAAAGGGTGACCATGAACTTTTAAGTGTGAACAATAAATCAAACATAAAAATACCAAAAAAATAATTACTTTTTATTTATTTTAAAATTTAACTTTTAAAAATATTTATAAAAATAATTTGAAACTTAACAAAATAATAAAAAAATCTCATTTTATTAAAATAAAATCCATAAATTTAAAACTCAAAATTATCATAAAAATTTAAAAACTAAACCGAATGAAATTATGATGAAAAAATAGAGGCATAAGATAATAAAACTTAATGGATGTATAGATTAAAATTAAGGAATTAAACATTTTTAAATGAGAAGTAATTTGAAAACAAGGTTTTAGATAAATAAAATAAACGAAGAGTTTTGAAAATTTTGGATAATGTATGTAACTACGAGTTTCGAAAATCTAAGAAATTAAAATGTTTAGAATGTTTGCATATTAACCCTCTGAATGTTATGCAGCGTTTACGAGTTCGCACGGAATAGCGGTTCGGCAGTTAAATTTCAACCAAACAAACGTGTCACTGTAGCGCGTGAAATAGGTGCGTAATGGAATAATCATTCCGTTGAACTAAATATGCTGTAAAATTTAAAAACCTTGAATTTCTTGTGTTGATGACCAAAATCAAAATTTATAAAAAAAATAGTGTTAAATTTATAAAGAAAGCACAAAAGTAATTATTTTATTTAAGTCATGTTTTGCGGTGTATAATCCATCACGATGATGCAAAAATTGATTTTTAGTTCCTATGTATATATATTTCATCTCTTTTCTTTTTTTTTTTTAAGTTATGGTTACACTTAATCTTTTGATAGATTACAAAATTAGTGGAATAATTATGGAATATATTCAAAATAATTTATAGTTGCCCATTTTACCCATCGATTGGATAAATAAAATCAATTTAAATACGAATATATGTTGATGCCATCAACAAAAGTTGAGAATCCAAAAAAAAAAAAAAAAAAATCAAAAGATAAGTTTCCAATACCTTAAAATTTGGACTACTTAAAACTATAGACTTTAAAATTTAATTTACATAATCAAAATGAATGTCACACATACCATACAATTATAGCGAGAGTAAACCTTTTGTTTAGTAGCTGAAATTTTCTAAGCTATTTAAATGCTTCAAACTACACTAATTTTATGCAAAACACAGGATTTTATACTTACAGTTACTTTCTTCGTCCTTCTTAGGATTTGCTCTTCAAAAGTCCTTTCCATCAAAATATAACACATCAAATTTCTCTTCTTTTTATTCTGCAAGTAGAGAATAAATTAAAATTCACTCTTATCTTGAACTTTTATTTTATGCATGGCAGCGGACCTAGGCTGTATCGACTGAGGTTGATAACGTCAGCAAGCTAATTCCCTGAGACAACAGGACATCTTTGAGATTACATGGCCAACACTAGCAGATCCAATATGGGCCAACTAATTTACGCTCTAGGCCTAATCTGGGTTCTTAACCATGGGAATTAGGCCACCATCCTGACTAGGCTCGAGCGTCTTGCGTATGCTCCTAACTGAAATTGGGCTCTATATGGGTTCATGATGATAGATTTTTTGGTATGTTCGTTTCAAGATCTTAGCAAAAGGATAAAAAGTAAATCGATCTACGCAATGACCAATATATTCGGACCAAGGAATGGATATTCCTTTTTGAAGGATTTTAATTGGATGGCTCCGCCTACCAAACCAAACCTTTTTTTTTTAATTACAAAACTGACCGAAGAAGTGGAGGCAAAACAAACTGTGTCATCTCTGCAAGCGTTGTAACCATTTATATCTTGTAAGAAATTATTCACAAATCAACTACCGGTCTTAGAAAGAAAGAAAAAACATATCAACTATCGGTCAGTCTTTCGAGTTATAGAAAACAAAATCTGTGCAAATGTTATACGCTTGAAAGGCGGTTCATGGGAAAATAAATGACAAGTACTATTTAAAAGGCATCGACCTCTGAATATTCCCTTCGCCATTTTCTTCTTAATATAATTGCGGGAGATCCTTCTACTTTCCACCGCGAGTGTTTTTGGAGTTGCTGGTGACACACTGGTTTGGGATTTAAAGATGGTTGCTGCGAGGTGGAACTGTTTTAGTTGTCAGTTGGTTTTTGCGATTAGCTTTATTTTTAGTATAGCTGAGGTTTGCAATGGAGGAAGAACCAGCAGTTTCGTAAGGAATAGTGACTTGTCTCGTGATATGCCACTGGACAGCGATGTGTTCCAGGTGCCTCCCGGCTACAATGCTCCCCAACAGGTATGTTCTCTCTTTTTTCTTTTTTATCTATTTCCTGTTCATATAAATTTTCTGCTTGTTAAATGGTTAATCTTGTGATAGGCAGCTGAAGTTTCTTGAAGAACCTTTTTCGTTTCTAAATAATCAGTTTTAGGAATCTATTTCAAAACTGTGAAGCCTTTCTTCCAATTGATTTAGTTGGGTTAATATTGTTTGATGATACAACTGAAGGTTCATATAACACAAGGGGACCATCTGGGGAATGCTGTGATCGTCTCTTGGGTAACTCCGGATGAACCTGGTTCAAATTCAGTCTTTTACTGGGCTGAAAACAGTGAACTCAAAAACAGTGCACAAGGCATTGTTCTTACTTACAAGTACTTCAATTACACTTCTGGTTTCATTCACCACTGCACCATCAGGGATTTGGAGGTTTGTACTTCCTCTGCTTTGTTTGAAATCTATGACATGAAAATATAATAGATTCTGCTTCTGGTCGGCCTAATTTCAGTTAGGTTTGTAGTTCGATACCAAGTATTACTACGAGGTTGGGATCGGGAATTCATCTAGACGATTCTGGTTTGTAACTCCCCCTGCAATTGGCCCTGACGTACCATACACTTTTGGTCTCATAGGTATTGTTAATGACTTTGTACGGAGGATTTAAGCCATAAAGTTACTTGTTGAAGTGATTTTTACATTTCAAAATTTATCATGTGGGATACTACATGTGTATCCTGGTCTTACAATGTTGAGCATTTGAGTAGGTGATCTCGGGCAAACTCATGATTCAAACAGCACGCTCACCCACTATGAGTTAAACCCTGCAAAAGGACAGACACTATTGTTCCTGGGAGACCTCTCCTATGCGGATGCCTATCCATTTCATGACAACGCAAGATGGGATACTTGGGGAAGGTTTATTGAGCGAAATGCGGCATATCAACCTTGGATATGGACTGCTGGAAATCACGAAATTGATGTTGTTCCCGCAATAGTAGGCAACTTCCTGCTTTCTCCCTTGTCATTTTCTTATGAGTCGATGCATTAAACTAGTTAACTAAAGGTTTTTTTCCTTTAACTTCCAATTAATGCTTGCCTTATATCAGAACCATAATTAGCATAAGCGTATTAATTAAGCAATTGCGGTTTTGTTTCAGTGGGAAGTTATACCTTTCAAGCCCTACACACACCGTTATCATGTACCCTATACAGCATCAGGGAGTACATCTCCTCTTTGGTACTCCATCAAGAGAGCTTCAACATATATCATTGTCTTGTCTTCCTACTCAGCTTATGGTATTAATTTTACTATTTAAACTTATTTGTGTGTTGTCAAACAGGCAATAGCAGTCTATAAGACATAATTAAATGATGAGCATATGGCATTCCATTTTAGTAGACTTTTCACTAGAACTTATGGTGATTCATCTTATTACATTAGTGGAAAAAAAACTTCACGAGGAAAACTTGGTTCATTGTTTTCTGCCTCATGTAAAAGAACCAAGAAGTTGTAGTTAGCTGCCTTTTAAGTTTGAACTGTTTGTATGCATGTAGCTGATGAAGATATCTGGAAATATATCAATTATCTACTGAAAATGCCTATTGCAGGGACATCCACACCTCAGTACAAATGGCTTGAAAGGGAGCTTCCAAAAGTGAACAGGACAGAAACACCATGGCTCATTGTTCTTATGCATTCTCCTTTTTACAACAGTTATGTACATCATTATATGGAAGGGGAGCCCATGAGAGTAACGTTTGAGCCATGGTTTGTGGAGTACAAGGTTGATGTTGTATTCGCTGGACACGTCCATGCCTATGAGAGATCCGTAAGTTCACATCCTCTGTTCTAGAATTTTACTTGGAAAAATAACTTTGCGAGTTATTGCAGTTACATAATGGTCCTTTGGCCTTACAATGCAGTATGTTTCTCCCTAATTTGATACTCACATCGCATTGATTTGATAATTTTTGTAACACTGACTGCAGGAACGCATATCGAATATTGCGTATAACATTGTTAATGGATTGTGCACTCCGATAAAGGATCCATCTGCTCCAGTGTACTTGACCATTGGAGATGGAGGAAATCTGGAAGGATTGGTGACAGAGTATGCAATCTCGTTTTAAGATCCATCTCTCCTTGAATCAAAATCCTCTCTGTGATTGTGATCATTTATCAGTGTTGGTGTTATTGAACAGGATGACAGAGCCACAGCCGAACTACTCGGCGTATCGTGAAGCCAGTTTCGGTCATGGAATACTGGAAATTAAGAACAGGACTCATGCTTACTTTGGCTGGCATCGAAATCAAGATGGTTATGCTGTGGAAGCCGATTCCCTATGGTTGCACAATAGATATTGGAGCGCATCAGATTCAGAAGAATTATCTGTAGCCACTGTCACCATATGATTTTACCTTGTGTCGCTTTAGCTAGCCAGCCCAATTATATTTGTCAAGGTGTTTTTATTCATTGCAAAACTTACAAGTTTTACTTCCAGTAAATGTAAGGTATTGGAAATAAATGGCTAAAACTGGAAAAACCATTAGCCAAGCAGGTGGTGGTTGCCTTGCGACATGGAAAATGGCGCCCCCAAAACATTGTAGAATCTTTATACTATTGGGGCCCCCCGGGGGGGGGGGTTAAAGTAGTAGTACTAAGCATCATTTTTTATAAAGATAATGCATGTGGGTTTGGAAATGTGTGGGAGATCTCTATTAATGAGGTGAGGGAGGGTCCCATGATTGCTTTTCTTTAGACTCATTAGGGAAAATATATGTTAGCCAAGTTTTTTCAATCTCTAATTTTTAGTTAAAAGTAAAAAAAAAATAATGTTACTTGTCGTCATTTAATTGGTTAATGTATCCTATTAATAATTTGTTATTGAAAAATAAATTTTTTTAACGACAGGTTGAATAACAAAATAAAAAAAAACAATTATTTATAATTCACTGACATTGGTGCTTTTATGTTAGATAGATTATGGTACTTAAATCTAGTCATAATTGATGCTTTGTTCCTGTCAAATACAGCAGAAACTATCCGTTCGTCCGTTTTTTCCTTTTTGTTTCTCTCTTTGGTTTTCATATGGCTCATGGATAATAAAGTTAGGTATAATTCTGTTATTAGATCCTGTAGTTTGTTTAAGTTATAAATATAGCATTTGTACTTTAATTTTGTTATTTTTAATCTTTGTACTTTTTAGTTCTAATAAAAAATAACTATTAATTCATTAAATTGAGTTCTTTTATTTTTAAAATTTGATGTGTCAAACATATATTACATGTATAATCTTATGTCTGTTTGTTATTTCACATATTATTTATAAAAAAATCAGTTAATAGATTTAACCATTATTGTTTGTATCAAGATTAAAATTTTGAAATTAAAAAAGTAAAGCTACTAAGAATGATTCAATTGGTAAAGCGTGAACTAAATTTATAACTTCACATATAATACAAGACTAATAACATAATTTAACCAAACAAATTTAATTGTCACCATTGATTAGGACTAGAATTTTAAAATTGAAAAGTACAAGAACAAAAATTGATCAAATTAAAGTAGAGGTACTAAATATGCAATTTACAAAAAAGTATAGGGTTTAATAGCAGAATTTGACCATAAAGTTATGTAGATCAAAGCTAAAGTTTAACATATTTAAATGAAATTAAAGATTTAAAAGGAGAAAAGCGAGGGGACAAATACAGAAAGCAACTAGATTGAAATATTGCAGACATATATCTTCAATGATTGTCTGCACATGTTCAACCCTCCATTAGTTATTCCATTGGTTACTTTGGGCTTATCACTACGATTTTATCATTTTTTAAAGAATAATCAGATCATATTTTGGTATTAAATTAATAAACTCACTCGTGTCTGAATATAAAATGGGTGAGCATTAGGTTTAATGAGCAGACCTTCCTCTAATTAACTGCAGTCGACTGTGGTTCATATCTTGAAACCACTTAGACAGCTCTTTAATCATGGTTAAATTTTTATCTCATAGAATAATAAAGAAGATAAGAATATTATTTAATTCTTACTTTTTTGAGGTGTGGCAGATCCATTTTACAATTTCCTCTGTTTTATGTATTGTATTCTTATAGAAGTTATTCATTCTATTGAAAGCATATTCTAAAAATAGACACTAGTGAAGGGAATTTTACCAAACAGTCAAAATATGCATGAACTAGAAACCAAGGGTCAGTTTCAGTAGGTATGTTGAAGAGACTCTACTAAGATGGCCTTGCTGAAAGTCTTTCACCCTTGTACTATTTGTCTCCTCTGTTTGATATTGAGTGCATCTGAGCTGTGCAATGGAGGAATAAATGGTAACTTTCTAAGGAAAGAGTATTCTCCAGATATGCCCCTTGACAGTGATGTTTTCCAAGTTCCTCCTGGTTATAACGCACCTCAACAGGTAATGCTTATTTCTCTTATTAAACTTCTTCCAATATTTTATTGGTTTGTTTTAAACCTTAGCTGGTTTTCTGAATCATGATAGGTCCATATAACACAAGTGGATACTGATGGGAGGGGAATGATCATCTCTTGATAACTCCTGATGAACCTGGCTCTGACACAGTTCTCTACTGGTCTGAAAATAGTAAGCATAAGAATCGTGCCCAGGGGATTTTTGTCAGATATAAGTTCTTCAATTACACTTCAGGGTACATCCATCCCTGCACCATCAAGAACCTGGAGGTATTCTTTTTCTCTTTTTAATCAGGTTTTTCATCTTAAGAAGCTTAATATACTTATTAGTTAATATGACCATAAGCCAAGTTTAAGAGAAATGTCTGGGTATAATTAGAGCTTCATTTCACATTCTGCAGTATAACACCAAATACAAGTATGAGATTGGAATAGGATATACTATCAGACGATTCTGGTTTAAGACTCCTCCAAGAACTGGCCCTGATGTTCCTTACACTTTTGGTCTGATAGGTAACATCTATGTAACCGTCTTATTAACTTTTGGTCTTTGTCGCCTCTGATTTGTCTGATTATACTCTCATGAATTGATTAGAGAGTATTGCATGGATTATTTTGATCTGAGTCCTAATTGAGCACTTTGGAACAGGGGATCTTGGTCAAACACATGATTCAAATGTTATACTCACACATTATGAATCAAATCCAAAGAAAGGGAAAACAGTCTTGTTTTTAGGGGACCTCTCATACTCAAATGACTATCCGTTCCATGATAATACTCGGTGGGATACATGGGGAAGATTCATAGAGAGGAATGCTGCTTATGAGCCTTGGATTTGGACTGCAGGGAATCATGAACTTGATTTTGCTCCTCAACTTGTATGTCGTTTAACTCTTCTTCCACTTACTGGAACTGCATATTATTCATCTTCCATCTGCAACCTTTTACCGATTCCACAACCATTTGACTGTAATCTGCTTCCCAGTACTGTTGCCTAAGCACACGAGCAGAATGTCCTAAAACGTCGTTATGTTGCAGGAAGAAACTACACCCTTTAAGCCATATATGCACCGTTATTATGTCCCATATGCATCATCGCATATACATCTCCATTATGGTATTCGATCAAGAGAGGCTCAGCTTACCTAATTGTTTTATCGTCTTATTCAGCATACGGTAAGTCTATACGGAAGACAACAAAGGTTACAGACATTTTTGTTTCTTGTACAGCTGATTAATTTTTATTTCGACAGGAAAATCCACTCCTCAATACAAATGGCTAAGAGATGAGCTACCTAAAGTGGATAGAAGCAAGACCCCATGGTTGATTGTTCTTATGCACTGCCCAATTTATACTAGTAACTCGCATCATTTCATGGAAGGAGAAACCATGAGAGTGGTGTTTGAGTCATGGTTTGTCAAGTACAAAGTGGATGTTGTATTTTCAGGCCATGCTCATGCCTATGAGCGATCCGTTAGTACCATCCATTTTTTAATCCAAGGCGGTTTTTTCCCCTTCCAAGCTCTGTTTTGTGCTTGGCTTAGTACCTCAATGCTTCCATTTGACTCCCATTGTTTTGGGTTGCCGAAGCGTATATCAAATATTGCATATAATATTGTGAATGGAATGTGTACTCCTGTTGATGACCAGTCTGCACCAGTCTACATTACCATTGGAGATGGAGAAAATCATGATGGACCAGCTATAGGGTAAATATTATTGCTTATTAATTTGTAGATATTAATGCTTTTATTATATGATCCTACTATGATATTGACTGAGCATTCTCTGTCTGGATTAAGCAGCATGGTGGAACCACAGCCCAGCTTCTCAGCCTATAGGGAGGCTAGTTTTGGTCATGGTATATTCGATATCAAGAACAGGACACATGCCTATTTCAGTTGGCACCGAAATCAAGATAGATATGCTGTCGAAGCTGATTCTTTCTGGTTTCACAACAGTTACTGGAATCCCTTAGGATCCTTTGTAGCTCAGTACTAACAAATCATTCATCCAGACTAATTCTTACAATATAGTAGTAGTTAAACTGTAACGTGCCTCTGTCTGTCATGAAAGAAAAATATATCTTAGATTTTAAGATCAGTGTGAACATGAATTGTCAGCAGAAAACAAGTGTGTGAACACAATTTAAATTTGTCATTTTGTTGGAAAACATAAAAAACCAAATTAAGAAATGTCTTTTCTTTGCACGTATACCAGGAAAAATAAAAACGGATGCTATGTGCACGAAAAAAACTGCGCTTGCTGACAAGAGAAAATGGAAGACAACAAAGGTTTCATCAATATTAAAGTGCGCAATCACAGACGTTTCTTACCAAACATGGATTCTTGGTTTTTTCTTTTTCACCTTAATTTTTATTGTAAACTTAGTGAATTCTTCAACATCTGCAATAGTACTTAAGGATGACGAACGCTGATTTATACAAGCTTGAGATTAAGTTTAGCCCTTCCATTGATGACTGAAATCAAGCAATGATATAGAAGAAGTACTTACTACTAATGGTGGACAATACTAATTGAACATTTTTTTCCTATATATTTTCCACTAAGTAGTCTTAGAAATTATTCTATGACAAGACATATATTGCACATGTTGATTTTATACAAACGTTATACGCTTCGACGCAGAAGCCGGCTAGAACAGCACGTGACTTGTATACACTTACAGAAACAAAAACGTAAAAAAAACCAAAACAAACCCCTTAGGCCAAGACAAACCCAGAAAAACCCATGACGTATTCATGGCTATTACTATATGAGTATAGACTGTAGAGTGTAGACGGTAAGGACACAACAGTTACAATATCTATATACACACTTATATATGCACCCTATCTCAAAGTATGTATAGTTTCAGGTTTCCACATAAGGTAACATCTAGATTTGGTTTACATGCACCAGGGGGATTGCAAGGCGTCCCAGCCAGTTACATCCACAAGGCTGCTTGCGAAACTGCCAGGATCATCCATCACTGGAAAATCTAATGAGATAGCAGCTTCAGCCCAAATCGATTCATCTAAGAAGGGCAAGTTCACACACATATTTTCCCAAAACCCATCAATTCCATCTTCATTTTGTCCTAATTTTGCATTGTTCTCCGCCGGATTCCCTTGAGAATCAATGTTCTCGTTGGGGAAAGATATGACCGAGTCATTGTTGTACACAGGTTGTACATCATTGGTCCCGATACTTATTGGGCTATTTGATGAACACGTACCTGAATTATTCAGGTTTTGAGGTTGGTTCCCCATTGCAGCGGCCTGAGTATTGGTTGAAGGTGGTGGATACCGAGGGCCGACACATAACTCTGGCAAGTTGAGCTTGGCTTCAGAGCCGTAGAGTTTGCGAGCGGCAGCATCATAAGCCATTGCAGCTTCATGAGAGGTGTCAAAAGTTCCAAGCCAAAGACGAGCACCACGGTTGGGTTCACGAATTTCAGCCACCCATTTTCCCCAAGTTCTCTGCCTGACACCTTTGTAAGTGCAGAGAGCATTCTCTGGACCTCCCTTGCCTCTCATGCACCCTTTTCTCGAGCTAGCTTGAGCAGGCCTCCTTATTTGTTTTCGCTCTCCAAACCCACCCATCACTGATGTTGACATTATTCCAAGAGAGAACCAAAGGGGAAGCAAAATAAAAATGAGGAAAGTGATTGATAAGCACATTGTCTGAAAGGGAGGGTGAATGATGGTCTTTATATGATAGTAGAGGGAGATAAGAGCTCCAACTGGTGTAATTAAGCTTGACCGAAACGTGTCCTAAGATGGATTTGGGATGAAACTTGGCATGGAGACCTTGTTTGCTCGTGTCGACAGCAAAGTCACTGTCATTTCTCCTAGACACACTTGGCCTAGACTCTTGTCTGTACACAAGCTCAGGTGGCAAAGAGGAAGGAGAATAAAAAAAAAAAAACAAAAGAAGGGGGAATGGATAATGGTCAAAGTAGGGAAATGGAGAACGGCGTGTTTGGGTGATCGGTTGAAGATAAGAACATGGGGGAGGGTTCCGAAGAGGAACACATGACAAATGACAAACTGGAAAGGGGGATTTGATACGTGGGGGCTTCCAGGTAAATTGAAGTGGTGGGGGCTTTGGCAGTCAGTGTGAACTGTGAAACCAGGTTCAACAAAATGGCTTTGCAATGCATTCATGCATCAATCAAGTGGGGCCCATGCTACCAAAACTTTTTCCAACAAAGATCCCTTCATACACTGTATCATTCCCGAGCGGAATATGAATATGAACTCAGGGTTACAACTCGGTTGTCTTCATCCTATTTCATCTTGTATCTAGACTAGAATGCCCTGCTCCTTTCTCGTGTCTTGTTACTCTTTTGTCAGAAATTCCCGGGATACTCTCTCTCTTTCACCTCTTTAGTCGTCGTTCAAACTCAATTTACGTTTCACTCTTATTATGAAAATACTTCTAAATTGGTTTATCTAAAACTCTATTGTACTATTTAGAATATATATTCAATATTAAAAACATTTTTTTTATAAATTTAAATAAATATTTTATTAGATAATAATTTACGCTTTCAAAAACCAATTTTCGTTTTCAGAAAAAGAAAGTATTTTTCAAAATATGGGAAATGAGAAAAATGCAAAAGCCAGCGTTGCTATCAATACAAATCTTTCCAAGTAAAGCAAGCTAAAAGTGGAGCATTCCAGTCACATATGGTAAGAACTAAGAAGTCTAGCCTCTTCCTTGACGCGATTAATGAAGAATTGCACTTTCTATCCATTTTTTCATGGAGTTATTGCATGCAAAAGCAGCCCACCAAGACCAACTTCGCGGGCGGACTTCCATTTGAGCCAAAGAACGAAATCAATTAGTAATTATATTAAATAAAAAACGGAAGTGTTGTTCAATATGTTGAGATGGCCGAGTTGGTCCAAGGCGCCAGATTAAGGTTTTGGTCAGAAAGGGCGTAGGTTCAAATCCCACTCTCAGTACAAATTTTTTCATATTTTTCAGCTTTTGTTCAAAGCTTGCTGGTTTGCAGGGCCATGGACTTAAAATTGGCTGAAATGAGTTTGGGCCATGACTTTAAGCAAACAAGCAACTGGGCTAAATCGAAGAATGATTTGGAATTTTATAACACCCAACCCAATCATTCCCCGCAAAATATAGTAGTTATGCTAAGGATAAATATAATTGATTTATTATCATAAAATATCTAAAAATGGTCTTCTACTTATGTAATATTAACATACCTTTATAATTTATCTTAATCTAGTGGTATTTGTTCTACTATTACTAAAAAAGAGTTTTAGGATTTCTGCAGAGGCAGCCACCCCCATTTGCTACATTGCAAAATCCCTAGTGCTTTAAAACGCTGCTTCACGAGAAGATGCACACTTCAATAAGGGCATGAACATCCAGATGCACCCAAAATGAAGGCTACATTCAAAAAAAGTTCAAAGTGTAAGTCCTTATTTTTCTCAAAAGCAAAATGAGAATTTGCTGTTAATATTTAATATGTTATTTTATCAATTTGATATCATCAAAACTTAGGAACGGGCTTTAAGGAGCTTAATACTTGATTCAGATTTCAGTGAAGGATTGGTCTTACGCGGCTTATTCTATAGCCCGTCACTTGTTTCAATTTGGACCAATAAATACACGACGTAGTTGAAATTAAAGGAAAAAAACCAAGAAGAAACCGACAAAATATAAGCCCGAAGCTTTGGGAATTCATTGTTAACCTACTCATCCGATTGTACTCTTTCTTTTTTTGCGACAAGACGAAGATGATAAAGGAGGGTGTGGTCGTTTCGGACAATTTACTTACCTTACCCATTGTAAGAAAGCCATGTTTTCAATTACTCTTTGGTTGGCCATTTTTCTAGGCAACTTCAGTCAGCTAAAAAGATATAGACCATTTAAAAAACCCAGATCACCCCCCTTCTTTTTCTCGAACAAAAAACAATGGAACCTCTTTTGGCTTCCTTTCTGCTATCTTTCCTTCTTTTCTTTGACCTTTCTTCTGCTGCTGCTTCTCCCTTCCATATCTCCAAGATATTTGAAACTTGGTGTCATCAACATGGAAAAAGTTACTCATCCGAGGAAGAAAAATCTTACAGGCTTAAAGTCTTTGAAGACAACTATGCCTTTGTTACTCAACACAATGCTATGGCCAATTCTTCTTATTCTTTGGCTCTCAATGCCTTTGCTGATGTCACTCACCACGAGTTCAAGGCCTCCCGCTTGGGTCTCTCCGGTGCTGCCATTCAGTTTAGGCGCCCCAACCTTCGAGAGCCGCGCCCTGTTCGGGACATCCCGGCTTCATTGGATTGGAGGGAGAAAGGCGCCGTGACTCAGGTCAAAGATCAAGGGAGTTGTGGTATGCTCAATTTTTTATTTTCCTTTTTTGGGTGATTAACAAGCACTGATTTAAGCTTCATCTAGATCACATAGCTTATTTGGCCTATTTTATAATTACCAGAAAATTGAACATTCCATTTGCCTTAACGGACTGCTGTATGATTATTTGGGAACTTAGATAAGCGATGATCCCTCTGGTTTTGAATTATTCTTAGTTCTTTCTAGACTTTTGCAGTTTCCCTTTTAAATACTTAGATTTTATGGGATTAATTTTAATACATCCATTGTAATGCGAAAAATTCTCTCAAGTTAATTTAAATATATCTCATTTACTCTCCCTGCTTAATTTGAATTGATTATGTTATGTGCAATTGAAAAGAAACCACTCATTTGATTTCTCGTCCTTCTGTTTCCTGTTTTCACTCTTCTGTTTTATGGTTCTTAGAGTTTGGTTCAAATATGTATTATGATTATGAATAGGTTTATTCCAACATCATAAGTCATGCATGGCAATGTTACAGAGCAATCTTTTGAGTCACAAGTTGTGGCTTAAACTTGTTTTTAATGTAATTTAGATGGAAACAAATCTTATTATTGTTCTTGTTTAGGTGCTTGTTGGTCATTCTCGGCAACCGGAGCTATAGAAGGTGTAAATAAACTTGTCACTGGATCTCTTATCAGCCTCTCTGAACAAGAATTGGTTGATTGTGACAAAACTTACAATACTGGCTGTGAGGGTGGGTTGATGGATTATGCATTTCAGTTTGTCATCAATAACCACGGAATAGACACTGAAGAAGACTATCCTTATCAAGGTCGGGAACATACTTGCAACAAAGAAAAAGTAATGGTTTTTCAATTCCTTAAATCTTTTACTCTTGTCAAAAAGTTTCGTGTTTGTTCAATAACCTCAGTTTTGATATATGTGGTAATTTGTTACAGCTGAAACGACATGTGGTAACAATTGATGATTACACTGATGTGCCTATGAATAATGAGAAGAAACTGTTGCAAGCGGTGGCAACTCAACCTGTGAGTGTAGGTATATGTGGGAGTGAGAGAGCATTTCAATTGTACTCCAAGGTTGGTTTTAAGTTTTTAACTTCTGATAGTTTTCAAAATATACTTTTGTTGATCTATTATAATTATGATTAGTGATTATTTATGTGACAGGGGATATTCACTGGTCCATGCTCAACTTCCTTGGATCATGCGGTGCTGATAGTAGGTTATGGTTCAGAAAATGGAGTGGATTATTGGATTGTGAAGAACTCATGGGGTACGAGGTGGGGAATGAATGGCTATATTCATATTGTACGTAACAGTGGCAAATCTGAAGGGATTTGTGGCATTAACATGTTGGCTTCCTATCCAATAAAGACTAGCCCAAATCCACCTCCTTCACCTCCTCCGGGGCCAACTAAGTGTGATTTCTTCACTTACTGTTCGGCTGGGGAAACCTGTTGTTGTACGCATCACATATTTGGAATATGCTTTTCGTGGAAGTGTTGCAGCTTGGATTCAGCCGTGTGTTGCAAAGACAATCGTCATTGCTGCCCTCATAATTATCCAATCTGTGATACAAAGAACAACCAATGTCTCAAGGTTAGTAACAAGTTTTTCATTTCTATCTCGAGTAATTGAAGCATGGTTTGAAAGAGTCATGTGATTTGTAATGTCAAAGTGATACTTGAAGGGATCTTTTATGGTTGCAGAGGTTTTTTTTTTTTTTTTTTTTTGTGTGTGTGTGTGTGTGTGATTATACTAACGGGCATTTTTATGCTTGCAGCGTGTTGGAAATGCCACAATAATGGAATCATCTGATACGAATCTCGCTTTTAGGAAGATCAGCAGTTGGTGATCCTTTGTTGACAATTGGATTCTATAGAATATATTCGGAGTTGTATTAGTAACACATTTTTCATTGGATTTTCCTTTACATAACGCTGGAAATTTCGAAGTAGAATATCTACTTGTAACTGATGGATGTAGGCGCCGACGGTAGATATAATAGTCTGTTTAATCTATGGATGTAAAGGCGCAATTTTACGGAAAAAAAGGGAGCTTTTAATTTTTATTGTTAAAGGAAACAATACATTGAAGATAATTGGTCTGGCAATGCCGGCTACCTTGCTTAACTAGTTGGTGTTGCTGCAACTGCACGGTTCAATTGGTGTTGGTTTATACGTTTCATTGAAATAAGACTGAAATTGCAGCGATAAAGTCTAACTGCATGCTTCAACCATGTTAATATCAATAATTCATTCAAGTGGCTAACAAGGAGCAATAGCTAATTGAAAAAACAAGCAGAGATTCCATATCCGTAATTTACAGTTCGTGTATAACGAATTACGCATCAACGTATGTATATATTCACTGAAATTTTTCGCTTGATTAAAGTCCTCATCACGAAGACGGAAACACGTCTTTCACGGCCGAGGCGGCCGACAAGTAATTAAGGGTGTTCCTTAAAGTTTCCTTCTCTCTTTTTAACCTGGTGGCAGTGTCTTCCAACTCCAGTAAAGCCTGCTGCTCTCTTGGCGCCCCTTCGAATGTGCTCCCCACGAAGAAGGAAAACGGGGTCGGAAACAGATTCCTCCTCAAATCCAGCGTTTCCTTTTCCGGTTTCCCGTTAAGACGATTCGATAACCGAATCACGTCTTTCATGTAATTCTCCACTTCGCTGGCCAATCCTTCCAAATCTTCGTCCCCGGAGGGTCGGTCTTCGAGCCAATTGATTTCTGCCACAAGATAAGGCTTCGTACGGACGACGTTGGTGATACGGAACCGTTCCTGGCCTTTACATATGAGGAAGAAGCGGTCGTCGACGAGACGCTCATGTTTGACGATCTCGCCGACGCAGCCGACGTCGGTGGTGCCGGTGACGGAGTCGGAGTAAATGACGCCAAATCGGAGGTCGGTGTGGAGGAGTGTGTGCATCATAATGCGGTAACGGAACTCGAAAATCTGGAGAGGTAGGATAGCGCCGGGGAAGAGAACCAAGGGGAGAGGAAATATAGGGAGTTCTACGACGTCGTGTGGTTTAGAAGGATCGGGTTGGTGATTATCGGGGAAGGAAGAGGCCGAAGCTCGAAGAGAGCTGAGCCTGTGAAACCTGCGAGATTGAGAGAGAGAAGATGGCTTCAAAAAGGACTTCAACATGGGGTATGGGTTGGCTGCGTTAGGGTTTATGGAAGGCTGGTGAGTGAGTGAAGAAGAAGAGTGAGAAGGGATTAGCTGAGGGAGAGCCATTGAGGTAAGACCAGAAGCTGTTTGAAGTTTTGCGTAAACGAAAAGAATAAGAAGAAACTAAAACTGAGAGTACTAGTTTGAGTTCCCCATTGTTGAAGAGAAGGAAAATACTTGCTTACTAGTAGCTCAGATATTTGTTTTCAGAAGGGCATTTGATATGTTGAAATGTATTGTGGAAAAGCTTAAGCTAGGGAAGAAAAAAACCAGTGGTATATGTGTTATGAAGGGGTGGATAAAATTGTGGGGTAGAGGGAATTCGGGGCTGAAAATGTGGATTGGAGAATCCCACGTGGGAGTTTAGTTATCTGGATTTTTGTGGCCCATTTCTTCAACTTTTGGACGTAAATTTTTGCATTGGACAATTGTGGTGCTGCTGCCTGCTGCTTCATCATTTCATCACAAATGCAAGGGAAAAATAATATCTTTCTTAAGACTTGGATTTATCATTGATCCAAAATTTGGGATAATGACTAAGAATTTTAACTGTTATTGACGACATGTCTCGTGATTTTATTTGTTTCAAATTTCCTGAAACTAATGAAATTTTATATATCTATCTACATATATTAATGTCACCTATCAATTTTATTTAAAGTGGTAAATATTATTTTGAACAGATTTTTACTTTTTTATATCATATATATAAAATCTAAAAGCTACAAGAATTTTTTTAAAAAAGAAAAGAAAAGAGTTGGAGCCCAAAATCACATGACCTTTCATCATTCAACCATACCCTTTTAGCATTGTGTTAAATAATTATTTCAACCTTTATCTTTTAACCATATAAATCTGTTTAATAATTACTTTCAAGTTATACCCACAATATGAATTTATTATAATCTAATAATATATCATTGTATACGAATGCACGTTCTACGTAAAGCAAATATGGCCGAGCTAGCGAGGGACAGACAAGTTGCGCTGCGCTTCTTCCAACACCCACCGACTGTGGTGGCAGCACTGATTGAGCAAGACAGGGAAGGTGCCGCTGCTGATGGCTGTTAGATAGTTTGGTTGGTATTATCTAGGCTTACTCATGAGCCGGGCTATCCGTTCAGATTTTAAAGTACATTCAAAATTTAGAAGAATTTGAGTAAAAATATTAAGCCCAAAAAATAGATTTAGATAAAAAATTAAGTCCGTTTAAAATATAGGTCGGACTTGAACATTCAAGGCCAAAACTTGGCAAGCCTAACCCGACTCAATCTATTTTTAAGTTTATAATATTTTATATTATGTTATTTTTATATATTATGTAATTTAAAACACATTAAAAAATTAAAAATATACTAAATAAATAATATTGCTCTAATGTAAACATTAAAATAATTTTAAAATGACTATATAAAACTTTCAATAAATAAAAATTATTAAATATAAAAATAAAATAAATATTTTTAAAAAATAATATGAGCAAATTTAAAATGGACTTGGGTTAATCTTTTACAAATATGAACGAATTTAGATAAAATTTTAAATCTATATTTTTAGTCGGACTAAACTTGAAAAAATATAAAATATGTTAACATTGTACTTAAGCCTTGCCCGAACCGGTCCATGAGCAGTCTTATCTTCTGGTTACCTCATTTATACAAAAAAAAAATATTAATTATTTATTAGTGAATTGGAGCCAATACAAAGGAAATGGATATTCTAAACAAAAATTCAAGAGTTGGGCTTGTAAAGATAAACTCCAATCCAAACACAATAGGCCTTTAACAAGGCTTGGGCTTGAGCTTCGGCAAAGCAAGACGAGTTTCCTCGGATAAAACAATTCAATGTGAAACCAAAACAAGCACGTGGGCGCTAGCACCGAGGCGATGGGTTTTTTTTACCGTCGTGCAACATGTTGGGTGTCGACGTGTCGAGCTCTTATCCAAAGTCAAAGGGAGAGGGCGTTTGGCTTTCCCTTTACACGATACTGAAAAACACGGTACTATCGGCAACCGTTGTAAGGGATAAGTATGGTAAGTGATTATGGGAGATTGAGAGAAATATTGAAACATAAGATTGTTGAATAAGCTGAGTTTTGAATAAATTAGTATGGGATGTTAAGTGAAATTGATTGTGTTATAACTATTAAAGGTATTTTTGGTGGTCTTAAAGGATAAATGAATAAAAATTTGATCTCAAGAATAAAAAAAATTGTATAAGTATGATTGGTGCGTGATCATTAAATAGATTCTAAGTAAAACAAATTTTACTTCCTTCATTTTGAGAGGATTAATGAAAGAATTTTCAATTGATCCCCAAGTATTTCATGTAGTTCCTGTTATTCGATTAGATAATCGATCCTTATGATCTAATTATGATGGTGCTTATGTTAGTTTGTAATTGCTTCAATCCTATTTTTACTAAAATAAAAAATATGGTACTATTTTCGCCGTTGTTGGTATAACTACACATCGCTGGCATATGAGAATACGCACGTGTTTCCATAAAATTTACCGAGGGCATTCTCGCAACAAGATTACAAATTCTGTAACATTCTTATACCCGACCTAATCGCCAAGTTAAGATATAGGAATGCTACATTTGTTGCCAAAGCAAAGACAATCAAATTCGTTTCATTCTAAATACTTATTTAATCATGTTGATCAATTTAAGCTTTTGATATGCCTTAGTATCATTCGAGTCTGATATGGGTTTATTGTAGCCTTTAAAATAGTCTAAAGAGGAACAAAGTTTAGAGTGAAAGGCTTTCAAAATTTAGGGGTGACATCGTGATGTCGGGGGGTTCCTTGTTACGACTTCACAAACTGACTTATGTCACCGCGATGTGGTTCCTCCGTCATCGCATCAAGAATTCTATTTCCCATGTTTTATCATATTTTAAGTTTTTAACATCCAAGTCCCTTTTCAAAGCTCAAAATTCAATTAATTCGACTCATTTCACATAGCAAATCATTCAAATCCACGTAATATAACATGATATTCAATCAGAAATAGCAAGGGTTATAAGATTGGGTAAAATACCCAAAAATATCAAAAAAATAACTTATTTAAGGAAAAGGGCCAGTTTCAAAAATATTTACGAAAAATGGCAGTTTCACCCCAAAACGCGTCCATATCGGTAGCGTTTTGGGATATCTCCGACAAAGCGCCCTGTGGGTGCGCTTTGCTATGAATCACTGAGAAAATGTCGACATGGACGCGTTTTTGCCCTCTCTCCTCGTCCGATTACAGTATGATATTCTAAGGTTTCTGGGCTAGGGTAAAAATATATATAGGGTTTTGGGTAAAATATATTAGCCCAAAAAATTAATTGAATTTTTTTGACAGTTGTATGTGGCAAAATAATTTTGAGAAGACGTTCAACAAACGGTGGCCAAAAACGCTTTAAGAAGGATGCTGTTGTCAAGAAAATCTTGAAAAGAGCTCCCACGTGGACGCTCTTTTACTACAGTAGTCTGCGGAAAAATTATTTTGAGAAGACGTATCTGAACAAACAGTGACCAAAACGCTTCCAGCAGAGTGCACTGTCATCATGAGTACTGAAAAGGGCTCCACGTGGATGCTCTTTTGCTACTGATGAGTCTCAGAAAATTATTTTGAGAAGACGTTTCTGAACAAACAGTGGCCAAAACGCTTCTAGCAGGGTGCACTGTCATCATGAGTACTGAAAAGGGCTCCTACGTGGATGCTCTTTTTCTACAGTAGTCTAGGGAAAATTATTTTGAGAAGACGTTTCTAAACAAACAGTGGCCAAAACGCTTCCAGCAAGGTGCACTATCAGCATTAGTACTGAAAAGAGCTCTCACATGGACGCTCTTTTGCTACAGTAGTCTCCGGAAAATTAGACTATAAATCAGCCAAATTTCATTCTCAGGTTGCATAAGGGAAATTGAGGCAAAAAAAAAAAACTAAAAATGAGTAAACATATTAATGCTGTTATTTACTACGATGGTAAGGTTTGTGACACCAAAAATGGTGTTGTTTTCTTATCGAAGAACACAGCGCGACTGAGTTTTAATTGGAACGTTGATTTGGTAGAACTTCACAAATTAGGCGTAAAATATTCGGAACAACGCCAATGAAAGTTCAGTCTATTAAGTATAGATTTTGTGCTTCGGTTGATCCGGTGAGATATGACTCAATCGACATCAAAGGTCCTCGAAGCTTTGAGGCAATGGTGGAGACTCATCTTGCCAGTGGATCACCTTATCTCGGGGTATATGTACAATTTTCATCTCCAAGTGATCTTTTTCTATATCAACATCTACTGTTATTCGAGGGGAATACACGACCCCAAGTCGACACTCTGTTAGTGGGAGGCAAAACACGGAAGTGCTCGTGTTCGGTGGTAGTATGGAAAACATAACCCCTGCACGACACTCGGTTGGTGAATAGGACATGCATATCCATCCTTTGATGTCCGATGATAGAAATACGTATTGGGGGACATCATCAACTTCTAGTGGTTGGCAATCCACATATGATTGGGAACATTATGAAAGATGTTTAAGGAGGGATAATGTACTCCCCACGATATCTACCGGCGAGGGGCCCTTGTTTGTTGTCAGGTTATGGAGGGTCGGATGATGAATCCGATGAGGATCCACCTCGGGAGCCTGGGCCTGATGGTGCAGAAGTTGGATTATTTTCTGAACCAGAGCCTGTTCCAATTGTACCTGAAGATGTTGAGGGCGGTTCAGACGAAGAAAAAGAGTGCACTGTCATCATGAGTACTGAAAAGTGCTCCCACGTGGAC
Source organism: Gossypium rotundifolium (assembly GCA_025506655.1). Classification (NCBI taxonomy): domain Eukaryota; kingdom Viridiplantae; phylum Streptophyta; class Magnoliopsida; order Malvales; family Malvaceae; genus Gossypium; species Gossypium rotundifolium. The sequence goes on along the minus strand of CP106734.1, from coordinate 174,262,227 downwards.
GCTCTTTTGCTACAGTAGTCTAGGGGAAAATTATTTTGAGAAGATGTTTCGAACAAACGGTGGCAAAACGCTTCTAGCGAGGTGCCTTTGTCAAGAAGATCTTGAAAAGAGCTCTCACGTGGACGCTCTTTTGCTACAGTAGTCTCTGGAAAAATTATTTTGAAAAGACGTTTCTAAACAAACAGTGGCCAAAACGCTTCCGGCGAGGTGCTTTGTCAAGATTAGTCTTGAAAAGAGCTTCCACGTGAATGCTATTTTTACTCTGAGTTTTCTCAAAAATTAGACAATAAATCAGCCAAATTTCATTCTCAGGTTGCATAAGGGAAATTGAGGCAAAAGGAAAAAAACTAAAAATGAGTAAATGTATTAATGCTGTTATTTACTACGATGGTGAGGTTTGTGACACTAAAAATGGTGTTATTTTCTTATCGGAGAACACAACATGATCGAGTTTTAATCGAACGTCGATTTGGTAGAACTTGCAAAAGAATTAGGCGTAAAATATTGAACAACACCAATGAAAGTTCAGTCTATTAAGTATAGATTTGGTGCTTCGGTTGATCCAGTGAGATATGACTCATTCGACATCAAAGGTCCTCGGATCTTTGAGGCAATGGTGGAGACTCATCTTGCCAGTGGATCACCTTATCTCGAGGTATATGTACAATTTTCATCTCCAAGTGATCTTTCTGCGACCTCAACATCTACTGCTGTTCGAGGGTAATACACGATCCCAAGCCGACACTCTGTTAGTGGGAGGTAAAACACGGAAGTGCTCGTGTTCGGTGGTAGTATGGAAAATATAACCCTTGCACGACACTCGGTTGGTGGATAGGACATGCATATCCGTCCTTCGATGTCCGATAATAGAAATACGTATTGGGAGACATCATCAACTTCTAGTGGTTGGCAATCCACATATGATTGGGATGTTACGAAAGATGTTTATGGAGGGATAATGTACTTCCCACGACATCCACCAGCGAGGGGCCCTCGTTTGTTGCAGGTTATGGAGGGTCGGACGATGAATTCGATGAGGATCCACCTCGAGAGCCCGAGCCCGACGGTGCAGAAGTTGGATTATTTTTGAACCGGAGCCTGTTCCAATTGTACCTGAAGATGTTGAGGGCGGTTCAGACAAAAAAAGAAGATCCGCTATTCAAGGCGTACTCGCCCAGCCCACATGCATAATGTCGATCTATCTCAATATGATGTATTAGAATTTCTTGAGCTACCACACCAGACACGTGACGGTACAACTTTTTCGTTGGATTCGGACCAATTAGAAGTTGGTAACTAGTTTTCCAATAAGAATACTTTTCTTGCTGCATTGAAATAATACAGCATCAGGAACAGGGTTAACTACAACGTGATTAAATGCAAGCTCGATAAGTACAAGGCGAAGTGTACAGTGCAAGATGGTACATGTTCATGGAAAATCATGGCCTCGTTGAGGAAAAGGATAGCTTGTGGGAGATCAAAAGTACAAAGGTCCACATATATGTTTTTGCGATGCAAGTACCACTATGTGTTCAATATTTTTGAATAATACTAATATTATGTAATGTTGCATTATTTAACGTACTTCATTGACTGGTGTTACACAAGATCATCCGAAGATGGATTCAGACATGTTGGCTGATTTAATAATCCCGACGGTGAAGGCCGATCCCAAGACTATAGTGCCGGTCTTAATTGGCAATATTCATAGCCAATTTGGGTACACGCCTTTACAAAAGGCATGGATAGCCAAGCGAAGCGTTAGAAAAGTTACATGGTTGGTGGGACGTTTCATATAATGAAGTGTGGCGGTGGTGTCGATCTTTGGAGAGATATGTCCCAAGCGACATAATGAGACCTTGAAAGCGGAACCGCAGTACTACAACGATCGTTTGATCCGTGGATGCGCAGTGTTCAAGCGTCATTACGGTCATTTATGCAATGCCGAGATGCCTTTATATCTGCAAGCCATTAGTACAAATTGATGGTACCTTTATGTATGGTAGATATATGCATCGACTATTGCTAGGTGTGGCACAAGGCGGTACGTGGGATAATCCTTCTGTTGCGTTCACAATAACATCGAAGAGTCGGTGATGGTAGGACTTCTTCCTATCTAGGTTAATAAGGCATGTCTGCCCTCAACCAGATATATGCGTTATATCGGATCGGGGCCCTGGAATACTAGTCACAATAAAGCGCCAAGGAAGCTTGTGGCATCACACACACCATCGATATTGCTTAAGGTATGTTGCATCCAACTACTATGGGCAACATCGATCTAAAAGTCAGCGACGACAAGTGACCGATATGGGTATGTAATATCTATTAATATAATTTCGTTTGTAATATTCAATTTATTCTCAATTGAAGAGTGGTATGTAATATTCACTATCAACTTATATTGGCAGGGTACGAGATCAATAAGGACCGTTTTCAGGAGATGTTTGCGAGTTTATGCTCAGATAATGAAGAAAGCGCAAACTACCTGTGCAATATTCCTTTCGAACAGTGGACACAAGCATACGACGGTGGCCTACGATATGGTCATATGACCACAAACTTGGCCAAATGTATAAATTTTGTTCTAAAAGGAACCCGTCATCTGCCGATTACATCGGTTGTGTAAGAGACATATTTTTGTTTAGCGGTACTATTTCCAAAGCGAGCAGCGAGTTATAGAGGGCAGATGCAAAGAGGCCATGTATTGAGCCCAAAGGTCTTGCAAGAAATAAACAGGGGGAAGGCACGGGCCAACACCATGCACACAGTGTGTCATAATCGCGACAACCTATGATTTCTTGTCACGGAGTTTGACAGACCGAACCAAGGTATTATTGGCGGGTAGTATCGTGTACACTTGACAAATAGGACCTGCGACTGTGGGATATTTGATGCACTTCGTTACCCATGCGCTCATATACTTGTAGCTTGTCAGAATCTCCGTCTTGATCCCATGAGCTATGTCGACGAAGTGTATAAATTAGAAAACATGCACAACGTGTGGAGACACGTATTCCACCGATGTCGGATGAACGTAAGTGGCCATCAGTATCGCTTGCACCATATAAGCTATTGGGATAGACAATTGAGGCGCAAACCAAAAGGTCGACCTTTCTCGAGTAGAATGCACAACAATATGGATATCCAGAAACGAGCAAACCAAAGTAGGTCAGGTATGGATAGTGTAGGAACCCGGGGTATACATCTCGCTCGTGTCCAAATTGGAATAGTTGATCGTGTTCTTAGCTTTTTGTCTCTTCGTGGCTATGTAATTTCTATTTTTTGATGAAAACGGTGAACTTTTGTACAAGAACTTTTATTTTATTCAAGTTTTAATTTATTAAAAGAAAAATCAAATTACAATAAAAATAAAAAAGCATTATTTTGTTAAATATATAAAACTAAATTACAGTAAAAAAATTAAACCATTTCTATTTTATTCAAGATATTAAAATTAAATTACATTAAAAAAGTAAATTACATTAAAAATTAAATTACAATAAAAATAAAAAACTATTATTTTATTAAATATATAAAAACTAAAGTAGAATAAAAAAATTAAACCATTTCTATTTTATTCAAGATATTAAAATTAAATTACATTAAAAAATTAAATTACATTAAAAATAAAATTAAATTAGAATAAAAAATAAAAACTATTATTTTATTAAATATATAAAAACTAAATTACAATAAAACATTAAAATTAAAAAATTATATTACAATTGAAAAATAAAAAAAGTCAGTCCGAATAAGTGTTGATACAGGTCGGAATCAGTGCCACAGGCGATTCGTGATTACATTGGATTCCTTCTTCGTCTAGCTTCCGACGGGGGTCGTGGAACCTCAGGCTGGATTTCGGTTCCTCCGGCTCTGGGTCTGGTTGTGGGTGTTACGAGGATGACCCACCTTGATAAAATAAAGACCCCGGAGGTATTTGCATAAACCACGGCGGGGTGTCTGAATCCCGTATGGCGAAGGAGGGTGGTAGAAAAAAGTGCTCCCGATGGCGCCTCTTGTGATCCCTCATGCGACGACAGCCTAAAGATCGGCTGGGCAGCAGGAGTAGTCGGGAACGGACTCGAACTCGGTCATGCATTCCAACCTGGGGGGACTGGGAAAAGGAAACATATATGGGTTATGAGGATACATATAAGGGGTAAGGTACGCACCTAGTATAAAGGGTAAAGGCTGTGATGTCGGTGTGCCGTTTGGTGATGGGCCCGATGATTATGTCGATTTGTTGATGGCCCCGTCCATCACCCTTCTTCTTGGATTTAAAGGGCCCTACGTTCTCTTCGTTCACGGTTCCGTCGCACCTCTTCTTCCGACAACAGATCACGACTTACCATGGATCCTAAACCATGGCATGTATTTCGCACGCACGCTAACTCAGAACAATGATCGATTCCGGATAGGTAAATAGTCGTCTTGGTTCTCCCGTCTCGATATGTCTTGACCAAAATCTTGGCCAATCCGGTGTGTATTGCCAGTAAGTCCACTTTGTGCTCATCATCGAACACCTCGGTGTACGAGAATCGGTTACGAATCCAAATTGTCGTAGAACCCGATCTGACTGGTGCATCTCCACGGTCGCATAGGTGATCAATGGGACCTTCACGTGTCAACTGTTCGAATTTTGGAAGAACTCCTCCGAATTACTGCTCGAATTTTTGGATATTCATACGGTATTCATTGAAACTATATTAACATTACCAAAATATTAGTTATATACATAATACTAGACACTAAATATAAAATACTAAATTATAAATACGAAATTTAAAACTTACTTGTGATTCCACCGTTGGTCCAATAGAAGTGTATATCTTCAAGCGAGGTAGGTATTCCAACATGACTCATTGAATGGTTCCACCTAATTAAATAAATTTTATCATACAATTATACTATAAATCTACTAAATAATTGTAAAATATAATATTAAATTTACCTCGTTATCGGTGTGAATGAATATGGGTGGTCGAGGTCGAGGTCATAAAAATGGAAATCAAAACCATGCCCATAATCGCAATAGTGATAGGCAACCTCCGATTTTCACTTTACTTGGCGCGTCGCCCGACATCTCCGATACAACCTCGATAAGACGGTAAACCCCAACTCAATTCACCTACCGCTCTAAAATCAACAAGTTTCAGCAGCTATCTCAGGTGTACGAGGTTTCTAGAAAGGTCCAGCATCAGATAGCCTCCAATTATCTGAAGAATATATGCCCGAGCATACCGTATTCTTTCTATTTCATCGAACCCTCATTCAGCTCCGGGAATGTGTCTTGTAACTAGGCCATCTCGATCCGAGCTCCTTAAATTTTATCCGGAATGGCACCCAGAAGCTCGTAGCATACGGCTCCCCAATCACCAGAAGTTGCGAACCCGGTGACTATCGAACCGTCCACCGGCAATCCCAACTACAACTGCACATCTTCCAGAGTGATGTACACTCTCCGCATGGAAGGTGAAAAGTGTGCGTCTTGGGTCTCCACCTCTCTATCAACGCACTGATCAAAGGAGGCTCCAACTTGAACCCCCAGCCTATCGTGGCCACGTGCCAAAAACCCGATTCTCGCAGGTAATTCTCGATCAACGGCGATGGGGGACCATGCATGTTATGAATATAACATTCCAACACTCGATTCTGATTGTTTAAAAATTATAAAATAAAATTAATTAAAATTGCATGACCTAAAAATATTAAATAATATTGAAAAATTAAAATTAAAACTTACCATTTGCAATTGCTCGACGGAGATGTGCTTATTATCTAGACGAAGTAATTCTTCGGCCATTTGTAATACGATCGAAAGTTTTAAAAGTTTCAAAAAAATATATTAAAAAAATTAAAAAGGGCTTTTTTGTAAATATTAAAGGACTATTTTGAACTTTTAGAGGAAGTTTGAAGGGCTTAAAGAGAATTTTCAGAGGAATTTGAGAGGAATTTGAGAGAAAAATGAGTAAGGATTAAAGTGTGAAAAAAATAAAAGGGTTGGGGGGTTTTTATATGGTTTTTTTTACTGTTGGGCCCCCAAAGGTCAAAAAAATTTGGCCATTTTTTTTTACCGTTGAGGGCTAAAGCGCGTCCCCAAGGGCGCTTTCTGTATATCCCCAAAACGCTTGACGTGGATGCGCTTTGGGGTGAAACGACCATTTTCGTAAATATTTTTGAAACTGGGCCTTTTCCATAAATAATTTATTTTTTTTGATATTTTTGGGTATTTTACCCTATAAGATTGACACAATTATCAAAGTTTTACAAGTAAGACCATTAGAGGATTCACACTTATAAATACAATTTATTTTTTTTTTACATACCATGACCTATTAATTTATTAATTAAGACTTCATCAAATCATTTTACGAGAATCACTTACCTAGTACCTCAACAAAGCATTTGAATTTATTTTATGGACTTTTCGATCCATTATTTGCAACAATTCCTTAGTATTATCACTCTTCTATTATTTTGCCTCCTCCCCCCTCACCATTCCACATTCTTAATATATATTTTCTTATACATAATTTTTTTTCCTCTTAACATATCATGCCTATGTGTGACATTGATTAAGGTTTTTTTCTAATTACACAATACTCTTATCAAGGCTATCCATTTGAGTGTCAGTCATTAAAATTATTTATATCTCAACCTATAGGATTCAAAATTAGGATCTGCTTTTTATTCTTGAAACTAGACTCCATGAAATTTTTACCATAAAAATTTCAAAATTTTTACTTATTCCAATTAATACAGTAAATTCTTTAAAATTTTCCCTATTTTGTTGCTAGGTAACTCTGACCCTTCTTCACTAAAAATTAAAGTTCTTAAGTCAGAATAGGGAACCCGAAATCAATCTGAACTTGTCTCACAAAAATTCATATATCTCATAATATAAAATTCTTTTGCTTACACCGTTTCTTCTATATAAAATTAAGCTCAATAGGTTTAATTTCATACTTTAATTAATCTCTAATTTGATTTATACAAATTTTAGTAAATTTTTAAAGTCAAACTACTATTCTGTCCAAAATTATTTTAGTGCAAAATATTAGTAACCAAATTTATAACACCATCATTTCCTTTCTCTACAATATTTCCCATCACTTCCTCTTATTTCCCTTCACTAGCATATTAAGAACATACAACTTTATATAAGAAATTTTGCTTTAACATTATTTTCATGCTATTTTCAATAATATCAAACTTAAAAATATATTGAAATCTTGATTTTCTTACCATGTTCTATTGATTTCAAACTTTAACTTGATTTTCTCTCTCCTCCAACTTCTTTTTTCTTGTAATCAAGATAATATTCTTGTTCTCCATAGTCTCCCTGTTACTTTTATCTCTTGGTGGTTATGGAAATTCCTTGAAATTCTAGATGAAAATGACGAATTTTTGGTGGAAGGATCAAATTGTAACAAAAGAAAAGTTTTTTACATCTCTCCCCCTCCCTCACATTGGAAAGATGGGAGGATCATCTCTTTTTTTTTTCATCATCTTTCTTTCCTTTTATTCTAGCTATTTATAATAAAATATTAATAAAATATCTCATTAAAATATTAATAAAGTAATATTTATCTAATTAAATAATTATAAAATATCATCAAAATATCCTTAACATCATCGTTGCCTTTTAGAGTTCTCTCTCTTTCTAATTGACCATTTTGTCATTGAATAATCACTTAATTTGATAAAATTATAATTTAGTCCCTTTTACTTTTTTCGCTTATTCAATTTGGTCCTTATTCATCCACTTTTCACTTTAACTTTTCCATATTTATACTTATGCCACAAAACTTTTTGCATATCTACAATTTAGTCCCTTCCTTAATTTAATACATTATGTTTTGCTTCTTGATTTAACTTTGTTTTGATATCTTGCAACTTTCGTTTTGTTTGATCTTATAAATTTTTTTCGCTAAGATTTTATCTCATATTATTTACTACAAAGGGAATTTTGATAATGTTACAAATTCCCTATATAAAGGAAGTGCAAGCAGTAAACCTCTCTCGTAGAAATCAACAAGCAAAGGAAAGGAATCCAATTTTGCCGATTTACCAGCTTTGACTTTGGGAGGAAGGAATCAGAGAGAAAAACAATGGTGGAAGAGGGACAAGTAATCAACTGCCACACTGTTGAGTCATGGAAAGAGCAGCTTCAGTTGGCTGAAGAGTCCAAGAAACTGGTAAAAATCCATGTTTTATCTGTTTATTTGATAATCATGTTTTGGCTTTTAAAACCTTCAGTGGACTTAGAACTTGGATTTTGATTTTTAATAATTAAGTAATTTTCTGTTTTGTCTCATTAAACGTGACAATCGAATATTTATATACATGGTTACTATTTATGGAATTGACGTTCTTAGTAAACTATTGGACACCTATGTTGTTTTGGGCTGCCTTTGGATTTTATGGTCCCTACATGCGAACTCCTTATGTATATGCTGTTGGAACATTTTCAAATATTTATAGTTTTTAATAACTATAAATGAATGGGTATAATTAATTAAAAGATTATATCTTTTAATTTTTTGAAAAAAATTATAACTATTTAAATAATATTATTTGAATAGTTGTAATTAAATGAATAATAATGTTTTATTTTAAAAACATTATTATTCGATAAGGTACCTATTGATTAAAGATGTCTCTATGAAGAGACATGAAAATTCCTATAAATAGGAATCAGATTTCATTGGAGATATACCAACAAAAATTTCTAATATTCTTTCTCTCTTCATTCGTTATCTAATATTGTTAGATTGTTCTATAAAGTATTACTACGAAATCCTTTATAGAAATTGGTTTTCTTGTCATACATTGCTCGATTGTGTAGTGGGCTATTCTCAAATCGATGCAAAGCGCAAATAGCCATTGGCTTCATTGTATCCTCGAGGTTAATTTGCCTAGAACTCGTTTGCACACCAAAGATAGGTGGGGGCGAATATAACCTTAAAGATAGTGATTTGATACCGCCTTGGAGCCTTGTCCTATTTCTTCTTACATTCGAGTTTTCGTTCGTGTGTTCGAGATTTTCCTCACGGAGTTTTGTACTAACAATTTTAAGGTTATATTCATAATGACTACCGCAACTCACGAAAGTGGAACACTAAGGAGTTGGCTTCAATTTTGTCAAACTTGATCGGTTTGATGGTGGCAATTTTCGACGATGGCGAAAAAGATGCACTTCTTATTATCAACTTTGAAGATTGCATATGTTTTGGATACCCTAAGACACGAGGAGGCGAAAACGAATCATTGTCTTTAACCCGAGAAAGACAAAAATGGGACAATGCTGATTACATGTGCATAGGCCACATATTGAATGGTTTATCTGATGGTTTGTTCGACACCTACCAAAATGAGGTCATCGCTAAAGAATTATGGGACAAATTGGAGACAAGATACATGGTGAAGATGTTACAAGTAAGAAATTTCTTGTCGGTCGTTTCAATAATTATCAAATGATTGATGGTCGTTCATTATGGAACAATTTCATGATATTGAAAGATCTTGAATCAATTCAAACAATATGATATGAAAATGGATGAAATGATTGTTGTATCCTCCATAATAGACAAACTTCCTCCATCTTGGAAAGACTTTAAAAGAAGTCTAAAACATAAGAAAGGGAAATATCTCTTGAGGCTTTGGCAAATCATCTTCGTATTGAAGAAGAATATCGAAAGCAAGATCGAATCTAAATTCGAAAATGCCAAAGTGCATGTTACGGAGGAAATACAGACTACTAAACCATTCAAGAGAAAGTTCAAGCAGTGATAGAGCACCTAAGTTTAAAAAGAAACAAAAGGGCTCATGCTATCATTGTGGTAAGCGGGACATTTCAAGAATGAATATCGATTCTTAAAGAAGAAATCATCTTCTAAGGCGATAATAACGAAAAGTTCGTTGCAATGATATATGAAATTAATATGGCACAAGATGATAATACATGGTGGATTGATCTTGGAGCAACCAAACACGTGTGCAAAGACAAAAGCATGTTCACAAAGTTTACACAATATGAAAATGACAATGTCTTGTACATGGGCAATTCTTCCACCATGACAATCAAAGGCAAAGGTCTGTTGAACTACAATTCACTTACGGAAAGGTTTTAACCTTAAATGATGTATATTATGTACCGAAGTTAGAAAGAATTTAGTGTCTGAAGTCACATTAAATAAGTTTGGTTTCAAACTTGTTTTTGAAGCGCGATAAATTTATTTTGTCTAAGGGAGGAATTTTTGTAGGGAAAGGGTATATGTATGAGAGTATGTTCAAACTAAATATTGTCAATAAAAATGAAAATACTATTTACGCTTATATGGTTGAATCTTTTTGTTTATGGCATTATAGATTAGGTCATTTGAATTATAGAAAATTGAATGACATGTATAAGTTAGATTTAATTCTGTTTTTAATAATAATATTGAAAATGTAATACATGTATATTGACTAAAATTACAAGAAACCCTTTCCTAAGGTTAAAAGAAAAACAAAATTGCTTGATTTGATACATAGTGATTTATGTGACATGCATAATACTCCTACATTAGGTGGAAAGAAATATTTTGTTACTTTTATTGATGATTGTTCTAAATATTGTTATATATATTTATTGCATTCGAAGATGAAGCGCTTGATAAATTTAAAGTTTATAAATCAAGTTGAACTTCAATGTGAATCATTTATCAAGTGCTTAAGATCGGATAGAGGTGGGGAATACTATAATCCAAGTTATTTTGAATTCATGGGATTGTCCATCAAGTTTCACCCTTATACACCATAACAAAATGGTGTAGGTTGAAAGGAAAAATAGAGTATTAAGCGAAATGGTAAATTTAATGTTATCATATTGGTCTTGGACAAGGTTTTTGGGGAAAATTTGTTCTAACGACTTGTCATATATTGAATAGAGTTCCTAATAGAATTTGAGCATGAAATTTGGGCCACCGGAGCCCGACCAAGGCCCGCTTGAAAAATGGGAGGTTCGGGTAAAATATAGGCCGAAAAATGGGCTTGGACGAGAAAGTGAGGCCGTTTAAAAATGGGCAGACCTCGAGTAAAATTTCTTGGCGACTTGCTTTACTGCAAGAAATCATTAAAGGCAAAAAAAATATTTTTAAATATTATTTTCTTATTGTTTTCTCTTTATTTTACTACCATTTTACTATTATGTTTCTATTATTTTGTTGTTATTGTTTAGATATTATATAAAACTTATTTTATTGTTAATTTTGTTATTATTTTAAAGACATTTGTTAATTTTGTTATTATTTTAGAGGCATTTGCTTGTTAAGTTGCATCTATTTTAGTGTTATTTAAGTCTACATATTTTTAAAATTTATTTTCAATTTGTTGAAAAATATTTATTTTGATTTTTAATATTTTGATGTATTATATATATTTAAAATTATATAAAATATTATAAAAATTAATCTGGTAGTAGAAATTTGGGCAGTTTTAATATTTTATATGGGTGGGGCTTGGGCAAAATTTGGGCCCATTTTTGGGCCGACCAGCCGAACCCAATCAATCAGCCTAAATTTTTAGTTGAGCAGGACCGAACTCGGCCGAGCCCGGCCCGCCCATGCTCACCTCTAGTTCCTAATAAGGAAAACTAAAATAACCCCTTATGAACAATAGAAGAAAGGAAACCAAACCTTAATTATTTAAAGGTTTGGGGTTGTAGAAGCTATTGTCAAAGTTCCAACACCTAAGCGTAAAAGTTAGGTGAAAGAGGAATTGAATGCATATTTATAGGATATGCACATAATAGCAAGGCATATAGGTTCATGGTAATTGAACCAAATGATTCAATTTCAATTAAATCATTATTGAATCAAGAGATGCTATTTTGATGAAAATAGATTTAATTCTATATCAAGACAATTGCGACCACAACAATTGATTCATTCTTCAAATGAGAATGAGATTCCATTGGAACTTGATAATAATGATGAATCTTGTCAAGAATTAAGAAGAAGTAAGAGGATTAAAAAGGTCAAAGATTTTGGACCAGATTTCATGATGTTTCTTGTAGAAGGAAAAGGTGAAAGTATATATACTAAGATACCTTATTGTTATAATACAAAATCGATCCTATTACATTTGAAGAGGCAATGAAATCTCAAGACTCGCTTTTGGAAATCAACAATAAATGATGAGATGGATTCAATAATGGGAAATCAAACTTGGATCTTAGTTGATCTTCCACCGGGTTCCAAACATATAGGTTGTAAATGGATCTTCAAAAAGAAAATGAAGGTCGATGGAACAAGGTATTGATTACTTTGATACCTATGCTCCAGTAGCAAGAATTGCTACAATTAGACTCTTAATATCACTTACATCCATATATAATTTGGTTGTTCACCAAATGGATGTTAAAACTGCATTTTTAAATGGTGAATTGGAAGAGGAAGTGTACATGGAACAACCGGAAGGATTTGTTGTTCTAGGACAAGAGCATAAGGTATGTAAGCTTGTTAAATCTTTATATGGACTTAAACAAGCACCAAAACAATGGCACCAAAAGTTTGACAATGTTGTTTTAGCTAATGGTTATAAAATAAATGAATCTGATAAGTGCATATATAGCAAATTTGAAAATGGAAAAGGTGTCATAATTTGCTTATATGTAGATGACATGCTCATTTTTAGCGCAGTTTGGAACAAATAGAAAACACAAAGAAATTTTGTCAAACAACTTTGCTATGAAAGATATGGGTATAGCAGATGTTATTCTTGGGATTAAAATAACCGAGATGAAAGCATCGTAGCTTTATCACAATCACATTACATTAAAAATGTGCTTAAAAGTTTGATCTTTTCAATCGTATACCAAGCATCTACACCCATGGATCCTCAAATAAAATTAGTATCTAATCTGGTAGGAAAATTGATCAATTGAAATATGCAAGTCTAATTGATTGTCTTATGTACATTATGACTTGTACAAGACCGGATATTGCATATCTTGTTGGGAAATTGAGTAGGTACACAAGTAATCCAAGTAGTTTGCATTGGCAAGCATTGAATAGAGTACTTAGGTATTTAAAGAAAACTATTAACTATGGATTGTGTTATAATGGATATCCTCCAGTTTTAGAAGGGTATTCGGATGCTAGTTGGATTACAAGTTTGGAAGATCATGCATCTACTAGTGGATGGATCTTTATTCTTGGTGGAGGAGCCATTTCTTGGGGTTCCAAGAAACAAACTTGTATTCTTGATTCCACCATGGCGCAGAATTTATTGCATTAGTCATTGCATCTAAAAAGCGAGAATGGTTAAGAAATTTGCTTTATGATGTACCTTTATGGCCTAAGCCAATTTCACCTATTTCATCAGTTGTGATAGTGAGGCTACTCTAGCAAAGGCATATAGCCAAGTATATAATGGAAAGTCTAGACACATTGGATTAAGACATAGTTATGTTAGACAATTAATCTCGATGGAGTGATCACTATTAGTTATGTGAGGTCAAGTGAAAATTTTGCAGATCCTTTGACAAAAGTCTTGCTAGAGATGCGATAAAAGGACCTCAAAAGGGATGGGACTCAAGCCCAATAATTAGAGTCATCCATGATGGAAACTCGACTCAACGCTTGGTATAACGTCAAGTCTTGAGTTCAATGAGACAAAGTACATCATTAGTATGTGATTTGTTAGCACTATAAATAAATTCATCCTAAGATTAAAGTGCTAGGTACCGTAATGATAAGGGAAGGATGAGTAATGTACTCTTAATGGACCCATAACATAAATATGTTAGAGTGTTATAATTACGGGAACACTTTTGATGGGATCTACCTATGTGAGTGGAAGTGTGGCCATTTCTAGGAGCTCAAGGGCTTGGCTCTGACATCATTCATGAAAAGAGGACACAGACACATGGCCATAATAGTGTCCCTAGATATTATGCATTGACCGATGTTGAAATCATTGTGTGAGATGTGTTCGATTAATCAAATGAAATAGTTGGTTCAAAGCTTAGTCTACCATGCAATTTCGATTAACTTTAATATGTTTTCACTAAGTGAAGGTTCAATCGTAAGATACCTTCATTTATGCAAATTGATTTCAAGAATATCAAAATCTAAATATTTTGAAAATGGGGAGATTGTTGGAACATTTTCAAATATTTATAGTTTTTAATAACTATAAATGAATGGGTATAATTAATTAAAAGATTATATCTTTTAATTTTTGAAAAAAATTATAACTATTTAAATAATATTATTTGAATAGTTATAATTAAATGAATAATAATGTTTTATTTTAAAAACATTATTATTGATAAAATACCTATTGATTAAAGATGTCTCTATGAAGAGACATGAAAATTCTATAAATAGGAATCGATTTCATTTGGAGATATACCAACAAAAATTCTAATATTCTTTCTCTCTTCCTTCATTATCTAATATTGTTAGATTGTTCTATAAAGTATTCTGCAGAAATCCTTTATAGAAATTGATTTTCTTGTCATACATTGCTCGATTGTGTAGTGGGCTATTCTAAATCGGTGCAAAGCATAAATAGCCATTGGCTTCATTGTATCCTTGAGGTTAATTTGCTCGGAACTCGTTTGCACACGAAGATAGGTGGAAATGAATATAACCTTAAAGATAGTGATTTGATACACGCCTTGGAGCCTTGTCCTATTTCTTCTTACATTCGAGTTTTCGTTCGTGTGTTCGAGATTATATGCGAAGTGAGACACGAGCTCCTCTTGCGAGCACCTCGTGGCATGTGCGAGCTGAGACAATGAATTCCCGTTGCTGACTTCTCATTGTAAAGCTTGCGCGTATCCATTTGGTAGGGCTTAACCGTGTGTCCAAGCCGTGTGGACTAGTTCAGCCCGTGTGGCTCCTGTACCTTGCTCTAATTTTTCGTTTTTAACTCCTTTTGCTCCCAAATGCTCTTCTAGGTATAAAAACATGAATTTAAAGTATTAGGAGCATAAAATTCACTATTAATCGAATAATTTCCCAAAAATGCATTAAGGATGAGACTAAAATATGTTATTTTTAACACCTATCAATGATATTTTAAAAGCTTTATCATACTCAAGATTAGCTTTTCTTGGGTAGGACGTGGTGCATTTCACAGCTTCATGGAGAGGGACATGTCGTGTTATTGCACCAGTCCTGGCAGATCTTGCTAAGAAGCTGCCTAATGTAACATACTTGAAGGTGGATGTGGATGAATTGAAGGTTGCGTTATGTAATTAGATTTTGATTTGTATTAAACTTTGACTGAATAAAAAGGATGGTAGAAGTAGTTATTGTTTTCTTGACGAATTCATTGTTTTATTTATCTCTCAGACCGCGGCGGAGGAATGGAATGTGGAGGCCATGCCAACATTTATCTATCTCAATGAAGGCAAATTGATTGACAAAGTTGTGGAGGCAGAGAAAGATGAGTTGCAGCAGAGAATAGTCTTGACCAACTTGGTGCACAAAGTATGAAATAGAACTTGTATTCTACTGCTTCAACTTTGTTTCTGAAACTAGAATATCATAAAGATCTGTCTTTGGATAGATACGAAATAATATGCGGTTGTTGTGTTCTGCTACTATTTGCTTCAGTATATTAAAATTGTTTGTTTTTCTGAGCTCAGGAATTGACTTCCCTGTTAATAGCAAATAAAATCTGGAAACAATAATGATCCATTTCTTGAAATCAATGTTGAACAATACTGTTAACTGCTTTGCATTTTGAGAATGAATTTGGCGCTCATCTCAGTAGAGAGAGATGGCCAAAAATGGGATTTCAAACTCAGATATTAACAGGCTAGCTTGCCATCAGCCCCCATTTCTTTACAGAGGATTCTTTTCGTGCATGTGAGTTTAATGACGGCTGCCTAAGTAACACAAATAAAACAATAGTGAAATAGAATTTAGACAGTGAAACTGGGATGTCTTCTCCACCTATATTCTTGCACCTTGTTTTCCTTCCCAGCTCCCAGACTTGTGGTGTTGTCTAGGCAATGTTTATAAAACTGATCTCCTCACAAGAGATATTTTTGATACATCTCCACCAAGTTCTTCAAAGACTACCAACAAATTTTTTGTTGGCTTTAGCCATGATCTTGGAACGTGGTACCTAAAAGGAATCCAGAAGATGAGGAGCTTAGAAGTATTCAAATATAATCGTATTTTATGCTAACTGCATCATGAGAAGTTCACTGAGCTTAGACGTATATGGAGTTTGAGGATATACCATCTTTGGGTTGGCTGGTCACAACCACTCTGGCACTTTGTAGTTCGGAATGTCCCCAAGTAACTACAAGTACCGCAGTTACCCTTTGCATAAGCCATCCAATATCTTCCTAAGCTTTGTCCGTTAATCCATACTTGACCCTTTCCCATACTCCGCATATCCAAAGCCAATGGTTCATTACCTCCCGGGGCATTGAAATACGTCTGCCATTTCCAGGACACGGTTTAGCTTCTAACGTAAGGCCAACAAAAAATAATGACAAAATGCCTTATTCACCCCTTACCTTATACCATGTCATAGCCTGCCGGCTCCGTGCAGCTAGTGAACCTCGAATCCATTCACCTCTAATCCATTCAACAGACGAGACTCCATGGGGAGAGACCAAATTCATTGCTTCTCCTCTTAAGCCAACCTGTTTGAGAGTGGTTATGTGAGCCTAAGCAACTTTTTCCCGGAATTTAATAAAGCATTATCGAAACAGGCCAATTATAGTTTGTGCAGACCAATGCAAGTTGTCAAACCTGGTACGACCATTTCTGCCACGTCAAATCCTTCTTTCCTTGGTTAAGGCCATGCAACAATACACTTTGGATTCCAGTTTTCCATGTCTCGAAATGCAGTCCATCATTCTTCACACCACCATAAATTCGTGTCAATAATTGTAAAACTTTATAGTGTATTGAGTTTAAAGTGTTGATTGGGACAAATTCAGTTCTGCCCCATCCCATCCTAATGGACCCGGATGTAAAGGAAATGTCTGAATTATGTGATAGCTAACATTTGCATCCAGATAAGCATGGTCAAGAGCAACTAACCGGCAATCCAACAGCTACGCTGAGGAGTGCAATGTGATTTGTTCCAGCATGTAGGTTTACTGGTCCTGTATATGTGAATCTCCTGTTTTCCCTAGTTCCATATGCTGACCCTGTAATGTACTATACGCCTTAGTATGACTTAAGCAGATACAAGGCACAGTGCCCTTAGTATGTAATGCAGGTCAATCATATTTCTTGCGAGTAAATCTACAACCAACCTGAAAACTGTCCGTTCACAAAAACATGAAGAGCATGGCCAGCTGAATCCACATTGAGAGTGGGTTTTTGTCCTCCTCGCAGAAACGATTCTGATGGACTAATATCAACACTGGGATGACATTTAACCAAGAAGAAATTATTCATTGGCTAATCGCCTCTATCGATTTAAATTTAATATTAAACCTCAAGTGTCTTGAAATGCAGTGCCTCACCTGGTTGTGTACCACAGGTAGTCACTATTATCTCTGGTAACATTCATTTGCTCCAAGAGTCCAGGAGCTGTGATTCTTGAACTTGCTCCTAGAGAAGAAATGTCTTCATCATAAGCCTCCCATGGGAACATCTTGGTGTTTGTTGGCAGCATTTGAATCCGTGAGGTTTTAACTCCAACCTTGATGCACATAGGATAGTTATATAAGGATTTCCGTAGGAAAATCGAAAGATTTAAAGAAAAAAGCCTTAAACTACGCTAAAAAGATCTGAATTCACTTACTAATGCAGTGTTAAACGCCACATTTTTGCAATCCGGAAGAATGCTAATAGACCAAGGGGGCAAATCGTAGTGCCTGTTATTAAACGTCACCCTTGCAGCAGATTTCATATGGAAATTTGAGAGAAAAGCAGCACAGCCTCCTTGCCTTGAAGAGAATACATGGGCCTTTAAAGTAATCATGATTAACATTATCAGTTGAAAGTTCTTTTTGCAAATCATCCTACTATCAACATATAATAAGAGTGATCATTGACCAAAGAAAGCTTACTTGATGATAGGTTCCTAAGGAAGTAACAGTAGGATCTGAGGAAACTAAAGCATGTTCACATAGCTTAATAGCCCTATGAAGCTCCTTCAGATGATCGTATTTAGGCTGTCGGATTAAACCTAAACGAGGTAAACTTGTCAGTCATTTCCATAACTCAGAGTTCAAAGACAAAACCCCTAAAATATTTCGTTATATGTTCAAAAGTCAGATCTAACTGCTCCTGTAAAACTAAGATAAGGCACGCTTAGATTGTGAAAGATTAAGAGAACTTCACAATCGTGGTTTTAACTGCAATGAGATTTAACTCAGTTTCTCACCATATTCATCAATTGGAGCATCATAGTCGTAACTGGTTGTAATAAACGGTCCTCCAGCAGTCCGTCCAAAGTTGGTTCCTCCATGGTACTATCAAAAACAAAAGGAGCATAAACTGGTAAGCTTAAACTTGTTGCTATTAACGTGAGTATTTTGAATTAAAACCAAAATGAACATGGTAACTAACCATGTAATAATTAACATATGAGCCACCCTTTTGTATGAAACGAGCAACGCCAAATGCCAGGTCTTGAACCGGGCGCTGGTGAATTGGGCCACCAAATTCTGTAAACCTTCTCAGTATCGGGGGAACAAATATCGGATAAAGGAATGGAGAAATCAGCATTTCTAACGTTAATCCACTATCAATTCCAAACATCAGCCAAAAAGATTTGCAAAGAAAGTACTAACCAGCCACTCCAAGCCTCCGTCCACATCGTGGGCTTGTAAGGTTTGTTGGGTGAGAATCCATCACAGTAAAAACCATTACACGCATTTATCTGAAATCAAGATACGAGGGTAAACAGAGTCAAGGGCTTTTGAGATGACATTAAACTCGGTAAGGATGAAAAAGAAAAATGATTGAAGTAGATCATTGCCTACCACAGGGTCTGGGGCGTCATCTTCCTTGCACATTACCCATGGGACCCCTGTATTAAGTTCAACAGCCATTTTTGCAGCCCAATTAATGTATGCATGACCAGCTGCTCCAAGTGCCCTACTCTCAGGTCCATATTCATTTTCAATCTGCACAAAAATGAATTAGTGTAAAAGAGATAAACAAGCTTAAACATAGTCAATCAGTTCATTGCTGATTTAAGCAATATACAAAGCCCCTAAAACTAGAAACCATAAATGCCACAAATAGCAAGAATCTCATACCTGAGACAAGATGATGGGGCCACCTTGTGACGCAAAAAGTTTTTCATTCTTCATCATTTGTACAATTTTCTGGGTAAATCCTTGCATCGCCCTCTGTAAATAAAATGAAAAAAGTTTTCCATTTTAGTAAAGTAACAGAAAGAAAACAAAAAGGTATAAATTAAAGGGAGAAAAAGAACACCTTGAAGGGCTCATTATCAGTTCTGAAGCTGATACCAGGAACATACTTTAGCCAAACAGGAAATCCTCTGTAGCAGAGCGAGAATGTAAATTGTAAACCACTCAATTAAACAAAATAAATAAAAATACATTAAATTACAACATATCTTTTTATCAAGCCAAACGATATAATAAAAATAGTAACTACCCAAAATTCCATTCTGCACAAATATAAGGTCCAATGCGAAGATGAACATATAGTCCCAGTTTTTGCACTGTCTTGATAAACCGTACAAGATCATATCTTCCCTCGAAATTATACTGAAAAAAAAAAAACAGAACTCCAAATGAAATGTTAAAAGAAGTTAAACTAAAAAAACATAGAATTCAAAGATAAAATGAGCCATTTGAGATCTAAGGTAGTACATTGCCAGGAGAAGGTTCATGGCCATTCCAAAAGACATATGTGTCTATGACATCCAAGCCTCCATCTTTAGCTTTCTTAATAAGATCGTCCCACATCTAAATACAGCGGGGAAAACACCCAAAAAAATCAGTCCTCTGCTTTTAAAAGTTTTGAGGGATTGTTTTTTTTTTAAAAGTGAAGAGACTATACCTCAGGAGTGCTTCTGGGATAATGAATGGAGCCGGAGATGAGGATTCTCCTTTGTCCATTGATGAGAATGGCTTTCTTATCATAGGTAATGCTGCACTGGATTAGCTTAGAACTCGCTAAAAAGGCTGTGAAGAAGAAAATCAACAGCTTGGAAACTGAGCTAGTTTCCATTTCTCTTCAACACAAAGTCAACTTGGAGGGAAATTTTGAAACCAAAAAAAAACTTGAATTGGTGGAGCAGAGAGAAGATAGTAAAGACACTGATCTGCTACTCTGAAACTAGCGTTGTTCTTTTCACAGTTCACATAAAAGTTCTGAACTCTGCGTGTCTTTATATGTACTTGGGATATGTTGGTCGCAGTTAAAAAGTAATGGAAGAATCCTCAACATTAAAATATTGGAGAAGCAAACAGTAGCAAAGAAAAAAAAAAACTTTGTATAATTATGTTTCCATCCCTCGAGTTCAGTTTAAAAACTTGAAATGTTTTGGGTTTTGATTGTATTAAAAATAAAAGAGTAAAAAATCATTTCTATGGATTGATAATTGGATATATATTTATAGGAGTTACTATCATTGAATGTGATGATGAATAAAACTTGAAGTTCAAGTGAAGTATAGAAATTTAGGAAATGCTAATAAATGACAACTCTAAAGCAAGTCCTCCATTCAAAATCACTAATTAGTACAAAAGAAAAACAAATCTCGAAAAAAAGTTACTATCCCCAGTTTCTTCTAATATGTAGCTTAAAGCAGAACATTTTCGAAGTAGGAAAAAAAAATTTGTTTTTATGATGGGTTCATTCTAAATTTTTTTTTTATTAAAGTTACATGGTTTGAAATTCAAATCCTTAAACTACTTTACTTTTTGCTTATTTCGAGTTAATTTTTAAATAAAAGTTTTTATTGTTTACTTTTTAATCAAATGAAATCAAGTCCAGAACTCTTAACTATTCATATTATATTGAAACAATAATTAAAAAAATTATTTATGAAGGAAATATATAGCTTAATCAATGAAATATCACACATCTAATTTACTATCCATATCCCACATACAAAGCTGTAATAATATTGTACAGCATGTATTGCTCAAACTTTTATGATTTAAATCAATTTCATACCAAATGTGATGATAGAGAATAACCCTTTTGTGTGGTCTCTGCATGTGCAAATCATTTCTTTGTGTCGTTTCATTTCATTTTCATTAGAGTCCCTTTTTCGGATAATGCAATTCCTCAACCACACCCTCAAAAAATTATAAATGAAGTTAAATACTTACTATGATCGCGACGGTGGCATGCGACATACTATCGTGTTTTTTGTCAGTTCATGTACTGCACACTCTCTTCTATCCCGTCTGGCATGTGATGTGTTTTGTTGCCATTTGATCATTCATACAACAATGAAGATTCTAGCTTTAGGGTTTTCATTTCTTTTGTTAACCCATTTCTTAAATAGCTTTCGTTTTCCAAGTTAAAAAGATAGTATTGTGCGGATTTGAGCTGTACTGAATATGGAAGCAGATTAGTTGCAGAATAAAGAAAAGTTTGTTGTCTTCTGCTTTACTTCATCTTGATGTTCTGTTTCTGTGTGTTATCCCTATTGGTTCCCTTAAAGAAGAATCTTGACCAAAAGAAAAAAACACAGTTGGCTGGCTTAGAGCATAAGGTACTTAATTAATGTTTTAGGTTGAAAATTGGTTTAGAGCCAATGTGGATTGGTTGAGCATGTTCACCTTCCTTGCCCATGTGCACCATGCAATTATATATACAACAAAATCTGACCGCATTTCACTTCTGTCGTTTACGATGTTTCATAGGAAATTAGGAAGATCTTAGGTGACCAAAAACATAACCCTAAGACATCGGGCTCTTGTGTTTGTGTTTGTAAGGTCCCCTTATTAGATAACCATAATTCAATAAAATATCTGAGGTTTATTTTTATTTTTCTAGTGCAATCACAACTTTTCTTGCAGTTTAAGTTGGGAGGAGGGGTGTGGGGTTACATACAAGGTCGAATATTGGTCATAATGTCCTCGCATTATTTATCACTAAACCAGGAATAAGTTTGATGGCCTTTTTCTCATCAAGTTAATGTTTAATATTATTATTATTTTATATAAAATGTCACAATCTGAAAAAGCAAAATAGGCACTGAGATTCAAACTCATAATTTTTAAATATCATGATTGATTATAAAATCAATTTAACTAAACTTCGATGATTAAATTTTATTTTAAACCTCCTCTTCCCTATTGGTTTTTATTTAAAATATTAAATAGCAGTACACAGGAATTAAGATAAAATTGTATTCGAATTTGTATATTACTTTCATTATTACGTCTACTCAAGCTTCTATAAAATATTTGTTAAAAGGGTGTTCTTTTATTTTCATCATTAAATTATAAAAATTTTCAATTTTATCTTCAACCTTTTAATCATTTTGTATTAATCACTTTTTCGTTAAATGATAAAAGAAAAATATGACGTGAGTTTTTTCTACTTAGTATAATAATATAATTAGTCTTGATATTTATTCACTCTATTAATTTGATCTTAATTCTAAATAATTTAATAAATTCAATCCTTTCACATTTATAAATTTTATCAATATGATCCTCAAACACATAAATAAATATAAATATAATTAAAACCTTAATGATCGAAAACATTAAAAGGAAAAAGAATTGAATGAATCCCGGGAAATATAGTCAGTGACCCAGCAACCCTCCCTGGGGTCTCCAAAAATAGTGGAAAAGGAGACCCAAAGAGATTAATGCAATGCAATTTTCTTCACTGCTCTCAACATTTTGTCAAAACAGAGCAGATCAATTGCATGCCATTCATGCAGTAGTGGAGTCGGGTGATGATGATGATGCAGCCCTCTTCTTGGCAAAGTATTCCTTAGCTCAAGCAAGGTTCTTCGCAACCGATAGCTTAACCCACTTCTTTCGTCTCGGCAATACAGTGTGAGAGCAACCGGCAGCCTCAAGCTTTTCCCTTTGCAGATGTTGGGAAAATCATAATTACATGTGTTTGAGAATCAAAATTCATAAAATTTGTAAATATGAAGGGTTAAGTTTATTGAATTACTTAAAATTATGATCAAATTGATAAATTGTATGAATATTGAGAACTAAATATATTATTATATTAGTTAGAAAAAAAATGACGTTATCTGCTTAATAAATAGTAACCAAAACAGAAACAATTTAAAATGTATTTGAACCAAATTACAAGGATCATTAAAGAAAACCTCTATGTTCAAATCAAACCTCTTAAGGTAAGGGCATTAACTCACCCTTACACCTTGAGATAATTTAGGCAGCTTAACAATTCAAAACCAAACCCTGTCTAATTAAATTTCAGTTTTTTTTGGTTATATATAGGGGTGGATTCTGAAGTTAAGTTTTAGGCAACTAATAAAAATTTCAATGAGAATGTTTTTTTTATTATTATTTAGATGTCTAATTAAATTTTTATAAGATAAATGAGAATTTTTAAAAAATTTGGAGGACCAAGCCCCATAAAGATCGACCTCTGTGCTTATATAATGTGTTAATTAAATTGGAGTTACAATTTGACACAAACTTAATTAAAAAATTTATTTAAAATTGATTTTCAATAAAATAATAAATATTAATACAATAATATTTCCATCTTTTACTATTTAATAAAAAATCAAGTTAAAAATTTACTTTAAAGTCTCAATTTTAGGTTTCAATCAAAATGTCATTGACAACTAAATAAATTTAATAAAAAAATTAAGTAGGGAGTTTTGGGGTTATTAGTTATTAGTTAATAGTAGTGTTTAAGAGATGGACATATTCGCCTACTCATGTGGATCCTGACAGTTACCTAATATTTATAATCTTGGGTATGGTTGTTGCATGATTAATTAAAGTAGCAGTTAACGAACAATTATATACAACTCAGCAATAAAGCATGCATATGCAGACATACAACCCCGATGCTCATTTCTAAGCTTTTCTTTCTTCAAAACCACTATATTTAATTTTTCAATTTTTTTTTCCAAACTCAAATTAACATTTTCACTTGGTGTTCTGTTTTAACCTCAACAGATCAGGTACGTATATATATTTTAAAGTGTGAAAAAAATAGTGAGGAAATCAAGCTAATAATAACTTGATTGTCTTTGTTGACCTTTATATATGACGACAAATTGAAGATAATATAAAGTGAAGATAGAGGATGCTATCAGTCCGGTGACGACTATGGCGAATGAATTAGGCAATAAAGTTGATAAGGAATTTGGGACCTTTATGTACTTGTGTGGATGTAATGAGTAATTTAGGGGGCACCGTTAGTTAGCCGTTTGTTTCTTTCCATTTTTCAAGTAGTGTTTTTAAAGCAAGAAGTTGTGTCCCGCTAGACCTCCGTTCCGTTTACGTCGGTGGAAGCAACATATTCAAAGAAACATGCCTTTTCTATTTTGGTATGATTTAAAATATTTGTCCACTTTTGATAATAACAAATCTAACAACCTCTTAAACTATTGTTTACAGCTTAACGTGATCTTTGGATCACATCACATGAAGTTTAATAACTAATAAACACTCGTTTCTATCACGGTCCTCCCCACCATCATCATGCGCTTAGAAATGAAGGGCTTTATTAGTCCCACATATAGTTGGGGAAAACCTTTCGTAACAACATTAATTCAAACTAACTCAACTTATATATTTTTTTAGTGCAGTTATTTTTGCGTTAGTTTAGTCAAACTCTATACTTTTTAGTTTACCCCACTAAATTAAAGTAATAATGTTTGAGCCAAATTAAATTGGTTGATTAAACAGATTGAAATGAGAATTGATTAGAGGATTGATCCGAAAATAATTTTAAACTAATTAGATCGAGAACCAGTTGAATTGAGGGTTGGACAGAAATTTTTAAAATTTTTTAATTAGATCGATGAATCAGTGGCCTGACTGGTTCGACCATTGATCCGATTTAAAAAAATTGAGCTAACGTTACATGGTTTATATATGGACTGTGGTCATATGTTATATATCTGATTATTAATATTCATTATACATTTAGCCGATTAAATTTTAATTTGCTTATTATTATTGTTATCACAACATTTTAAAGATATGAGTTTAAATGTACTAAATACATAATATCCTTCGTATTAGGATAAGATTGAATTCAATTTAAAAGATTTTAATGGTTGAGGATAATTGTTTTTGGTTTTTTAACATTAATTTTGAATTTTCAAACTTTATTTTGATAGAATGAGTTTTTATTTAGATAAGTAAATTTTTTATTCAAAAAGAGCAATATTTTGCTAAATAAACAAGTAAAAACTTCAGCCAATTGCATGACCAATCCCCTTTTTTTGCCTGTCATATTTAAGTTATTTACAGCAATACAAGTTTTAGTAAGCCTATCCCTAACTATATTCTTCAACTGAACAAACAGCGACTCTACAGTTTTCCCTGTATAACCATGAGATCTCCTATTTCTCTCTTGCCAAACCAGGTAGATCTTTGCATTCCAAGCAATCTTTAGTATAGCTGCAAACAAGCTTTTACCCTTAACAGCTTTTTGAATCCATTCCAGTTCATCCTGCCAAGATGCAAACATACAAGCTTGCAATTCACAAGACAGCATTATCAAGCCCCATAATTCTCTTAAATAGGAACAACGCACAAAAAGGTGTCCCTTGTCTCTAAACTATTATGACACTTGACAGAGAACACAAACTGAATCAACTTGTAGACCCCATGCCAGCATTCCGCTCTTTGTAGCCAGCCTATCATGCATCGCTAACCATGCAATAAAAGAATGTCGTGGAATTGAAAAGGTTCCCCATACTAATTTATGCTGGGAATCTTTATTCTGCTTATGTCTCAGAGTATCCCAACTCTTCTTAGCCTTGTAAGCGGTCAGAAAGCCTCCCAACAGTGGCACCAACCTCCTCAATTTTAGTAACTTCCCCCACGACCAACTATGATATTGCTTGGCCTGTACTTGAAAAACATTTTCTCCTTTAAAAACATATGCTTCAATCCAGGCAACCCAAAGAGTCCCTGCCTTCATCCAAACTGCCCACAGATTTTGCAGCATACACACTTTGTTCCAAAGATGTAAATCCCTCACCCCAAGTCCTCCTCCTACTTTGGGATGACATATCTTCTTTACACCTTTTACACCTTTACTGCTCATTCCCAAAGATAAGCATTGCATAATTGAGTGACTTCTTTTACCACACTTGAGGGAATGAACAGTACCCTGCACCAGAAGTTCTGAATGCTAAAAACACTGCAAAAGCTGCAGTCTTCCTGCAAAAGAAAGGTGTTTAGCTGCCCAACATTTAATACTCCCTATTATCTTATCCACCAAATTTTAAATTTTTACAATCCATACTCTTCAACCCTTTTGCAATCAGGGGCACTCCCAAGTACCTTACAGGCAGATTGCCTAGTTTGACCCCAGAAAGCCCTACAATTCTTTATGATTGTTGATCCCATAACAGAAAAGTTCACTCTTGGCCTTATTCATCTGCAATCCAGAAATGCTATAGAAAAAATCCAGAATATTATTCGTAGCAAAAACAGAGCCAGCTGACCCCTTTGCAAACACAAGCAAATCATCAGCAAAACATAAATGTGTTTGCTGAATTTCCCTACATTTGGGATGATATTAAAAGACTCTTCTGCAGCAATATCCAATAACTTACATTAGACATTTATGGCTTTATTTTATTACCTTTGGAGTGAAGTTCAATGTTTTTATTTTATAAATATTTCTAAAAAACGTTATTCTTTTCAAGTAAATGGAAAATATAAATTAATGAATAACTTTATAAACTTTTAGGTAGTTTTTTAAAATTATTTTCTCTATTTCAAATATAAAATTCTTATGCTTACACCATAAAAATAAATTAATTATAAATTAAATAATAATTAAAATTCTATTTTGTTCATATAATATAAATAAACTCGTTTATGTTCATTTAAAAGCATTTATTATTCTATTAGTATATATTAATAAAATTATTTATAGTTTGTGTGTTTAATTTTATTTATAACATAATTATTAATATTAATATTAATATTTAAATATTTTAATCTAAAACCAATATAAATATGTATATATGCTTATTTTTATTTATTGTTTGTTTGTTAATTGTTAGTTATTTATGAACATTGTTGATAAACATATTCAATTATATGTTCATGTACATGCTCGTTTAATTTATACGAATAAATATGAATACATATAATTTTAAATAAATGAACATAAACAAATATTTTGAAATTTATAATGAAATTAAAATAATCAACTAAAACATAAACAAAAATTCACTCATTTCAAACTCAGTTGATTTATTACCCTAGAAGCTAACAGCAAGCAAAGGTCTTAATTCTGATAAAATAAGATGATTGTAATTTTAGCTTCTTCCAATAATTAATCATTAAATTAAAGTCTTTTTAACTCTTTGATTAATGGAAAAAAAAAATACATGTTTGACCTCTCCAAAAATTACGAAATCAATTTAAGTTTTTTTTTAACAAATTTTTTAAAAATTTAATCCTATAAATTTTATATTTTTCTCTCAGCTTTTTTAAAAGCCAATTTAAAATTGTGTTACTTCATTTATTACGGAATTAGCAAGCTGTTAACTTAGCGGGAGGTATCAATTGGTCTTGTCTGTTTGAGATTATCGTTTGGCGCATGTGGAAGAATTGAAACTTGCGCATATTTCAAGGTCTTTCGTGAAGGTCGAATGAGGTTATCAAAGCTTCTCTATGTTGGGCAAAACAGTTTGTATCTGTGATTCTGTGTTAAATCAACATTATAACAGCTCGATTTTGATCCTAATCGGAATAGTGATTTTGGGACCACAAATTCGAGTTCAAAAAATATTTTAATATTATTTTCTGTGTTAATTATGTGCAAATTTACATGTGTGAAAGTTTTGTGAATTAATTTTATTGTTTGTGTATTTAATTTGATAAAAAGGCTTAATCGCGTAAAATGAAAATTTGATGGTTAAATAGGAAAATACTTAATTGTTGTTGTCTTTATAATTTGGAGGTTCTATGATACAAATAGTCCATTATATAAATTAGTGGACGGCATTAAGGTTATTTTATATAGATTTTTATGTTATATGTAAAAGTTAAAATAATAATTAATATATTTTAATGTTAATATAATAAACAAAACATTAAAAAAAAAAAAAAAGAAGAAGCCATTGTCATCTTTATTTTTACCAACCGAAACAAAAAAAAGAAAAAAGAAAAAAGAAAATTTAGGGTATTTGGAAAAAGAAAATTTAGGGTATTTGGCCATTGTCAAGCTTGATTAAGATCAAGAAAAGAGAAAATCGGATTTGGATCAAGGAAAAATTAAAGTTGTCGACTAGTCGTTCCGTTTCGATTTTTCATTGTCCGAGGCAAGTCTATAAGCATTTAAATGTTCTTATATTCACGAATATATAAATGTTATGCGATAAATTGAATTGTTTGAATATATATAAGCATTGGCCGAATGTGAATATGAGATAGGGAACTATGTTTCTAGTTGGATTCGATCGAGATTCAACGTCTGAAAGTCCCGTATGAACCCTAGGAATAGATAGGATACATATGTCATGACATAGGATTTTCGATATGTGTTATCATGTAAGACCACGTCTGGGACGTTGGCATCGACTTGTGTTTACGTGTAAGACCATGTCTGGGACATTGGCATCGTATTTGATTCGTGTAAGACCCTATCTGTGATAGTGGCATCGATATGTGATTACATGTAAGACCACATCTGGGACGTTGGCATTGTACGAGCTTCCGACTATCCACGTATCCTTTTTAATTCCGAACGGTTCAACGGGTAATATGATAAACCATAATATTGACATATTATAATCCGACATTTAGCATGTTTTTGGATGATTTATCCTTTTAATTATGGAAATAGGTGCTCTTAATCCTTTGTTTTCATGTTTTATACTCAGGAGAGCTCTGGAAGTTGAAAAGAACGAATAACGAACCAAAAACGGAGAAAATGGCCCAAAGTACGAAATCCACACGGCCTGGGCCCAAAACCACACGGCCGTGCCCCGTGAGAAGAGTCGACCATGGCCTGGACCCCGAAAAACACGATCGTGCCTCATCAACAGGTTCGACCATGACCTAGCCACGATTTATAAGGGTGTGTCTCTGGCGCAGGAAAATAAAATTCTATTCGGATTAGGGCACTTAGAGGCAAATAAACATATTCCAAAAGCCTATATAAAGACCCTAAAGGCCAACCTTTAGGGGGCGTTCAACTAGGCCAAAGAGTCGAGCCAGAGCAGTTAAATTCAGGGATTTACTCGTAGAAAGCCAGTTGATTCATCTCAAGAAGCCGGAATCATCCTCGAGACGGAGAAACTCTCCTTCAATTCCTTTAGAGGGTTTTAGGATTTTCTTATGTTTTGTTTTATCTTTTCTTCTGAGATGTTTTCTTTTATTATTATGAACTAAACCCTAAGATACTTGAGGGTAGGGGTGAGCATTCGATCGAATCGAATCGAAAATTTTTGAGTTAATCGAGTTTTCGAATCGTATTTTATCATCCTAACTTAATTTGAAATTTTCTCGAATCGAGTCGAGTGAGACGAAATTCGAATCGAATCGAATCGTTCGAGTTAAATTTAAAAAAAATGGCTTTAGTGTTGTTTATTTTTATGTAATTTTCAAAAAATAATTTTCTTTAAAATTTTAAACATGATCATACAACAAAAATTGAAGTAAATAAGTGAATAAATAAAAGTAACACAACATCAACCTAAATAAACAATATGGGTCCAAATAAACAACAAAAACAATACAACAAGATTATAATAAATAACATAAGTAAAAATCCAAGTAATAATATGAGTCCAAGTAAACAACAACAACATTATAAAAAAAAAAACATAAGTAAAAATTCAAGTAAACAACATGAGTCGATGTAAACAACAACATTATAATAAAAAAAGATATAAGTAAAAGTCCAAAATGTAATAGAAACCTACACCGGTCCAAACAAACAAAAAAAAGAACACACTAAAATCCAATTAACCAACAACAATAACAAACCAAACCAAACTAATAACAATAACACATCGGTTCAAAACCATTATAGAATAGTTTAAGTTTCTTCTTGTGCTTCAAACACCGTTGCCATTGATAATCTTGAAACATCTAGTAAAAGTATTGAATGAGTTAGTTAAATGATAAAATGTTAGCAAAAAAATTTAAATAAACATTTAACTTTATAAACTAATGCTAAGTATATTACCTTCTTGATCTTGGTATTTTGACAAGTCTAGCAAATTTAAAAACAAAATGTTAGTTAAATTATGCTTACTAATATAAATAACACAAAAGCTTATTTTATAAATTAAAATTTATATATTACCATCTTCCATGATTTGAAGTTCATCAACATAATCTTCAAGATTGATGGCATCATTAGATTTTCGAAGCCAATCTTGTGTGCAAACCAAAGCCTCGACCATGAGAGGAGTTAGAGAACTTCTAAAACTATCGAGAACACGTCCACCCGTGCTAAATGCACTTTTCGAGGCAACTGTTGAAATAGGAGTAGCAAGAATATCTCGAGCCATTTGTGAAAGAATAGGAATCTATGATTTGTTCATTTTCCACCACAACAGTAAATCAAATGAACTTGAATTGTTTACTTCTTCATCCTCACCCAAATATCTATCCAACTCAGATTTACTTTCTAATCCAATATGTTTCTTCTTTTGAAGGTATTTTTGTTTGGCCAAGCCCGTTTTCATTTCTAACTGATCTATTTCCATTGAACTACAAAGATTTGTCGAAGAACTAGATCTACCTTCAAACTGTTGAATTCTCCCGGCATTAGAGGAATACTCGTTGAACAAGCAATGCAATTCTCTATCAATCATTTTCATAATGTCATTGGCAACATTAGGAAAAAGTAAGTTGACCCCAAAGTCCAAAAAACTCATTTTGCATCGTGGATCAAAGATGACCGCCAAGTAAACTAGCATGTTGCTCTTGTTTCCTTCACCCCAATACCTATTATATTTATCTCTCATTTTGGAAGCCATAGAAACTATGTCTAGATCTCCACAACTTTGCCACCCATCAAAAAGACAATGCACATTCGTCAATACTTCAAAAAATGAATGAAAGGTATCATGCAAAGATCCTGACACCTTCAGTGTAAGATGATAAAAATGCTCCAATACTTTTATAACTCTTCGAACAATTTCCCAATCATCAAATGTAGGAACTCCATCTCCAGCAGTAAGGTCAAGAAAAAAATTATGGTCATCACGTACATATGATTCAAATGCACGCTCATATTTTTTACCACCTTTAACATCATATATGTTGAGTTCCATCTAGTAGGCACATCTAAGCAATTGAGCCTTACTATCTATCATTTCTTCTTTTACCCGTTGGTTGAATTTTATCAACCTCAATGGTGATGCTCTTATATACCTCACAGCACCTCTAACTCGATCCACAGACACAGAAACATCCTTAATACCGTATTGCACAATAAGATTAAGAATGTGTGCAACACATCTCATATGAATAAATTTTCCATTTGCAGCAGAAGCATTTCGATGATTCAATTTCTTTCTCAAATATTCAATGGCAACACTATTGGCGGATGCATTATCAATAGTAATAGTGAACACCCTCTCAATCCCCCAATCTCGAAGACATTTTTCAATAGCTTGATCTATGCTTTCACCTCTATGAGCGGATATAGGGCAAAAATTTATAATTTTTTTTTGCAACCTCCACTCATCATCCACCCAATGTGCTGTTAAAACCATGTAAGATATCCTCTGCAATGAAGTCCAAGTGTTTGTCGTCAAACAAACTCTACTTATATCTTTTTCAAAACAATTCTTCATCACACTCTTCATGGAGTTAAATAAATCAAGACAATCCCTTCTAATTGTCCAACGAGATGGAAGACTAAAACATGGGCATGCTATAGAAAGAAAGTATTTAAAACTCTCTCCTCTACAATTTTAAAGGAAGTTCATCCACAATTATCATACTGAACCAATGCTTTTCTAATAGCATCTTTATCAAACACAAGTTGATAAATCCGTTGTTTCTTGGCTAACATTCACAAATGTTAATTCGATTGCCGGATCGGAAGTACTACCTCGAGGTCTTTTTAGGCATGTTTTCAAATGGTTATTCAAATTTGTTGTAGAACCAAGTTGTTTCCATGGTGTAAGTAACATCACATGCATTGCACCTTGCTCTCTTCTCCCTTCTTTAGTCACATACTTGGTGAAATGGTTCCAACAAGCTGCCCTTGGAGTAATCTTTTTTCGAACATTTTCCTTGGTTGTTGTTTGATCATCTCTACTTGGGGAAGAATTTTGTAAACTTTGAGTTGAACCATCTCGCTTTGGATCACTCATCTACAAGTAAACATTTGTTGCAATCACTAATGATGACCAAGAATTGATTTAAAATCAAACTTAATAACATTTATGCTTTAATTTATTTTTTGAACCAAAGTTATCATTCAACTAATTCACCAGAAATGGAAAGCAAGTTAACTCCAACTAATAGAAGTAGCTTTAAATGAGTGGTCAAACCCTCAAAAAGTAATAAAGTTTAAAAGTTAAAAGTGATAAAACTTGTATTCAATTTAAAAGTAAAACTATTGCAGTTATATGACAAGATGAAGCACATAGTTTTATCGACTTTTAACTTTTAAGGAGTTTTCAATTTAAAATTTGTATTCAATCTTTTATATCTTTTTATTTTTTTATTTATAGGGTGGATCCTACGCTTTCAATTTTCTTTTCATCCTACCGAGCAAAACACTCTTCTTTTGCAAATTTAGAGTAAGTTTGAAATTATCTACAAATATATAAAACTTTTGATTTAAGGAAAGAGAAATTGATTTTGACCCTTTTTTTAATCTTGATTTTATTTCTACTCAAATTATTTGAAAGAAAAAAAGGAAAAATTGGGTTACTCAAAACCAATTTGAGTGGTAGATATCTAGTGATGAAGAACGTCAAGAATCTATGCCATATCCAAGAGGAATCTTTGAAATCAATTTGGCCAAAATTTTATGCACTTGTTAACATATTTGGTTGGCATTGATATGCCCACTTTCTAATCTATCTAGACTTTAACGTTTTAGAGATACATGGCACAACCCTCACTTTTAATGTGATTTGTGTTCCTACTCGCATTGAATTTGTAATCCTGATAATTACCCAACCTAGTTTAGTTAAAACATTTTTCTTGCCAACCTAGTTAACAGCACTACCTTCATTTGATGATAAGAAATCCAATATAAGAAAAAAGTAATCAGAGAATATTGCCTAAAAACAAACTGGAAATACACATCATTTCTCAAGTAAAAGGAACTGACCTTGTTAACACTAGGAACAAGTTCCTGCAATGCCCGGATTCTTTCAGCAATCCTCTCCCTGTGCAACTGTACCATTTAAAAATAAACAAATAAGCGTCTCCAATAAAAATAAACAAAAAGCAGGTCAACTCCAACCATTCAACTAATTCAACATAAATAATTTTCCTCCAAAATCATTAGCTTCAAATTAAGTAATTTATATCACTCAAAGATAATTATGTTATACTATACTATAAATTTGCATGTATAATAGAAAGCAATTACATTGCTTGTGTACCAAAGACTAAAAATATGGTAAATTATTTGCATTTGAAATTTTAATGAAATAAAAGACATATCCATATAATAATTACTAAAGATTAAATTTAAAATTTTTAAAAATAAAATGAATAGATTTAAATAAGTTTAAGTTATGCATTTATTATAAATATACCAAAATTTAATGTTTATATTTTAATAACGTGGAATTTAAACAATCAAATATAGTAGTAATGATATGAAAGAAATGTAGAAGGTGAGGTATATATTTATAAAACAGTAGGCAAAAGATGGAACATCTTTTGTTTTGGTTTCTGAAAGTGATGAAGACACTGGATTCCACTTCCAAATTTTATAATCGGATTAGTTGGTTTTGGTGAGAATCGCATATAACATGTATACATACTTATACATATCTACATACTTATACATATAACATAATACATAAGCATCATCATCCATATGTTCCATGTATCTTTCAGAAGTATACTCAAAGCTCGTAATCTGTTTCTTTTTTATTTTCTTGGGTTCTATCAAAAACAGAGGATAAGCTTTCTCAAGCTCTCTTTTTTCTTATATACATATATACATATATGTATACATCACATAATACATAAGCATCATCATCATCCATATGTTCTATGTATGTATGTTTTAGAAGCATACCCAAAGCTTGTAATCTGTTTCTTTTTCTCTTTTTTTTTTCTTGGGTTCTATCCAAAAAAACAGTGAATAAGCTCTCTCAAGCTCTTTTTTTTCTTATATACATCCATCATACATAACATACATAAGCATCATCTACATGTTCTATGTATGTATAATTAAACATTAACATTTTTTTAGAAGCACCCAAAGCTTGTACTCTATTTTTTTTCCTTCTTGGGCTCTATTCAAAACAGAAAATAAGTTCTGCTTCTTCCTCTTTTATACATACATACATAAGCATCATCATTCATCCACTTATGTATGTATTTAAGAAGTACCCAAGCATGTAATTTGTTTTTTTGGGGGGGTTATGAATATATATACATACACTGTAATATCCAGGAATTGGGGCTTGTGCATTTTTGCTTAATTGCATGTGCTAGTGTGCCTATGTGTATTATGAATGAATCTTATGAATTTTGTGAACTCTAAAGTGTAGTGAATGCCTTAGAAATTATTCGAGTTTAAGTTTTAAAAGGGGAAGCTGGGCTGAGGAGGCCTTAAGGGAATTTGTGAGGGAATTTGGACACAAAGATGGCATTGGAAAAGTGGCAAGGGACGCCACCTAAGGTGCTATGAAGTTGCACCAAAGGGAGCTTTAGGAGGGAGGAGGTTCAAGCTGCAGAAGTTGCATTAGGGGCTTTTATTTTTGCGTCAAGGAGGGGAGGAAGAGTTGGACGGCTTGGGACTTTGAAGGATGAAGATAAGCTTTGTTTTTCTTTTAAAATTCGGCTAAGAAAAGTAGGATAAATGTGGATTTATTTTATTTATTTTGAATGTGTGTTAAAGAGATAAAATAGAAGAGAATTTTGGGATTTGATAAGGGACATAGTAGTGGCCGAATGAGGGGCTCCTTGTGTTGGCATATTCGGTCATGTGTAGGGGGATAAGTGCCGAATTTCATTTGTTTCTTCTCTAGTGCTTCTTGCCGAAATTTGTAGTCAAGAAAAATCCTCTCCTTTTCTCATTTATTTTGCTAAGGCCGAAACTCCATCATCACTCACCATTGCCGAATTTCTTCTCACTTCCTCTCCTATTATTCTTTGTTTTCATATAATTTCAACTCCATGCCTACCCTTTTGAAAGCCGAATATTTCACCATCATTTGAGAGGTTAGCCGAACCTTGTAGCCTCTTTTTTCTCTTTTCGTTGCTTGGAACTTTAAAGAAACACCATAGCCGACTCCATCTTGAGCCATAGCCGAATCTCAAGGGGGCCTTATTCTCCTTTTTCTATCGCAAGTCTTAAAAGCCGAGACCTTTTTTTCTCTTCAAGCAACGATAGTGGTAAGTATTTCCTTAGAAATCGATTTTGGATTCTTTTCATTTAGTGTGCCGAAATCAAGTGTTTGGCCTTGATTTCTATGGACGGCCGAATGTCCATTAAGCGTTAACATGTGTTCTTTTGGTGTTAGTCGAAGGAAGGAAGCATTAAGGAGTTTTCGGGACTTGTAGTGATCAAGGTAAGCAGTTTGTGATATTCGGCCAAGGGCCATTATCTTAGATTATTGTTATAGCCGGTTCTAACAATGGTTAAGCAGGGATTTCGGCAACATCAGGAACAAGTAGTGGTTTTCGAGATTTAAGATCCACAAGGTAAGTGAAGCTGAACAATCGGCCAAGGCCATATTTAGGGATTCCAATCTGTTTCTTATTCGTTTAAAAGCCGAAACTAACCAAGTCAAGTGATTGAGTGTTAGCCGATTGCAAGGAAGAAAGACTACAAAGTTTTTGGGATTTGATTAGTAGTCAAATCGGCAGCAAGGTAAGAAGTTGGTTGCGTTAATCCTTCGGGATTTGGCTATTTAGCCGAATGGCTCTTTGCTAACATGTTTAGGGTTGGCCGAATGTAGGAACTAAGGATCTAGGACGCTAGATCGGGATTTTCGGGATTTCTGTGAATTCGCTAAGTAAATCAGGTGTGTACCCCACACTAGCTCTTAATAGATTTAAGGCATCAATTTAATAATGTGTTTATAATAATGTGACCTATGGCTAACCATGCAATGGTACAAAGTAACCAGGTACGTTTACCCACTCCTACTATGAGTATGATATGATCTGTTATGGCATATATGTTGAACTATAAGAATGTGAATAAGGAATATGACATGGTTAATGCATAATTGTATGACATGGGGCATATGGGTGATATGTAAAGGGGAAGTGATCTGGTGGTATTATACCACAATATCTGAATGTGGTGACTTATGTCACGAAATCTGAATGTGGTGACTTATGTCACAAAATAATTATCTGGTGGCTATGCCACAATATTTATAAGGGCGATGAGCATGTCGTCTGCAGTGACTGCCTTCGATGATGTGTAGCGGATGGAGGGTCGACTTAGTAGTCCCCATGGTGTGATGGTTGGTACGGGTGATGTGTAGCGGATAGTTATCTAGGTTTGGGTTCGGGTTTGCATCATTGATTATATATGTTTACTATGTATGATTTGACATGCCTAAATTGATTGAGACTTGTGTTGGTTGTTACACACTGAGTCTGTTTGACTCATCCGTTGTGGGATATTTTTCAGGTGACACACAATAATGGACCGGCCGGCGGGGAGCTCAATGGTGGCCATGCTTAGCTCAGAGACTATTTTATTTTTATTAGTTTTTAATATTTAAGTTTTGAACTATTTCGGGTTTTGTTTGATGTAATAAGGCCAAAAGTATTAAACAGTTTATGCATGCATTTTAATTATTTTAGTATGATACTATTTTTTTATTGATTTAAAGTTAAAGTCAATTTTTCTTAAATATAAATATTAAACATTTTGACACCTGATCAACACCGTTTTTAATTTTGAACCCAACCCAAATCAATGGTTCTTCAAAAACACACAAGATTTTGGCAAAGTCCAAATAAGTTTTGAATGGTTTTTCTCTAGAAGCATACCAGATCCGGTCAAGGCTTGTGGGTTGGGTTTGGGGTGTTTCAGCTTGGTATCAGAGCCCGATTCAAAACTCGGCCTTGAGGGCTTTTTGGGCCCAAAACGTTTTCTTTCTTTTGAAATTGGATTTTATTAAGAAATGAGCAGGTTTTTCTGGCATGGCACCTGAGTCTCCGGTCCGAAGTCCACCAGGTAAGTACTCCTTGTAACACCCCTTACCCGTATTCGATGCCGGAACAGGGTACGAGGCATTACCGAGGAGTACGAAACACTTGCAGATGATTTAAACCATTTATCGCTCAAATATCAAAATTGATTATAAAGTTTCCTTTAATGAGACCTTGAAGTCCAAATCATGCATTGGGATTAGGTCAGGATTAAATCGAGAATCGTATGAAATTTTTCGCATAAAATCCCTAAGTTTATCTCATTTACAAAGGTCCCACGCCCGTGTGGCTCACATGACCGTGCCTCTGGGGCGTATAACTCTTTGACTTGCGTCTATGAAGGAACTTGAGTCACACGGCCTTAGTACACGCCCGTGTTGCTAGGCCGTGTGGTAAAGTTAATTTTCACAAATTAGGCTATTTTCCAAGCCATATTTCTCACTCATTTGATCCTTATTCTTCACCCACATTTAATACATACAAAAATCAATTTAAGATATTCAACTGAGCCTTATACTTAATACCATTTGTTAGTCGTACACTTCATATAAATAACAAGAAATGTATATGGGCTCAATTCTCATTAAATTTCTCTTGTACTTATACTTTTTCACACTATGTATTCATATAACATATAACAATCACACCTCTATATTTCATATATATTTTTATAACAAATTATCTTGGTTTCAAACTACTTCATATTTGAGTTTTACTAATCAAATTATTTGAAACATCATCTTTACACATATAGTGCACTAGAGATGCACAATTCTATAATTCTGAATGAACACATTTATCAAACATATTCCATGTTTTTATATGTATAGTCTCATATTTCCATGTATCAATTACCATCATTTCCTCGTATTTTGACAAATACATGTAACAATTCATAAACATGCAATTCACTAACTCATCATGCCAATCACAATTTAAATTGACAAATCACTTATTGAGCCCAATTTCAATGTTCACTAAAATTTATTAGGATGTACGTATCCACCAATAAATTCTATGTACAGGTATCATCACCTCATATTTTCACATACATTTACTTTTCATATTATGAACTCAAATAACATATCTGAGACATACCAATGTATTCCAAATACGTTTTCATAATATTTCATTTGAATTTAGATTATGTCATATTAGAACTCTCTTCATTAACTCATTTGGAATACCAATTCATATGGATAATACACTCAAGGGTGTACAAATATATAATTACAAATGAACTCATTCATCAACCAAGTTCTATGTTCATGTCTCATCAACTCATATTTCCTTATATCACATAACTCTATGTAACACTTACCAGCTTCGTCAAATTAGTGAACATCTTACGGAATTGTTCTGCACCGGTATGTATTGAATTTCACTGATAATCACTAATGCCAACACAGCTATGGTCTTTTCACTAGAATGCCATAGCTCAGCCATGATCTTACTTCTTCACTATCATTATGCCATGGTGAAACCATGGACTTATCCGTCAATTCATCACTTTTCACTAGAATGCCATAGCCCAGCTATGGCCTTACATCTTAAACACGTATCACACCGATGCCATATCCCAGATATGGTCTTACACGGAAATCACTTGTCACTTGTAGCCGAAGCTACCACTTTTCACAGATCAGGTAGCCGAGCTACCACTTTTCACTGATCAGGTAGCCAGAGCTACCACTTTTCACTGATCAGGTAGCTGGAGCTACCACTATTCACTGATCAGGTAGCCGGAGCTACCACTTTTCACTTTTCACTGATCAGGTAGCTTGAGCTACCATTTTTCACTTTCACTTGTCCTTGATTAGATAAGTGTAGCCGAAACTATCACTTATCACTTTCACTTTTCCTTGATCAGATAAGTGTAGCTGAAGCTATCACTTATCACTTGTTGCCATGGTTCAACCATGGTCTTTTAAAATCAATTCATCTTGTCCTTTGAATGAAGTGTTCAATTTGATCATTTATTCAATTTTCATGCTTTTACATTATTCACGATTTTATCATCAATACATATGAAATAACACATCATGAAATTTATAAAATTAACAAATGATCACTAAAATTTAGCCATATAAACTCACAAGTTCAATTTTTGTATTATAACAATAATCATAATTTCATAATAAACATTCCAAATAAAATATTATATCATTTCTAATTCAACATTTATCAATTATAATCGAGCATGTGATCAATTTATACACAAGTCGTTCATATATTATTTTTCCTCCTCTTCCTCTCCATCCACATCCTTAGTATAAACAATACACTTGTAAGTAACATTATCTATAATTTTTACTATTTACTTATGTGAATATTCAAGCTATCCATCCATGTCATAGTCACTAAATTATTTTTATCTTGAGATACAGAACTCCAAATTAAGATCCGTTAATTTTATTTGAAACTAGACTCACATATATTATTAATATAATTTTTCCAGAATTTTTGGTTTGGCCAATTAGTACAGTTTATTAGTTAAGTTCTCCCTATTACACGGTCGATGGCTCGACCTTTCTTCTCTAAAATAAATTATCTCATATTACAATTTTCATATAGTGTTTACAATTATTTATAATGAAAATAGACTCACTAAGGAATACAAACATATAAATTATAACTCAATTATTTTTGTACAATTCTTAGTGAATTTATAAAAGTAAACAGGGGATCACGAAGTTATTCTAAACCAGTCTTACAAAACTTTAAATATCTCAATATGTAGACTTCCTTTGCTTTCTCTGTTTCTTTTATATGAAAATAGACTCAACAATATTTAATTCCATATCTCACTCAACTTCTAATTCAATTTATACCATTTTGGTGATTTTTCAAAGTTAGACAACTGCTGCTGTCTAAAAGCGCTTTAGTGTAACATGTTGATTTCTATTTTGTCCCAAATTCCACAATTCATACAATTAGGTCTTTACTCAATTAACCCCTCAATTGAGCTAATTTTCTCATTTAATACTTTTCTATATCATTTTAAACTACTTCATAACCTTTGAAAATCAGAATTTTAACACTAGGCCTTAATTTCAACTCTTTCACAATTAGGTCCTAAAACCAATTTCCATCAATTTTACATGATAAAATCATCATATATCAAAATTAAAGCTTCAATTCTATATTATTCATCATATTATTCCAGCAATAATCCATAGAAACTTTAAAAATTAGCCATAGAATCAAAAACTAATGACATAATAAGTTGGACCCAATTGTAAAAGTTCAAAAACATAGAAATTTCAATGAGAAAGCAAGAATTAAACTTACATGAAGCCAGAGTATGAAAAACAACTTGAACCCTCTTCCATGGCTGTTTTTCAGCTGATGAAAATGAAGAGAAATGAAGAGAATTCTAGATATTTCAATTTGGTCCCATATTTATTTAACAAATTTTGACAATTTTCCAATTTTGCCCTTATTTCAGCCATTTCCTAATTTTTCTCAGCTATTTCCGCCCAAAATATCTCCTTTGGGCTTATTTTCACTTTAGGTCCTTCCACATTTGACAATTAAGCTATTTAATCCTTCTAGCAACTTTTACACCTTTTTCAATTTAGTCCTTTTTATTTAATTAACCACTCAAACGTCAAAATTTCCTAACGAAATTTTTATTCCACTTTATTGACATTCCGTAAATATTCATAAAAATGTTTTTGACTCGGTTTA
The DNA here is from genome assembly GCA_025506655.1 of Gossypium rotundifolium. Lineage (NCBI taxonomy): Eukaryota > Viridiplantae > Streptophyta > Magnoliopsida > Malvales > Malvaceae > Gossypium > Gossypium rotundifolium. Next base: position 174,221,081 of record CP106734.1, on the reverse strand, counting down.
TAACACCGAGATGTCGATACCTCTTTTTCTTGATTTCTTGACCAAATAAATCTTTATAAAACACAATTTACTATTTCAAAAATCTTTTAAAAGTTACATTTGGCTCGTAAATTTTAAATAATACAATCTATGAGTTCATTTGTCAGATTTGATGGTCTCGAACCACTATTTCTAATATAACTGAAATTTGGGCTATTACACTCCTAACCCTTCTGTGATTTGTATGTGGGATCTATAGGGACGTAGATTAGTAAATTAGGAATTAAACCCTAGGATTAGTCTACTTCAACACCAAGATACATAAAATTTAAATTCAATCAAACAAACCTGTGTCTAAGTCAGAGTTAGGGTGTGGCAACCATCATGCGCATGTCAGGATTGGTTTGATTGGGAGCTTGGTATTTAAGCGATCTAGTGACTCACCTCCTCTCCACTAGAATCCTACCTAGTGCGTAGTGATGGTTCACCCTAACCAAGAGGACTCAGCCACAGGCTAAATCCAATAACTAAAACCCGAAAGGGACTAGCCATATTTTTATAAAAACCCTAGTTTTAAAATCACCAAATTACCCCTTTGATGCGTAGGAAAACTATTTTGAAAATTTTCCAAAATATTCTTGATTTACAAAGTTATCCGAATAACCCTGGTTGAAAAAAAAATTACTAAAATGTCCTTGGGTCATAAAATTTCTATACTGCCCACAGTTCTTATCAAGATTTTTCTTACCTTATAAAAATATTCAAAAACCCTATTTTTGCAAAATATTAAGATATCCTAATTTATAAATTGACCGAATTACCCCTAACCTGTACAAATGACCAAAATACCCTCAGTGAGGAAAATTACCGAAGTACCCTCAAATTAGAAATCTTTAAAAATACCCCTAGTGATAAAATTACCATTTTACCCTTGAAATTTTCTTGTCAAGTATTTCAATTTTGAAAAAAAAAACTATATACCAAAGAAAAAAATTTTTTGCTTTGTGAAATTTTCAAATACCCTAATTTGGAAAATTACCAAAATACTCATGTAGGATAAAATTACGAAAATACCCCAGGTAGTGGGAAACAATAACGAATGGCAACTACAATATTTTTACGTAATGAGCATAAGTTCATGAGTGTGATTGAATGAATGAATTGAGGCGTATGTGTATGAAATCGAAAGAACTACTCCCTAGAACTATTGAACATAAGGCATTCGTGATAAATCGATGGAACAAAACTAATTCATAAAATTCTTTAATCGGATAAAAGCGATTGGAAGCATGAACTCTAGGGGCGTGGTAAATGCGTGCGAGGCCGTGGTAGAGGCGAATAGACGTGTCGAGCCGTTAGGTCCGGACAAGGTCCGAAAATGAAATGCCACCACCACCACCGTGATGTGGAATATCGAGGATCGACGGGGATGACGCAGATGTCACAAAGCGATCTTTGCGGGTTTTGGAAAGGGTGGGTGGGGCGGGTGGAGGCATGGGAGCTTGAAAGTCGCTACTGGCGACTTGAGCCAATGGAGCTGAATTTTTCCGTGGAGTATCGGTGTGGCACCCAATCTGGTGAGTATTGGTTAGAGGCGACGAGCGGATTATGGATGACTTGGACCTAGCTGGCGAGGAGAAGGTGAAAGGGGTAGTGTTGCTACTACATGATGAGTCATACCAATGGTGGCTCACGATTCGGGATAGTCTTTGCATGAGCGATTTTACTTGGGAATATTTTAAGGCGGCATATCGGAAGAAGTACATAGGAACTAGTTATGTGGATCTTGAGAAGAAGGCGTTTCGAGGTTGGTCTAAGGGAATAAGGCATAGCGGAGTATGAAATTTGAATTTCTAAAATCGAGCCGTTATGCTCGAGTATCGTGTCGACGAGACATGAAGCGGTGTGTCCGGTTTGAAGACGGACTGAAGGATGATCTAAGGTTGTGGATAGCTCTGCAGCAAGAGCGGGAGTTTGCCGTATTGGTAGAGAAGGCTAAGGTAGCCGAAGGAATTAAGGACTCTGTGAGGCATAACACGGATCGAAATAGGCAGAAAAGAGACTTTGGGTCATCAGGGTCTTCAAGGAATGAGCAAAAGAGGCCTAGAGTTGATGGGTTGCGAGGTCCGCAAGCTGCTACTGGAGGGCAATACCGTACTTGTGACCAATGTGGGAAGATGCATCTAGGAGAGTGTTGAAAGAGGACGGGAGGATGTTTTAAGTGTGGGTCCAAGGACCATATGATTAAGGATTGTCCTATGAGAACCGAAGGGGGTCGACTAGTAAGCCAAGGTTCTAACCAGGCTGAAAGAGGAGGACAACAGCCACCGCGAGGTCATGGTTCAGTTGGCAGAAGTAACGGTGCTGGTAGAGGACAGAGAACACCGGGTCGAGGTGTTGGTAACATGGAGGCCAAGCAGTCGAGTTTGGTTTATGCGGTACGTCAGAGGGAGGACGGAGACGCACCGGACATCATAACCGGTACGTTTCTTATATTTGGCAAGCCTTATATTACTTTGATTGATGTGGGCTCGACCCATTCTTATGTTGCATGTAGAGTAGTTGAAACTCTAGGAATAGCCTCTGAACTATCTGATAGGGAGATGACTGTAGTAAGCCCATTAGGGCAAACTGTAGTGGTGAATAAGATGTTTCGGAGTGTACCTTTGGAACTTTAGGGAGCGGTATTACCTGCCGACTTAATGGAATTACCCTTCGGAGAATTTGATCTTATACTTGGCATGGGTGGCTAGTGGAGCATCGGTCGTATTGGATTGTGCGATAAGCGAATGGAGTTAAGGACCCTAGAGGATGAGGTGATAGTTATGATAGGGGAAAGAAAAACTACTTGTCTAATGTAGTTTCAACCTTAAAAGCTGATAAGATGGTTCGGAAGGGGTGTAAGGCATTTTTGGCTTTCGTTAGTACTTTGGATGCGAAAGAAGGGGGAGATAGTGGAGTTAGAACCGTAAGGGAGTTTGTGGATGTCTTTAGGAGGAATTACAGAATACCCGGACGGGGAGGTGGAGTTGGAATTGACTTGTTACGCATGCGACTCTCGTGTCAATTGCCCGTCTGAATGTCACCAAAGAGTTGGTTGAGCTCAAGGCTCGGATCTAAAATTACTTGACCAGTGGGTTTATCCAGGCCAGTGTGTCTCCATGGGAGCACCGGTCTTGTTCGTGAAGAAGAAGGACGGAACTATGCGCATGTGCATAGATTATCGTCGATTGAATAAGTGACCATCAAGAACAAGTACCTTTGCCAAGAATAGATGACTTGTTCGATCGACTTAAGGGTGAGTGGTATTCTCAAAGATAGATCTAAGGTCCGGATATCATCGACTTAAGGTGAAGGAGGTCGATATCCATAAGACGACTTCCGGACAAGGTATGGGCATTTTGAGTTTGTAGTAATGCCGTTTGGTTTGACGAATGCCCCAGCCTCGTTCATGGACATGATGAATCGGGTTTTCCAACCCTATCTGGACCAGATTGTTATTGTGTTCATAGACGATATATTGGTGTATTCGAAGTCTGAGGAAGAACATGATGAGCACCTCCGAGTCGTGTTGCAAGTGTTAAGGGAGAAAAAGTTATATGCCAAGTTCAGCAAGTGCGAGTTTTGGCTGAAGGATGTTACGTTTTTAGGACATGTGGTATCCGCTGAAGGAATAAGGGTGGATCATCGGAAGATTGAGGCAGTTTTGGATTGGAAACGCCCTAAGTCTATGACAGAAGTTCGGAGTTTCTTGGGATTGGCAGGCTATTATAGAAGGTTCGTGGAAGGGTTCTCATCAATAGCCGCGCCTTTGACAAAGTTACTAAGGAAGGATGTACCTTTCGTATGGACCGATAAGCAACAAGAGAGCTTTGAGAAGCTTAAGAGAGTCTTGATCGAAGCTCCAGGTTTGATTCAACTGAGGCGGGGAAGGATTTTGTGGTGTCTTGTGATGCTTCCCATACTGAGATTGGGAGGTGTCCTTATGCAAGACGGGAAGGTAGTTGCTTATGCGTCTCGACAACTAAGGCCACACAAGGTTAACTACCCGACGCATGACTTGGAATTGGCGGCAGTGGTCTTTACTCTTAAAGTATGGAGGCACTACTTATATGGAGAGAAGTCCGTAATCTACACGGACCACAAAAGCCTTAAGTATCTGCTGACTCAGAAGGAGTTGAATCTGAGACAACGAAGGTGGGTGGAATTATTGAAGGATTATGATTGTTCTATAGAATATCACCCAGGCAAGGCGAATGTGGTGGCAGATGCCCTAAGTCGGAAGGTAGTGACGGATCTGAGGGCAATGTTCACACATTTAAGCCTCTATGACGATAGAAGTTTACTAGCAGAGTTGCAAGTTAAGCCGTCGTGGCTGAATGAGGTGAAAGAGGGTCAGTTGGCGGATGAAGATCTAAGTGTTAAGTTTCGGCAAGTGCAGAGTGAGGAGTTGAAGGACTATGGTATTAATGGCGAAGGAGTATTATGTTTCAACGGTAAGGTCTGTATGCCGAAGAACGAGGAGTTAAGGCAGAGAATTCTTCAGGAATCGCATAGTAGTCCTTATGCTATGCATCCTGGAGGCAGTAAGATGTATAGAGATCTAAGGGAACAATTTTAGTGGCCTGGTCTTAAGCGGGAAGTTACCGAATTTGTAGGGAAGTGCTTGACATGTCAGCAAGTTAAGGCTAAACACCAAGTTCCGTCAAGGTTACTTCAGCCAATACAGATTTCGCAGTGGAAGTGGGAGAGAATTACCATGGACTTCGTTAGTGGGCTTCCCCTTACGCCTACTAAGAAGGACTCGATATGGGTGATAGTGGATCGGCTGACAAAGTCCGCGCATTTTATTCCAGTACGGGTTGGCTATTCTCTGTAAAAGTTAGCAAAGGTGTATGTTGCAAAAATTGTAAGGTTGCACGGAGTGCCGGTGTCGATTATCTCGGATAGGGATCCAAGGTTCACGTCTCAGTTTTAGAAAGCTCTACATCGGCCTTAGGCACCAAATTAGACTTCAGTACGGGTTTTCATCCACAGTCGGACGGCCAGTCTAAACGGGTGATCCAAGTGTTAGAGGATATGCTGAGGGGCTGTGTGATAGACTTCAGAGGAAGTTGGGAAGAATATTTACCTCTAGAGGAATTTGCGTACAATAACATCTATCAGGCGAGTACACGGATGGCAACGTCAGATTTTGGGGTCGAGAATTGTGGCAGAATCTGAGGAGAAGGTTAAGATAATTCGGGTACGGTTGAAGAAGGCGTCTGATAGGCAAAATTCATATGCATATCTCAAACGGAAAGAGATCGAATTTGCTGTGGGAGATCAAGTGTTTCAAGAAGTTTCGCCTTCGAAGAAGGTGATGAGATTTGGTCGCAAAGGAAAGTTAAGTTCTAGATTTATAGGACCTTATCGGATATTGAAACGGATTGGACCAGTGGCATACCAGTTGGAGTTGCATTCAGAATTGCAGTAGATGCACAATGTATTCCATGTATCCATGCTACGTCGATACCGATCGGATCCATCTCACGTAGTTCTAGTTGAAGAGGTGGGCTGAGACGGATCATCTTATGAGGAAGAGCCGATTGATTCGAACGAGATGTGAAGGTGCTTGAGGAAGTCGATCCTCCGGTCAAGGTGTTGTGGCGTAACCATGGATCGGAGGAAGCTTCTTGGGAGACGGAGGAAGCAATGCGACAGCAATACCCCCACCTATTCTAGTCAGGTAATTTTGAGGTTGAAATTATTTTAAGGGGGTAGAACTGTAATATCCAAGAATTGGGGCTTGTCCATTTTTGTTTAATTGTATGTGCTAGTGTGCCTATGTGTATTATGAATGAATCTTATGAATTTTGTGAACTCTAAAGTGTAGTGAATGCCTTAGAAATTATTCGAGTTTAAGTTTTAAAAGGGAAGTCAATGAGGAGGCCTTAAGGGAATTTGTAAGGAATTTGGACACAAAGATGGCCTTGGAAAAGTGGCAAGGAACATAACCTAAGGTGCTATGAAGTTGCGTCAAAGGGAGCTTTAGGAGGAGGAGGTTCGATGCAGAAGTTGCATTAGGGGCTTTTATTTTTGCGTCAAGGAGGGGAGGAAGAGTTGGACGGCTACTTTGAAGGATGAAGATAAGCCTTGTTTTTCTTTTAAAATTCGATTAAGAAGAGTAGGATAAATGTGGATTTATTTAATTTATTTTGAATGTGTGTTAAAGAGATAAAATAGGAGAGAATTTTGGGATTTGATAAGGGACATAGTAGTGGCCGAATGAGGGGCTCCTTATGTTGGTATATTCGGTCATGTGTAGGGGGATAAGTGCCAAATTTCATTTGTTTCTTCTCTAGTGCTTCTTCTTAGAAATTTGTAGTCAAGAAAAATCCTCTCCTTTTCTCATTTATTTTGCTAATTTGAAACTCCATCATCACTCACCATTGTCGAATTTCTTCTCACTTCCTCTCCTATTCTTCTTTGTTTCCTTATAATTTCAACTCCATACCTACCCTTTTGAAAAGAATATTTCACCATCATTTGAGAGGTTAATGAACCTTGTAGCCTCTTTTTCCTCTTTTCGTTGCTTGGAACTTTAAAGAAACACCATAGCCGACTCCATCTTGAGCCATAGCCGAATCTTAAGGGGGCATTATTCTCCTTTTTTTGTCGCAAGTCTTAAAAGCCGAGACCTTTTTTTCTCTTCAAGCAACGATAGTGGTAAGTATTTCCTTAGAAATCGATTTTGGATTCTTTTCATTTAGTGTGCCAAAATCAAATGTTTGGCCTTGATTTCTATGGACGGCTGAATGTCCATTAATCCTTAACATGTGTTCTTTTGGTGTTAGTCGAAGGAAGGAAGCATTAAGGAGTTTTCGGGACTTGTAGTGATCAAGGTAAGCAGTTTGTGATATTCGGCCACGGGCCATTATCTTAGATTATTGTTATAGTCGATTCTAACAATGGTTAAGTAGGGATTTCGGCAACATCAGGAACAAGTAGTGGTTTTCGGGATTTAAGATCCACAAGGTAAGTGAACCTGAACAATCGGCCAAGGCCATATTTAGGGATTCCAATCTGTTTCTTATTTGTTTAAAAGCCAAAATTAACCAAGTCAAGTGATTGAGTGTTAGCCGATTGCAAGGAATAAAGTCTACAAAGTTTTCGAGATTTGATTAGTAGTCAAATCGGCAGCAAGGTAAGAAGTTGGTTGCGTTAATCCTTCGGGATTTGGCTATTTAGCCGAATGGCTCTTTGCTAACATGTTTAGGGTTGGCCGAATGTAGGAACTAAGGATCTAGGACGCTAGATCGGGATTTTTGGGGTTTCTGTGAATTCACTAAGTAAATCAGGTGTGTACCCCACACTAGCTCTTAATAGATTTAAGGCATCAATTTAATAATGTGTTTATAATAATGTGACCTATGGCTAACCATGCAATGGTACAAAGTAACCAGGTACGTTTACCCACTCCTGATATGAGTATGATATGATCTGTTATGGCATATATGTGAAACTATAAGAATGTGAATAAGGATATGACATGGTTAATGCATAATTGTATGACATGTGGCATATGGGTGATATGTAAAGGGGAAGTGATCTGGTGGTATTATACCACAATATCTGAATGTGGTGACTTATGTCACGAAATCTGAATGTGGTGATTTATGTCACAAAATAATTATCTGGTGGCTATGCCACAATATTTATAAGGGCGATGAGCATGTCATCTGCAGCGACTGCCTTCGATAATGTGTAGCGGATGGAGGGTCGACTTAGTAGTCCCCACGGTGTGATGGTTGGTACGGGTGATGTGTAGCGGATGGTTATCTAGGTTTGGGTTCTGGTTTGCATCATTGATTATATATGTTTACTATGTATGATTTGACATGCCTAAATTGATTGAGACTTGTGTTGGTTGTTACACACTGAGTCTGTTTGACTCACCCCGTTGTGGGATATTTTTCAGGTGACACACAATAATGGACCGGGTCGGCAGGAGCTCAATGGTGGCCATGCTTTGCTCAGAGACTATTTTATTTTTATTAGTTTTTAATATTTAAGTTTTGAACTATTTCTGGTTTTGTTTGATGTAATAAGGCCATAAGTATTAAACAGTTTATGCATGCATTTTAATTATTTTAGTATGATATTATTTTTTTATTAATTTAAAGTTAAAGTCAATTTTTCTTAAATATAAATATTAAACGTTTTGACACTTGATCAACACCGTTTTTAATTTTGAACCCAACCCAAATCAATGGTTCTTCAAAAACACACAAGATTTTGGCAAAGTCCAAATAAGTTTTGAATGGTTTTTCTCTAGAAGCATACCAGATCCGATCAGGGCTTGTGGGCGGGTTTGGGGTGTTTATGCACCGAAAGTAAGTAGGAACTAGGAAGAAGAGAAACGTAAGAAAAATGGAAATGAAGAGTAGAAAAAGAGATTAGATAACTTACGGAGAAAGGCGGCCCGAGAGCTTGAAATTTGAGAGTTAGAAGCAGAGAAGAAGAAAATTAATTTGGGGTTTGGATTTGTTACCTAGAGGCTAGATAGAGACGATGGAATTTGGGGATTTGGGGTTTCATTTTCATTTTCATTTTGGGGTTTCATTTTCATCGTACCTTTAGGAAATTTCATTTGGGGAAGGAATTGGGTTGGGTTTGGGAAAATAAATCTTTGGGTTTGGGCTTGAGGAAATTGGGTTAAAGTAAATTAAGTCAAAACTTAAAATTTAAAAAAAATAAAAAAATATATATTCGGTTTATTCGAATTATTCGAGTTATTCGAATTCGAAAATTCAACTCGATTCGAACTCGAAATTCGAAACTCAAAATTTGAGTTGATTCGATTAATTCGATTAACTCGATTAACTCGATTGGAATAATTCAAAATTCATATTTTTTTTCGATTTTTTCGAATCGAATTGAGTTTTGCTCACCCCTACTTGAGGGGGATGAAACCTAAGACGGATCTTGTTATTGTTATTTGAGCTGTATGGTAAATACTTGATTTGTTCTTAACTATGTGTTCTCAATTCTTGTTTTGGTATTTTCGGATATTAATTCAAGTGTGATGTGCTTAGGCAGAGGAGGAAGAGACCCTGTCTAAGAGTAGATCTAGCATAGTTAAGCGGAGTTGCCCGCGTGTCTAGAGATAGGGTGACGAAAATCTGCTGGATTAGGGTCAAACCTAATATGGGAGTCCATAGATCGAGTTAATACAATTCTAGGAGTTTTAATTAGAAAGAGATTTCAATTAATCAACCTAGGGTTAGACGTTAGTAGCCTCAAGAGATGTATTAATATAACTTAGGGAATCCTACGGATCAAGTCAAGTGAATAAATCAAATGCAGTTCAGAGCTAGCTAACAAGTGAAGTCTAGGTGGATTCTTCCTCAGGTATTGCCTAAATCAATCGGTTTTCCCTTCAAGTCTTTCCCCAATTTCTTCTTTGTCTTAGCATCTTTAGCTTAGTAGTTATTTGATTTTAGATTAGATAAAAATTCCCTTAATTAGTAGGTTAAATAATAGAAAGAGAGTTAATATTAGTACTTTTGGTTCCTTTAGGTTCGACAATCCGGTCTTGCCGCTAGCTATACTACTGTTCGATAGGTGTGCTTGCCTCCATCGTTGTCTTAGTTAGTTTCGATGTTCGATCATTATTTTTATAAATTTTTAAGACTCGACAGACACGATCAAGTTTTTGGCGCCGTTGCCGGGGAACTAAAATATTAAGAATGCTCAATTTTTATTACTTTAGCCATATTTTATTTTTGCAATTAAATTTTATTTTTGCTTTTCTAAATTTTATTTTATCTTTTTTTTTTCTTTCCCTAGTTTGTGCTTCTAGTTTATGACTAGAAGAAACCCGACAGGACCATTACTTTACAACAGTGATATTGAAGGAACCGTACACAGAAATCGTAGAGAAGTAAGGCGAGGCTTAGATTACATACAAGAAGAGTAAGAGGACGAAACCAATACCACCGAAGGGATGGCCGAGAATAGTCCACCATATCAAGATATGGCCGATCATCATGCTCCTCGAACTATGTATGATTATGCTAAACCTAATTTAACAGGAGCGAAATCAAGTATTGTTAGGCCTGCTATAGCCGCTAATAATTTTGAATTAAAACCTTAAACTATACAAATGATTCAACAGTTTGTTCAATTTGATGGTTTGCAGGACGAAGACCCAAATACTCATTTAGCCTAGAATTCTGTGATACCTTTAAAATAAATGACGTTTCTGATGATGCCATTCGTCTTCGGTTATTTCCCTTTTCTTTGAGAAATAAAGCCAAATAGTGGTTACATTCTCTTCCACGAGGATCAATCACTACATGGGACTAAATGATCGAAAAATTTTTACTGAAATATTTTTTACCGGCCAAAACGGCCAAATTAAGGAATGATATCTCTTCTTTTGTGCAGATGGATTTAGAGACATTATACGATGCATGGGAGAGATACAAAGATTTGTTAAGAAGGTGCCCACACCATGGTTTACCCTTGTGGTTGCAGGTCCAAACTTTTTACAACGGTGTGAACCCCTCAATCCGACAGTTAATTGATTCGACCACGCCGGCATAACCCTGAATAAAAAAACTCCTGAAGCAGCTTATGAATTCATAGAGGAGGTGTCACTGAATAACTATTAGTGGCAAGTTACAAAATCGACTAAAGCAGCCGGAGTTTTCAATCTCGACGCAGTCACCATACTATCAAGTCAGTTAGAGATGATGAATAAAAAGATTGATGGTTTGTGTGATTCTTTGCAGGTACATTTAGTTATGCAGTACAATACAAATGGAGGATGGATGAACAATACGGAATATCCAGCTTTCAATCTGAGTACTGAAACCAAGCAAGTTTACTATATGGGTGACAATTTCAGACCTCAAAATAACCCTTATAGTAGAGCTTATAATTCAGATTGGAGATACCACCACAATCAAGGACAATAGCCCTACCCACAGGAAAGGAAGCCAAACCTTGAAGAGACACTAGCAAAATTTATAGAATTTTCAAAAACTCGCTTCAAAAATACTGAAACGATATTGACTAATCAACAAGCATTAATCCAAAGACTAAAGGATCAAATTGGACAACTAACTAAGTTAGTTTCTGTTAGGCAACCAGAAAGTTTAACTAAACAAAAAGAGCATGTAAGGGCAGTTACACTAAAGAGTGGAAAAGAGTTGGTTGAAACAAAGAAGAAGGTACCACATGAAACTGATAAGGCAAAGGACGAGGAAGTTGAGAATGTAACACCAATACGCGAAGAATGTAAAGATTGAAGCAGTGTCGATTGTGTTAAATACTCAAGAGTATGAGTCTTATCTAGCTTTTGTGTTAAATACTCAAGAGTTTGAAGTAAAGATTGAAGCAGTGCCGATTGTATGTGAGTATTCGGATGTATTTCCGGAAGAGTTACCTAGATTACCTCCAGTTACAGAGGTTGAGTTTCGGATTGAGCTAGTTCTGGGAACGGTACCAATTTCGATTGCTCCGTATAGGATGGCACCATTAGAGTTGAAAGAACTAAAGGTTCATTTGCAAGAGTTAAGGATAAGGTTTTGCAAGACCGAGCTATTCACCATGGGGTGCTCCGGTGCTTTTTGTAAAGAAGAAGGATGGGTTAATGAGATTGTGAATAGACTACAGACAACTCAACAAAGTGACTGTGAAGAACAAATATCCTTTACCAAGGATAGATGATCTATTTGATCAACTAAAGGAGCTACGGTATTCTCCAAGATTGACCTGAGGTCCAGTTATTACCAGTTGGGGGTTAAGGAGCAGGATGTGCCGAAAATGGCATTCTGGACAAGGTATGGCCATTATGAGTTTCTGGTCATGCCGTTCGATTTAACGAATGCCCCTGCGATCTTTATAGACTTAATGAATCGTGTCTTCCGACTGTATTTAGACAAGTTTGTAGTTGTCTTTATCGACAACATATTGATTTATTCGCGGGATGAGAGTGATCATGCAGAGCATTTGAGAATTATTTTGCAGACTTTAAGAGACAAGCAGTTGTATGCTAAATTTAGTAAGAACGAGTTTTGGATCCGAGAGGTTGAATTCCTAGGGCACATCATGTCGTGTGATGGTATTAGAGTTGAACCAAGTAAGACCTCGGCTATTGTGGAGTGGAAAGGGTCGAGAAACGTGTTAGAAGTCAGAAGCTTTTTGGGTTTAACGGGGCACTATAGACGGTTTGTGAAGGGATTTTTGATGATTACTACTCCGATGATGAGACTGTTGCACAAAGATGTTAAGTTTGAATGGACTGAGAAATGTCAACAGAGTTTTGAGAGATTGAAAACATTGTTGACCGAGGCATCGATTTTGGTTCAACCTAAGTCAGGGAAAGAGTTTGTGGTCTACAGTGACTCGTCGTTTAATAGTCTCGGGTGTATGTTGATGCAAGAGGGTAAGGTAGTCACTTACGCCGAGGCAGTTAAAACCGCATGAGAGAAATTATCCAATTCATAACTTAGAGTTACATATCAACTTACCTTTTGTTGAAGAAAGACCGCCTAGACGCACAATACGGTAAATTTCTTGAACTTTTTAAACAGTTACATATCAACTTACCTTTTGTTGAAGCTATTTGATAAACCGTAAAAGTAACATATTTTAAAACCACATTTAGCATACGATTGGATGATTTATTCCCTGAATTGTGTAAAAAGGTGCTTTTAATCCTTTCTTTTCATGTTTTATACTCAGAAAACACCTAGGGATGAAAAGAAAGAGAAACGGGCCTAAAACAGACCAAATTAGGCCAAAGAAGAAATCAACACGGCCTGGGCCCAAGACCACACGGCCGTGCCTCCCTAATTTACTCTAACACGGCCTGGACCCCGAAACACACGGGCGTGTCTCTTTAGCAGACTCGACCACGGCCTGAAATCGATTCACACGGGCGTGTGCCATGGCCGTGTCCCTGCCATGGCCAAGAGAAGTTTTACTCGAATTTGTAGACTTGAAGGCAAAGAACCATATTCCATAGCCTATTCAAACACCCTAGTAGGAATTCCACTCAGATTAGGATACTTAGGGGCCAAATAAAGCATCCAAGAGCCTATATAAACACCCTAAGCATAACCTTCAAGGGGGTGGTTAGCTAGGCCAAGGAGCCGAGCCATAAAGACCAGATTTGTGGGAATCACTCGAAGATAGCCAGTTGATCCATCTCAAGAAGCCGAAATTCTACTCAAGACAGCGAATTTCTCCTTCAATTCCTTCAGGGAGTTTTAGGGATTTCTTATGTTTTGTTTTATCTTTTCTTCTAAGATGTTTTCTTTTATTGTTATGAACTAAGCCCTTCAGATACTTGAAGGGGATGAAACCTAAGACAGATCTTGTTATTGTTTTTGAACTAAATGATAAATACTTGATTTGTTCTTAATTATGCGAGCTTAATTCTTGTGTTAATATTTCGGGATATTGATTCAAGTTGGATGTGCTTAGGTGGTGGAGCAAAAGTCCCTACCTAAGAGTAGATCTAGCATAATTAAGCAGAATTGATCACGCGCCTAGAGATAGGGTGACGAGATTTTGTCGGATTAGGGTGAAACCTAATATGGGAGTCCATAGATCGAGTTAATGCGATTCTAGGGGTTTTAAATAGAAAGAGATTTCAATGAATCAACCTAAGGTTAGACATTATTCGCCTCGAGAGGGTTTAATATAAATTAGGAATCCTACGGATCAAGTCAAGTGAATAAATAAATGCAGTTCGGTGTTAGATAACAAGTGAAGTCTAGGTGGATTCTTCCTAAGGGTATCGTCTTAGTCAACCGAGTTTTCCTAAAGTTATTTCTTCAATTCATTCTTTTGTCTTTGAATCTTAGCTTAGTAATCAGTTAGTTTTAGATTAAACAACCAACCACTTAATATTTAGGCTAAAAAATAGAAAGAAGGTTAGTATTAGTACTTTTAGTTCCTTTGGGTTCGACAATCCGGTCTTGCCTAAGCTATACTACTGTTCAATAGGTGCACTTGCCTTAAGTCGTTGTCAGAGTTAGTTTCCAGGTTCGATCATTCTCTTTATAAATTTTAAAACTCGACAAAACAACGATCAAGTTTTTGGTGTCGTTGTCAGGGAACTAAAATATTAAGAAAACTTAATTTTTATTACTTTAGCCATTATTTTTATTTTTTTGTAATTTATTTTTATTTTAGTTTTAACCTTGCTAATTTTTTTCTTTCTTTTCCAACACAGGTACCTCTAGTTTATGACTAGAAGGAACCCGAAAGGACCACTAGTGTACGACAGGGATATTGAAGCTACTTCTCGCAGGAATCGCAGAGAAATTAGGCGAGCTCTAAATTACAGAGAAGAAGAACAACAAGGCGGATCCAATCCTACTGAAGAGATGGACGAGAATAACCCACCACCACAAGATGTGGCAGAAAACAATGTTCCACGTACTATGTATGATTATGCTAAACCTCATTTAACAGGAGCAGAATCGAGTATTGTTAGGCATGCTATAGCTGCTAATAATTTTGAATTAAAGCCTAACACTATACAAATGATTCAACAATTTGTTCAATTTGATGGTTTGCAGGACGAAGACCTAAATACTCATATAGCTAATTTTTTAGAGTTCTGTGATACCTTCAAAATAAATGGCGTTTCAAATGATGCCATACGTCTTCGGTTATTTCCCTTTTCATTAAGGAATAAAGCCAAATAGTGGTTAAACTTGTTACCACAAGGGTCAATCACCACATGGGATCAAATGATCGAAAAATTTTTATTAAAATATTTCCCACCGGCCAAAACGGCCAAATTACAGAATGATATCTCTTCTTTTGTGCAGATGGATTTAGAGACATTATACGATGCATGGGAGGGATACAAGGATCTCTTGAGAAGGTGTCCACACCATGGTTTACCCTTATGGCTCCAAGTCTAAATTTTCTATAATGGTGTAAATCCCTTAACGAGGCAACTAATTGATTCAGCCGCCGGTGGAACCCTGAACAACAAAACTCTTAAGGTAGCCTACGAGTTTATTGAAGAGATGTCACTGAATAACTATCAGTGGCAGGTTACAAGGACAAAACCAACAAAATCAGCCAGAGTTTTCAACCTTGACGTAGTAACCATGCTATCAACACAGGTAAAGATGATGAATAAAAAGCCTGATAGTTTGTGTTCTTCGCAGGTACATCCAGTAATGCAGTGCGACGTAAGTGGAACTATGGCGAATCCTGAGTACCCACCCCACCAACCGGCCACAGAAAGCGAACAGATGAACTATATAGGTAATAATTTCAGATCTAATAATAACTCTTATAGTAATACTTATAATCCAGATTATAGGAATCACCCAAAATTTTCATGGGGAGGTCAAGGAAATCAAGGAAATCAAAGACAACAACCTCCTCAAAATTTCTAAAATCAGCCATATCCACAAGAAACGAAGCCAAACCTTGAAGAGATGCTGACAAAATTCATGGCAGCCACAGAAAATCGTTTTCAAGACCTGAGACAATCGATTGAAGGGATCAAGAACCAAGTTAGGGAACTTACTAAGTCCATTGGGAAATTACTAAGTCAGTTGGACAACTTGCAAAGTTAATTTCTGAACGACCGCAAGGGCGTCTACCAAGCAACACTGAGATTAACCCAAAGGAGCAAATCCAAGCCATCACAGCCCATGATAGTATAGGGTTATATGAACCCAAATCAATACAAGAAAACAAGGTAGAAGAAGGTAAAATTGAGGTAACACAAGAAAAGCCAAAATCGGTAATCAAAGAGTACCAACCCCGTATACCTTATCTCGAAGCGATGAAGAGAAATGATACAGAGGAACAATTTGGTAAGTTTTTTAAACTTTTAAAGAAATTACATATTAACTTACCGCTTCTTGAAGCTCTTTCACAGATGCCAGATTCGAGGAAATTTTTAAAACAACTCTTGACGAACAAGAGTAAGTTAGACGAAGAGCCACATGTGGAATTAAACGCAATGTGCTCAGCAATTCTACAAAATAGACTACCACAGAAGCTAAAAGATCCAAGGAGTTTTACAATTCCATGTTTAATTGGTAGACTAACAGTTGATAATGCTTTGGCTGATTTAGGGGCAAGTATAAATGTCATGCCTTATAAAATGTTTAAGCAACTAGATCTAGGGAAACCCAAACAAACTAGGGTGAGTATTCAATTAGCTGATAAAACTGTTAGAATTCCTAGGGGTATTATCGAAGATGTTCTCGTAAAAATTGATAAATACATTTTCCCAGTAGATTTTGTTGTCTTAGACCTGGATAAGGGTAATTCGATTCCTTTAATTTTAAGAAGACCCTTTTTAGCAACTGCTAGGACTAAAATTGATGTTGGCACAGGAGAACTCATTCTTCGTGTAGGTGACGAATCGATCAGTCTACAAGCTCTTGACTCGACCAAGACATCAATTGATGAAGGTGAGAAAGTAAATTCAGTTGATAATCAAATTGTTCAAACTTCACCACAGGAAACACCACAAGGTTACAAACCTGAGCCGAATCATGAACCCCATACCAACAAAGAAGAATTACAAAAAGAACGAAGCCTTAAGGTCGACGAATTAAAAGAATGGAAGACACATTGTAGAAAGGAACCAGATCCGCACGAAGCAAAACCAAAGGAGCCCCTAGAAAAAATCATAGGAACGTCGAACCACTTCAAAATAGGAGATTAGGTACCGCTAAAGAAGGAAGATCCACGAATTACCACATCAGACCTAAATATAAACAGAAAAATCCCTCTTGAGGTATGCAATATCTTCCCATACGGAACAGTCGAGGTAAGCAATCCCATATTCGGTACTTTTAAGGTAAACGCTTCTCAACTTAAACTTTATCATAAAAATAGAATTTACAGCAAGGAAAGATATTCAAACTTTTAAACCACCTTGATTTTTGCAAATACGAGGGAAGTCTAGCTTAAGACTTTAAACGAATGCTTTCGGGAGGTAACCCGAGCACTAACCCTATTTATTTACACATTTGTTTTCATTTTAGTTTCATTTCTTCTCTTCATCTTAAACACCTAGTTTTAAACTAACCAAAAGTGTAGATTTTCAGACCACACGGCCGTGGCTGTGGCCGTATGAAAGTACGGAATCTTCGTACTGACAATGGAAGAAGAGGAACGAGTTAGAAATAATCAAATCTTCGAGTCACAGACTCCAACCACCACCACACGGGCATCGACAAAATGCCACGGCCGTGCGATGCGGTCGTGGATGACACTGACTTATCACCAACGGGCGTGGCAATATGTGAAACGGGCATGGTTAAACCAACACGCCTAGACACACGGCCGTGTGAGGCGGTCGTTTGAAACAACACGCCTATGGTACACGGGCATGGGGAAGTACCAGACTTGGAACTATATTTAAAACCACCCCTCTTCCCTTCTTTTTCATCTACTCCCCATTTTCTTACTTCCTTCTTTTTCTCAAATTTCTCTCTTCTCCATAACAAGTCTCTAAACTCTTGATCCTACACGTATCCATGTTAAAGAAGTGGAAAAAGCCAAGCATTATCTCCCATAGGGAGATCGATCTACATAAGTTCATGCCGCCGCTTCATCCACTCTACAAGCCAAGGGTATTTGAGACCATTTAACTTTTATTCTACTATTCTCTTTTGCTTCAATTTCCTTCTCTTTGACTCTCTTATACTTAATTTAGTTTATTTTATTCTAGTTTCTTGGTTTTAGGTTCTTCAGGCTACTAGGGAATCACTGCTGAAACCACGACCACCTACTCAACACGACCTTTAGGAATCACACCCACCTCATGAACCATCCAACAATAAGGACTCCTCAGTCCATTCATCTTTTATGTTAATTTTATCTTACTTTCTACTTTCTTTCCCTTTAGTTTTCTTGTCCTTAAATACATAATTAGTTTATTTTAAATGTGTCTTAATAATTTTTGGCTAATCTGTCACGAGTTTCCTAATTTCTTCATCTAGCACAGTGACTGTTGGCATACACCATAGCACCACCGCCTCCTCCTCCAAATCGGGCCATGAATAGTGATCCCCAAAAAAATTTAGGAAGTGTCACTTCTCCCTTTCTCTTTTGATTTCAGTATCACATGATTATTTATCTATCTTTGTGCATTGAGGGCAATGTACATCTTAAGTGTGGGGGGTAAAAGTACCTAAATTTTTACATTATTCTCAAATCCTTGAATGATATGTTAACTTTGAGTATTTTCCTCATATTACTAATTAGGATGAAATTTCTGATGATTTATGATTCTTATTGATATGTCTTAGATCAAGTCATATTTAATTGTGCATTGATGATTTAAACTTTAAGATACTAAAGAATCAAGCATGATAAGTCTATTTTTCAAGAATAAAAAAATTTTTTAGGTTGTCTACATGAATTTGAATATTACCTTGAAGTTTGAAATTTATAGGGATTGATACCAAATGCCCATAATTTTTGTGAGATTTTGAGCCTTATAGAGCATATATCTTTTCCGTGCTCACTTTATTGACTATGAGTGTGTCAACATTGATTTGTTATTCTAGAACTTGCCTCGATTATACATGTCAAGACCACATTTTTTATTTGATATACTGAGATGATAAAGGCACCTAGGTTTTAACCCACTCGCTCCACTAAAAGCCTACCTTCACAATTAACCCTTAGTGAACCCTTTGATCCTAACAACCCTTTTTATTGATTCACCCACTAATATTAACCCAAAACTCTGCTCGTATTTGTTATCACCATTCCTTTTGACTACCCTTCTATCTAGACTTGATTTGATAAGTTGCTCAATTATATTATTTCAGTTATAAAAGTTCTTTCTTATGTAATCTGTACTAGTGTTAATTAATTAAAAAATCGAAGTATATTCATTATTAGTTCTGTAATTAAGTGAGCTTATATGTTTAATTTCAATATCTTGAAGAAGAAGCTCGTATTATTAGTATTTTCATGTGATTTAATTATTAGATTATTAGTTCAATTCTTTTTCTAAAGTTAGGTAATTTGTCAGGTCAATCTTGATTCTAACCCTCTAATTTAGCCTTTTTCCACACCTTTAACCCAAGCCCCGTTACAACCCTTAAAAGACCTTTTGATTTGTGTATCATCTCATATTATAGTGGTAGAGATTTGATTTTCAGGCAAGCCTATGGGATTAACTTTTCAGGTTCGACTTATGTTTGCTTTTTCCTAAACCTTAAACACTTCGAGTGCTTTGAGTGAATCTTTAGTGAGGATGTCAATCCTTGTCGATTTTGAATCAGAGTTAATTATTTAGATAAAAGGAGACTCCTATGTTTTCATGCTACAAATATATGACTTAGAATTGTTTGAATCTTTAGGAGTCTTTGAGTTAAATTATCCATGTATAAATTATCTATGAATTATGATGAGGCATTGTTAATGAGAATTATGAATTGTGGAAAGTTCGTTTTAATTGTAAGTTGAAAATTTTACTTGAGGACAAGCAAAAGCTTAAGTGTAGGGGTATTTGATAAACCGTAAAAGTAACATATTTTAGTCCCACATTTAGCATACTTTTGGATGATTTATTCACTGAATTGTGTAAAAAGGTGCTCTTAACCCTTTCTTTTCATGTTTTATACTCAGGAAAGCACCTAGGGATGAAAAGAATGAGAAACGAGCCTAAAACGGATCAAATTGGGCCAAAGAAGAAATCAAATGGCCTGGGCCCAAGACCAGACGACCATGCCTCCCTAATTTACTCTAACACAACCTGGACCCCGAAACACACGGGCGTGTCTCTTCAACAGACTCGACCACGACCTGAAATCGATTCACACGGGCGTGTGCCATGGCCGTGTCCCTACCGTGGCCATGAGGAGTTTTACTCGGATTTGGATACTTGAAGGTAAAAAAACACATTCCAAAGCCTATTCAAACACCCTAGTAGGAATTCCACTCAGATTAGGATACTTAGGGCCAAATAAAGCATTCCAAGAGCCTATATAAACATCCTAAGCATAACCTTCAAGGGGTCGGTTAGCTAGGCCAAGAAGTCGAGCCAGAAAGACCAGATTTGTGGGAATCACTCGAAGATAGCCAGTTGATACATCTCAAGAAGTCGAAATTCTACTCAAGACGGCAGATTTCTCCTTCAATTCCTTTAGGGGGTTTTAGGGATTTCTTATGTTTTGTTTTATCTTTTCTTCTGAGATGTTTTCTTTTATTGTTATCAACTAAGCCCTTCAGATACCTGAAGGGGATGAAACCTCAGACGGATCTTATTATTATTTTCTGAACTATATGATAAATACTTGATTTGTTCTTAATTATGTGAGCTTAATTCTTGTGTTAATATTTTGGGATATTGATTCAAGTTGGATGTGCTTAGGTGGTGGAGCAAAAGTCTCTGCCTAAGAGTAGATCTAGCATAATTAAGCGGAGTTGATCGCGCGCCTAGAGATAGGGTGACGAGATTTTGCGGATTAAGGTGAAACCTAATATAGGAGTCCATAGATCGAGTTAATGCAATTCTAGGGGTTTTAATTAGAAAGAGATTTTAATTAATCAACCTAGGGTTAGACGTTATTCTCCTCGAGAGAGGGTTTAATATAAATTAGGAATCCTACGGATCAAGTCAAGTGAATAAATCATCTGGTTCAGTGTTAGATAATAAGTGAAGTCTAGGTGGATTCTTCCTAAGGGTATTGTCTTAGTCAACTGAGTTTTCCTAAAGTTATTTCTTCAATTCATTCTTTTTGTCTTTGAATCTTAGCTTAGTAATCAGTTAGTTTTAGATTAAACAACCAATCACTTAATATTTAGGCTAAATAATAGAAATAAGGTTAGTATTAGTACTTTTAGTTCCTTTGGGTTCGACAATCCGGTCTTGCCTAAGTTATACTACTGTTCGATAGGTGCACTTGCCTTAAGTCATTGTCAGAGTTAGTTTCCAGGTTCAATCATTCTCTTTATAAATTTTAAAACTCGACAAAACAACGATCACTATTTCACAGATGCCGACATACGCGAAATTTCTAAAAGAACTTCTAACAAATAAAAGGAAGTTTGAAGAGATATCGACAGTGGAACTTAATGAAGAATGTTCAGCTATCCTCCAAAACATGCTATCAACTAAATTGAAAATTCTTGGAAGCTTTACTATTCCCTGTTTAATCGGTAGTTTAACCATAGAGAAAGCACTAGCTGATCTAGGTGCCAGTATTAATTTAATGCCTTATAAAATGTTTAAGCAACTTGGTCTCGGGGAACCTAGACCCACTAGGATGAGTATTTAGTTAGCTGACAGATTTATTAAATATCCTAGGGGAATTATCGAAGATATTTTGGTAAAAATTGATAAATTCATATTCCCTATTGATTTTGTCGTGCTTGAAATGGATGAAAACACTGCGGTACCTTTAATTTATATTGCCCCTTTTTAGCCTCTGCTAGGGCTGTTATTGATGTAGAAGATGGTAAACTTGCACTAAGGGTAGGGGACGAAAAAATTATTTTTCAAATTTACGATGCTATGCGATGTTCTAGAGAACAAGATGATTCCTGTTATTTTATTGATGCCATTGAACATTCTATTCAAGATTCTTTACAGGAAATCATACATTTCGACATGGTGGAATTATATCTTACTCAAAGTGAGGGGGTAGATGATGATACCAACGAATTAGATCCTGACAAATTTCCCCCTAGACAAACGAAAAAAGAGGGTATTGAAATTAATGACGAACTAAAACAAAAACCCTTTATATATGAACCACCCAAATTAGAATTAAAACAGTTACCAAAACACTTAGAATATGCATTCCTCGGGGATAATTCTACACTACCAGTGATCATCTCTTCGGAACTGAAACCCAAAGAAAAGGATGAGTTGCTACAGGTACTAAGAGAACATAAAAGGGTCATAGCTTGGAAAATTTCTGACATTAAGGGTATAATCCCATCATTTTGTACCCACAAAATTCTAATGGAAGAGGAGTATAAACCATGCGTGCAACCTCAGAGACGATTAAATCCCAACATGAAAGAAGTTGTTAAAGCTGAGGTAATTAAACTTCTAGATGCTATAATAATTTATCCTATTTCTGACAGCACTTGGGTAAGTCCTGTGTAGGTCGTTCCGAAGAAAGGAGGCATGACTGTTGTAGCAAACGAAAAGAATGAATTGATTCCTACAAAAACAGTCACAGGATGGAGAGTTTGTATTGACTATAGGAAGTTGAACGACGTAACCAGAAATGATCACTTTCCCTTGCCCTTTATTGGCCAGATGCTAGAAAGATTATCAGGGCATATGTACTACTGTTTCCTAGACGGGCTTTCCGGCTATTTCCAAATCCCAATAGCCCCGAAGATCAAGAGAAAACTATATTTACATGTCCATACGGTATGTTTTCTTATTGTAGAATTCCTTTTGGATTATGTAATGCTCCTGCTACTTTTCAGCGCTGCATGCTAGCCATATTTGATGAACTTGTGGAAGACATTATGGAGGTCTTTATGGACGACTTTTCGATATTTGGTAATTCTTTCCATCTTTGCCTTAAGAATTTAAAATGAGTACTAATAAGGTGTGAGGAGATTAACCTTGTCTTAAATTGGGAAAAGTTTCACTTTATGGTTCGAGAAGGGATTGTGTTAAGACATAAAATTTCTAGTAAAAGGATTGAGGTAGATAAAGCAAAGGTTGAAACCATAGAAAAATTACCTCCTCCTAGTTTAGTTAAAGCTATTAGAAGTTTTTTAGGACATGTTGGATTTTATAGAAGATTCATTAAAGATTTCTAAAATAGCTAAACCTTTAACGAAACTACTAGAAAAGATGTACCTTTCAATTTTGATCGGGAATGCTTTGAGCGCATTTAATACCCTTAAAGATAAATTAATAAATGCCCTAATTATAATTGCTCCTAATTGGAACTTACCCTTTGAACTAATGTGTGATGTGAGTGATTTTACAGTAGGTGCAGTTTTGGGATAGCGAAGAAACAAGCACTTCTAGCCAATTTACTACGCTAGCAAGACATTAACAGCCACATAAGAAAATTACACAACCACAGAAAAAGAATTACTAGTCATGATCTTTGCATTTGATAAATTTAGACAATATTTGATCCTATCTAAAGTTGTCGTCTACACTGACCATTCAGATATTCGTTATCTTTTAACTAAACTTGATGCAAAACCTCGACTTATAAGATGGATTCTACTCTTACAGGAATTTGACTTGGAAAGTCAAGATAAAAAATGAGTTGAAAATCTTGCAGCAGATCATCTTTCTAGACTTGAAAACCCGCAAATCAAAGAACTCGATGAAAGTAAGATAAACGACTCATTTCCTGAAGAGAAACTCTTTTCGATAACCAACTCTGAGGTACCTTGGTTTGCAGATATTGCAAATTACTTAGCTGCTAACGTCTTACCCAAAAAGTTAACACATCATCAAAAGAAGCGATTCTTTGTTAATGTGAAAAACTATTTCTGGGAAGATCCTTTTCTTTTCCGCATATGTGTAGATCTAGTGATTCGAAGGTGTGTTACAAAAGAAGAAGCGAGCAAAATCCTAAAAAATTTCCATTCAATACCTTCAGGAGGACATTACAGTGAGATTAAGACAGCACACAATACACTCAAATCAGGTTTTTATTGGCCAACTTTATTTAAAGATGCCAACAGGTATGTTGCTTCATGCGATAAATACCAGAGAACAGGTAATATCTCTAAACGCGATGAAATGCCTCAAACATATATACTATCATGTGAAATATTCGACGTATGGGGTATTGATTTTATGGGTCCATTCTGTAGTTCATTTGGAAATAAATACATTTCAGTAGCAGTCGATTATGTGTCAAAATGGGTGGAAGCCTAAGCTTTACCTACTAATGATGCTAGAGTGGTAGTAAGATTTCTGAAGAAACTCTTCTCTCGATTTGGAACACCTAGAGCAATTATTAGTGACAGGGGCACTCACTTTTGTAATACTCAATTTGATAAAGTCCTAAAAAAATATGGAGTACACCAGAGGATAGCTACCCCTTATCATCCTCAAACCAGCGGACCAGTGGAAGTAGCAAATCGAGAACTTAAGCGCATCTTAGAGAAAACAGTTGAAGCAAATAGGAAAGATTAGGCAGTAAAAGTAAACGATGCTCTATGGGCATATAAAACATGCAATAGCCTAAATTTGGGTCTAGTCGAAACAGTGGTTTTGAGACCACAAATCTGACAAGTAAAATTCTATTTTTATTATATTTTTATGGTTTACAATTTTATAGAAAGATTTCGTAAAAATTTCGTTCAAAAATTTCGACGTCTGGGCACTCAATTTAGTCAAAAGGATTAAATTGTAAATAATGCAAAAGTTGAGTTCTACATGTTAGAAGTGTCCAATTTCTATGAAATTTTAAATTGGAGGTCCTTAAATGGAAATTAGACCATTGGTTAAATTTTTGGACAAAAATGGACATTAGATAAGTGAAATGGGATATTTTTAAGTTAGGGGCATTTTGGTAAATTGGTAATTAAATGAATTAAAAACAAAATTAAAATGCCAAATTTGTCCATCTTCTTCATATGGACGAAATTTACCAGGGGAAGACATGGCTAGGGTCATCTAAACTTTCCAAGCTCATGACACCGAGAAAACAAGATTTGGACCTAGAACGTGAGGAAAATCAAAAATCGGGAAAGTTGGTAAAATGGTCGTTTTGGTATCGAGGTAAGTTCGTATGTTAATAAGCATTAAATTTAATATGTTTAAATGTTTAACTGATACCATGTGTTATTTCGCATATTATTATTGGATCATGAATAATATAAAATTACGAGATTGTATTGAAAGATCAAATTAAGAGAAATGCAGTATGAGTATGATCGAATTTCGACATGTGATGAATTGATAGTAAAGACCATGGTTGGACCATGGCAATATGTGTGCCAAGTGTAAGACCATATGCGGGACATGGCATCGGCCATGATATGAGAGCCAATGTAAGACCATGTCCGGGACATGGCATCGGCCATGATATGAGAGCGAGTGTAAGACCATGTGCAGGACATGGCATCGGCATTGATATGTGTGCTAGAGTAAGACCATGTCGGGACATGGCATCGGCCACAATATGAAAGCTAGCGTAAGACCATGTGCAGGACATGGCATTGGTACGATACATCATGTATGAGTTTTTCCAGTATCCATCCTTAGTATCCCAAGAGTTTCAATGGGTAAATCCAAAGATGATATCAAAGAAATGACAAGGTATGATCATGTTGAAAGGGTGCGGGTATGTACGCAAAATTCATGAGTACTAAATTTCGATGTATATGGGACATTTGGTAAGAATGTAAATGAGTAAGTCATACCTATGAAAATGATCTTGTGATGACCTTGTGACGATAGGTCTATACTTATGATGTATAAATAGGTGATAAATTTGATTTATGACTATGTGTGAGGCTTTTAGGCCAAATTAAATTGTGACATGATAAGTTTAAGTTTTGTTGTTGATGTATAGGTTAAAGGGGAAAATGAATGGCATGTAAATATTCGATAATGGCTAGCTATTGGAATGGCTAGTTAAGGATATGTTTTGGGGTTATGTATGATTAAATGGATGTTAATACAAAGCAATCATTAAAGAGTAAAATTTACAATAAAACTATTTTGGACAGCAGCAGTGATGTGAATTTGAAAACTCACCAAAAATAGTAGAAATTGAATTATAAGTTGGATGAGATATTGATTTAAATCTTATTGAGTCTATTTTCATATAAAAGAAATAGAGAAAACAAAGGATTTTTATATTTCGAGATATTTAAATTCTTGTGAGATTGGTTCAGAATGATTACGTGATCCTTTGTTCTGACTTGGAAAAATCATTAAAAATTGTACAAAAATAATTATGGGATAAAATCTATATGCTTGAAATCCTTAATGAGTCTAGTTTCAAATTAAACAAATTATAACATCATTTTAATTCTTTACAAGGAGAAAATTTATTCGTAGTGAAAAGTGGACAGAATAGTTGAACAGTGAAATAGGGGAAATTTTAATGAATAAACTGTACTAATTGGATTAGCCAAGAATTCTGGAAATTTTATGGTATAAAGATATATGAGTCTAGTTTCAGGAAAAATTAGCGGTTTTAAATTCGGAGCTCTGTAGCTCAAGAAATAAATAATTTAGTGACAGTGATTCAAGTAGACAGATTAATGTGAACATGAGTAATAAGGTATAGGCATGTGATTTAATGTTTGTATCAAATTGAGAACTTGTTGTGAGGATTTGTCATGTTGAGGCTTTGATAAGGCTACAAAGGAGTAAGTTGGGAAAGTAAGAACTTAGCATTATTTATGCAAGTTATGACAGACTTAGTAGTAAGCTAAATTCATTGCTAATGCTTATTATTTTACATGTGAACTTACTAAGCTTTATAAGCTTACCCCTTTTCTTTCCCATGTTACGAGTCCTACTAAACAAGCTCGGGTTGGAGGTCGTGGAGATCGCTTCACACTATCAAGCTATCTATGGGTATCTTTATTTATAAATGATTTAAATTATAGCATGTATAGGGGCTTGACTAAGTCATTTTGTGTATGTGTCAATTAATTTGACCAAATGTATTGTTAAGTCTGGTAATGCCTCGTACTCGGTTTCGATATAGGATACGGGTAAGGGGTGTTACATTTAGTGGTATCAGAGCCAGGTTTAGTCGATTTTTGGACTACCATAGTGAGTGTGAGAGTCTAGCTATTCATGCCATAATGAGATGTGATAGTGTAACGACTCCGACCGATGTAAATTATTTTATTAGGCAGATCGCACTTCAACCGAGCTAACTTTGATAGTGCAAACAGTGTGTTTATGATTAGTTGAGACTCGTAAAAAGTAAGAATAATAGTTTATGATGTTTATGTGATGATATATAAATTGTGGATAGGAATTGCTTTTGAAATATGAAAGATGAGATGAAAGGAAAGTCTATACTATGAAAAGTGTCCATGTTTGATTGGGATTTGTATGATGTTATGAGTATAACTTGTGAAATTAAGTGAATGTTATGAGTAATTTTACTTGAGATTTATGAATGAAAGTATAAGTGCACTTGTTTGTATAAGATGATAGTAAGGTTGTGTAAAATGAGTATGCATGTTGAGTTACTTGAAACAAAATATATATTGATGAGTGTTAAGTTATATGCATGAATATATATAAGAGGCAAGTCGAGGCGTTTCAACTTCACCCCTTCTAATAAGGTATGTTATAAAAAATTTGATGAAATTCAGATCGAATGGGTTTACAATTGGAAGACTAAAGAGTTGAGTTGTAGATTAACTAACAACGTGATCGAGTTGAGAATGGTTTAGTAAATGAACACGATTTGCGAGAAAAGATGTCGATTAATATGAAGATCATTGGATTCCAAAATGTTATAGTTAAAGAAAGGTCGAGTTCGAGTTAATTAACTCATCCAAGTATGAGACCTAAAGTATGTGATTTAGAATTTATTTTGAATTTATTTACATTTGCAATTGGAATAATATCAGTTAGTAAAGACGTAATTAGTTAGTGAAATCATGATCGAAATGTATTAGTGATTTGAATGCGGTGTTTATGGTTAAGAAATTACAGCAATCTCTTCCGACTATTATATGTGTTTATTTACTTCCAGAGGTGTATATATATATATATATATCTGCAAGATTTCGAATGAAATTCCTATAGTATGAGAATGTCAACTAAATTTACGTGTAGATGAAAGCATTGTAGTCTATTTGAGTTGTGATTGAAATTGCTCTTTCTTTTACGGCTTTCGCATCATACACAGATAGAAAGTTTGATGAAGGTCCTTATGATGTTAGTGTCTTGTTTTACTAGCTATTGCTCAATGAAAATAAAGGAAGATTGTGTGGCTTTTGTTAAGATTATTTTCAGGGCTTATGAGTTTTTTTTGTGTAGCTCCATGTTATGAGATTTTGTTATTTCTGTTTCCTTAATAAATTAATGTTCAAAGAATCAGCCATGAGATATCAGTAGGAAATGTTCTATTGATGAAAATCATTTCTTCTTATTATTAAAATGCTTAGGATGATTATAAGTTTTGACTTGATGGCGAGAGCACTTTGATACAGTTACCAGAGGTATAAAAATTGTGCTTTTGTATTGGTTGTTATGGAAATTTGTGTTTAAATTTCTCCGATGATCGAGATATTTTGTTTTCAGCCTGGACATTATCTA
Source organism: Gossypium rotundifolium (assembly GCA_025506655.1). Lineage (NCBI taxonomy): Eukaryota > Viridiplantae > Streptophyta > Magnoliopsida > Malvales > Malvaceae > Gossypium > Gossypium rotundifolium. Next base: position 174,192,856 of record CP106734.1, on the reverse strand, counting down.
CTAAAGTAATTGAGAAGTTAGTCTTATTCTGGCACTATGACTTTTAAGATGTATGAGTATTGTGGCATCAGTATAGTTAAGTGCTTCGACGAGTAACAGCTTGAAGTAAATTCTACTATAAGTTTAATCTTTCTCTAGATTTGAGAAGAAATTGAAGTTGGCAAAGTGTGAATGATAGGAAGTTCAACTTAGACACGTGTATTGATTTTCACTTTTCAAATGATCTTGATATATATATATATATCGCAAGTTAAAGACATAATATTGTGATGTCTAGCACAATGATAATTATTTGTTTATTTGAGAAGTATAGGGATGGATGATACTAAAGGCGATTACACTAGTAAGAGTATGAAATGTTATGTACCGGACTTTGAACACGATGTCTAAACTTTTAATGGGTAAGAGTATTGAACTTAGATGTGTGTCAAGTGCTTCGAAAGTATTTCATTCACAGAGAATTTTTATTTGGATAAGTGGTAGTTAGTTCATATGGCTGAAAATAAATGATTAAATGTTAATTTCATGAATTATACAATGTATGATAAGATATATGTATTGATGAATTGAGAATAAAACAACAATGCGAAAACCAAATAAATGATCAAATCGAGCGGAACATTGGATTTGAGTACTTCTGATCAGTGACAAGTGAAAGTGAAAAGTGGTAGCTTCGGCTACTTGATCAGTGAAAAGAGGTAGCTCCGGCTACCTGATCAGTGAAAAGTGGTAGCTCCGACTACCTGATCAGTGAATAGTGCTATCTTCGGCTACAAGTGACAAGTAATAAGCGGTAGCTTTAGCTACGCATATTTGATCAGTGATAAGTAATCATATGTAAGACCATAGTTATACTATGGCAAAGTGGAAGTGAAGTACTCAATTTTCCGTAACCGTTCCCTAATTTGATTAAGGATGGTAAGTGACAAAAGGGCCCAAAAGAGTTAAAGTAAATGTTTTGGGCATACGAATATGAACCTGGTACTTCTGACTCTGTATTTAGATGTTGATATGTCGACAGAATTAAGTTGAATGTTAAGTGTATTCAGGGTTAACGATATCAGTGATAATATTAGAATGATAATAAGGCAGAACTATTGTGAATTTCCCTCAATCTTCAGATCAAGAGAAATGCTAGTGAGTTATTTTCGAACGTTTGACTGAATTAGAATAGTAATTTCAATATGTATCGATTCATTATTTGTGTAATTGATCGAGTTATATTGAGATTTAGATCGATGATGAGTGTTTCTAAAAGCATCGTCTTAAAAGGGTTATTTAGTGATGTTGGATATTATGCGAAAGATATTCAACTTCATTCCGGTAAGATTTTCGGGGACGAAAATCCTAAAAGGGGGGAGAGTTGTAACAGCCTAAATTTGGGTCTAGTCGAAACAGTGGTTTCGAGACCACAAATCCGAAAAGTAAAATTCTATGTTTATTATATTTTTATGGTTTACAATTTTACGGAAAGATTTCGTAAAAATTTCGTTCAAAAATTTCGACGTTTGGGCACTCAATTTAGTCAAAAGGATTAAATTGTAAATAATGCAAAAGTTGAGTTCTACATGTTAGAAGTGTCCAATTTCTATGAAATTTTAAATTGGAGGTCCTTAAATGGAAATTAGACCATTGGTTAAATTGTTGGACAAAAATGGACATTAGATAAGTGAAATGGGATATTTTTAAGTTAGGGACATTTTGATAAATTGGTAATTAAATGAATTAAAAACAAAATTAAAATGCCAAATTTGTCCATCTTCTTCATATGGACGAAATTTACCAGGGGAAGACATGGCTAGGGTCTTCTAAACTTTCCAAGCTCATGACCCCGAGAAAACAAGATTTGGACCTAGAACGTGAGGAAAATAAAAAATCGGAAAAGTTGGTAAAATGGTCGTTTTGGTATCGAGGTAAGCTCATATGTTAATAAGCATTAAATTTAATATGTTTAAATGTTTAAGCGATACCATGTGTTATTTAGTATGTTATTATTGGATCATGAATAATATAAAATTACGAGATTGTATTGAAAGATCAAATTAAGAGAAATGCGGTATGAGTATGATCGAATTTCGACATGTGATGAATTGATAGTAAAGACCATGGTTGGACCATGGCAATATGTGTGATGTAAGACCATGTCCAGGACATGGCATCGGCCATGATATGAGAGCTAGTGTAAGACCATATGCAGGACATGGCATCGGCCATGATATGAAAGCTAGCGTAAGACCATGTCAGGACATGGCATTGATACGATACATCATGTATGAGTTTTTCCAGTATCCATCCTTAGTATCCCAAGAGTTTCAATGGGTAAATCCAAAGATGATATCAAAGAAATGACAAGGTATGATCATGTTGAAAGGGTACATGTATGTACGCAAAATTCATGAGTACTAAATTTCGATGTATATGGAACATTTGGTAAGAATGTAAATGAGTAAGTCATACCTATGAAAATGATCTTGTGATGACCTTGTGACGATAGGTCTATACTTATGATGTATAAATAGGTGATAAATTTGATTTATGACTATGTGTGAGGCTTTTAGGCCAAATTAAATTGTGACATGATAAGTTTAAGTTTTGTTGTTGATGTATAGGTTAAAGGGGAAAATGAATGGCATGTAAATATTTGATAATGTCTAGCTATTGGAATGGCTAGTTAAGGATATGTTTTGGGGTTATGTATGATTAAATGGATGTTAATACAAAGCAATCATGAAAGAGTAAAATTTACAATAAAACTGTTTTGGACAGCAGCAGTGACGTGAATTTGAAAACTCACCAAAAATAGTAGAAATTGAATTATAAGTTGGATGAGATATTGATTTAAATCTTATTGAGTCTATTTTCATATAAAAGAAACATAGAAAACAAAGGATTTTTATATTTCAAGATATTTAAATTCTTTTGAGATTGGTTCAGAATGATTACGTGATCCCTGTTGTGACTTGGAAAATCATTAAAAATTGTAAAAAATAATTATGGGATAAAAGCTATATGCTTGAAATCCTTAATGAGTCTAGTTTCAAATTAAATAAATTATAACATCATTTTAATTCTTTACAAGGAGAAAATTTATTCGTAGTGAAAAGTGGTCAGAATAGTCAAACAGTGAAACAGGGGAAATTTTAATGAATAAACTGTACTAATTGGATTAGCCAAAAATTCTGGAAATTTTATGGTATAAAGATTTATGAGTCTAGTTTCAGTGAAAATTAGCAGTTTTAAATTCGGAGCTCTGTAGCTCAAGAAATAAATAATTTAGTGACAGCGATTCAAGTAGATAGATTAATGTGAACATGAGTAATAAGGTATAGGCATGTGATTTAATGTTTGTATCAAATTGAGAACTTGTTGTGAGGATTTGTCATGTTGAGGCTTTGATAAGGCTACAAATGAGTAAGTTGGGAAAGTAAGAACTTAGCATTATTTATGCAAGTTATGACAGCTTAATAGTAAGCTAAATTTATTGCTAATGCTTATTATTTTTACATGTGACCTTACTAAGCTTTATAAGCTTACCCCCTTTTCTTTCCCATGTTACAGAGTCCTACTAAACAAGCTCGGGTTGGAGGTCGTCAGAGATCGCTTCACACTATCAAGCTATCTATGGGTATCTTTATTTATAAATGATTTAAACTATGGCATGTATAGGGGCTTGACTAAGTCATTTTGTATATGTGTAGATTAATTTGACCAAATGTATTGTTAAGTCTGGTAATGCCTCGTACTCGGTTCTGACATAGGATACGGGTAAGGGGTGTTACAAAACAGCATTTAAAACCCCCATAGGAACATCCCCATACAAACTCGTTTATGGAAAAAGCTGTCATCTACCATTTGAGTTAGAGCGCAATGCTTTCTGGGCTATAAAATTCCTAAATTACGATCTTAAACCTGCAGGTGAGAAGAGGATGATGCAGTTGAACGAGTTAGATGAAGGGCGAACTAATGCCTATGAGAACTCACGTTTATATAAAGAGGCAACAAAGCGACGTCATGATGCTCATTTAAAGCAATCAAAGCAATTTGAAGTAGGGGACTTGGTCCTATTGTACAATTCAAGGTTAAAACTGTTCCCTAGAAAGTTAAATCAAGATGGTCAGGTCCATTCGTGATCAAAACTATTTTTCCCTATGGCACAATCTACGTAACCCATCCAACTCGTGGCACATTCAAGGTAAATGGTCAGCGACTGAAAATTTATACTGGAAACGATTTTTGGGATATAAGAGAGGATCTTCGACTTCGTGAACCTTCATTTAGAAATGAAAACAGGGTAAGTCTAGCTTAAGACTCTAAACGAGCGCTTCTCAGGAGGCAACCCGAGAACTAACTTTACTAATATTATATTTATAACACCTAAACTACAGGTTTCCCCTACCACACGGCCTTGCACATGAGCGTGGCCGTGGCTGTGTAAATACCACGAATAGCCACATGGACGTGGCAAAGATGGTGTAGAAACAGGACAATAATTTTTCCAAGCCACGGGCTCCGACTAAACGGCACGGCCGTGTGACGTGACCATGGACGAAACTGATTAAAGGACACGGGTGTGAGACACGCTCATTCCTCCAACCCGTGGTCGATCCTGAGTAAACGACACGGGCATTCGAAATGCCCGTGCCTCGAGACCGTGGATGACACTAATTTATGGGCACGGGCGTAGGACCATAACCACAGGCGTAGGAGAAGCGAACAAGGCCAGGCACGCCCAGGTAACATGGGCGTAGACCGCATCACGAACGCACCCAAATTTGAATTCGTGAAAAGCACGGGCTAAAGAAATGGGAACATCGGCATGGCCCGAGTGTAATACCCATATACCCGGTTCAATCATGCAGACCCGGTATAAGACTATTACATTTGGTGCCAAAACAGTGATGGCTAAATACTTTTTAATTAAAACATTTGTATATAATATTTGAACTTACCAACCATTTTTGCTAACATATTTATTGTTTATTAATTCATTCCATATATATGTGAAAATACTTCAAGTATCTGAAAATAGATAGAATTTCAAGAGTCTACATTTTAGTCCCTATCACATGGGAACACCTTTGAACTTTCTATGTACATGCCATTTTAATACAAAATATAATACCTACTTTTGAAATTGTGAGGATGTGATGAGGTAAGAGATCTTCTAGTTGGACTCTATCTCTTCTAGTTTAATTGTACCTACGCGTTAAAATAAACGCGTTAAGTTTTGAAGGCTTAGTAAGCACTACAAGAATAATTAAATAAGTAATCATAATGAGAATATTTTAAACTCAATCAATTATTGCATATCTACTCACATATAAGTCTCTTCAACTATGCATTGCTTTAAATAAATTTAACTTATCTTTTGTAAGGTATTAAACTTACCTTAACACATCATGATTCACTTTTGTTCTCATTTCACATTCTTAGCCCAAATTTATAGAACACACGGATGTACGGAACAAATACAGAGATGCATTATAATGCACAAGTGAACAGAGAGCACCAATGTGCTAGTAATCAGAGAGCACTGACGTGCTAATAATCAGAGGGCACCAACGTGCTAATAATCAGAGAGCGCGCTAAAGTTCCTTAATGGCATGCCACTAATATCTCAGTGGTTCTAAATTTCGTCTACTTGGGCATTAAAGTGAATCTCATATATTTAAATAATTCACATAAATATTTCAAAAAAGATAAATAACAATAATTTAAAATTCTTGTAGTACTTACAACAAATAGGTTGAAATGATATATGTTATTCTTCCTTCACTCCTTAACCTTCTCTTTTCCTTTTCCTTCAATTCGATCCTTTCCTTTCTTTTCTTTTCTTCAATTTCATATAAACATATAACATTTAAAATTTAAAATAATCAAATAAAATTTCTGTACTATTTAATAAAATAAACAAGTATAATATAATAAATTCATCCTTTCTTACTTTTGCTCACATTTCAATTTAATCCTTTACTCATAAATTTATTCAAAGCTGTCCTTTTATGTCATAGTCACTAAATTATTTATTTCCAGAGCTACAGAACTCCAAATGAAGAACCATTAATTTTTCCTGAAACTAGACTCACATATATTCATACCACAAAATTTCCAGAATTTTGGCTTAGCCAATTAGTACAGTTTATTCATTAAAGTCACCCCTGTTCTGCTGTCTGGCAGTTCTGACCCTTCTTCACTAAAAATTAATTATCTCTTCATATAGGATTCCGATGATGTTATCGTTTATTTATATTGAAATAGACTCATTCATGATTCTAAACATATAAACTTAAGCCCTAATTATTTTTATCCAATTTGTTATGATTTTCTAAAGTTAGAACAGAGGAACCCGAATTCATTCTGACCTTGTCTCACAAAATTCATTATATCTCATGATTTACATATCTATTTCTTACAAAGTTTCTTCTATGAGAAACTAGACTTAATAAGATTTAATTTCATATCTCACTCAGCTTCTAATTCCACTTTTACAAATTTTAGTGATTTTTCAAAGTTACTCTACTGCTGCTGTCCCAAAACTGTTTTAGTGCAAACGGTTTATTACCATTTTTCTCCTAAGCTTTTAATAAATGATAATTTCGTCCCTGCTCAATTAATTTCTCAATTGAGCTGATTTTTTCTCAATTAACACTTTATTCTATCACTTTAAACTCCTGTATAACCTTTAGGAATCAGAATTTCAATAATAGTCTTTAATTCCAAATATTTTCACAATTTAGTTCCTAAAATCTATTTCTAATTAGATATTCCATCAATTAAACCCCTAATTCATCAATTTAATCCACATAACTCATGTTCAAAAGTCTAAGAATTTTCAGAATTTCAACTTAATTCAACAAAGATTTGTTCTAAAACTTATAAAGCATCTAAATTAAAAAGAAAGACTAAATTAACTTACCAAATTAAACTTCAAGCTTTAAACTTTGAATTTCCCCCTTTTTTTTTCTTTCCCTTTTTCTTCCCCTACTTCTTCTCTGTTTCGTCTTTACTCTGTTTCTTTTCTGTTCTTCTTTCTTTTGCTTTCTCTTTATAATATATATAATAACAATATAATATAATATATTAAAATATCTTTATTATATAGTAATATAATAATATATATTAAACATAAAAATCTCAGATTTTCTTTACAATAAACCGTCTCAACTATACAAAAATGGCTTAATTGCCATTTTGGTCTTTTATAATTTCTTTTAATCTATAATCAAACTTTCACACCTATTTCAATCTAATCCTTTTCCCAAATACTTCTAATTAAGTCAAATTCACCTAAATAAAACCCAATTAGACACACAACAAGCTTCAGTAAATATTTTTAATAAATATTTACGTTTGCTTTATGAAAATGGAGACCGAAAATATATTTTTCGATTACTCGACTATAGGGTCACTACACCGAGACCGTGTCTCCCACCCCTTATTTAAGGCAGCACTCGGCCGCACATTCCCCCCAAATTTTCTTTTCAACCCTAGCCACTTCTCCCCCAAATTCTAAAAGAAACTCCGCCACCGGACCTCCCACCCCCTCTTGATTTCCTCCGTCCCTTACCTCTTTCCCCCTTCACAACACACATAAAAGTAAGCACACGACCGTGCCAACACACCCGCGACAAGCGTGCTCCCCTATTTAGTTATAGCACACGCCCGTGTAGCACCCTCCAACGCCGTACGCCGACCAACCGTGCAACTCCTCTCCAAGCACTTCATCATCACCTCCTCTTTGCATTTACCCCTTTTAAACTATTTATCACTTAAATTTATTTCATAAATAGTTCATGCTTATTTCTTAATATTAGTTTTATTTATTTTGTTCATTGTTTACTAATAACACTTAGAGATTATACAAAATATTAGTTTATCATTATAATGATAGTTGTTTTCTACATGATATTATTGAACTCTTCAAGATTGTGCAATATGGCTGAAAATGCTACTAAAATCGATAAATATATGTTATTTTCAGGAACACAATGTCGTCATCCCGAGGAAAGAAAATTGATGTCCCTAGTTCTAAAAAACGAAAGGGACCTGGCTTTTCATCGGCCAGCGCATCCGCTGAATTACGACATTCATTCTTGCAATTCCCACAAGGACCCTAGGAAGACCTCTACAGGATACTCCGCGCACGACCCCTCGGTACAGGGAGGTGCATTGGTTGGGCCGCTTTAGAGCAGGTCCGATTAGCCGATGATATACGAGCTCTCTTAACCACTGATCCATGGGACCAATTCTTCACAATCATCGAGCCCACATATTTAGAGCTCACTCTGGAATTCTGCTCCACGTTTCACCTCCAAACGGTAATGATAAATTATGATGACCGGCACAATCCGATTCGTCTTGGAGGCATCATGAGAGAAATGAATGTACCATAATTCGGAGTTGCTCTAGGACTTTACAACGAGGAATTTATGGAGGAACATGACATCTCAGAGCTCTATCGCTACCTTCACAACACTCCGGCGAGATGTTGGTACAATATAGCCCCCAGTTCAAACACATACGACCCTAGCCGCTCGAGAACAATAGCTTTCGCCCCATCTCTACGATACTTACACGTCATACCAGCCCACACATTGACAGGAAGACACGAGAGCATCAGCGTCGTCAACACTCACGATGTTTATTTCCTATGGTGTATAGCAAATGGCCAAGTTTTTGACCTAGCATATTTTATAGCCCGTGCCATCCAACACCAAACAGAGCAACACAGAAGGAGGTTATATCTATGGGCTTGTACATCACACGATTGGCTCAAAATTTCGGGCTCCTCACCACCGCCGCTCAGGTCTCCTCACTGACACTGATAGGACAGATATCCCCACAGCGCATCCAGACAATGCTACACATGAGGATGATCCAACGACGACGTGGGACCGATCCTCCCCAATATTGACTAGCTACTACTACTGAGGAGGAGGATCCCGAGAACATTACTGATGATGTCCCACACCCACATGAGGAGCCACCATCGAGCCATCGCACTTCTCATGAGGCTCCATCACTTTTGGACATTTCTGGACGGCTCACTCAGTTCGAGCAGTATTGTACTCAACAATTCAATGACACCGCTCGACGATTCGATGGCATTGATGCACCCCTTCAGCAGATCTGTCATCACTTCCACAAATCACCACCTCCTCCACCTACCAATCCAGCCGACGACGAGGACTTTTAAGGCCCTTCTTATTACTTATTTTTATTTTTTTCGCTTTATTTTATTTCACTTATCTATTTAAGCTTTTTATTATTTTGTTTCAAACTCTTATTATTACAATTTTATTCCTTTTATAACTGGCTATCTTACCATCGAATATCCCTAACATCATCAATTAATTAGTACCCCCTAAAAATTTAACTGATGAATTCGTAGTTTAAAGGTTCAATGTGCCACTCCGAGAATGGAAAACATCATTTTCACCTCCACATTCACTTTTGTTTAAGTCATCATCATAACCAACCCAAGGATCTCATCCAAAAATTTAGGAAGTTTCACCTCTCTCCATCTCTTTTGATTTTCTTGTTATATGATTATTATCTATCTTTGTACAATGAGGGTAATGTACATCTTAAGTGTGGAGGGTGAAAGTTTATTAGAAAAGGTGCCTAACTTTTTGCATTATTCTCAAATCCCTGAATGATATTCTGTCTTAAAGTAGTTTTCTCATATCACTAATTAGAATGAAATTCTTGTTGATTCATGATTTTTATTAATATCTTTTTGATTAAGTCATTGATAATTGTACAATGATGATTTAAACTTTAAGATACTAGAGAATCAAGCATGATGAGTCTATTTTCAAAAAATTCTGTTAGGTTGTTGATAAACCGTAAAAGTAACATATTTTAGGCCCACATTTAGTATTCTTTTGGATGATTTAGCCCTCATTTTATGTAAAAAGGTGCTCTTAATCCTTTCTTTTCATGTTTTTACTCAAAAAAGCACCCAAGGACGAAAAGAACAAGAAACGGGCTTAAAACGGGCCAATGTAGGCCAAAGAGGAAATCAACACGGCCTGGACTTCAAGCCACACGGCCGTGCCTCGACAATTAACTAAGACACGATCATGCCACGATTTACACGGCCGTGCCCCAATCGACAGAATTGAGACACGGCCTGAAAATAATTTACACGGCCGTGCCCCAATCAACAAAATCAACACACAACCTGAAAACGATTTACACGGGCGTGTACCATGGCCGTGTCTCTACCGTGGGAGAGAGCAATTTCACTCGAATTTGGATACTTTGAGGCAAAGAAACACTTTCCAAAGCTTATTCAAACATCGAGTAGGAGGTATACTTAAATTAGGACACTTAGGGACCAAGTAAAACATTTTAAAAGTCTATATAAACACCCTAAGTGTATCCTGAAGGGGGCGTTAGGCGATTAGCTAGGCTAAGGAGCTGAGCCAGAAGGCTAGATTTGTGGGAATTACTCGAAGATAGCCAGTTGATCCATCTCAAGGAGCTGAAATTCTACTCAAGACGGCGGATCTCTCCTTCAATTCCTTTAGGGGGTTTTAGGGATTCCTTATGTTTTGTTTTATCTTTTCTCTTGAGATATTTTCTTTATTCATTATGAACTAAACCTTCAGATACCTGAAGGGGATGAAACCTAGATGAATCTTGTTATTGATTTCTGAATTATATGATAAATACTTAGTTTGTTCTTAATTATGCATGCTTAATCCAAATCTGATGTGTTTAGATGGAGGAGGAATAGACCCTGTTTAAGAGCAGATCTAGCATAATTAAGCGGAGTTGATCACACGCCTAGAGATAGGGTGACGAGATTTTGCCGGATTAGGGTGAAACCTAATATTGGAGTTCATAGATCGATTTACTGCTATTCTAGGGGTTATTATAAGAGAACGAGTTCCACTAATTAACCTAGGGTTAGGCGTTATTCACCTCGAGAGGGTTTAATATACGTTAGGAGTCTTATGGATCAAACTAAGTGAATAAATCATATGGTTCAGTGTTAAGTAACAAGTGAAGTCTAGGTGGATTCTTCCTGAGGGTATCGTCGTGATCAATTGAGTTTTCTTCAAGTTATTTTCCAAGTCGTTCTTTTTGTCTTTATGTCTTTAGCTTAGTAGTGGTTAAATTAGATTAAATCAACCAATCACTCCATATTTTAGGCTAAATAATAAAAGGAAAGTGAGTATTAGTACTTTTAGTTCCTTTGGGTTCGACAATCCGGTCTTGCCTAAGCCATACCACTGTACGATAGGTACACTTGCCTATAATCGTTGTCAGAGTTAGTTTTCAGGTTTGATCATATTCTTTATAAATTTTAAAACTCGACAAAACAACGATCAAGTTTTTAGCGCCGTTGCCGAGGAACTAAAATATTAAGAAAGCTCTATTTTTATTACTTTAGCCATTATTTTTATTTTATTTTGCAATTTAGTTTATTTTATTATTTTTTGCTAATTTTATTTCTTCCTTTTTCCTAGCAGGTACCTCTAGTTTATTACTAGAAGGAACCTGACAGGACCTCCAATATACGATAGTGATATTGAAGCTACCGCTCGTAAGAATCGCAGAGAAATTAGGCGAACCCTAAATTACACAGAAGAGGATGGACGAGAAGGCAGATCCAATCTCTGAAGGATGGACGAGAATAATCCACCACAAGATGTGGAAGAAAACAATGCCCGCGTACTATATATGATTATGCTAAACCTCATTTAACGAGGCTGAATCTAGTATTGTTAGGCTGCTATAGGCGCTAATAATTTTGAATTAAAGCCTAACACAATACAAATGATTCAACAATTTGTTCAATTTGATGGTTTGCAGGACGAAGACCCGAACACTCATATAGCTAATTTCTTAGAGTTCTGTGATACATTCAAAATAAATGGCATTTCTGATGATGCCATTCGTCTTCGGTTATTTCCCTTTTCATTAAGGAATAAAGCCAAACAGTGGTTGTACTCGTTACCTCAAGGGTCAATCACTACATGGGACCAAATGACTGAAAAAATTTTATTAAAATATTTCCCACCGGTCAAAACGGCCAAATTACGGAATGATATCTCTTCTTTGTGCGAGATGGATTTAGAGACATTATCGACGCATGGGAGAGATACAGGATCTCTTGAGAAGGTGTCCACACCATGGTCTACCTTTGTGGCTACAAGTCCAAACTTTCTATAATGGTGTAAACCCCTCAATGAGGCAACTAATCGATTTAGCCGCCGGTGGAACCCTGAACAATAGAACTCCTGAAGCAGCCTACGAGTTCATTGAAGAGATGTCACTAAATAACTATCAGTTGCAAGTTACAAGGACAAAACTGACAAAATCAGCTAGAGTTTACAAACTCGATGCAGTAACCATGCTATCAACACAGGTAGAAATGATGAATAAAAAGCTTGATAGTTTGTGTTCTTCGCAGGTACATCCAGTTATGTAGTGCAACGCAAGTGGAACTGTGGCGAATCTTGAGTACCCACCCTACCAACCGGACGCAGAGAACAAACAGATGAACTATATAGGTAATAATTTCAGATCCAATAATAATCCTTATAGTAACAACTATAATCCAGGTTGGAGGAACCACCCAAATTTTTCATGGGGAGGCCAAGAAATTTAGGGAAATCAAAGACAACAACCTCCTCCAAATTTTCAAAATCAATCATACCCGCAAGAGAAGAAGCCAAACCTCGAAGAGATGCTGACAAAATTCATGGCAAACACAGAAAATCGCTTCCAAGAAACTGAGAAAACAATTAAAAGCAACGAGAGCCGAATCGGGGAACTTACTAAGTCAGTCAAGCAGCCACTAATGCAGTCGAACAACTTGCAAAGCTGATGTTAGAACGACCGCAAGGATGTCTACCAAGTAACACTGAGATTAACCCAAAAGAGCAAGTTCAAGCCATCTCAGCTCATGACAGTAAGGGGTTAGATGAACCCAATCCAATACAAGAAAACAAGGTAGACAAAGGTAAGATAGAGGTAACACATGAAAAGCCAAAACCGATAATTAAGGAGTACCAACCTCGCATATATTATCCCGAAGCGATGAAAGTAGACGATTCAGAGGAGCGATTCGGTAAGTTTCTTATCTTTGTTAAAGAAATTACATATTAACTTACCTCTTCTCGAAGCTCTTTTTGGATGCCGACTCGAGGAAATTTTTAAGACAGCTCTTGATGAACAAACGCAAATTAGACCAAGAGCATCACGTGGAATTGAACGCAGCATGCTCAGCAATGTTACAGAATAGACTACCATGAAAGCTAAAAGATCCAGGGAGTTTTACAATTCCATGTTTAATTGGTAGTTTAGTTATTGATAATGTGTTAGCTGATTTAGGGGCAAGCATATATGTCATGCCTTATACATTATTTAAATGACTAGGTCTAGGGAAGCCCAAACAAACTAGGATGAGTATATAATTAGCTGATAAAATTGTTAGAATTCCTAGGGGCATTATTGAAGATGTTCTTGTCAAAATAGATAAATTTGTTTTCCCAGTAGATTTTGTTGTCTTAGATATGGATGAGGATAATACAATCCCCTTAATTTTAAGAAGACCTTTTCTAGCAACTGCCAAGACTAAAATTGATGTTGCCACAGGAGAACTCATACTTTGTGTAGGTGATGAATCATCAGTCTTCAAGCTCTTGACTCGGCCAGGACAACAATCGATGAAGGTAAGAAAGTCAATACAGATGATAATCAAATTGTTCAACCTTTATCACAGGAAACACCACATGAAGACAAACCTGAGCCAAATCATAGCACCCAAACCGACAAAGAGAATGATCAAAACCTTAAGGTCGACAGACACACGTCAAAGAATAACCACACGAAGTAAAACCAGAGGAACCACCAGAAGAGCTCGTAAGAACATCCAATCACTTCAAAATAGGAGACCAGGTACTGTTAGACAAAGCAGATCCGTACATCATCACAACAGACCTGAAGCCAAAGGGAGAAATCCTTCTTAAGGTACACAATATCTTCCCACAAGGGTCTTTAAGACCTTTTCGGTTTTATTTTTCTTTTCTCTTTTGCTTCAATTTCCTTCCCTTTGACTCCCTTATGCTTAATCTAGTTTATTTGGTTTTAGTTTCTTTATTTTCGGTTCTAAAGGCTGCTTGAGAATCACGCACCACAGCCTTAGAGGCTACCCAATTTCTTTATCTAGCATAAAGCTCATCGGTAATCACCCCACCAGGCCCATAGAAAATGCCACCACGACATCTGCCAACTCCCGGAATCATCCAAAATTCAGGAAGTGTTACTTCTCCCTTCTCTTTGATTACATTATTGGTTATCTATCTTTGTACATTGAGGCAATGTACATCTTAAGTGTGGGGTAAAAGTACCTAACTTTTGCATTATTCCAAAATCGAATTTTGTCCACATTCTAAGTAATTTTCTTATATTATCAATTAGGGTGAAATTTCGATGATTTATGATTATTGATAAATTTTGAGTAAGTCATTGATAATTGTGCATTGATGATTTATACTTGAAGAATACTAGAGAATCAAGCATGATAAGTCTATTTTCAAGAATGAATAAAAATTTTTAGGTTGTTGAACTGAATTTGAATATTATCTTGAAATTTGAAATTTCTGAGATTAATGTCAAAATACCCATAATTTTGTGAGATTTGAGCCTTATAGAGCATATATTCTTTTCATGCTCACTTTATTGATTATGAGTGTGTCAACACCTGAATTGTTATTCTAGAACTTGCCTAGATTATACATATCGAGACCACATTAATGATTTGATATACTGAGATGATAAAGGCACTTAGGTTTTAACCCATTCACTCCACTAAAAAGCCTACCTTCACAAATTAACCCTTAATGAACCCATTTGATCCTAACAACCCTTTTATTGATTTACCCGCTAAATTTTAACCCAAAACCCTTTGTATTTGTTATCACCATTCTTTTTTACTACCCTTCTATCGAGAATTGATTTGATCAGTTATCGAATTAGTTTATTTCAATTGATAAAGTTCTTTCTTTATTATGTATTTACTTAGTTTGTTCTTAAAAAAAAACCAAAGTATATTCAAGCATTAGTATATGATTAAAGGAGCTTATGCGTTTAAATTCCAATTGTTGAAGAAAAGCTCATATTAAAAGTATTATCAATAGTAGTATTACTAGTTTCAAAGCAATCATTTATTTTCTAGTTCATTATTCTTGTTAGGTAATTGGTCAGGTCAATCTCGATTTCAAACCTTCTAATTCAGCCTTTATCCACACCTTTAACCTAAGCCCCATTACAACCCTGTCAAAGACCTTTTGATTAGTGTATCATCTCATATTATAGTGGTGGAGATTTAATTTTTAGGCAAGCCTATGGGATTAACTTTTCAGGTTCAACTTATGAGTGCTTTTTCTTGAAACTTAAACACTTCGAGTGCTTTGAGTGAATCGTTAGTGAGGATTTCAATCCTTGTCGGTTTTGAATTAAAGGTAATTATTTAGATGAGGGGAGACGCCTATGTTTTCGAGCTACAAACTATACAGCTTAGAATTATTTGAATCTTTAGGAGTTTTTGAGCTAAATTATCCATGTATAAATTATCTATGAATTATGATGAGGCATTGCTGATAGGAATTGTGAATTATGAAAAGTTCGTTTTAATTGTAAGTTGAGAATTTTGCTTGAGGACAAGCAAAAGCTTAAGTGTTGGGGTATTTGATAAACCGTAAAAGTAACATATTTTAGGCCCACATTTAGTATGCCTTTGGATGATTTAGCCATTGTTTTATGGAAAAAGGTGCTCTTAATCCTTTCTTTTCATGTTTTTACTCAGGAAAGCACCCGAGGATGAAAAGAACAAGAAACAGGCTTAAAACAGGCCAATTTGGGCCAAAGAGAAAACGACACGGCCTGGACTTCAAGCCATACGGCCGTGCCTCAATAATTAACTAAGACACGGCCATGCCACGATTTACACGGTCGTGCCCCAATCAACAGAATTGAGACACAGCCTGAAAACGATTTACACGGCCGTGCCCTAATCGATAGAATCGAGACACGGCCTGAAAACGATTTATACGGGTGTGTACCATGGCCGTGCCTCTACTGCAGAAGAGAGCAATTTCACTCAAATTTGGATACTTTGAGGCAAGAAACACTTTCCAAAGCTTATTCAAACAACGAGTAGGAAGTATACTTAAATTAGGACACTTAGAGACCAAGTAAAACATTCTAAAAGTCTATATAAACACCCTGAGTGTATCCTGAAGGGGGCGTTAGGCGGTTAGCTAGGCTAAGGAGCCGAGCCAGAAGGCCAGATTTGTGGGAATTACTCAAAGATAGCCAGTTGATCCATCTCAAGGAGCCGAAATTCTACTCAAGATGGCGGATTCTCTTTCAATTCCTTTAGGGGTTTTAGGGATTTATTATGTTTTGTTTTATCTTTTCTCTTGAGATGTTTTCTTTATTCATTATGAACTAAACCCTTCAGATACCTAAATGGGATGAAACCTAGATGAATCTTGTTATTGATTTCTGAATTATATGATAAATACTTAGTTTGTTCTTAATTATGCATGCTTAATCCACATCTGATGTGCTTAGGTGGAGGAGGAATAGACCCTGCTTAAGAGTAGATCTAGCATAATTAAGCAGAGTTGGTCGCACGCCTAGAGATAGGGTGACGAGATTTTGCCGGATTAGGGTGAAACCTAATATGGGAGTCTATAGATCGATTTACTGCTATTCTAGGGGTTATTATAAGAGAATGAGAGTTCCACTAATTAACCTAGGGTTAGACGTTATTCACCTCGAGAGAGGGTTTAATATACGTTAGGGAGTCTTATGGATCAAACTAAGTGAATAAATCATATGGTTCAGTGTTAAGTAATAAGTGAAGTCTAGGTGGATTCTTCCTGAGGGTATCGTCGTGATCAATTGAGTTTTCTTCAAGTTATTTTTCAAGTCGTTCTTTTTGTCTTTATGTCTTTAGCTTAGTAGTGGTTAAATTAGATTAAATCAACCAATCACTCCATATTTTAGGCTAAATAATAAAAGAAAAGTGAGTATTAGTACTTTTAGTTCCTTTGGGTTCGACAATCTGGTCTTGCCTAAGCTATACTACTGTTCGATAGGTACACTTGCCTATAATCGTTGTCAGAGTTAGTTTTCAGGTTTGATCATATTCTTTATAAATTTTAAAACTCGACAAAAAAACAACGAATCTAAATTGTTACCTTGGAGTTTGAAATTTACGAGGTTGACATCAAAATACCCATAATTTTTGTGAGATTTTGAGCCTTTTAGAGCATACATTCTTTTCGTGCTCACTTTATTGATTATGAGTGTGTCAACATTGATTTGTTATTCTAGAACTTACTTCGCTTATACATGTCGAGACCACACTATTGATTTGATATACGAGAGATGGTTAAGACACTTAGGATTTAACCCACTTACTCCACTAAAAGCCTACCTCATAATTGACCCTAGTGAACCCTTTGATCCTAACAACCCTTTTATTGACTCAACTCGCTAATATTAACCCAAAACCCATCTCATACTTGTTATCACTATTCCTTTTGACTACCCTTCTATCGAGATCTATTTTGATCGGTTGCCTAATTATATTATTTCAATGTTAAAGTTGTATCTTACATTAATTTATTCTTAAAAATAAAAAATCAAAGCATATTCATTATTATCAAAGTATATTCATTATTAGTTTTATGATTAAAGCGAGCCTATACGTTTAATTTCAACATCTTGAAGAAGAAGCTCATATTATTAGTATTACAAATTTTCAATTAATGTAATTATGCATGTTATTAGTTTATTTTTCTAGTTAGGTAATTTGTCAATCCAATCTCGATTTTAACCCTTCTAATTCAGCCTTTATCCACACCATTAACCCAAGCCCCGTTACAACTCTTTTTAAAAGACCTTTTGATTTGTGTATCATCTCATTTTACAGTGGTGGAGATTTGATTTTCAAGCAAGCCTATGGTAATAACTTTTCATGTTCGACTTTTGAGTGCTTCATTTTGAACCTTAAACACCTTGAGTGATTTGAGTGAACCTTTAGTGAGGATGTTAGCTTTTGTCAATTTTGAATTAAAGGTAATTATTCGGATAAGGGGAAAACACCTAGGTTTTCATGCTAAAAACTCATGACTTTGATTGGTTGAATCTTTAGGACTCTTTTGGTTGAATTATCCATGTATAAATTATCTATGAATTATGATGAGACATTATTGATGAAAATTATGAATTGAGAAAGTTCATTTTAATTGTGAGTTGAGAATTTTGCTTGAGGACAAGCAAAAGCTTAAGTGTGGGGGTATTTGATAAACCATAATATGAACATATTTTAATCCCACATTTAGCATTTTTTGGATGATTTATCCCTTTGATTATGGAAATAGGTGCTCCCAATCCTTTGTTTTCATGTTTTATACTCAAGAGAGCACCGGAGGATAGAAAGAATGAATAACAGGCCGAAAATGGAGAAAATGAGCCAAAGTACAAAATCCACACGGCCTGGGCCTAAGACCACACGGTCGTGCCCCGTAAGAAGAGTTGACCACGGCTTGGACGCCGAAAAACATGGCCGTGCCTCATCAACAGGTTCGACCACGGCCTGGCCACGATTTACAAGGGCGTGTCTCTGTCGTAGGAAAATAGAATTCTATTCGGATTAGGGTACTTAGAGGCAAAGAAACATATTCCAAAAGCCTATATAAAGACCCTAGAGGCCAAACTTTAGGGGGCGTTCAGCTAGGCCAAAGAGCCGAGCCAGAACAGTTAAATTTAGGGATTTACTTGAAGAAAGCCAGTTGATTCATCTCAAGAAGCCGAAATCATACTCGAGACAGAGAAACTCTCCTTCAATTCCTTTAGGGGGTTTTAGGGTTTCTTATGTTTTGTTTTATCTTTTCTTCTGAGATATTTTCTTTTATTATTATGAACTAAACCCTCAGATACTTGAGGGGGATGAAACCTAAGACGGATCTTATTATTGTTATCTGAGCTGTATGATAAATACTTGATTTGTTCTTAACTATGTGTTCTTAATTCTTGTTTTGGTATTTTCGGGATATTGATTCAAGTGTGATGTGCTTAGGCAGAGGAGAAAGAGACCCTGCCTAAGAGTAGATCTAGCATAGTTAAGCGGAGTTACTTGCGCGCCTAGAGATAGGGTGACAAAAATCTGTCGAATTAGGGTCAAACCTAATATGGGAGTCCATAGATCGAGTTAATGCAATTATAAGGGTTTTAATTAGAAAGAGATTTCAATTAATCAACCTAGGATTAAACCTTAGTAGCCTCGAGAGAGGTATTAATATAACTTAGGGAATCCTACGGATCAAGTCAAGTGAATAAATCGTATAGTTCAGAGTTAGATAAGAAGTGAAGTCTAGGTGGATTCTTCCTCAGGTATTGTCTAAATCAATCGGTTTTCCCTTCAAGTCTTTCCCCAATTTCTTCTTTGTCTTAGCATCTTTAGCTTAGTAGTTAGTTAATTTTAGATTAGATAAAAATTCCCTTAATTATTAGGTTAAATAATAGAAATAGAGTTAATATTAGTACTTTTGGTCCTTTTGGGTCCGACAATCTGGTCTTGCCGCTAACTATACTATTGTTCGATAGGTGTGCTTGCCTCCATCATTGTCTTAGTTAGTTTTCAGGTTCGATCATTCTTTTTATAAATTTTTAAGACTCGACAAACACGATCACAATGTGAAGTAAAGGCTGAATGTGAAATTGAATTACAGGTTTAGGTATGTGTTAGTTATTTGTTTATACAGAAACGAGGTAAGTTGGTTATTTGAAATGATAAAAGGTTATGTGAATATGAATTATGATAAACCGTAAAAGTAACATATTTTAGCCCCATATTTAGTATGCTTTTGGATGATTTTGCCCTGATTTATGTAAAAAGGTTCTTTTAATCCTTTCTATTCATATTTATACTCAGGAAAGCACCCAAGGACAAAAAGAACAAAAAAAGGGGCTTAAAATGAGCCAATTTGGGCTAAAGAAGAAATCGACACGGCCTGGACTTCAAGCCACACGGTCGTGCCTCGACAATTAACTAAGACACGACCATGCCATGATTTATACGGCCGTGCCCCAATCGACAGAATCGAGACACGGCCTAACCACGATTTACACGTGCGTGTTCCATGGCCGTGCCCCTGTTACAGGAGAGAGCAATTTCACTCGGATTTGGATACTTAGAGCCAAAGAAACACTTTCCAAAGCTTATTCAAATACCGAGTAAGAAGTAGACTTAAATTAGGACACTTAGAGGCCAAGTAAAGCATTCCAAGAGCCTATATAAACATCCTAAGTGTATCCTGAAAGGGATGTGGTAAGCTAGGCCAAGGAGCCGAGCCAGAAGGATCACATTTGTGGGAATCACTCGAAGATAGCCAATTGATCCATCTCAAGAAGTTGGAATTCTACTCAAGACGGCAGATCTCTTCTTCAAATCCTTCAGGGGGTTTTTGTAACACCCCTTACCCGAGACCGTTGTCGGAGTCGAGTACGAGGCATTACTAGACTTAACTTACTAGTTCGCGGCATAAAAGTTTAAAACTGTCCATCTGCGTCATGTTCACTAAATCAATTATAACTCGAGTTACGAAACTCAAAATATAGATCCATAAATTTTTCCTGAAACTAGACTCATATATCTTCTTACTATAATTTTTCCAGAATTTTTGGTGTGGCCAATTAGTACAGTTTATTAGTTAAAGTCTCCCCTGTTACACAGTTTGACAGTTCTGACCTCTCTTCACTAAAAATAAATTATCTCATAATATACAGTTCTTTTTCCTACACCGTTTCTTTCATATAAAAATAGACTCAATAAGCTTTAATTATATATCTCATTCAAAACCTAATTCCATTCATACTATTTTTGGTGATTTTCAAATTCACGTCACTGCTGCTGTATAAACTGTTCCCCTGCATATACTTACATAATTTCTTTCTAATAATTACCAACTAGGCATTACATAATATCCAAAACATGCTCTTAATTAGCCATTTTAATAGCTAATCATTACCAAACATTTACAAGCCAATCTTAAGCCATATCATAAGGTTATACACACAAGATAGCTAAGTCCCTATACATGCCATAACTTAAAGCGTCGAGTTACAAAATATCAAGATAATCCTTTGATAGTGCGTAACGATCTCCGGCGTCTTTGTGATTCCCGAGTTGGCTTGTAATACTATATAAAAAATAAAGAATGGGTGTAAGCATAAAGCTTAGTAAGTTTACATGTAAATAAATAGCAACATTCTTAATGAATTATCTTATGTTTTTCTTATCAAGATCACTTAAACTTTTAACTCAATATACTTAAAACTTGTATACTTGCCTTACCTTTTAACATGAATTTATCTTACCTTACCTTTTTAGCTTGAACTTGTCTTACCTTTACTTTGGAATACTCCTTGAATTTTCCCGTTGAACCACTTGGAATACTAAGGATACGCGGGTACCTTTCCTTATGAAACTTAACCATTGTCATGTCTTGATATGGTCTTACGTGGTATCCTTGCCTTATGAACTCACCAATGCCATGCCTTGGCATGGTCTTACATGGGACCTTTGCCTTATAGTAACATATCAATGCCATGTCTTGACATGGTCTTACATGATTTCCTTAAACCCTAATGTCATGACATTTGTATCCTACACATTCCTAAGGTTCAACGGAACTTTCGAGATAACTTTTCCGTCAATTCATACTTGAGTCTTTAAATAATAAATTTACAGAATAAATATGTAAATACTGGAATTTAACAGTATTAAATGTAAAAAATAGAATATTGCATTTATTTACCGTAAACTTACCTCGAAACAAAATACGATCAACTATATCGATTTAGTCCTCTATCTTTTCTTTCCTCGATCTAACTCGGATTTCGTTCTTCTTGATCTATAATAGCAAATTTAGCTTATTTAATACTCACATTCATCAAAACAGTCCTTAACTCTTAACTTTGGCAAAATTACAATTTTGCCCCTAAACTTACATATTTACACATTTGCCCCAAAGCTCGGAAATTAAAATTTATCCCTTATTCTTATGTTTTATGACATGCTGATCATTTTCCCTTCTATGGAAACATCAAATTCTCACTCTAACTTGTACTTATGAACATTAGGTATTTTTACCGATTAAGCCGCTTTTACTCGTTTCACTTAAAATCACTTAGCAAAAGTTGTTTAACATAATTTCAGACTTCATATTCTATCATAAAACATCAAAATAAACACATTTCACCTATGGGTATTTTTCCAAATATGAACCCTAGCATGAATTATTGATAGAATAAGCTAAATCGAGCTCTAGGGCTTCAAAAATGTAAAGAACATTAAAAGCGGGCTTGGAATCACTTACTATGGAGCTTGGAAGCTTGAAACAAACCCTAGCTATGGAGAACCCTTGTAATTTCGTTTTAATGAAGAAGATGAGCATATTTTCTCATATTTTCCCTTTTTAATTCATTTTATTACCAAATGACTAAATTACCCTTCATTAAAAACTTTGGTTCTTTCTACCTATATATGTCCATTTTGTCCATGAAAATATAATGGTCTAATTACCATTTAAGGACTCCTACTTCAAACCCCATTTCAATCAAGTACTCTATAAATTAGAACCCTATTTAGCAACTTTTGCAAACAAGTCCTAATAGGCAATTTAAGCATGAAATTAATAAAATTTTTATCAATACTCTAACACATGTATTTAATCACTCGATAAATCATAATAATTAATCATAATAAACTTTTATAGCTTGGATTCATGGTTTCGCAACCACTAGTCCGTTTAGGCCCTATTTCGGGATGTTACAGTTTTAGAGATTTCTTATGTTTTGTTTTATCTTTTCTCTTAAGATGTTTTATTTTAAAGTTATAAACTAAATCCTTGAGATACGAAGGGATGAAACCTAGATGAATTTTGTTATTATTTTCTGAATTATATGATAAATACTTAGTTTGTTCTTAATTATGTTGCTTAATCCAAATCGATGTGCTTAGGTGGAGGAGGAATAGACCTCGCTTAGAGTAGATCTAGCATAATTAAGCGGAGTTGATCGAACGCCTAGAGATAGGGTTACGAGATTTTATCGGATTAGGGTGAAACCTAATATGGGAATCCATTGATCGATTCTTTGCTATTCTAGGGGGTTATTATTTAACGAGAGTTCCACTAATTAACCTAGGGTTAGATGTTATTCGCCTTGAGAGGGTTTAATATAGGTTAGGGAGTCCTACGGATCAAGCTAAGTAAAGAAATCATATGATTCAGTAATAAGTAACAAGTGAAGTCTAGATGGATTCTTCCTGAGGGTATCGTCATAATCAATTGAGTTTCTTCAAGTTATTTCCCAATTCGTTCTTTTTGTCTTTGCGTCTTTAGCTTAGTAGTCGTTAAACTAGATTAAATCAACCAATCACTCCATATTTTAGGCTAAATAATAAAAAGAGAGTGGGTATTAGTACTTTTAGTTCCTTTGGGTTCGATAATTCTTGCCTAAGCTATACTACTGTTCGATAGGTACACTTGCCTTTAAGTCGTTGTCAGAGTTAGTTTCGAGTTTGATCATTCTATTTATAAATTTTAAAGCTCTGATTTCAGCGATCAAATTACATGCTAACCTATTTGAATATATATATGATTCGGCCTATTGATGTATTTGTAATAATGAAAGTGAAATTATGTATTTGTATATGAAAGATTATGTCCGGCTATATGATAAATGTATGTGAGTTTCAATGTGATTCGGTAGTAAATGACAACTTATAAATGATATTATGCATATTCGGTTTTGTTAATAAAATGTTAATATGTAATTGTTGTTATATATGTTTTTACTTAAGACTTGCTAAGCTCAAATAGCTTACTCTCTGTGTGTTTTTGTTTACCTTTGTTGATAGATTTTGGAGTTACGTTACGAGCTCGGGAATCGCCAGCAAAGCCTATCACACTATCGACAGTTTTTCGGTATTTTACTAAGTTGAATTTGGGCTTATGGCATGTATAGCATAGATGGAATGTTTGATTTAGGACATGTATATATATAGCCATGCAAAAATGGCTTGATCATTTTGTTGAAGTTTTGTTTTATTTGTTCTTGATTAAGTGATTGGTGTGTTTGGTTTTAATAATTCGGTTATGGTCTATTTATAATGCTAATGTTGGAGTAATTCAATCATGTGTTTTGGCATTTAGGTTAATGGTTGAATTTCATGTGAAGGTTAAACTTTATATGTATTTGGTCATGAGACAAATTGTTGTAAGGTATGTTTCATGGTTGTATTCTTGAAATGGTTGGTCTAGGTTGATTTTGAGTAGTGAAAAGGTTAAGGTTATTCAGCTTTGTAAATAATTCATTTGGAAGTGCATTTTAAGGTATGGTTTGTGTGTGATTTAAAATAGGAGATGGATATAAGCTATTTGTGATTCGGTTATGTTATTTGACCATTTGTTTCGGTTTACAATGTTGATGTGTCTCTAACTAACTACGATCGCAAAAAAGGCAACCGCACCTATCGTTTAATAGTATAGTTATGGTAAGACTGAAAATATCATATCCATAAGGACCAAGAGTACTAGTAATTACTATCTTCTTATTATCTAGCCTAAGAATTGGAGTGATTTCTTTTAAACTAAAACTAATTAAAAACACGACAGAGAATGAATTGGGAAAATACTTTTTAGACAACTATATGAGAGAGGCAATACCAAAGGAAGAATTCATCTAGACTTCACTTATTACTTTTGATTCATATGATTTATTCACTTGAGTTAATCCGTAGAAATCCCTGATTTATGTTAATATCTCTTTCAAGACTAAAAACAACTAACTCTAGGTTGATTAATTGAAATTTCTTTCTAATTAAAACCCTTATTGTCACATTAACTCGATCTATGGATTCCCTTATTAGATTTGACTCTAATCCGACAGATTTATGTTGCCCTATTTCTAGGGTTGCAATTAACTCCACTTAATTGTGTTGATCTACTCTTAAACAGGGACTTTTGCTCCTTTGAATAAGCACATTCGACTTGAATCAATAACCTGAATTATCAAAACAAGAATAAGAACTCACAATTAAGAATAAGAACAAGTATTTATCTTATAAATCAAATAATAATAAGATCCATCTTAGGTTTCATTCCCTTAGGTATTTGAGGGATTTAATTCATAGTAATAGAGGAAAACATCTTAAAATAAGGAAAACAACAAAACATAAAAAAACCCAAAAACTTCAAGAAAATTGATAGGAGATCTTCAATCTTGATGGAGATCCTTCTTCCAAGCTGATCCCGACTGCTGTCTTCGAGTATTTTCTGCTTTCTACTCTACGTATCGTTTTAGTCCTCCCCTAGTGATAAACCATAATTTACACATATTTTAATCCCATGCTTGGTTTATTTTTGGATGAATTTTCATTTGATTTGATGAATTCGATGCTCCTAATCCCTTAATTTTGTTTTTTATACTCAGGAGAGCTTAGGAGTCGAAAAGAACGAGAAATGGGCCAAAAGGGACAAAATGGGCCTACATCAGAAACCACAAGGCCTGGACCATCGACCACGGGCAGATCACACGGCCGTGTGTGGCGAGTAGGATCGACCACGGCCAAAGGAGTCCACCACGGGCGTGTCACACGGGCGTGTCCCTGCCGAAACAAAGAAGAATTCTATTTGGAATAAACTACTTGTGGGCCAATAGAGGTGTTCCAAAGCCTATATAAACACCCTAGGAGGCAACCTAAAAGGGGGAGGTTGAATAGACGCTGAGTAGAAGGCGGAAAATACTCGAAGATAGCCGTCAGGAACAGCTTAGGAGAAGGATCTCCATCAGGACTGAAGATCTCCCATCAAGTTCTTTAGAAGTTTTTGGGTTTTCATTATGTTTTGTGGTTTTCTTTATTTTATGATGTCTCCCTCTATTAATATGAATAAACTCGTTTATGTTCGTTTAAAACTTGTTTATTATTCTATTAGTATATATTAATAAAATTATTTATAGTTTGTGTGCTTAATTTTTATTTATAATATAATTATTAATATTAATATTTAAATATTTTAATCTAAAAACAATATAAATATGTATATATGCTTATTTTTACTTATTTTTGTTTGTTAATTGTTAGTTATTTATGAACATTGTTGGTAAACATATTCAATTATTATGTTCATGTACATGCTCGTTTAATTTATATAAATAAATATGAACACATATAATTTTAAATAAATGAACATAACAAATATTTTGAAATTTATAATGAAACACCAACAAACTTAAAATAATCAACTAAACAAAAACAAAAATTCACTCATTTCAAACTCGGTTGATTTATTACCCTAGAAGCTAACAGCAAGCAAAGGTCTTGATTCTGATAAAATAAGATGACTG
This sequence comes from Gossypium rotundifolium, assembly GCA_025506655.1. Lineage (NCBI taxonomy): Eukaryota > Viridiplantae > Streptophyta > Magnoliopsida > Malvales > Malvaceae > Gossypium > Gossypium rotundifolium. The sequence continues at coordinate 174,166,408 of CP106734.1, read as the reverse complement.
TAATTTTAGCTTCTCCCAATAATTAATCATTAAATTAAAGTCTTTTTAACTCTTTGATTAATGGATAATAAAAATACATGTTTTACCTCTTCAAAAATTACGAAATCAATTTAAGTTTTTTTTTAACAATTTTTTTAAAATTTAATCCTTTAGAATTTTATATTTTTCTCTCAGCTTTTTTAAAAGCCAATTTAAAAATTGTGTTACTTCATTTATTATGGAATCAGCAAGCTGTTAATTTAGCGGGAGGTATCAATTGGTCTTGTCTGTTTGGGATTATCATTTGGCGCATGGAAGAATCGAAACTTACACATATTTTAAGGTCTTTCGTGAAGGTCAGATGAGGTTATCAAAGCTTCTCTATGTTGGGCAAAGCAGTTTGTATCTGTGTTAAATCAGCATGTCACTAAAATTCCAAGATCAGATTTCGTTCCTGATTCTACGGATGGTTGGGTTTATTTAAACACTGATGGTTCAGTTAAATCTGTGGATATGTTTGCTGCAGTTGGGTGCTTTTGCGTGATTATAATGGGAATTGGATCGTTGGTTTTACAAGGTATTTGGGCCATTGTGAAGTTATCGACTCAAAATTATAGGGTATCCTTGATGGGTTGAAAATTGCTCTTGATCGAGGCTTTCGAAAAGTTATCATTCGGACGGACAATCTTGAAGCTGTCAACATCATTCATCAAGGTGTTCGTGGTGGCTCAATTCTACTTTAGTAAGACGTATTCTTTTGTTTTTGAAGCTTCTCAGTCACTGGAATCTTCAACATATTTCAAGGGAAGATAACAAAATTACAGACAAGATTGTCAAGGTTAGGTGAGACAAAGAACCAGGGTTGCGGTTGATTAATAAGAATTATGTGATGAGTTTTCTGAATGTTTGATACTTGAGTTGTAATATCTTTTCCACCAAAAAAATGGATTGAATCTTTCAACTGAATTAAGAATTGAATCAACGATTAAATTGATTTTTATTTTATTTTAAAATTTTAATTAGATTGGCCAAACCAACAAATCAATTGCTTGATCGATCGATTACCAATCTATTTTTTTTAAAAGGAATTAAATTTAACAATTTAACACTATCCAATATAGAGAGGAACAATTAAAATATGACATAAAATAAAACATAGTATAAATGTAAAATATTAAAAATTATATAATAAATGGATATAATTCTATAGTATTTTAAACATCGTTGTAACATAAAAGTAAATTAAATACTGCACAAATATATGGATTATTACATCTTTTTTAAAGAAAAGAAACAAGTTCAAGGAACTAGCTACAATAAGGCTCTATATTAATCATTACTCGATGAGCATCTTCTTTAAATAAAGATCGAGTATGATCAGGTGGGTCTTCAAAAGCCGATAACCTGTTAAGATCATTAGGAACAACTTTGGCCATACAAGCTGTCAGTCTATTATGCTCTCGTGGGACATGCCGAAACTTAAGTTGTCAGATTTGCTTGCATAAATCATGTATTAAAAGAAGTTCAAAAAGGTTATTATCAGCCACATAATCGTTCCCAATTATATCAATCAGCAATGCATTGTCGCTTTGATTACAACCTTACGAAACCCTTTTTTCCAAGCTAGAGTGAGTCATCCATATATAGCTCGTGCTTTAATCTGAAAAATGTTAGATACATAAACCTTCATAGCAAACCCAAAGAACTAGTCTCATGTTGAATCTTGGAAAACACCACCAATAGTAGCATTAGAGTACTGTAACGATAGTGCGCCATCCATATTAAGCTTCACCCATCCTTACTCAGATGGATACCAATTATCACAAGTGATTGTGCTACACATAAGTCATTGTGCTACACATAAGTCAATCCATACATTTATAATTAATGATATTTCTTGTCCAAGCCATGCATTTTGAAATCAGATTGTTACTGTTACTACTTGCTTGTTGGAAAATGAATTCATTTCAACCCTTTCAAAAGTAGCCAATACATGATTGTAAAGAAAGTTGGCCATTCGCCATCAATTTTTGTGATGCCTCCCCTCATTCATAATGTTCCATTTCAACCAAGTTTCCAGCGGATAATTAAAGAAAGAAGTCTAAATATTTTTAGGTACAATAGTCTTCCAAATCGTGATAGCAAATTGGCAGTCTCGCACAACGTGAATTGTTATCTTCACAAGTCCACCACATTACACACAGTGAGCATTATCAACCATTCCACGTCTCACTCTATCACTATCAGTAAGCAGCCATAAGAAGACCCTTACTCATTGGAGAGTATTAACTTTCTAAATCATCGAGTTATCCCTTTGTGGTATCAGATCTCTTCTCTCAACATGTTTGTAAGTTTTAGAAGAAGAGAAACGACCTCCATACAAGCTAATCCGGATCTGCGGCTTGTGTTGGTGGTAAAATTGTTGCAGTACAAGCTAAGATGTGTCAAGGAAGAAGCAATTCAAGTCGATGCCAATTCCAAGTTCCACCAGCTATGACCAAACCTAAAGAGTTTCATCGAATACTCTACTTATATGATGCATTTAGAGGTGTTCATTGGCAGGGCCAGGCTGGGTCGGGTTCGGGTCGGGCTTGACTCAACTAAAAATTTAGGCCCATTCATCGGGCTCAGGTCGACCCGAGCCGGGCCTAAAAATGGGCCTAAAATTTTACCCAAGCCCGACCCATATAAAAATATTAAAACTAAGACTGACTGTCCGCCTATATTAAAATTTTATATTATTTTATATAATTTTAAATATATATAATACATAAAAAATACTAAATAAATCTAAATAAATATTTCCCAACAAATTAAAAATAAATTTTAAAAATATGTAGGCTTAAATAACACTAAGATAAATGTAACTTAACAAATAAATACATCTAAAATAATAATAAAATTAACAAATGCCTTTAAAATAATAAAAAATTAACGATAAAATAAGTTTTATACAATATTCAATCAATAACAACAAAATAGTAGCAACATAATAGTAATATGGTAGCAAAATAGGAGAAAACAACAAGAAAATAACATTCAAAAATAAAAAATAGCAGATTTTTTGTCATTTAGTAAATTTAGCAGGGCAGCCAGCCAAAAATACTTTACCCGATGCTCGGCCCATTTTTTAAAATGGGCCTTATTTTTTGTCCAAGCCTATTTTTCGGATTTATATTTTTACCTAAACCTTCTCAAATTTGATTGGGCCTTGGCCGATCCAAATGCTTGACCATGAACACCTCTAGATGCATTCAAAGAGAGCCAATATCTTTTAGCCAATGATCATTCTAGAAATTTGCTAGTCATCATGAAAATTCGTTCAATATTTTTATTGAACAAGTGGAGAGCTGGAATTCTATTCTTTGTGCAAAAAGCTTAGATTTTGCTAAGTTGCAATAACGAATTAACTATGAAACATTTTGTGATTTTTAGGTTAGATTTTGAAAAGGGAATATATTCAATTAGCATGGGCTGTATGGCTTAAGGCCTAAAATGCATTGGATTGAGGCAGGCTTGAATTGGGTCCATTCGATTTCGGATTCGATATCTATTCCGACGTGGCAACTTACATTCAGAGTCTGCTTCTACGTGGCTCTATTCAATTGGATGTCACATTAATCACAAAGAAGCCAGTTGCGGAGGATTACACCCACTGCCCAGTAGCCTTCCTCTTCCACACACGCCTCTGCAAATTGTTATCTTTCAATCCATCCCATTATCTTTTAACCTCTAAAAATACACTGCAAAAATGAAAAATTAACAGAGAAAAAAAGGAAATAGAGAGGCAGAGATTATTCAGAAATTAGTTTTAAGAAATGGAGAATCTGATGGTTACTTGTATTTCAAAACCTCCTGTAATAATCCCAACAAAACATGACAACGTATCTGAATTTTCTCAACCCCCAACCAAGCTCTCCTTTACTTATACAAAAAACACCAACAACCCAAAAATCACCGACAACCATGTAAAGTACCTCGCACGAAGCGGCCGCCTAGCTGAAGCTGTAGCCGCTCTTGATTCAATTGCTCTCAGTGGGTCTCAGGTAAGACCCAATACCTTCATTAGTTTACTTCAGGCTTGCATTGATTTCGGGTCTCTCGACTTGGGTCGAAAACTCCATGCCCGAATCCATTTAGTTAAAGAAAGTGACCCGTTCGTTGAAACCAAACTTGTCAGCATGTATGCGAAATGTGGGTCCTTTGCTGATGCTCGTAAGGTGTTCGATGAAATGAGTCAAAAGAATTTGTACACTTGGTCTGCTATGATTGGTGCGTATTCCAGAGTGTCGAGGTGGAAGGAAGTTGTGGAACTTTTCTTTTTGATGATGGAAGATGGTGTTTTGCCTGATGAATTTTTGTTTCCGAGAATTTTGCAAGCTTGTGCTAATTGTGGGGATGTTAGGACCGGGAGATTGCTGCATTCTTTAGTAATTAGATTGGGCATGGTTTGTTGTACACGTGTTAGTAATTCGGTTTTAGCTGTTTATGCAAAGTGTGGGAAATTGAGGTCTGCGAGGAGGTTTTTCGATTACATGAACGAGAGGGATAGAGTGACTTGGAATTCAATGTTATTGGCGTATTGTCAGAAGGGCGAGAATGATGAGGCTTATAAATTGTTTAATGGGATGTGGGGTGAAGGAATAGAACCGTGTATTGTTTCATGGAATATATTGATTAATAGTTATAATCAGTTAGGGCGATGTGATGTGGCTTTGGGGTTGATGAAGGAGATGGAGAGTTCTAGGGTAAGTCCTGACGTCTTTACTTGGACCTCTATGATCTCGGGGCTCCCACAAAATGGTAGGAGGTGGCAGGCCTTGTTTTTGTTTAAGGAGATGCTTTTGGCTGGGATCAAGCCTAATGGTGTTACTATCACAAGTGCAGTTTCCGCTTGTGCATCCTTGAAAGTATTAAAGCTGGGGTTTGAAATTCATTCAATTGCCCTTAGGATGGGAATAACTGATAATGTGCTTGTTGGAAACTCCCTTATTGACATGTATGCTAAGTGCGGGGAACTGGAAGCTGCGAGGCAAGTCTTTGATATGATTGAGGGGAAAGATGTTTATACTTGGAATTCAATGATTGCTGGATATTGCCAAGCTGGGTACTGTGGGAAGGCTTATGAACTCTTTATCAAAATGCAAGAATCTGATGTGAAGCCCAATGTGATTACATGGAATACAATGATCTCAGGATACATACAAAATGGAGATGAAGATCGAGCCATGGATCTTTTTCAACGAATTGAACAGGATGGAAAGATTAGGAGAAATACAGCATCTTGGAATGCTCTTATCGCTGGTTATGTGCAACTTGGGGCAATAGACAAGGCATTTGGAGTTTTCCGACAAATGCAATCATGCTCCATTAGTCCAAATTCAGTAACTATATTGAGTATCTTGCCTGGTTGTGCGAATTTAATTGCTACGAAAAAGGTGAAAGAGATCCACGGTTGTATTTTGCGGAGGGATTTAGAGTTTGTAATCTCTATTTCAAATTCTCTAATAGACACTTATGCAAAGTCAGGCAATATATTATATTCTAGAAACATATTTGATGGAATGTCGACTCGAGATATTATTTCCTGGAACTCAATAATAGGCGGTTATGTTTTACATGGTTGTTTTGATGCTGCCCTGGATCTCTTCGATCAGATGAGAAAGTTGGGGCTTAAACCTAATAGAGGTACCTTTTTAAGTATTATCCTTGCACATAGTATTGCCAAAATGGTGGATGAGGGAAAACAGATTTTTTCTAGCATCAGTGACAACTATGATATTATACCAGCCATAGAACATTACTCAGCTATGATAGATCTCTATGGCCGCTCTGGTCGGCTTGGAGAAGCAATGGAGTTTATTGAAGACATTCCTATAGAGCCCAACTCCTCTGTTTGGACTTCCTTGCTAACTGCCTCTAGGATTCATAAGGACATTTCTTTGGCTGTCCTTGCAGGGGAACGGTTACTTGATTTGGAACCAGGAAATATTGTGGTTAACCAATTAATGTATCAGATATATAGCTTGTGTGGGAAATTGGATGACTCTTCAAAAGTGAGAAAGCTTGAAAAAGAGAGCACATTACGAAGATCTCTTGGGCACAGCTGGATTGAAGTCAGGAATAAGGTGCATACATTTGTCACTGGTGATCAATCTAAGCCAGCCTCAAACCTTTTGCATTCATGGGTTCAAAACATCACTAGAGAAGTGAACATAGATGACCATCATGGTGGGTTTTTCATCGAGGAAGAAGAGAAAGAGGAAATTGGCGGCATTCATAGTGAAAAACTTGCAATAGCTTTTGCCTTTATCAGCTCACCTTCTTCCCCTCAAAGTATAAGGATTGTTAAAAACACCAGAATGTGTAGGAACTGCCATTTAACTGCCAAGTATGTTTCCTTGAGATTTGGGTGTGAGATATATCTGAGTGATACAAAGTTCTTCCACCATTTTAAGAATGGGCGCTGTTCTTGTGGAGATTATTGGTAGAATACTTATGCTAGATGTAAGATTATTTGAATGGATTTGTCATATCCAAATGCAAAGAAATTATCATGGAAGCTACAGCAATCTTCTATGCTAGAGCGCATATGTAAAAAAGGTGCACTCATATGACTTTTGGTTATGGACTTTGCTTTACCGCATATATTGAGAACTTTGCGTATCATGTTTATTCTTCTGGCAATTAATTTGTTTAATTATTATTTATATTATATAAATTATTTGTGCAGCTTTTTTGAGAAGCTTAAGCTGATGATTTGATGGGATGCTGGTCACTGAAGAATTAAATTTATTTACAGTCATGAGTGGCTAATGGGATATTCTTCTATCCCATCCAAGTCCTGCTTTTGACAAAGAAAGGTGTAGAGCATTTGCAACGATTTTTACTTTTTTGCCGGTATGCATAACATCTTTTGTATTATCCCATTATTAAAATAGATCCTTTTGCAAGTTGAAATCCTTTTCATGCCCTTCTCACTCAAAAATCATTTAAGCCTACTGCATTTGCTTAAAACTTGGTTGTTACTTTTGCAGAAGCTTCAGGAAGTCCTGCAAGAACTTGGAACTTGAATTCGTCCAGTTTAATTACTGCAGTGGATCATGTCTTCTTTCGATGACTCTTGGCTAGACCTACTAAATAGATCTTAAAAGGTACTCTAATTACAGGCATATTGCATTCAGAAGTGGGCTTATGGCGTCTTGTTACAAGAAACTTCTGATTGTCCCTTGCGATAGGCCTTGCCAATTGTAGAGCATCACGGTCATAAAGCACGTCGTATTTCCCATCCGTGCTTAAATCAACAAGGAAAAATATACTTCGCTGAATGAAGGGTACTTGTCAAGATGATGTGAAATATATCTTTGTCGAGATTCAATTTAAACCTGGAAATTCCAGTGAAACATATATTCCAAGGTTGTGCTGCCTACATTTGGCTTTGAATTTCACCTATCCTATCCTGTATGAAACCTCACGTTTTAAGTTTCCATTATAAATGATGAACTTACAATTCTAATTTCCTGAGTTGATCTTTTACGGCGTCCTAATTGTTGATGAAATATCCTCCATCGAAAATCTTAATTTGCGATCCAATGCAAAAAGAACAGAGGCGGTAATTGGGAATGTTTCCATTGGCTCATCTAATGATTACAAATTTTCTCCTGTCTGTCAAACAAAAATATTCGAAGAATATTTGCTGCCGCAGAGATTAGAAAGAAAGCCCCGATAGACTTGGAATTTGACGAGAGTGGTTGTTTGAGTGGATACTAAGATGCTGAATTCCACATTATCTGGCAATGCAATCTGGCAGAAGATGCTGCTGCAAAATAACTTTATCAACAACGACCAGGACACAAAAATGTTTAAGCTGATTTGCCTCGTTTCTAATATCACTCTCAAAAGGTGCTTACATAACATTAAAGAGCAAGCTTATCAGTTACCATCGAGTGTACCAGAAACTACATTGGCAGAAAGTTTTCTTTGCATCAAATCACTCTCAGAATCGCTGCCAATTTGGGTATATTGGTTATACTATCTCCTGAAATGGAAAGAAGAAAAGAAACGGAAAAAATGTTCCATGAATTGGATGCTGTTGCTTGACAAAGCAGAAACCCGCTGCTTAACCATTAATAATAAGCAATAATCAACGTTTCAGTTAAGGTTCTTGACATGACTGACAAAGGAGAAAGTTAATTTGAAATCGATTTTAATAGCTGACGTGGGGGGAAGAACGCATCTTCAAATTCAGGGAATTCATGATTTATGATTCTCCCCATGTCCATGCACAGTTTCCCGAAATTTCACATCTCAATATCCTGACCGTCAAAAAGGGTGGAACATTTCTTGGCAGAAGATAAGAGCTCTTTTCATCAGGACACTGCTTTTGGTGCATCTGATTCCTTTCCTTTGAATTGTTTCCCTTCAAAGTGGAAAACAGAATAAGCTTCTTCAGCAGTATGCAGGCTTTGAAAACTATATATTTAGTCCATAATATTCAACTCAAAAATACCCCCCTCTTTTCTGCTTATAAATACATATCATATATCTCAGCCACTTACTCAGTGCCGTTCTAAACCGACTTCTTACGCCTGTACTGGTCACCTTAACCTGCCAAGTCTTTGCTCCTTCAGAAATGGTAACCAACAGTATTTAAGTTTTACTATTTGTTTTCGATTGATTGATTGGTTTTCTGGTTAATTAAATTCTCCTCCACGATGTTGGCAGAGTACTGAGGATGATAAGAAGCCTGTATCAGTTGGACCATGGGGAGGCCAAGGCGGCACTTCTTGGGATGATGGAGTTTACTGCACGATAAGGCAATTGGTGATAGCTCATGGATCTGGCATTGACTCGGTCCAGATTGAGTATGATACTAAAGGGAACTCTCTTTGGTCAAGGAAGCATGGAGGAAATGGAGGCTCTAAGACAGATAAGGTTAGTGTTTCATCTCTTGATTTGGCTAACAAGTTCTTAAGCACTTTTTAAGCTTTTCATATGAAGCAAGTTTACGGTTTTCCACGCATTGAAATTCCTCAAAACAACTACTGACTACTGTACTTAATATCAAATATAACATTAAATGGTAATTTAACAAACTTTAGTAAGTGTCCTTTAGTCATCTCAAGCTTTGGTTGATCGAAAAAGGCATGGTTCTTTTAGATTTTCCTTCAAATTTTCTGGAGATGTTTAAAATACATAGCATTCATTGCATTCTGTATTGAGTTTTGAGGTTCAGCATGAAGTGGCAGATCTTTCTTAATTCTTATAGATTGCTATATATACAGTTCACAGCAAAATTCAGTTGGCTGATGTTCGTTGTGTAATATAAATTCCTTTAGGTCAAACTTGATTTTCCAGACGAGTTTCTTACTTCAATCCATGGGTACTATGGGAGCCTGAACCAACGAGGACCAATTATTGTTCGTTCGCTAACTTTCCATAGCAACAGGAAAGCATATGGACCCTTTGGTATTGAACAAGGAACGAGTTTCTCAATGAACAAGGGCAAGATCGTTGGATTCCGTGGCAGGAGTGGTTGGTATTTGGATGCAATTGGAGTGTATTCAAAGCCAGTCCTAAAACTAAACCCTTCAAAGCCTATTGTTCATGCCCAAAGTTTAGCTGCTTCCGGACCTGAAAAAAGTGGCTATTCAGTGATCCAGGGAAGTGTTGGAGAAAGCTACGACATTGTTCTAGCTGTGAGGCAGAGGGATGGATTTGTGAATCCCCAGTCAAGGGAACTCATAAGGCAAAATTCTAGCTCTAGCAGCTCTGACGATTCGAGTGACGTAGAAACCAAAAGCAAGGTAAGAAATACACTATCAGTTATTGCTTTTGTATGCGCAATGATATAATTTCTTTGTTCTTTTTGCATGTTTAAGGTTCCATTGCAGACTCCTATGAAAGTCCCTCCAAGGTTACCGGAAGGAGTGTTAACTTATGGACCCTGGGGTGGCCAAGGTGGAACCAAGTTTGATGATGGAACCTATACTGGTATAAGGCAAATCGTTTTATCACGCAATGTTGGAATTGTATCAATTAAGGTTTGCTATGATCGTGAGGGACAAGCAGTATGGGGAAGCAAACATGGAGGGACGGAGGATTCAAAACTGAAAGAGTGAGTCTGGCTTTTCTCTTATAGACTTAATATCAATATTGCCAGTTCTTTTAATAGACCTTCTGTTGCATTGTTTGCAGATAATGTTCGATTATCCATCAGAAATTTTGACACACATCACAGGAACGTTTGCGCCTTTAATGTATATGGGGCCTAATGTGATAAGGTCGCTTACATTCTACACAAACAAAGGAAAACATGGACCATATGGAGATGAACAAGGACCTTCTTTCTCTAACAAAATGAATGAAGGCAAGATTGTTGGATTCCTTGGCAGAGAGGGTTTATTCCTGGATGCTGTTGGTGTACATGTAATGGAAGGGAAAGTACCACCTCCAAAACCATCTTATTCCCAAGCAATCATCCAAAGTGAAAGGCCTATAGCTGAGATCGATAACTCTCCATGGTCTAACAAACTAGTTCTAGCAAGGCGAGGACCAGTTGAAGAGGTAACTCATCGTACATGTACATATGTTTCATTCTAAACACATACTTTAAAATTAAATGTGTGATGCATAATTCCGGAAAACTTTCTCAGGTTGCTTGTGGTGTTGTAAAAGAACCATCAACATGCGGACCTGGTCCTTGGGGAGGGGATGGAGGGAGAGCATGGGATGACGGAGTGTATTCTGGGATTAAGCAAATATTTATTACCAAATCTGAAGCTATTTGCTCGATTCAAATCGAGTATGATCGAAATGGACAATCTGTTTGGTCTCCAAGACATGGAGGCCATGGAGGCACCACCACACATAGGGTAATACTTCAATATCTTCATTACCAAATTTCAACATGTGCTTTTGTTTCCCCTCTTTTTTTTGCCTGACGATAATCTTTGATGTTGCAGGTAAAACTGGATTACCCGCACGAGGTACTCATCTGCATATCAGGCTATTATGGCTCCATAAATGATGAAGAGAAATCCAAAGTTATAAGGTCGTTAACATTTTATACCAGCAGAGGGAAGTACGGTCCATTCGGTGAGGAGGTAGGCACATATTTCACTTCAACTACTACACAGGGGAAGGTGGTGGGGTTCCATGGGAGATGCAGCTCTTACTTGGATGCTATTGGAGTACATATGCAGCACTGGCTGGGAAATCAGAAAGCCTCTAAGATGTCTCTCTTCAAAATTTTCAGTTGAATATCTATTGCTCTGCTCTTTTGGTTTAGTATAATTAAGATGAAACTGGTACCAAATAATGAATTATTACTATCTTGATTCACACACACACAAAAAGGAAGCCCAATCCAATTCCAGGTTCACTCTGGTCCTGTTGACTTGAAGGATTGTTATTGTAATCTCTATCTCTGAGTTGATAAAATAAATGAAAGTGTATGCTCTATGTTTGTTAAATAACAGCATCTTTTTTTTCTTTTAATTAATTAAACGATTGCATAAGGAGATGAGAGCAAGGAGCATAAAACAAAAGATGCACATCAAACTATGGGCCTCTTCGGCTACATATCTGACTCCACCGGCCCCAATTCCGATTTCTTTACACGAGCCTTTTGGAAGCACGTAATCCGGTTATTACTTAGGTGTATTTAAACACCAAGTTAATTCACCAAACCTTCCTAAATTATCACACTCATTTTAAATTGGTTTTTAAACTTCAAATTATTCTAATTATATTTTTAAATTATTAAGTTTATATCAATTACATCCTTTTATTACCTAAAATTATTAATTTAATTATTAAATGACACATAATATTTTATGTTACATAGTTTAAAATATATATTTTTTAAAATGAATATTGTAAAAAATGATCTAAAATATTAATTTTGAGGTTTTCAAAACTTTTACATAAATTTTATCGTTTTTTTTTTTCGGTTTTACTTTATTTTTAATTTTACTTTTAAAAGTTATGCGATAATATTTTATTTTATTTTTCTTTTTAAATTTAGGTACATAAGATTAACATGCCATTTAACCGTTAAATTAACAGTTTTAATAATAAAAGGACCCAATTGATATAACATTGTATAGTTTGGGATGTAATTACAATGTTTTGAATTTTAGAGACCAATTTAGAATAAGGATCATAGTTTGGGAGTGTTTGATATGTAATTAACTCATGAAAACCACGGTTAAAATTAAAAAAGGTAAATTATTTGATACATTGTTTGATGAGGTTTTAGACTTTCAAAGTTGAGTTTAAAGGGTCACACAAACCCCTTTTAAAATGTAGTTAAAAAAATAAAAGAAAAGGGACATGTGGCAATATTTGAATGTTGATTGTAGAATTAAAATTTTCAATGTGAATGTATCTAATACTAACCTATATGATATTTGATAAGGGGAATCGGAATTGAGTTGTCGGGTTCCAACCCTTGACCTAGCTAATGTCAATTAAGATATCAACTCAATTAAAGTCTTTTATCATAACGACAAAAGCATTATGTTGTAGATATGAGAGTTTAAGTTTGATCTCAAATCTAGCCAATAATTTAATCGATTAAAAAATAAATTTGATAATAATGTATTTAAATATAACAAGTGTATGATGTTAAATTGATGATTGAGTATTGTTGGACCCCAAAAAGGATTTAAAGGGCCAAGAATATTAGTTTAAAAAATACCGCAAATTCATGCAGTTAATAGCTTTAAAAACCATTTCAGATTTACAAAAACTTGGAAAATCACACCTATCATATCACTAAAAATTGGTTATGGTCCCATCGAAATTGCATCATCGTCATAGAAAATTTTGTATTATCTCTGTTAGGAATTGACCCGATTAAGCAACAAGTAAAACAAATAGCGGAAGAAATTGAGAAATTGAACACACACAAATTTAACGTGGAAAAACTCCTCCAAAGAGGATAAAAAATCACGGGCAAAGATAATTTTACTATAATGGCAATAGAATGAAGAGTACAAAAAAGATGGAGATAAAAAACTAAACTCCGAAAACCCGAAAACAAAGAACCCTCAAACGTAAACACAAAATTCTCTAAATGTGTTATGAGTTTTAATCTCTAATGGGTGCATTTTTCTAAGGTTGTGAAAGAGCCTATTTATAGGCTAAATAGTCAAGTCAAACAAATTATGCTAATAAATGCTAAATACATCATACTAATAAATACTAAATCTTCTAGAAAGAAAATATATTTTGTTTAACTTGACTTGCAAGCAAACTCTTAGAATTTGGGTCACACAACTCTAACAATCTCCACCTTGACACGAATTCTTACAACGCCATCTTTGCCAAAGCCCGCTATGGGCCTATCTTGAACTATGCAGGGAATTAACTGAGTCGAATCTGTGCTTAGAAGCTGGAAGACTTCTAGCCTTCGACTTGTGCACTGCCAAATCAAAATTAACTCGGTCCGATTTTCATGAACACGGTTCTAACTTTTCAAAACTCGCATCCAAAGAGAACTTCTCTTCAACAAAAGCGGTCATCGTTTTTCCCTCCTATGACCAAGTTGCCTCCGCTCCAAACTAGTTGACTTGACTCTTTAGCAGACGAGGACATCCGATTTCACGGTCACTATAGAACCTTCCGAATATAAAGATCGCGGTTCTTTTACCTCTTAATGAGCGAGAGCTCCACGAGATACTTTAATGCCGCTCGACTCGATGTTGATTCTGCATCCTTTCAAGTCTAAACTACTCAATGAGATGAGATTCTTTCGTAAATCAGGTACATACCTAACATCTGAGAGTGTCCTAATCGTCCCATCGTGTATCCTAATTTTAACAGTACCAATACCAATTACCTTACTAGATGAATCGTTTCCCATGCGCACAACTCCACCTTCAACCGAACTGTATGTGGAGAACCATTCTCTAATGGGACACATGTGGAAAGAACATCCCGAATCTAGGATCCACTCGGACGTGAGCTTGGAGTTATCGCTCGTTGACACTAACAAGAAATCATCACCGTTTTCATCGACCAAATTAGCACCAGCTACATCTTCCTCGTTACTCTCAGCAGCTCTTTTATTTCGCAGTTTATAACAATCTGCTTTGACGTGACCTAACTTTTTACAATAGCGACACCTTTTGTCTCGTTTCTTTGATGCTATCAAAACGGAAGCTTGCCTATCTACCTTGCTATCCAAATAAAGCTCATTGTCGAGTTTGTCTCTACTCAACAAATTACCCTTCACATCTTCGAACGAGAGTTTGTCTCTGCCATAAATCAGGGTCTCCCTTCGTTCATGCGAAACGTAAATAGACGTTGTTTCAACACTAAGCGGTTAGCCAGAGACTTAGTCGCATAAAGAGTTTCTAACCTTTTCCACAAGGCAGATGAGGTCTTCTCCATCAATACCTTTTGCAATACCGTATTCGCGAGGCACAACTGGATTGCAGACAAGGCATTTTCATCAAGCTCTTCCCATTCTGTTTTATTTATATTTTCAGGCTTTTTCCCGGTAACAACCTTTTTCAAACTGATTGAACTAGAATTGCCATCATCCGAACTTGCCATGATTGAAATTTGTCTCACCATCGAACTTCTCAATTTCAAACCTTGTTGTCGCCATCTCCGAACAGGTGATCTATAATTGAACTAGCTCTGATACCACTTGTTAGGAATTGACCCGATTAAGCAACAAGTAAAACAAATAGCGGAAGAAATTGAGAAATTGAACACACACAAATTTAACGTGGAAAAACTCCTCCAAAGAGGATAAAAAACCACGGGCAAAGATAATTTTACTATAATGGCAATAGAATGAAGAGTACAAAAAAGATGGAGATAAAAAACTAAACCCCGAAAACCCGAAAACAAAGAACCCTCAAACGTAAACACAAAATTCTCTAAATGTTATGAGTTCTAATCTCTAATGGGTGTATTTTTCTAAGGTTGTGAAAGAGCCTATTTATAGGCTAAATAGTCAAGTCAAACAAATTATGCTAATAAATGCTAAATACATCATACTAATAAATACTAAATCTTCTAGAAAGAAAATATATTTTGTTTAACTTGACTTGCAAGCAAACTCTTAGAATTTGGGTCACACAACTCTAACAATCTCTTACTAATAAATTGAAAAGATAGATGAGATAATGGTCGGAGAAGATTAATTTAGTTTGTCATTGTGTTGTGTACAGGGAGTATATCATATGCATATTATGATATTTGTCCATATAAATTTCATATAAAGCCCAGACATCTTTACACTATAATTTTATCTTTCAAATCAATACTCAATGACTAATTAATCGAGGTTTAGGCATGAATCTAAAGAAGAATCTATAAAAGAAAAGCCCAGCTGGTTTCGAAGGTGGAACCCATGCAAAGATAATATGGGCACCACCAACAGATCTCTCCCCTAAACTATCGTTTTCATTTAAGTACTTATTATTAAACAAAAATGAATGAAATGAGCATGAGCATGAGCAAGTAAAATGTTTGAAAGTAATGCCCTATCCACTACTTGTCGTGTTGTTTCAATAGATGTGTCTAAGTCTTGGGTAATAATTGCTAAATGCTCGAAAGCATATTTAACAAGCAAGGAAATGGACGATGGAAAGGTGGTGGTTAGCTACAAATCTAATAGCTATTATAAGTATAGAGTATAAGACCTAAGTCAATAATTAGAGTGGGTGTGTGCCGGATTCCAATATTGATTAATTTTCCATGGTGTGTTTGTTTCTAGGGAAATACTAGGGATCATCAAATTCGAAACCCCATGAAAAGGATTAATGAGCCAGGGCCCATATATATCTTCTCTAAGATAGTGATGTAGCAACCATATCATCAGTCAGCTGGTAATAATGGAAACCAGATTTTGTGTTAGATATTATTCCTTTGCCCCTACCGCATTCGGGTTTCACTGTACTAATTAGTAATTACTTATTACACACCATACATAAATTAAGCACAGCAGTTGCTAGCTAGCTAGTCCATATGGTGGTACACTTGGACATGAACCTCCTGAATCACCTCTTTGTTGGTTTTCAAAAAACGGAAACAAATTCGTAATTCCCTTGTCACCTCAAAACATTGTTGCCCAATAAAGAAACTTGCTAGCTGCTATACACCTTCATTCAGTTCAGCTTCTACTTTAGTGAAAAATTAAAAAAGAGAGAATTTAAAAGCAAACCATCATGTCAAGATTGAACATCGATCATACGAATTCATCATCCTTATCAAATCCAGCTGAAATGGTTTACTAACATACAATTATATATGGGCCGCCTCTATATTGCAAGTTGCCATCACGCATGCTGTACGACTAAGGAAGCACATATATAGGGTGGATTAAGTTATGGCCCCCTCTAAGTGCTTCGTTCTTTTCCCATTTTCATGTCCTAGGTTACAAATTTAATCTTATATCAGAATCAATTTTCACAAATTACATTTTGGGTTTGCTTCTGCTGCCTAACTCTCTATATTACTTATGAATATTGGCATCGAGTTGAGCTGCTATATCCTTTGTCCATGGACATATGATCTTATTTAACTGCATTTTCTGTTTACTACTTAATCGCTAAGGATAACAACTTTATGAGAAGCAAACGAAATCATGTGGTTGGATTTGGCCTCATTTTATTATGTAGCTTAATTTGTTAACCAAAATTCCCACTACTCTAGCGTTATTGTACGGATACATTTGCTAAAAATGAGACTAACCTTCTTAAATGGAAATTTGAAAAAAAATAAAATAAAAGATAGAACAAAACAAATTTGATCAGCTAGCTTCAATCCTCCAAAGAGTTTTGGTGGGGAAGAAAACCAGCTCATTATTATTATAATTATTTTAGGTGGGAGTAATTCTAATTTACTCATATTGGAAAGTAAATATCTAATAAGGATGTGTTGAATAAAAGTATGGTAATTTTTTGAGTTTTAATTTTCATATATTCATACAATCATACCTTATTTTTAAGAGATATATTGACCAACTCCTAACTTGATTAACATTATTATTGTTGTGATGATTTAAAAATTAGTGATTTGAACTTATATTATATAAACTACGTATTGTGGGCTCAGCTTAAGGAAGAATTGTATATAGATGTGTAAGGTTTGAGGAGCTGTAAGTAGGGAGAAAAGCAAGAATTATAACTTCACATGATATTCCATACACCTTTTCTCCATTGTCTTTTTCTAAAGGCAACTGGATCCCTGTATCCCTTAAATAATAGTAAATTGGATATATATGCGTGGGTTGAGACTTTGTGGGTAAGCCTACCGTAGTTATAAACTGGAGGGAGAAAAGGATAAAAGAATCTAATCTAAGGAATAATTGGTGACTAGTATATACCCAAAAAAGAGGGTGATTCTTCCGTCCCTCCTTACATTAAAAACAAGGTGCAGGAGAAAAGAAAAGTGGATTTGTTTGCTGCTTAATTTCCACAGCTTTGTGTGCAAAGTGACAGTTGTTGTAGGTCCATTGATCGCCCACTCACATTGCACTTTGAAAGCGAGTTTATATAGTTTTAATTGGTCATTCTAATGGAATGTCCATGTGCATGGGTTAATTAATGGAAGATGTTATCATTCTAAAAGCCAAGCATTTCAACGACATACCAAACATGAAAAAAGCCGCTTTTGGGGGTTAAATTTAGAGTTTAACATTAAAAAATCTTAAATAAAATACAAGTGATCCTTAAATTTAACCATTTTTTAATGAGAAAATTATGATAGAAGTGCAAAGGGCAAAGACCTTGAAAATGCCCACTACCAGAAGGTAAAACTCCGGTTGTTTATTACTTGGAATAACTATGGCCCTGAAGTTTAACCATTTGACAACACCAATTCCAAGTGTGCTCTTGCATGCTCTTTATTTGTTGCAGCGGAATCGATTGTGACACCAAAATAGGGACCCATTGATTTTGTTTCTTACAAAAATGCTGTTTTATATTTCTAACTCCTTAAATAAAATATAAAGTGTTTTTTTTTCATTTATAAAAAATAACCTATCGTAACTGCACGTGCTGGCAGCTAGCACCAAAATACCGTAAAACCGTGGTGGTGCAAGCCAGTAGGAAGAAAAAGAAATTAAATCCATCAAAAGACTCTCATTCCAGTTCATCAGTGGGCCTTCATGTACCCAAAAATTGCAGCAATTCCAAATGATTCGAGGCTTATATTAGAAAACAAAATTTTACAAGTACACTGCAAATCTTTCGAGTCTGTCTATTTTTTGGTATGTTGATTGAACAGTCAAAATTGGTCATCATTAAGATTGATACACAATTTTATAAATTCGTAACTAATACATTTTCCACTTGCTTTTATTTATACCCAAATTTCTCACTTGTTTGAAATATACATATTATATAATTATTATTGGCAAATCATTCTCAAACCATTGCCACCAGATTGTGCTTAGGAAACTGACAGAATTAAATGTATATAATAAATTGCTTTGGATTGTCTGAGCGCATCTGTGTAAAAATGATTACCATTTTATATTTATTCTTTTCTTTGTTAATTTGTTGTTTATATGAAACCAATAAAATCTAAGGCCAAATTCTTCTATGTATTTGCATTGCTGTTTACCTTCCCATCCTTAAGGTAGATATATATATATATTTTAATCATATTATGTTACCAAATCGTATCATGAACTTCTAATAACCAACATGATTTTCCTTTTGTTCAATTCTGTCGCTCATGCCATGAAAAAGGTAACAAAAGAACACAGTTACATTTGTTTGAAGCGAGGATAAGAGACAAGGCGTGACAATTAAATCTGACTTTCTTTTTAAATGTATGAATGTCATTCACTTGATCCACACACACACACAAAAAGAAGTCATGTCATTCATGGTTCTTGGTCATATTTGAGCTGGAAAGTTGAATATTTTATGCCAGTTTGTAAGGTGAAAGTGGTGTAAAAGAAAGGACATGTAATTAGAGACAAATTTTGAGATTCCTTACTTTCGCCTTAATTTTTAGTACTTTGGTTTTTAATTTTTAAAAATTAATAATTTTTTAAAGTTGAAAATTTTGATTGGACCATTAGGCACACGTCATTTGACGTTCACTTTATAAAAATTATAAAAAAAGTTATACAAATTTCAAGAAAATAAAAGAAAACCATCTACATCAATAATGGACTCATTTTAATGTTATTAAATTTTAACAGTTTTCCATGTTAAAAAGGTATTTGATTTAAATGTATATTAAATCTAAAAACAATTCTTTTAAAGAAAAAAATATTAAGTAAAAAGTTTTCAAAACAAAACAAAATAAATGTAAGGCACGCAAAGGGTGCGTGATTAAATATTAAATATAGCATGGACCATGCAAATCAACTTCGAATTCGTTTGCCACAAAGGTACGTCAACAATACATTAATATGGAAATTACATGATAGTAAAATGAAAATCCCATCTCAAAATTGGCAAATTTCATACAAGACTTGGGGAACAAAAACTGTAAGATTAAATTCTCAAAAACAACCACCCCCCACTTGTTGTTTATCCTTGTTACACTCCATAGGGGAAAGGAATGATTAGAAATATCATACATTACTATTGTTTTTAGGACTAGTACTACAAATAATTAAATAAATATATGTTAGTACAAATAATAGCAGATTGGACTAGTATTACAAGTATTTCATTAAATTCCAAGTTAGAAATAGGAAAATCTTATCTTTACGGGTATTAGTACATGTATGTATGTATTTGAAAAATTGGAAATTAAGAGGGCGGGGATGGTGATGAGTGGAGAGGGGCGAGGGAGTCGATGATGCATGACAAGGAAGTGAACAATAACTGATTGGTAAGACTAAGATGGGGGAGGCATTGGCTCCAACTGAGCTGAGCTGAGCTGACCTGAGCAGCAACCACGTGAAGCATCCACAGCTGGTGACCCCATCTCGATACTCTGTATCTTAAGTGGGCCCCACACCTATTCCCCTTCCAAGGGGGTTTCTAAAGGAAGGGGGGCACCCCGCACCATAACCCTCTCCCTCTCACCACCACCTGTATTCCCACTCTTCGCACGTGAACGTCCACGTGTCTCCCTCTGGCCCCCGACCTCACGCCACCCTTTTGTCTTATAAATTTAGAACCTCCATGTATCTCATATCCTAGACACATCAACGGGCAACCTATAATCAGACTCCATAGCTTATAATTTATAATTTCTTCTACACAAACTCAGACGCTTCTTCATCAACCCCGCCTCCTTCCCTCCCATTTTCCTTGAAACCCAACATTTCTATCTCTCTACTTAACGTGTAGAAAAGGAAAAAAAAAAAAGGCAAACAGAAAGTACATGTGCATGTGTTATCCGGGCTTACGTTAACTCTGCCACCAAAGATTTTGTTCCTTTTCTCATCACTCTCCGCCGGCTTCCCTTCACTTTCCTCCCTTCAACTCCTTGTATCTTTTTCTTTCTCTATATCTTCATTTCATTGTTCTAAAGAAACCATATTTATTGCGGCAGCCAGAACAAGCGGAAGGAACATTAATTGTTTCTTTGATATGGCAACTAAGCTTCTTCTAACATTCGCTATTTGTAGATTGATTGTTACTGTGGGATTGACCTTGGACCCCACGGAGCTTCTCCTCCTGGGAGTTGACGCTCAACTCAGCGTCGACCCCACCGACGTTAAAGCCGCTTCTCTCGATTTCGGCTTGCTCACAGGAGCTCAGCCGCCGCTTGCTGTCATGCATCCGGCTTCTTCTCAGGACGTAGCTCAACTTCTAAAAGCAGCCTACGGGTCAAATTTCGGCTTCACCGTGTCAGCTAGGGGACACGGCCATTCTATAAACGGACAGGCTCAGACCGCAAACGGGGTGGTGGTTCAGATGAGTGGGTCGAAAGGAGGAAGTGGGGTGGCATCAGGGAGGAAACCACCTCATCCTCGAGTGTGGCCTCAAGAGAGGTTCGTGGACGTGTGGGGTGGTGAGCTTTGGATAGATGTGTTGAGGAGTACCCTACAGCATGGACTCGCACCAAAATCATGGACGGATTACTTGTACCTTTCTGTTGGTGGAACGTTGTCAAATGCTGGAATTAGTGGCCAAGCTTTCAATCATGGTCCACAAATTAGCAATGTCCACGAACTCGACGTCGTTACAGGTTAATTTCTTTTTAACTTTCTGCATGATCGTTTTCTCTAGTCACAGTTCCTTTTCCATTTTGTAAAACAATTAACTCCAAAGAGTTTAGGTTTTTCCAGGTCAAAATATTTTCTTTTAATGTCTTTCAAAGTCTGGTGGTGGCTTGGATTTTGTCTGACTTAAAAATTTTTCTGTTTGTTTTTGCATTGAAATACTATTTAGTCTTGTCAATAGACTCTTGAGCATCATGCACAGAAATATTAGGTATATTTAGTATGCATCATTATTTTTTTTGCATTTTTTACTTTTTAAAAAAAAAACCGTTGATATTGCATTTGTACGTCGACGGGTTCTGGGGGTACGTTTTTATACTGTATTTGAGCTTTTACACATATATCTGGAGAACAGGGAAAGGTGAGCTTTTGACATGCTCAGAAGAACAAAACTCAGAGATGTTTCATGCTGTTCTTGGCGGTTTAGGACAATTTGGAATAATCACCAGAGCTAGAATTTCTCTTGAGCCAGCTCCACAAAGGGTATATATCTCGCTGTCTTTGTCTTTGAGCATTATTTATGTAAAGACTTTAATAACTGTGTATAAAATGGTTTCTGGTTGGTTTTAGATTGCGATGCGAGACTTCTCTAATTTTCCTAGTACCAGTTATTGTCAAAACCTAAAAGGCAAAGTATCATTCATGACCTAACTAAGTGGCCAAGGGGTCCATTTTCAGCCTTTCAATCCCATTCAAACGGCTGTCTGTGTCTAAAAGCTGGAAACTATAGTGTTGTTGATTTGTCTTTTTTTTTCCGCCTCTAAACGTGGTGTTTTCTCTCTTTCATTTCTTTTTCTTTTAAACCACTGTAGGTGAGGTGGATCAGGGTACTGTATTCCAATTTCTCGACTTTTACCAGGGACCAAGAATATCTGATTTCACTGCACGAACAACCAGCTAGCCAAAAATTCGACTATGTTGAAGGCTTCGTTATTGTAGATGAAGGTCTCATCAACAATTGGAGGTCATCCTTCTTTTCCCCTCACAACCCTGTCAAAATTTCTTCTCTTGAGCCTAATGGTGGCGTTTT
Source organism: Gossypium rotundifolium (assembly GCA_025506655.1). Taxonomy (NCBI): domain Eukaryota; kingdom Viridiplantae; phylum Streptophyta; class Magnoliopsida; order Malvales; family Malvaceae; genus Gossypium; species Gossypium rotundifolium. The sequence goes on along the minus strand of CP106734.1, from coordinate 174,144,236 downwards.
GTATTGCTTGGAGATCGCCAAGAACTACCATGAATCTACTGCTTCTACCATCGGCCAGGTACATACTGCACACAGACACAGCTCTCATTAATTTATATGGATTACTTTGTTATACAATCCAAAGTCAATGGATTTTGTAAATCAACGCAGGTGTTGACCTCCTTGTCCTAGATTTATGTGATCGATGAGATTATTAAATACACACTATCTCTCTCTGGTAGTAAATATGTTATGAAGACTACTTAAAAAATAATATAATACTGTAACCAAATAATAATACAAGATATTGTGTAATCTAATCCTAAGATTGATGAACATTACTTTATAATTGTATAATATTACATTTTTAGATATTAATAAAGCTGAGCCTTCCAGTCTATGACTCAACAAATTATTCTCCTCCTAATTAATCTCTTTCTCCGGAGGTAATTGAATATTAATTGATTGCAGTTAAACTTATCCTGACAAAAGCAACTGTTTTGGTTTGGTAGCAGCCTTTTTCTTTTTTGTACTCCTCTTTGGGGAAGGTTTTCTTGTTTTTTGGTACTTTGTTTATATTTTTTAATGTTTTAAACTCGAAGTTTTGGTTGATGACTGAAATGCAGGAAGTAGAGTCGTTGTTGAAGAAATTAAATTTCATACCGGCATCCGTCTTTACAACTGATCTGCCGTATGTGGATTTCTTGGATCGGGTCCATAAAGCGGAGTTGAAGCTCCGATCCAAAGGTTTATGGGAGGTTCCCCACCCATGGCTAAACCTCTTTGTCCCCAAATCAAAGATTGCTGACTTTGACAAGGGAGTCTTCAAGGGTATTTTGGGTAATAAAACAAGTGGAGCGATTCTCATCTACCCGATGAACAAAAACAAGTAAAAATTCTGGACAATGCTCTCCTTATCAAATGTCATTTCCTCATGTCCTTTATACACCCACATCCACTCCATGCATGAAACATGCATATATATAATTATCTTCGGTTCTTAATTCTTATGACCCCATGCTCACCACCACACCATAGCTTAGACATGGCGCTATATAAACTTTCACATACAATGAAGCTATACAAATTTAAGGGTTTCTTGCTATCCTTGATATATAGAACCACCTATATAGTGCAAAAAATTGGGGATGAGTATTTCCACTGGCCTCGAACTTTTCACTTTAGAGTATTTGTAGGAACCATCATCCATCACCCATAATTCACAAACACTCAAGTTCACATTTTCTGAAAAGGAGAGGCATCTACTTCATTAGGTAAATCCGTGGTTCCACTTCCACATGTTGAAAGTAGAATAGAAGATGATGAAAGAGAAGAGGGTGGGTGGTTTGGTGAAAAACAAAAAAACAAAAAGAAAAATCAAGTAGAACCATGAGTAATTCAATAATGCTGGTCCCGACGTAAGATGATGACACATTAGGAGTGGTGAATTGAGAAAGGAAAACACGTGGGGGAACATGCAGATGCTCCCAAGTCCCAACGCCAACAGATGAAAGGCAGAGCCAGGTAGGAAAAATGAACAGTTTAGCTCTTTTGTTGACCCCAACAAATCGACGGTATGAAAATGATGACCAAGTGGGAAGATTCTCGTGTCAGAAGATCATCTCCCGGGGACCCACTGATGGGAACTATCCATGTCTTTGTTAGAAGGTAGTTCCAGAAACATGGCCGTTAGTACAGGTTAACGACCAATCACCCCGCCATGCTTGGGTCCCTTTGATTCCTTCAAAACCATCAAATCTCAACCACCATTTCCTCATGCACACACATAAATGCTCTACCAAAACATTACATTTTCTTTTCTTTTCTTTTTTTTACCATGCAAAAAAAAAAAAGGGTTTTGCTGCAATTGGGCTCATGCGTGCATGTTATTGTAATATGGTGCAGATGGGACCATAGGAGCTCCGCGGTTACGCCGGATGAGGATGTGTTTTACCTGGTGGCATTGCTAAGATCAGCCTTGGATAATGGGGAGGAAACCCATAGCCTGGAGTACCTAACCAATCAGAACCGTCAGATTCTCAGATTCTGTGATGAAGCTGGGATCACAGTGAAGCAGTATTTACCTCATTACACGACACATCAAGAGTGGGTGGACCACTTTGGAAATAAGTGGGATCGGTTCTATCGATTGAAAATGGAATTTGACCCTAGGCACATTTTGGCTTCAGGCCAACAGATTTTCACACCCACCAATATGGCTTCATGGCGATGACCACTGCTTTTACAAAACTAAGCTAGAAACAGATCATATTAACGTACTACTGACCTAGGAATATCCTTGTTCTTGTTGTACTGTAGATAAAGAATGGCGTCACAGGGACAAGGACGAAAATTAATGGATGATATTAAGGTTAACAAATTAGAAAAAGGTGATAAGGAAGAGAGAGGGAATATTTGGTGCAGTTGAGAAGTTGCTTTCTCGGGGAGGAATTTGATGCAGACAGTGGAAAGAGGAGGATCGATCCGTATCTATTTGCAGGGCACATGTGATGTTATTGTAATATAGCAGTGCTCGTGATCCCGACCGCCCCAACTGATAGCCTTCTGCATCTTGTCTGCAGCTTCTTCACACAGCTGGTTCCAGTTCCATATCCAGCATGGATTGGCGATTCGCTGTTTTTTACCCTTCTCTTTTACACCTGTAAATATAGAACTAGCTCTATATATACAGTTCCATAAGTTTGAAATGGATGACATAGTCACTACAGAGTAGTGGATGATCTGCAATGTATCTTTGTTTTCGATTCTCCCATTTTTTTCCTCTACTTGCAGGATTCACTTGATTCCGACCCAAGCTTTTGTCGCGTTCACAGGGCACACTTGCAAGCACAGACAGGATTGGCAACGTCAAATCAGAAATAATAATAATAAAAAGCTTTTATGAAGTAGTAAAATTCGTAAGACATGACATAATAGAAACGTGCGATGAATCCTTCCCTATCATAATCAGTAGGCGGATAATGTGACTTTTAAAATGACTCTCACTTTGGTTTTTACCCTCCACAGAGACAAAAACACAAAAGAAATAGAATAAAGTGGACTGCAGATAGATTTAAAAGTATGAAGAAGAATATTAAATGGTCTAGCACTGGAATTTTTACCTGTTCAATCAAGAAAGTTATGAACCATAAACATATAATGGCTCTCAGCATGATTGGCACTAATTTGGATACTCTGCCTCAACTCTGTTTGCAAATTTTCTTAAGGCGAGTGAATATATCGTTTTCTTTTTCCGTTGAGTTACTTTTAGTTCAGCCACCAATTTAAGTAGTTACTGCCTGCAATGCACATCATGTTTTCTTCATCACTAAAGCAAGGATTTTTTAAAGAAATATCCACAAAGTGAATCAAGGAGACGCTGGGTTAATAGATTTAGCACAAACTTCATCCAAAAATGTTGGATTAAAAAAAGGTTTGGCATATGCTTACTCAATCCTCTATCATACATACGTACTTTAATTGTATAGCCTGAACCAGACCTTCAAACGTCGCACAATGGTGGAATGGAGAATTAATATTACACCATGTGGCGGTGATTGGCGAGCTACTGGGGCAATCTCCACACATAGGGTTCAAGTTTGTAGGTCAAACCACCCAAGATACACACAGGGTATAACATCAATGACAGAATGACTGCTTTGGTTGTTAAATCAAACAGGCTTTGCAAAACCGGAGCTTGTCAATAATAAGTCTTTTCACGGCCATAGAGCCATTTGGTGTCACTGTCAATAATAGCATAAAACCATCTGCCTTCTTTTCTTTCAGAATGTCGCACACTCACAAATACCAGAAAATGAAACAGAGCTAGTTACTATCCAAATAATTGACAGAAATATTGTGCGGACCCAATGCTAACAGGGACCATGAAGCACACAGATCACCGATGCCAAACACCTGGATACCACTTATATATCTTTGGTTTACTTCCACAAACAAAAGTCATGTGAAAAATATTTGTGCCAAACAACTAGGTGAATTCTGATTAAATTTGAGAGGCTAAGTTTAGGGTTAAAAGGATTGAAGGCGACACCGAGTAGAGACTAGAGAAGATAAAGCAGGGTGAAAGCGGCGGTTGAAGGCGGCAGCATCACTCCGACGTTTTTTATCGGAACCGTACAAATAACGACTAAGATCGGATGGGCAGGGCTTGACCTTTTGAGAACTAGGTCCAAACCCAACTCGAGCGTCCTACAGGGCCTGAACTTTAGAGAATAAGATCTAAGCCCAACTGAGACCTTCTAATTTGTAATTTGTCCATCACTGGCCCGTTATCTAGGGCTGAGTAAGGAAATTCAAAGTCTCGAAATTGATTTCAACCATACTACTCGGTTTAATTTTTATTTAATTTTATTATATTTTAGGTTACACCTGTCCATGGGTTGGGCTTTAACAAAATCTAAGCCTGGCCCAGCCTGAAAAATAGATTTAATATTTTGTCCAAGTTCAACTTGGATTATAGATGCTAAATTGGGGCACGTATTAATTTTTTATTTTTATATAAAAATATAATAAATAAAAATATTAAAATATTAAAAAAATATTTTTAAATAAATTAAAAATAAAAAAGAATTTATAATTAAATAATAATAAGAGTGCAACTTAACAAGTAAATGTCTCTAAAATAGTAACAAAATTAACAATAAAATAAAAATTATACAATATCTAAACAATAACAATAAAATAATAATAGCATAATAGTGAAATGACAGGAAAATAATGGGAAAACAACAATAAAACAAAAATTTTTTTTTTTTGCAAATTGAAGTTGAAATCTATTTTATATAAATTAAAATTAGTTTTTAATTTTTATAAATATGAATATTTAAATTATTAAAAATATAAAATGTTATATAAAACATTTAAAATAAAAATTAATGAATTTAAAGAATATATAATATTGGGTTCTAATGATTTCATTTTTTTTACCTAAAGAAAAGATTATAGGAGCCAATCTCTTCCCGTCAGTTGGATATGAATGTTAAATTCTTATTTCTTTCATTACATTTTGTAGATTAAAGTTAGGACCACGATGTGAGCTAAAAATTATTCATCCCCTAACCGCAAGGTATCAAGTAGGAACAGACTGGGCACAAGGTTTTTACGGGACAGCTTTCAGCTGAGGAGGCATACAATACGAAGTAATATTTAAATGGGATTTGGGATACAACCAGTTACTATTTAATTGCGGCATATTACATTTTAAATAGCCACAAAATATGCCTCCATCAGAATTCAACTTAAATTAATAAAAATTAAAATGTAATTTTAATTGAAATAAATTAAAATGGTTGAGATCATAATGTTTTGAGTTCAAATAGCATGATTCCGTGAACATTTTTTCTAAATTTATCATATATATATATATATATATATATACTCTAAAATAACATTCTTGCTTTGTAAAAAGAAATAGACTTTTGAAGATTTATCAGGTTAAAACTCATGATATTAACTTAATCAAATTATTAATAATTTAGATTTAATAATAGTATAGAGATAGTAGAGACAGACATATAGATTTAACACAAAATCGAGTTTCATGCAGTTATGCTGCGGGCTTTAACTCTCCATAGATATTATCAACAGCATGAGTTAGCCGTACATTCAATTACTTCGTCATCACCATGCAATAACGTTATTACGTTGAACGGTCCTCCCATGCACCCTTACCATGATTTGACAAATGGGTGTCTAACATGATTAGGAAACAGGTTTATATTGGATTTCCTACTCCGCTGCTTGAAGGAGGCAGCCACATTCAAATTAAATCTATGTTTGATTCACAATTTCATACACAGCAACAAAGGCAAATTTAGAAGGTTACCACAGCATTTAGGGAGGGCCATCTTTTTCCCATCTCTCCTGATGAAACCCTCGCAGTTATAAGAGATAGATAACAGTTCTAAAATATTACACTTTATCATCATGGAACCACCATCTCGTCTCCTTGGGAGATCTCCCATTCCGACAGTTCTTAACGTATCGATCATTATCAGTTGGCCGTTGCTGCATTATGACAAAGTGAACTCAGTATTTCAGCTTTCACTTGATAAGACAAGATCTAGGAGAACAAAAACAAATGGCCAATACAATAAGAGTTTCAACAAACCTTCACAGTTGCGCTTGATAACATGGAGAGGATGCTGATACAAATGGAACTGACAGTCATAGCTGGGGACCAGCTATCATACAGAATATCTACAACATATGATTTTAGTGTTGATCAGCCACACGATTTACAACATATGTAGGAAAAAGTAAGCTACAAAACAGATGTTAAAGGCCTGGTAACCTTTACTGTTCTTATACATTTATCTTTAAACTCGGTGTACCAAATTGTTTCTTTGTTAACTCTTGCAAGTTGCAATGCTTTTTTCCCCTTGCAGCCTATTTCGTTCTAAATGCATACATGAGATAGCACAATAACGTTTCATTATCATTATATCATATGCATTTCCCATATAGTGTTATGTTGATCATGCTATTCTCTAAGGCTAACCACGAAAAAAAATAAGATGAGAGCAGCAGAAGCTTGACTAAGATGAAAACACACACACACATGGAGCACAAACACCAAGGAAAAAATTGAAAATAAAATACTAATCCATGAACGAAACAGAACCCATAATAGATTCTTTAACGCCAAGAAGGCTTACAATTAAGCAAAACATCTATACAAAGAAGAGTTAGGACAAAAATGTCAAACATGGACATGAGACTTACAAAAATCATCAACGCCTTGAAGATCACAACTAGAGCCCACAGACGAAAAAGACAAACATTTAAATGAACCAAAATTTACTCGCTTGTGATACAACATTAGTCGGTCAACATTCACCCAAGACTCAGATGAATTACTCAAAACAAGAACCTTACCAATAATTTGACGCTATGAAAGAAAATTATGCCAAATCTCTCTTAGACACCTTTCAATTTCTACTAATATTTCCATCATGTGGACAAACAATCTATCTGACACATCTCCCTTAACCAGTAATGTACTATAGACTATATGTCTCCAAGTATAGGACAAACAGAAAAATTTATAATTTCTCTAGCTAGTCACCTCGGAATGAAAAAAATGAGTGAGATTATAACATCACTCTGCAGGGCTATAATATTTAGTGATGTTGAATCAGAAAGTCTTCAGCACCAAAAATCTATGCAATGATTTTGATCAAATCTTAATAGAATCACATATTGAGGAGAAAAATGAACGATAAAAATGACAACAGCACAGCAGGAGTGTAAAGATCCAAAGTATAACTAATTTGCTAAAGAACTACAATTAACAAATAATAATGATAAAGTAGACAAATCCATCATTTAATTATTTTGACATCCAATGAAAGCAACGGCCGTATGCTATTTCATTGACACATTAGAGGACCTTCCAATCATCCAATATGCCAGTTCTTCAAATCTATTACCAGAAAACAAAAATCTATTGTCGGTTCATAAAGATGAGATCATAAGAGGGTGACAGACGGTGACAGGAAACTCAAAGCAATATGTCAAGAAGCACTGCATTTATGGTTACTAGCAAATTTCCCAAAAACATCATTACCAGTCAACTGGTAACATCATACCAATTTCAAGCAGCAAGAATGCAAGATTAGAAAGACTAGCTGTTTAAAACTTAAGTGCGGTTAGCAACAAGGGATACAACAATAAAACTATACAAATCACGAGTCTAGTGATGGATTTATAAACATACCTAAACAAATATGTCCATTGCTATAAATGTGAGGATGTAGAGGAGCCGGAGGGATGAAAATCACCTGATCAATCAACAAAAGAATATCATAATCATCATAAAACACAATTGCAATCGTGAAGTCAAATAAATGATTCCGTTCAAATTCAATTGTCAGTGTCACTTTATCTTTCCAATTTCACACTTTACTCGACAAAACAAAAAGGAAAAGCAAAGAGAAAGGATGATACCTGGGGTGCCTCAATAGGGTAATGCTCAGGAAAATCAACTTGAAGCTGATAAGTTTCATTGGCATAAATCGTTCCAGGGGCTCCGTTGACTTCGATTATCCATCTTTCCACAAAAAGACACAACAAATTAGGGACTAAATTCCCAAATTAATCCCCGATTAAAAAAAGAAAAGAGATTAATTGAAACAGTGAACAAAACCTTTGGAGATTATCAGTTACTTTGTGCTTAAATCCGGCAGGTGGATTAACTTGCCACTCCACTAACTCTTTCTGGAGTCTATTACATGCGATCTTGCTTAAAGCCTACGCAAAAAGCATCTCCAAAAATATATAGTCACAAAAATCAACAAATATAAAAAAACAAATAAGGAGAAGTAATCCGACAGACGCAACCCAAAATTGTGGACAAATAAATAACGAAATTAAATCGGAAAACAAAGAGACATACAAACCTTGCGTGAATGAGCGGAGGAGCTAGTCATGGCTTCCGTGCGAGGGAGCGGGAAAAAAAAAAAAAAGGGGGGGGACGAAGACGGTGCCGTCTGTTCAATTTTATATACTTTGAGAAGGGCAAAAATCTGTACTAAAATACGGTACTGATTTTTTTTTTTTAAATATTTGGAGGAGAAATAAATGTGGATTATAATTGGTGGAAATTTTGGTAGAAAAATGTTACTGAATCAGACGATGAACAATTTATTGCTCTAGATTATTGGACACACTTATATATGAATGATTGTGATCTTCCCGCGTGGCATTATTAATTTGCATTTGGAGGTAATTCGTGTCAATCACGAGGACTTGGGGAAAGTGGGTATAGGATTCGGTAAGGTTCCTTACGTTACAATTTGTACTTTTGTTTTCTTTTTTGGGTCGACAATTCTTTTATTTTACAAAGAAAAAGTTATAATCAATCCTATATTTAGTTTAATTAATCATATTTAATTCTGTTTGTTTAAATTGATGCTCAAAATGAGTTGGATTTCTTGCTTTGAAAAAAGAAAACTAATCTTTTAATGGTACTTTTAGACCTAGTTAGAAATTGTGTTAGGGTTTATTTTAAAGTATGGATTTTCAGAGAATTAAAACAAAAGATTATTTAAACTAAATTATTAATTTTGAATTTTACCATATGTTCAAGCAGTCTTTCTCAATCACAACAATCAATGAATGATATAATTAGTGTAATCGATATCAATTTAATTAATAAAATATTTTTATATTTTAATTAAATTATATTATCGTTTTATTTTTACACCTAAATAAAAAAATCATAATTTTAAATTCCTTATGCTTATGAAATTGTGTTAAATTATTATCAGCTAATAACCATCAAAAGAAAAAGTCATCATTATGTTTTTTAATCAAATACCGCTTGTGGATAATATTGTTTTCCGTTAAATGGGTAAAATTGCGATAACCTAAGGATTAGATGTAACCGATATGGAGTTGAGCGTTACAAATATTTTAAATTCGGATAAATCATATCAGTTTAGATAATAGATTATGATGATGAACCCTAAAGTGTGGAGTGAAATAAAAAAATAAGGTTTTAAGATAAGGTATTGGTAGAATGGATTTATTTGGATAAAAGAGTTAAAGGTATGATTTGAATATATTTGGACACGTTTGAAATTAAAAGTTATAAAGATATTTTTCATTTTTTAATTTATTCTAATCCATTGAAGCTACATTTTTTAAGAGTATCGACATTAAACCTAAGATGAAAGTTATCATAAATTGAATTATTGATTTCTTTTCTACAAGTTAAATAGTATAAAATACATTTCCGTCTTTCATTTCTATCAATTCTTCTTGCAGTAAAACTTGAGTTTTGTTTTACAAGAAGCACCAAATTTAACTGCCCCCAAAACTTTGAATTCCATATCATGCCATGAGAAAAAATATATAAGAGAGGTAAACTCCACAGTTCCACCATTAAGCTTCAAAACATGTATTTGGGGTCTAATTAGTTTCATATCAAATGCTGAAAGGTCATTTGTCAACCATCTGATTTAGCCTAAGAATCTTGGTTACAGAATCAGTCTATTTAAAAGTGATGTTTGCTATCCCTTCAATCCTCAGCTTGATCAGTGATCCCCTCCCTGCCCATGGAACTGCTAGCAAACGATGGATCAGAATCTTGAGGAGACTCTTCAAACTCCTCTTTGTACATTTCTTCTATCATAGGCTTCCACAATCGAACTCGAGCATTTATAAACCAGTTTGATATCTGAATTTTGACAATGATAACAAGCACCAAAATATTGGGATTAAAAAGAAATAAATCATCAATTGAGCAGATGCAAATGGATAGAAGAGATCATACTTGATTCTTGGTCAGGCCTGTCTGTGATGCTAACATTAGCTTCTCCGAGTCTGTTGGATAACTGTTAAGAACCATGCAACAAAATGGTAAGAATTTTGTGTTACATCGACTCAAATGCAGAAAGTGGTTGAACTCAAAATATGCCCTTACGGGTGAAGGAAGTGTTCGAAAAGCCAGGTACGAAGGATGGCTACGGAGGTTTCTGGCAATCCTCTAATAGGCCTCCAAGCTTGCCTTTGCCTTGGGATCATTCCAAGTTGTTGTTGAAGGGACTGTCGGTTCTGCCTAGAATCTCTATCGAACAGGCTAAGCTGCGACAATCCCCGGTTGATTCTCGGTAAATCGTGCGAAAACTTTCTTCTGATAACATTAATATGAGATATTATGGCATCCCTTAGATTTCCAAAATGCCTGGACATTGCTTGGAGTGCCAAAGCAGTGTACGACTTTGCTGCTCCTAAACCAGCTAGCGACTCGAAGGATGAAACCACTTCTTCCATTTGCAGGTAGTATTTCTCATATCTGAGCTCAACCTGGGGATGAAATAGTAACGAATTCATGAAGTAAAATTCAAGTAATTTTTTAGTTAAAACACGAGTAAACACGATAGAACATCCAACAGGATCATGCTAACCTCCTCCAGTAATCCAATCAGCTTTGCAAGCCTAATTCGGAGCTCATTTTCGGGCAATAGCATCTCATTACTGCAGAATTGTGCTTTTAGTTCAGAGGAAAGTCTTGCATTTCCTCCTCTGTCGCCTAGATATAACTTCTCAAAGAAATTTTCGTCGACATTTTTGCCACCAATATCGACAAGTTCATGTAGGAGGGACTCAGTTGGCTTTAGATACCTCGAATTCACTATAGCAGTGGCAAATGATTCTGCTGCTCCATACGTAGTCAATAGGGATCGGTGCAGTGAGGTGGAAGGTGAAGCAAATGTGTTGACTGTGAAATTGTAGTCATCCCTTAAGTTTCCCACGCCTGGATTACAAACTTCTCTATCTTCAGCCCTGGAAAGCAAGTAACTAGGACTTGCAATACCAGAATTTAAGGAAGGATCAAGCATGTGAGAACCGAGAGATAGTGACAGCCTTTGGGTTTGGTGGTTGGTCTCGTTAGCTGCTCCAAGGAGGTCCATCAAGTGTCTGGTCTGGCTAATATCTGATTCATCAGTGACAATGGGAGATGGAAGGAGATCCATCGATCTGGACATTCTTTCCCCGAGAGAATGAATGGTAGGCAACAAACCAAGGGACTGGGGAAATGTGTTGTGGTTGCCTCTCAAAGTAGAGCCATAGGCATCAAAAGGTTGACCTCCGAATTGGTTTCGGCTATTAATAGGATCCGAGACGATAAAATGGTGCAGCATACTGGATGTTGGATTTGGAGGTGAATCTCGGGAAACCATAGTGACAGAAATGGAAGCTAAAGGTTTTGAAAGTTGCTAATTGACCTTCAAATGCGAGGAGAAGAAATTTTATATCAAGAATCTGGAAGAACAGTGAGTCAACTAGAATTATTGAGCCATACACATACATATGGAAAGTAAAAGCAGAGGCAAATTACCATTCCACGTGAAAGCATTAAAAGCGAGTTAGGAATTAGATAAGACTCTGCTTGAAACAAGGTGGATATATTCATCAACAGATGACAAAAAACAAATATGAAAGCTGCCGGGCATTAAACACAAGGCCACCTGAATTAATGGCTGACAAAATTGAAATGAAAAATCTGTGCTGACTTTTGCACCCAATGCAGCCGAGATCTAAAGCCACAAATCATGCGATCATAATAAGATCACTAGCCGTAAGCAAGACTTAACCTTGAAAAGAAAACCCTTCAAAACTAAGCTGATGGGAACCAGGAGAAAAGGAGGGGAAATGCAGTAAAAAATAATGTAGCCAAGTGATGTGTTAAAAGCATGGATGGAATGAAGTAAAGGAATGGTATTACTGAAAACAAGACAAAGAAATAAAAAAAAAAACTAAGGAGCCATTTGTAAGCAACTGAAGACCTGATTGGGATAGATTAACTTTAAGGAACTAACAATAAAACCAAAAAGATAATGGAAGTAACCTGTCTTTAATAAGCATAAAAAATGGAAGGGAAAGTAAGTAACAAAGCATCCATCTGAATGTGGAAAACTGCAAATGTACCTTTGTTCATAGTAGCAACAAATGTTAATAAGGCTTTAGAGGAAAACAATGACTTTTTATCTTACTTCCCTGGGGAAAAAGAAAAAGAATAGGTCTAATAGACTAATATACTAAGCAGCCAAAAGCTATTAGACCTATAGATTCATAGGCCTCTGCTAGTTCTTCAAAAAGGCAAAGTTAATTGGCTGAGAAGAAATGAATAAGACGTCAGGGAAAAATGGTCCCGGACTTCTTCCCTGACTATAAAACAAGCAAAAGCATCAATCCTTCAGCTTTAATGCCTGCATTTACATTTCTTTGGGAGACTCAAAAGTAGTTTGAGCTCAAAAACTGTGTAAACTCTCTCTCTCTCTCTCTCTCTCGCTCGCTCGCTCGTTCACACAAGGTGAGCTCTACCAATATGTTAAATTCTGCTGTGTGTAGCGTTGCTGCTGTAATCTGCAAAAGGAGGAGAAAAAGTGGGCTGTCTTTTGCACACTCCCAGTTTTAAGACTGTTTGCTTGTGAGTCTGTAAAGTGTAAACCGTATTGGAATATCTAACTTTTTTCCTGATATTAGCTGTTGTATTCATGCATAGAGATGTTGAAATGACAATGAAAGCCACAATCTTTCGAGGACATGCACGAAAAAAAAGGTATCTGATGCTGTCATAGAGATAGACAAGGGGAGGGGGGGCCAAACCGCCAAAAGGGCTGGTAACTCAATTTGGTTTTGTGAGCTGATAAGATTGATTCTGGGTGTGTGGGGGTTGATCTTTTGGGCTGGTCTGTTTGTTGTATGTTTTCAGTAATGATTGTAACTTTGTTCCTTTGGCCTCCTTCAGTTGTCGCCCTCTGCTTCCGTAACCCTGTAGTTCTTTTTGGGGGGACCTGAAATGCCCACACTTACTACTTTCATAAGTTAAAGCTTGAATAATAAGATTGCAGGAGTTAAAAAAAAAACAACAAAGATGTTGCATGGCTTATGGCCTTGACCCGGTAAATTATCGCATTCATCTTAACTTGGGAAGTAGCTGGGAAAAGACATCGTCAAGAAGGCACTAATTTAATCTCAACATGTTGCCTTAGGTTACAATAGATGGAAACTGGAAACTGGAAACTATAGCTTTGCTAGGTTCCATATAGCTGTAAGTACCTAGCTATAAGTACCTCGATAGTTGACCCAAATACGTTGAAACTTGAACGGGGAAAATAATACCATAAATCAAGCATTTTAGCTGAGAGAAATCATATTAGTTGTCTGGGGAAAAAGCATAAAAAATGTGTATCATTGTTTTAGAAACCATTGCATATGATTCAGAGGTAGCCACTGCAAAGTGCACACTTGAACCAAAAATGAACATCCAATTAAAAAGTAGATAGACATCAATTATGGTGAGTATAAACATCAAGGATGGGGTGATATGCAAAGGAAGATGCGAAAATGATGAACATGTTTGAAGCACAAGTCCATTCAGATTGCAGGTATACGAAAAGGGGTATCGAGTTGATTAGCAAGATATACAGCTATGTTCCACGAATACAACACACATGTATATATGAACCCATCAACAATCAGGCTAATATAATCATGAACGTCGCCTAGCTGTTTAATATTAACTTAGATTAGCATCTGTGAGTGTGACCATTCAAGAACTAACAGATAGAACAAGCAGAAATGAGCTGAAACGTTTCACATTCAATGGCGTTTGATAATGGTACCATGCTTACCATGTTCCTTCAAGTCTTCATCGATATGACAAAATGTACATGCGTACTCATCTGCAAATAATACATTCAAACTAGCTTCTCTAGTAGCTATTTGTAATCACAATTATTTCAAAAATATCACACATCAACATCAATAATCCCTATTCAGCAAAATATTTTTTATATTTAAAAGAGAGATTCAAATTGGTTCCTAAGGTTAAGGGTTTAAAATATGATATGTTTATTCCTACTACGCCTATGTTATAAATGAGTGTTACACATGTGTCTTCAATTCATCAATTCCATTAATAATTAAAATTTTAAAACTTTTATGAGTAAATTAACTGAACCAAAATAGTTTTGATTAATTCTATGTATTTATGTAGATTTTGTTACACTCATATGTAAATCAAAATCAATATTAAAATTATATTTATAAAATTTTATTTAGCAATTGAATCATAGTTATACTAAAATATTTTTAGTTGTTTTATTTAAATATTTTATATAAAATAGAATCACAAAGGTTGAGTGTAATGATAAAATACATTGTACTCTTTAAAAAAATATTTGAATCTTAAGGACGACATTATTAGAAAGAGCAACTAGACATCCGAACATAAACATAAATTTTAGCTTTAATAGAGACATTAAAAAACTATTGGATATCAAATTAATACATATCAAAAGTGAAGAAACCCATAAAATTAGGATGACCAAAAAATATTTAAATATAAAATTTCTATTAATTCAAATATATCATTTAATTTCGTTAATCCAACCAAAACTTTCCTATGATCTTTTACTTAATTGAATATTTTTATATAATTAATCGACCGAATTAAATTTCAATGGATTAAATATCCCCCATCATCACATTGCTTTGCTTTTCTTGTATACTCAAAACAGTGATGGATATTTTCAAAAAAATGGGCTGAAGAGAGTTCAGTTACGTTGGGCTAGAATTCAGCTCACTAAGTCCAAACAAAACATATCTAAAAATCGAGGGCGTTAACGAACCTCGATAAACCACATAATAAAATGAAAATATTTTTAAATCCGGAGTAACAGTTTCGAGAGAAGAAGTTACTGAAATTCCAGCAATAGGATTTTATGATGAGCTTATGTTTTTGTTCTCTGGTTTCTCCTCGTCCTTCACCTTTAATTTACTACTCCAATTTTCCATGGAATTTGAATCTTAACCGCTCCGTTGGCCCTCTCACTTTTTCTACTCACGGCAACGATAGGAGTTTCGTTGCCAGGGTTGCTCAACGAGGATACGAAGTAGATAATATTTCACTGCAGAGTCCGACTATCGAGGCAGAGGAAGAAAATGAAGTGGTTGATGAACTCGTTAATGGATCCGTCGTCGCTGAACCGGTGGAAGAGGATACACCGAGACAGGTAAGAGTTAGAAAGAAGAGAGATGACGGTGATGATGAAAGCTTTGAGGATAGATTCAAGCTACGAAATGGGAGGGAGGTAATTTTTTTTTATTTTATCAGTTCAAATTTTGGGAAATTTTGGAATTAGCTACTAAGCAATTTTAAAATTTTTTTGAAGGTTTTTGAAGAAAAAGCTTATTTAGTGGGAATAGAACGAAAAGGCGAGACGTCGGATTCTTTTGCCATCGAGGAGTCGCTGAAGGAGCTGGCTCAGCTGGCCGACACCGCTGGACTTATGGTGGTTGGTTCAACTTATCAAAAGTACGATTTTTATCTATTAAATCGAATTGCATTTTCATATTATAAGCTGAAATTGTCTGACTGTATTTTTTGGCCTTGAAGGCTAGCTTCTCCCAACCCGAGGACATATATAGGATCAGGAAAGGTCGAAGAAATTAAGAGCGCAATTCGTGCTTTTGAGGTTGAGACTGTAATATTTGATGATGAGCTCTCACCGGGGTAAGGTTTGTAATATTTTTCTTAGTTTCAACTTTTATATAAGAATCTAGCTTGGAGTGTTTTCAATGGGGAAACTGTAATTTGTGATGTCAATTGTTTTTACCTTATGAAATTGAAATGCAACCTTCATTATTTAACACTGCATCTCATCTGGCTCTATAATTAAATTTCAGGCAATTGCGCAATTTGGAGAAGGCATTCGGTGGGGATGTTAGAGTTTGTGATCGGACTGCTCTAATCCTGGATATCTTCAATCAGCGAGCTGCAACGCATGAAGCAGCTTTACAGGCAAGTTTAAGATTGTTTGTTTAATAAAAGTACTCCCGGGTGAAACCTTTTTGCACTGAAGATAATCAAAAGAAGAATAATTTATACATTTGTTACTCAAGCTATGGGGCCTTTCTAGGTTGCATTGGCTCAAATGGAATACCAATTGCCACGTCTTACTAAAATGTGGACTCACCTTGAGCGTCAAGCTGGAGGCAAGGTGAAGGGTATGGGTGAGAAACAAATTGAAGTGGACAAACGTATCTTACGTACTCAAGTGAGCAACAATTTCTGTTTCCCAATATTTTATAGATAGATATATGCTGCTATAGGAACTCAAAACTTGTACATAGAATAGGATTTATGGCTATTGGAGCCTCCATGACCTAACTTATGTCTTTTGCTAGATTGGAGTTCTTAAAAAAGAGCTTGAATCTGTCAGAAAACATCGAAAGCAATATAGAAACCGCCGGTTTTCTGTTTCCGTTCCTGTAGTATCTTTGGTAAGCACTTAACCTAATTTTTTTTAAAATAATACAAGGACAGTTTTATTGTGTTGCTTTTATGTCTCCAACATATAATACATTTGAAAGCATTATAGGTTGGGTACACAAATGCTGGCAAGAGTACACTTTTAAATCAATTGACTGGAGCTAATGTTCTTTCAGAAGACCGACTATTTGCTACCCTTGATCCAACAACAAGAAGGGTTCAGGTCAGTTGTAAGTTTGGAAACCTATTGTTACACCTTGCTTTCAAGCAAACCTGTTCTTAATGCAATTGAGTAGTCAGAGAAGATATTAATTAAAACAAAGTTGTCCAACTGTAGCTATAAGTTTTCTCTATCTATAAACATATCATTTCTATGTTGTGCTATTCTAATCACTTCTGTTCACTATGAGTGCATTTTGATTCTCAAATCTAGGCGCTTCTAGCTACTTCATTTTGCTAGAAAAGAATTGAGAATTGAAGAAGTTATGTAGCATGTTTTGGATCTATGAATGTTGGTTTTATAAACTTGTACAGATACTTTCTTCGTGAACAAAAGTTGCTTATTGTTATCTGGTGTTGAAAAGAGTTTTTATTGCTATATCTATGATCTCTGCCGGTAACAAGGGATACTTTTTTCTGTTGTGTACTTTCCAGATGAAAAATGGAAGTGAATTTCTTCTTACTGACACTGTTGGTTTCATCCAAAAGCTGCCAACAACCCTGGTAATGCTTCTCACTGTTTGATGTTTATGTTAGGAGGGGCTCCTTCATATTATGTGTCAAACAGGTGCCTTCTGATTTTGAAATACTTCATGCGCAATTAGTTAAATTGAAAGATGTTTCTATTGAATCTTAATGCCTAATTAGTTCAAAGAGGGTGCCCAAATAATCATGTCAGCTCCACCTAATGGTTGTTTCATGTAGGTTGCTGCATTCAGAGCTACATTAGAGGAGATATCTGAGTCTTCTCTTTTAGTGCATGTGGTGGACATCAGGTATAATGCTTTCTACTTTTTTAGTTTTTCTCCCTCTTCTCAAAATTTCAACTATGTTTCCTGTCAATTTCAGCCATCCCCTAGCAGAGCAGCAGATAGATGCTGTGGAAAAAGTTCTAGCAGAACTTGATGTGTCAGAAATTCCAAAATTAATGGTCTGGAACAAGGTAATGGAGATATTCTCTATCTCTAAGATACTAAGAATTGAAACATGCATAATGAACAATTTGACCCTTTTCCTCACAGCTTATTGTACTTGCGATTTTTATAACTCTATATATGCTCAATATTCAATACATCTGCATGAAACCTTGCGTTTTTTTTGTTGCTTAATTGCACATGGAGCCTGCAGTCTATCTTACCTCAGCATGCTTATACCATTTTTTTTGCATAGATTTATTCTTCCTTTTTAATTTATTTTTTTTAGAATTTATAATCTACTTTTACAGGCCGATTTTGCTTTTAGACACACACTAAAGTATTCATAGTGATTATAACATGTGTTAGGTATTCTGTATCCTGGTTTATGAACCATGCATCAGAAAGGGATTAAATTGCTTATGTTACACAGTCTTGTATTCCTAATTGTCATAGGAGTGGAGCTTATCTGTAATGTTGGTGATATATATATGCATGTATGTATCATATTCTGTGCATTTTCCCAAAGTTCTGTTATTGCAACATGAACTGGACTATGTATGGCAGGTCGATAAAGTTACTGATCCGGAAAAGATCAAGTTAGAAGCAGAGAGAAGGGAAGATATTGTTTGTATATCTGCTTTGACTGGTGAGGGCTTGCTGGAATTCTGCAATGCTGTTCTGGAAAAACTAAAGGTATTTAATTGATGTTCAGATTTCAGTATCTTTAAAACATGAAAGTGGTTCATTCAGTGAAATTCTGGATCTGGACTGTGTTTTACTAGTGAGTAATGTTCTTTTTTAATAGGATTCCATGGTTCCGGTGGAAGCTTTAGTCCCATTTGACAAAGGGGAACTTCTGAGTACCATACATCAGGTTGGAATGGTGGAGAAAACTGTAAGTATTAGCTAAATATTGAACTAATCTATTCTATTTTCCAGTCATTACAAAGAGAGTTAATATCGCTTCTGTTTTCTTATATGTCTTTTCCCTTCTACAGGAATATACCGAAAACGGGACATTTGTCAAGGCATTTGTCCCTCTTCGTTTTGCTAGGCTGCTTACCCCAATGAGGCAACTGTGTAAATCATAACTTTCAACTCTCTTGAATGTAACCTTTCAATAGTTTGTATCAAATTCGATGAGTTTTCAAGAGCAAGAGGGCGATTTGGGAGGACAGCAGCAGCACATTTTTCAGTACAGCATTGCCCCAATGCCAGTGTATATAGAATACCCAGCTCCGTTGTCATTAAATATGTAATAGATGTTGAACTTGACAACAACGAATGTCTGTTTTCTGTGTAAATTTGATGTGCTAGATTATAGGACCCCAAGGCACTAGCGTGACTAGATCGTCAGATATTGAACAAAACAGGGGTTCATACATCATACTGACATTGTACTTTGTTTTGCAATGAGACGTGAAACTGCTAGTCGAATGAAAAGCCAGCATCTAACTTTGATTTGCTGCCATGAAGTAGATGAATCTGAAAGCTAAAGTAGCTCGGTAGCAGGTTAACCACTCGAATTTGTGAAAGGGTCAACTCTGTCGTCATCTTTCCTCTTTGAAATTCCTTGTCCCTTTTATGTAGTTACTAATGTCTTTCAACAACTTTTGCAGATAACGCGGAAAGAAATAATTAGTATTAGTGTAAATTACACTAAAGATTTTTAAATTATTAGTAAGATTATATTTTGATCATTTAATTTTAAAAAGTTTTAAAATAGTTATGCTATTAAGTCACTAGGCTATTAAAATTGATGTTGTATGGTCTTTGTTGTTTGTATTGTTTGCACTAATTGAAAGTTTTTTCCTTTCTTTTTTTCTTTTTCTTCTTCAGTTCAATTTTTTTTTAATGAAACAGTTAGATCAACTTGAATCTAATGAATGCTTTTGTACTTGTTGATGAATATTGATCCACTAGAATGATTATCAGATTGTTGTTTGGAGTTAACTAGTCGAATTTTTTAAAAAAAATATTAATGGCCTAGTAATTTAAATGAAAAAACTTTTGAATAGTTTAATGATTTAAATTAAAACTTCCGAATAACTCAATGTCCATTTTGTAATCTTTTGATGTTGAGTGACTAAAATGTAAACTTACTAATAGTTTAGTGATATTGAGTGTAATTTACTCTTAGCATTAATTTATTATTTGGATTTGAATTTAGCTTTATGTTTATTTTGTTACTTGAGGTTTTTTTTTTCTTTTCAATTTGGCATGAGTTTGACTTTAATATTCAATTTAATATCTAAAATAAATGATATCATATGGCTTAATAAATACTTAATGTGTACAAAGGTTAAAGATGATGCCAAGGGGTTGGCAAGGGCGTAGGGCCTCTAAAATGGAAATTTTTTTTGTTTAGTCTCTTTAGAAATAATGAAATTGTAAGTTAACCCATAATGAAATTGCACTCCCCAAATTTAAAACAAAAAAATCTATTTTGTTTTTCAAAATTATGAAATTATAAATTAATACGTAATAAAATTACACATTGACCCCTCAAAAATTTATAATTCAATCTAATCTCCTTTAAAAATTTTAACTTTATTCCAGACATGTGTACTCTAGTAAAAATATAAATAATTTTAAAAAATCTCAAAACTTAAAATAATAATCTCTAACATAATAGGCATATTCAAATGCATTAAAATTTATACAATACATCAATCACACCGCTGATTTAATGACCAACTTAAAAAATTTCAAGTTAATTGATATGAGGTATAAGACTGGATTACTTTTTTAGTAAAGCCTTATTTGCTCTTATATATAAAAGAAATTTATACGATACAAAGTCAAAACTAACATGAAAACTATCCATTTTTGGGTTGTTTCTTTCTAGGCTAATGCTAAATGCAGCGTTCAATTTTCATTTACATTGAGATGAGATTTGGGTTTTGGGAAGGAGCGACTAAATTAATCCTTACTATAATAAGCTATGAAGCGTAAGGAGCAGGTAAACCAGAAGCACTGCACGGAAATAAGCGTGGAGACAAGTTGACGCAGTCTTGGCTATCAGTATTAGGTGCTTTTTCCGGGAAGATTTGCCGAGTGGAGCAGTTGATTTAATTGTTACAACCATTATAAATTCCATTGCCAACCAATGACCGTTTATCGCTAACACTTATTTCAAATCATCAATGGCGTATTTGAAAGTAGCTTTTGGCTTCCTAGTAACAGCTTTACTGTCAGCCACAGTTTCTCTAGCTCACCCTGGTTTGGGTTTTGGCTGGGGAGGTGTTGGTGCGCCTGGTGGTCAATCTGGTGCACCTTCATATGGCCTTTTCCCACAGTTCTATCAGTTTTCATGCCCTCAAGCTGAGGACATCGTCATGTCAGTTCTAGAGAAGGCCTTAGCAAAAGAGCCTAGGATGGCTGCCTCTTTGCTAAGGCTTCATTTCCACGATTGTTTCGTGCAGGTTACTTGCTTCTTCCACTTTTTCATTTAATGCAGACGCAAACAATTGCTTAAATAACTTGGTTCGATTTTGTTACTGTAACTCGTAAAAGTATATAAAGTTTCCACCCTCTTTTTCATCTGATAGGGCTGTGATGCATCCATATTGTTGGACAATAGTGCGACCATCGTTAGTGAAAAGAATTCACTACCAAACAGGAACTCCGTTAGAGGCTTTGAAGTGATTGATGAGATCAAAGCTAAACTAGAAGAAGCATGTCCCCAAACTGTTTCTTGTGCTGACATACTCGCAATGGCTGCTCGTGGTTCCACTATCTTGGTAAGCATAAAGCACGCAAAAAAAGCTCCACGGTACTCGTAAGGGCAATTCAGCATTAAATTTTTTTGTTAACCACAATTAATGCCATAACAGAGCGGCGGACCATCTTGGGAGCTTCCACTTGGAAGAAGGGATTCAAAGACAGCGAGCCTCAGCACTTCAAACAACAACATCCCACCACCAAACTCCACCCTTCAGAACCTGATAACACTTTTCCAACGTCAAGGTCTTGATGAAGTAGACCTCGTTGCTCTCTCAGGTCAACCCATTGTCCCACGTTTTCAGTCAGACCATAACATAATTAAAAACAGTCTTTGACCTTATAATGGCTTACTCATTTTGAACATGTACTAATGTTTCAGGAGGACATACCATTGGTGTAGCCAGGTGTGCGACCTTCAAGCAGAGACTCTACAACCAAAACGGAAACAACCTGCCAGACCAAACACTAGAAAGAACCTACTACTATGGCTTGAAATCTGTGTGTCCCAAATCTGGCGGTGACAACAACATTTCACCTTTGGATTTCGGGTCCCCTGTAAAATTCGACAACCTTTACTTCAAGCTTATTTTGTGGGGAAAAGGACTGCTCAATTCAGATGAAGTGCTTTTGACAGGGAATGTTGGAAATACAATGGCGTTGGTTAAAGCTTACGCAAAGGATGAGAATCTCTTCTTTAAACAATTTGCCAAGTCCATGATTAAGATGGGCAACATTAGTCCTCTAACTGGTTTTAATGGGGAAGTAAGGAAGAATTGTCGCTTAGTTAACTAGGATATGAATTATGGTATCTGGTGAGTCATGTCTGACAGCAAATTATGTTGTTTTGCAATGGTAAGCGTTGTTGAGTAACATCCCTTAATTTCATTTAGAAACAAGGGGAAAAATGTTGTTGAGGATGTAAGGTTTTTAATGTTTAACGAATGAATCAAATTTTATTATTATCATAAACTAAGTAGAGTTATATCACCGAGTCTTAATACGATGTCATTGTTATCAATACTGGAGGACGTAAATTTAAACATGTTGAAGTATTTTTTTTAATCTTATTTAGGAATTCTAACAAGTGCTCATTCATACAATGGGTTAATATACATTTTAGTGTCTGATCTCACATGGAGCTAGTGTAACACTCCTATACTGGTTCGACCCAAGAACCTTATAGAGGAATATTACATTAGGTACCAAAGTGATTTTGGCTCATCACTATTATATTTGAACATTGAAAATAAATTTAGATAATTTATATTTTAGTCCTTACTACTTGAAACACACTTGATCTTCCTAAGTACATGCCATTCTATTCCAAAATTTTGAAACATACCCTCTTAGCACTTGAAGATGTGATGAGATAGATGCACACAATCTCAATAACAACTCTTTAAAATCATTGTACCTAATCTGCGCACAGAAAATAAAACCGTACGCTGAGTAAAAACTCAGTTGTATTTCTATAATCCGAATATTTAAAAACAATATTGTATGACCCAATTTTACCCTAACCAAAGTCCAAACAACAAACCAAAAAAAAAAAAAACCAAACCAAACCCAATTAACCAAGCCCAAGTAACCCTAACCCAACTAGACCACTAAACCGACCACTAACTCCACCATTCCACTAACTCCACCATCCCACTAACTCTATCACCCCACTTGCATGCATAAGTTGTAGAATTTGGCTATAAAAGCCATTCAAAACCATTGTAAAGGGAGGTTTTTTTTTCTTCTATTTTCTGGATAGTTACGAATACACGAGAAATTAAGTATACAAAAGAAAAAATTTTGAGATGATTCAAAATATTCAAGGTGTTCTTTTATTTTGTTTTTTTATTCATTTTTTACACTTGTTTTTAAGAATAAAGCGAAAATACGGAAAAAGAGGTAGAAGCGCACTCCATTTTGAGATCGTCAAAAAAGAAGCTTTTTAGTTTCAACCATTGTGTCATCAAGGTCGCAGTTGACCGCTTTTGGAGGGTGGGGATATTTTCCCTTTTAGCCCCTTCTTGTTACTCACAAGTTCTAATTGGTCCATCTTTTTAATTTTATTTTGATTTTGCCCCAGATGCTTGTTTTTAAATTCAATTTAGTCCCTATTCTGCTTTACTTTCAAATCAATTATCTCTAAATATATATTATTGTACTTACTGTTTTAATGTGGCCATTACCATTATTGTTTTTAATATTTTTTTCCTTTTACTTTATTACTATTACTAGGTTCGTTAGCATTATTAGCATCATTTTATTATTTCCACTATTTTACATGTATTATTATTATAAAAATCATTTTTTATATTACTATTTATTATTCCTATTTTTCATTACTATTATTTTTTATCACTATTATTACATATATATTATTACTACAATTATACTTATTATAATTACATTTATTTTAATTACATTTATTTTTACTACTACCATTATTTTTTATTATTACCACTATTAATTCTAATATTATTACTATTATTTTCTTATTGATATTTTTATTTTTGCTTTTTTTCAAAATTCATAAAAGGGTTTCACAAAGGTAATATTTCGTGTTTGGAAGTTCGAGAAAGCTGTGCTCAATCGTCTTTGGGCTTCGATTTTTCGCTCGTCTGGATCACTAAATATTCTTTAAAGATTTTGATCATGTTTTTGAAAATAAGGTAATGTTTCATGTTTGGAAGTTCGAGATTCGTGCCCAATCGTCTTTGGGTCTCGATTTTCTATTTGTCCAAACAACTAAATATCCTTCAAAGATTCTTTATCGTGTTTTCTTAAATAAGGCAATATTTCATGTTTGGAAATTCGAGGATCGTGCCCAATCGTCTTTGGTTTCACTTTTAGTTTGACCAAATAGCGGAATACCATTTTTAAATCGGATGTATGGATTTTGGAAATCATGGAACGATATTGGTATTGAGGTTTGAAACATCGTGTCCTATCGTCTTTGGATGTGGTATTTCATCTTTTCGTAACAAGAGAGTTTCGATATCCAATGCGAGTTATCCAAACATTTTAAAGATTCATATTTTAAAATATTTTCTAATTTTCGATATTAAGGACATTAATCAATCAACACGGTACCAATTTTGGGAGTTGCGAGGGTGATAATCCTTCCTCATGCATAACCGACTCCCGAGCCCGTTTTTTTAAAATTCGTAGACCAAAATATTTTTTAAAGTGACCCAATCACACTTCAAAAATGATTGGTGGAGACTCCGTTTTTCTTTTTAAAGTCGGCCCATTTTCCAAACAAAAAAATGGTTTCGACAGCTTGGCGACTCCACTGGGGACCAATAAGAGAGTCAAGCCGTAAAATTGGTTGATTAATGATCTTTTTATCGAAAATAATTTTTTTTCCCTTTTTTTCCATTTGCATGAGTTTGTGTCGCGTCATATATTTGTTTTGGTTTGAGACACATGGGATATCTCTGCATTCATATTGCATGACCATTGTGGTCACACCCTCTAAGTGGGAGCGAGAAGCTATGCTTTCGTGAGGTTTTCACCTCCGCATGAGCTAGGGGATCGCTCCTGGATACATCCGTACCTATGGTTCCGTGAGGTCTTCACCTCGCATGGCCATAGGGAAATGTATTCCCCAATCGAACTCGATCAGTATAAGCCTATAATGGGCGAGGATTGAGGAATCTGTTGGTTCAGGTACCTTTCCTTTAGAACTAAACCACATATAGTGAACCCCAAGAGCCTACCCTAGGTAGAGCCATGCTAAACCTTAATGGTTACCCATACCGTGGTTTGACATTTTTTACTTGCTTTGGTTGTTATTATTCATTACTAACCTATTTTTTTTTGCCATGTTTGCATATCATATCATATTAAAAGGCGTGAATCTTGTTCGGTTACTAATTTAGGAGGCTTATTATGGAGAACGATTCCTTGATAAAGTAGAAGATAATGCGGTAGTGTGTACATGGTCGACTTGAGAATGGATAGGTCGATATGTGACTCTATTTTATGTAAAGGATTTTGTTTTTAAATAAGTTTTCTAAAAGAAATTGAACCGAATCGATGCCTTTTATTTTTGCATTTATATCATGCAT
Organism: Gossypium rotundifolium; assembly: GCA_025506655.1. Taxonomy (NCBI): domain Eukaryota; kingdom Viridiplantae; phylum Streptophyta; class Magnoliopsida; order Malvales; family Malvaceae; genus Gossypium; species Gossypium rotundifolium. Next base: position 174,118,521 of record CP106734.1, on the reverse strand, counting down.
TTGCATTACATCACATCATATGCATTAAATGTCATAAAAGAACCCTATTAACTGGAGATTATATTATAGTGACCTTGGAACATCATTACTACACACGAATGTAAAACAATTAAGGATATAATGAAAACTTTGAGCATCAACGCCAGATTCGATGAGGATCGAATGAAAGAAACCTAGGAGGCATTCGCCTTTGATCTTGGAAGTGTTCGAGCAATTTGGATCATGGAAGAAATTCCTTTAGTTTTAGAGCTAACATAGAGTAACGCTCAAAACACACTTGTTGTTTTAGAAACAATAAGAATCTTTTGTGAAATAGGCTCATGTTCAAACATCTTTATTTTCAATAAAAATACATTCTTGTGTTTCATGCCGAACAAATATTTTTCATTTTTCCATGTTATACTATACATTCTTTTTCTTTTGGAAGTCTTCCATTCTTCATCATCCTAAGAATCGCTTATTCTTTGGAATTTACCTTCGTACCTACGATAGGTACCCATATATCAAGACATGAGCAACGCTGTTACGGACTCCCTTTTGAGTGAAATATGGTCTAAAAGGATCTGAGGATTTTGAAGATGTTAGAGATTGTAACTTATCTTTTGATTTGAACAAAATGAAGATAGACTCTATCGTACAAAGGGTCAGTGGACATTGTGAGTTTAGGAAAGGAGTGAAGATCGAAGCCTTGCCCTCCACCGAAACAAAGCAAGACGCCATCGAGTTATTCCAAGAATTCAAAGATGTCTTTTTCAATTCAATTTTGAATTCCTAACCATCATCAAATTCAATTTCAATTTTGAATGCAAGTTCGAGTTTTAAAAAAAAAAGAAAAGAAAAGAAAGAAGTATCCAAAGATTTTGAAAGATGGTTGAAACTTGTAAAGATTGGCATAGACTAGTTACCATTTACCCTCTATGCTACTCGAATGTTGGCCAGGACCCTCACCGGGGCAACGCCTTCTCATTGATTTATGGGATGGATGCAGTCTTGCCTATCAAAGTTGAGATTCTGTCAAAGCTGAAGTTGGATAAAGCGGAATGGGTTCAATCTTGGAATGATCAACTGAATCTGATCGGGGAAAAAGATTAAAAGCCATCCATCATAGTCAAATGTACCAGAAGCGAATAATGTGGGCTTACAACAAAAAGTCCACCCCAGAGAGGTTCATGAAAGAAACTTGGTATTGAAAAGATCCTCCCTATGCAAAAGGGCTTTAGGGGAAAGTGGATGCCTAATTGGGAAGAACCTTATGTTGAAAAGAAGGTTTTTTGAAGAAGCATGGATACTAGCCGAGATGGACGACAAAAGTCAGTCAAACCCAATTAATACGGACCCAGTCAAGAAACGCTTCGCTTATGACGAAAATAGGCCAAGGAAAAAACCCATAAAGGGAGCTTTAAAGTTTTTCACAAAAAAAAAACAAAAAAAAAACAAAAAAAACGGAGAGGCCAAGGTGAAAACCCGCAAAGGGCACTTTGAGACCAAAGGGGCTTTGAGTTGAAAACCCCCAAAAAAAAAGGGCGGCTCAAATTGTAATCAAATCGTGATGGGGCATACAGTAGTTTCACTACGCTTGAATTAACAATGAGGAAGTATGTTACGTCTTGGGGCATCGACAAAGTACTCTGAATCCCCTAAACACATATTGAACTTAAATGGTCCTCAAAAAGTTTGAACAAAGAAGCTCAGTCACGATATCCTGGGCACCTAGTTTCCATCTTACCCATCCTGAATTTGCTCATTTCAAGATACATTACCAATAAATTTCCTTTTTGATTGCATTTTGCTATCTTATTTATTTTAAGCTATACTCCTAATTAGTTTCTTTCTTGTCCATTATTATAATATTTTCTAAGCATTTCATATTGAAATAATGATTATTGAACTAATAATGCTTTCACAAAAGAAGTTTTGCATATTACTCTGAAAGTCTCTAAATAATACAAGAATCCGAAACAGGATAATTATTTCGAACTAACCAGGCTTTAAGGGCTTGGAGCACTTGAGAAAAGGGACTAAGCAGTGACAACATCTTCAGATTCTCTGTTAGAGGTATCAGCTGAACAAAGAAGACATACGTCAGGGATATCACCTTAATAAACAACAAGCAATGATAGCCCAAGTGTTAAAAATAGATCATTCTCATTTTGCACTCATTCATAACATTCATAATACATATGGTTAGGAACATTTTCATGACATCCTAATCATTTGGCATAAACATATACCCCATGAAATCAATTCTGGTAGGTTCCCAGAAGACAATGTAGCAAAATTGATGGGAGTTACAGAAGATTACTGACCTTATCTCACCGAAAGGAGTGAAACAATTAAAAAATTGAGCCTTAATTCCTAAGCAAGTAGGGTAATGGGTCGAAAATAATGCACCTTATCCCACCGAAAGGAGGAGTGGAACAGTCAAAACATTGAGCCTTAATTCCTAAGCAGTAGGGTAATGGTCGAAAATATCGACCTTATCCCACCGAAAGTGAGTGGAACAGTCGAAAACATTGAGCCTTAATTCCCCAAGCAAGAGGGTAATGGGTCGAAATAATGACCTTATCCCACCGAGGGAGTGGAACAGTCAAAACATTGAGCTTTAATTTCCAAGCAAGAAGGTAATGGTAGAAAATATCGACCTTATCCCACCGAAAGGTGAGTGGAACAGTCGAAAACATTGAGCCTTAATTCCCAAGCGGTAGGGTAACAGGTCGAAAATATCGGACTTTATCCCACCGAAAGTGAGTGGAACAAGTCGAAAACATTGAGCCTTAATTCCCAAGCAAGAGGGTAACGGTCGAAAATATCGACTTTATCCCACCGAAGGTGAGTGGAATAGGTCGAAGACAATGAGCCTTAATTCCCAAGCGGTTGGGTAACAGTTAAAGAAGCGAGATCTTATCCCACCGAAAGGTGAGGAACAGATCGAAGATGATGAGCCTTAATTCCCAAGCAAGAGGGTAATAGGCTAAAGAAGCGATCTTATCCCACCGAAAGGTGAGTGGAACAGATCGAAGACGATGAGCCTTAATTCCCAAGTAGTAGGGTAACAGTAAAATTATGATCCTAAATCCCTAAGTAGTAGGGTGACGGATCGAAGACGATGAGCCTTAACCCCTATAATAAGTAGGGTAACAAAGCTAAAGATAGCAGATCTTATCTCTCGAGTAGGTGTGGAGCAGATCGGACACGATGAGCTCTAATTCCCTAAGCAGTAGGGTAACGGGCTAAAGAATAGCATATTTTATCTCCACTGAGCATGAGTGGAATAGATCGGAACAAAATTTCTATACCCCTGAAGATGCAATGGGTCAAAGCAAGGCTACCTGAAGAGAAGAAGCGCCAAGAAATCAAGATTCAACAAAACGGGGCAAAATTGGCTTCTTTAGAATCTTTGCTTTGTTCCCGTTACACGACAGCAAGCAAAGAGGGGTAGCTGTATGACCCAATTTTACCCCAACCAAAGTCCAAACAACAAACCAAAAAAAAAATCAAACCAAACCCAATTAACCAAGCCTAAGTAACCCTAACCCAACTAGACCACTAAACCGACCACTAACTCCACCCCACTAAACTGACCACTAACTCCACCACTCCATTAACTCCATCATCCCACTAACTCTATCACCCCACTTGCATGCATAAGTTGTAGAATTTGGCTATAAAAGCCATTCAAAATCATTGTAAAGGAGGTTTTTTTTTCTTCTATTTTCTGGATAGTTACTTAATATACTAGAAATCAAGTACACAAAAGAAAAAAATTTTGAGATGATTCAAAATATTCAAGGTGTTCTTTTATTTTGTTCTTTTATTCATTTTTTACACTTGTTTTTAAGAATAAACGCGAAAATACGGAAAAAGGGTAGAAGCGTACCCATTTTGAGATCGTCGAAAAAAGAAGCTTTTTAGTTTCAAATGGCAGTGTCATTGTGGTGCCACAGAATGACCGCTTTTGGAGGGTGGGGATATTTTCCTTTAGCCCTCCTTGTTACTCGCAAGTTCTAATTGGTCCATCTTTTAATTTTATTTCGATTTTACCCAGGATGCTTGTTTTAAATTCAATTTAGTCCCTATTCGCTTTACTTTCAAATCAATTATCTCTAAATATATATTATTGTACTTACTGTTTTAATGTGGCCATTACCATTATTGTTTTTAATATTTTTTCCTTTTACTTTATTACTATTACTAGGTTCGTTAGCATTATTAGCATCATTTTATTATTGCCACTATTTTACATTTATTATTATTATAAAAATCATTTTTTATATTACTATTTATTATTCCTATTTTTCATTACTATTATTTTTATCATTATTATGACATATATATTATTACTACAATTATACTTATTATAATTACATTTATTTTACTACTACCATTATTTTTATTATTACCACTATTAATTCTAATATAATTACTATTATTTTCTTATTGATATTTTTATTTTTGCTTTTTTTTTAAATTCATAAAAGGGTTTCACAAAGGTAATATTTCGTGTTTGGAAGTTCGAGAAATTGTGCCCAATCGTTTGGGCTTCGATTTTTTGTTCGTCTGGATCACTAAATATTTTTAAAGATTTTGATCATATTTTTGAAAATAAGGCAATGTTTCGTGTTTGGAAGTTCGAAGATTCGTGCCCAATCGTCTTTGGGTCTCGATTTTCTATTCATCAAACAACTAAATATCCTTCAAAGATTCTTTATCGTGTTTTCTTAAATAAGGCAATATTTCATGTTTGGAAATTCGAGGATCGTGCCCAATTGTCTTTGGGTTTCGACTTTTAGTTTGACCAAATAGCGGAATACCCTTTTTAAATCGGATGCATGGATTTTGGAAATCATGGAACGATCTTGGTATTGAGGGTTTGAAACATCGTGTCCTATCGTCTTGGATGTGGTATTTCATCTTTTCGAACAGAGAGTTTCGATATCCAATCGAGTTATCCAAACATTTTAAAGATTCATATTTTAAAATATTTTCTAATTTTCGATATTATGGACATTAATCAATCAACACGATACCAATTTTGGGCGCTATGAGGGTGCTAATCCTTCCTCGTATGCGAATCGACTTTGAGCCCGTTTTCTTAAAATTAAGAGACCAAAATATTTTTAAAGTGACCCAATCACACTTCAAAAATGATTGGTGGCGACTTTTTTTTTAAAGTCGGTCCGTTTTCCAAACAAAAAAATGGTTTCGACAAATATAATATAATAGGCAAAATTAAATTATAAGGACATATTTATGTCTAGTATCATAACTATAGATTTTCATTTATTAAACAATATACTAATTCACACAATTACTATATAAATGGTCATTCACATATCAAACCATATTTATTCTTATAATGATATTAGTCATACAATACTCAATTATCACATAAGTCACAATTTCTCATACATTTATTTATAACTTATTCAATCTTTATCATTTGCTATCCCGTATAGCTTTTCTTCATTTTAATTTATATATTTTCTTACTATATCAATATTCATTTCATGCATTTCATCAATAACCATTTAATAAAATCTTTATTTCATATATTTCATTTCTATATCTCAATTCAATAACTTATTCTATTTCATATCTAAAACCTTATAACATTAGTCTTTCAATAATTATTTAAACCTACATTTTTAATAAAATAATTATAATTAATTCATATGATTATATTCAATTAACTCATACTCTATTTCACTATTTCCAATTCATTCTATTTTCACTTTTTATTTCGATATTTTAACAAATTCATGAACCTTAAGTTCATGCTTCAAAGCTCATGTCTCAATTCAATTCACAATTCAACTCATAATTTCTTTCTCATATTTTTAATAGTACGATTGATCAAATTTATTTAATTTCAGTTATTCACCCTATTAACAAACCCGAACCTTGGCGGATACACGGATTTCAACCAAACATACCAGTACGGCACATTGTGCCTAAAATGGTACTCAGTACCTGATCAATATATCAGAAGCAGTATACGACACATAAAGTGCCTGAAACGACACACGTGGTGCCTAATACGACACATAAAGTGCCTGATCGGCAAAGCCGATAAATCCCCGTACTCTTTCAATCCTATGGCATGCCAATTATATCCGACTCAGCCCGACTAATTAATAGGGTATTTCAATTATTTCTCAATTTAATTTCACTTCCATATCAACTTCAATTTCAATGTACAATTCAATTCAATTTACTTTCCATATCCATTCACATGCAATTCACATTTCAATACATATTCATACTCCATTTCAATTTTCATTCATCTCAATATTGTTACTTACCTTATGATTTACTTACCATACATATAAATTAAAATATAACATTTAAATAATAATTTGAGTTATAGTAATACAAACCGTAATTTTCGAGCTACCCCTCGTTAACTTTATCTTTTCCTTTCTTAGCCGAGGTCTCTGGCACCATATTAGCTACAGAAATTAAACAATTAAAAATAATCAATACAACACATTTTCACATTGAATATTTCAATTTTTATTCAACTTTTTCCTAATTTCCAATTTAGTCCCTAAATCGAGACTAAATTTATTTCTTCATAAATAATCTTATATTTTCATACAAATTCTTCTTTAAACTAAATTTAACTCCCTAATTTCACTTATATCCATAAATTTCAAAATTTTCACAATTACTCCAGTTTTACAATTTTTACAATTTAGTCTCTTAACTAGTTAATCAAATCAACTAATTTTTCTTAATTAATACTTTCTTCAAATATTCTAGGCTATCATACAGCCCTTAATAAAACATAAATTTAATACCAAACCCTAATTTTTGACTATTTTCACAATTTGATATTAACATTAGTATTTAACAAAATTACTTTATAATATCTTCATACAATAAAATTAAAGCTCTAAACCCACTTGATATTAATAATTTATTCGAATGTATTAATTTGTTCATGTAATTTGGTCATTTTTAACATTTTTTACAAAATTTCCCCTAAAGTTTTACTTTTGTTCAATTTAGTCCCTGAGCTAAAACATGCAAATTAGCCATTTTTAATGTAAACCCATACTAGCTGAATATTCATATATTTTCCTCCTCCTCCTCTCCATTCCACATCCTTAATGTATATATATAATTCCACTATTTACTTATATGTTCATATCAAGTTGTCCACTTGAGTCATAGTCACTAAATTATTTATATCTTGAGCTATAGAATTCTAAATTAATACCCGCTTGATGTTTTAGAAACTAGACTCAAATATATTTCTACCATAAAATTTTTAGAATTTATAGTTTATCCAATAAGTACAGTAAAATCTTCAAATTTGTCCTTATTCTGCTGTTTGACAGCTTTGACTTTTCTTCACAAAAAATTAATTATCTCTTAGTACAAAATTCGAATGATGTTACTGTTTGTTTATATTGAAAGTAGACTCATTAAGAAATTAAAAATTTAAATTTAAGACCCTAGTTATTTTTTTAAAATTTTTTATGATTTTCCAAATTCAGAACAGAGGAACCCGAAATCATTTTAATATTTTCTCATAAAATTTATTATAACTCATAATTTACAATTCCATTGCTTACACCATTTATTCTATAAGAAACTAGACTCAATAAAATTAAGTTTAATATTTTATTCAACCTCTAATTCAATTTCTAAAATTTTTGGTGATTTTTCAAAGTTAGACTATTGCTGTTTTCCAAAACTGGTTTAGTGCAAAATGTTGATTACTAAGTTTATAACACCCTTATTTCCTTTCTCTACAATATTTCCCATCATTTTCTATTATTTCCTTCACTAATATATCAAGAACATAGAACTTTATATAAGAAAACTTTACTTAAACATCATTTTCATGCTTTTGATATTACCTTATATAAGAAAACTCTATTTAAAATATATTGAAATCTTAAAGTTCTTACCTTGTCCTATTGATTTCAATCTTTAACTTGATTTTTTCTCTCCTCCAGCTTTCATTTCTTGAATCTAACTTGATATTCTAGCTCTCCATTGTCTTGGTAGCTATGAAAATTCTTTTGATTTCTAGGTGAAAATGATGAATTTTTTGTGGAAGGACTAAATTGTAAAGAAAGCAAAACTTTCTTTCTTTCTCTCTTCTTCTCACGTGGGTTCATGCATGGAAAGATGAAGAGAATTCTTCATCTTTCCTTCCTTATATACTAAATAAATAATAATAAATATATTATTAATATTATTAAAATAATATTTATCTAATTAATTAATTTAAAATATCAACATAATCATTACATTTTAGAATTCTCTCTCTTACTAATTGACCCTTTTGCCCTTTATGATATTTTAAAATTCCATCCTTGAATCATCACTTAATTTGATAAAATTACAATTTAGTCCCTCATAATTCCTCACCTATTCAATTTGGTCCTAATTCATCCGTTTTCCTTAGTTTCTAGATCATTCCACCCATAAAATATTTGCACTATTGGTCCTTTAACTTTTTTATATTTACACTTTAAACCCCTCAATTTTTGAGTATTTACTCTTGGGCAACAAAACTTTCTCACTTTTGCGATTTAATCCTTTCTTGAATTAATATGTTATAATATACTTCCCAATGTTGACATAACTCAAAATTTTCCCATTTTGTCACTTTATTTATTTATTTTACTATATCAAGATATTATCTTACTGTAGAAAATTTCGGGGTATTACAGCTAGAATTTTTCTAATCCAATCAAAACTTAATAATTATTTTCACATTAGGACTTGAAGTAAGCAATTGTTCTTACATTGGACCTTAAAATTTTTTTTCAAGTTAACTCCTAAACTTAGCAATTGTTTCACTAAATTTTTTTGTCTTTTTTTTAAAAAATATTAAAATTTAATTTGACAAAAAAACTCAAGACTCAATATGAAAATAATTACTAAATTGAGCGACTGATTTAAATAAAAAATTTTAAACGAATAATTGTCTAGGTTTAGGCCTCAAAATTTCATTAGAGTTAAGAGGTGTTAGTTTATTATATGGATCAAGATTTGGGTTGAAAGCATCCAGCACACTAGCAGTCGGATAGTGATCTAATAGCCCAATAAAGCTGGATATTACAAAGGGTAAAATCCCAAATGAAAGCCCGCAAAATTTCACGTCCAGCGACAACGAGACTGAGCTGGGCTCGTGCTTTTGGTCGAATTGCTTCTTCAACCAGTGAAGCAAACATGCAAATCGTAGATCCTCGAATCGAAACGTGAATTCTCAAATAGTTCAGGTAATTCACTGCTGATATTCATTTATAGATCGAAAGCAAAGCAGTAGTAAATTAGCGAAGCTAAGCAATATTTGAAAGAATGGGTAAGCAACCGAGCGCATGGATTACAACCCAGCAGAAAAAGAGATGGCCACTGATGATTCTGTTACTCCTTTCTCTATCAACACTCATGGCCTTCCTCATCAGATCCACCTTCGATTATTGCAGCAACGGTTCTAGTAACAATGTCGGCAATTTCATCCGAGAAGGACAAGAAGAAGAAAAAGGGGGTATCCACCATCAAGTTAACTACAATGATGAAGCACCGACTCCAAATCCTTTCGATTTCATGAAGTCAAAACTCGTTCTCTTAGTCTCTCACGAACTCTCCCTTTCTGGTGGGCCTTTATTGTTAATGGAACTGGCATTTCTGCTAAGAGAAGTTGGCGCCGACGTTGTCTGGGTAACTAATCAGAAACAAACCGAATCTGATGACATCATTTACAGTTTAGAACATAAGATGTTGAATCGAGGGGTTCAGGTAATTCTTAATTTCTTGGTTTCTTTGTTTTCCTCTGTCTTCAATGCAAATGTTGTTTCTAAATTTTAACACATTGGGTTTTTTCCAACTTTTATCAAGGTTTTCTCTGCCAAAGGTCAAGAAGCTATAGATACTGCTCTAAAGGCTGATTTGGTAGTTTTGAACACTGCGGTTGCTGGAAAGTGGCTGGATGCTGTTCTTAAAGAACATGTTGCTGATGTTCTTCCAAAGGTTCTCTGGTGGATTCATGAAATGCGAGGACATTACTTCAAGCTAGAATATGTTAAGCACCTCCCTTTAGTTGGAGGTGCCATGATTGATTCACACACCACAGCAAATTACTGGAAAAACCGGACTCGGGAACGGTTAGGGTAATGGTTTTTGTACTATCTGCTATAAGTTTTAGGATTTTATTGTCTGCTAATGCTAACATATATGAAGATTGAAGAGGCTTTGGAGTACGGTTACAATGCTGGTGGATGTTATTGTCATATTTGGATTATAGGATTCAGATACACCTATTGACTCTATGATTTAAATATATGTTTCACCCCTTTTTTTTTTTTTTTGCTGTTTTTGGTTGTTTGTCTCAATTTTACAGTTTATTTTACAGGATTAAAATGCCTGAAACATACGTTGTGCACTTAGGAAACAGCAAGGAACTAATGGAAGTGGCTGAAAATAGAGTTGCCAAAAGGGTTCTCCGTGAGCATGTTCGTGAATCTCTTGGTGTGAAAAATGAAGATCTAGTCTTTGCTCTTATAAATAGTATGTATGCTTTGGATGTATTATAAATAAAACACATGCTTACAGTGGATCCTTAGTGGTTGAAATCCTAGTTTGATTTTGTGGTTCATAGTTATTGTTGCCTTTCTGAGAATTGATTGCATGGATGATTTTAGTATCCTATACTCCTGCTAGCAGTTTTGGTTCCTTGAGTCAACAGCCTCTTAATTATTCCATGATTCAGTTTGCATTGTAGGCCTGGAAAATTTTTTATTCTCAATGAGGTTCCCCACAGGCATTGTTGCATGAATAAAATTATTCTTGATCGGATTATGGTTATATTTTAGAGCTTTGATCAATTGCCAATTTCTTCCTCCATTTTCCTTGGTACCATATCTCCTTTTGTTTTTTGTTTGTGTTCTTGCAAACACCTTATGTTCTTTCACAACTCTGAACGACTAAATTATTGCAGAATGTTGAAATATGTTATATGATTCGAGATTACTGTACTGGTTTATCATCTTTTGAGCACCAATCCCTGTACTGTTTCAGGTGTTTCCCGAGGGAAGGGTCAGGACCTATTTCTCCGCTCATTTCATGAAAGTTTGAAGTTGATCCAGGAGAGAAAACTAAAGGTGCCACCAATTCATGCAGTGATAGTGGGAAGTGACATGAAGGCTCAGACAAAGTTTGAAACAGAGCTGCGTAACTTTGTATCACAGAATAATATGCAGGGTCAAGTTCACTTTGTTAATAAAACCCAAACTGTAGCTCCCTATCTGGCTTCTATCGATGTTCTTGTTCAAAATTCTCAGGTATTCTCTGAATAACTATGTTGTTTATTTGTGTTGTAAGCAGTACTAATTGCAGCACCATCAACTCATAGTATATACTATAGCTTTCATTCTTGTTCCATTTCATGAAATATCTATCAAGTATGATTTGCTTTTGCTTTGCTGGCAAAGCTTACAAGTTGTTGTCACATTTAGGCCCGGGGAGAGTGTTTTGGAAGGATAACAATAGAAGCTATGGCCTTTCAGCTTCCTGTCCTGGTATGCCCTGTAATATCTAACAGAAATTCTTCTTCGCAATCTACCTATTTTCTCTCTCTTTTCATTTTGCCAAAGCAATGTAACCACTTATTTCTTTTTTGGGTGCCATTGTTGATTACATTTATTATTCAGGGCACAGCTGCCGGTGGCACCATGGAGATAGTGGTAAACGGGACAACAGGCTTGTTGCATCCTGCTGGCAAAGAAGGCGTGATGCCCCTCTCAAATAACATCGTGAAACTAGTTACAAATGTAGAGAAGAGGCTGACGATGGGGAAGAAAGGATATGAAAGGGTGAAAGAGAGATTTTTAGAGCATCACATGTCCGAAAGAATTGCCAAGGTTCTGAAGGAAATACTGCTGCACAAGGAAAAGCGCCACTCTGAGTCTTGAAAACTTTGCTGCACTGTTCAGTGCCTTCATCATCCGGTTCCAAAGTTGCTCTATGCTGTTTTTGTCAGGCATCTGATGAATAATAAACTTGAGGGTAAAATCTATTATTATGTAGCAAGTGGGGGGAAAACTGTAGATAATCATGTTATGATACCCATTTTTCATTCTTTTTACGTTTAAATTTATTCTTTTATACGTAAATCCAGGGACAGAAAAATTGTGATTCTTAAATTGGTTGGATTCAAGACTCCCAATGTAATGGTTGATATCTTTCCCCTTGAAATGGTTTAATTGAGGATTTAAGTTTAAAGATTGGAGATTTTTAGATTTTGTTTAAATGCATCATCCCTTGTGGATTAATTAAGTATAGTTTCCTCTTCTTTTTTGCAACAAGTTTTCTCTTTTTACTTCTTTGTATAACTTTGTTTTACAAATAGCAAATAGGTAAAATCTATTTACTATAAATTCAATTTAATATTATAAAATACTTGTCGCCCAAAAGAAATAAATTTAAACATACTTATTTTTAATACGGTTAAATTATGCCATATTTCCTTGTATTCTTTGTAAATTTGAGATTTAGTCTCTTTATTTTTTTAGAATTTAATCTCTCTACTTTTCAAAATTTAAAGTTTAGGTCAAATTATTGAAACTATTAAAATTATTTTGTTAAATTCAAGTTTATTGCAACATCATTTTCTTAGTTATATCGCTATCAAGTAAGAATTTTTATTTATTTCAAAAGTCATACCAATCAATTTAATAAAAGATTTAGCATTCTTAACAATTGGACTTAAATTGTAAAATTTAAAAAGTAGATGGACTAAGTCCTGAAAATAAAAGTATAGGAACTAAATTCAAAATTTATAAAGAGTTCAGGGACTTAGGGCATATTTCAACCTTATAAAATCTAAAAGGGAAGTTTTAGCCCAGGCCGCTTTAGAATACATATATATATACATACCTGGCAGAGTTTACAAAATACAAATAGACCCAATCTCGCACAACCCCTTACTCAAGGAACCTTGGGAAAGCCCAGACACCAAGCTTTCTTCAAAGTCAGACCATTTCGATCATAGATTGTGACAATGAGCGACGGAGAAGACGCTGTACGACGCCGTAATGCTATTGCGGAGTACCGGAAGAAACTCCTTCAACACAAAGAGTATGAATCAAGAGTTCGAGCAGGTATTCCCTACCTCTTCCCATAATCCTCACCCTCTTACCCCTAATTGGGGTCACTTTTCTCTTTTCCTCGTTTTGCATTTAAATTATTGTTTTTTTTTTTTTTTGCGGTTTGCCCATTTACGAGGATTTAGGGTTTTGCTTCCACTCTCGGTTATATCAGCTGCTTCTTTGTTTTACAAGTATTGCTGCTTCGGAAGTTAGATCCTTTTTTCCTGTTAATTGTAGAGGCAGCTTGAGTAGGTAAAATTTGGCGAGAAAGTCTTAAGCCTTGGTTGCTGCGATAGATAACTGCTTTGTGTTCAACTGAAATTTTGTTTTTCAATGTCTTCGACTTGGGTTGATGATTGGATCTTGTTTATGTTGTTGATGAAGTTGAAATTTTGGCTTTCTGGTAAAATAAAGTAGTTAAGGAAAAAAAGAAAAGGATGTTTGTAGCTTTGGCTACAGCTTGTTGTATTAGTTGTTTGAAGAACAAATCTTTATCTTTCTTCTTAATATAGTGCATACCTAACATAGTTTTTGACTTGCTATTTCGCTCTTGAATGTTAAGGTAGGGAGAATTTGAGAGCTGCTAAGAAGGAGTTTAACAAAACAGAAGATGATTTAAAGTCTCTTCAGAGTGTTGGACAGATCATTGGAGACGTTCTCAGGCCTCTTGATAATGAACGCTGTAACTACTATTTATCCCCTCCCTCCTTTTAATACAAAGTTCGTGTTTGTGTTCTTATTTGTAAAATTGCTTAGTCTGACATCTGCGTAGTTGCATTTGAAGTTTTGGCTGTTTGTTGGTTCATTTTGGTTTAGAATATATTGTAACTATAAATTTGGATGTCTATATGACATTTCAGTGATTGTTAAAGCAAGCAGTGGCCCTCGCTATGTGGTTGGTTGCCGCAGCAAAGTTGATAAGGAGAAGCTAACTTCAGGAACTAGAGTAGTTCTTGATATGACAACACTGACAATAATGCGGGCTCTTCCACGTGAGGTATTACCATACTAACTAGTTCAGCTTTATTTATGATATAAAAGCAAGTTTTCTCTGCAGATATTTCAAATCCCAGTACATCTTTTGATGACAGGTTGATCCAGTTGTTTACAACATGCTGCATGAAGATCCTGGTAATGTTAGCTACTCAGCTGTAGGTGGTTTATCTGATCAAATTCGAGAGCTAAGGGAATCTATCGAGCTCCCTCTCATGAATCCAGAGCTTTTCCTTAGAGTTGGGATCAAACCTCCCAAGGTGATTATTACTTCCAGTTTTCCTCTCTCTGTCAATTCCTTAATTTCAATGGGTGTGCTTTTGTATATGTTGATGGGTGAAGCATGCTACAGTGGAGTGATGTATGGTTGACAATCCTGAAATTTCTTGTCTCCCTTGCAGGGTGTGCTCCTCTATGGACCTCCTGGTACAGGTAAGACATTGCTAGCTAGAGCAATAGCAAGTAATATTGATGCTAACTTCTTAAAGGTTAGTATTTTTGAATCTATGTCTTACCTTTGTGGTTTTCTCATCCTGTCCTTGAATGAATGCATCTAACTTTTTCTCATCTGAGACCAGGTCGTTTCAAGTGCAATAATTGACAAATACATTGGAGAAAGTGCAAGATTGATACGAGAAATGTTTGGATATGCACGTGATCACCAAGTGAGAACCTGGAGTTATGAATGTTTGCTTTTGTGCTTCTTTGTATCCATTAATGCCATTCTTATATTTGCTTCTTTGTGTTCAGCCTTGCATCATCTTTATGGATGAGATTGATGCCATTGGTGGACGCCGTTTCAGTGAGGGAACGAGTGCTGATCGTGAAATACAGAGAACGTTGATGGAGTTACTTAATCAGCTTGACGGATTTGATCAGCTTGGGAAGGTACATAATTTGGTCATGAGCATGGTACAAGTTGTGATTTGAACAGATATTCTATATGCCATAGTTTGTAATCTTATATTTTGTATGCTTTCCTCACAAAGTGGCTAAAGGGGGGGGGGGTGTTCTGGTATCGTGTCTCTGTAAACTTCCAAGTGCCTTTAATCACCGTTTTATCTAGTAGGGTGCATATTCCACTCTAGTACTGCAGGATCATAACTTCTCCTTTATGATCCTTGAAAAACAGATCTACTCATTAACATCTTCAAGTGCATGCCTGGTGGATTTAATTATATATATTTATTTTATTGCGTTTATTGTTTGGAGCTGAAATTTCTCTCAATGCACCCCTAATTGCTCCCCGGTACGTTGGTTTGTTTTTATGTTCCCGAAATCATTATTGAACTTAAATTGTTTCGTGTAGGTTAAAATGATCATGGCCACAAACAGACCTGATGTTTTAGATCCTGCACTTCTTCGTCCTGGGCGGCTAGACCGAAAGATAGAGATTCCATTGCCAAATGAGCAATCAAGAATGGAGATCCTCAAGATTCATGCTGCTGGCATTGCCAAGCATGGTGAAATCGATTATGAGGCTGTTGTTAAACTTGCTGAGGTTAGTCAAAGGTGTGGCTTGTTTCTGTTTCATGGCTGTAATACTCATCGCTAAGATTTTTTTTTTTTTTTTGTCCTTATTACTTTAGGGCTTTAATGGTGCTGATCTACGAAATGTTTGCACGGAGGCTGGAATGTCAGCAATCCGTGCAGAGCGTGATTATGTCATCCATGAAGATTTCATGAAGGTATATATAACCATGAAACTTGAAAGAATGTGTTTTCATTTGTGGCTTATGTGCACTAGTCTAGAACTTTGTGGAATGGAGAATTTTCCAATTCCCAGTATACTGGCGTTATGAAAAATTGGACAACTGCTTATGTGAATGATGGGCTTTCTTCTATTTGGTTAAATTGCAGGCAGTAAGAAAATTGAACGAAGCTAAGAAACTGGAATCAAGTGCACATTACAGTGCTGATTTTGGGAAAGACTAGAGGTTTTCTGTTGGACAGTGCATTATAATGTTGCCATAATTACAGCCCTCCAGTCATATTTGTACCATGGACCCCTTCTGCATGTTTCAGGAAATTGACTTATTTTCATTCTGGAGTGATTTAGTTTGGGCTATTAAATGAATTTATATTTCAATCTCAAAATTTTCAACCACCACCACCAGTCTCTTTATTATTGACAGTTGCGGGTTTCAGCCTGAAATGGTGGGTTCATTTCGTACATAAAGTTAGGTCGTTGCATTGATTATTCTATGATTATGCTATCCACAACCAACTTATGGTGCATGTAGTTTTTTTAACTTCAATCCGCATTTTTGTAGGTTTTCCTTCTCTGGTATATTAAGGAAACTTTCCCTGATGGTAGAGATTGATGAATGAATCAAACAAAATGTGCATATTGTTCACACGTAAAACAGCCCATCAAAATTACAAGTACAACCGTATAATTCTTATGATTTGATTTTATTTTTTTTAAAAGTCGTACATAGAATTCTGCATGTTTACGCAGTATATTTCAATTTTCAACCCTTAATAAACTATCAGCTGTGTGGATAAGATACTGAATATTTTATGCATCCTAGTTCACTAGTATGTAACACAGCGTCAGTCCAATTTTCCAGGCATGCCCACCCGATTCCTTCTTGTAATAAGCTTGTACTTCACCATCTTTACAATCTTGTAGAACCAGAAAGCACTCACTAACTGAAGTCCTACGGCCATTGCCTGAGTAACAACACGGATACGAGTTGTCCATTTCTTGATGTTAATTTATCTATTTATATAATCGAGTTGGGAAGAAGAGGGTAAGTCGCAAGTAATACCTTGATAAGTAGTGGGTTATTAGCTGTCAGAGTAACGAAAGTGAGATAAGGTCCACCCACCATCCTTGATACTGAGAATATTACAGCAAATAGGACCTGTTCAAGTAAACAATAACGTACATGACTACACAAATATATTTTAATACAATTTGAAAACCTCACAGAACATAATTAAATAATAGCTGCAGGCATCACGTTAGATGCAAATGCTGATCTAAAGCAAAAGAAAAAGAAATTGGAAACTAACATCAGCTGCTAAATTGAGATCGGTGTCCCTGTAACCGAATTCTTTAAGCAGTTCCCTGGCGTGGAGGAAAGGACTTGAGATCTCCGTTATGAATAAGGCAGCAACTTGTTCTGATCCACACTGCATCATAACTAAATCTAATCACATACAAAGGATGCATGGACTAACACAGATTAGTCTTGTAAAACCATGCCCTAAGAAAATCCGCACAAGGGGGAAAAAACAAACATAAAGGTGAATACCAATTGAAAGGCAAGGCCAGCTGCAAGACCAACGATGCTGACCAAGTGATGAACTGTGTTGTCAAGAGTGAATTTGACGTCAAAGAGGCAGCAGATGAGGTCATATATAAGATAAGCTACGGTAACAGCCAAAACTTGCCTCTGTCGGCCATTCACAATATTAATTCCTTCCACCATTATGTTTAAGCTCTGCTATAAATAAACAAAAGGAAAAGACATGAAGAAGTTGCTTTTGCTTGGTACATACCTGCTTAGGCGTAGAAGCCGAAGCCAAAGGACAAACAGGGCAGCTCCAATCTTCAACAGAGAGCGAGGCTAAAATCACAGCCAAAATCGCATGGATTGTAGAAACAATGCGGTTGCAAAGTTCGAAGGAGCGGTCGGAGAAGATTTTTCGGACAAGTAGAAAAACTGTCGTCCATGAGATCACTCCCAACACAATCAAATTCACAATATCGTATCCTCCCCATGTTCAAATCTCAAAGCTAATAACCCAACAAAGCTGAATAATGAAGCCAAAGAAAGCTTTTTGAAAACCTGAGTCAATAAAGAACCCAACCCCCAAGGAGAGATGCAAAACGAATTGGACCAATCTCTGATCTGTTCTAATTTATATCGAAAGCGGAAGGGAAGTTAACAATCACCAACCGTTTCTCTCTATTTAAATGCCATAAATGATACCGGCACTTTCCGAGTGAACATTGACAAGCTCATGGCATCTTCCGGGTTTTAGTTGGCAGAACATCCCAAACTCTAATTGATTTATAGCTTAATAATTTATATATATGGTTCAAAGTGGAACATCATTTGGTTCGAATATTCCGATTTTTATTTTTATTTTAGGGGATAAGCGTTTACTATCTTTTGACTTATAAAAAGGAAAAAAGAAAACTTAAGAAATAGTTTTCATAAGACCGTATTAAGGATCAACTAACCGGTGGTTGAATGTCAGTATTTTGTGTAGGATCCATCTCTTCTCTCTTCGTAATAACGTTATATGCAGAGAAGAAATAAACACCTTTATTTTTCGGAATTAAAGTCAAGCTTATTAAATCAACATCATCTCTCTCTAAATAAATGAAAAGGAGACCTAACTCAAGATAAATAGGATACTAGTCAAACTTTTTTGGAAGATCGACGATGCTATGTGTTCTTAGACAGGGCACAGGTTAATGATTTCGAAATTTGAATTTTAGATTTTTTCTTTTTATTTTTATATTATTCAAATTCTTACCACATCATTATAATCTATTCTACACTAGTTAATATTCGATACATAAATTTTAATATTTTTTTTATAATATAGATACACAGACTGATGTTATCAAATTAATTATATATCATCAATAAATCGAATAATTAAGAAGAGTGAGAAATTTTGGTCAATTTTCTAAAGCTAAATTAAAGGGGTTTTGTATATTTAGAGTAAAATCTTAACCAGCATTCCATGCCATTTTCATGATTTGTACATAATTAAGTACCCCAACTGTATTCGCTATTCCCTACTTTCACCAAACAAAAGTTTAAATTACAAATTAGTCTCAAAAACAAAACAAAAAGTCTAGTTTAGGCTTCGCAAGAAGATAATCGAAAAGATTAAAATTTTAAAAAAGTATAGAAATAATATATAATTCTTTCCGTTGTGTACTTCATAATTATTTTTTTTAAAATAAATATTCAGTCATTGCTTTGGTATAATTAAATATATATATATAGAACCTTAACATAAATTTCTCATATATTTTTCTTTTAACCTTTTTCCTTTCTGCAAAATATTCTTCTCACTTTGTATTTAGTGAATCAATCTTTAGTTAATTATAATGCCGTAGAAAGCCTTCAATCTAATCTAAACTAGACCGTGGGTAAGAAATTCAAAGCTATACACTGTACTTTGAATCCAAGTCTAAGAAATTTTGCAACTTGGACTGCTGCAGAAGATATGTATTCATAAATATAAGCTTTGGAATTTACTCTCTTTTTTTCTATCATTTTGAAAACATGAGCTATCCCAAGTTTTCTATGTACATTTCAGATTTTCCAAGGATGAAACCAGTGAAACTTCATTATTTGAGGTTAATTGCTTTCACTGTCGAGTAAGAAGATTATTTCTTTTCTTCAATATCATGAATCCGAGGATGCTTTCTGTCATGCCTGAAACAAAATTAAGAAATTAGATTAACATATAAGCAAATGAAAGTATAATACTGAAATGGTAAGTGTTGAAGAAGCTGGTTTCTTACCGTGCAGTAACATTGTGTAATAATTTCTTCTAGTCTCCCAGGCGACCGAGTGCTCCATGAACAATGAGCGCTTGCTGCTCCGCCCGCAGCGCTTGCTGCCTCTCCTCCAAACCCTCTATGCGCTCTCTGGTAGCGCGAATGCGCGCTTCTTTCCTTGCAGGATCCATTGTTCTAACACTTCTCAAAAGGAAGTTTAGCACTCTACGGTGCTCTTGAATTTCATTTTGCAGTTGCCCCATTTCAGACGCAATTGCAAAAATATATCAGGTAGATGGTGTGTAATAAAAAAGAATAATATTTGAAAGAGGAGGTCTAAAAGAAAGTAAATACAAGATAAGGGGTATTTTGACAGATTGTTTGGAGGCAGTTAATGCTATTTAAAATGACTATTTGGGGTATCAAATTCAGTATTGGTTCGAGGAATTAAGCAAATGTTACCGTATAAGGAACATTGGATAATTAAGCATGTCCTTAGGAAAGAGCTAAAATATTATTTTTTTTGTTGAGATTGATGATATGCAGAGAATAACATGTATATCTCGATTGACTTTCTTGAGTATGACAAAGTTGTTGCTGCTTTTATTCATTTAATTTCATCTTCTTATCTTATTTTTTTTATGAAACATTACTTAGCAAGCAATTATGTTAGTTATAAAGTTTGAAGATTACGGACCGTAAATAATTTATTTGCGAGATATAAAGTGAATTAAGTAAAGAAAAATTGAATTGACTGGCATTTCCCTATTCAATGAAGGAATTTTAAGTTCAAACAACCTATTTTCAAAAAAGGAGTGGATAAATACAAATTTTGAAAGACTCTTTCATTTGTCCTTCATTATAGGCAACACCATCTATATTATCTATGGAATTCAAACTCCAACACTATTTATGATTCCTTATTTCTATCTAACTAGCCTTGTTTTCAATTTCATTTCGTATTTTACTTTAGCCTATTAATTTTTTTTTTAACTTTATGTCCAACCTCCCCCTTTTTCCATCTAAATTCCCCCCCCTTTTTTTTTTATCATTTCAGGGTTGAATTACGCTTGTTTTCACATCTACAACATATATTATTGTCAAGGGTGAATTTTTTATTCCTTATTATTGAACTTATAATATATAATATATAATTTATATTAGATGTTAGAATATTAATTCTATTATATATTTATCTATTCTATATATATATATTCTAATATATAGTAGTATTAGAATTTTTTATATATTTTATTTATGATATATTAGAATATTATATTAATATTATTTTTATTTATTTTATTTATTTCATTGGCATTGTTGTCAATATACGAAAATTTGAGTTCAAATATGTTAAAGTCATTATTCTCTTATTTATGGATTAAGAAAGAACTTTAGGTAATTTAAGTTATTTTGTAACAGAATTTACATTGTTTTTGAGAAAATAAAATTACAAAACCAAATTTTTTGCGAGCTTTAAATAATTTTAGATAATTCGTAATAGATTTTACATTGATTTTTGAAAAAATAAAATTACAAAACCAAATTTTCTGACGTGAGAAGCACGGCTTATATTGTTCCTATTTATAGAGCCAGCCATCAACTTTATAACAGCTAAAATATTAAGCCTTTAAATTATTTTAAATAAGTTTTTATTTCAAACAAAAGATTAGTAGCTTTAGATGCTAATAAAAATAAAGCTGAATCAAAAGAGTACTAGCTTTAGATTCTAATAAAATTAAAGCTCAATAACCTATTTGATGGTAATAAGATTTATCTAATCAATTTGAGGATTTCTTAAAATTATTTTAACGTTTAGAATTTGATAATTCCACACATAATTTGCTTTGTTCCTAACTCCTAACCGCTTCTCTTGGTATGACATATAACACAGTAAACTTGTTTTAACCTTATTCCTTTTTATAATCTAATAAAATTTTGTTTTGATAATCAAATCATGGAAAACTATAAAATAATCATTAAATTTATCTTCATCAATCATCCTGTAAATGCCGTTAACCACTTGACTGGAGATATGACATATTTTATATATGGTTAATACTTAATTTGGCTCCTAAATTATAGTTAAAATGTTAATTTGATTCTTTTATATTTATACAAAATGAACTCAAAAAATCTGAAAATTAAAATTTTAGAATTATGAAAGGACCAAATATTATATTTTTAAATTTTTGGATTCCTTGTAAAGAATATAAAAATATCATACTGATATTTCAGGTATAATTTAGGAGTCAAATTAAGTGTTAACCCTATATATAACATATTACATTATCATTTTGTTAATGGATTAACAACAGTTAACAGACGAGTGACGAAAATGTAAGAAATCAATAAATTTAAAGATTATTTTTAACTTTTTATAGTTTGGTGACCAAATCGAAAACTTACAAACAATTCTTAATGTAACCTACCCTTCCTTTTTCTATAAAAGGGAGAAAAATTGAGTTGTCCAAATTGAAACTCTAGACTTAATTAAAGTGTAAACTCGAGTCCAAAATCAAGTAATAAAAATCTAACATCGAGGGAAGCTCAATTGGGTTTGGTTACTAAATTAAAAAAAGAATCAAGTCCTATAATTTCATACTCAATTATTTGTACTTGAGCTAAAACATTTGTTCAATACTAATTAAAATAATTATAATAAAGACACTTCACCGAGCAAAGGATTATGATAACCGAATCTCAAAAGCTAAAACTCATCTCAACAACAACAATTTAAGTTGAATTCTAGCATTTCGATTCGCAAGAAGAATAATTTATGAGCACAAATGTGTTGTTTGCACCTTATTGTAACCATTTATCCCAGTATGCTGCAACAAATATCTTCGTTTTGTTCTCAACTCTCTAACCATTCATCTTGTTTAAGAACGTAAAAATAAAATCGATTAAATTGTTAATTCTGAGGAACGAGCTTCTAATGCAGTGAACTAGTAATGCAGCTTCTTTATCCTAGTTATAAATCCAAATTACAGAGCAATAATTGACCAAATGCTGAATGCAGCAATGCGAACCTTAGGTTCTGAAAATCGAGAAACTAAAAGTGCTCTTTTGAAGACATTAAGGTCCCGCACCCTCCATAAACTCCACCCGACAGACACAACACGCCACATGAGCACAATTTACTGTGTCATAAATTACAGCAAAGAAGAGTTAAAAAGGTAAAATACAGTGAAGTTGTTCTTAGTAAGTCACTTTTCCTAATCAACTCAATGCTTCATTGAGGACAGATACCTGAAGGTCTAAGTTCCTCAGTATCAGTCATCCGTAATGGGATGTAAAACCTACAAAGAACAACCATACTTGCTATCCGGAAATCAAGAAAAATAACTTTCATTTCTTGAGAAATATGAACTCCCAAAACCCCACCATCGGATATCTTGGTTCCTACTGAATTCCAAAACTAAGCGTTTAAATTTGATCCAATTCAAAGTTCATCACACTCATGCCCTACCCACCCCAAAGCAAATGGCCAAACAGAAGTAAAAGGGCTAGAGTTATAAGGTGGGTCATTATCGGAAATTTTCTGCCTATCCTGTTGATGGTATTAGCTTGAAAAGGGAAAACCTCTGACTTAATAAGCTGAGACTAGGTTGCATTAAACCTTGGAAGCCTGACTCGTACAAACCCTTTGAAGTAAGGGGAACAAACACATATTTACTGACAGTAATGAACTTTCATGATGAAACAGGCAGGCTCCTTACCTGATGCCAGTAGAAGACGGAATTCAATCTTTTCGATATCTTACCCAAAACCCCTTCTTCCTAGCAGAGTCGTTCTCTGATAGCAATCTACCCCACCTAGACCCAATTGAGAAGTGGCGTTTCAAGAAAGGCTTTGCCAAGGAGCTTCTCCGGCTTGAACTGGGTTCCAACTTTGGAGTTTTTCCTTCTCGTTTGGTGTTTTCTAGGTGTTCAATATCACTACAACCACCATCAACAGAATTATCTATAACTCTATTCTTTAACAACTTAAGATGTTTTGCTTTCAACTCTGCTTCAGCTTTTAAAGCTTTTCTGCACATATTTGAGACCTGCTTTTCTCCAACCATACAAATTGGGCAGGCTGGGTCAAATCTGTCAGCCTCCGGTGTCATCAACTCCAAGCATTCAGCATGATAAACATGTCCACAGACAAGCACAGAAACCACTGAAATCTCATTGCTACTCCATGAGGATCTCTCAGCTAAAAGCTTCGAGCAAGCACCACAAGTTCGTGCATCTATGGAAGGAGAGTATGAGAATCTGCTGCTACATCCACTTATCTTGCCACAACCAGAACCTAAGTGTTCGCTGTCAAAAGACCACCTTTCTCTTTGAGAAGAGGCCACAAGCTCTGAAAATGTGCGCATGGACCAACCATCAGAAGAACCACCATGAGATCCAGCTGTTAAGTCATTGCTACATCGGGAAAGGACAAAAGAGGACCTTGCTTCAGACATTGAATAATTATTTGGCGACTTCAATCCTAGGATTCGACTATCAGAAACCTGCCTCAATAGCTGTTGCCCAGGTGAACGGTGAGCCTGTCGTAATGAGGTTGAGTTTGGAGGAAGCAAATGAGCATGGCTAGATAACGTGTCTGTTTCTGGTGGTGAGAAAGATGAAGGTATACAAAATGAAAGCTTTGGTGTAGATGAATCAATGATATCGGGCAATTCTACCAAATTCTTTATCTGAAATATAATCAGAAAGGTATATTAAACATCAGTAGAAGAGGCTAGTGTATTACCCAAAGACACAGGAAATACACAAGCATAGAAAGCTATTCAACTAAAGTCAGTATCAACTAAATCAAACTTACATCAACCGAATAATTGCTTCCTCTTGATATGTCTGCACCAACAACATAAAACAATGTCAGAAACAACACAGACAAATAACAAGACAGAGGGAACAGACTAGTAGCTATATTACTCAAAACAGTATTGGGGAAAAAAGGATAGAAGTAGACAATAACGTAACACCTGCAACTTGAAACATAAAAACATGCTGTTTTATTTAGATTCTAACATGCTACTCTGCACGTTAAAGGTTAGGCATTATCAGTCGCCTAGTTGTTAGCAGTAAGTGGGATAAGAAGACCTCTAGAGCCTTTTGCATTTCCAGACTAGTAGCTATAATAATAACATAGAACAGAATTATAGAAAAAATTTCCTAAACCCCCCATGTATAGTCAAGATGGTGATACAAAAAGCTATCCTTTTAGGCTCTTTCAATTAACCTGTGATTTACCTGAAGGAGGGGTCATCATATTCCCACCCATTTCTTCATGGACTGGTGATTTTTGAGAAGTGGGTGTTCCATAGGTCTCAATCTCAAGAGGACTTCCTTGATCAGAAAAATTACCTCTATCAGAGCCTAATGTCCCTTTTATCTCCATGCTAACATTTCGGCTAGTTCCATTAGATACCTGATAAGAAGGCTCATCAATTTCACCAGCTACACGCCTTCGATTATCTCGGCAGAAGCTCCATGATGGTGAACACCTCAAATTTCTATGCGAAGTCACACCTCCTGTTCTGTTTGCAATGGTTCTGTCCCTTGCAGCAACACAACAAGCGGACCCCATGGTCACACAAATACCCAAAAGAGAATTTATTACGAATTTGCAACACCGATTCAAGCTGCGAACTCAAGGCAAATACCGCATAGATGATAAAAGAGGATATTTCCTGTTAAAAAAAAAAGCGCAAAGTTTAAACTTCACAATTAAAAATTGCAAAGATCGATTCAACAGACAGCTTAAACTAACTTAACAAACTTAAAAGATACTAAATTTCGTTTTCTAAGAGCATTTTTTCTGTTTTTATTTCATTTCTCTCTAAACTCCAAGATCAAAACCTAGGATAAAAATTATTTGATAAAAAGAATCCCATGAACATCAGTTTTAAGAAAAACAAATAAGCAGTTTATAAGAGTACATTACTTGGGAGTAATATACAGGTTATTGTATATTCTCAGTTTGAAGTGATTTTCGAGATCAAGAACAAAATAAATAAAATTTATTTTTAAAAAAAAATTATTAATAGCATATAGCAGAGTTGAGTAAAGTAAAACAGTAGCGAAAAATTCCAGACAGTGGAAAGCATCTTACTCAATTAATTAAGCACTACCTGGCTTTCCCCGAAACAAGAATAAGAATAATGTAAACTAAAACATTTAAGTAACGAATATTTGCAGAATTAAATTCTCAAAGTTCACAACTCGAAAGCATAGTTTTATTTTATTTTTTTTCACAAAGAAAAAGGCATAAACTCAAAACAGTAAAAATAAAGAATCATTGGTTCGGAACATTTACTGTCGTACTAAAGAAAAATCGCTCACAAGTTATTGAAAATCCAGGGAAAAAATATTAAAAAAGCGCAAACAAGGGCGTGAAAACGATATCCTTTTCTACTCCATTCTCAGAACTGATTTCAAGCTTTCAACGTCCCAACAATATCATCCACACAAACAAAAATAATAACATTAATTTTCTTTTTTTTTTTTTTTTTGAAAAAAAGGGAAGAAAACTCACGAATTGAATAATTAGAGAAGCATGGAGCTGAAGAAAAAAGAGATTCGAACGGCGTCGAATATTTCAAAACGGCGGTTGGTGAGGAAGACGACGGTCGCGACTGGAACGAGAGAAAAGAAATTGATGCGTGAAAAAGAAAGTGAGAGAGTCAAGGGGAACGTATGGGGAATTGTGTCTCGTCTGAATGTAGTGCTGCTTCTTTTTCCGCTCCCTCTCTCTTTTTTTAGTTTTACTTTTCCTTTTACTTTTCCTTTTCTTAATTAATTCTCCTTAAATTTTATTTCCCACTATAAAACGACAAATAAGAATTAATATAAATATGCTGCAGCATTTTTTTATTTTTACGGTTACTTTTTTTTTTGTATAATTATATTTCCATTATATTTTATATTTTAAGGTTTTTATATATGTTGGATAATACCAAATTTGGATTTTCTTATTCTTTAATAGTCAGTTAATTTTTAAAAAAATACCTTTTTGCTAGAATTATAGTCACATGTTTTTTCTTGTATCAAAAATATATATATAGCCACATGTTTTTTTTCCTACTATTTACGATTTATATGAAATATATATTAATAAAAGAAATGAAGCATGAAGATGAATAATTGAACAAGAGTTGCTGACCACTATTTCCTATCATCCCCTCTGGTGGGTCCGAGACATTGTGAGCTTTTGTAAATGAAAGTTGATACCGACCTTTGACTCACTTTCACTTGCACATTTTCAATCCTCTTCCCTTTCCTTCTTGTGAAGTATCATTTCTCCGCAAAGTGTAACGGGGTGTTTTTAATAATTTAGGACGTATAAAATAACATAAATAAATTCATTTTCCAAAATTTATGTAATACAAATCATTTTATCATCTATTACTAAAATTTTTAAACTCTACAAGTTTATTTCGCTAAACACAGGCAAAAAGGATATTGACACAAAAAAGGGCATGCAACTTTCAAGGAATTGCATGGAAATAGTTTCATGTGCAAAGCAAAAATCTCTAATGAAACCTCAAGATAGCATACCCTTGCATTGCCTATATCAAAATTTTAAATCCTCTTGTAAAAGTATAACTTTACCATCTTTTAAAAATCCTCTACTACTTCAAAAAACTGACGTACAGGTGGTGGAATTGTTAGCCCTTCTTTTAGCTTTGCTCCCAAATCAAACGCTCTAACCATCAGAGAAGGAAGACATACGATTGTGATGAGTAGAGAAGAGAATGAAAAAGTCAAGCCAGAGAACGAAAAATACGCAATAAAGCAGGAGGGGGAGAGACCAATTGCCCAGGCCATAAATTCCACTAGATGTACTTTCCTCAACCACTCCGATGATGATGATGGTACCTCAACAAGATCATCGCCAGAAGCCACAATTGTTTCCCAGTCGGTAGATTCAATTCCATCTAAGGAAATAAGGAACAAAAACCCATGAAGAGGAGGAAGCAGCCAGTTGCCTAGCTACACAGGTTGTTCATCTGCTAACCCTTATAATTCTGAACGCATTGTCATTCCTCCACTAAACTCATCACCCTCCAACCTAATGGATACATATCAACAAATAACTAGACAAACTAGAATGGACCAGAACCACCCCGATGAATATCCTAAAGTACAGGATGATGGAAGTGCACTACAAAAACTTTAGTTGATAGCCACCTTAATAAAAGTGAAGGATTCAATCTATAAGCTTCGCACTTTGTCTCAATTCCCTGTTGCTCATGGGTACGAACATAGTGCTCCACAAGATAGAATTGAATCCAAACAAGGAACACATGAGGGAATGGGAACCGAACAGGTTCACAAGGAATTTGACTTCACCACCCTTCAAAGGAGTATGAAATTGTAGGGGTGCATAGTACTATGATTTTGTTTGAACAGTGCAGGAAATGGTTCAAATTCACAACTCACAAATTTTAATCATTATCAAAACTAGAGTCCAAGCCTCGAAAGTGCTTGACATTGTGGATTGACTTTAATTTGATGGCTACTTTGAAACCAACTATGGTTATTATATCACTTAGATTGTCTTCATAATTAATGTCGAACTCTGCAAGATCAAACAAGAGTTGCATGCAACCATCAAGGTACATTCTACCAACTTTTATTGGTTTTTATCTACCATATATGCAAGCCCTAGAATTAGAAAACATAAACTTCTTTAGGAAAATCTTTAAAATGCAGCTAGACACCATAGCATGCCTTGGTTAGTCATTAGAGATTTAATGAAATTCTAACTTCGAAGGATAAATGGCGAGCTTGACCACCATCGCATGGAAGAATGACATAATTTCATAACTGCCTAAATGAACGAAATCTCATTATATATGGGTTTCAAGGGACCTAGATCACATGGTCCAAATTAAGGGAAATGAGTAAACTTATCCCATTATATAATGAATGAAATCTCATTATATATGGGTTTAACAATGGAAATTATTCTACAATGAAGCATCTATGACTCAACTTCCTCGAATAAGATCAAATCATTGCCCCTTGTCGATCTCCCTTGTAACACTCGCCCGATCCAATCGTCAAGTCCAAGTTATAAGATGCTACAATCGTTGTCGGAGCAACTATAAACAATTGATAATCAATTTACTCTATAATACATGCATTCATATTCAAGTCGTCTCATAATTACATTATATGATCTTTTTCGGGACTTATTCGAGCTTACAAAAGCTCATTTACTAACTCGATCTTAAAACCTGACCAAATTGTAATATTTTCAAAGTTTTTAAATTAGTTATTGATACCCTATAAAGGTACTGGTACCATTTTGGCCTTCGATGTTTTAGAAAAATTTAAATAAAAACAAATGTATCGATATCTTATCTCTGTATCGATCCTATTTTTTGATGTTTGAAAATCTAAGGAAAATCACCAATGTACCGTTACCATTTTTTAGGGTATCGATACCTTTATGTCAAAAATATCAAAAACTTACTTTTTGGCACCTTTTTCATGCGAACTTAACATTTTCATCTAACCCCTTAAGGTTTCTTCCCCACGGTTATCATGTAGAACATGCACATAATGTCATTCAACATAATAACATGGAATACAACGAACCCTCAAATCATATCATTACTATTTCATGCATTTTAGCATGCAACGACGATTACTCATACTACCATGCATACATGTCATACAATCCCATTATGAATCAGACTAGGCAGATTGCAGATTAGAATCTCACCTCAACTTTTTATTCTTGGTAGCTCAGCTTGTCATTTTGCCAGAGTTTTCCTTCATCCTGGCTGCAGTTCCTTATTCCTCTAATGCCAGACTTGGCTCCTCACGATGGTAACGACATGCAAATCCTTCCACAACTACCTCATCTTTCTAAAGGAGAAGATACTTGGTTCAGAGGAGGAGAAAATGGTGAACAGAATTATGAATAATTATGTTTCCGACTCGTCCAATTTATACCCCTTTGGCACGATCTCCAGAGACAGTCGTTACCACTCAGTCCTAATTATTTTGTCTTCCGCTAGGGAACCAGTCGGTTCTAATCCAACAAAACTAGTTTTGAGAGTCAACTCTTCCTCAACCAGCCACTTAAGTTTCTAAGTGTCTTATTAGTGTCCATGAATTTCTACTCCTATTTAATTAAATCCCCGAATCTTCCTGGACTTCCGGTATTTGGTATATCCAGGTGTGACAGACATAAAGAAGGAATGAAAGTTAAAAGAATCAGAATTCACATCACTCGAAACCTTAAAAAGAATCCTTGAAATCTTCATAAGCATTTCAACTTTTCTCATAGGTGGAGCTCATGATGAACTTTGTTGGAATTTTACTAAATCAGGTCAATTTTCACTAGCAAGTGTATATGAGTTAGTCGATAGCCAATTAACTCGGTCACTACCCCTGGATAATTTAGAACAACACTGGCAATATATTTGGAAAACCAAATTCCTATACAAAATCCAAATGTTCATCCGGGAATGCTTCAAGAAAAGTACTCCCAACCAAAGATCTCTGTATTCATCATGGCTTCAAACTACTAGGTAGAAGGGATTTCCCTTTTTTTTTAATGAAAACCAACCCAAACAATAAAATGCATTCTCCGTAAATGGCCTTTTTATAGAAATTAGTGGAACACTTTAAGAAACAACTTATCCTTATGGCATAACTAGAACAATAACTAATATTATAGTTGGATTCAAACATTAATGCAAATAAATGGTTTCTCAAACCCAAAATCCCTTGGTTAATAATTTTTTGCTTTTACACTAAGAAATTTTGTTATTGAGAAATGCCATGCATAGGAGCTCAATTTAGCCCGGACCCATTTCAAGTAAATAAACTATAATAAAATAAAAAAAAATTAAAGTTTAGATTTTTTTTAAGTTCATTTACAACTTGTCATACCCCAGCCCAAATATCAAAATAAATTACACCAAAACCCATTACTCGGTTATACCCTAAGTCCAAATCCTACCTAGAACCCAATAACTGACTATCCAAATCAATTAATCCTAGTGACCTAAAATGTTTTGCCCAAATACACACGGCCCAAAATGGCCCTAGTAACTAAGCGAAACCAGCAGAAACCTTGGGTTTCCTAAGAAACCCTTGCACCGCAAGGGCCAGTATCCCAATCATTCATGCAAGCTTCACTTCACCTTTCAGCGCATAAGCTTTGCACCCATCGACCCTCGACCGGTTATCATCGGTCTGGATTTCGCCATCACCGCAAAGAAGGAAAGAAATAGCACAAAATCTCTGTATTCTTTTATTTTATTTTATTTCGAGTTATAAAAACTCATAAACCTATAAACAGGAGACAAACAGATATACAATCGGAGAGAGAATAGGCAAAAAAAAAAATACATACAATACATACACAGAGAGTACATCGAGAGGAAAATATTCAAAAAAATATACAAAGAAATAAAAACACAGAATCAGTTTGCAAATGTGATTTCTATTTTCGTTTATTTTTTATTTTATTTTTTTAATCCGTGCATGTTTCATATATTAAACAGTATTTAAAAAGGAAAAAAAATGATTTTTTTACCTGTGAGCAGTCGTGAGCAGTGGCGCGTGCGACGACGCGTCACCGAAGCCTTGACCTCAGGCTGAAGGCCAGAGAGAATTCGAAAAAGGGGGGTCTCTGATTTTTTTTGAATGGCAAAATGAGTTTTTTTAACTGATTTTTTACTTATATAACAATGACAAAACGACGTTCTTTTTTGTTTGATCAATAAACACCAAAACGATGTCGTTTTAAAACTAGATCCGCACGTTGACCCGAAAACTCAGGGAAGATCCGCGTGTTTTATAAAAAAGGGAAATTTACAACTTTAGTCCCTTTATAATTTTATTTGTTTTAATTTCATCCAAATTAATATTTTTTATTTTTAAATTAACGCACAAACTTATGTTTTGCTTCAATTTAGTCCCTCGGACTTTTTAAGGGCTAAAAATAAAACATCGCCGTTTTTAAAATTTGTCATAATTACCATTTTAGACCCTACAGTGTAATGCACCTTTAATTTAATCCTTATTTTATTTTTTAAAAATTATCCTAATATTATATTAAATTGTTTTATTGTACCAATATGTTATATTTTTTATTATATTAATTTTATTAATAGTATAAATTCATATATTATTTTTGTGATATTTATATATATATTAAATTATTATTTATTATTTTATTCAGTTTAATATTATTTAAATTATATATTATGTTAGAATTTGTATATTTGTTATCGTATTATATATTTTCAAAGTTTTATATATTATTATATTACATTATATAAATTCATTTTATGCTTTATAAATTTTGTATATTATATAACATATATTGTTTATATTATTTATATTAAATATATAATTTTGTATTAAATTATTGTAAATATGTTTTTATCATTTATTTATTTTAAAATGTATTTTATTTTCTTAAAATATATTTTTTATTTTTATTTTATTTGGTATATATCATTACACAGAAATTTTTATGTTGCATGAGAAATTTTTATATTTATATATTTTTTATTAATTTGTCATTGTTGCTTAATATATTCTATTTATTCATGCTCTTTCATTTATTTATAACGCCTCAATGTAGTTATTTTTTATTTATTAATTGTTATTTTATATTCTATTCATTTATTGCCTATGTTAACATGAAATGTTAGTATCGTAGTTATTTTTGATATTTATATATGATGATATTTTCTTATGGATTATCATTTAGAATAGAATACATTTTTGCAAAATTACTATATTTCATCTAAATGTTTTTCTTAATAAGGCAATATTTTGGTATTTAAGAATTCGGAAAATAGTGCCCTAACGTGCTGGGTTTCGATTTTCCGTTTGACTAAATATCTAAATATCCTTTAAATAAAATTTTGTAAATAATGAGATGATTTTAGTTACGAGGTTTAAAAATATCGTGTCCTAACGTGCTGGATGTGATGTTTATATTCTTTCGGAACAAAGAAATCTCAAATTTTAAATCCAATTGTTCAAGTTTTTTTTTTTAAAAAAATCACATTTTAAATTTTATTAAATTTTCAACATTTGGACATAATTTTATCGATTAGGTACCAATTTATTTTGGGCGTTATGATGATGCTAACCCTTCCTCATACGTAACAGATTCCCAAACCCGTTTTCTTGTTTTTCGTGGACCAAAATTGAATGTTTTTGAAATAAAACGTTTTGCAAGGTGATCTAATCACACCTAAATAAAAAGGGA
Organism: Gossypium rotundifolium; assembly: GCA_025506655.1. Lineage (NCBI taxonomy): Eukaryota > Viridiplantae > Streptophyta > Magnoliopsida > Malvales > Malvaceae > Gossypium > Gossypium rotundifolium. The sequence continues at coordinate 174,085,686 of CP106734.1, read as the reverse complement.
TTGGTGGCGACTCCCATTTTCATTTTTAAAGTCGACCCTGTTTTTCAAAATTCAAAATGGTTTCATCAGCTTGGTGACTCCACTAGGGACCAATAGGAGAGTCAAGCCGTAAAATCGATAATTTTATGTCCTTTTGTTCAAATTTAAAATTCTGATGTTTTAAAAAAATGTGATCCTTTTATTGCATGTGGTTTTAACTTCTGCATTGCACTACATGACCGTTGTGGTCACGCCTTTAAGTGGGAGTGAGAAGCTATGCCTTCGTGAGGTTTTCACCTCCGCATGGGCTAGTGGATTGCTTTCGGAATACATCTGTGCCTATGTCTTCATGAAGTTTTCACTTCCGTATGACCATAGGGAAATGTATTCCCCTTAATTGAACTCGGTCCGTATGAGCCTATAATGGGTGAGGATCGAGGAATCTGCTGGTTCAGGTACCTCAACTTTAGAGCTAAACCACATATAGTAAACCCTAAGAACCCACCTTAGGTAGAGCTATGCCAAACTTTAGTAGTTACCCAAATAGGTATGCGTTTATTTCACTTGCTTTATATTTTATTCTATGGTACTAATTCTTTGTGTTTCATTTTTGTGCATGTCATTTCATATTTTTAAAGGTATCGATTCATGGTTAGTTTCTAAGTTAGAAAACTAATTATGGAGAACGAGTTCCTTGATAAAGTGGGGGACAATGTAGCTGTTCGCACATGGTCAGAGCAAACGCAATCGAATAAAGGGAATAGCTTAACTGACGGGTATGTATCTGAACTATAGGATTTTACTCGTATTAGTATTACACAGAATGAGTTCCGAGAGTTGAAAGAGATATGGACTGATCGTTGTTTTTTCGAGTTTTAAAATTTATAAAGAGAATGATTGAACCTGGAAACTAACTCTGACAACGATTAAAGGCAAGTGTACCTATCGAATAGTAGTATAGCTTAGGCAAGACCGGATTGTCAAACCCAAAGGAACTAAAAGTACTAATACTCACTTTCTTTTTATTATTTAGCCTAAAATATGGAGTGATTGGTTGACTTAATTTAATTTAATGACTACTAAGCTAAAGACACAAAGACAAAAGGAACGAATTGGGAAATAACTTGAAGAAAACTCAATTGATCACGATGATACCCTCAGGAAGAATCCACCTAGACTTTACTTGTTATTTAACACTGAACCATATAATTTATTCACTTAGTTTGATCCGTAAGACTCCCTAACGTATATTAAACCCTCTCTCGAGGCGAATAACGTCTAACCTTAGGTTAATTAGTGGAACTCTTATTCTCTTATAATAACCCCCTAGAATAGCAATAAATCGATCTATGGACTCCCATATTAGGTTTCACCCTAATCCTGTAAAATCTCGTCACCCTAGCTCTAGGCGTGTGATCAACTCCGCTTAATTATGCTAGATCTACTCTTAAGCAGGGTCTATTCCTCCTCGACCTAAGCACATCAGATTTGGATTAAGCATACATAATTAAGAACAAACTAAGTATTTATCATATAATTCAGAAATCAATAACAAGATTCATCTAGGTTTCATCCCCTTCAAGTATCTGAAAGGTTTAGTTCATAATGAATAAAGAAAACATCTCAAGAGAAAAGATAAAACAAAACATCTGGCTCCTTGAGATGGATCCACTGGCTATCTTCGAGTAATTGTAACACCCCTAACCCAAAAATCGTCACCGAAATAGGGTTAAGAGGCATTACCGAACAATAGGATCATTTCACATCACATTCACGACACAAAGTCAATTGTCATCAATCTTATTTGAATTCAATCATAGAGTCCCTTAAATGAGTCATCGAGACCCTAAGCATGCTTATAGACCGAGTCGGGACTAAACTGAAACACATAAGTAATTTCATAAAAATTTGAAACTTTTCTAACATACAGGGGACACACGGCCGTGGGGGTAGGCCGTGCCTCACCTACGGCTACTTGACACTCCCGTGTGTCCTCCCCGTGGTAGTATACTGCCAAAATCAACACGGTCACCAAGCACGCCCGTGTGCTAAGGCCGTGTACTAAAAGATCACATACTACCATTTCTCACACGGCCACCAAGCACACCCGTGTCAAGGCCGTGTACAATTTAAGCCACATTCTACCAATTTACCCACAATCTTAGGCACGCCCGTGTGCCTCAACTGTGTGACATTGTAGGCCATTTTACAAGGCCAATATGCCACCCACTTAGGGTCTTCCTACAAGCAATATATATATCAACACATACCTTGCATATATGGCAACCAAAACATACCAAATTGACCATTCAATTTATACACTCAATACCAATTCCAACCATGATGATTCCAAAGAAATAAAATCATACCATTATAAGCATAATTCATTCAATAGCTCACTCAAAACTTGGCCATTTCATAAGCTTCCACCTTACCAAGATATGCATCATATATCACCTTCATTCAAGCATATTACCAAATTAAACTTGCCAAAACACATGGCTAAGTTCACTTCCAAAAAACATATACACATATCTAGTCTATACATGACATATTTAGCTATATACATTTCAAGGGTACCAAAATAAGTTTTGTAGTCGATGACAATTCTTGACAATCCGAGCCTTGATGAGCTTGACGACCTATAAAAGCAGAGAAAACACACACAGAATAAGCTTTCCAAAAGCTTAGTAAGTCATATACAAATAAACTTGGTATGGAAAGCATATATCAATCACTTGGCAAACTTTCACATAATTGTTTTGGTTCATACACTTTTAACCACATTAGCCATTTTCACCATTCAAGAATCATATGAACACATAGCTCATCTAGCCAAAACAATTCTTATCATATCACAAATTCCATGTACTTATCACCATAATAAGATCACTTAGATACTTACCTTACATACACAAATAGTGTATAGACAACGTACCTGAAGCGAACTTAATATCACATAATTGTTCATAGCTCGGATTTGACATTCATATCATAGTCTTTCCCGTTGAACCCATAGGAATCTAGTAGGATGAACTCAGAATAGTCGTACAATGCTAATATCCCAAACGAGGTCTTACATGTACTCAGATATTGATGCCTCTGTCCCTGCATGAGTCTTTTACTAATTCGACGATGCCGATGTCCCAGACATGGTCTTACTCGTAAAGCTCCTATCGATGCCTACGTCCCAGACGAGGTCTTACACAAATTTCAAATCAAGGCCAACATCCCGGGCGTGGTCTTACATGATAAAACAAAACAGATACCTATGTCATGACATACCTAATCCTATCTATTCCTAGGTTCGTAAGGGACTTTTCGAACTTAATCACTAAATTAGACTTATCTCGGATTTCATGCACCTAACATCTCATAAACATTCATTATCGTTGATAGTCATATGAATCTATTCAATTCAATACAAATACATTTATTTGCATAGTGATTTAACTCGAGTTCAGTTTAACAAAATAAAACGATTACTCTGTTACTTTCGCTTTCCCGTGATCTAAATCTGTTTTCCTCGGTTCTTGATCTAAACATATTCAGAATTAACCCTTTTATTCACTATTCCATTCAATTCAATCCATACACATATGTTTTGGGCTATTTACAATTTAACCCTCATATTTGCACACTTTATCAATTTAGTCTATTTTTCTCAAAACATCAAATTCACAAAATCCATATATACACATGCTTAGCCGAATACATATACATCACATATAAGCCCAAATTTTTCATCAAACTTGTAATTTAGTCCTTCAATTTACCATTTTCTCAATTTAGCCCTATTTAGCTAAATTTATCAAAAATTCAAGAACATAACATGTTCATCTAGCACATATTTTCTTTTAACAACAAAACTCATCATAAAACTTACTAATTCATCTATGGAACAACTCAAAATATCATTAATTCTTCAAATTACAACATGGGCTTGATAGTAGACTAAGCAACAATCTCAAAAACATAAAAATCATCAAAATCTAAAGCCAAAACATACCTAAATTAAGACAAAATATGTGCCGAATATGAAGAGAGCTCAAACCCTTGTTCTTTTTCTCTTATTCGGTCATCAAATAAAGATGAACATTGCTTTTTCAATTGATTATGTTTATTAGCCTTTATTTAATCAAATTACTCATTTAACCCTTCCATATTAATTCAAACAAACATACATTAAGGGCACATTTGTCCTTTGTTCATCCACTATCTATATAGTGGTCTTATTGCCTCATAAGGCCTTCTCTTTTAAAAGCTATAACACTTTGATACTTAACAAATATCATGCAACTTTCACATTCAATGCATTTCAGTCCTTTTGTAAAATTAAACATGCACACATACAAATTTGCTTATGGAAATTTACCACACGCTAATTCATATATCAACGGCATAGAAAATAATATTAAAATATTATACGAACTCGGATTTATGGTCTCAAAACCACTGTTCTGACTAGGGTATAAACCGAACTGTTATAATTCTCCCCCCTTAAGGATTTTCGTCCCCAAAAATCTTACCGTTAAATAGAGTTGGATATTATTGTCTCATTGAGTCTTCAGGATCCCACATAGCCTCTTCTAATCCGTGTCGATTCCACAATACTTTCACTAATGAAATTTTCTTGTTTCTTAACTTTTTTACTTCACGAGCTAAGATACGGATTGATTGCTCTTCGTATGTCATATCAAATCAGATTTCAATTTCAGATGGGGCAATCATATGTGACGGATCATACCGATATTTACGGAGCATTGAAATGTGAAATACATTGTGAATCTTTTCTAGTTAAGAGGGTAACTTCAATCTATATGCAAAAGGCCCAACACGTTCAATGATCTCATACGGTCCGATGAATCTCATACTTAATTTGCCTTTACGTCAGAATCGGAGCACTTTCTTCCACAGAGACACTTTCAGAAATACTTTTTCGCCGATCTCAAATTCTATATCTTTTCGTTTTAAGTCTACATAGGACTTCGATGATCATATCTCGCTTTCAAACAATCCGGATCGGTTTCACTTTACATTGGTATCTTTTATCAAATCGACCCCGTGTAACTTATTCTCACTTAGTTCAGTCCAATACAGGGGTGTATGATATTTACGTCCATACAAAGCTTCATAAGGTGTCATTTTGATGCTTGACTGAAAACTATTGTTATACGCAAATTCAATCAACGACAGGTATTGTTCCCACGAACCATTAAACTCAAGTACATAGCATCTTAACATATCTTCGAGAATCTGAATAATTCGCTCGGATTGACCATCCGTTTGATGATAAAAAGCTGTACTGAAATACAATTTCGTACCCAAATCGTCTTGCAATTTCTTCCAGAATCGCGATGTGAATCTCGGATCCCTATCTGACACAATAGATAGTGGCATCCCGTGCAATCTCACAATCTTGGAAATATAAAGCTCAGCTAATCTTTCAAGTGAGCAGTCAAATCTTACCGAAATAAAATGGGTTGATTTAGTTAATTGGTCAACTATGACCCATATTGCGTCTTTCTTTCTCAAAGTCAGAGGCAAACCAGAAACAAAGTCCATTGTTACTCAATCCCATTTCCACTCAAGAATCAGAATCGACTGCAGTAATCCCGACGGAACTTGATGTTCGGCTTTCACTTGCTGACAAACTAAGCATTTTGAAACAAATTTAGAAATGTCCCATTTCATACCAGACCACCAGTAGTGTCGTTTCAAATCATGATACATTTTAGTACTCCCGGATGAACAGATAGACGATTATTATGTGCTTCGCTCAATATCATTCGAATCAACTCTAGATTTCTCGGAACACAGATACGATCCCGAAATCTCAAATAACCATCCACAATTTAAAATTTAGATTCAGAATTCACTTCACACTGAGTTTGTTTCGCTAGCAATTCATTATTAGATTTCTGAGCATCACAAATCTGTTGTAAAAATAACGGCTTTGCTTTTAATTTAGCTATCACAGAACTATCATCAAGCAGATCTAACTGAGCTTTCAAAGTACTTAGTGCAAACAATGATTTTCTACTCAGAGCATCTGCAACAACATTTGCTTTCCCGAATGATAATCTATCACTAGCTCATAATCTTTTAACAATTCAAGCCATCTTCTCTGACGCAGGTTCAAATCTTTCTGGGTCATTAGATATTTCAGACTTTTATGATCTGAAAACATATGACATTTCTCATTAATCGTGTCAAACAATCGAGTTTTAATATTTATAAAAGAGTGATCAAACCTATAGACTAACTGTGACAACGATAGAGGCAAGTGCACTTATCAAACAGTAGTATAGCTCCGGCAAGAATATCTTATCGAACCCAAGGGAACCTAAAAGTACTACTACTCACTTTCTTTCTATTATTTAGCCTGAAATATGGAGTGATTGAATTATTAAACTAATGAAATACTTAGACTAAATGTAAAGACAAAAAAATGAATTGGAGAAAGACTTTAGGAAAACTCAGTTGATAAAGACGATACCCTCAGGAAGAATCCACCTATGACTTCACTTATTATTTATTCCTCAAACCATATGATTTCTTTACTTGGCTTGATTCGTGAGACTCCCTAAGAGATGAAAGCTTCGGCAAAAGCCTCTGCAAAAAGCCATCCTGTTTTGACTTCTGTCGAACTCCCTTTTTAGTTGCTTAGGTGTTTATATAGGCTTTGAGATGTTTTATTTGGCTCCTAAGTATCCTAATTCGAGTAGAATTCCTCCTTGGATGTTTAAGTAGACTTAGAAATGTGTTTCTTTGCCTTCAAGCATCCAAATTCGAGTGAAATTACTCTTTTTTGCGGTAGGGGCACGCCCATGGCACACGCCCATATAAGTCGTCTTCAGGCTGTGTCTCGATTCTGTCGATTGGGGCACGGCTGTGTAAATCGTCGCATGGCTGTATGAAGTAAATGGCAAGGCACGACCGTATGGCTTGAAGTCTAGGCCGTGTCGATTTCTTGGGTTAACCCAATTTGGTTCGTTTTAAGCCCGTTTTACGTTCTTTTTATCCTTAGGTGCTTTCCTGAGCAGAAGACATAAAAAAAAAGGATTAAGAGCACCTTTTTACATAAATCAGGGATAAATCATCCAAAAGCATACTAAATGTGAGATTAAAATATGTTACTTTTATGGTTTATCAAATACCCCACACTTAAGCTTTTGCTTGTCCTCAAGCAAAATTCTCAACTTACAACTAAAACAAATTTCCATAATTCATAATTCCTATCGACAATGTCTCATCATAATTCATAGATAATTTATACATAGATAATTCAACTCAAAGAGTCCTAAAGATTCAATTCGATAAGTCATACCTTTGTAGTACGAAAACATAGGTGTCTCCCTTATCTAAGTAATTACCTTTAATTCAAAACCGATAAGGATTGACATCCTCACAAAAGATTCACTCAAATCACTCAAGTGTTTAAGGTTCAAGAATAAGCACTCATAAGTCGAACCTAAAAGTTAATCCCATAGGCTTGCATGAAAATCAAATCTCAAAGATTGTATATGAGATGATACACAAATCAAAAGGTCTTTAATCGGGGTTGTAACAGGGCTTGGGTTAAAAGGTGTGGATAAAGACTGAATTAAAAAGTTAGAATCGAGACTGACTTGACAATTTACCTAACTAGAAACAATGAACTAAATATGAATATTTACATCGAATGAAAACTAATAATATTTATTATTGATAATTACTCTATAATAAAGAGTATTTTCATCACTTGAAATTTGATAATACTTTAAGACGAGCTTTTCTTGAACAATTGGAGTTTTAAATGCTCTAAGCTTCTTTTTTTAAGAACAAACTAAGATATTACATCATAAATGATAAATGTAACTCTTGAACTAATATAATTTGGTAACTTAATCAAATCAAACCTCGATTAAAGGGTAGTCAAAAGAAAGGGTGATAATAAATACAAAGGGTTTTGGGTTAATATTAGTGGGTGAATCAATAAAAGGTTTGTTAGGATTCAACGGGGTTCACTAGGGGTTAATTTGTGAAGGTAGGCTTTTTATGGAGTAAGTGGGTTAAATCCTAGGTGCCTTTATCATCTCTGTATATCAAATCAAAAGTGTGGTCTCGACATGTATAAACGAAGCAAGTTTTAAAATAACATTTCAAAGTTGACACACTCATAACCAATAAAGTGAGCACGAAAAAGAATATATGTTCTATAAGGATCAAAATCTCACAAAAATTATGGGTGTTTTTTACCTCAATCCCTGTAAATTTCAAACTTCAAAGTAATACTCAAATTCAGTTCAACGACCTATTAATTTTAATTTTTAGAAAGTAAACTTATCATACTCGATTCTCTAGTATCCTTGATTTAATCATCAATGCACAATTAACTCGACTTACTCTAAAACATATCAATAAAATCATACATCATAAGAAATTTCATCCTAATTAGTAATATGAGAAAAATACTTTGAACAAGACTAAATTCGAGATTTTGAGAATAATACAAAAGTTAGGTACTTTTACCCCCACACTTAAGATGTATATTGCCTCAATATACAAAGATAGATAAACAATTATGTAATAATAAAATCAAAGAGAAGGGAGAAGTAACACTTCCGAATTTTTAGATGAAGTCTATGAAAAGAAACCGGATAAGATTGGAGGTGAGCGTGGGAAGCGTTTCAAACCGTTTGAAATTGAATCCTCAAGTAGCCAGCTTGGTTTTATTGTATCCTAAGCTAAATCTAAATATCATAAAGAATAAGAAGAAGAAAATAAAATAAAATAAAGTAAATTAAAAAATAATGATGAAATAAAATAGAAACAAAAATAAACAATGGAAAATGAAAGACAACTAAAAAAATGGGGAATAAGGTTTAAATAGAAATGTAGCCCGTGTTTTGGGATTTTAAATTTTGAATGCATTCAGGGTGTTCGGGCATGGCCGTGGGTGTCATGGCACGCCCGTATCTTTCTTCACACGGTCATTCAATACAGGCGTGCTCCTCCGGTGTTCGATAAGTCAGAATGTTGGCACGGTTGGGAGGCACGACCGTGTTTATCCCGTGCTTGATGAGTCAGTAGCCTCGCACGGGGCATCGGCACGGGCGTGGACTATTATCGCCACCCATGTTGGGAAAAAAATTTTTCTATGACGTGCACGGCTATTGGCACGCCCATGGTTCATCCCCTAGCTTTCACACGGCCACGGGCATGGCCGTGTGTAGGGTCGTGTGGCCTAGAAATCGCTTTTGGTTAGTTTATGGTTAGGTGCTAAAAAGAAAAAGAAAAAATAAAAATAAAAATAAAAATAAAAAAATGTAAAAATGGGGTTAGTGCTCGGGTTGCCTCCCGAGAAGTGCTCGTTTATAGTCTTAGCTAGACTTTACCTTTCATTCATATGGTCATGGTAGTTTGAGGAGGTGAAAATCCTTTTTCATGCAATCACTTTGGTTATGGATATATAGTTTAAGTCTAGTAATGTTTACCTCAAAAGTGTTGAATTTAGTATTGCTAACCTCGACTGTGTCGTATAGTAAGACATTAAGTACCTCAAAAGTGATTTCTTCATTTGTCTTGAGTTCTGAATTGGTGATTCGAGGGTCTTCCTTATTCAACAATACCTGATCCTTTATTTTGATGTGATTTGTTGTTCCTATCAGCTCGTCTAGGGGCTCCTTCGATTTCACTTTGCGGTTCCTGTTCCTCTTTGATTTGTGTTTCCTGCTCTTTTAGTTTGTCAACCCTAAGGCTTTGTTCCTTATGTATTTCTTCTTTGTTGGCACGAGGTCTAGGATCTAGCTCATCTAAGTGATTTTGTGATGCTTCCTGTAAAGAAGGTTGAACCAAATGATTATTAATAGAATTAACGTTTGTACCTTTATTACTCGATGTCCTAGCTGAGTTAAGAGCTTGAAGAGTGATTGTTTAGTCATCTACACGTAGTGTGAGTTCACGAATTTTTTCTCTGTGTGGTCTTTCTTTATTGCATCGGGTATGGCCCACGAGGTTGGTACTACTGTAATTGCCGATTTTGGTAAATCATGGCACACCTCAACCTTACCTTTTCTTACCACAGGTTCTTCCCTTGGGTTTGGTTCCACTAACAATTCACTGTTATGAACTTGTACGGCTTGGGGCCCATGATTCGGCTCAAGTTTGTAGCCTTGTGGTGTTTCTGTGGTGAAAGTTGAACAATTTGATTATCAATGACTTTACTTTCTCACCTTCATCACTTGATGTCTGGCCGAGTCAAAAGCTTGTAGGTGATTGATTCGTCACCTACACGAAGAATGAGTTTTCTTGTACCAAAATCAATTTTAGTCCTGGCAGTTGCTAGAAAGGGTTTTCCTAAAATTAAAGGAATCATGTTGTCCTCATTCATGTCTAAAACAACAAAGTCTCTTTGGGAATACGAATTTATCAATTTTGATTAGAACATTTTCTATTATACCCTAGGAATTACGATAGTTTTATCGATTAGCGAATGCTCATCCTAGTTTGTGCGGGTTTCCTAGACCTAGTTGTTTAAACATTTTATAAGGCATAACATTGATGCTTGACCCTAAATCAGCTAAAACATTATCAATATATAAACTACCAATTAAACATGGAATTGTAAAACTTCCTGTGTCTTTTTATACGTGGTCGTTATGTAACATTCTTTGAGTGCGTTTAATTCCATGTAGTGCTCCTCGTCTAATTTGCGTTTGTTTGTCAAGAGTCGTCTTAAAAATTTCCTCGAGTTTGGCATCCGAAAAGAGCTTCAAGAAGAGGTAAGTTAATATGTAATTTCTTTAAGAGTTTAAGAAACTTACCGAACTGTTCCTCTGATTCGTCTTTTTTCATTGCTTCGGGATAAAGTATGCGAGGTTGGTACTTCTTGATTATCGGTTTCGGCTTTTCTTGTGTTATCTCTACCTTACCTTCATCTAACTTGGCTTTTTGTATTGAGTTTGGTTCATCTAACCCTTTACTATCTTGAGCTGAGATGGCTTGAATTTGCTCCTTTGGGTTAACCTCGGTGTTACTTGGTAGACGTCCTAGCGGTCGTTCTGACATTAGCTTTTCGAGTTATTCGACTGCATTCGTGGCTTCCTTGACTGACTTTGCAAGTTCCCCGAATCGGTTGCTTTTAAGTGTTTTCTCAGTTTCTTGGAAACGATTTTTTGTGTTTGCCATGAATTTTGTCAGCATCTCTTCAAGATTTGGCTCCTCTTCTTTTTGGTGAGGTGGTTGTTGAAAATCTGGAGGAAGTTTCGATCTTTGGCTATTTTGATCATCCCACAAGAAATTGGGGTGGTACTTCCAACCTGCATTATAAGTGTCACTATAAAAATTATTTTGATATCTAGAATAGTTACCTGTATAGTGAGCTTGCTCGTTTTCCATGCCATATCCGTAGGGTGGGTACTCAGGATTCACCAAGCCTCCTAGATTCAAATCATATTGTATTTCTGGATGTATCTATGAGGGACTATACCAATCATCAATCTTTTTATTCATTATCTCTAACTGATTAGATAACCTGGTGACCATGTCGAGGTTGAAGACACTGGCTATTTTAGTAGGAATTGTCCTCATGACTTGCCACTGATAATTATTCAGTGCCATCTTTTCCATAGAGTAAAATTTTCTACCAAAAGCAAAATAGAGGGAAAAAAATTAGCAAAGTAAAAAAAATAATAATAATAAAATAAAAATAATAAAAATAATAAATTGTAATAAAAAAATTGGCTAAAGTAATGAAATAGAGCTTTCTTAATATTTTAGTGTTCCCCGGCAACGGCACCAAAAACTTGATTATGTCAAACAGTCGAGTTTTAATATTTATAAAAGAGTGATCAAACCTGTAGACTAACTGTGACAACGATAGAGGCAAGTGCACCTATCGAACAGTAGTATAGCTCAAGCAACAATATCTTATCGAACCCAAGGGAACCTAAAAGTACTACTACTCACTTTCTTTCTATTATTTAGCCTGAAATATAGAGTGATTGAATTATTAAACTAATGAAATACTTAGACTAAATACAAAGACAAAAGAATGAATTGGAGAAAGACTTTAGGAAAACTCAGTTGATAAAGATGATACCCTCAAGAAGAATCCACCTATGACTTCACTTATTATTTATTCATCAAACCATATGATTTCTTTACTTAGCTTGATCCGTGAGACTCCCTAAGAGATGAAAGCTTCGACAAAAGCCTCTGCAAAAAGCCATCCTGTTTTGGTTTCTGCCGAACTCCCTTTTTAGTTGCTACCTTTGGTGTTTATATAGGCTTTGAGATGCTTTACTTGGCTCCTAAGTATCCTAATTCAAGTAAAATTCCTCCTAGGATGTTTAAGTAGACTTAGGAATGTGTTTCTTTGCCTCCAAGCATCCAAATCTGTGTGAAATTACTCTTTCCCGTGGTAGGGGCACGCCCATGGCACACACCTGTGTAAGTCATCTTCAGGTCATATCTCGATTCTGTCGATTGGGGCACGGTCGTGTAAATCGTGGCATGGCCTTATGAAGTAAATGGCAAGGCACGGCCGTGTGGCTTGAAGTCCAGGCCATGTCGATTTCTTGGGTTGGCCCAATTTGGTCCATTTTATGCCCGTTTTACGTTCTTTTTATCCTTAGGTGCTTTCCTGAGCACAAGACATGAAAAGAAAGGATTAAGAGCACCTTTTTACATAAATCAGGGATAAATCATCCAAAAGCATACTAAATGTGGGATTAAAATATGTTACTTTTACGGTTTATCACTCACCGTACAAATAATGACGCCAAATTTTAAGTGCAAACACAATCGCAGTGAGCTCAAGTTCGTATGTCGGATAGTTCTTTTCATGAGGCTTTAGTTGTCTTGAAGCATGAGCTACCATTTTTTCCTCTTGCATCAAAACACATCCCAGACCATTTAATGAAGCATCACTGTAAACAACAAATTCCTTACCCGATTTTGGCTGTACTAACACTGGAGCTTCTATTAACAGAGTTTTCAACTAGTCAAAACTTTTCTAACATTTATTCGACCATTCAAATCTGGCATCTTTCTGAACTAATCTAGTCAACGGAGTAGCTATAGTCGAGAAGCCTTTAACAAATCTGCGGTAATAACCAACTAAACCCAGAAAACTACGAACTTCGGACACGTTCTTCGAAGGTTTCCAATTCAGAATAGCAGAAATCTTACTCGGATCAACATGAATCCCGTGTGACACAATATGCCCTAAAAGCGACCTCATTCAACCAGAATTCACATTTACTTAATTTTGTGTACAATTGCTTTTCTCTTAAAGTTTGCAACACAATTTTCAAATGTTCTGCATGCTCATTCTCATCACGTGAGTAAATCAAAATGTCGTCAATCAATACAACAACAAATTGATCCAGATACGGTCTGAAAATTCTGTTCATCAAGTCCACAAAGACAGCAGGAGCATTGGTTAGTCCAAATGGCATAACTAAAAACTCATAATGCCCGCACCTCGTTCTAAAAGTAGTTTTCAGAATATCTGAATCTTTAACTCTCAATTGGTAGTATCCCGATCTCAAATCAATCTTGGAAAACACAGTAGCTCCTTTTAATTGATCAAACAAATCATCAATTCTAGGCAAAGGATATTTGTTCTTTATAGTCACCTTATTCAACTGACGGTAATCGATACACATTCTCATCGTGCCATCTTTCTTTTTCACAAACAGAACAGGAGTACCCCAAGACGAAAAACTCGGTCTAGCAAACCCTCTATCAGTCAATTCTTGTAACTATGACTTTAACTCTTTTAACTCTGTTGGTGCCATTCTAAATGGAGCTATCGAAATAGGTGCCGTAGCAGGAAACAATTCAATACCAAATTCAACTTCACAAATCGGAGGTAAACCTGGTAACTCTTCAGGGAACACATAAGAAAAATCACAATTAATGGGTACTGATTAAACTTTCTTCTCGGATACTTTTGAATCGATCATATAAGCAAAATATGATTCATACCCCTTTTTCACATAACTCTGAGCTTTCAAAATGGATATCACAACAGGCAATCCATTTAAATCACTAGACTCAATCTATACAATCGCATCATTCGGACCTCGTAAATCTATAGTCTTTATTTTACAGTTCACAACGGCATCATGCATAAACAACCAATCCATGCTCATAATAATATCGAATTCATAAAATGGCAAGAGCATCAGATCAGCAAGAAAATAGATATCTAGAAACATTAACGGACAGTTTTTTGTATACTTTGTCGACAAGGACACTTTTACCTAAGAGGTTCGATACTTTTATAGCAAACTCGATGAGACTCTACAGCAAAGTCTTCTTGAATACTAAATTCATGCATATATATGAATCGTAGAACTGTGGTCTATCAAAGCTATCACAGAAGTATCATAAAGAATAAAAGTACCCGTTATAACATCAGGCGACAAAGCTTCTTCATGGGCTCGGATAGCATACGCTCTGACAGGCATTCTGGCTTCGGATCTGACAATGTTGTCTCTCATAGCTCTCTAACTACCACTGACATTCTTTACATTCTTTGATGATCGACCTCTCGCAGGTGTATTATTAGATGTCGGATTCTGAACAGTCTCTGGTTTGACAAGCTCAAGGCAATCATGGATAAAATGATCAAGCGATCCATATCTGAAGCAAGCTCTGTCATTTAATCTATAGCTTCCCGGATGTCTTTTTCCACAATGTTTACATTCAGTTTTCTCAGATCGAACATTACCAACACTAGCCACTAAAGTTGCTGGGTTTTTGGAACTCATTTGCGATCTAGCTCTATTTCTGTTCAAATGTCCCACATTTTCTCTGGAACGACTTTGATCATCTCTGTATCTCTTCGAATAGAATGAAATGATTTATTCTGAAATCTCTTTCTTGTATCTCGAGCTTCAGACTCAGCTATTCTTTTATCTTTCCGAGTGCCTCAACTTTGCATGCTCGGTCAACGAGTACTACGAACTCTTTTATTTCTAAAATTCCAACTAGCAAACGAATATCTTCATTCAAACCATCTTCGAATCTTTTGCACATTATAGCTTCAGATGATACACATTCACGGGCGTACTGGCTCAACCTGACAAATTTCCGTTCATATTCTGTAATAGTTATACGGCCTTGCTTTAGTTCCAGAAATTCTTTTTGTTTCTGATCGACAAATCTTTCACTGATATATTTCTTTGAAACTCAATCTGAAAGAAATCCCATGTAACTCGTACAACAGAAATTAAGGTTTTCCACCATTGATAAGCCGCATCTTGAAGCAAGGATACAACACACTTTATACATTCATCCGGAGTTAGAGACATTTCATCGAAAACTCGAATAGTATTTTCAATCCAGAACTCAGCCTTTTCAGTATCATCAGCATTAGTAGCCCGAAATTCTTCAGCCCCATACTTACGAATCTTATCAACTGGAGGCTTATTTAACAGATTCGGATACATAGTCGATGGCACAATTGTATTCTGAGGGGGATTAACTGGGGATGGGGGTTGCGAAACAGTCGGGTTATTTCTCATGAATTGAGTGAACCACTCACTCATCATCTGGAAGAAAGCTTGTTTAGCTTCTCCCTCCTGACCGCTCGTAGCCGGTCTCGAATCAGAAGGCTCTGTCCCTTGCGCGGGAGCAGGCACATTACTTTCTACGTCGTCAGTTACGGCTCTCTCGGGATCCATTACTATATGAAAATCACATTTTACACGTCAGGATTCATCACACTATCACAATTCAAATATATGGAATGTATAGCTAGACTCTGACATGCTACGTTAGTCCGTGAATCGACTAAACCGTAGCTCTGATACCAATAAAATGTAATACCCCTAACCCAAAAACCGTCACCGGAATAGGTTTAAGAGGCATTACCAAACAATAGGATCATTTCACATCACATTCACGACACAAAGTCAATCGTCATCAATCTCATTTGAATTCAATCATAAAGTCCCTTAAATGAGTCATCGAGACCCTAAGCATGCTTATAAATCGAGTCAGGACTAAACTGAAACACATAAGTAATTTCATAAAAATTTGAAACTTTTCTAACATATAGGGGACACACGGCCGTGGGGGTATGCCGTGCCTCACCCACGGCTACTTGACACTCTCGTGTGTCCTCCCCGTGGTAGTATATTGCCAAAATGAACATGGTCACCAAGCACGCCCGTGTGCTAAGGCCGTGTACTAAAAGATCACATACTGCCATTTCTCACACAGCCACCAAGCACACCTGTGTCGAGGCCGTGTACAATTTAAGCCACATTCTGCCAATTTACCCACGGTCTTAGGCACGCCCGTGTGCCTCAACCGTGTGACATTATAGGCCATTTTACAAAGCCAATATGCCACCCACTTAGGGTCTTCCTACAAGCAATATATATATATCAACACATACCTTGCATATATGGCAACCAAAACATACCAAATTGACCATTCAATTTATACACTCAATACCAATTCCAACCATGATGATTCCAAAGAAATAAACTCATATCATTACAAGCATAATTCATTCAATAGCTCACTCAAAACTTAGCCATTTCATAAGCTTCCACCTTACCAAGATATGCATCATATATCACCTTCATTCAAGCATATTACCAAATTAAACTTGCCAAAACACATGGCTAAGTTCGCTTCCAAAAAACATGTACACATATCTAGTCTATACATGCCATATTTAGCTATATACATTTCCAAAGGGTACCAAAATAAGTTTTTGTAGTGTGATAACGATCCTTGACAATTATGAGCCTTCAGTAGCTTTGACGACCTATAAAATAGAGAAAACACATACACAGAGTAAGCTTTCCAAAATCTTAGTAAGACATATACAAATAAACTTGGTTTGGAAAGCATATATCAATCACTTGGCAAACTTTCACATATTTGTTTTGGTTCATACACTTTTAACCATCTTAGCCATTTTCACCATTCAAGAATCATATGAACACATAGCTCATCTAGCCAAAACAATTCTTATCATATCACAAATTCCATATACTTATCACCATAGTAAGATCACTTAGATAGTTACCTTACATACACAAATAGTGTATAGACAACGTACCTGAAGCGAACTTAATATCACATAATTGTTCATAGCTCGATTTTATATTCATATCATAGTCTTGCCCGTTGAACCCATAGGAATCTAGTAGGATGATCAGAAAGCTCGGAATAGTCGTACAATGCCAACGTCCCAGACAAGGTCTTACATATACTCATATATCAATGCCTCTATCCCAGACAGGGTCTTATACGAATTAATATGATGCCGATGTCCCAGACATGGTCTTACTCGTAAAGCTCCTATCGATGCCTACGTCCCAGATGAGGTCTTTTACATAGAATTTATATCGATGCCTACGTCCGAGACGAGCTCTTACACAAATTTCAAATCAACGTCAACGTCCCGGACGTGGTCTTACATGATAAAATAGAACAGATACCTATGTCATGGCATAGCTAATCCTATCTATTCCTAGGTTCGTACGGGACTTTTCGGACATAATCACTAAATCAGACTTATCTCAGATTTCATGCACCTAACATCTCATAAACATTCATTATCGTTGATAGTCATATGAATCTATTCAATTCAATACAAATACATTTATTTGCATAGTGACTTACCTCGGGTTCGGTTTAACAAAGCGAAAGCTACTACTATTATTTTCGCTTTCCATGATCTAAATCTATTTTCCTCGGTTCTTGATCTAAACATATTCAGAATTAACCCTTTTATTCACTATTCCATTCAATTCAACCCATACACATATATTTTAGGCTATTTATAATTTAACCCTCATATTTGCACACTTTATCAATTTAGTCAATTTTTCTCAAAACATCAAATTCACAAAATCCATACATACACATGCTTAGCCGAATACATATACATCACATATAAGCCCACATTTTTCATCAAACTTACAATTTAGTCCTTCAATTTACCATTTTCTCAATTTAGCCCTATTTAGCTAAATTCATCAAAAATTTAAGAACATAACATGTTCATCTAGCACATATCTTTCTTTTAACAACAAAACTCATCATAAAGCTTACTAATTCATCTATGGCACAACTCACAAATGTCATCAATTCTTCAAATTACAATATGGGCTTGATAGTAAACTAAGCAACAATCTCAAAAACATAAAAATCATCAAAATCTAAAGCCAAAACATACCTAAATTAAGCCAAAATATGTGCCAAATGTGAAGAGAGCTCAAACCCTTGTTCTTTTTCTCTTATTCAGTCATCAAATAAATATGAACATTGCTTTTTCAATTGATTATGTTTATTAGCCTTTATTTAATCAAATTACTCATTTAACCCTTCCATAATAATTCAAACAAACATACATTAAGGGCACATTTGTTCTTTGTTCATCCACTATCTAAATAGTGGTCTTATTGCCTCATAAGGGATTCTCTTTTAAAAGCCATAACACCTTGATACTTAACAAATATCATGCAACTTTCACATTCAATTCATTTCAGTCCTTTTGTCAAATTAAACATGCAAATAGACAAATTTGCTTATGAAAATTTACCACATGCTAATTCACATATCAACGGCACAGAAAATAATACTAAAATATTATACGGACTCAGATTTGTGGTCCCGAAACCACTCTTCGACTAGGGTATAAACCGAACTGTTATAGTAATTCACAAATCTGGCCTTCTGGATCAACTCTTTGGCTTAGTTAACCGCCCTCTTTCAGGATACACTTATGGTGTTTATATAGACTTTTGGAATGCTTTAATTGGCCTCTAAGTGTCCCAATTCAAGTATACTTCTTACTCGGTGTTTGAATAGGCTATGGAATGTGTTTCTTTGCCTCAAAGTATCGAAGTTGAGTGAATTTGCTCTTTCTTGCGATAGGGGCAGGGCCATGGTACACGCCTATGTAAATCATCTTCAGGCCGTGTCTCAATTCTGTCGATTGGGGCACGACCGTGTAAATCGTGGCATGGCCGTGTGAAGTAAATTGACGAGACACGACCATGTGGCTTGAAGTCCAGGCCATGTTGATTTCTTCTTTGGCCTAAATTGGTCCGTTTTAAGCCCGCTTCTTGTTCTTTTCGTCCTCGGGTGCTTTCCTGAGTAAAAACATGAAAAGAAAGGATTAAGAGCACCTTATTACATAAATCAATGGCTAAATCATCCAAAAGCATACTAAGTATGGGGTTAAAATATGTTACTTTTAATGTTTATCATGGACCCAGTGGGACGATGTGTCAAAGTAGATATTCTATTGTAATTATGACGATCTACCTTACTTGCTCGACATCAAGGTAGATAAGCATCAGAACTCTTCTTATAGATGTTTCACTTTTGGGGAAGTAGATTTAGTGCCCACATTGGAGGAATATACGACCTTGCTTCGTTGTTCGAGGTTTCAAGTTGACAAAGCTTATTTTAGGGCTACCAATGTTCCAACTTTTGTGAAGAAGTTGATGAGTATCACAGGGATGAGTGAACAGTGGGTTATAGCTAGAATTCAAGAAAAAGGTGAAGGTAAATGCATACCTTGGGTGAGTTTGAGAGACTTGATCCTGGCACATCCAGATAAAAAGAAGAAGATTGACGTATTTTCCTTATGTATTTATGGTTTGGTGATCTTTCCCAAAGCTTTAAGACATGTAGACGAAGCAGTTACTGACTTATTCGATCGACTTGGTAAAGGGGTCACACTTGTACCTGCGATCTTAGCCGAGACGTTTAGACCTTTGAATGCATGTCGGAGAGTTGGTGAAGGTAGATTCATTGGATGCACACAGTTATTAATGGTTTGGTTTCACAGTCATTTTTGAAAGGTTGACAAGGTTCCTTATCGAGTATTCTCTGAAAGTTATTCTCCCTTAAAGGAGGCCACAACTATGACAAGGAGAGACGACATATCAAAGGAAAGATGGAGGAAAATTCTTCAAAATCTCTAAGAGGAAGATGTTGAGTGGAAAGCCCCTTGGATGGCTCCTGACGAAGTCCTTTATCGGTGTAAAAATTTTGATTAGGTACCTCTGCCTGGAGTATGGGGAGTTGTTGGATACACACCGCTGCTCGTTCTAAGGCAATACAAAGTAAGACAGTTTGTACCGATGACATATGGGTTAGCTCAAAGTGAATTCTCATATAAGGAGGATAATTATAAGAAGAAGATTCGAGAGGTTTTGAGGCTTGGAAGTAGGCTCACCGTATGAAGATATTGACTAGAGGGCGATGAAAACCCCAGAATATAAGGAATAATCAAGCAAGAGGATCAATGATAACATCTCTAGGCCAAATTTGAAAGGTGCTCGATCGATGAAGGAGAATTTACAAGTGGTCCCATCAAAGTTAGATATTATAAAGTAGGACTTCGAGAGGCAAAGTTTAGAACTCGGAAAGAAGATAGAAAAGCTAGAAGAAGAAAAGATGTACTTGAGGCTAGATGCGGATGTTCAAAAATAGAAGTCGAGAAAGTAAGAAAGGAGAAAAGGAAGATTGAGGAAGATCGAGATAGTTTGAAGGCTGAATATAAGAAGATGCTTATATCGATGAAGAATGCTGGATTGGGGAAGACTTCAAAACGGTGGCAACAAGAGGTCCAAGAGGAAAAGGACAAAGCTAATTATTGGAAGAGGAAATTCCAAGAAATGCAAGCGTAAAATGAGGTCTTAGAGAAGAATTTTTCAAAAATTTGAAGTAAAAAAAAGAATTAAAAGCTAGAGTGGCTGAACTTGGACGGTCTCTTCATCACCATCGAAGCTTTAATTCCGTGATCGAGTTAAAGTCAAGTCTAAACAAGATCGAGGAAATGAAAGGTAGGATCGCAGAGTTAGAATCAACATTACACAATTGCAAGATTCGGATTGAGAGTGTTGAAACAAGAGAAGAGTGTTGGAAGGAAGAGCTTCACCATTCTCAAGATCAAGTTAGGAGTCGAGATTACCTCATGGGTGAAGCTATAGTTCAGATTCGAGAGGTAGCTAATCATCTTTAGGCTTTGGCAGCACAGGCTGATATATTGAGTATGAAGTATGATCTATAGTTGGATAGTAGTCAAGAGCTAACTTTTTGTTCTGGAAAATCAAGAATTTAGGCCTTAGTGTGAAAGCATATTTGTAATCCGTTTTATGTAAAGGATTTTATTTTCTAATAATTTTTCTAAAATAAAGTTGAATCAGAATCGATGCCTCTTTGCATTCATGCATTTGCATTACATAACATCATATTCATTCAAATCCATGGAGAGTCTAATTAGTTGAAATTATAACAGAGAGAGAGAGAGAGAGAGAAAAAAGAGAAGAAAAATTTGGAAGCTAAACATCCTTATGGTACACGTGCCAAATCGAAGAAAATGGATCAAAGATTGGAACAATTCCAAAGAGACATGCAAGACCAGATGCAATAGCAAATGGCAAAACTCCAATAAGAGATGAGAGACCAGATGTTGGAGGCTTAAAGGAACATGATGGCTCAAATGGCCCAGATGATGAGTGGGATGATGGATAAAGGAAAGGGTCCCATGGCTATTACTGGAGAAGAGAGCGAAGGCAATCCTCGGGTTTTACCCCACCACATGTGCCAGCATAGCCTGAAGAGTATCCTCAGAGGTCATCTGCCACAGTTAGGCCTCAACAGGGGCAAACTGATACCAGACCACCCATGAACTTCCAAATGGGCTCAGGATCCAACCTAGAAGATAACCCTGCTAACCCTGTTATCCCTAATTTGGATATAGCAGAGAGGGCAAATAGAAGAACTGAACCCTCGAGGCAGTTAGAGGATCGTTGTAGATGGTTGAAGGAAAAGTTCAAGGCTCTGGAAAATGTCGATCATCATCATGGTATTGATGCAAAGGACTTGAGTTTGGTTCAAGATTTGGTGCTTTCTCATAAATTCAAGATGCCAGAATTTGAGAAGTACAATGGGACTAGTTGCCCTGAAGCCCACATCACTATGTTCTGTAGACGGATGACTGGTTACGTGAACAATAATAAACTTTTGATTCATTGTTTCCAAGATAGTTTGACGGGAGCAGCGTCTAGATGGTACAATCAACTTAGCCATGCTAATATTAGCTTATGAAGAGACTTAACTCAAGCCTTCATGAAGCAATATAATCATATCACAGGCATAACGCCTGATAGAATCATGTTGCAAAACATGGAAAAGAAATCAAATGAAAGTTTCAGGTAATACGCACAAAGATGGAGAGAAGTTGTCATGCAAGTTCAACCACCTCTCCTTTAGAAGAAAACCACTATCTGTTTATCAACACCTTAAAGGTACCTTTTACTACCCATATGATAGGAAACACCACCAAAAGCTTTGCAAATATAGTGATGGCAGGTGAAATGATAGAAAACACCATAAGGGGTGGTAAAATTGAAGTAGGAGAAAGTACTAGAAGATCTACTACTAGAAAAAAGGACAACAAGGTGAGCAATACGAGTACTACAACAAAGGGTACTCAAAAGTAGTCACTGTTAGCCAGCCGAAAGTAGTTACTGCTGGGCAATAAGGGTCCACAAGACAAGAATCAGGCCCCAGACAAAATGCTAAAAAGCTCCAATTTACGACAATCCCAATGACATATAAGGAGCTATATCAAAGTTTATTCGATGCACGGGTAGTGTTCCCATATTATCTACAACCACTGCAGCCCTCATATCCTAAATGGTATGACTCCAACGCTCAGTGTGATTACCACGCGGGAGTATCGGGATATTTGATAGAAAATTACACTACCTTCAAAATTGTAGTTGAGAGGCTCATCAAGTTGGGGATTGTCAAGTTTGATGATACACCCAACGTGGAGAACCCATTACCCAATCACGGAGACAAAGGGATAAATACAATTGGGGAAAATAACGTGAGGAAGATTAAAGAGGACGTCTCGAAAGTGAGAATTTTGTTGAAGATAGTGTGGAAGGACATGGTAAAAAGGGTGATAAAATCAAGTCTCGAGGAAGGAGGTGAAGAACCAATGAACTATTGTGAGTTCCACGAAGCTGAAGGACATGAGATCCAGGAGTGTATTGAGTTTAGGGTCCTGATACAGAGCTTTATGGATAATAAAGAATTGGAGTTTTACGAAGAAGGCTCAGAGGAAGGAAACATACATACAATCGAAGGAGAATTGACAAATCAAAAAGTCAATTATCCGATGATCATTATTTCCCGATCGAGGAATACAGAAGGTAGAGCACAAATCGCGCCTAAAGTTATAATCCAGAGACCTGTGTCCTTTCCTTACAAGGATAACAAGATGGTACCATGGAATTACAATTGTAATGTAACGACATTGGGAGTAGAAAACTCAACTAGCACTTCCAAGGAGGTCCAAAATGAGGGATTCTACACACGAAGTGGGAGGCATTACGGCTCGCTAAACATCAGAACAGAACCAGCAAGATCAAAAAATGTGCCAGTTGAACCAGAGAAAGGACTTGATACCCTTATCAACGTTCCTATAAAGGAAGAAGAGCCTAAAGAATTTTTAAAATTCCTCAAGCACAGTGAATACAGCGTGGTGGAGCAATTGCACAAATCGGCTCGCATATCGGTACTAGCCTTACTTTTAAGTTTAGAAGTTCATCGTGAGGCTTTGATGAAAGTGCTGAATGAGACTTATGTTACTAAAGATATATCTGTCAATAAACTTGACCTATTAGTTAGTAACATAAGTGCTGACAACTTTATTTCCTTCAGCGACAATGAAATTCCACCTGGAAGTATGGGATCGACCAAGGCCCTACACGTAACTACTCGTTACAAGGGATATACTCTACCGAGTGTGCTGATTAACAATGGATCAGCCTTGAATGTCTTACCATTGTCAACATTAAAGAGGTTACCAATAGATAGTTCTCACATGAAGACTTGTCAGAACATAATGAGAGCATTTGATGGCACCGAGAGAAGAGTGATGAGAAGTGATAAACCGTAAAAGTAACATATTTTAACCCCATATTTAGTATGCTTTTAGATGATTTAGCCCTTGATTTATGTAAAAAGATGCTTTTAATCCTTTCTTTTCATGTTTATATTCAGGAAAGCACCCGAGGACCAAAAAACAAGAAACACGCTTAAAACGGGCCAATTTGGGGCAAAGAGAAATCGACATGACCTAGACTTCAAGCCACACGGCCGTGTCTTGCCAAATTATGAGACACGACTAAATCCTGATCTACATGGTCATGCCTAAAATAACAGAATCAAAATATGACCCAACCACGACTTACACGGGCGTGTGCCATGGTCGTGCCCCTATTATGAGAGAGAAATTTCACTCGAATTTGGATACTTAGAGCCAAAGAAACATTTTCCAAAGCTTATTCAAACATCGAGTAGGAAGTAGACTTAAATTAGGACACTTAGGGACCAAATAAGGGATTCTAAAAGTCTATAAAACAACCTAAGTGCATCCTGAAAGGGGGGCGGTTAGCTAGGCCAAGGAGCCGAGCCAGGAAGATCACGTTTTGTGGAATCACTCGAAGATAGCCAAGTGGATCCATCTTGAAGAGCCGAAATTCTACTCAAGACGGTGAATTTCTCCTTCAATTCCTTCATGGGGTTTTAGAGATTTTCTATGTTTTGTTTTATCTTTTCTCTTGAGATGTTTTCTTTATTTGTTATGAACTAAACCCTTCAGATACCTGAAGGGGATGAAATCTAGATGAACTTTGTTATTGTTTTCTGAATTATATGATAAATACTTAGTTTGTTCTTAATTATGCATGCTTAATCAAAAACTGATGTGCATAGGTGGAGGAGGAATAGACCTTACTTAAGAGTGGATTGAGCATAATTAAGCGGAGTTGATCGCACGCCTAGAGATAGGGTGACGAGATTTTGTCGGATTAGGGTGAAACCTAATATGGGAATCCATAGATCGATTTACTACTATTCTAGAGGGTTATTATAAGAGAACGAGATTTCCACTAATTAACCTAGGTTTAGACGTTATTTGCCTCGAGAGAGGGTTTAATATACGTTAGGGAGTCTTACGGATCAAACTAAGTAAATAAATCATATGGTTCAGTATTAAATAACAAGTGAAGTCTAGGTGGATTTTTCCTGAGGGTATCATTGTGATCAATTGAGTTTTCTTCGAGTTATTTTCCTATTCGTTCTTTTTGTCTTTGTCTTTAGTTTAGAAATCGTTAAACTAGATTAAATCAACCAATCACTCCATATTTTAGGCTAAATTATAAAAAGAAAGTATTAGTACTTTTAGTTCCTTTGGGTTCGATAATCCGGTCTTGCCTAAGCTATACTACTGTTCGATAGGTACACTTGCCTTTAATCATCGTCAGAGTTAGTCTCAAGGTTCGATCTCATTCATTATAAATTTTAAAGTTCTGATTTCAGCGATCAGGAAGAATCGATATACCATTGCAGATTGGGCCAAACACGTATGAAGGATTTTCTGGTGATGGATATCAAGCCCTCATACAATTGCTTCTTTGGGAAGGCCACGGATTCATTGAGAAGGGCGAGGCCTTCATCCCTTCATGAAAAACTAAAATTGGTGACAGATGGTCGGCTGGTTACTATAAACGTGGAGGAAGACATCATAGCGACTGTCACTAATGATGCGCCATATGTAGAGACAAATGAGGAGGCCATTGAGTGTTCTTTCCGGTCTTTAGAGTTCATCAACGCAACATTCATTTTGGAAGGAAAGGAAGTTTCAGTGCCCAAGATATCCAAGACCACGAGGATGGGCATACAAATGATGGTGGGGAAAGGAGCCTTACCAAGAAAAGGGCTGGGCAGACATCTCCAAGGGGAAGTTCAAGTGCCGATGCTGAAAGAGAAGATGGGTCATTTTGGCTTAATTTTTAAGCGAGACGCTAGTCGAGAAAAAGTAAGAAAGTAGGAGGGCACGGTGGAATAGGGAAGAAGTCCAGTGGGGATCGATGACATTCGCACACATATCTCAAACCTTTGTATCCGGAGGGATGATTCACCCTGAGAGAGGGTTATTGGAAAGTCCTCACATCAATGCCATACACGAGGAAGAAGTTGAACAAAGAAACCTTTGGGCATCCACCCTTATAAACCTGGAAGCGTTTTGAACAATTGGACTACAGAGGAACTTCCTATAGTTTTTAGAGATTATACATAGTAATATTCAGAACGCTCTTGTTGTTTTTTAGCCTAGGAACAATAAGATTTCTTTTGTGAAATAGGTTCATGTCTAGAAATTGTTATTTCAATAAAATACATTTTTGGTATTTAACTTGAGCAAATATTCTTTCATTTCATTCTTTTGACTTTCTAATTTCATTCCAAATTTTTTATTTCTTATTCATATCATGTGAATAGTTGTCCTCAAATTCATTTGTTCTTTGTACATTCTTTGGTACCCATCATAGGTCCCTAGATATCAATGATGTGAGTAACGATAATACAGATCCAGAGGTCCACTTTGAGTAGGATATGTGTTTAGAGGAATCTCAGGATTTTGAAGGTGACCAAGATTGTAATTTATCTCCAGATCTGTTAAGAATGGTAAAGCAAGAGGAGAAACAAATTTTACCCCATGAGGAAGAGGTAGAAAACATAGCCTTGGAGGAAGGAAATGTTGTGAAAATTGGGACGCGTATACCTGAGGAGACAAAACAAGACCTTATTGAGTTAGTACAAGAATTCAAGGATGTCTTTGCATGGTCGTACCAAGATAAGCCTGGGTTAAGTACCGACATTATAGTACATCACCTTCCCATAAGAGAAGAGTGCAAGCCAGTTCAGTAAAAGTTACGGAGGATGAGGCCTGATGTAGTGTTGAAAATAAAAGAAGAGGTCTAGAAATAGTTTGATGCTAGTTTTCTACAAGTGGTCAAGTACTCAGAGTGGGTTGCCAACATTGTTCTTGTCCCCAAGAAGGACGGAAAGGTCCGGATGTGTGTGGACTATAGGGACTTAAATAAAGCTAGCCCAAAGGATAATTTCCCTTTGCCGCATATCGACACATTGGTGGATAATCGTATCAAACAGTTGTGTTTTAATATTTATAAAGAATGATCGAACCTGTAGACAAACTATGACAACGATTGAGGCAAGTGCACCTATCGAACAATAGTATAATTTAGGCAAGATTATTTTATCGAACCCAAAGGAACCTAAAAGTACTACTACTCACTTTCTGTCTATTATTTAGCCTAAAATATGGAGTGATTGGTTTATTAATCTAAAAAAAAAACTAATGAAAAACTAAACTAGATGCAAAGGTAAAAGAATGAAACTTTGGGAAAAGATTGTGGAAAAACTCAGTCGATTTTAGACGATACCCTCGGGAAGAATCCATCATGACTTCTCTTGTTATCTAACTTTTAATTCATATGACTTCTTTACTTAGATTGATCTGTGAGACTCCCTGTTTTCTTTACTTCACTTGTTTAAAGTCTTAAGCTAGACTTTCCCTATTTTCTGTTGTAAAAGAAGGTTCATGGAGCAGAAGCTCCTCTCTCATACCTCCAAAATCTGCACCATTATAAATTTTGAGTCGGTGACCATTTACCTTGAATGTGCCCTTAGTGGGGTGAGTTACCTCAATTGTACCGTATGGAAAAATTATTTTAATCATGAATAGGCCAGACCATCTCGATTTCAACTTCCCAGGAAATAATTTAAGCCTTGAGTTATACAGTAGGACCAAGTCTCCTACTTTGAATTGTTTCGACTTCTTTAGGCGAGAGTCGTGGCATCGCTTTGTTGCCTCTTTGTATAATTTTGAGTTCTCATAGGCCTCCGATCTCCATTCGTCTAGCTCGTTCATCTGCATCATTCTTTTCTTTCCTACAGTTCTAAGATAAAATTTAAAAACTTTATGACCCAAAAAGCTTTGTGTTCAAACTCGAATGGTAGATGACAGCTTTTCCCATATACTAGTTTGTATGGTGATGTCCCTAAAGGTGTTTTAAATGCTGTTCTATAGGCCCATAAAGCGTCATCTACTTTTAATGCCCAATCTTTTCTATTTGATTCAACCGTTTTTTCTAAAATACGCTTAAGTTCTCGGTTTGCTACTTCAACTTGCCCACTGGTTTGAGGGTGATATGGGGTAGCTGTCCTGTGATATACTCCATATTTTCTTAGCACTTTTTCAAATTGAGTATAACAAAAATGAGTACCCCTATCACTAATGATAGTTATAGGTGTCCTGAATCGAGAAAATAGTTTCTTGAGAAATTTAACTAATATCCTAGCATCATTGGTAGGTAAAGTTTCTGCTTCTACCCATTTTGACATGTAATCCACTGTCACTAGGATGTATTTATTTCCAAATGAACTAGAGAATGGTCCCATAAAATCAATACCCCATACATCAAATAATTCACAAGAAAACATGTATGTTTGAGGCATTTCATCACGTTTAGAAATATTACATGTTCTTTGGCATCTATCACACGAGGTAACATACATTGGCATCTTTCAATAAGTAGGCCAATAAAAACCTAATTGAGTATTTTGTGTCTTTGTCTTAATTCCTTTGTAGTGTCCTCTCCGATGGTCTGAATGGCAATGGTCCAAGATTTTGTTTATACATTTTTGTAACACATCTCCAAATTACGATCTGCACATATGTGGAAAAGAAAGGGATCTTCCCAAAAATAATCTTTCAGATCAGCAAAGAATCGCTTTTTTTGGTGATGTATCAGTTTTCTTGGTAGAACGTTAGCTGCTAAGTAATTTATGATATTTGCAAACCATGGTACCTCGGAATGTGTTATAGAAAAGAGTTGTTCTTCGAGAAACGAATCATTTATTTCACCTTTGTCAAGCTCTTTGATGTGTGGATTTTCAAGTCTAGAAAGGTGATCTACTGCTAGATTCTCAGCTCCCTTCTAATCTTGTATTTCTAAGTCGAATTCCTGTAAGAGTAAAATCCATCGTATAAGTCTAGGTTTTGCATCAGGTTTGTTTAAAAGATATCTGAGAGCTGAATGGTCAGTGTAAACGATAACTTTAGACAGTATTAGATACTATCTAAATTTATCAAAAGTAAAAACTACGGCTAATAATTCTTTCTTTGTAGTAGTATAGTTTTCTTGTGCGGACGTTAGTGTTCTACTGGCGTAGTAAATTGGTTGGAAGTGCTTGTCTCTTCGTTGTCCCAAAACTGCACCTACTGCAAAATCACTTGCATCACACATTAGTTCAAAGGGTAAGTTCCAATCAGGTGCAATGATAATCGGTGCATTTATTAGTTTATCCTTAAGGATATTGAATGCATTTAAGCATTCCTGATTGAAATCAAAAGGAACATCTTTTTCTAGTAATTTTGTCAATAATTCTTTAATAAATCTTCTATAGAATCCTGCATGTCCTAAAAAGCTTCTAATAGCCTTAACCGAACTAGGGGGAGGTAGTTTTTCTATGGCTTCAATTTTTGCTTTGTCTACCTCAACCCCTTTACTAGAAATCTTATGTCCTAACACAATCCCTTCCCTAACCATAAAGTGACATTTTTCCTAATTCAAAACAAGGCCTGTTTCCTCATATCTCATTAGAACTCTTTTTAAATTTTTGAGGCAAAGATGGAAAGAATTACAGAATATCGAGAAGTCATCCATAAATACCTCCATGATGTCTTCCACGAGTTCATCAAAGATTGCCAAGATACAGTGCTGAAAAGTAGCAGGAGCATTACACAATCCAAAAGGCATTCTATGATAAGCAAACGTACCGTATGGGTATGTAAATGTTGTCTTCTCTTGATCTTCAGGAGCTATGGGGATTTGGAAGTAACTGGAGAGTCCGTCCAATAAACAGTAATACATATGCCCGGATAATCTTTCCAACATTTGATCTATGAAGGGTAGAGGGAAGTGATCTTTTTTGGTGGCATTATTTAGCTTTCTATAGTTTATACAGACTCTCCATCCTATAACTGTTCTTGTGGGAATTAACTCATTTTTCTCATTAGGCACTACCGTCACTCCTCCTTTCTTTGGAACTACCTGCACAGGACTTACCCAAGTGCTGTCAAAAATAGGATAAATTATTCCTGCATCTAGAAGTTTAATTACCTCGACTTTGACCACTTCTTTCATGTTGAGGTTTAGCCGTCTCTAAGGTTGCACACACGGCTTATATTCTTCTTCCATTAAAAATTTGTGGGTGCAAAATGCGGGGCTTATTCCCTTGATGTCAGAAATTTTCCAAGCTATGGTTTTCTTGTGTTCTCTTAGTACCTTTATCAGCTCCTCTTTTTCCTTGGATTCTAGTTCTGAATAGATGATTACCGGTAGTGTAGAATTGTCCCCAAGGAATGCGTATTTTAAGTGTTTTGGTAACTGTTTTAATTCTAATTTGGGCGGCTCTTTGATGGAGGGTTTTTGTTTTATTTCATTATTATCTTCAATGCTTTCTTCTTTTATTTGTCTAGATAATGATAAATTCAGATTCAACTCATCGTCCTCATCTTCTTCCCCCTCTTCTTGAGTCAGGCACAGTTCCATCGTGTCATCATCTATGATTTCTGTAATGAGTTTTGAATGATATGATCGATAGTATCAACAAAATAACGGGAATCATCTTGCTCTTTAGAATATCGCATAGCATCATAAATTTGAAAATAATTTCTTCATCACCTATCCTCGGTCTTGAGTTTACGTCACCTACATCGATAACGGCTTTAGCGGTGGCTAAAAAGGATGCCTTAAGATTAAAGGAACATTAATGTCTTCATCCATGTCTAATACAACAAAATCAATAGGAAAAATGAATTTGTCAATTTTTACCAAGACATCTTCGATAACTCCTCTAGGATATTTAATGGATCTATCTTCTAACTGAATACTCATTCTAGTGGGTGTTGGTTCCTTAAGATCCAATTGTTTAAACATTTTATAAGGCATTAAATTTATACTAGCGCCTAGATCAGCTAATGCCTTCTTAATATTCAAGCTACCAATTAAACAAGGGATTGTAAAACTTCCTGGGTATTTTAATTTGGTTGGTAGCTTATTTTGGAGGATGGCTGAGCACTTTTCACTAAGTTCCTTTGTTAACACTTCTTCAAACTTCCTTTTATTCTTTGAAGTTCCTTTAAGAATTTTACGTACTTTGGCATCGTGAAATGGCTTCAACAAAAGGTAAGTTAATATGTATTTGTTTAAAAGTTCAAGAAACTTACCATATTGAGCATCAATTGTTCCTTCTTGGTTTCTTTGGATATGGAATTGGTGCTTTTTTTACGAATGCGTTGGGGTATTGGTTTCAACTTCTACACTCCTTTCCTTGATAATTTCATGTAGATTTTTTCTTGGTGGTTCCATTAGCTCTTTACCACTTCTTAGTGTAGCGCCTTTACTGCTATGTGCCTTTGGAAAAATCTCTACCGTATTTCACATACCACCTCGATAAGTAATCTAATTTGATTCTCGATCCCTTTGATCGATTTTTATTGTTCATCAAGTCTTTGCTTGATCTTTTGGAAGCGAGAATCTGTGGTCGCCATGAATTTCGTTAGCATCTCTTGAGGTTTGATTGCTTCTCTTGTGGAAATGGTGATTTTGATAATTTGGAGGAGGATCTTTGCTTTTGATTTCCTTGTCCTCCCACGAAAAATTTGGGTGGTTCCTCCAACTGCGTTATAAGTGTTACTATAAGGATTATTATTGGATCGAAATTGTTACCTATATAGTATGTCTAGTCATATTACGCTCTGGTTGGTAGGGTAGGTACTTAGGATTCGCCATACATTTCCACTTGCTTCGCATTGCATTACCAGTGTACTGTGAAGAACATAAATTATCAAGCTTTTATTCATCATCTCCTTTGTGTTGTGACATTATTCTGCGTCTATGTTAAAAACTACGCTGATTTTTTCGGTTTGGCCTTGTAATTTGCCATTGATAGGTATTCAACGACATCTCTTCAATAAATTTGTAAGCTGTTTTAGGAGTTTTGTTATTCAAAGTTCCAACGGTGATGAGTCAATCATTTGCCTCGTTGAAGAATTCATCTTTGTTGTAAAAAGTTTGGACTTGAAGCCACAAAGGTAATCCGTGGTGTGGACATCTTCTCAGGAGTCCTTATATCTTTCCCATGCATCATATAATGTTTCTGCATCATTCTACACAAAAGAAGATATGTCATTCCTAAATTTAGCCATTTTGGTGGTGAAAAGTATTTTAAAAGAAATTTTTGGTCATTTGATCCCATGTGGTGATTGACCCTCGTGGTATGAGTTCAACCTTGCTTGGCTTTATTCATAATGAAATGAGAAATAGCGAAGGCGAATGGCATCATCGAAGCGCCATTTATTTTGAAGGTATCACGAACTCTAAGAAATTAGCTATATGAGTATTTGGGTCTTCATCACGCAAACCATCAAATTGAACAAGCTGTTGAATCATTTGTATTGTGTTAGGCTTTAATTTAAAATTATTAGCACTATAGCAGGCCTAACAATACTAGATTACGCTCTGTCAAATTAGGTTTAGCATAATCATACATAGTCGTGGAGTATTACATTCTTGCTCATTTGGCGGTGGATTGTTTTCGTCCATCCCTTGATGAGGATTGGATCATTTTGTTGTTCTTCTCTTTGGTAGTCTAGAGCTCCTCTAGTTTCTCTGTGACTTCTGCGAGCGGTAGCTTCAATGTCACTTTCGTATGCTAAAGGTCCTCTCGGGTTCCTTCTAGTCATAAACTAGAGGTACCTGCTAGGAGAAGAAAGAAAGAAATTTAGTGTAAATAAAAATTTAACTTAAACTAAGAATAAAAGTAAATTGCGAAAAAAATAATAAAATAATGGCTAAAGTAATAGAAATAAAGCTTTTTTAATATTTTAGTGTCCTCCAACATGGCGCCAAAAACTTGATCTTGTCAAGCGATTGAGTTTTAATATTTATAAAGAATGATCGAACACAGTAGACTAACTATGACAACGATTGAGGCAAGTGCACCTATCGAACAATAGTATAGTTTAGGCAAGATTATTTTATCGAACCCAAAGGAACCTAAAAGTACTACCACTCACTTTATTTCTATTATTTAGCCTAAAATATGGAGTGATTGGTTTATTAATCTAAAAAAAACTAATGAAAAACTAAACTAGATGCAAAAACAAAAGAATGAAACATTGGAAAAAGACTGTGGATAGACTCAGTTGATTTTAGACGATACCCTCAGGAAGAATCCACCTATGACTTCTCTTGTTATCTAACTTTTAATTCGTATTACTTCTTTACTTAGCTTGATCCGTAAGACTCCCTAACCTATATTAAACCCTCTCTCGAGGCGAATAACGTCTAACCTTAGGTTAATTAGTGGAACTCTCGTTCTCTTATAATAACCCCTAAAGAAGCAGTAAATCGATCAATGGACTCCCATATTAGGTTTCACCCTAATCGGCAAAATCTCGTAACCTATCTCTAGGCGCTCGATCAACTCCGCCTAATTATGCTAGATCTACTCTTGGCGGGGTCTATTCCTCCTCCACCTAAGCACATCGATTTAATTAAGCAACATAATTTAGAACAAACTAAGTACTTATCATATAATTTAGAAATCAAATAACAAAATCCATCATAGGTTTCATCCCTTCAAGTATTTGAAGGGTTTAGTTCATAACGAAATAAGAAAACATCTAAAGAGAAAAGATAAAACAAAACATAAGAAATCCTAAAACCCTCTGAAGGATTTGAAGAGGAGATCCTCTGTCTTGAGTAGAACTCCGGATTCTTTAGATGGATCAATGGCTATCTTGAGTAATTTCTGAATAAAAGCTCGGCAAAAATTACGCCCAAAACTCTCCTCTTTTAGCAGTTTGCCTTGGGTTGTTTATATAGGCTCTTTAGATGCTTTACTTGGCTCATAAGTATCTCCTTCAAATAGAATTACTATTAAGGTGTTTAAGTAGACTTAGGAGTATGTTTCTTTGGCTTTAAGCATCCAAATCCGAGTGAAATTGCTCATTCCGTGGCGAGAACGCGCCATGTGCTGCCTTCGCAAATCGTCTTGGTAGTGTCTCGATTTTGTCGATTGGGGCACGACCGTTTAAATCGTGGCATGGTCGTGTGAAGTAATTTGACGAAAGGCGGCCGTGTGGCTTGAAGTCGAGTGTGTCGATTTCCTCTTTGGCCCAAATTGGCTCGTTTTAAGCCCATTTCTCGTTCTTTTAGTCCTCGGATGCTTTCACAGTATAAACATGAAAAGAAAGGATTAAAAGCACCTTTTACATAAATCAAGGGCTAAATCATCCAAAAGCATACTAAATATGGGATTAAAATATGTTACTTTTACGGTTTATCGATGGATAATAAGGCGGGATACTCATTTGTTTTCTTTCATGGGCGACTTTTAGGGATATAATCGGATCAAGATGCACCACGAGGATATGGAAAACTACTTTCATTATAACAACCCAATTTTGACCCTAATCGAGACGGTGGTTTCGGGACCACGAATCCGAGTTAAAAAATATTATTATTTTATATGCTCATTATATGTGGATTGGTGTGTGTGAAAAGTTCAGTATTAAAATTTGATCGTTTTAGTGCTTAATTGTGAAGAATGGCTTAATCGCATAAAAAGAAAATTTGGTGGTTAAATGTGTAAATCTTGAATTGATGATGTCTTTATAAATTAGAGGTTTAGAGTTGCAAATTGACCATAAAATGGAGATAGTGGATGGTCATGATTATGCATGTAATTGTGATTGATTTTGGTT
This sequence comes from Gossypium rotundifolium, assembly GCA_025506655.1. NCBI lineage: Eukaryota > Viridiplantae > Streptophyta > Magnoliopsida > Malvales > Malvaceae > Gossypium > Gossypium rotundifolium. The sequence goes on along the minus strand of CP106734.1, from coordinate 174,051,014 downwards.
GTTTTATTTTATATTATATTATAATGAAATAATTTAATATATGTTATAATAATATAATAGATAAAAGATGAAAAAATGTTCATCTTCTTCTAGCTTTTTGACCGAAAAAAAAAAAAAAGAAAAAGGTTTAGCTCCATTCTACCATCCTTGAGTTTGATTAAGGTAAGTGTTTAGCCGATTTTTAATAATTTTTACATTTTTATATCTTCTAAGCGAATACTCATTCTAGTGGGTGTTGGTTCCTTAAGATCCAATTGTTTAAACATTTTATAAGGCATTAAATTTATACTAGCGCCTAGATCGCCTAATGCCTTCTTAATATTCAAGCTACCAATTAAACAAGGGATTGTAAAACTTCACGGTATTTTAATTTGGTTGGTAGCTTATTTTGGAGGATGGTGAGCACTTTTCACTAAGTTCCTTTGTTAACACTTCTTCAAACTTCCTTTTATTCTTTAGAAGTTCCTTTAAGAATTTTACGTACTTTGGCATCTGTGAAATGGCTTCAACAAAAGGTAAGTTAATATGTATTTGTTTAAAAAGTTCAAGAAACTTACCATATTGAGCATCCAATTGTTCTTTCTTCAGTTTTGCTGGATATGAAATTGGTACTTTTTTTTTCTGAATGCGTTGGGGTATTGGTTTCAACTTCTACACTCCTTTCCTTGATAATTTCATGTAGATTTTTTCTTGGTGGTTCCATTAGCTCTTTACCACTTCTTAGTGTAACTGCCTTTACCTGCTATGTGCCTTTGGAAAAAATCTCTACCCGTATTTCACATACCACCTCAGTAAGTAATCTAATTTGATTCTCGATCCCTTTGATCGATTTTTATTGTTCATCAAGTGCTGCTTCAGTCTTTTGGAAACGAGAATCTGTGGCTGCCATGAATTTCGTTAGCATCTCTTCGAGGTTTGATTGCTTCTCTTGTGGAAATGGCTGATTTTGATAATTTGGAGGAGGATGCTGCTTTTGATTTCCTTGTCCTCCCCACGAAAAATTTGGGTGGTTCCTCCAACCTGCGTTATAAGTGTTACTATAAGGATTATTATTGGATCTGAAATTGTTACCTATATAGTATGTCTGCTCATATTCTGCTCCTGGTTGGTAGGGTAGGTACTTAGGATTCGCCACATTCCCACTTGCTTCGCATTGCATTACCAGGTGTACCTGTGAAGAACATAAATTATCAAGCTTTTTATTCATCATCTCCACTTTGTGTTGTGACATTATTATTGCGTCTATGTTAAAAACTCCATGGCTGATTTTTTGGTTTGGCCTTGTAATTTGCCATTGATAGGTATTCAACGACATCTCTTCAATAAATTTGTAAGCCACTTTAGGAGTTTTGTTATTCAAAGTTCCACCGGCTGATGAGTCAATCATTTGCCTCGTTGAAGAATTCATGCTGTTGTAAAAAGTTTGGACTTGAAGCCACAAAGGTAATCCGTGGTGTGGACATCTTCTCAGGAGTCCTTATATCTTTCCCATGCATCATATAATGTTTCTGCATCATTCTACACAAAAGAAGATATGTCATTCCTAAATTTAGCCATTTTGGCTGGTGAAAAGTATTTTAAAAGAAATTTTTCGGTCATTTGATCCCATGTGGTGATTGACCCTCGTGGTAACGAGTTCAACCACTGCTTGGCTTTATTCCTTAATGAAATGAGAAATAACTGAAGACGAATGGCATCATCAGAAACGCCATTTATTTTGAAGGTATCACAGAACTCTAAGAAATTAGCTATATGAGTATTTGGGTCTTCATCCGCAAACCATCAAATTGAACAAAGCTGTTGAATCATTTGTATTGTGTTAGGCTTTAATTTAAAATTATTAGCACTATAGTAGGCCTAACAATACTAGATTCGCTCTGTCAAATTAGGTTTAGCATAATCATACATAGTACGTGGAGTATTCATTCTTGCTCATTTGGCGGTGGATTGTTTTCATCCATCCTTCAAGAGGATTGGATCTTTTGTTGTTCTTCTCTTTGGTAGTCTAGAGCTCCTCTAGTTTCTCTGTGACTTCTGCGGCGGTAGCTTCAATGTCACTTTCAGATGCTAAAGGTCCTCTCGGGTTCCTTCTAGTCATAAACTAGAGGTACGCTAGGAGAAGAAAGAAAGAAATTTAGTGTAAATAAAAATTTAACTTAAACTAAGAATAAAAGTAAATTGCGAAAAAAATAATAAAATAATGGCTAAAGTAATAGAAATAAAGCTTTTTAATATTTTAGTGTCCTCAAACATGGCCAAAAACTTGATCTTGTCAAACAATGAGTTTTAATATTTATAAAGAATGATCGAACCCTGTAGACTAACTATGACAACGATTGAGGCAAGTGCACCTATCGAACAATAGTATAGTTTAGGCAAGATTATTTTATCGAACCCAAAGGAACCTAAAAGTACTACCACTCACTTTATTTCTATTATTTAGCCTAAAATATGGAGTGATTGGTTTATTAATCTAAAAAACTAATGAAAAACTAAACTAGATGCAAAAACAAAAGAATGAAACATTGAAAAAGACGTGGATAGACTCGGTTGATTTTAGGCGATACCTCGGGAAGAATCCACCTATGACTTCTCTTGTTATCTAACTTTTAATTCATATGACTTCTTTACTTAGCTTGATCCGTGAGACTCCTAACCTATATTAAACCCTCTCGAGGCGAATAACGTCTAACCTTAGGTTAATTAGTGGAACTCTCGTTCTCTTATAATAACCCCTAAAGAAGCGATAAATCGATCAATGGACTCCCATATTAGGTTTCACCCTAATCGGCAAAATCTCGTAACCCTATCTCTAGGCGCCGATCAACTCCGCCTAATTATGCTAGATCTACTCTTGGCGAGGTCTATTCCTCCTCCACCTAAGCACATCGATTTAATTAAGCAACATAATTTAGAACAAACTAAGTACTTATCATATAATTTAGAAATCAAATAACAAAATCCATCATAGGTTTCATCCCCTTCAAGTATCTGAAGGGTTTAGTTCATAACGAAATAAGAAAACATCTAAAGAGAAAAGATAAAACAAAACATAAGAAATCCCTAAAACCCTCTGAAGGATTTGAATAGAAGATCCTCTGTCTTGAGTAGAACTCCGGATTCTTTAGATGGATCAACTGGCTATCTTCGAGTAATTTCCTGAATAAAAGCTCTGGCAAAAATTCTGCCCAAAACTCTCCCTCTTATAACGGCTGCCTTGGGTTGTTTATATAGGCTCTTTAGATGCTTTACTTGGCTCATAAGTATCTCCTTCAAATAGAATTACTATTAAGGTGTTTAAGTAGACTTAGGAGTATGTTTCTTTGGCTTTAAGCATCCAAATCCGAGTGAAATTGCTCATTCCCGTGGCAAGGGGCACGCCCATGGCACACGCCCGTGCAAATCGTCTTCAGGCCGTGTCTCGATTTTGTCGATTGGGGCACGACCGTTTAAATCGTGGCATGGTCGTGTGAAGTAATTTGACGAGGCACGGCCGTGTGGCTTGAAGTCCAGGCTGTGTCGATTTCCTCTTTGGCCCAAATTGGCTCGTTTTAAGCCCATTTCTCGTTCTTTTCGTCCTCGGATGCTTTCCTGAGTATAAACATGAAAAGAAAGGATTAAAAGCACCTTTTTACATAAATCAAGGGCTAAATCATCCAAAAGCATACTAAATATGGGATTAAAATATGTTACTTTTACGGTTTATCAGTGGATAATAAGGCGGGATACTCACTGTTTTCTTTCATGGACGGCGTTTCAGGATATAATCAGATCAAGATGCACCCTGAGGATATGGAGAAAACTACTTTCATTGTAACAACCCAATTTTGACCCTAATCGGAGACGGTGGTTTCGGGACCACGAATCCGAGTTAAAAAAATATTATTATTTTTATATGCTCATTATATGTGGATTGGTGTGTGAAAAGTTCGTATTAAAATTTGATCATTTTAGTGCTTAATTGTGAAGAATGGCTTAATCGCATAAAAAGAAAATTTGGTGGTTAAATGTGTAAGTACTGAATTGATGATGTCTTTATAAATTAGAGGTTTAGAGTTGCAAATTGACCATAAAATGGAGATAGTGGATGGTCATGATTATGCATGTAATTGTGATTGATTTTGGTTGTTTTATTTTATATTATATTATAATGAAATAATTTAATATATGTTATAATAATATAATAGATAAAAGATGAAAAAAATGTTCATCTTCTTCTAGCTTTGACCGAAAAGAAAAAAAAAAGAAAAAGGTTTAGCTCCATTCGGCCATCCTTGAGTTTGATTAAGGTAAGTGTTTAGCCCGATTTTTAATAATTTTTACATTTTTATATCTGTGTTATGTGTTTGAGCATGTATTAAAATATCGTAGACTAATTTGTCTATTTGGATGTTTAATTTTAGAAAAGGATTAAATTGCATAAGTGGGAAAAGTAGCCATTTATTTAATTAAGTTGACTTCTTAAGTATAAGTACTTAAATGCCAAATTTACCTTTAAATGGTATAGTGGACGGTAACATGACTTTATAATATATATTATATGTTTATTTTATTTGTTAAATCATGATAATGATATAATATACATTATATACATATTATAATAAAAACAAAAAGGAGATAAAGGATTGCATGTTCATCATTTTTCTTGCTCTCTTGGCTGAAAATAACAAAAGAAAAAGACAAGAAAAACCAAGCAAGGGTTCGGCACTCATTAAGCAAAATTAAGTGAGTTTTAGCTTTAGATTTTCGATGATTTTTGTATTTTTGATATGGTTGTTTACTCTACTATCAAGCCCATGTATTAATTTTGTGTATTGCTGATGTATGTGAGATATGCCATTGATGATATATTGAGTTTTGTGATGATTTTTGGTATTAAATGAAAGAGTTGTGCTAGATGAACATATTTTATTCTTGAGTTTTTAATGGATTTTAGTTAATTAAGGTTAATTTGTGAAAATATTATTTTGAAGGGTTAAATTGTGAAATTTATGAGAAATATGGACTTATAAAGTCCCTAGGAAAATTTGGCTCTAAGGAATAGTAGCCAAATTTTGTGTAATTTGTGAGTTATGTATTAGGGACTAAATTGTAAAAATTGTAAATGTTAGGGGTAAAATGGTAATTGGCATAATTATGTGATTTTGGATTAAATTGAATGAGAATAAATTTGAATGATCTCAATTTGGAACTATTTAGATCAAGAACAAAAGGAAACAGGATTGGATCAGGGAAAGGCAAAGTTGAACGAATAGCCGGAAAACCTTAATCCGACAATTTTTGAGGTAAGTTTTAAACAATTGGATTAAATTGAATTTTATTCTATATTATGCGCATATGTTAAATGATTTTAGGTATGTTAATTATCATAGTGCCCAATGTGTGTTAATGAATTTAGCATTAGTTGGTCAAATGTAAGACTTGGTATTTGTATCAGTGAACTTTGATTAGTTGAGTTGTTTGAATATGTATGTATGAAATATGAGATGGTTATATGTAAGGATGATATGAGAGATGATTATTTTAAAATGGCTGATATAAGTTTTTATGTATGATAAGGGTGTCGAATGTAATAGTGAGTATCAGAATAAATGAATTATTTGTAAGCCTTTAATTATACGAGTATATGTGAATAAATATTAGAACATATGTGTATTTCATAATGAAGAGAAACTGGATTGATGGCACTATGCGTGGGAGCTTATATACCAAGCATTGTGTGTGCGAGATCGGTTGTCAGGGCACTATGTGTGTGAGCTTATATACCGAACACTGTGTGTGCGAGATCGGTTATTGAGGCACTATGTGTGAGAGCTTATATACCGAGCACTATGTGTGCGAAATCAGTCGTATGGCACTATGTGTGCGGGAAATAAGTAACGGCACTAAGTGTGCGATACGTTACAGAAGCTAGGCACTAAGTGTGCGGAATGCCAAAGTAACGACACTATGTGTGCGATACGTTACCGAATCTTGATAACAAGTATACAGGTTTGATGTTTCTCTTGAAAGATTCCTATTATTAATGTTGATAAGGATATTAAAATGTTAAAATATAAAGTCACATGATATGTACAGGTAGTTACGGTTGGAAAGGAAAATAACCTAGAGGTATGTATTATATATAACGACTTATGATTGATGGTAGCTTGTAATGTAAGATGAAATTTGGTGAGTAAAAGATGCATATACTGGTTATTTTATTTTGTAAAGGTGGTGTATGGGTATATATATATTACATGCGTATAATGTTGTTATGAAATCTATTTTTGTATATTTAATTTTTCGGCAAGGAATTTATAAGTGAAATAATTTATTTGAATCATGACAAAGCTTATATGTGTATTAAATTCTTAAAACTTACTAAGCTATGAAAGCTTACTTTATATTTGGTTGTGTTACGTATTGTAGATTTCTTTTTTATGTTCATATCGCGCTCGAGGATCATCGTCGAAGCTCATCACACTATCGTCGAAATTTTTGGTATCTCTTTTGTGTATAAACTTAAGGTCTATGGCATGTATAGGCTAAATCATTTTTGAATTGACTCAAATGATGTTTAAGTGAATGTATATAAATGCCATACGAAAATGGCTTAATATGTAGGTTTAAGTTGATCAAATACACTTGCGTTGGTTGAATATATTTGACTTGTTGGTTATGTATGTGCATATTCGGACATGATATAATTTGGTTTTAGTATGTGTGATTTATGAGATTAAGTTATGAATATTATCAATAGGTTTAAGTAAATTTTATATTTGACTTATAAGCTCAACTTTAAGGTAGTTCCATATTATGTTTTGTGCATTATTTGAGTTTTGGTTTTAGTTGAGTAAAGCCTATAATACATTGTGGATAGTGGATAAACCTTGCTTATTTCGCATGTATCTATTAAGGTAATTCATGAAAGAATAGGATTAATTTATATGCATGGAATAAATAGGTTTGATGATCTAATGATCCAATGGAATTATATTCGATTGTAAATATTCGATTAAGTAATTGTTTTAATTGGTGTTTATATTTATCTTAGATTGTTATATATGTTCATATTCGGTTATGAGGACTTAATAAGAGTATAATATAGTTGTAAATACTTGGTCATGCATGCGATAGAATATGTGTGGTCTATTAATTGATAAAAGTTGAATAGAGTCTAACTTATGTATATATGTATTCGGTTATGCTATTCAAAAAGACCAAAGGGATAGTATTGAGTTATTTGTATGGAATTGTATCTCCGAATGATGCACATGGTATTACATTGAGATGATTTTTAGTTGTGACATAATAAATTAATTATGTATTTACCTTGTATTAAGATTTTATTGAATGAGTTGATGATGTAAAAGTATACTGACTTGTATTTGGTCAAGTAATGCCTCGTAACCATAATCTAGCGACGGACACGGACTTGGGATGTTACATTTTATTGGTATCAGAACTACAGTTTAGTCGGTTCTCAGACTAACGTAGCGCATGTGAGTCTAGCTATACATGCCATATTTTATAATGTGATAGTGTGATGACTTCTGACAATGAAATGTGTTTATTTCATCTATATAGTAAATGGATCTTGATCCTAAGCGAGCTTCAACTAATGATGTCGAGAGCGTGGCACTGCTTCCGCGTAAGGGACCACGCCGGAGGAATCTCGACCAGCTGCGAATAATTGAGATGGGGGGCTAAATAAGCCTTCTATAACATGATGAATGATTGGTTCAACAAGATATTCGAGCCAATGGGCATTCAACAACCCACGAATCGTAACACTTCCTTGTAGTACCGATAATACCCCCGATCATTAATCCTAAAAGATCAAGCAAGCCTCCAGTTGATCGAATTAGAAAACACGGGGCTCAAGAGTTTAGGGCTGAAGATGATGATGATGTTGAGTGAGCTGAATTTTGGCTCGATAATACTATTCGTGTTTTTGATGAGTTAGCATGTACATCGATGAGTGCCTGAAGTGTGTCATATCATTATGACGGGATTCTGCCTACTATTGGTGGAATACTCTCATATCAGTTGTTCCAAAGGAACGAGTTACCTGGGACTTCTTTCAGACGGAGTTCCGTAAGAAATACATCAGTTAGTGATTTATAGACTCCAAACGCAAGGAATTTTTTAGCTTACAGGTCGTATGACCGTATCTAAATACGAGCACAAGTTTGTGAGGCTTAGTCGCTATGCTCGTGAGTGTGTTTCATCTAAGGCTGCTATGTTCGGAGATTCGAAGAAGGATTAAACGAAGATATAAAATTTCTGGTTGGCATCCTTGAAATAAACGAGTTCATAGTACTTGTTGAGCGAGCTTGTAAAGCTGAAGAGCTAAGGAAAGAAAAGCGGAAAGCCGAGTGTGAAGCTAGAAACTTTCAAAAGAGATCTGTGGGTAAATTTCCTCAAGTGTCAACAAAGAAGTTTAAGAATGATAGTAGCCGGTCCAAACCTAACACAGGAATCTCTATATGAGAACGAACACCAGTGAGTTCTAGAGCTATATTGATTACTAGTGTTGGCAATACCCGACTGAATAAGCCCGAGTGTCAACAGTGTGGTAGACGGCAATTTGGTGAATGTTGGGGTAAATCTATTAATCGCACTTGTTACAAGTGTGGTTCGCAGGACCATTTTATTCTGGATTGCCCGGAGATAGTTAAAAAGGGTATTGCTCAGAGTGCAAGATCGAGTAGCACTATAGCTAGAGGTAGAGCATCTCGTAATTTGGGAGGTAGGAGTGGCACTCAGAGGGGGACTTCAGATGCGGCTATTCGATCAGAGGCCTGTGTGCCAGCTAGAGCTTATGCCATTCGTGCTAGAGAGGAGGCTTCATCTCCAGATGTCATCATCGTATCCAACAAGACTCTACCTGTTGAGTCTACTGAGTTTGTGATTTGGGTTTTGAACCCCCTAGGTTAGTGCGTGCTAGTTGATAGAGTGTGCAAGAATTGCCCTTTAATGATTTGAGACTTGTGTTTTCCAGCCAATCTGATGTTGCTATCATTTGATGAGTTCGATATTATCCTCGGTATGGATTGATTAACCATATACGATGCAATAGTTAATTGTAGACGAAATACTATTGATTTGAGGTGTCAGAATAACGAGATAATTCAAATTGAATCTGCGAATTTGAATGGGTTATCAGCTATAATATCATCGATGTTGGCTCGGCAGTATTTGAGAAAGGGTTGCGAAGCTTATCTTGCATATGTGATTGACAGCAAAGTAACAAAAAGAAGATTGAATCTGTACCGATTTTTTATGAGTATCCAGATGTGTTCCCGAAGGAATTACCGAGATTGCCTCCTGTTCGGGAGGTAGAGTTTAGTATTGAGCTAGTGCCAAGGACAGCTCCGATTTCGATAGCTCCGTATATAATAGCACTGACTGAATTAAAAGAGTTAAAAGCTCAGTTGCAAGAATTGACAGATAGAGGTTTTGCTAGACTGAGTTTCTCACCCTGGGGTGCGCCAGTCTTATTTGTGAAAAAGAATAACGGAACTTTGAGAATGTGCATCGATTATTGACAACTTAATAAAGTGACTGTAAAGAATAAATATCTGTTGCCATGTATCGATGATTTATTTGATCAGCTTAAGGAAGCTTCGGTATTTTTCAAAATTGATCTGAGGTCAGGTTACTATCAGCTGCGAGTTAGAGACTCGGATGTTTCAAAGACTATTTTTTGGACAAGATATGGCCATTACGAGTTCCTAGTGATGCCGTTTGGACTCACTACTGCCCCAGCTGTTTTCATGGATCTGATGAATCGAGTATTCAGACCGTATCTAGATCGGTTTGTGGTTGTATTCATAAATGACATTCTGATCTACTCGTGACGAAACCAAGCATGCCGAGCATTTGAGATTTGTGCTACAGATTTTGCGTGATAAGCAGTTGTACGCGAAATCCAGCAAATGTGAGTTTTCGTTGAATGAAGTTAGCTTCCTGAGGCATGTTGTTTCAGCATCGGGTATTCGAGTTGACCCGAGTAAAGTTTCGGTTATACTTGATTGGAAACCTCTGCGGACTGTTTCTGAGGTTCGTTGCTTTTTGGGACTTGCCGGATACTATAGATGTTTTGTGAAAGGGTTTCTATGATTACAGCCCCGATGACAAAGCTATTACAGAAAAATGTTAAATTCGAGTGGTCAGAAAGATGTCAGAAGAGTTTTAATCAGCTTAAAACCTTGCTAACTAAAGCTCCAGTGCTTGTTCAGCCAGAGTCGGGTATGAAATTCGTTATTTTCAGCGATGCATCCTTAAATGGGCTGGGTTGTGTTTTGATGCAGGAGGGCAAAGTTGTAGCTTACGCCTCGAGACAATTGAAGTCGCACGAAAAGAACTATCCGATACACGACCTTGAGTTGGCCGCCATAGTTTTTGCTTTGAAAATATGGCGTCATTATCTACTCGGTGAAAAATGTCATGTCTATTGGGATCACAAGAGTCTAAAATATTTAATGATTCAGAAGGATCTGAATTTGAGACAACGACGATGGTTGGAGTTATTGAAAGATTACGAGCTCGTGATTGATTATCACCCGGGGAAAGCTAATGTGGTGGCTGATGCACTTAGCCGAAAGTCATTATTTGCTTTGCGTGCAATGAATGTGGATATAGCTATGACTGATGATGGTGTGATTATAGCAAAATTGAAAGTGAGACCACTGTTCGTACAACAGATTTGCGAAGCTCAAGAGGTTGATAATGACTTAATAGCAAAAAGGAGTCCGTAACACCCCTTGCCCGGGTTCTACGCAGGAACCAGGCCCGAGGCATTACCGTACTAAAACTTCATGATGCCACTTAGGCTTATTGTGACTACTCACTTAAGACACCTTTACAACTTTGTTTTTGACTTACGAAGTCTCACCCATATTCCCGAGGACTCTCGAGACTATCACGGAGCTTTTTCTATTCTTAAATTTTTCTCTTTTATTCTGGGTTCACACGCCCGTGCATGTTGAAACACGCCCGTGTGTAGACACACACATGCCTATGTCCCCAAACTATGCTTAAAACTTGAGCATTCTGCCAAATGCTCCACGGCCAAGGCACACGTCCGTGTTAGTTCAGGGGCACGCCCGTGTATCTCTAAGGCACCCTCGTGTCCAATGCCCGTGGGGAGCTACTGACTTAATCCATACGGCTTGGGCACACGCCCATGCTCAAACCGTGTGTCTTACACGGCTCATGCACACGGCCGTGGGATTCACCCGTGGTCTATTCTTTCTAATAATAATAAGGTGTAGAGTATGCCTTTGCCTAGACACGCCTGCAGTGTGTCTAACCTTGTGGGCACTTAGAGGCTATTTACTAAGCCTTCTTACCACTCTCAAATGCATGCATACATATACTAATCCAATAAAGTCTCAAATCATCAACTAGAACACATGAACTTATACATTTGATTCATGAAAATAAGGTTTTCCTCCCATATAATTACAACAACACAAGCCATCATTAATGGCCTTACACAATTAAGCACCTTTAACCACAACTTAATCAACCTTAAGTTCTAGCCCTATACATGCCATAACCCAGTAGGACTTGATACCTCATACCAACGATTTGCACGATAGTGTGAAAACATCTCCGACGATCTCCAACCCGAGCTAGCTAAAGAAACCTATAAGAGATGAGAAAAGAAGAGGAGTAAGCAATAACGCTTAGTAAGTTCATCTGCATAAATTGACAAATAGTGATATTCATTGAATATCCATGACTACAAGTTATTATAATAAGCTTTTCTCATGAGCTCACGGTTACTTACTCAACCATTGTTGAAACTTACTCATTCAATATTTTACCACACTCTTACCCTATTACCAGCCAACTGCTCGTACTGGATAGCATTCATTCCTGCACTGATCACCATTTAATCACATGAAACCATACATCATCCATCTAAATAAGTTACTCATACCACTAATCTCTCATTGGTTTTGCTCTTCGCCCACGATTGAATCTCTAATAGGGTGGTATCGCACACCGCCCACCATTCATTAATACTCACGGTGATTCCGCACTTAGCTCACCAATCATTTCTAAGCGATGGTATCACACACAACCCATCGATTATGATATAGTTGATGGTAACGCACATAGCCCATCAACAGCCATCAATGAGGTGCATTTGCACAAGCTCACCGTTACTATACAATTACAAATTCAAATGTTCATCCGTGAACATCCTCACTTACTATCATTCATACTTGACTTTCTACGATACTCATTCACATTCACGCAGTACAACAATAAATCTATCTTATGCAACTAAGGTGCATTAATAACACATATCCCACTAGGAGTTCATCAAATATTGAATTCATCTCAATTCAGTTCTAACACTAACTTCTACTTCTCGTGGTACAACCACCTACATTCAAATTGTTAAATAACTCTCTTGAGTCTCATACACATAATTCTCATCGACATCATACCCTCAATAGGGTCTTTCACAAATAAACTTATCGATGACATGTCCTTGTCATGATCTTATACGAACTCCTATCATCTGAGTTTCTCTTGCTATGCTAATCTAAAACTTTTACCATCATCATTTCTCACGTTAACAGGGACATCTCTATCGAATTCATTAACTCTATTCAATTTACTCGAAATCCCATCACACAACGCGAAACTTGAAATTTCACTTCTTGTACGAGAATCATCACCAACTTCCTCCTCAAGGTACCCAAATAAGGCTACGAGGAGACAAAATAATATCAATTTAAGAAGATCTCGATAAACATACACCTCAGGCTTCCTACTCACTTGAGTCAATAGCCTAGGCTAACTTTCTATTGTTCATAACATTGTATAATCAATACAATCGTTAAAGCATTCGGACATACTTTCTTACAATTACCTTTATTAATCACCTACCGTGCCACGCATTGCACTCCTCTCTTCATGACTCGTTCACAAATGCGTATTTCTACCCATTCACATGGCTTTAGTAAAATTTTCATTTCTACTTCTAAACTCATCTATGTGTCCCATTAATCACTAGGGATAATCAAAGACGCATATTCATCGTCATTCATATAGGTACGAAACCAATGCCACATCCCCGATGTGGTCTTATATGGAGTCAACTCTACATGCCAATGCCATATCCCGAATATGGTCTTATAGGGGTTCATCATATATTGAATTCATCTCAATTCAGTTCTAACACTAACTTGTACTTCTCGTGGTACAACCACCTACATTCAAATTGTTAAATAACTCTCTTGAGTCTCATACACATAATTCTCATCGACATCATACCCCCAATAGAGTCTTTCACAGATAAACTTATCGATGATATGTCCTTGTCATGATCTTATATGAACTCCTACACCAATACCATATTCCAATATGGTCTTACTCGAGACTTTAACCATCATCATAGCATTTCATATACATTTTCCGTTACTCTTAAATTTAATTCTCTTGACATCTCATCAAGGATGTTTCATACATTCACAGTGAAAATCTACCTTCCATACAACATTGGAATATTAAATTATCTCATACATAGTCGCAACAATCGTACATGAACTTACCTCGTTGTCAAAATAACCGAAAAGGACTATTTGCCCACATTTCTCTTTTCATCCGTTCTAGGTCCGAAACTCGTTTTATTTGATCTAGAACAATGAAATTTACTGATTTAATCACTTATAAATCATAATATATCGTAATCTACACTCTAGGCAAAAATGACTATTTTGCCCCTATACTTTGGCAAAATTATGATTTTACCCCTAGGCTCGTAAATAAATTTTCATCTCAATTTCTTGTTAAACAAGCCTAGCTGAACATTTAATCCTCTTACAACTATCTCCAGTTGCAACTATTTCATATCTTAATGAACAAATTACAACCTTTGCATAATAACCCATTTTAGGTATTTTCCATGAAAATCCTTTCACAAAAGTTGTTTCTCATCATCCTATCATTCATTTTCTTCCATAAAAACTCATCAAACAACATATACTCTCTAATGGCAAGTCCCTAGACTCTCAACCATATTGTAAAATAGTCCCCTCATTAGCTAGCTTAAGCTTTGGGGATCACAAAAGTACAATTTTCTTCAAGAAAAATGATCAAAATCACTTACTAGGGAGGATGATTGCTTGCTGAAATTTTAAGCTTCAAAACCCCCTTGTTGCTGCTCATTTTAGGTGGAGAAGAAGAGAGAAAAAGATGATATCTTTTTCCTTTCTTTATTTTATTATAAAACATCAATTTCAACCCACCAACTTTGACCAAAAATTAAAACTCTTGTCCCCTCTTGTCTACATGGCCGGCCATCATATTCAAGATGGTCTAATTGCTCTTTAAAACCCTCCAATTAATATTTCATGGCTATTTGGTACCTTTAGCATATAGAATGGAACTTTTGCACTTTATGCGATTTAGTCCATTTTCGCGATTTAGCACGAAATCGCTAAAATTAAAACACCAAAACTTTCATACATCTTTATAAACATGTTATAACACATAATACAACATGAAAATAATTTTATCTTTTCTCAGTTTAGTGATTTTGAGATCACTGTTCTGACTAGACCCTAAATCGGGCTGTTACAAAGTCAATGTGGTTCGAGAACTGAGTCAGATTTTCAGTTAGATACTGCGGGATGTCTACGGTTTAAGAATCGGATATGTGTGCCTAAGAACCCTGAGTTGATTCGAATGATTTGTGATGAAGCTCATAATAGTAGATTGTCGATTCATCTGGGTAGTATGAAGATGTATAATGACCTAAGGCAGCATTTTTGGTGGCATGGTATGAAACGAGATATTTCAGATCGATAGAAGTCGTATGTGGACTTGAAACGTAAAGATTAGAGTTTCAAGTGGGGGACCGAGTTTTTTTGAAAGTCTCGCAGTGGAAAAAGATATACTTAACCAAATATGCATATGTATAAACCCATTCACAACAACCATTGCAAACCATCATCAAAGATATTAAATCAATCAAAAGAGGATAAGTCCTTTTCGCATGGCTATTAATTACATACATAGGTCCTTAATTCATATTCAACCTTTTTCTATGCTATACATGTCATATGTTCATAATTAACATAGCTAAAATACCAAAGAAAATTATCGATAGTGTGATAGTCCTGTTGACGATCTCCGAGCTCGTAACGTATCCAAAATCTATAAAACAGAAATAGACAGAGAAATACAAAGTAAGCTATTTAAGCTTAATAAGTCAATAGCAAAGTAATATCAACCAACTTAGCAAAATCAAATATACAAGGTTATATCAAATAATAAATTATACACAATCACAAATAAATACTCAAATTTCAATATCAATTTCACACAATATACCCTTTGGCCGAATACACATAGTAGAAAACTTATACATAGTTCACTTGTTTACACATTAACCTCTGTACAATGAAATAAATATATAACTTACCTTTCATTTCTTAACACAATTTATATACGTACCTGAGTTCTTTTAGTTCAAATATCACATTGGCCGTCACTTACACATGCCCGTTGAACCATTCGGAATTAAAGAGGATACGTGGATAGTCGAAAGCCCTACAATGCCAACGTCTCATACGTAGTCTTACATGTAATCACATATCGATGCCACTGTCTCAGACAGGGTCTTACACGAATCAAATATGATGGTAATGTCCCAGACATGGTCTTACACGTAAACACAAATCGATGCCAACATCCCAGACGTGGTCTTACACGAAAACACATATCGGATATCTTATGTCATGACATATGTATCCTATCTATTCCTAAGGTTCGTACGGGGCTTACGGACGTCAAATCTCGGTCGAATCAAAGCTCGAAAGTTAGCCAAATCACAATACCCACATTCAGCCATAGCATAAATAAATTCAAATAATTCATTTTGATACATAACAAATACATATCCATAGTTATATCAACATTTAAATGCTTATTGACTTACCTCGGATGTCGTCGACTGTTAAATCAGCTATTTGACCACTTTTGTCTTTTCCCGGTCCAAATCCGATTTATTTAATTCTTGATCTAAACATATTCAAATTAAGCTTATTTAAACACCATTACATTCAATTTAGCCTAAAAACACATAAATGGGCAAATTACAATTTTTCACCTAACATTTCACACTTTTTAGAATTTAATCCTTTTTGTACAAAACACAAAATACACAAAATTTGACTACACCATACAAGGGCCGAATATTCCTAGTCCTCATACAAGTCCATACATTTCATTTATTTCACATTTTAGTCCCTCAAAAATTTATTTTTGCAATTTAGTCTAAATTACTCAAATTCATCAAAAATTCAAAAACAAAACTTGTAAATCTAACACATATATTTCATATTTCATCATCAAACAACAAAAACCACAAGGAATCATCAATGGCAAAACACAAAATCATCATCACAAACAAAAATTAAGACATGAGTTTTGTACATCTCTTAGCAACGATCTCAAAAACGTAAAAATTATCAAAAACCGAAACCGAAACATACCTTAATCAAGCTAAATAGGTGCTGAATGCCTCCAACTTTTCTATTTTCTTTTTCTTTTCTCTATTCGGTGATGAAAAAAAAATGAGAACATGGCTTTTAATTTGTTATCTTTTAATATATATTAACTTATTATATTACTTATTTATCCTTTTATATTTAATAATTTTAACGTATAAATTAAGGTCATTTTAGACCATATGCCGTCCACTATAATTAAAATGGGCTATTTTCCCTTTAAGGACCTAATATTAAAAAGCCATTAGTAAATTAGCACTTACACATTAATTAGCAAATTTTATATTTTACGCAATTAAATCCTTTTATTTAATCGGACACTTCAACGACGAAATTAAAACACGAAAATTTAACACAAGCAAATTCACACATAATAAACACTGAAAATAATTTTAAAATATTTTTGAACTCGGATTTGTGGTCCCAGAACCACTTTTCCGATTAGGGTCAAAATCGGGCTGTTACATAATTTATGTGAATTTAGCATTTTATTCAATTTAGTCCCTAAAATTGATACTAGTATAACTTTCACAATTAACCTCCAATTTTTATACCGATTTCACTCTAGGCCTAATTTAAATACCTATTTTTCATTTCCCACCAAAAATTCAAAATTTGTGCAATTTAATCCCTATTGTACAAATTCAATTGATTTTACAATTTAGTCATTTACCAATACTAAGCTTCAAATTTATCAAATTAGTCCTTAAATCTCTAACTATTTAATAATGGTAACATTCTCAATCTTTAACAGTATCGAAAACTACTATATGGGTCGACTAACTTATGCTTCTAAGTTTATGAAAACATAAAAATTACCAAAAAAAAAAAAAACTAAATTAAACTAACCAAATTGAAACTTGAAAAATTGAAGCACTAGCCGTCAGTTCTTCTTTTTCCCCTTAATATTCGGTGTTTGCATGAGAGAATGGTTGAAAATGTTCTGTTTATTGCCTATTAAATGTATTTTATTCTAATGGCTTTTTATTTTAATTATTAACTAATGTTTTATAATAAAACATGTACTATACTAAGTTAACCGGCCATATATTCTTATGTTTAAGGTTTATTTTCCATTTAAGTCCTTTATACTAAGTTCTAATTATAAATTTTAATAATTTATACTTTTATCACTTACACAATTTAGTTTTGTACATTAATTAAACTTTTATTCAATAAAATTACTAGACCGAAATTTAATTCACTTCTAAAATAACTCCGTAAATATTTAATAATAATATTTATGAGTCGATTAATGAAAATGAGGTTCCAATACCTCAATTTTCAAAATCACTAACTTTAGAATCGATATACTTTTACCTTGTCAAACTTTTCAAATAACTAAAATTATTAGGCCAAATTTCAGTATAATATCTGTAATACCCTTGTAAATATTAATAAATAATATTCATTGACTTTATCATCTGAAAACAAAATTTTGAAACCATCATTTTCGATTCCATTGACTTTCAAGTTGTTATATATCGTACCTCATTTTAAGCTTTAATTTAGTGTTTGTTTCTAGATTGTTTGCTTTAAAGAGTGGTTGAATCAAAATATTTAAAAAATGATATGCCTTATTTAAGATGTAAAAAAAATAAGTGTTAGAAAAAAAGAATAAAAACATATGATAGTATTTAAACTCTAGTTACGGAATTAAAACATTCTAGTGAAAGTATATTGAATACTACTATTCATTAATATGTTAATATCTGAATATAAATGTTATGAATACCTCGCTCATTCATATTTCACCATTTTTACCATACCATGGTACAATTTCTCCAACCATGACCTCGCAAAAGCAACACTTTGTCAAGGCCAATTTCCATAAATATATGTATGCATAACAAGTGAAACCTTTTTTTTTTTTTTATTTAGCCAATGACAAGTGTTAGATCCTTTCTTATATGGCTTATATGTGAGATTTTGTTTAGTCTATCGCTATTATCTAGAAGATTTTGTGCTCCTTAAATGGTCAATCATAATGAGATTTGCACCATAAACATGTCAAGACCTAAGATTATAATATAATCTCCTCGCCTATAAATATTCATCTTTAACTTTGAGAATGCGACGATATTTCTTCTACTACTCTTTCTTCATAAAACTAAAACACCTTAAACTTATAATTTCACTTAGTGCAACTCTCAACATACTTCTTGGCATCATCTATTCCTCTTACCTCTATTTTCCCTCAATAATAAACCATATAAATTGTCATTTGGATATCTATTTGATAAATTGAAAACTCTCATTTATTTAAAGATTTCCATTAGGTCATTCAAATAAAAAAAATTGAAATATGTATTGAATTTTGAAAGAGCAAAAGTCAAACTCTTATCCAAATGAAAAATATACTGAAATGTTGATTGGATCTTAGCTCAACTAGCATTAGCATTGGCGTCAATGCAGGAGGACGTGGATTATTGAAGCGCATTATCCTCCTATTTATGGATTGGAGAGGGACTATAAGTAGTTTCAAACATTATGTAATGGCTAAATTCAAGATTATCCTCCTATTTATAGATTGGAGATGATAGGATTTATAAGTAGTTTCAAACATTATGTAATTTTTTGAAGTTTTAGAGTTTTGAATATAGCATATGATGAATAAAATGATGAATTAGTGGTTTAATTGAAAGAATTTGAAGTTAGAATTGGATAAAGGACTTAATTGTAAAACAAGCTATAACAAAACTGTTTTGGACAGCAGCAGTAGAGTAAGTTTGAAAATCACTAAAATTCGTAGAAGTGGAATTAGAAGTTGAATGAGATATGAAATTAAAGCTTATTGAGTCTATTTTCATATGAAAGAAACATGGAAAGCAAAGGAATTCTGTAATTTGAGATATTTATATTTTTGTAAGACTGGTTCAGAATGAATTCAGGTTCCCCTGTTTTAACTTTATAAAATCATTAAAATTGGATAAAAATAATTATGGGATTAAATTTATATGTTTAGAATTCTTAATGAGTCTAGTTTCAATAGAAATAAACGAGAACATCATCTGAATCTTGTATAAAGAGATAATTAATTTTTAGTGAATAAGGGTCAGAACTGTTAGACAGCAGAACAGGGGTGACTTTGATGAATAAACTGTACTAATTGGCTAGGCCAAAATTCTGGAAATTTTATGGTATGAAGACATGTGAATCTAGTTTCAGAGAAAATTAACGGTTCCTTATTTGGAGCTCTGTAGCTCGAGAAATAAATAATTTAGTGACTGTGACTCAAGTAGACAGCATTGAATAAACTAAAAATAATAATAGAATTATAGAAAATGCTACATGTGAACATGAAATGTATTGAATTGATGATTGAATTTATTTATTTAGATCCGGAAAACTCAAATCTGAAGCTAGATCGAGGGAAGGAAAAGTCCGGATTAGTAGATTTTATATCTGAACTAGTATCGAGGTAAGTTCATGTAACTTGAATTATCTTCTTAAATGCTTGAAATGTATGTTATTGATGTGAATATGATTTCAATGTTCATTGTATGAAAGTTGATGAAACATTGATATATTTGATAAAAAGTGGAAGAAATCCGGTTGAATGAAAGGAAAATTGATGGATCTCTAAAAAGAATTGACGGTAAAAAAGGATCTAGCCGGACGGGTGATCCTATCTGATATAGCCCTCCCGAAGAATATGTGGAAAATGGATTTAGCCGGACGGGTAATCCAAATTAGGGTCTGAATTTAGCTTGGACTGGTAATTCAGATCCAAGCTCATTAGAGTAATTGTCGTTGCAGGATTTAGCTTTGACCGGTAATCCCGACAATACTCTATGAGTTTATATTCTGTGATTTGCTTTGGTGGTAATCCCTTTGTAAAGATGAGGTTCATGGAGTGTGCTCTCCGAAATGAAAATGTGCGCATATGAATATGAATTGACGGACCGGATTTGTACACTAAAGTGTACCTCGAAAATCCATCAAATTCGAGTAATTTAACGGGATAAATATGGAAAAATAACAAGGAAATGGAAATCTTGACATTGATGAGCTCATCAATCATGGCGTGTATACTATTGATAGATGAAAATTAATGGACTAACTTGGATGTTGAGTTTGTGAATTACTAGGAAATAATGCATTGAGTGAGTATACGAATGTTTATTGCTTATATTGATTATACTAGGTAAGTATAATTCTTGTTACATGGGCTTACTAAGCACAAAGTGCTTACCCTATTTCCTTTTTCCTGTTTTGTAGTGTTAAGAGCTGGAGGTCGGATCGGTGGGAGACTCATCACACTATCAACCCCAGATTTCGGTATTTTAAGAAACTTATTTTGGAAATGAATGGCATGTATAAGCTAATAAGATAAATGTTAGTATGAAATGAATGTAAGGTCACCATTGGTATGGCTTATCTCATTAAAGTTATCTTATAAATATGCATGAATTTTATTTTGAAAATATGATGAATTAGAATGGTTTTGGTTTCAAAAAAATAAAAAATAAAAAATAAAAAAAAATAAATATAATCAAAATTTATAATAAAATTATTAAAAAATACTAAAATATTCTAAGGTTATAATTTTCAAGTTAAAAATAAGGATTCAACTATTTGGTGTCACTAAAATTTTCATCTTCTTCCTTTTTGGCTCTAAAAAGAAATTAATTCAATAAAAATCATTTTTTAATATTTGCTATTGAGTAGTTGACTGAGACAATAAGTGACATTAGATCAAAGGAAAAATATTTATTATATTATATTAAAATTATAAAATAAAAGGTATACTAATTTTTTAATCCTCCAACTTTATAAAAAAGTTAGTTTAGCATTTCGTTTAATTTTTATTTTTTTAATTTTTTAATTTATATTTTTATCAAATCACTTAAAAATAGATAGAAAATTTAGCGTATACACATGAACTATCACATTTATAAGTTATAACACGTCAAGTATTTAATTAAAATTTTAAAATATAAAAAGTATTATAAATATATTTTAGAATTTTAATGTTTTAATATTTAAAATGGTTTTATAATTTTTTGAATTTTTAAATTTAAAAATTAATTAAATATTAACGTGTTATCCACGTAGCAATTCAATATATGCAACATCAATAAAATTAGTTAACGTTAACTTTTATTTATTTTGAGGTGATTTAACAAAAAATACAAGTTTAAAATTTAAAAAAAAGTGAAAAATTAGATGAATGACTAAAATGTCTTTTTCAGTAAAATTAGAGAACCAAATAAATTATTATGTCAAAAAAAAGATAAAATATTATTTAATGTAAAAATCATTTTTTAAAATTTCTATTTCAAAAACATTTAACCTTTATCTACATCAATTACAATGACATAGGCAGAATAATTGGGCCAACTTGACCATCTTGAATCCATTATTTACTGACATCAAGTCAGTGTAGACTGAATTTTTTTATTCATGGCCGAAGCCCACGCGACTGACGTTCTCCTTTTTATAGCAATTTTCCGACATCGGATACTGAGCCGCAAAGGCCATTCACGGGAGTTAAATAAAACAAAAAAACCAGCCCCCCCCTCCCCCCCTTTCTTTCGCAGTAGAAAGAGAGAGAACTGCAATGCTCGTAACAATGTCTAAACTTCGCAGCATGCAAACTAGCCACTACCATTTCAAGCCACTTTACTTCATTGCTTTCAGTTTCCTTTGATATTAGAAATTGCAACAATATTGAAACTGAAATGCAAACGATCATATTGATATTAGAAATTTGTTGTAACAGAGGATGTCTTGTTTAATATTTACTAATAGGAAAATTTCAATGTGGGGTATTCCTGAGTGCCTAAAATGTACTTGAATTCCCTGATATTTTGGAAATGCTAACTTTTTATGTTGTTTCATGCCTATTATGTTTAGAATGTTTGAATGGGTGGGATAAGGTAGTTTACTTTGATTGTTTCCTGAACAATTTTCCATTTTACTCAACGTGTGGCAACAAAATTTCATACATTGCCATGATTCTGTTGGTTCTGGTGAATGTCTCAAATCTAAAATCCTTCTTATTTCGCTGATATATGAACCGTCCAATCTCGCACACCTTTCTGCTGCATCAACTCCATTGCTTAGTGGGATCAAGGTAGTTTCTTACAGGCTTTACCTTCATTACCAAGGTATCGTAGATGTAATTCTGTGCCTCAAGCATCAAAGGATGCTCAATACAGTTTTCACTATCTTCCATGATTGAGAAGCCCAGACGGTGGTGGAGGGCTTTAGCATGCCTTGCTAAGGAAAGAATGACCTCATGTTTTAGATTTCATGTGTTGATGGGCGTGTTACTGGGGATTCCCTTGCAGGTATGCCACTTGGACTCTATGGGGGTAAGTTCAGAATGCACTTTTGGGAGACCTATGCCATATGTGCACTTGCTGCTATGTACGCTGACATTCTACTTGTTTATGAAATTCTGAAGCTGCATATATCCATATTCCGTATAAATAGAGGAAAACTGAGAGCTCAAACTTTTCTATATTTTCATCATGTGTTGTTTCTTTTCCATGGGAAACTTTCCAAGCAGAAATGAATGTTTTAGGTTGAATATTGCCTTGGGTCGGCTTTTGTAATATATAGGAATCTTTTAAGTTTTATCTGGTGTTGGATATCCATCCAAGCACCTTGTCCCTATTTTCCTTCCTCTTACCCCTCCAAGTGGGCCTGCATTCCCCTCCCTTTCTTTAGTTAATGATGATTATGTGAACAATGTTTTAAGTTTTGGATAACATTAGTGCTATCCTGATTACCCCCTTCCAATAATTGTGATCCTTTCTGATAAATATTACTATAATTCATGGTAATGTTTTTTTATATGTTTAATGTTGGAACCTGTTATTTTGTCTATTTGCTTTCAATCTAATGGTTCCTACATGTAATCATAGCTCTCTGCATTTATCCTGGAGAAACACATCATGGTTGTTTTTCATTTTTGTATTATTTTTCATTGCCAACTTGGCTTTCGGAAGTCAAATCCCTCTTTTTTTATATGGCCCCCCAATCAAAAAAAAATTATAGACCTGCAACTGACATGGTAAATAAAATGATGTTTATGCTTGTTTTTTACTCGGATCTTTAGATGATAAAAGCGAAAAATTCGATTTTATTTAGGAATCAATGGTAGGGTATATTCTTTTGTTCTTTTGGTTTGGCAATCAGTAGGATTGCCATTAACAACCTAGGAAGTTCAATGTTGGCAAAATATTGCTATCAAAAGGAAGCTCTAGATATCAATAGATTATAGCTAAATTGACATCTTTTTCTGCTTGAATCCCAAGTGAAATGAGCATGGAAGACTTTGTGGCTTACTTTTTACCTTTTCTCTTAAGTTCCATTGCATAGATACAAGTCATCATAACTTGAATCCTTCTCTGAAGCAGCAACAGGGAAAAGATCAAGTTCCTGTCCTGAACAGCTTCTAACCAAGCCAGAGTTCCTGAAATGCTTTTCCTAGTGAATCTAAAATATTTCCTTTTCTTTAATTGCAATCCCCGTGACTATTGAACTCCGGGTTTAGATCAGTTAGCTCATTAAGAGGTGGAATTCAACTAGTAGTATTGGGGTTCGAATTCGACCCCTTAAACCTGTGTTTGTGTTTTTAAATGATTCCATGAAGCCTGCCATACAACTTGCAACCGGATCATTTGATATGATGAAACTGTGACCTAGCTAAACTTTGGATGAAATTAGCACTCTGTTCCTGCATTGCACTCAATTATTTGGATTTGTTTAAGATATGTAGGTGGGAATGTCATTTTAGTCCTACATCATCTTTTGGCTGTTCCTTTCATATTAATTGCCCTACCATCAAAAGCAAAAGCAAAAGCAAAACAAAATAGAAAGGGCTTAAAATATATGAACCGACTGCCCATTTATTGTTGATTGAATGTCTATAATCAAAGCAAACAGGAAAAAGTAACTGCTGAGGAATTAAATAAACCAGCAGCAGCAAAAGCTAGCAGGTTAAAATCATGACGGACTATGCCTTTTGGAAAAGGAATGATGATAATTGGGCTTATAAATCTGAGGTCACATCTTCGAAAATAAATTTAAAAAGAAAAATCAATTCTAGAAAGATGAATGTAATTAGATAATTCTGGATGTAATCATGCTTTGCTGGCCTGTCTTCCTCTTCTAATTTGGAATGTGTGTTTTCCCACCGCAAAAAGTAAAACATATCAAAGTCACCATCGCTTATGTCTTGCTCTAACCTGCAAATATGACCCAAGTATTAATAAATGTGCAAAAAATTTCATTTTTTCAATAAATTTGAATAATTCAATTCATATCAATTTTAAAAATAAATATTTAAAGATAATTATTCGCGTTATTAATATTTTCTTATCAAGTGGTATAATAATAAATTAATCTTTCAAAGTTTACCGATTTTGTCCTTTATATATATATATTTAAAATTAAAGTTTTTTACATATTTTTTGAATTTTTTAAATTTTTATTAAGTTTAAATTGATAAAATATATAAACATTAAACAGAAAAATATTAATTATCATGAATAATTATTTTTAGTTCGTTTAAATTATTTCAATTAATTTTTACAAACGGAAGTAGTACTTTTGCATTTAAACAAATGAAAACGATTCCATCTCTTCAAATGGAACCCAATTTATTAATGCCCTTGCTTTTAATTCTAGCATGCAATCAGATGCAACAAAGCCGCCAAGATGAGCTAATTGAACTTAAATGAGAAATTTTTAGGTTGGATGAACTTAAAGGAATTATGTGTTCCCTTTTTCTTTCCTTAATTCTTACATAAATCTAACCTAAATTCACCCACTTTCTTGGCTGTCTTTTGGTGGCTCCAATTTAGTTGGTATAATCATAAATGTCCACTAGCATTTCATGCAACATAAAAATAAAAAGCAACAATATATCCTATTTATAGGTAGACATCCAATCCATAAACGTGAGTATATTTAAATCCCTTTGGCTACTTAATTAGTTCAACCCAAACCCATGTATGTATATTCACTTCAGTTCTTGTTTTCCTTCCCTTATACCTTTTTTTAATGCCAATAAACTCTCCTTATATACAACTTTGTTGCTTAGATTATTATAGAAAAATTATTGACGTGGAAAAGTTACAACATTTGCATGTAAAAATATTCATCTGAAGAAATGCATGGTAGATAGAAATTCAAGCTATCAACATTTTATACGTGAAAACTAAGTTTTTCGGTTTATATTAATTAAAACCTTGGATTTTATTTATTTATTTATGAAAGATGGATTTCAAAAGATATAAAACGTATGATTAACTAAGTTAGGTTAGATGCATGATTATTATACATAATAAAAGCCCTCGTTTTTGGTTTTTTGCTCCCTTTCATTTTAGTTCATAATTAATATGGCATCAATTTAAACACGCATGTGATTTAAGTTGTATAAAAAAATTGATGGCGGAAGCAGATTAACCGGTTCAGTCGGCCCTTCAAGTAATATTTTGTATAGTGGAAAAATAAATGAGAGGGACAAGAAAAGAGAAATATTATCACCTGCATACAAGAAAAGAAAATATAAATTATTAACATTTGGAAGGAAGGAAAAGAGTCCTAACAGGTGAAGGAATTTTTTATATATAAAAACGTAGGAGACGATAATACATACATCCAGAAAACCCGTCAAACATCAAACCCTATTTTTTTTTTTTATCTCAATCCCCATTTACAACAAGAAAATTGAAAATAAAAAATTGCATCCCCTGCCAAGCAGCTTTCACTTGCTGCTTGCCAATTCTCTCACAATCATCATCCCTTACATCATCTTCCTAGACCTATAGCTGCCAATAACACTAATATTTCATTAAATTAATTAACCATAACAATAATATTACTACCCTCGTTTTATAAGTAAACGAGGGATGATGGTGGTGAGGATTATTATGGATCAGTAGTACTGGAACATGTCTGGAGAGGCCATGATGGGTTGGTTAAGGTAAGGTAGATTGAAAGGGTTGGTGAAACCGTGGTCACAAGTACTTGTTTCAAAGCACATATCAGTTTCGTACACCAACTCACTGGCGCTCAAGGTGTTGAGATAACTGACGACTTGATTCAGATAGTCGAGACTTTGACTCAGTTCCATCATCTGAGCCCTCAGAACCGAGTTCTCAGCCTGAATGTTGAGATAGTGGTGGGTGGTGAAGTTGATGCTGTTCAGGATTTGGTTGTTTTCTTTGCTGAGCTGAGCCACTTGGGCCACTAATTCATCCAAGTGCTGCTGTTTCCTCATCCTGGATCTTCTTGCCGATTCCCTGTTAGATTCCTTTCTCTTTCTTTTTCTTTGGTCCATCATGTTCTGCTGGTGCAGGTCCTCTTCAGACCCAGAGTTCTGAAGCTGCGAGGAGCTTGGGGAATTGGAGTTTCCACTGGACGAAGCCATGTTAATATTTTTACACCAAACTCACTGCTAAAACTTCAAATATAGATTGCTAATATTTCAGGATAATCTAACCTCAAAGGCGACTGGACACCTATACTAGCTACAGATAATTATATATAAATAGTAAAAAAAATAAGCAATTACAAAATGGTTATTTATGAAAAAACATAGAACCAGTAGAGGAAGATAACTGAGAAAGATTGAACGAGATGGGTCCTGCGTCTGAGGGAGGAATTTATCATAAAACCGGATCGGAGGATTTCACTGACAACTGGAGACATGAGTCTCAAGCATCAACCACAACAATTTACGCAGCATCAAGATTTACAGCAAAAAAAAAAAACCTTCTTGGCAGAATAATATCAACAAAAAAAACCAAGATATTTCTTTCTCTTCGTGCAGGAAGATAGAGTTTTGACTTAATGGATTTTTGGTATAGACTCTAGAATCTAGACTGGAGTTCAACAACCAAAAATCCCCGATATAAAAGCAAACACCCTCAAAAGGGATGTGATTAGAACAGAGGAAGCTGAGGAAAACTGGGGAAAACAAGAACTAAAAGCAGCAGCAGAACCTCAGCTCAAAGAGAGAAGAAAGAGAGAGAGCGGAAGTGGAAGAGGCTGTTGAGAATATTGATACGGTAATTTATAGAAGGAAATTATTGAAAATGAGTAAATTAAAAAATAATTTAAAAAAGAGCATTGTAGAACCTTCTTGTTTGGGAGTTGTTGGTGGAAGATGAGACGAAATTTACCCCACCCCCGACTTAGACTGCATCACCCAATACATGCTAATTTTTTTGTTCTCCTATTTGCCTCTCTTTTCTTTCGCTTGTAATTGTAATATAATCTCGTTCTTAACTAAAATATATCAAGACCATTATTATATATTAGCTGTTCTAATAGTAATTAAAATATTTTAAAATAATTTGAGTCATTGTTTAAAATAAAATTATTTTTAACGAGTAAAATCTAAATACGAATGCAGTGATTATGCTGAGTTTATTATGTGTAAGGTTAGTTATACAATTATATTATGATTCGTGAGATCCGTCAATCTCAAGGTGAGAATTTTCACAATCGGGGTGGTTAAAGCTTAATACGGATAGTAAAGTTGACGTAAGATTTTGCTGGGGTTTAGTGAGAAACCATAAAGAATATTAGATGCTTGGGTATAGTTGAAATTTGGGAATTAACTTGATGTTAGAAACTGAACTTCATGAGATTGTAGATGGACCCAATTGGCATGGAAGTAAGGGGTGCGTCGTTTAGTTATTAAGAATGATAGTGAAACGACGGTGGATTTAATACCTAAGAATGAGAGAGGGAGAAACTCTTGGTTGAAGTTAAAAATCTATAATTGGGTAGCGAATGATTAATATATTATGCTTCAATTTGTACCGAGAACAACAAATATGGCAGCTGACGCTATAACTAAGGAGATTAGGAGGCATACAATAAGAGTTCTTTTCTTTGCTGATCCCTTGTGGTAGTGCAAGATGTGATCATAAAATATAAGTGCTAACCTAAGTCTATTTTTAATTTTTCTGTTGAACCTTTTAGTACTTTTTATAACCAAAAAAAAATATTTATATTAGTATTTTCTTTATCAAACTTTTATCGCTGGGATCATAATTTTTTTGTTGTTTTGATAGATTTTATTATTGACATTTATATTTAAATTATATACTTTAATTTGATTAATTTTAACTCTAATAATTTTTAAATTTTGTTTTTATTAATAAAAAAACATGGCACCTGATTCGTAAATTCTGGATTTAGTGCTTAAAAAAAACAATCATCACAACCAATTGGAATACAATCTGACCAACCTTTTGGCATTCAAAACTAAAAGCAGCTCCATGCGCATAAAATGAGCTCCCAATAATGGTGTTAAAGCCTAGGCTGTAACACAAAGTAACCATCAAAGTTTTGACTTTTTTTGGCTACAGGTTTTACTTTGAAGTGAAAACAGATAGAAACAAATAATAACATCCCAGAAAGCTTAATTAAAAATGAACTTCCATTTTAGGCCTTATATGGTATGGTATTAACTAACAACAGATTGGACCACAAACCCAAATTAAAGCATATGGCCCCAGCCTTAATTGCATGCCAGTAGTGCGTAGGGCAATGATACTAAAAACAGTTTTTATTCTGATATGTTTTCTAACAGGAAATATCACAAGCAAAAGCAATTAAAATATATCACCCCATTCCAATAGTGGTAATAGTTAAAAAACTTGTTAATTGTTTCTTAGACCCCGTTATAGTGTTATTGTGCAATTCCTGGTTCCATTCTTTGCAAATGTGACAAGATTTGTTTTTTTTTTCTTTTTTATTACTATCAGAAAGGTGAATTTCATTACAGATTAGTCATGTTGATGTGATAGCTATGGGCTATGGGTTTGGTTTAATCTGCCTAAAACCTACTCTTCCATCTGCCCAACCTTCACATGGATACAAGAGATCCACAGAAAAAATATGCAAAAGGAATGTGGTGAACCATTTGTAGAGACTTAATGCTACTTATTTATATTTATTCGAAGAATTTGTATAAAATAATATTATTTTAATTATAAAAATTAAAAAAATTACTCATATTAAATACATATAAATATAAACACTTAATTCCCGTGGTCCGGATAATATAACTGCTGGCCTGGCCAACAGAAACTCAGATCAGGGTACTTGTGTCGGAAGCGCAATGATGCAGCCATAAACTTCTACTTTTATACATGTTTAAACATGAAATCAAGGTTTGACTTTTATCTAGATAGAAAAAGAATGAAGATGAACCCCCAAAAAAAAAAAAAAAAACTATGAACTATCAATGTTATAAATACATTTTAATTGATGAAGCAGTTGGACCCAAAAAAAACCCATCATGGGTGAAGCACATATACTTGAGAATATTCCATCAGCTAAAACTCTAAACTTTGCCTAATTGATGTTATCAGGTTTTCCCTTTCTGTTACTATAGTTGAGCCCATGTCAGACTGATAATGACCACTTCCAATCCCATGTTTTACTTTACTTACCCCCCAAAAAAGAACACCAAAATTTATTTTATTTTTACCAAATGCTTACACACACAATGAAAGACTAAAAGGGGAACACGAAAGTTCTTTGATGCTTACCCTGTTTTGGTTTATAGCCATGATAATGCAATACACACTAATCCAACACCATGTTCCTGTATGTAACAGATACATGTTTCGGTATGCAGTTTACAATGAGGGGGGTGTAATTACCAAAAATTAATAAATTAATCACAGTTGGATTTCATTTTTGAGATAATCTGTTAAGATCCACATGATCTTTTAATACTAATATTGGTTTGCGGACAAAACCATGAAACATGTTGATAGCTGAAACAGCTGATGGAATCACTATGCTAAAGGCGACCAAAAACAGTTAAACCACTGATCTTGGGTGAGGCCCCGTGGAAGACAGTGGTAGAGTACGTATAGTATCTCTAACAGGAGGGTGGGGCGCAAAATAACAGTAAATATAATAAAATTTTATGTACTCTATCATGGATGAGCTGATGGTTGGTGACGGTACTACGAAGTGAGTCGGGCTGAACTAATAATTTAAGTAAAAATATAGTTTCAAATATATATATCAACCGACTGAATTCAAAAACGATGATATATCTCTAAGAGGTTGAAAAAGCGAAAGGAATATTGTTACATTCTTTTCTATTTACAAAATTATTGTTGGATTAGAGCATCACCTATGAATCATGGTTACGTGAAAATTTGATAGATGTAGGAACTCATATGTGATCATTAAGTATGGGGCCAATATAAACGAATTTAGGACTATAGGTTACCACTGATTTAGTTAATTAAGCTGGTAAATTCTCTAGTTATTATATAATAAATATTAGCCAAATTTGACCTTTCCCTCCATCATTCATTCGTTTAGTCGTTAAGGATATGGGGCCTCGTACCTTATCAATTAAGATTCGATATCGTAAAAAGTATTTTAAGAAAAAGATTTAAATTAAAAAATAGATTTATATTTTATATTAGGTTAATAAATGAGATAATAAAAGATTAAGCGAAGTGAAATTATTTTGATGATATCTGATTGATTAATGATGTATAGAAATTGCATATTATTAGATGGGTCCATGGAAAACTAAAACTTAACTTATTTGGGTTCAGTTAAAATACAGAAAATGGAAAAACCTGCAACAGATTCAAGATTCAGGAAGTGTTGTAAAAAGAAGGACATTGAATACTTTTTCTAATTTCTTCCTCCAAGAAAACTTTAGATTCTGAATGTTTAGTAGTTGGACATAAACTTGTGATTCCTCTTTACAATTTGTAAGGTAAACGTTGATTTTGTATGAGTAAAAGAGACAAATAAATTTAATTACTTCCATGGCCAATCAGACATTACTACTTTCAATTTTCTTTATTTTAACAATCTTCTTCATCAATTGGCAAACGATATCAGGCAGAGAATAGAGAGCAGCAGAATTAAATTAATAATAATATATGGTCGGTTTTTGTAGGGTCAAGACCAAGAGGCTAGTCTATTTCAGCTTTTCCGAAAGGATCCCCAAACATACTCGGTCAATTTCGATTTTCCATGCACATTATTTTCTCATGTTCCACTTTTATTTTTATTTTTATTTTCTCCTTTCTTTTTCCCTCGGCTTATAGCTTTCAACATCAACAACTTGCATGGTTTGGTTTCAGAGCTTCCTTTTCGCCTATTACCTGACAATACGCAATTACAGATACCTAAAACACATATACGATATATTTAGCGTTTATAGATAAGAGAAATTATCCGGCAGTGGATAATTTCTATTTAACAAACTATACCCAAATCCCTGAAACAGGATTTAGAAAGTTGTTCTTCAACCTTGGCTGCTTAACCAACAAGGAGGTGGTCTCTCAGCTTTGGACAAGTCATCTCTGCTGGCTGGGTCGCTTTGTTGGACTAGTGTATAGCTAAAAAACCAGGCTAAGTATAAATTCACATGCTACTTTATACGAACAAAGCGAAAAAAAGAAAAGAAAGCAGCCATCTCATCAAACCTAAAAATCTAGACCAGCCACCATCAAATTTGATCATCTTTACGGCTCCAAATTACAAAACTCCCTCAAAAAGAAAAAGCAGATGACCGCTCACGCTATATCGTGCATGGGAGAAATAGTTAAACAGTGAGGTGAAGCTGTCATGTCACTTATTCTTGGTCCAGTTTCGTACCAACTTCATGTCTGCTACATATATTTTATCTTTTTATCCAACTCTGGAATCTTGAATGAATCTGCCTTCACTGTGAAGGCAAGCCTCAAAATGATATTACAGCGTATTATATATATATATATATATATGTTAATGTCACAAACCAACATGGAGACAATTATTTGAGAATAGTTCTAATTTTGCACTTGCCCCAAAACGGGAGAAGTAAACTTGGAGTTTCAACAATTCCGTGCTTCTAAAAGCATGCTTTCTTAGAGAAATAATCATGATTATCTACATGAAAAGCATATTCGAAGAACCTGGTCATAGTGGGAATGGAACCCAAAAATCAACTCCCTTTTGTTTACTTGTAATTTAAAATGTCATTAAAAAATACATATTTTTCTGTAAGGAGAACCACATTCAAAGTGTGCTTCATTGATATTATGCTTTAATATATATATATATATAACAGTTGAAAATTCACATTTGAGAAAAAAAAAAAAAGGAACTGAATTCATACATTACTTGCTACAGTCAAGTTGGCAATTGAAAACCCAAAAAGACATATCAATGTAGTGTAACTGCTATTTTCTTTAATCATAAAAACAACTAGGGCATGTGAACATTACTTAAAAGAAAAAAAGGGTTGGAGAAGCTGACACAGAATCCATCAACTTTAACCTTTGCACAGTTCAATCTTATCACATCTATCTCTCATTCATTTTGACCAATAACTTCCTATCTCTCCCCCAAGAAGATATTGGGTTCATATGGTTCACCAGAGGCTACTACCCTTTTTCCTTCAATGGAAAAAAGCATCTGTCATTTGAGTTGCTTCTGGTAGCACCACTACTATACAAAACGTAAACAAATTGCCAAACGAATATCATCATATCAATCAATTAGATGCTTTTTAATGGTTTGATATTTTACTTAATTCAGCTCTTCCAAGTGGCAAACAAAAGCACACGGGAACTAATTCTTTCAAGCAAAAATGAAATATATAGCTGAGGGATAATTTCTTTTTCTTTTCCTTCCCCTTCGTGTAAAACAACTCAAAAGTCAATGAATTTATGTTAGAGTCAATCCCCTACATGTTTTTTGGGTTTCCAAGCTTTTAGCATAATCTGCCAAGTTTTTACATTAATTTCCAAAGAAGAGTGGGATTATTACACGTGATCTATTCTCTTTCCGACACCTATTTCACTGCACTTAATTTTTATGACAAACTTCATAAGATGTGCCCCCCACCAACCCATAAGAAAAAAAGGGTGGCCATTGGGTTAAAGAAAGGAGCCAACTTGTAAGTTGGAAGGTTTGCCCCTGCTGCAATGCCGTTAAAGCAGCGAATGATAAACTAAAACAATAGAAAGCTGAATCATCCACTTGAAAAGCCAAACCACGACAGGAAGCGGGGTGTGGGAAAGAGACCAGCAAATCAAATGTGGACCCCCCCCGACTCCTCCTAATGGCTTTTTTTTTTTTCAAATATGCGGCAAAACCAAATATTCTTTTTGGGTGAGAATTTGAGTTATATGCTTTTTATGAGGGCTAAATTATTAAAAAATATTATTTTTTAAAATTTACGAAAAATGACATTTTCTAATTATTTATCGGAATGGGCTATTTTTCTCGAAAGCGCATCCACGTCAGTGTGATTTCAGGGGATGCAGTAGAAAAACACATCCTTGAGGGCGCGCTTTGCCGATGTGGCAAAAACGCTCCCTCAGTGACGCGTTTTGCCTACTTCCAACAGCCATATTTTTTTTGACCGTAACTATAAAACTCTCCTTTCATTTTTCACACAAAGGTCCTTACTCAATTTTCTCTCAAATTTCTCTCAACTTTCTCTCAAATTCATCTTAAATTTCTCTCAATTCCTCTAAAATTCCTTTCAATTTTCACAAAAGTCCTTTAATTTTTACAAAAAAGCACTGTTTAAAAGTTTTTGAATTAGTTTTTTAAATTTAAAAATATTTAATCGTATTAGCAATTGCCGAAAAATTAATTCGTCTCGACAATAAACACATCTCCATCGATCAAATGACAATAGTAAGTTATAATTTTCATTTTTCAATACTATTTAATATTTTTTAGGTTTACACAATTTTAATTAAATTTTATTTATAATTTTTTAAACAGTCTGTAGATCGGGTGTTGCAATGCTATATTCGCAATATGCCTGGTCCGCCATCGCCGTTGATCGAGAATTAACTATGGGAAGCGAATTTTTGGCACGTGGCGACGATAGGCCGGGGGTGCAAGTTGGACCCAAAGCTAATCAATGCGTTGATAGAGAGGTGGAGACCTGAGACGCATACTTTCCATCTTCTATGTGGAGAGTGTACTATCACTCTGGAAGACGTGCAGTTGCAATTGAGATTGCAGGTGGATGGGTACGTAGTCACCAAGTTCGCAACTTCTGGTGATTGGGGAGCCGTATGCTACGAGCTTTTGGGTGCTGTAACACCCCTAACCTGAAAACCGTCACCAAAATAGGATTAAGAGGCATTACCGAACAATAGAATCATTTCACATCACGTTCACGACACAAAGTCAATCGTCATCAAACACATTTGAATACAATCATAGAGTCCCTTAAATGAGTCATCAAGACCCTAAGCATGCCTATAAACCAGTCGGGACTAAATTGAAACACATAAGTAATTTCATGAAAATTTGGAACTTTTCTAAAATACAGGGGACACACGGCCGTGGGGGTAGGCCGTGCCTCACCCACGGCTACTTGACACTCTAGTGTGTCCTCCCCATGATAGTATACTACCAAAATCAACACGGTCACCAAGCACGCTCGTGTGCTAAGGCCATGTACTACTAGATCACATACTGCCATTTTTCACACAGCCATCAAGCACACCCGTGTCGAGGCTGTGTGCAATTTAAGCCACATTCTGCCAATTTACCCACGGTCTTAGGCATGCCCGTTTGCCTCAATCGTGTGTCATCATAGGCCATTTTACAAGGCCATTATGCCACCCACTTAGGGTCTTCCTACAAGCATATATATATATCCACACATACCTTGCATATAAGGCAACCAAAACATACCAAATTGACCATTCAATTTTTACACTCAATACCAATTCCAATCATGATGATTCCAAAGAACTAAACTCATATCATTACAAGCATAATCCATTCAATAGCTCACTCAAAACTTAGCCATTTCATAAGCTTCCAACTTACCAAGATATGCATCATATATCACATTCATTCAAGCATATTACCAAATTAAACTTTCCAAAACACATGGCTAAGTTCACTTCCAAAAACATATACACATATCTAGTCTATACATGCTATATTTAGCTATATACATTTCCAAAAGGGTACCAAAATAAGTTTTTGTAGTGTGATGATGATCCTTGACAATCCCGAGCCTTCAGTAGCTTCGACGACCTATAAAATAGAGAAAACACACACAGAGAGTAAGCTTTCCAAAAGCTTAGTAAGTCATATACAAATAAACATATTGGCACATATATCGATCACTTAGCAACTATCACATATATATAACTTGGTTCGTAAACTTATGGCCACATTTGCCACATTCAACATTTCAAGATTCACATTTTCATTTTCAATAATACTTTTCTTCATATCAAAGTCATATAGGTACTTACCTTTTATGCACACTTAATGTACATTCAACATACCTGAAACGGATAATCATTCACTTATTTGCTCACAGCTCGTATTTACGATTTGGTTTACAGACTTGCCCGTTGAACCTTTAGGAATCTAGTAGGATACTCGAAAAGCTCGGAATAGTCGTACAATGCCAACATCCCAGACGAGGTCTTACATGCACTCAGATATCAATGCCAACGTCCCAGACAGAGTCTTACATGAATCAATACGATGCCGAAGTCCCAGACATGGTCTTACACGTAAAGCTCATATCGATGCTAACGTCCTAGACGTGGTTTTACACATTAAGCTTTTATAGATACCTACGTCCCAGACGAGGTCTTACACAAATCTTAAATCAACGCCAACGTCCCAGACATGGTCTTACATGATAAAACAAAACAGATACCTATGTCATGACATAGCTAATCCTATCTATTCTTAGTTTCGTAACATCTCAAAGACTTATCTCAGATTTCATTCACCTAACATCTCATAGACATTCATTATCATTGATAGTCACATGAATCTATTCAATTCAATACAAATACATTTATTTGCATAGTGACTTACCTAGGATTTGGTTTATCGAACGGAAATGGCTACTCGGTTATTTTCGCTTTCCCGCGATCTAAGTCCATTTTCCTCGGTTCTTGATCTAAACATATTAAGAATTTATCCTTTTATTCACTATTTCATTCAATTAAATCCATAGACACACATTTAGGGCTATTTGCAAATTAACCCTCATATTTGCACACTTTAACAATTTAGTCCATTTTTCACAAAACATCAAATTCACAAAATCCACACACACATGCTTGGCCGAACCTCTCTATGAACTATATAAGCCCAAATATTTCATCAAATTTTCAATTTAGTCCCTCAAATTACTATTTTCTCAATTTAGCACTATCTAGCTAAATTCATCAAAACTTCAAAAACAAAATATGTTCATCTAACACATGTCTTTCTTTTAACAACAAAACTCATCATAAAGCTTACTAATTCATCTATGGAACAACTCACAAATATCATCAATTCTTCAAATTACAACATGGCTTGATAGTAGACTAAGCAACAATCTCAAAAACATAAAAATCATCAAAATCTAAAGCCAAAACATACCTAAATTAAGCCAAAATATGTGCCAAATGTGAAGAGAGCTCAAACCCTTGTTCTTTTTCTCTTATTCGGTCATCAAAATAAAGATGAATATGGCTTTTTCAATTGATTTTTTTTATTAGCCTTTATTTAATCAAATTACTCATTTAACCCTTCCATAATAATTCAAACAAACATACATTAAGGGCACATTTGTCCTTTGTTCACCCACTAACTAAATAGTGGTCTTATTGCCTCATAAGGCCTTTTCTTTTAAAAGCCATAACACCTTGATACTTAACAAATATCATGCAACTTTCACATTCAATGCATTTCAATCCTTTTGTCAAATTAAACACGCAAACAGACAAATTTGCTTACGAAAATTTACCACATGCTAATTCACATATCAACGGCATAGAAAATAATATTAAAATATTATACAGACTCGAATTTGTGGTCCCAAAACCACTGTTCGACTAGGGTATAAATCGGACTGTTGCAGGTGCTATTCCGGATAACATTAACGGAGGTCGGATCAAGATGGGCTAGTTACAAGACACATTCCGAGTCGGATAATGATTCGACTGAATTAGAAAGAATACGGTATGCTCGGGCATACATTCTTGAGATGATTGGAGGCTATCTGATGTCAGACTTGTCACGAAACCTCGTACATCTAAGATGGCTGTTGAAACTCGTTGATTTTAGAGCAGCCGGTGAATTGAGTTGGCGGTCTGTCGTGCTAGCAAAATTGTATCGGGAGATGTGCGGGGCAACGCGACCGAATAAAGCCAAAATCAGAGGTTGTCTATCACTACTGCAATCATGGACACAGTTTCACTTTCCATTTTTACGTCATCGAGTGGACCACCCATATACATTTCCACTCATAACGAGGTAAATTTAATATTAGATTTTACAATTATTACGTAGATTTAAAATATAATTGTATGCTAAAAATTTATTTAATTAGGTGGAACCATTCAGTGAGTTATGTTGGAATACCTACCTCGCTTGAAGATATACGACTTCTATTAGACCAACGGTCGAAAGTACAAGTATTAAATAAAATATATTTTCATAATAAAATAGTCATTTCATATTTAGTATTTAGTATTATGTATATAACTAATATTTTTATCATGTTAATAGAGTTTCAATGGACACCATACGAGGATTCGTTTATTCGAGCAGTAATTCTGGATGAATTCTTTCAAAATCCGAACATTTGGCATGTGAAGGTCCCATTAGTCAACTATGCCACCGTGGAGATGCACTAGTCAGATCGGGTTCTGCGTCAATTTGGATTCTGACAACCGATTCCCGTAGCACCTGAGGTGCTCGATGATAAGCACAAAGTTGAGTACTTACGGCAGTTGCATACGGATTGGCCAAGATTTTGGTCAGCATATATCGAATTGTGGGAAAATCGATATGATTATATACCTACTCGGGAACTGATCATCATTCCTGAGTTAGCGTGCGTGCCGGAATACATGCTATGGTTTAGGATCTATGGCAAGTCGTATTTATTGTTAGAAGAGGAGAGGCGACGGCAACTTCATGTACAAAGGGAATGATAGACGGGACCATCAACAACGCCGGTACAATCATCGGGTCCATCAACAATGCCACACAGTCACCGGGCCCAACACTTCAGCCGATGACACCCACATCACAGTCTTTTCAGATTATGCCAGGTGGGTATCCTAGCCCTTATATGTATCCTAGCCCTTATATGTTTCCATTTCCCAGTCCTATGGCAGGTTGGAATGCATGGCCCAGTTCGAGTCCGTTCCCGACTACTCCGACTGGCAAGCCGATCTGTAGGCCGCCGTCGTATGAGGGATCGCACGAGGCGCCGTCGGGGAGCTCTTCTTTTTACCAATCTCTTTCGCCTTATGGAATTCAGACACCTCCGCCATGGGTGATGCAAACACCTTCGCAGTCATTATTTTATCAAGGTGGGTCATCCTCCCAACACCCACAACTGCACCCACGGAGGAACCAGAATCCCTTTGAGCAACCACAACCTGCTGGAAGCTAGAACAAGAAGGAATCCAGTAGCACAGAATCGCTTAACCACCCCATATGGCATTGATTCCGATGGCACCAACATTATTTTTTAATATATTTGTATAAACTTTTTATATTATTTCATTTAATAAAATAAAAGTTGTTTTTAATATTTCAATTGTAATTTAATTTTTATATTTTTAATAAAATAAAAGTTACTTTTTATTTTTTATTGTAATTTATTTTATATTTTTATAAAATAAAAGTTATTTTAATATCCTAATTGTAATTTAATTTCTATATTTTAATAAAATAAAAGTTGTTTTATTTTTTATTGTAATTTATTTTATATTTTTATAAAATAAAAGTTATTTTAATATCCTAATTGTAATTTAATTTTATATTTTAATAAAATAAAAGTTGTTTTTTATATTTTATATTAGTTTTTTTAAATTTAAAAATATTGAATCGTATTAGCAATGGCCGGAGAATTAATTTGTCTCGACAATAAATACATCTCCGTCGATCAAATGACAATGGTAAGTTATAATTTTAATTTTTCAATACTATTTAATATTTTTTAAGTTTACGCAATTTTAATTAAATTTTATTTATAATTTTTTAAACAGTCTGTAGATCGGGTGTTGCAATGCTATTTTCGCAATATGTCTGGTTCGCCATCGCCGTTGATCGAGAGTTACCTGCGGGAAGCGGGTTCTTGGCACGTGGCGACGATAGGCCGGGGGTGCAAGTTGGACCCGAAGCTAATCAGTGCGTTGATAGAGAGGTGGAGATCCGAGACTCACACTTTTCATCTTCCATGCGGAGAGTGTACTATCACTCTGGAAGACGTGCAGTTGCAATTGGGATTGCCGGTGGATGGGTACGTAGTCACTAGGTTCGTAACTTCTGGTGATTGGGGAGCCGTATGCTACGAGCTTTAGATGCTATTCCGGATAACATTAACGGAGGTCGGATTGAGATGGGCTAGTTACAAGACACATTCCCGAAGTCGGATAATGATTCGACTAAATTAGAAAGAATACGGTATGCTCGGGCATACATTTTTGAGATGATTGGAGGCTATCTGATACCGGACTTGTCAACCTCGTACATCTGAGATGGCTGCTGAAACTCGTTGATTTTAGAGCAGCTGGTGAATTGAGTTGGGGGTCTGTCGTGCTAGCAAAATTGTATTGGGAGATGTGCGGGGCAACGCGACCGAATAAAGCCAAAATCGGAGGTTGTCTATCAATACTACAATCATAGGCACGGTTTCGCTTTCCATTTTCACGTTATCGAGTGGACCACCCATATACATTCCCACTCATAACGAGGTAAATTTAATATTAGATTTTACAATTATTACGTAGATTTAAAATATAATTGTATGCTAAAAATTTATTTAATTAGGTGGAACCATTAGGCGAGTTATGTTGGAATACCTACCTTGCTTGAAGATATAAAGCTTCTATTTGACCAACGGTCGGAAGCACAAGTATTAAATAAAATATATTTTCATAATAAAATAGTTGTTTCGTATTTAGTATTTAGTATTATGTATATAACTACTATTTTTATCATGTTAATATAGTTTCAATGGACACCATACGAGGATTCGCTTATTCGAGCAGTAATTTGGATGAGTTCTTTCAAAATCCGAACATTTGGCATGTGAAGGTCCCATTGGTCAACTATGCCACCATAGAGATACACC
Organism: Gossypium rotundifolium; assembly: GCA_025506655.1. Lineage (NCBI taxonomy): Eukaryota > Viridiplantae > Streptophyta > Magnoliopsida > Malvales > Malvaceae > Gossypium > Gossypium rotundifolium. The sequence goes on along the minus strand of CP106734.1, from coordinate 174,010,397 downwards.
AGTTAGATCGAGTTCTACGTCAATTTGGATTCTGACAACCGATTCCCGTAGCACCTGAGGTGCTCGATAATAAGCACAAAGTCAAGTACTTACGACAGTTGCATACGGATTGGCCAAGATTTTGGTCAACTATATCGAATTGTGGGAAAATTGGTATGATTATATACCTACTCGGGAACCGATCATCATTCCTGAGTTAGCGTGCGTGCCAGAATACATGCTATGATTTAAGATCCATGGCAAGTCGTATTTATTGTCAGAAGAGGAAAGGCGACGATAACTTCGTGTACAAAGGGAATGACGGAGCCCTTTAAATCCAAGGAGAAGAGATGATGAGACGGGACCATCAACAACGCCGGCACAATCACCGGGCCCATCAACAGTGCCCACACAGTCACCGGGCCCAACACATCAGCCGATGACACCTACATCACAGTCTTTTCAGATTATGCCAGGTGCGTATCCTAGCCCTTATATGTATCCTAACCCTTATATGTTTCCATTTCCCAGTCTCATGGCAGGTTGGAATGCATGACCCGGTTCGAGCTTGTTCCCGACTACTCCGATTGGCCAGCTGATCTGTAGGCCGCAGTCTTATGAGGGATCGCACAAGGCACCGTCGGGGAGCTCTTCTTTTTTTCAATCTCCTTCGCCTTATTGAATTCAGATACCTTTGCCATGGGTGATACAAACACCTCCGCAATCATTATTTTATCAAGGTGGGTCATCCTCCCAACACCCACAACTAGACCCCCTGCCGGAGGAACCAGAATCCCCGCCTGAGCAAGCACAACCCTACTGGAAGCCAGAACAAGGAGGAATCCGGTACAGAATGCCACGACCACCCTATGTGGCATTGATTCAACCGGCACCAACATTGATTTTTTAATATATTTGTATAAACTTTTTATATTATTTCATTTAATAAAATAAAATTTGTTTTAATATTTCAATTGTAATTTAATTTTATATTTTTAATAAAATAAAAGTTGTTTTTTATCTTTTATTGTAATATATTTTTATATTTTTATAAAATAAAAGTTGTTTTTAATATCCTAATTGTAATTTAATTTTTTTAATAAAATAAAAGTTGTTTTAATATCCTAATTGTAATTTAATTTTTATATTTTTAATAAAATAAAAGTTGTTTTTATTTTTATTGTAATTTATTTTTATATTTTTATAAAATAAAAGTTATTTTAATATTCTAATTGTAATTTAATTTTTATATTTTTAATAAAATAAAAGTTGTTTTTATTTTTATTGTAATTTGTTTTTATATTTTTATGAAATAAAAGTTGTTTTTAATATCTTAATTGTAATTTAATTTTTATATTTTAATAAAATAAAAGTTGTTTTTTATTTTTATTGTAATTTATTTTTATAAAATAAAAGTTGTTTTAATATCCTAATTGTGATTTAATTTTTATATTTTTAATAAAATAAAAGTTGTTTTTAATATCCTAATTGTATTGGTTCAAGTAAGGACTAAATCGAAAATGTGAGAAAAGTGTTGTGGCTTAATAGTAAATATTCAAAATTTGTGGGGTTAAAATGTATATATGAAAAAACCTTGAAGGGCCAATGGTGTAAATATTTTAAGGGTGGAAGGATCTAGAAACTAAGAAGAAATGGATGAATTAGGACTAAATTGAATAAGTTAAAAAGTATGAGGGGTTAATTTGTAATTTTATCAAGATGGGTGTTGATCCAATGTAGGAGTTTTGAAGGATCGAAAGAGGCGAAATAGTCATTTAGCAAGAAAGATTATTTTGAAGAATAATGATGATGGTGATATTTTAGATTAATTGAATAAATTTTTTTGTTTTGCAACTTAATCCTTCTACAAAAGTTCACCATTTTCATCAAGAAATTAAAACAATTTTCATAGCCACCAAGAGACAAAAATGATAAGGAGACTATCAACTATTCCGATTTGAACATGAGCGAGATGTATGGCTTTGGCTCCTACACCGTCCTCATAACTTCCGTTGGTTGGTTGTTTTTGGATTTCCATATTGTTGCGTATTCTAGTCGAGCAAGGCCGACCCTTTAGTTTGCGACGCAGTTCTCTATCCGGTAACAACTTAAATGGAGCAAGCGATACAGACAGTCACTTACGTTCATCTGTGTAACACCCCTAACCCGTATCCGTCGTCGAATAAGAGTTACGAGGCATTACATAACAACAGTTCAATTCAAACTTTCATATAATCACTAATGTCACTCATGACTTAACATTTAAAATTATACTTTTAATATTCATGTATATCATATAATCATATTATATATTATAGAAAATAATCAAATATGAACATTTAAAACATCATACCATAACCGAAAATGAAATTAATATACATGAACATGATATACAATTAATCATAAAATAACATTCACTTTTGACATTAAATATATACATATATAAAACGATTGGTCAAATATTCATGAAATACTTGAAATACTTAGCACATATCAACCAAATCAACTAAACTATCATATATATATATATATATATATATATATATTACACCATAATTCTTCCATAATCGGATATAACACCTTATACCACATATACATTCAAAGTATCCATTAATAAATTTACTAACAATCAAACTTATTTAACCTTTTAACTAAACACATGTAAAACCAAATTAGAAAAGACAAACAAACCATTTCCAAACATATATTATCTATCACAAACATTTTATACATTCATAGCATATAATGATGAAACCAAAATAAACATATCCATACTTAGCTTAACCATATACAAATATAAAAGTTTAGCCAATTTTGCATGGCTTAAATACATTCAATTCAAAAGATGACATCTAATTAATATTTCCAGCCTATACATACCAAAATTCAAGTTTAATATTTTAAATACCAAAGACAATCGATAGTGTAGTGAACTTTGCTGACAATCACTAAGCCTGTAACTAGGATCCAAAATCTATAAAACAAAGTAAACATAACATACAAAATAAGCTATCATAGCTTAGTAAGCCTTAAGTAAATAAATCAATCCAAATGAACATTCAAACATTTCAAACAATTTAAAATTGTATCATTAACATTAAACAATAGCCCCAAATAAACTATCTAGGCCGAATGTTAATATTTTTATTTAGCATAGCATTATTCACTTCCCATTTCCAAAATATCACTATCTCAATTAGATATAAAATCTCACATGTTTGGCAAAATGATTAAGATCCAAAATATCATCTCATAAATTACTTACTTATAAGGCCAAATACACATCGTTCATTATATTATCACATATGACCGAATATGGAAAATACCATATATATATCATATATGACCGAACATTCAAGTTAAATAAAACATCACATACGGTCAATAATACAAGTTCAATACATCATCATTATATACACATACCTAAATGGCCGAATATACAAGGTCATTATATCAACTTACTTGCTCAATCTCCATATAAATGTGATGACTTATAGATACAGTTAGAGGTGTACATGGGCCAGGTGGCACGGCCGAAATGTGGGAGGGTTTGGGCAAAATATAGGCCCGAAAAATGGGCTTGGACAAAAAAATAAAGCCCGTTTAAAAAATGGGCCGGGCTCGGGTAAGACATTTTTGGTCCGGGCCCTGCCCGAATTCATTAAAGGAAAAAAACTATTTTTAATATTATTTTCTTATTATTTTTCTCCTTATTTTGCTACCATTTTACTATTATGTTTTTATTATTTTGTTGTTATTGTTTAGATATTGTATAAAACTTATTTTATTGTTAATTTTGTTATTATTTTAAAGACATTTGTTAATTTTTTATTATTTTAGAGGCATTTGCTTGTTAAGTTGTATCTATTTTAGTGTTATTTAAGTCTACATATTTTTTAAAATTTATTTTCAATTTGTTGAAAAATATTTATTTTGATTTTTTAGTATTTTTGATATATTATATATATTTAAAATTATATAAAATAATATAAAAAATAATCTGGTGGTAGGAAGAGCTAGGCCCAGGTTTTAGCATTTTTATATGGACCGGGATTGGGCAAAATTTTAGGCCCATTTTTGGGCTGAGCCCAAGAACGGACTTAAATTTTTAGTTGGGCCCGCCCAAACCCGGCCCATGTACACCTATAGATATAGTCTTGAAAATAAATCACCGGTATAAAACCTGCTAGGCATAAGCCTGAATCACACACCAGCACCAAGCCTGCTAGACCCGAGGTCTGATATTTATTCACCGACAATAAGCCTGCTAGGCACTAAGCCCGATCACATTCACCAACACAAGGCTTGCTAGGCCCCAAAGCCCGAATAGCAATACTTTAAAGCTGTCTCACACACATATCATATATCCAACCTTTCATAAACTTCATAATCTTCTTACAAACTTTCAAATATTATAACTCATTCGAACTAAACTTAAACATGTTAATCCTAAAATTAATCACATTCGGCTAACTCAATACAAATTCCATAAATTCCAAATCAGCATATTACTAATATATATATATATATATACAATTTACAAGTTTAATTGCTTAAAGACTTACCTCGGATATCGACGAACGATGAAAATCACCTATTCAACTATTTTCGTTTTTCCCCGATCCAAATCTGATTTCTTTGGTTCTTGATCTAAACATATTCAAATTAAACTCATTTAAACATATTTTCATTCAATTTAGTCCAAAAACACATAAATGGGAAAATTACCATTTTGCCCCTAACATTTCACACTTTTTACAATTTAGCCCCTATTGCACAAAACACAAAATACACAAAATTTGCACACACTATGCTTAGGCCGAATACTAACCATGCTCATACAAGTCTATACATTTCATTTATTTCACATTTTAGTTCCTCAAAAATTTATTTTTGCAATTTAATTCAAATTACTCAAAATCATCAAAAATTTAAAGACAAAACATGTTAATCCTTCACATATCTTTGATATTTCATCATCAAACAAAAAAAAATCACGAGCTATCATCAATGGTAAAACTAAAAATATTCATCAAATTCAAAAATTAAAACATGGGCTTTGTAGTACTCGAAGCAACGATCTCAAAAGTGTAGAAATTATCAAAAACCGAGCTAGATACATACCTTAATCAACTTCCACAATGGCCGAATGCCCTAACTCTTTTCTCTTTTCTTTTTTTGTTTTGTTATTCGGTCATGGAAAGAGAAATAAAACTATGACTTTGTTTTTATGTTCATTTTATTATAATATAACATTATTATATATATTAATATAAATTTTAATTATAACATTTAACATATAAAACATATTATAATGGCATGTTGCCGCCCACTACCCTTAAAAATGGGCCATTTTCCCTTTAAGGACTCCATATTAAAAACCCACTATCAACTAAGCACTTTACACTATAGTTTGTAACTTTTACATTTTACGCGATTAAGTCCTTTTATCTAATCGGACACCTAAACGACAAAATTAAATCACGAAAATTTAACACCAACAAATTCACACATAATAAACACGCAAAAAAAATTTAAAATATTTTTAGACTCGAATTTGTGGTCCCGAAACTACTATTCTGATTAGGGTTAAAATCGGGCTGTTACAACTCTCCCTTCTAAGGATTTTCGTCCCCGAAAATCTTACCGGTGAATAGGTTTGGATAACGTTCTTTCATTGTATCCTATGACTCCCAAGTTGCCTCTTCAACTCGTGCTTTTGCCAAAGTACTTTAACTAACGAAATTTTCTTATTTTTCAATTCTTTTATCTCACGAGCCAGAATACAAATCGGTTCCTCTTCATATGTCATATCAGGTTGAATCTCAACCTCTATCGAGAAAATCACATGTGAAGGGTCGAATCGGTATCTACGGAGCATCGACACATGGAATACATTATGGATCTTTTCTAGCTCAAGTGGCAACTGCAATCTGTAGGCGACCGGCCCGATACGCTTTATGATCTCATATGGCTCGATGAATCTCGGACTCAACTTGCCTTTGCGACCGAATCTAAGTATTTTCTTCCATGGTGAAACTTTAAAAAACACTTGATCTCCAATCTGAAACTCAATATCTTTACGTTTCAAATCTGAATATGACTTTTGACGGTCTGATGCAGCTTTCAAACTATCACGAATTACGACCACTTTTTGTTCAGTTTCTCTAATCAAGTCAACCCCGTGTATCTTATTTTCACTGAGCTCGGTCCAATACAATGGTGTACGACATTTACGACCGTATAAAGCCTCATAGGGTGCCATCTTGATACTAGATTGAAAGCTATTATTATAAGCAAATTCAATTAGAGGTAAGTATTGTTCCCACGTACCTTTGAATTCAAGGATACAACATCTTAACATATCCTCAAGTACCTGAATAATCTGTTCTGACTGACCATCTATCTGCGGATGAAAAGCTGTGCTAAAGTGCAGTTTCGTACCTAAAGCATCTTGTAATTTCTTCCAAAACCGCGATGTGAATCTCAAGTCTCTGTCCGAAACAATAGAAATAGGCACACCATGTAATCTCACAATCTGAGAAACATATAATTCAACCAATCTATCAAGTGAATAATCAATGCAAATTGGAACAAAATGAGTAGTTTTAGTTAATCTATCCACAACAACCCAGATTGCATCTTTCTTGCTCGGTGTCAACGGTAAACCGGATATAAAATCCATCGTGACTCTGTCCCATTTCCACTCAGGTATCATAATCGATTGAAGTAACCCAGAAGGTACCTAATGCTCGGCTTTTACTTGTTGACAGACTAAACATTTCGAAACAAAATCAGATATGTCTCGTTTCATACCAGGCCACCAATAGAACTGTTTCAGATCGTTATACATTTTCGTGCTACCCGGATGAACAAATAATCGACTGCTATGAGCTTCATTCAAAATCATCTAAATCAACTCTGAATTCCTTGGAACACATATTCGATCTTTGAATTTCAAGCAGTCATTCTCATCAATTCGAAACTTAGATTCAGCATTAGATTCACATTGAGCTCGTTTTGCCAACAAATCTTTATTAACTTTTTGGGCATCACCAATTTGTTGAACAAACAACGATCTTACCTTTAATTCAGCTACTATCGAACCATCATCAGACATAATCATATGCTCGGTCATTGTACGTAGAGTAAATAATGAATTTCGGCTTAAAGCATCAGCAACAACATTAGCCTTTCCCGGATGGTAGTCAATCACTAACTCATAATCTTTTATCAGCTCTAACCATCGACGTTGTCTCAAATTCAAATCTTTCTGAGTCATCAAATACTTTAGACTTTTGTGATCAGAATAGATATGGCATTTCTCACCAAACAGATAATGACGCCAAATTTTCAACGCAAACACAATAGTTGCTAGCTCTAAATCGTGTGTTGGATAGTTCTTTTCATGTGGCTTTAGCTGTCTTGAGGCATAAGCTATGACTTTGCCTTCTTACATCAAAACACAACCCAAACCATTCAAAGATGCATCACTATAAATGACAAATTCTTTACCCGATTCAGGCTGAATTAACACTGGAGCTTCGGTCAAAAGAGCTTTCAACTGATCAAAATTTTTTTGACACTTCTCTGACCACTCGAACTTAACATCTTTCGTAATAGTTTTGTCAACGAGGTAGCAATCATAGAGAAACCCTTCACAAACCGTCTGTAGTAACCAGCAAGTCCCAAAAAGCTTCGAACTTCAAAAATATTTTTCGGTGGTTTCCAATTAAGTATAGCCAAAATTTTGCTCGGATCAACCCGAATACCTGATGCTGAAACAACATGACCCAGAAAACTGACTTCACGTAACCAGAACTCACACTTACTAAACTTTGCATACAACTGTTTATCTCGCAAAGTTTGTAGCACAAGCCTTAGATGCTCGGTATGCTCAGTTTCATCTCTAGAGTATATAGAATATCATCTATAAACACTACCACAAATCGATCCAAATACTGTCTGAAAATTCGATTCATTAGATCCATAAAAATAGCAGGTGCATTAGTAAGTCCGAAAGGCATAACCAAAAACTCGTAATGTCCGTACCTCGTCCGGAAGGCAGTTTTTGGCACATCAGAGTCTCGACTCGCAACTGATAATAACCCGATCTCAAATCTATTTTTGAAAACATTGAAGCCCCTTTCAGCTGATCAAACAAGTTGTCAATCCATGGCAACATGCATTTATTCTTTAAAATCACCTTATTTAACCGTCGATAATCAATACACATTTGCATAGTTCTATTTTTCTTTTTCACAAATAGAACTGGCGCACACCAGGGAGAGAAACTCGGTCGTGCAAAACCTCTATCCGTTAACTCTTGCAACTGTGCTTTCAACTCTTTTAATTCAGTAGGTGTCATCCGATACGGAGCTATCGATATCGGAGTCGTCCCCAGTACCAACTCAATACCAAACTCTACCTCTCGGATAGGTGGCAAATCTAGTAATTCTTCAGGAAACACATCCGGATACTCGCACACAACTGATACAAGTTCAATCTTCTTTTCAGTCACTTTACTATCAAGCACATAAGCAAAGTAAATTTCATAACTTTTTCTCACATACTTCGAGCTAACATTGAAGATATTACTGCTGGTAAACCATTCGGATCATTAAACTCAATTCGAATAATCTCATTGTTCTGACATCTCAAATCAATGGTCTTTCTTTTGCAATTAACAACGGCATCGTGTAAAGTCAACCAATCCATACCCAAAATTCTATCAAACTCGTCGAAAGGTAACAACATCAAATCGGCTGGAAAGAATGAATCTCGAATCATCAACGAGAAATTTTTACATATTTTGTCAACCAATACACACCGGCCCAGGGGGTTTGATACTCGAATCACAAACTCAGTAGACTCAACATGTAGAGTATTACTAGATACTAATGTTTCAAACACATAAGAATGAGTCGAACCAGGTTCAATCAATGCAATAACATTAGTATCATAAAGAGTGAAAGTACTAGTAATAACATCTAGGGAAGAAACATCCTCACGAAGCGCGTATAGCATATGCTCTAGCAGGTGCACGAGCCTCAGATCGAACCGCTGTATCTTTTGTTCCTCTCTGACTGCCACCTACATTACCCGAATGCCTGGGTGGTCTGCCTTACACTGACACGTTGCTCGGTCTCGTATTCTGAACAGTGTTTTGTTCTACCAACATCGGGCAATCTCGGATAAAATGATCCTTCGATCCACATTTAAAACAAGACCCATCATGTAATCTACAATCTCCAGAATGCCATTTACCACAATGCTTGCACTCAACTCTATTCTACTGAGCATTGCCAACACTAGCTATTGAAGTGGCCCGTGAACTCACAAGAGGTCGGTCTCGATATCGTCTAGAAAAGTTTGAAATAGCTTTAGATCGACTGAATCATCTCTGAACTTTTCAATGCTGAGTGAAAAGTTTTACTCGATGATCTTTTACGAGAATCTCTAGGTTCAAAATCAGTTTTTCTTTTCTCTTTCCCAAGCTCTTCGACTTTATAGGCTCCCTCAACAAGTACCACGAACTCTTTGATTTCAAGTATTCCAACCAGCAATTTAATGTCTTCGTTCAAACCATCTTCGAATCTTTTACACATGATGGCTTCGGTTGAAACACATTCACGAGCATATCGACTTAATCTCACAAATTTCCGTTCATACTCAATTACGGTCATACGACCTTGCTTCAATTCCAAAATTCTTTGCATTTTTATCGATAAATCTATGGCTGATGTATTTCTTACGAAACTCAGTCTGAAAGAATTCCCAGGTCACTTTCTCTTTCGGGACCACCGATACTAGTGTATTCCAATAGTGATATGCGGTGTCTCGTAATAAGGATATGGCACATTTTAAACATTCATCCGGAGTACATGATAGCTCATTAAACACACGGATAGTATTATCAAGCCACAACTCAGCTCGTTCGGCATCATCATCATCATTAGCTTTAAGCTCTTCGGCCCCGAGCTTTCTGATTTTATCTACAAGGGACCTGTTAAATCTTATCGGATCTATCATCGAAGGTACCATAGGTATCGGAGATGGATTATTCGGGGGTGGAGGTTGTTGTACAGCCAGATTAGTCTGAATATATTGAGTAAACCAATCATTCATCATTTGATAGAAGGCTTGCTTAGCCTCTCCCTCGTGGCTACTCGAGATAGGTCGAGATTCAACTGGCGCTGTCCCATGCGCGGGATTAGGCACTACGCTCTCGACATCATCAGCTATAGCTCTATCGGGATCCATTTACTATAGAAAAACACATTTTTAAATGTCAGAAGTCATCACACTATCGCAATATAAACTTATGGCATGTATATCTAGACTCACATGCGCTACGTTAGTCCTAGAATCAACTAAACCGTAGCTATGATACCAATTAAATGGAACACCCCTAACCCGTATCCGTCACGGATAAGAGTTACGAGGCATTACATAACAACATTTCAATTCAAACTTTCATATAATCACTGATGTCACTCATGGCTTAACATTTAAAATTATACTTTTAATATTCATGTTTATCATATAATCATATTATATATTATAGAAAATAATCAAATATGAACATTTAAAACATCATACCATAACCGAAAATGAAATTAATATACATGAACATGATATACAATTAATCATAAAATAACATTCACTTTTGACATTAAATATATACATATATAAAACGATTGGTCAAATATTTATGAAATACTTGAAATACTTAGCACATATCAACCAAATCAACTAAACTATCATATATATATTACACCTTAATTCTTCCATAATCGGATATAACACCTTATACCACATATACATTCAAAGTATCCATTAATAAATTTACTAACAATCAAACTTATTTAACCTTTTAACTAAACACATGTAAAACCAAATTAGAAAAGACAAACAAACCATTTCCAAACATATATTATCTATCACAAACATTTTATACATTTATAGCATATAATGATGAAACCAAAATAAACATATCCATACTTAGCTTAACCATATACAAATATAAAAGTTGAGCCATTTTCGCATGGCTTAAATACATTCAATTCAAAAGATGATATCTAATTAATATTTCTAGCCTATACATGCCATAATTCGAGTTTAATATTTTAAATACCAAAGACAATCGATAGTGTAGTGAACTTTGCTGATGACCCCCGAGCCTGTAACTGGAATCCAAAATCTATAAAACAAAGTAAACATAACATACAAAGTAAGCTATCATAGCTTAGTAAGCCTTAAGCAAATAAATCTATCTAAATGAACATTCATACATTTCAAACAATTTAAAATTGTATCATTAACATTAAACAATAGCCCCAAATAAACTATCTAGGCCGAATGCTAATATTTTTATTTAGCATAACATTATTCACTTCCCATTTCCAAAATATAACTATCTCAATTAGATATAAAATCTCACATGTTTGGCAAAATGATTAAGATCCAAAATATCATCTCATAAATTACTTGCTTATAAGGCCAAATACACATCATTCATTATATTATCACATATGACCGAATATGGAAAATACCATATATATATATACATCATATATGACCGAACATTCAAGTTAAATAAAACATCACATACGGTCAATAATACAAGTTCAATACATCATCATTATAGACACATACCTAAATGGCCGAATATACAAGGTCATTATATCAACTTACTTGCTCAATCTCCACATAAATGTGATGTCTTATAGATATAGTCTTGAAAATAAATCACCGGTATAAAACCTGCTAGGCATAAGCTTGAATTACACACCGGCACTAAGCTGCTAGACCCGAGGTCTGATATTTATTCACCGGTAATAAGTCTGCTAGGCACTAAGCCCGATCACATTCACCAGCACAAGGCTTGCTAGGCCCCAAAGCCCGAATAACAATACTATAAAGCTGTCTCACACACATATCATATAAACTAAACTTAAACATGTTAATCCTAAAATTAATCACATTCGGCTAACTCAATACAAATTCCATAAATTCCAAATCAGCATATTACTAATATATATATATATATATATATATATACAGTTTACAAGTTTAACTGCTTAAACACTTACCTCGGATATCGACGAACGTTGAAAATCGGCTATTCAACTATTTTCATTTTTTCCGATCCAAGTCCGATTTCTTTGGTTCTTGATCTAAACATATTCAAATTAAACTCATTTAAACATATTTTCATTCAATTTAGTCCAAAAACACATAAATGGGAAAATTACCATTTTGCCCCAAACATTTCATACTTTTTACAATTTAGTCCCTATTGTACAAAACACAAAATACACAAAATTTGCACACACTATGCTTAGGCCAAATACTAACCATGCTTGTAAAAGTCCATACTTTTTATTTATTTCACATTTTAGTCCCTCAAAAATTTATTTTTTCAATTTAATCCAAATTACTCAAATTCATCAAAAATTCAAAGACAAAACATGTTAATCCTTCACATATCTTTAATATTTCATCATCAAACAACAAAAATCACAAGCTATCATCAATGGTAAAACTCAAAATATTCATCAAATTCAAAAATTAAAACATGGACTTTGTAGTACTCGAAGCAATGATCTAAAAAGCGTAGAAATTATCAAAAACCGAGCTAGGTACATACCTTAATCAACTCCCACAATGGCCGAATGCCCTAACTCTTTTCTCTTTTCTTTTTTTGTTTTGTTATTCGGTTATGGAGAGAGAAATAAAACTATGACTTTGTTTTTATGTTCATTTTATTATAATATAACATTATTATATATATTAATATAAATTTTAATTATAACATTTAACATATAAAACATATTATAATGGAATGTTGCAGTCCACTACCCTTGAAATGGGCTATTTGCCCTTTAAGGACTCCATATTAAAAAGCCACTATCAACTAAGCACTTTACACTATAGTTTGTAACTTTTACATTTTACGCGATTAAGTCCTTTTATCTAATCGGACACCTAAATGACAAAATTAAATCACGAAAATTTAACACCAACAAATTCACATGTAATAAACACGCAAAAAAAATTTTAAAATATTTTTCAGACTCGGATTTGTGGTCCCAAAATCACTATTCGATTAGGGTCAAAATCGGGTTCTTACAATCTGGGACTGGTAGGAATACGTGTCTCCACATGTTGTATATGTATTCTATTTTATACACTTCTTCGACATAGCTCATGGGATCCAGGCGAAAATTCTGACAAGCTGCAATTACATGAGTGCATGGATAACGAAGTGCGTCAAATATCCCACAGTCGCAGGTTCTATTTCTCAAGTGTACACCATATCGCCCGCCAACAATACCTTGGTTCAGTCTGTCAAACTCCGTCACACGAAACCATAGGTTGTCACGATCGTGACACACTGTGTGCATGGTATTGGCCCATGCCTTCGCCTTGTTAATTTCTCCAAATACATTCACGCACCATACATGGCCTCCCTGCATTTGGCCTTTATAACTCGCTTCGCTTTGGAAATAGTGCCACTAAACGAAAATTTGTCTCTCGTACAACCGATGTTATCGGTAAATGACGCGTTCCTTTTAGAACAGAATTTATGCATTCAGCCAGGTTTGAGGTCATATGACCATATCGTAGGCCACCGTCGTATACTTGTGTCCACTGTTCGAAAGGTATGTTGCATAGGTAGTTTGCGCCTTCTTCATTAACTGAGCTCAAAATCACCAACATCTCGTGAAAATGGTCCTTATTGATCTTGTATCCTACCAATATAAGTTGTTAGTGAATATTACATACCACTCTTCAATTAAGAATAAATTGAATATTACAAACAAAATTATATTAATAGATATTACATACTCATGTTAGTCACTTGTGATCATTCACTTGTAGATCAATGTTGCCCGTGGTAGTTGGACACAACATGCCTTAGGCAATATCGATGGTGTGTGCGATGCCATAGGCTTCCCTGTCACTCTATTGCGACTAATATTCCATGGCCCCGATCCGATATAACGCATATATCAAGTTAGGGGCAGACATGTCTCCTTAAACTAGATAGAAAGAAATCTCAGTCATCAGCTGACTCCCCTGGTGTTATTGCAAACGCAATGGGAAGGATTCTCCCACTGCCATCCTGTGCCACAGCTAGCAATAGCCGATGCGTATATCTACCATGCATAAAGGTACCGTCAATTTGTACCAATGGCTTGCAGTATAGAAATGCGTCTCGACATTGCTTAAATGTCCAGAACAGACGCTTGAACACTTGGCATCCGCGAGCAATCGATCGTTGTAGTACGCAGGTACTGTTTGAAGGTCTATTATGCTGCTTGGGACATATCTCTCCAGCACCTAACACCACTACCACACCTCATTATATGAAGCGTCCCACCGACCATGCAACTTTTCCAACTCCTTCTGCTTAGCTATCCAAGTCTTGCGGTAAGAGGGCGTGTATCCCAATTGGCTACGAATATTGGCAATTAAGACCAAAACTGAAGCCTTGGGGTCCGCCTTCATCGTCGGTATTATTAAGCTAGCCAACATATCTAAACCCATCTAGGGATGATCTTGTGAAACACCTGTCAACGAAGTATGTTAAATAGTGCAACATTACGTAATATCAATATTATTCAAAAACCATAAACACCTAGTGATACTGTACCGGCAAGACATGTATGTGGACCTTTGTACTTTTTAATCTCCCACAAGCCTGTCCTTTTCCTCAACGAGGCCATGATTTTCCATGAATATGTACCGTCTTGTACTGCACACTTGGCCTCGTACTTATCGAGTTTGGATTTAACCACATTGTAGTTAACCTCGTTCTTGATGCTATATTATTTCAATGCACCAAGAAAACTATCTTTGTTGGAAAACTCTTTACCAACTTCTAATTCACCCGAATCCAATGACAAACTTGTACGGTCACGCCTTCTGTGTGGTAGTTCAGGAAACTCCAACACATCATCTTGAGATATATCGACACTATGCATGTGGGCTGGAAGTAACTACGCCCTGAATCGCGGATCTTCTTCTTCTTCATCTGAACCCCCTTCAACATCTTCAGGTATGGTTGGAATAGGCTCCGGTTCAAAAAATAATACAACTTCTGCACCATCAGGGCCGGGCTCTCGAGGTGGATCTACATCGGACTCATCATCTGACCCACCATCGTCTGCAACGAACGAGGTCCCATCGCCGATGGATGTCGTGGGGAGTACATTATCTCTTCTTAAACAACTTTCATAACGTTCCTAATCATTTGTGGATTGCCAACCACTAGAAGTTAATGACGTTCCCCAATACGTATTTCTAGCATCGAACGTCAACCCACCGATATGCATGTCCCATCCACTAACCGAGAGTCGTGCAGGGGTTGTGTTTTCCATTCTACCACCAAACACGGGCGCTTTCGTATTCTGCCTCCCACTAACATAGTGTCGGCTTGGGGTCGTGTATTCCCCTCGAACAGCAGTAGATGTTGAAGTCGAAGGAAGATCACTTGGCGATGAAAATTGTACATATACCTCAAGATAGGGTGATCTACTGGCAAGATGAGTCTCCACCATTGCCTCCAAGCTCTGAGGACCTTTGATGTCGAATGAGTCATATCTCACAAGATCAACCGAAGCACAAAATCTATACTTAATAGACTGAACTTTCATTGGCATTGTTCCGAAGATTTTACGCCTAATTCTTTTGTAAAATTCTGTCAAATCTATGTTCTAGTTAAAAACTAGTCGCGCTGTGTTCTCCGATAAAAAAACAACACCATTTTCGGTGTCACGAACCTCACCATCATAGTAAATAATAGCACTAATACATTCACTCATCTTCAGTTTCTATTATACTTTTGCCTCAATTTCTATTATGCAACCTGAGAATGAAATTTGGCTTATTTATAGTCTAAGGACAAATAGGAACTACTGTAGCAAAAAAGCGTCCACGTGGGAGCTTTTTTCAGTACTCTTGCTGACAGTGCATCCTGCTTGAAACGTTTTGTCACTATTTGTTCAGAAACGTCTTCTCAAATTTATCTTTTTAGGAACTACTGTAGCAAAAAAAAAAGTCCACGTGGGTGCTTTTTTCAGTACTCTTGTTGACAGTGCATCCTGTTTGACCACCATTCATTATTTCCTGTTGCATTATATCTTAGTATATTTTCCCCAGATTCCCCGGGAAATCCTTTTATATTTTTTTCTTAAACTTTTATAAATAATAATAATAAGTACCGAAAGTAATTAATATCAATAACAAAGATTAATAAATTTCATTCAAACATTTTTTTATCATTTGTCATGCATATACATCTATATTTTTTTATTATTTTTAGTAATTTCTTATCCCCTTTCATTTTCGATAAACATATAATTATTTGTTACAATTAAATTAAATTAACAACAATTCTTTTTATAAAAATTCAAACTTTTATTTAATTAAATAAAATTATTGTGTTAAACATAGATTGTATTAGATCAAATAATGGTTATGGCCTCTCTACTATGTTTAGATTTAGAATTCAATATCTATTCTTTAATTTAATATAATTCGTTCATCTACAAAATGTCATTAGTTAGTTGAAATAGTTAATACCCTTAATTATTTTGGTCAAAATGTTGAGTTTGATTTTTTCTTTAAAATATCTATTTCAACTTCATGAAAAATATATATATCGTGTTAGATAAGTGTTTTAAAAGAAATTCATACAATCATTTTAATCGATATACTTAAAGATTCTAATTATTTGGACTAAAAATACTATTATAAAAGTAGATAACCATATTATATCAAATTAAAATATAATGATTAAATCTCAATTGTGAGCATAGTAAAGAGATAGAAACTATAACTTTACCATTATAATATAATGAGAAAAAAAGTTGTGTCTCCAAATATTTAACACTCTTGATATTTTTGGTAGCCAACATGAATTTTTTTAATAACATTTATTTCATGTTAAAATATTTTTTATTAGAATAATATTTTTAAAAAATCAACATAAAATTTAATCAAAATACCTAAACATAATTATTTTGACTTACTAATTTCATTGTAAAATTTAAGAAATATGTGGAATTAAAATATAAAAATTAAATCTCAAATGTTATTATAATTAAAAATTTACCATTATAATTAGGATAAAATATCTAAATATATCAAAAAATACGGAAAATGGCTAGTTTTTGAAAATTTACGAAAAAATGCGTTTCTCCACAAAACGCATCCACGTCGGTAGCGTTTTGTGGGAAAAAAGAGAAGCGCCCCTAGGGATGCGCTTTGTGCTAAATCGCAAAAGCCTTACCGACGTGGACGCGCTTTGCTGATGTGGTACAAAAGCGCCCTAGGCGCTTTTAGGCTTGCAATAAAATTACAAATATTGGACTTTTATTTTTAGAATTAAATTAAAAAATTAAACAAATTCTATTTTATTAAATATATTAAAATTAAATTGCAAAAACATATAAGCAAATATTATTTTATTAAATATATTAAAATAAATTACAAAAATAAAAAACTTCTTATTTTATTAAATATATTAAAAATAAATTAAAAATTTCTTATTTATTAAAGATATTAAAACTAAATTATAAAAAATAAAAATAAAAACTTCTTATTTATTAAATATATTAAAACTAAATTAGAAAAAATAAAAATAAAAACAACTTCTTATTTTATTAAATATATTAAAACTAAATTACAAAAAATAAAAATAAAAAACAACTTCTTATTTTATTACATATATTAAAATTAAATTACAATAAAAAATTAATCAATTTCTATTTTATTAAAGATATTAAAATTAAATTACAATAAAAAATTAAACAACTATTATTTTATTAAATATATTAAAACTAAATTAAAACAATAAAAATAAAAAACAACTTCTTATTTTATTACATATATTAAAATTAAATTACAATAAAAAATTCAAACAATTTCTATTTTATTAAAGATATTAAAATTAAATTACAATAAAAAATTAAACAACCATTATTTTATTAAATATATTAAAACTAAATTACAAAAATAAAAAATAAAAATAGATTTTTATTTTATTAAAAATAAATTAACTTACATACAAAAAAATAAACAACTTCTATTTTAGTGAAGATATTAAAATTAAATTACAAACAAAAATAAAAAACAATTTTTATTTTATTAAAAAGATAAAAAAATTATTACAATTTAAAAAATAAAAAAGCTCATTCGAATCAATGTTTATGCCAGTCGGAATCAGTGCCACAAGGGAGTGGTCGGCGGTTACGCGCTGGATTCCTCCTTCTTCTAGCTTCTGACGGGGGTCGTGGAATCTCGGGCGAGGATTACGGTTCCTCTGGCAGGGGTCTGGTTGTGGGTGTTGCGAGGATGACCCACCTTGATAAAATAACGACCCCGGAGGTGTTTGCATAAACCACGGCGGGTGTCTGAATCCCGTATGGCGAAGGAGACTGGTAAAACGAAGTGCTCCCCAACGGCGCCTCCTGTGATCCCTCACGCGACGGTGGCCTCAAGATCGGCTGGTCAGTCGGAGTAGTCGAGAACAGACTCGAACCCGGCCATGCATTTCAACCTGTGGTGAAACTGGGAAAAGGAAACATATATGAGTTAGGATACATATAAGGGGTAGGTACGCACCTGGCATAAAGGCTAAAGGCTGTGATGTCAGTGTCATCGGTTGAACTGATGGGCCCGGTGACTGTGTGGGCGCTGTTGATGGGTCCGATGACTGTGTCGGCGCTGTTGATGGCCCCATCCCATCACCCCTTCTCCTTGGATTTAAAAGGCCCCGACGTTCCCTTTGTTAGCGAAGTTGCCGTTGCCTCTCTTCTTCCGACAACAAATACAGCTTACCATGGATCCTAAACCATGGAATGTATTCCAACACGCACGTTAACTCAAGAACGAGATCGGTTCCCGAATAGGTAAAGAGTCATACCGATTCTCCCATATCTCAATATATGCTAACCAAAATCTTGGCCAATCCATGTGCAATTGCCGTAAGTCCACTTTGTGCTCATCATCGAGCACCTCAGGTGGCACGGGAATCGGTTGCCGGAATCTAAATTGTCGCAGAACCCGATCTGACTGGTGCATCTCTACGGTCACATAGTTGATCAATGGGACCTTCACGTGCGAAAGGTTTAGATTTTGCAAGAACTCCTCCGGAATTACTGCCTAAATTGCCGAATCCTCGTACGGTGTCCATTGAAACTATATTAACATTACCAAAATATTAGTTACATACATAATACTAAACACTAAATATGAAATACTAAATTATAAATACGAAATTTGAAACTTACTTGTGATTCTGATAGTTGGTCCAATAGAAGCCGTATATCTTCAAGCGAGGTAGGTATTCTGGCATAACTCGCCGAATGGTTCCACCTAATTAAATAAATTTTTAGCATACAATTATACTATAAATCTACGTAATAATTGTAAAATCTAACATTAAATTTACCTCGTTATCAGTGGGAATGAATATGGGTGGTCGAGTCGAGGACGTAAAATGGAAATTGAAATCGTGCCCATGATGCAGAGTGATAGGCAACCTCCGATTTTCACTTTACTTGGCGCGTCGCCCAAGACGACCCCGATACAACTTCGGTAACGGCGGACCCCCAACTCATTTCACCGGCTGCTCTAAAATCAACAAGTTTCAACAGCCATCTTAAGTGTACGAGGTTTCTAGATAGGTCCGGCATCAGATAACCTCCAATTATCTGAAGAATGTATGCCCGAGCATACCGTATTCCTTCTATTTCGGTCGAATCATCATTCGGCTCTGGGAATGTATCTCGTAACCAGACCATCCCGATCCAACCTCCATGAATGTTATACGAAATGGAACCCAAAAGCTCGTAGCATATGGCCATCCAATCAGTAGAAGTTGCGGACCATGACTCTCGGCCGCCCACAAGCAATCCTAATCAGAATCGCACATCTTCCATAGTGATGGTACACTCTCCGCATGGAAGATGGAAAATATGCGTCTCGGGTCTCCACCTCTCTACCAACGTACTGATCAAAGTCGACTCCAACTTGAACCCCCGGCCAATCGTGGACACGTGCCAAAAACCCGTTTCCCGCAGGTAATTCTCAATCAACGACGATAGGGGACCATGCATATTGCGAATATAACATTGCAACACCCGATCTACAGACTGTTTAAAAAATTATAAAATAAAAATTAATTAAAATTGCATAAACCTAAAAAATATTAAATAATATTGAAAAATTAAAATTAAAACTTACCATTTACATTTGATCGACGGAGATGTGCTTGTTGTCTAGGCGAATTAATTCCCCGGCCATTGTAATACGATAAAAAATTTTAAAATTTTCCAAAAAAATATATTAAAAAAATTAAAAAGGGCTTTTTTGTAAATAGTAAAGAACTATTTTGAAATTTGAGAGTAAGTTTCAAGGACTTTAAGAGAAATTTGAGAAAAAATTGAGAGAAAGATGATAGAGGACTAAAGTGTAAAAAAAATAAAAGGGTTGGGGGTTTTATAGGGTGAGTTTTTGACCGTTGCAGGCCTAAGGCGCGCCCCTGGGGACGCGTTTTCCTGGTTTTTTCCCACAAAACGCGCTGACGTGGACGCGTTTTGTGGGGAAACGGCATTTTTCAGTAAATTTTCAAAAAACAGGCCATTTTTCGTAAGTTTTATTATTTTTTGATATTTTTGAATATTTTACCCTTATAATTATACTAGAAAAATAAATAAACAAAAGGTGATTGGACGCGTGTTATATAGATTCCCCCCCAGTACATGAGATTATGTTTATGTGGACTTCGTTATTGAAAAATGGTGTAGCCTTTCTCGTTAGATAGGGCATTTGGACTTGGGTTTTGGACCAATGGAAATAAAAAACAATACTAAGCTCACAAAAATTGAATTTAGCCCACAAAATCAGGCCCTGATGTGGTTAAAAAATTGAATTTGGGCTTGGATTCTAAATCTAAATATAAAAAACATTGGGTTAAATGGAAAAATTTTACTATCAAATCTAATGCTCAATGCTCAACCTTTGTTACCATTTTTCTCCCTAAGGTTAATAAATGTGTTAAATACAAGGATCGAAATAAGTATTAATATTTGATGCATTGATAGAGTATAATTTTATGTATTACAAGTGAATTAAAAGATGTTACATTATTAAAAATAAAGTAAAATCAATTTTTGATGATGTGTCATCATTGGGTATATCGATAGTGCATAAAATTATGTCATTATATAAATAGATATTAGGTTTTTTTTTTAATCTCACTGGATTTATAAATAGATACTCCAAAGCCCCCCTTTAACGGAGCTTCTCCGAGCCAGAAGCGTAAGTGAGCATTTGAGAAACACCAGCAGGTGACAATTCAACTGCCAACAAGCAAACAGGTTTTCCTTCCATAAATATTACACTGCTCATAATAGTAGTTCTCGATGTCTAAGCTTAGTAATTTACATGTACAAACACAAGCTCTCAGAGTTAAAGACTTAAGACACAACTGTAGCCTTATATACAGGTTTGTTAAGGAAACAGAGCTTCTACAGTACAGAGCTCCAGCACTAAACAAAGCTTAAGCTCTAGAAACAACAACATATCTCGTATGTCTCTCCAACATTATTAGAAACATAAAAGGAGTTGCGAAGACAGAGATATAGCATCTAATATCACCAAGAAAAAAACACAACACCAGGCTCTTCAGTGGTAAGACAACATCGTTTGGCTTGATTCCTGAACCATGAAGTGGAAAATGATTAGAGGCACACCCCGCCATTGGCTGTAGCATCTTCGGGATGATAATGAAGCATTTCCTTCCACATCATCTCTCTGATCATCTCTTCCCCTAAATCCTCATCTATGTCAAGATCGAGTGGCACCTGGGCTGAAGGGTTGCGGTTCGGATCATACAATGGTGCCATGTAAGGGTGTTGGAGTGCTTCAGTTACACTAATCCTCTTTGAAGGGTCAAAAACAAGCATCTTTTGCAACAAATCAATTGCCAAAGGATGGGCATTCGGATAAAGATGGGAAAAGGGGTTTCCAAGGGAATATGGAAGTGATTTGATGTATTTCCTTGCCTTAGGGTTATCTATAAATTCAAGATCCTCCTCCTTCTGGCTGCCAAGGATGTTGATGATCAGCTTAAGTTGATTGAGACATTCTGTACCAGGGAAGATGGGTTTCCGGCCAAGAAGCTCCGCAAAGATGCATCCAACAGACCAAACATCAATAGACGTTCCATAGTTGTCACAGCAGAGGAGAAGCTCAGGGGCCCTGTACCAGCGAGTGACAACATACTCTGTCATGAATTGACCCTTGGCATTGCTAGTGCGTGCCAGTCCAAAGTCACAAATTTTAAGGTCACAATTTGCATTGATAAGAAGGTTTCCAGGCTTCAGATCTCTGTGAAGAATATTCGCCGAGTGAAGATATTTCAGGCCTCGGAGCAACTGCAAAAAGAAGAACAAAGAATATTTGATCATTTCCTGGTCACAGTAGAAGCTTGAAAGCAGAACTACAGAACCACAACCCCACGTATGTATCTCAACTGAATTTTTATATAGAGTTGATGTCTATATTTGCGGGATATCTCTTTACATCCAAATGACTTTGTAAAGTGGCAGTCAGACAGACCACAGATGCAAGCTACTAGGAATAGGATTCCTAAGGAAATAATTTATGAAGAATGATAGGTCAATATTAATTCGCATAAAAGCTTGTTGAGGTATAACCGGACTGGATCCATTAGTGATGAAGTAACTATACTCCAAAAATTAGGCCAGTGCATTAATATGCCTAGAACATGTTTCTCCCTAGAACTGCCATGAACTAACACTCATAAATTCTGGTCCTCACTGTTATCTTGTCATGTTAAAACATAGGAGATCAATTAGCTGAAGCAAACATTTTTCTCCATCAATAATTCAATATGGTGCTAAGAATTAATATAACAAGCAGAAACTGTCCCTATTCAGTGAACAGAAAATTGCCGAAAAGGAAAGCACAGAAAATATCTTAACAAATAGTTACATGCTAGTAAAACATAAATCACCAAAATATATGCTAGTAGAACCACAAACATATACAACATAGATCCAGGATGCTAATATTCAGATTCAAATTCGACTATTTAATTTCTTGCTTCTTTGTCTAAGCTTCATTTTTATATTTCAACTCAAAGTAGATAACAACAAACGATCTGTTAATGCATCCACAACACGCATTTGAAATTGGAGAACTTTAATGCAAGTAATGCCACGTAGAAAGAGCAGTTACGCATATTGAAGAAATCTAATAATGATCATTGGTAAGATACCTGGAAGAGGAAATACTGACAGTGATCATTGGTAAGCACTTGAGAAGACTTAATGATTTGATGCAAATCGGTATCCATAAGTTCGTAAACCAGATAAACATCCTTGAAGCTTCTCCTATGAGTCGGCATCATGACATCTTTCAAAGCAATCACATTCTCATGTCTAAGATGCCTGAGAAGCTTCAATTCACGCAAAGTTCTTAAAGCATCAACACGGTTCTCAAAGGCGTTGTTTATCTTTTTAATGGCAACTTTTTCATTGGTTTCGCGATTCACAGAAGAGCAAACGATCCCATACGCCCCTCTTCCAATAGGCTTGATCGGCACATATTTGGTGTCGATTTCGAACGTCGTTTGCCACATGGAATAGTAATGTTTTCCTTGGTAATGAATACCGTTAGGAGGCTCAACTGGAGTTGCCATTTTCCTGCCTTAACCAAAATTTTTAACCCCCCAAAAAAGAGAAGAAAATTAACTGAATAACTAACTTAATTCGAGAATAAACAAAACAGTTCTGAATAACTAACTTTTTTTTTAATAATTACTACTTAATTAGTGGGAGCCGGTTCACTTTATCGTACAATTAAAGGAATTACAAAAGAAAAAAGGGAAAGAACTAAACAGAGAGAGATCTTAAAGTTTTACCTGTTTTTGGTAAAATTTCTTATTGATTCTATTTTATTCCAAAAGAACTGAGCTTCAAAATTTCCCGCGATACAGGAGCTTCACATCTGATACTGCTGGCTAATCCACGTCCTGATTCACTTCAAATTTCTCAGAAACAAAAGGGAAAACTAAAGCTCCATTCGCTTCGATGAAACCCTAATTTAAACAACGTCAAGGTTGGATTTTGAACGATCCCGACGCCGTAAAGTATCAAGCCAAGCTCGAAACAGAAACTTTCACTGTGCCGAACATTCAGAAAGAAAAAGGAAAAACTTTGGAATGTAATTATTTTGTGTCAACGATGAGGTTGGATGGGATCTACTCATAAGAGTAAGAAGAGAAAGATTCGTTATCTCATCGCCATCCGATCATAACAACGACGACGAAACAAAACAAATTATTAGGTTTTTTTTTTAATTTTTATAATATACACTTATTTAATTAATATCTTTTATCTTTTGGGGTGTATATATTTATTTACTACGGTCTGGATTTTTGGATATTTACTTTACTGTTTCACGTAGTGTTAGGGATCCCCGTATCAGTAGCAAAGCGGGCGATCTTTTTATTAGAGTATACATAAGTTACGGCGTCGTTTCGAATCCCCGGTTGAAGCGGACGTCAAACGACGTTTAATTATTTTTCTAAATATTTTGACTAGACGCTTTTTGTGGATAAACCAAGAATATTCGCCTATTCGGGACGACCATGGCGCGGAAATAACGGATGAGTCCTTCGAAAGTTAAGTCTACGAGTATGCAATTTTTTTACATATTTTAAAAAATATGTATTTTTACATTTATATAAAATTAGACACGAGAAAAGGTTTTTTTCTAAAAAAATTCAAATAATATAAACTTAATTTGACTAATAGTAAGCATTTTCAATAGTTATTGATAAATCGGACTGAAAGTTAAGTCTTTGGTCAAATCCAAATACCTAATACAACTGAATATTTAGCATAGATTTGGACGTTTTTTTTTTTTTAATTCTTGATTTGTCAAATCTGAAAGAAGAAAAAAAAAACATTGTTTCATTAAATAACAATTAATAACACTGTTTAAAAGGTATTGTTGCGTAGTAATCAGAGTCAGACACGCCACCTGCAAATATTCCATCAATCTCTGCCTTTTAGGTGATCACACAGTTGTTGTTTAATGTTTTATCCTCTCTCTTTCAAGCAACAACACACGGATAAGAAAAGAGTTAAAAAGAAAATCGCCAAATTCCATTTTAATTTTACAATTTCCTCGGAAATCGCAGAGAGAGAGAGAGAGAGAGAGAGAGATCGGAGATATTTGTTTTGGCAAGGTAAAAGCTGTGGATAGTTGATGCGCATCCTGCATTTTTTGTAGATACAAATCAGTGATTCTGAATATGTGCTGAGTTATTCTCCCAAAGCATTTTAAAGCAGATGAGATGAGAGTGTCAACCTACCTATGCAAATAGGTATTTCTTGCTGCTCTTTTAGGTTACATTTTCTCAATGGAATAAGTTAATTGGGTTTTTATAATATATATTCTTTCTTTCTTTCTTTGCTTGAATCAAATTTTCGTTTAACCTGTTGGCTTCATTGTAGAAATTATTAGCAATGAGATAGTAGATGGATGGAAGTTCTGTTTGGGCATGCTGGGGTAGGTTTGCGTCTCTTTTGCTTTTAAGCTGGTGCTTTCGATTTGGATGCTCTGAGCACCTTGTTGGTGGCTGACACACGGTATATAGCACTAAGTAGAACAACATGGGAATCAAAATTAGTTGAAATCTTAAAATTTACACACCAACTCAAACTATGTGAACCAGAAAGTTAAATGTATTTCATTTACACGTATCATTTAGAACACTGTATAATACCTGCATAAAAGAAAAACTCCAACAAACATGTAGAAGTGTCCCTATTTATACAAAACCTCCCGATGAACATAGCATATAATTTGGAACTGGATTCTCATTTTTTCCCCATTTCTAATTCAAGTTTTTTCTTAAAACGAATAGAATGCCAATAAAAATGCGTGTGTGGAACAAGATTGTAAGTTTCTCCAATTTACAAATTTGATTTAGGGCTCTAGACAATGAAAGAAAATTTAAAGTTTGACACAATCTAAATCGCAAACAAATCCAAATAGATTTATAAATTTAAAAAATAACCATTAAAATAAATAATTAAAATGAAAAAACAAAATCAGATAAATAAATCAAAGATTTCAACAATTAATAAGATAAAATAAAGATATAGATAGAAAAGATGGAAAGTAGCTAGTAGAACTCTCAAGAAGCCTTGAAAACTAATCCAAAATCCATTTTAACAAAACTCTTGAATAAACTAAAATATTTAAAAATTATTCAAAATTCGAAATAAATAAATAATAAAATAATATAACTTAATAAATACAATATTAAGTTCATATATAATAAAAATTAAGCTTAAAAATCAAATTCAATATGATTTAAATTTGAATTAAAAGTCTGAAACTCATATTTCCCGTAATAATTCTGTTCAAAAATTCTGCTCGTGCAGTCTTCACTAAAACGTCATAACTTGAGTTTTCGTACTCAAAATCAAGTGATTCAAAGTGCATTGCGAATATAAGAGATAGATCCTCGATCGATATAAAAACATATTGACCCAGAAATACCTAGATCCCTTCTAAAAATGCCTAGAAATCGATCCTAATTTTTTTGCACTAGCCCAACTTATGATCAACTCTATTTATTAGTTGCTTGTTTGATTTAATTTAATGTTTTATCGATTCTATTATCTAAGACTCTGACTAAGTTAAACTCAGGAGTTAATTGGGCACCAAATTAATTAGAAAAATTATGGAAATGTTGTTCCTTAATTAAAATAAATTATAGTTTTTAAGAGTATTTTAATCTTTTATTTAAATAATAATCAAAATATGCATATAATAAAATTGAATCCATACCAATTGCATTAGTAAAACCTTAAATTTATCACTTAATCAAAGTTTTATTATAATGTTATTTATACATTTTCATATTTATTTATTATATATCATTTTCAAACACACCTCTATATTTTAAATACATAATTTCTATACATATATGTTATAGAAGTTTTAATTAATCATTATATGTGTAATAGGCCAATTTAGGCCGGGCCCATACAAAAAATAATAAACCTAAAATAATAAAATAAAGTCTAAGTCCAGTTCAAAATATATCATTTGGTCCGATCGGAATAGCCCATTACTTAGAAAGATTGAAGGTCTATCTACAAGCTTGATATGCGATATGATATGGAATACAATCTTTAAGGATATGCAATCTTAGA
This sequence comes from Gossypium rotundifolium, assembly GCA_025506655.1. Classification (NCBI taxonomy): domain Eukaryota; kingdom Viridiplantae; phylum Streptophyta; class Magnoliopsida; order Malvales; family Malvaceae; genus Gossypium; species Gossypium rotundifolium. The sequence continues at coordinate 173,983,140 of CP106734.1, read as the reverse complement.
TATGATATGCAATCCTAGAAGATATGGTATGCAATCTTAGAAGATATGGTATGTAATATTAAAAGATATGATTTTGTAATCTTAAAGATTTAATTTGTAGATACCTTTTAATCTTAGCCGTTGATGTAATTGATCTGCACCGTTAGATTTGGGGAGGCTCAACTATAAATAGAGGCCTCTCCCTTCATTGTAGACACTTGAATGGGACTTGAGTTTTGAGTAATAAAAATTCTTGAGAGCATTCACTCAAATCTCTCTCTCTTTTGCGTTCTTATTTTCTGTGGCTTGTTCTTATTTTGTTCTTCGCTCATCTTCGTTTCTTTTTGAGTTACTTTTGTTCGAGTTAGTTTTTGGTGGAGGCCTTATATTGCGGGAGTTAGGTTGACTTATGTGTTTTTTATTTATTTATCCATTTAATTACTTAATCATTATTTATTCATTTATTTTAATTATTTTAAATTTATTTTAATTGTCACTTTTTATCCAAAACTTTATTTCTTAAAATAAAGCAATATTTGACATTTGGAGTTTTGAGGAATCGTACCCTAACTTATTGGGCTTTGATTTTTCTCATTAAGTCTAAATGAGCAAATACCCTTTTTGGAATTAAAATATATGATTTTCAGATAAAAAAACCTATCTTTGTGAATTTAAGATGTTGCGTCCTAACTTATTGGATATGACATTTTGATATTTGGAGATAGGGATTTCAAAAAAAACAAAACAAAACAAAACAAAACAAAACAAAACAAAACAAAGGATATTTGGTGTTTGGGAAATTCGAAAGGTCGTGCTCTAACTTATTGAGATTCGACTTTTCTTTTATCCAAATTATTGAATGTTTTTTTTAAAGGTTATTATAATGGCCCATTTTTGCCCGGGCCTGTTTAGAAAAGAAAAACAAAATAAATAAATATTTTTTTTCAGTTCATTTACAAACCATTTGACCCAATGCCCAAAACTCAACAGCCTACCCGAATAAACCCAGACCAAAACATTAACCCATTAACCCAAAACCCTAAACAGACCCAGAACCTAAACTGGCCCAAAAGGGCCCAACTCAAAATTGTCTCAGCAACTTAGGGTTTCCAGGAAATCCTCGGGCCGCAGCCTCGTACCCAGACCGATCGTCTCGCCGCAATCCTCGTCTGGCCTTTGATCATGCCTCCGCCCGCGAGTCACGCCACCATTAACGCACCGCAGTCACCACCAGGATCTTCGCCCAAACCTGCAAAATGAAACAAACCAACAACAAAATGGGGAAACAGAAGCAAATAGAGATTTTTTTTCTTTTTTTGGTCTTTCATTTTTAGGTTATAAAAACCCTTGTAAAACTTGTAATAGGCACGAATACAGACACAGATACTGTCACAAAATAAAAAATACATCTATTCACGAACACACAGAAAACACAAATTTGCACAAAATCAGCAGGCACAAAATACTGTCAGAGAGATTAGAAGAATAAAATACTTTGATTTCTCAGAGGTGATTTCTTATTCTGTTTATTTTTGTTTTATTTCTATATATATATATATATATATATATATATAACCATCGTGAAAAAGGATAAAAAGGAGTTACCTTTCGAAAGACGAGGAAGAACGGAGGTTTTAGACCTCTAGCCATCGGCCACGGAGGCGTGTATGGCACGTGGCCCAAGAATCGGCGATCGAAGCAGGCAAGAGACGAAGCTCTCTCAGAGGATTTTCAATTTTTTTTTTAAAAAAAACCTAAGCTAAATGATTTTTTTTATAAATCTAATATTTATAAACGAAAGCAAATGGCGCCGTTTTGATAAAGCAGGGTCCGCGCATCGACCAAGACTCGATAAGGGTCCGCGCATTTTAAAAAAAAGAGAAAATGCTATTTCAATCCCTCCGCCATATTATTATATTTAATTTCGTCCAATTTAACATTTTTTTATTTTTAAATTAGCCCTTAAATTTGTACTTTTTTCAATTGAATCCTTGAGCATTTTAAAAGTAAAAATTAGAACGACGCCGTTTTAAAAAAGAGGCTTAATTGCCACATTAGTCCTTGGGATTTAACGCGTGTTTTTGATTCAATCCTTTTAATTTGTTTTAATTGCTATTTAACCCTGGTTTTCTTTGTTCTAATTTTATTTTCATCTTTTATATTTTATTTTATTATTTTATATTTTAATTATTTATTATATTAAATATTCTATATTATTTTCCTATATTTATTAATTTATTAATATTTTGAAATTCATATATATATATATATTTTTATATGTATTATTTATATATATATATATACATTATTACTATTTTATATATTATTTTACTTGTTTAAAAATTTATATATTATTTTATAATCCATATATTATTTATTATATTATATTTTTAATTTATATATTATATAGTATTATATTATATTATATATCATTTTTAAGTTTTGTTTTGTATAAAATCTATTATATCATATAACTTATTTTATTTATATTATTTATTACATATATAATTTTTATGATTAGTATATTATGTATATATATATATTTTAAAATTAGTTTTATTTTATTCTTATATATTATTAATTATTTTATATTATATTATTATATATTATGATTTTTATTAATTATTTTATATATATTTATTTGTATTTTTATATTCGTTTAGTATTGCTTTAACATTTTTTATTATTTATTTATTAATGTTATATTATTCTTTTATTATTTATTGTTAATATATTTTATAGAATTACAATTGATATATATATATATATATGTGTGTGTGTGTGTGTGTGTGTGTGTGTTACAATGTCTTACTCATATCATTTTTAATACCTCCTACATTAAAGATTTTTTAAATATTTTTAACGGTGATATGTGATATTTGGAGTCTTCCGGAAGAATTGTTCCCTAACTTATTGGGTTGTAATTTTTCTCGTAAAACTCAAAATATTAGATATCCTCCCATTTTCAAAATTGAAGCTTATCAATTTCAAATAAAAAATTTATTCTTGAGAATTCAAAACGTTGTATCCTAACTTATTGGGTGTGATGTTTTGTGTCTCGAGGAAGGAATTTTCTAAAATAAAGATACACCTAGCTTCGAAGTTATAAGGGACTTGTAACACCCCAAACCCGGTCAACACACCACGACCGAATCTGTCATGTTACGGAGTGATACCTTTTTAAACCAAAAGTTTGTGGGATAATTTTCTTTTTTAAAAAAAACTCTCTTATAATATGAAAAATTTAAAAATCCTTGTTTAAGATGATTTTGAAATCGTGTGATAGCCGCTTTAACACTCATGCTTGAAAAACCTACTTATTGTTGCAAGTTTTTAGAAAACATACGATACTTTTTTGAAAACCGAGTACGATGAGTATAATCGAGTTAACACCGTTTGCTTTTGAAGTTGTTTGGAAATTTAAGCTTGAAAACATTCAAGTTACCTTTGTTATCATCTTATAAGTGGTGTTACCCGATGGCAACGCTTTAAAAACCTGAAGGAGTTTTAGTTTTGAAAACATTGCTTTTTACCGGTTAATTTAACAAGTTCATATATCCAACATATGTATAATATAATCAAAATAAAAGCAAATAATAAAAGCCCAAAATAATACTTAGCGGCCTTATTACAAAACCCAAAACCAAATTTAAAGAAAATTAATAAAATCGAGATAGTAGTTTAAAGTCAAAACCAAACTAAGATGCATGGCCACCTCGAGTCCACCCGGCTCCTCATCCGCGATCTACGAGTCACCTGAAAAGATAAGGGAGAAGGTGAGTCACCAAGACTCAGTGCATAATCCCCCTCCCGATTATAGCAACATACTTACACAAGTCATAATCAAGCAAACATGTCATGCACCCAAACCTAGTCATCCACAACTCCTTTTTCTACCCCGTGTGGTACCAAACCACTGGTGGTGCCAAACCACTGGTGACCCAAAGTCACTGATATCAATAATAATGTGGTGCCAAACCACTGGTGACCCAAAGTCACAAATAATCCATATGTGGGGCCAACCCACGTTGTGATACCAAATCACTGGCGACAATCCTGTTTTATCAAATGTGGGGCCAACCCACTGTGGTGCGAAGCCGCTAGGACGAGTCGCTATGAGGTGCCAAACCTCCTATGAGGTGCCAAACTTTTGGTGACCCAAAGTCACGAAATCATCTGTGGTACCAAACCACTGGAGGTGCCAAACCTCTGGTGTCCCAAAGACACAAATATCAAATCTTCCCCCTCCTCTCATATCACCCATAATTATGCAACACATATAGAAATCATGCCAACATGCTTTAATATTACACATATATCAATTATATCGTAGATCATAACATCAAATATCATGTGGCATAATCTCATCAGAACGAGCTTACCCGAAATCCATGCTCATACCCGTTAAGGAATCATATCGTGATCTACACAACTTTCAGTTTTTAACATGTTTAGGTTAGCATATCTACTATGATTAAGAAGTGTGTAAGTTACACACCTGATCACTAACGCGATTGCTGAATCCCCAAGTTCCCGATCTAACACACTAGATCTCCTTTATCCTATATTCGGCCAAACCAATATCATTAACAAAAGTCATTTGGCTTCACTTGCAAATCCCGAAGAGTGAGATAACACACAATAAGGCCCTTACCAAGATTGATTACACCCAAGCCCTTAGGCTTAAGTCGCACGCCCACAAATCCCGGAGATCTACTCCCTCCTACAATTGGCCAACTAAACAAGGTCACTAATAGCCTTTGGCTTTTCAAAAGAATGATAGAAAGATTAGATCGACATGAACCCTTACCACAGACTTAATGAAACCGATTGGCAAAGAATAAATAACCCCGATCCACTACTTCAAATCCTGAATAACCTAGGAGAAATCGGTTTCCATACATGATTAGGAATCATGTCAACAAATGCCGAAATTTGGCTTTTGTCCCCATGTGAGTCGACAGAGAAAAGAGAAAGGAAATAGCAGAGATTCGGCCAAGAACACTTACCCTCTTCAGATCTGACTAGAGATGAAACCAAGGGGGATCTATGCTTGATTGATATTCGGCCAAAGATAAAACAAGAAGGGGAGAGTTGAGAGAGATTTCGGCAATAGGATTGAGAAAAAAAAAGATGAAGAGAAGAGAATAGATTCGAATTTTGAGCAAAATGGAGAAGAGAAGTGAAACAAGTTTGACTTCAAAGAAAATAAGAGGAAAACAAAGGAAATTGGCCTAAGAGGTTTGGTTCAAAAAAAAAAAGAGAGAACTCCAATGTGGTTCGACTAGAGGCTCTTAAAGAGTTTCGACAATAGCCTAAGAAGCTTTCGGCTTTTGCTTCAAATGGTGCATTGAGGGAGAATTCGGCAAGTTAAAAAAAAGAAAGAGGGTTTCGGTTTGCTTCTCAACTGAATGCATCAAGGCTTTTGCTAGCCGAAAATGTCACCTAGCCTGACTATGGAGAAATGGCACCTCTCTTAAGTCTCCCAACCGATTACTCCTCTCACACCAGAGTTCAGATTTTGGCAAACCCCCCTGAATCACTCCTGGCCAACCATTCAAATGAGTTTGAATTGATCAAACTCCTAAATCCCTCTTCTCCACTCATTTAAATCTTATCGATGAGTTTAAGTGAGCACAACTCCTCCCTCCTTGGCGTCAAAATGGTAAGCAGAAAATGGGATTTCTGCTGCTCGAACCTGAGCTCCCCCTTCCCTGCATGTGGCATCACTTTCAAGGCCCTAAGTGGCGCCTCCTTGCCACTCTTCCAAGCCAATTCTTGTGCTTAATTTCACCACGAAATATACTTAACCCCTAGCTCCTTCAGTTCCCCTGAATTAATGCTTGAAAATAAAATTTTCCCTATAGTTCGAGCCTACCCTTGGCTTATATCTAGACCCTAAAACACCTCAATTAATAACGCACTCGAGCCATACACATGCAAACAGTTCAAACATAATAGCCCCTATTTAAGGATGTTACAGTTCTACCCCCTTAAAAATAATTTCGGCCTCGAAATTACCTGGTCAAAAGAGTTGGGGGTATTGCTGCCTCATCGTATCCTCTGGCTCCCATGTAGCTTCTTCCACGCCATGGTTTTGCCATAATACCTTCACTAATGGAATTGATTTCCTGCGCAAAACCTTCACATCCCGAGCTAGAATCTGCACTGGTTCCTCTTCCATGGTCAAATCTGGGCTCACCTCAATTTCCTCCACCGACACAACATGCGATGGATCTGAACGGTAGCACCTAAGCATGGAGACGTGGAATACATCATGAATCTGACTCAGTTTCGCTAGCAATTCGAGCTGATAAGCTACTGGTCCTACTCGTCTTAACACCTTATATGGGCCAATAAATCTTGGGCTTAGCTTGCCTTTCCTTCCAAACCTCAGCACCTTCTTCCATGGCGAGACCTTCAGAAAAACCCTGTCACCCACTGCAAACTCAATATCTCTCCGCTTAAGATCGGCATATGACTTTTGACTATCCGAAGCTTCCTTTAGACGAGCCTAAATCAATTTGACTTTATCCTCAGTCTCAGTAACCAACTCCGATCCCAACATCTGACGCTCACCCAACTCTGTCCAGCATGTAGGTGTACGACACTTTCTACCATACAACGCCTTATATGGTGCCATCTTAATGCTCTTTGGTAACTATTGTTGTATGCAAATTCAGCTAACGATAGAAACTCTTCCATTGTCTCTAAAGTCCAAGACGACCTCTCAACATATCCTCCAAGATTTATATAACCCTTTCCGACTGTCCATCAGATTGCGGATGAAATGCCGTACTAAAATCCAATCGCGTACCCAACGCCTGATGCAATGCTTTCCAGAATCTCGACGTGAATCTGGGATCCCTATCCGAGATAATTGATACTAGCACACCATGCAACCTTACTATCTCGGCCACATACAACTTAGGTAACTTTTGAAGCGAGAAATCAACCCTCACCGGTATGAAATGGGCTAATTTAGTCAAACGATCCACAATCACCCAGACTGAGTCCTTCTTGCTAGGCATAAGGGGTAGCCCACTGACAAAGTCCATAGTGATCCTTTCCTACTTCCATTGAAGAATCTTCACTGGCTGAAGTAAACCTGACGGCAGCTGATGTTTAACTTTGACCTGCGACACGTCAGACACTTACCCACAAACTCAGTCACTTCTCGCTTCAGCCTTGGCCACCAGAACTGCTCTCGCAAATCCCGGTACACTTGCTACCTCTAGGATGCATAGCGTATGGGCCGCTACGTGCATCCTGAAGAATCCTCCGCCTTAACTCGACGTCCTTCGGCATGCAAGCTCTCCCTTGAAAACACAACATTCCATCGTTGGTCAAGCTGTAACCTTCCAAACTACCGCCCTGCACTTGCAATCTCCGATCATTCAAACCCTCATCCACTAATTATTTCTCTTTAATCTGCTCTACCCAAGTCGGCTTAACCTGTAATTTCGCCAGAAGACTCCCGTCGTCAAACAAGCTAAGATGGGCAAGCATCGCTCTTAGGTCCGACACTACCTTACGGCTTAACGCATCTGCAACCACGTTAGCCTTGCCCGGATGATACTCAATTGAACAATCGTAGTCCTTCAACAGCTCAATCCATCTGCGCTGTCTCAAATTTAAGTCTTTCTGAGTCAAGAGATCCTTCAGACTCTTGTGGTCCGTGTAGACTATCGACTTCTCACCGTACAAATAGTGTATCTAAATCTTCAAGGCGAAAACCACTGCAGCCAACTCCAAGTCATGTGTCGGATAGTTAACTTCATGCGGTCTCAGTTGTCGAGACGCATACGCTACTACCTTCCCTTTCTGCATCAGCACACATCCCAAGCCAGTATACGATGCATCACAGTAGACCGTGAATTCTTTTCCTGCCTCAGGCTAAACCAAAACCGGAGCTTCCGTCAGAATCTTTCTCAAATTATCGAAACTTTTCTGTTGTTTTTTTGACCACACAAATGGAACTCCTTTCCTCAATAACTTGGTCAACGGTGCGGCGATCAGAGAAAATCCTTTCACAAATCTTCGGTAATACCCTACCAGACCTAGAAAACTCCGAACTTCTGCTACTGACTTAGGCGATTTTCAGTCCAATACTGCCTCGATCTTGTGAGGGTCCACTCTAATCCCTTCAGCTGACACTACGTGACCTAAGAAAGTCACCTCCTTGAGCCAGAACTCGCACTTACTGAACTTAGCAAATAACTACTTCTCCCTCAGTATTTGCAAAACTACCCGTAAGTGCACATCATGATCCTCCTCAGATCTCGAGTACACTAATATGTGGTCTATAAATACCACGATAAACTGGTCCAAGTACGGCTGGAACACCCGATTCATCATGTCTATGAATGCCGCCGGTGCGTTAGTCAACCTAAACGGCATTACCAGAAACTCGTAGTGCCCATGCCAAGTGCGAAACGCCTTCTTGTGGATATCAGCCTCCTTCACCTTAAGCTGATGATACCTCGACCTTAGATCGATCTTCGAGAAAATTGATGTCCCCTTAAGCTGATCAAACAAGTCATCGATCCTTGGCAACAGATACTTGTTCTTGATTGTCAGCTTGTTCAACTGGCGGTAGTCTATGCACATCCGTATTGTACTATCCTTCTTCTTAACAAAGAGCACCGATGCTCCCCCAAAGAGAAACACTTGGCCAGATAAAAACCCGGTCTAACAATTCTTGGATCTGAGCCTTCAGCTCCACCAATTCTTTTGGCGCCATTCTATACGGGGCAATAGACACTGGCCCAGTTTCGGGTAACAAATCTATACCGAATTCAACTTCCCGGTCCAGAGGCAGACCCAAAAATTCTTCAAGAAATACGTCAGTAAATTCTTTCACTATTCGGACATTCTCTACTGCTGACTCTTTGGCTTCCAAGGTACACACCCGAACCAGAAATGCCTCACAGCCCTTCTTGACCATTTTTTCGCCTTCAGTGCAGAGACCACATTGGATAAGTAATCTCTCCTATCACCTATCATCACCACCTCCTCACCTTCTATTGTCCTCAACACCATGTGCTTAGTCATAATCCAAAGCGGCACGGTACTTCACCGGTCGGTCCATCCAAGAATTAAATCGAACTCCTCAAGCGGCGGTTCCATCAAATCAGCCAAAAACAGGACCCCTTGAAGTTCTAGGGGTACATCCCTATATAGTTTATTTACTCCAACTGAGTGACCTAGAGGGCTAATTCACGTCATCTCCTAAGTAATCTCAAGTCTAGGTTCATAGTCTCTACTATACTCATCGGCAACATACTGAATGCGTCGAACCTACATCTATCAAAGTAGTATATGGTAATCCAAAGATTAGGAATGTACCGGTTATGATGTCCGGTGCGTCACCTTCCTCTCGACGCCTCGCTGCATATACAATCCAGGTTGTCTGGCTTTAGTGTTGCCTGCGCCTCTGCCCGGTGCCCCACGGCCCCGACCAGAACCATTTCCTCCTCTACCAGCACCACGACCCCTCTGCGGTTGTAGTCCCTCATTCCTAAACTGAGCACGGCCCTGCCCCTTAGATTGAATCCTGGCTAACTTTTGGGGACAGTCTCTCACCCGATGATCCAGTGATCCACACTCAAAACATCCTTTGCCACCGGTCCAACATCCTCCCCAATGAGATTTTCCACACCGATTACACTGTGCTGGTCCTTGATTAGCAACAGGTCTCCCAGACTGATTCGGCCCACCTTGCCTAGCCCTTTTCTGAGAGTTTTCGGCTGATCCAGATGGTCCGAACCCTCTCTTCTATCTATTTCTATCCGCATTCTGTCTCACCGATTCCTTAACCCCTTCGGCTACCTTAGCCTTCTCTACCAACACAGTAAACTCCCGCTCCTGCTGTGGAACAATCAGTAATCTCAGCTCATCCCTCAGTCCGTCCTCGAACCTGACACATTGCTCATGCTTCGTAGTCACGATGCCACGAGCATACCGGCTCAACCTCAAGAATTTCGCCTTATACTCCGTTACGGACTTACTCCCCTAAACCAGCCTCAGAAACGCCTTCCTCTGCGCATCAATATAACTGGTCCCCACATATTTCTTCTGATAAGCTGCCTTGAAATAATCCCAAGTGAGATCATCTGCTGCAGCACCATCCTGAACCGTGAGCCACCACTGGTATGACTCATCTCGGAGAAGCGACACTACCCCTTTCAGTTTCTCCTCAGCCGTCAGATCCAAATCATCCATGATTCATTTCGTCGCCTCCAACTAATACTCAGCCGTATTGAGCGCCACACCAGAAACACCTCAGAACACCTCAGCTCTGTTGGCTCGGAGTCGCTCAGATCTGATTTACGAGCTCCGTACCTCCACCGCCTCCACCACTCTTTCAAGCACCATGAGCATCGCTGCGACATCATATCATCCCGGCCCGATCTTGGTACTCAACACCAAAGCGGTGATGGTGGTGGTATCTCATTCTCCGACCCTTGACCAGACTGACTGGTTCCGACACGATCATTCGCGCTCTACCACGACCTCGCACATTACGACCACGTCCCCTAGAACTCATGACTATGCTCGCGCTTTAATCTGCTTTAAAAATTTTATGCATTAGTTTCTGTTCCACTGATTACCCACGAGCAAGTTTTATATAAGGAAGTTTAGTAGTAGTTTTTTCGATCATCACAAGGTTTTCATTTTAAGTCTTCTACCCTAATTCAGAGAATCACGTTCGTTCCTCAATAACGTCCTCCACCCACACTCACCACTTGTAGGGGTATTCTCGTCATTTCACTATCCGGGGGTATTTCCTTAATTTAGCCTATCGGGGTATTTTAGTAATAAATCAGGGTTAATTTGGAAATCTTTACAAATTATAGATATTTCAAAAATTTCAAAATCAGGGGTATTTTGGTAATTTCATAAACTAGGGTATTTTTGTAATTTTACAAAATAGGGTTCTAGGTGATTTTATGAAGTAAGGGTGTTTTGGGAATTTTCAATTCGGGGGTACTTAGGCAATTTTTCATACCGAGGGTATTTCAGTAATTCTACAAGTCAGGGGTAATTTGGTCTTTTTTTAAATTAAGGGTATTTTGGTTATTTTGAAACCATGGTTTAATTTTAGGGTTGTACAAAACAAGGTGGCTGGTCCCTTTTGGGTTTTAATTATTGAATTTAGCCTGTGATTAAGTCCTCTTTGTTAGGGTGAACAAATCACTACACACAGTAGGATTCGAGTGAGGAGGAGGTGAGTCACTAGGATCGCTTAAATACCAAGCTCCCCCGAATCCAATCCTAGACATCGCTGTGGTTGCTACACCCTTAACTTAGCGACGTACTCACAGGTTTATTTAGTGGATCTTTAAGTCTTTGTAATTTGTGTTGGAGTGAGCTATTCCTAGGGTTCAATAACTCCTAATCCACTAATCTACGATCCCGAAATACCTATTCCCCCACATATAATTCACACAATGGTTAGGGATACTTACCCAGGTGGATTGGTGCCGGAGACTCGGTGCCATGCTGTTCAAACCATGTACCCTACAACTTCTCAAAACCCTACTTTAAGCATTTTAGGCCTCGGGCCCACAGTCGAGCCTGTGAACTTGGCTCTGATACCAAAAATGTAACACCCTAAACCCGGTCAACACACCACGACCGAATCTGTCATGCTATGGAGTGAAAACCTTTTTAAACCAAAAGTTTGTGGGATAATTTTTTTTTTAAAAAAAAAACTCTCTTATAATATGAAAAATTTAGAAATGCTTGTTTAAGATGATTTTGAAATCGTGTGATAGCCGCTTTAACACTCATGCTTGAAAAACCTACTTATTGTTGCAAGTTTTTAGAAAATATACGATACTTTTTTAAAAATCGAGTACGATGAGTATAATCGAGTTAACACCGTTTGCTTTTGAAGTTGTTTGGAAATTTAAGCTTGAAAACATTCAAGTTACCTTTGTTATCATCTTATAAGTGATGTTACCCGATGGCAACGCTTTAAAAACCTGAAGGAGTTTTAGTTTTGAAAACATTACTTTTTACCGGTTAATTTAACAAGTTCATATATCCAACATATGTATAATATAATCAAAATAAAAGCAAATAATAAAAACCCAAAATAATACTTAGCGGCCTTATTACAAAACCCAAAACCAAATTTAAAGAAAATTAATAAAATCGAGATAGTAGTTTAAATTCAAAACCAAACTAAGATGCATGGCCACCTCGAGTCCACCCGGTTCCTCATCCGCGATCTACGAGTCACCTGAAAAGATAAGGGAGAAGGTGAGTCACCAAGACTCAGTGCATAATCCCCCTCCCGATTATAGCAACATACTTACACAAGTCATAATCAAGCAAACATGCCATGCACCCAAACCTAGCCATCCACAACTCCTTTTTCTACCCGTGTAGTACCAAACCACTGGTGGTGCCAAACCACTGGTAACCCAAAGTCACTGATATCAATAATAATGTGGTGACAAACCACTGGTGACCCAAAGTTACAAATAATCCATATGTGGGGCCAACCCACGTTGTGATACCAAATCACTGGCGACAATCCCGTTTTATTAAATGTGGGGCCAACCCACTGTGGTGCGAAGCCACTGGGACGAGTCGCTATGAGGTGCCAAACCTCCTATGAGGTGCCAAACCTCTGGTGACCCAAAGTCACGAAATCATCTGTGGTACCAAACCACTGGAGGTGCCAAACCTCGGGTGTCCCAAAGACACAGATATCAAATCTTCCCCCTCCTCTCATATCACCCATAATTATGCAACATATATATAAATCATGCCAACATGCTTTAATATTACACATATATCAATTATATCGTAGATCATAGCATCAAATATCATATGGCATAATCTCATCAGAGCGAACTTATCCGAAATCCATGCTCATACCCGTTAAGGTATCATATCGTGATCTACACAACTTTCGGTTTTTAACATGTTTAGGTTATTAGCATATCTACTATGATTAAGAAGTGTGTAAGCTACACACCTGATCACTAACGCGATTGCTGAATCCCCAAGTTCCCGATCTAACACACTAGATCTCCTTTATCCTATATTTGGCCAAACCAATATCATTAACAAAAGTCATTTGGCTTCACTTGCAAATCCCGAAGAGTGAGATAACGCACAATAAGGCCCTTACCAAGATTGATTACACCCAAGCCCTTAGGCTTAAGTCGCACGCCCATAAATCTCGGAGATCTACTCCCTCCTACAATCGGCCAACTAAATAAGGTCACTAATAGCCTTTGGCTTTTCAAAAGAATGATAGAAAGATTAGATCGACATGAACCCTTACCACGGACTTAATGAAACCGATTGGCAAAGAATAAATAACCCTGATCCACTGCTTCAAATCCCGAAGAACCTAGGAGAAATCGGTTTCCATACATGATTAGGAATCATGTCAACAAATGCCCAAATTCGACTTTTGTCCCCATGTGAGTCGACAGAGAAAAGAGAAAAGAAATAGCAGAGATTCAGCCAAGAACACTTACCTCTTGGATCGACTAGAGATGAAACCAAGGGGGATCTATGCTTGATTGATATTCGGCCAAAGATAAAACAAGAAGGGGAGAGTTGAGAGAGATTTCGGCAATAGGATTGAGAAAAAAAAAGATGAAGAGAAGAGAATAGATTCGAATTTTGAGCAAAAATGGGAGAAGAGAAGTGAAACAAGTTTCGGCTTCAAAGAAAATAAGAGGAAAACAAAGGAAATTCGGCCTAAGAGGTTTCGGTTCAAAAAAAAAAAGAGAGAACTCCAATGTGGTTCGACTAGAGGCTCTTAAAGAGTTTCGACAATAGCCTAAGAAGCTTTCGGCTTTTGCTTCAAATGGTGCATTGAGGGAGAATTCGGCAAGTTAAAAAAAAGAAAAAGGGTTTCGGTTTGCTTCTCAACTGAATGCATCAAGGCTTTTGCTAGCCGAAAATGTCACCTAGCCTGACTATGGAGAAATGGCACCTCTCCTAAGTCTCCCAACCGATTACTCCTCTCACACCAGAGTTCAGATTTCGGCAAACCCCCCTGAATCACTCCTGGCCAACCATTCAAATGAGTTTGAATTGATCAAACTCCTAAATCCCCTCTTCCCCACTTATTTAAATCTTATCTGACAGAGTTTGAGCTAAGTACAACTCCTCCCTCCTTGGCGTCAAAATGGTAAGCAGAAAATGGGATTTCTGCTACTCAAACCTGAGCTCTCCCTTCCCTGCATGTGGCGTCACTTTCAAGGCCCTAAGTGGCACCTCCTTGCCACTCTTCCAAGCCAATTCTTGTGCTTAATTTCACCACAAAATATACTTAACCCCTAGCTCCTTCAGTTCCCCTGAATCAATGCTTGAAAATAAAATTTTCCCTATAGTTCGAGCCTACCCTTGGCTTATATCTAGACCCTAAAACACCTCAATTAATAACACACTCGAGCCATACACATGCAAACAGTTCAAACATAATAGCCCCTATTTAAGGATGTTACAGGACTAATAAGAGAGTCAAGCTGTGAAATTGATAGTTTCATGTCCTCATGTCTAGATTTAAAAAATCTGATTTAAAAATTATGATCCTTTTTATTTGCATGTAATTCTGTTTTTATAAAATATTTATACATTGCACTGCATGACCATTACGGTCACACCCTTAAGTGGGAGTGAGAAGCTATGCTTTCGTGAGGTTTTCACCTCCGCATGGGCTAGTGGATTGCTTCCGGAATACATCTGTACCTATATCTTCGTGAAGTTTTCACTTCCACATGGCCATAGGGAAATGTGTTCTCTGAACTAAACTCGGTCCATATGAGCCTATAATGGGTGAGGATCGAGGAATCTGTTAGTTTGGGCACCTCAACTTTAGAGCTGAACCACAAGTAGAGAACCTAGGAACCTACCCTAAGTAGAACTACGTCAAACTTTAGTAGTTACCCAATTGGATGTTTATTTTACTTTGCTTGCTTTATATGATGCGACACTTACTTGTTATGTTTCATCCTTTTATGCATGTCATTTCATATTTAAGAGGTATTGATTCATGGTCAGTTTCTAGAGTTAGAAAGCTGGTTATGGAGAATGAATTCTTTGATAAAGTGGAAGACAATGCAATTGTTCATAAATAGTTAGAGCATAGGTAATTAGAAAAAGAGGGTATGGATTCGTTTGAGCAAGAGGAAAATGGGGCAGCGCTAGAATCCCTGCCACCTGTGCCTCTTGATGTTGTTCTAATCAAAGTAGAGTCAGATATGAAGAAGATTGTACGACACCTTATGGCAAGGCGTGGTGTTGGAACTAAAGGGTAGAAGGTAACTATACTTACCAATCACTTCAAAGTGAGCTTAAGAAGTACAGATAGACACTTCTACCAGTACAACATTTCTCTTTCATATGAAGATGGTCACCCTGTGGACGGTAAGGGTGTTGGAAGGAAAGTGATTGACAGAGTGCATGAAACCTACAAGAATGATTTGGATGAAAAGAATTTCGCCTATGATGGTAAAAAGGTTTATTTATTATAGGTCTGCTACCAAACAACAAGCTTGAGTTTACTGTTGTACTTGAGGATGTTGCACCTACCAGAAACAATGGAAATGCAAGCACTGATGGCCAGGATAACCTAAATGGACGTGAAAAAGGAGATTAAGAAGACCGAAAGATGGGCTGTTGTGAATTTCTCGGCTCCTTGTTGTGATCCAAACAACATTGCAATGGATTTGATTCGTTGTGGAGAAATGAAGGGAATTCATATGATGTCTTTCACCGGTGGTTAGGGTTGGAAAAATGTTTGAACAGATACAATCTAAACTTCCTAGATGTAATACCTCGAAAATTTTTACAGTAAGATATTATCTTTGATATAGTAAAATAAGGAAATAAAGCGAAAAAAAAGGAAAATTTTGGAGTTATGACAACATTGAGAAGTATATTATGATATATTAATTTAAGAAAGGACCAAATGGTAAAAGTGAGAAAAGTTTTGTTGCGTAAGAGTAAATATTCAAAACTTAAGGGGTTAAAATAAAAATATGAAAAGTTGAAGGACTAATAACGAAAATATTTTAAGGGTGAAATGATCTAGAAACTAAGGAAAATAGATGAATTAGGACCAAATTGAATAGGTAAAGAATTATGAGGGACTAAATCATAATTTTACCAAATTATGTGATTCAAGGATGGAATTTTAAAAGATCACAAAGGGTGGTCAATTGGAAGAGAGAGAAATCTAGAAAGTAAGGATGATGTTGGTGATATTTTATAATTATTTAATTAGATAAATATTATTTTATTAATATTTTGATGAGATATTTTATTATTTATCATTATTTTATTATTATTTATGTAGTATATAAGAAAGGAAAGATGATGAATTTTTATCATCTCTTTCCCATGCAAACCAACGTGAGAAGAAGAGAAAGAAAAGAAGTTTCCTTTTCTTTACAAATTGGTCCTTTTACCAAAAATCCACCATTTTCACTTATAATTCAAAAGAATTTCCATAGCCATCAAGAGAGAAAGATGACAAGGAGACTATGGGTAGCAAGAATATCAAGTTTGATTGAAGAAATAGAAGCTGGAGGAGAGAGAAAATCAAGTTAAAGATTGAAATCAATAAGACAAGGTAAGAACATCAAGATTTCAATATATTTTTAAGTTTGATATTGTGGAAAAAGCATGGAAATGATGTTAATGTAGAGTTTTCTTATAAAAGGTTTTATGTTCATGATATGTTAGTAAAGGAAAATAAGAGAAAGTAATGGGAAATGTTGTAGAGAAAGGAAATAAAGGTGTTATAAACTTGATAATTAACATTTTGCACTAAAATAGTTTTGGAAAGCAGCAGTAGTCTAATTTTGAAAAATCACCAAAATTGTAGAAATATAATTATTGGATGAGTAAAATATGGAATTAAATATAATTGAGTCTAGTTTATTTTATAAGAAATGGTGTAGGAAATTGAATTGTAAATCATGAGATATAATAGGTTTTGTGATACAAGGTCATAATGATTTTGGGTTCCCCTTTTCGACTTTGGAAAATCATAAAAATTGAAAGAAAACAATTATGGGTTATAATTTATATTTTTAAAATCCTTAATTAGTCTATTTTCAAAATAAACAAACGGTAACATTATCCAAATTCTGTATGATGAGATAATTAATTTTTAGTGAAGAAGCGGTCGGAACTGTTAGACAGCAGAATAGGGGTGACTTTAAAGAATACACTGTACTAATTGGCTAAACAAAAAATTCTGAAAATTTTATGGTAATAATATATATGAGTATAGTTTCAGGTAAAATTAGTGTATCTTAAATTGGAACTCTGTATCTCAGGATATAAATAAATTAGTGACTATGACGCAAATGGACAGCTTTGAATAAATTTATGAGTAAATAGTGAAATCAAAGATAATGTTACCTATAAGCATGTTATATAAATTAAGGATATGGAATGGAGAGGAGGAGGAGAAAATATATATGAATATTCAGCTAGCATGGCTAATTTGTATGTTTTAAGCTCAGGGGCTAAATTGAATAAAAGTAAAACTTTATGGGAAATTTTGTAAAAATGTCAGAAATGACCAAATTGCATGAAATGAATTATTTTATTATTTAAATTATAAAATTGAATGAAATTATTAATTTAGATCAATATCGGGTGAAAACATATTTTAGGGATTAAATTGAAAAGTGTTAAAATTATGGAAAATTCTGATGTTTCATAGAATTCATGGGCTGTTATCAATATATATGAGAATAATTAGACTTGAAACAAGGATTAAATTACAAGAATTTTATTTTTCTGAACCTAATGATGAAATCGTCATTAATTAAAAGTTTAGGGGCAAAATGATAATTTTGCCTAGAGCATTAATTGAATGTATCACAATATGAAATGAATGAAAATGATGATCAAATTTATTTGTAAAGATTCGGATAACTCAAATACGAGACTTGAACGTGGAAAAGAAAAGACATCGGATTAATGAAATTATAAACATGAACAAGCAACGAAGTAAGTTCGTGTAACTTGAATTATATTCTTAAATGCTTGAAATGTATGTTATTGATGTGAATATGATTTGAATTTTCATTGCATGAAAACTGATGAAACATTGATATATTTGATAAAAAGGGGAAGAAATCTCGGTTGAATGAAAGGAAAATTCGATGGATCTCTGAAAAGGAATTGATGGTAAAAAGGATTTAGCCCGGACGGGTGATCCTATCCTGATATAGCCCTTCCGAAGAATATGTGTAACATCCTAAATTAGGGGTTGTTTGTAATTTAATTATTTTCCCATGTGTGTGCTTGAAGAAATGAATAGTATGATTGCTAAGCATGTTCTAGGGTCTAGAAATAACCCAGAGCTAGGCGACTTAGGACTAAAATTTATTTTAAGTGTTTAAAGAAGGAGCTAGGTGAGATAGGGGTTAAGAGAAGTTTTGGGAGAAACATGACACAAGGAATAGCTTGGAAAAGTGGCTTTCATGCGCCACTTAAGTGCTACAAAGGTGGCGTCAAAGGAGCTTCAAGGGAGGAGGTTTGAGTCGTGGGAGTTACAAGAGGGGCGTTTTGTTTTGGGCTTTTGGGCGTTAAAGAAAGGGGCTAAGTTGGAAGGCCTTATGATTTTGTGGGTAAGGTTTGGACATGAAAGTCGTTTGGTGGAGTGGTGCAGGCGCCACTTAAGGGTGTTGGCAAAGGGACTCAAGTTCGAGTCACGCTAGAAGCAGTGGGTGTTTTTATTTTCGTTTTAGGCGTTAAAGCAAAGAAGGGAGCTCTTAAAAGAATTTGTGACGGGGTTATGTCACAAAGACACGACTTGGCAGAATGGCTAGAGGCGTGGGTGCAGTTTGCCTCCACCAGGTCCTGGGTTCGAACCAAAGAAGCAGCAGTTGGCATTTTATTTTCTTGCAAACTGGCGTGCATGGAAAGGGAGTTGATGGCTGCATGTAGGACTCTTATTATGATAAGGATAAGCCTTGTTTATTTCGGCTAAGAAGAGTGTCTATTTTTACATTATTTCTTTTTATTTTTTAAAAGAGATGATAAAGGAGGGGATAGAAGATAGATATTGCTTTTAATTTAACTAAATAGGTGATAATCAAAAGATGAGAGGTGATTAGATAAAGTTTATCAAAAAGAGTGAGAGTTGGCCAAAGGTGGGATTGTAGGCAAAGGAGGCTATCGGTTTTGGGAGCTTGGTATAGCCGAATGTCTTCCCTCTTAACTCATGTGATGCTTATTTTTTTTCTTTCTCTCAAGTACCTAGCCGAATCCCTCATCTCCCTCATCTCTTTCTCTTTCGTTTGTTCTTTTCTTTCTACCATTGAGCCGAAAACACCATAATCAAACCCTTACCCTCTTTTTGTCGTTCTCTTCTCTCAAACCCTCTGTCGAATCCCTTTTCTTCCACTTCATTGATCTTTTAGTCATAAACATCTCTGAGAAAGGGGCGAAATTTCAGTTTAGTTCTCTTGTTGGCGAATCTTTTGGTAAGGATAATCTTTTCTTCCCTTGACCGATTTTTGTGTAGTGACTAAACTTTACTACTCTTCTTTCTCCATTCTAAATCTTAGTATTAAAACCCGTTCTTGTTCTTTGAAGGAGTGAAAGCTATTGACATCAATTAGGGGTGCGAATATTGGTGTGATTTGCGAATCCATCTTTAAGGTAAAGTGCGGCAACTCTTTTCCCTTAAGGATTTATGTTTTGGTAGTATGGCCTTTAAGTTCTCTAATGAAGTGGTAAAAGCCGATTGTAGGGAAGCCATAGCCGATTGAAGGAAGCTTTCGGGATTTGTTTTCCTAAGATAGGGTGGTAAGTAACATTCGGCCATAGGCCTTGATTATGTATAAGTGTGCAAGTCAATTTTAACATGTGTTTTGGTAGGGGTCTCGAAGACTCAAGTGACAAATTTGGGATTTCGGTAAGTTTGGTAGAGGTTAAGCACATTCGGCCAAAGGCCATACTTCTGGTACAATTGATTCTTCGGGATTATTGGTTTAGCCAAATAGGCCTATGTCACTAACTTGGTTGTTGGCCGAATATAGGGTCAAAGGATCTAGCATCGTAGAACGGATCTTCGGGATCTAGGAATTTCGTTAGTAACAGGTGTGTAAAAATCTTTACACACTTTATTAATTAACATTGCCATATTGTTGCCTTTTTATCTTTTTGGTAGTGATTTGCTTGTGGGTATAAGATTGGATTTCGGGTAAGTCCCCTATTACTTTGTCTATGAAATATGATTGAGTATGCCATCATATGCTGTTAAATGCAATGCTATACATAAATGCATGATATATGATAATTGATATGTAAGCATGATGATGGTGGGATTGATGAGAGGAGGGGGATGATTTTTATGGACTGTCACCAGTGGTTTTGACCACAAGATGGGTTGGCCCAATCAGATTTATTGTGACTTCGGTCACTAGTGGTTTTGACCACACCGATGATAAATTGTGACTAAGTCCCAGTGGTTTGGTACCACCAGTGGTTTTGACCACATTATGATATTTGTGACCTATGGTCATCGATGGTTTTGACCACACGATGGGTTGGCCCCATCATTTGATTTGTGACTCTAGTCACGGTGGTTTTGACCACCGGTGGTTTTGACCACGGGGTAGTTGAAGAATACGGATGGTTAGTTGGGTTGCATGTTGCATATCTATTAATAAATTGTGTATGAGTTGTATTTTTAGGGTGGGGAATTTACACTGCTTGAGTCTTGGTGACTCACCCTTCCCATACTATTTTCGGATGAGTAGATCGCGGAGATGGAGCGGAGAGGACTCGAGGCGGCCATGCTTATTCGATGGATTTGAATTTAAATTATTATCGTTAAGTTTATTTATTTTCTTTTCTAAGTTTTAATTTGGGTTGTAATAAGGCCGCTAATTTTTTTTTTATTTTGATGTTTACATAGTTATTTTACTTTACTTATGCTATACTACAAATGAACTTACAAATGTTATGTAAACCGGTTAAAAGCAACATTTTCCAACTAAGTAACTTTTACGAGTTTTCAAAGATGTTACCATCGGGTAATAAAATACACCAAGTCAACTATAACTTTGACGATTTTAAAATTTTACATAATCAAACATTTTCAAAGTGTTTATCAACACAACCATGTTTATAAAAATATTCCCAACTGAGTTTTATCAAACCCTGTTTTAATACCTTAGCCATATTTTAACAAGTTTTCACCAGACACTCAAAATGATTCAAATCATTTTACTCCGTGACATACCAGATCCGGTCAGGACTCATGGGCCGGGTTTGGGGTGTTACATTTTAGTATCGAGCGCTTTAAAACTTCATTGTGGGGCCCAAGGCCCAAAATGTTTTGTTTATGTTAGTAGGCCTTATTGGAATGTTTTGGGAAACTATTTTGGCTTGAACGACATGGCACCGAGTCTCGGCCCCAATCCGCCTGTAAGTACTTCTATCTATTTTTGGTGAATACTTGATAGGGGTAGAAGGGTAAATTGGGAGCGTAGAACATTAGAATAGAAATTGATGAACCCTAGGGTTAGCATCCCCCAACAAACAATGCATAAGATTTAATAAATTCCTTAAACAACCACGTGAGTTGTCACCGAGCAAGGGATGTGGCAATCGTTATCACATGTCTAGGATTGGATTCGATGGGAGCACGGTATTTAAGCGATCTAGTGACTCACCTCTTACTCACGAATCCTACACAGTGCGTAGTAACGGTTCATCCTAGCTGAGACGACACACTCACAGGCTAAACTTGATAACTAAAACCCGAAAGGGACTAGTCGTTTTGTTTTTGAAGTAATTAAAACCTTTGTTTTAAAAAAAATGACCAAAATACCCCTGGTTTGAAAATTACCAAAATACCCTCCGTATGAAAAATTTCCAAATAGAAAATTTTCAGAATATCCTTCTTTTGTGAAATCAATTAGAACCAAATTTTGGAAATCGTGTTATGGAAAAAATACTAAAATACCCTAGTGGTAAAATTACAAAATTACCCCTAACCAACAAAATTACCAGAATAACCCTGATTTTCAAAATTTTGCAACAACACTGTTTCGAAAAATGCAATTCTCAAAAAGAACCATCAAAGTTTTACAACTTTTGAAATATCCCTGATTTATTAAATTTTACAAATTCACCCTGATTTGTGAAAAATTACCAAAATACCCCTGAGGACCAAAATTACCGAAATACCCCCGGATTCTAAAATTTTTTCAAAATACCTCGGGAATTTAAGAGTTCCAAAAATACTTTTTGACAAAATCATTCGAGAACTTTTATTTTTGAGAAATTAAAAAAATACCCCTGTAGGACAAATTACGGAAATGCCCCTAGGTAGTGGAAAAACAATCACAATAAAAACTACAACGTCTCTTTGAATGAATGAATAGAAGGACTGTATGCATGTATGATACGAGAAAACCACTCCTAAAACTCCTATCATAAAATTTTTTCGTGGATAACCAGTGAAACAAAGGTACTAATGCATAAAATTCTTAAACAGATAAACGCAATCGTTAGAAATGAGTACTAGAGGTCGTGGACGTCTACCCCATGGCCGCGGTAGAGGTAAGATGACCTTGTCGGAACCAGCAGGGTCGGGTCATGGGTCTGGAAATGAGATCTGGATCTATCGATGATGGCGAATTTTAAGATCAGATCGGTGGTAACGATGTAGTATCCCAAGCGGTGCTACGAGTGTTGGAATGAGTTCTTGAGGCGGCGGCAGTGCGAGGGGCCGTAAATCCGTGGTTGAGCGACTACAGGCTAATGAGCGAAGTATTTAGAGGAGTTTACAGGTGGCACCAGTCTTGGCGAATATTGGTTAGAATCTCTTGAAAGGATTATGGGCGACACTGGATTTCACTGGTAAAGAGAAGTGAAGGGCATCATCTCTGCTTGGGATGAGTCATACCGATGGTGGCTCCTTTGTAAGAGATGGGCGATGCTAGAAAATCTCACAGGAATTCTTCAAGGATGCTTATCAAAAGAAATATATCGGAACTAGTTACGTGGATGCTTGCAATGAAGGCTTTCTTGAACTGGTTCAAGGCAATAAAACGATGGTGGAGTATGAGGCGAATTTCTCCGGTTGAGTAGGTATGCTCGTGGTATTGTGGGTACCGAGCATGAGCGCCGTGTTAGATTCGAGGATGGGTGAGAGATGAGTGAGGATGATGATAGCTCCACGGCGAGAGCAGGAGTTTCTTGTCCTAGTGGAGAAGTTTAAGGTTGCTGAAGGGGTAAGGCAGTTAGTTTGGCGTAATCAGGATAGGAACTGGAATAAGAGGAGCTCGGATCTTCAAAGTTCTCCGTGTCGATAAAGAGGATGAGGTTTGGTGGGTCGGATCAAGTCGCTAGCTGCTTCTGCCGCCAATTCTCAATGGCATACGGTGTGCCCGGTGTGGGAAGTCTCACACGGGAATGTTGGAATGGTAGCAGGGATGCTTGAGTGTGGGTCCATGGAGCATCGAGTTAGAGATTGTCCGAAGAAAGCAGCTAGGATGAGATCGGAGGTCGGGATCGTGCACCAAATAGGAGGGATAATCAACGACCATCGAGAGGTCGTGGTGTAGGAAGAGGAGGTAATGGTCTTTGGCGGAGGTCGTGGGGCACCGAGGGGAGAATCCGGTGGTACTTGAGGCTAGGCAACCTGGTCTAGTCTATGCATGTGGCGTCAAGAGGAGGCGGCCTTGCCGGACGTTATAACCGGTATGTTCTTGATCTTTGGTGTACCTATAATACCTTGATTGACATTGGCTCAACCCACTCATACATTGCTAGTAGCGTAGTGGAAACTCTGCACCTGGACTCTAAACTTACTCCTAGGAAGATGACTGTATTAAGCCCTTTAGGTCACTCTGTAGAAGTAAGTAAACTCTATAAGGACGTACCCCTAGAACTCTAAGGGGTCGTGTTCTTGGCTGACTTGATGGAACTACCGTTTCGGGAGTTCGACCTAATCCTCGGGATAGATTGGCTAGTAAAGTATCAGGCTAGCCTAGATTGCTGTGACTAAGCGTATGGTAGTAAAGATCGTGGAAGGTGATGAGGTGGTGATGATAGGTAAAATGAGAGATTACCTGTCTAATGTGGTTTCTGCGTTGAAGGCAGAAAAGATGGTTAGGAAGGGTTGTGAAGCTTATGTGGTGCATGTCTGTGCTTTGGAGGCTAAGGATGTTACCGTGAGAGATGTCCGGACCGTAAGAGACTATGTGGATGTGTTTCCAGAAGAACTTTCGGGTCTACCTCCGGACCGCGAGGTTGAATTTGGTATAGATCTGTTACCCGGAACCGCGCTAGTATCTATAGCTCTGATCGAATGGCAAAGAAAGAATTGGTAGAGTTGAAGGCGCAGATTCAAGAATTGTTGGATAGAGGTTCATCCGACCAAGTGTATCGCCTTGGGAGCTCGGTACTTTTTGTCAAGAAGAAGGATGGGACAATAAGGATGTGTATAGACTATCTAAGAATCGAACAAGTTGACAATAAAGAACCGGTATCCTTTGCCGGGATTGACGATCTGTTCGATCAACTCAAAGAGGCGTCGGTGTTCTCTAAGATTGACCTTAGGTCAGGGTACCATCAGCTTAAGGTGAAGGAGGTTGACGTCCATAAGACGGCATTCCGTACTCGGTATGGGCACTACAAGTTTCTGGTAATGCCTTTTGGTTTGACGAATGCACTAGTCGCATTTATGGACATGATAAACCGGGTTTTCCAACCCTATCTGGATCGATTCACCGTGGTCTTCATAGACGACATTTTGGTGTACTCGAAGTCGGAGGAGGAGCATGATGCACATCTTCATGTGGTTACGCAAGTTCTAAGGGAGAAAGCAGTTATGCGCCAAATTGACAAGTGTGAGTTACGCTCGAGGAGGTAACTTTTCTAGGGCATGTTGTTTGGTAGAAGGAATTAGGGTGGATCCCGTAAGATTGAGGCGAGATAGAGTGGAAACCACCCAAGTGCATTACGAAAATTCAAAGTTTTACGGGGTTGGCGGTATTACCAAAGATTTATGGAAAATTTCTCTTAATCGCAGACCAGATTGACTAATTTGTTGAGGAAAGGAGTTCTATTTGTGTGTGAGTGTCAAGAGGATCTTGTGAAGCACCGGTCTTAATTGACCGAGGTAGGAAAGGAGTTCACGGTGTACTGTGATGCATCGCATACTGGTTTAGGGTGTGTGTTGATGCAAGAAGGGAAGGTGGTCGCTTATGCGTCATGGCAGTTGAGGCCTCACGAAGCTAACTATCCGACACATGACTTGGAATTGGCTGCTGTGGTTTTTGCCTTGAAGATCTAGAGGCACTATCTGTACGGGGAGAAGTCGGTAGTGTACACAAATCACAAAAGTCTGAAGTACCTCCCGACTCAAAAAAATTTAAATCTGAGGCAACGGAGGTGGATTGAGTTGTTGAAGGACTACGACTGTTCAATCGAATACCATCCTGGGAAGGCTAATATGGTAGCTGATGCATTGAGCCGAAAGGTGGTAGCGAATTTACGAGCAATGTTTGCTCATCTAAGTCTCTATGAGGATGGGAGCCTTTTGGCGGAATTGCAAGTGAAGCCATCTTGGATTAATGAGGTCAAAGAAAGGCAGATGACCGATGAAACTTTGAATACTCGAAGGTTGCAAGTACAGAATGGTGAGGCCGAAGGGTTCAGCTTGGGTAGTGATGGAGTGTTGTACTTTCAGGGGAGAGTATGCATGCCTAAGGATGATGATTTGAGGTAGTGAATCCTTAAAGAAACTCATAGCGATCAGACGCTATGCACTCGAGAAGCGACAAGATGTATCGAGATTTAAGGGAGCGATTTTGGTGGCCAAGTGCGAAGCGAAAAGTAAGAGTTGGTAGGCAAGTGTCGACATGCTAGCAAGTTAAGGTGAGCATCAATTGCCATCGAGTACATTACATACCGATAAAGATCCCACAGTGGAAGTGGGAGGAGATTACTATGGATTTCGTAAGTGGGCTTCCCTTACACCCAATAAGAAAGATCTTGTTTGGGTGATAGTAGAGCGGGTTGACTAAGTCGGCCCATTTCATCTTGGTAAGGGTTGACTACTCACTTCAAAGATTAGCCAAGTTGTATATCTTGAGATAGTGCGGTTGCATGGAGTACCGATGTCCATTATCTCGGATCGGGATCCGGTTTACGTTGAGATTCGGAAGGCTTTACATCGTGAGTTAGGCACGAAGTTGAATTTCAAGACGGCTTTTCATCCATGATCGATGGACAATCTGAGAGGTCATCAAGTGTTGGAAGACATGTTGAGGGGTGTGTTTTGGATTTCGTGGTAGTTGGGAAGAGTACCTACCTTTGGCGAGTTCGCTTATAACAATAGTTATCAGCGAGCATTGAAGATTGCACCGTATGAGGTATTGTATGGTCAAAATGCCATACTCCTACATGTTGGGACGGAACTAGGAGAGCGATAGATGTTGGGTCGAGTTAGTAGCGGAGCGGAGGATAAGGTTAGAGTAATTGGGCTCGTCTTAAGGAGGCATCGGACAGCAGTAAATCCTCGCCGATCTTAAGCGAATAGAGGTTGAATATGCGATGGGTGATAAGGTCTTCTTGAAGGTATCACCTTGGAAAAAGGTGCTGAGGTTTGGCCGGAAGGGCAAACTAAGCCCTAGGTTCATCGGACCGTACATGGTGTTGAAACGTGTGGGACCGGTAGCTTACCAGCTTGAGTTGCCGCAGAATTGAGCGGATCGTGGCGTCTTCCATGTTTCGATCTTTGAGGCGCTATTGATCGATCCTCACATGTAGTGCGATTCACGAAAATTAAAGTGAACTCGGACTTGTCTTTCGAGGAGGAGCCGGTACAGATTTTGGATCGAGATGTCAAAGTTCTTCGTAGGAAGTCAGTGCCTTTGGTAAAAGTGCTATGGCGAAACTATGGTGCGGAGGAGGCCACATGGGAACCCGAGGATGTGATCTTGATAATACCCCTAACTCTTGATCCGAGGTAATTTCGAGGCGAAATTCTTTTTAAGGGGTAGAAGCGTAACATCCTAAATTAGGGGTTGTTTGTAATTTAATTATTTTCCCATGTGTGTGCTTGAAGAAATGAATATTATGATTGCTAAGCATGTTCTAGGGTCTAGAAATAACCCAGAGCTAGGCGACTTAGGACTAAAATTTCTTTTAAGTGTTTAAAGAAGGGAGCTAGGTGAGATAGGGGTTAAGAGAAGTTTTGGGAGAAACATGACACAAGGAATAGCTTGGCAAAGTGGCTTTCATGCGCCACTTAAGTGCTACAAAGGTGGCGTCAAAGGGAGCTTCAAGGGAGGAGGTTCGAGTCGTGGGAGTTACAAGGGGGAGGCGTTTTGTTTTTGGGCTTTTTGGGGCGTTAAAGAAAGGGGCTAAATTGGAAGGCCTTAAAAGATTTTGTGGGTAAGGTTTGGACATGAAAGTCGTTTGGTGGAGTGGTTTGGGGCACCACTTAAGGGTGTTAGCAAAGAGACTCAAGTTCGAGTCACGCTAGAAGCAGTGGGTGTTTTTATTTTCGTTTTAGGCGTTAAAGCAAAGAAGGGAGCTCTTAAAAGAATTTGTGACGGGGTTATGTCACAAAGACATGACTTGGCAGAATGGTTAGAGGTGTGGGTGCCGTTTGCCTCCACCAGGTCCTGGGTTCGAACCAAAGAAGCAGCAGTTGGCATTTTATTTTCTTGCAAACTGGCGTGCATGGAAAGGGAGTTGATGGCTGCATGTAGGACTCTTATTATGATAGGGATAAGCCTTGTTTATTTCGGCTAAGAAGAGTGTCTATTTTTACTTTATTTCTTTTTATTTTTTAAAAGAGATGATAAAGGAGGGGATAGAAGATAGATATTGCTTTTAATTTAACTAAATAGGTGATAATCAAAAGATGAGAGGTGATTAGATAAAGTTTATCAAAAAGAGTGAGAGTTGGCCAAAGGTGGGATTGTAGGGTCAAAGGATCTAGCATCGTAGAACGGATCTTGGGATCTAGGAATTTCGTTATAGGTGTGTAAAATCTTTACACACTTTATTAATTAACATTGCCATATTGTTGCCTTTTTATCTTTTTGGTAGTGATTTGCTTGTGGGTATAAGATTGGATTTGGTAAGTCCCTATTACTTTGTCTATGAAATATGATTGAGTATGCCATCATATCTTTGTTAAATGCAATGCTATACATAAATGCATGATATATGATAATTGATATGTAAGCATGATGATGGTGGGATTGATGAGAGGAGGGATGCTTTTTATGGATTTGTCAATGGTTTTGACCACAAGATGGGTTGGCCCCATCAGATTTATTGTGACTTTGGTCACGGTGGTTTTGACCACACCGATGATAAATTGTGACTAAGTCGGTGGTTTGGTACCACCGGTGGTTTTGACCACATTATGATATTTGTGACTTATGGTCATCAGTGGTTTTGACCACACGATGGGTTGGCCCCATCATTTGATTTGTGACTCTAGTCACCGGTGATTTTGACCACCAATGGTTTTGACCACGGGGTAGTTAAAGATACGGATGGTTAGTTGGGTTGCATGTTGCATGTCTATTAATAAATTGTGTATGAGTTATATTTTTTGGTGGGGAATTTACACTTGAGTCTTGGTGACTCACCCTTCCCATACTATTTTCTGAGATGAGTAGATCGCGGAGATGGAGTGGAGAGGACTCGAGGCGCCATGCTTATTCGATGGATTTGAATTTAAATTATTATCGTTAAGTTTATTTATTTTCTTTTCTAAGTTTTAATTTGGGTTGTAATAAGGCCGCTAATTTTTTTATTTTGATGTTTACATAGTTATTTTACTTTACTTATGCTATACCACAAATGAACTTACAAATGTTATGTAAATCGGTTAAAAGCAACATTTTCCAACTAAGTAACTTTTACAAGTTTTCAAAGATGTTACCATCGGGTAATATAATACACCAAGTCAACTATAACTTTGACGATTTTAAAATTTTACATAATCAAACGTTTTCAAAGGGTTTATCAACACAACCATGTTTATAAAAATATTCCCAACTGTGTTTTATCAAACCCTGTTTTAATACCTTAGCCATATTTTAACAAGTTTTCACCAGACACTCAAAATGATTCAAATCATTTTACTCCGTGACATACCAGATCCGGTCAGGACTCATGGGCTGGGTTTGGGGTGTTACAATATGTGTAAAAAGGATCTAGCTTGGACGGGTGATCCTGATATAGCCCTCCGAAAAATATGTGGAAAATGGATTTAGCTTGGACGGATGTCTGAATTAAGGTCGAATTTAGCTCGGTGGTAATTGGATCCAAGCTCATTAGAGTAATTATCATTGCGGGATTTAGCACGACCGGTAATCCCGACAATACTCTATGAGTTTATATTACGGAGATTTAGCCTCGACGGTAATCCATTTGAAGAAATGAGGTTCAGCGAGTGTGCTCTCTTATAGGGGATTTAGCTTTGGGTAGTAATCTGCTTGTAAGAAATGTGGTTCATGAGTGTGCTCTCTAAAAAGGGTATACCCATATGTATGCAATTGAGCGGACCGGATTGTACACTATAAGTGTACTCTTGGAAAATCCATCGAAATTCGAGAAATTCAACGGGATAAATATAGAAAATGGCAAGTACTTGAAATCATGAAATTAAACTTGAAATACATATAAATGATAATTATTTGATACATTGAAATATGACATGGAAAATACATGTATGTGAAACTTGCTCGATAATTATGCTTATTCAAGATTATAAGTCATTCTTGGAATAAATATATACTAAACTCATGAAAATGATGGTACATGAAATATTGTCATAATGAATTGAATAATTTATATTTATGAAGAAACAACAAGAGAATCATATGTATCATGACATGTAAATATAAGACTATCTTTTATACGTTGATACAAGGAAAATTATGTATATTAGGACAAGTAATAAATTCAAGTGAGGCGTGTCGAGAAAATAAGTTTGTCAATATTAAAATCGCTAACCAATGTAGGAAAATTTTAGAATTTTGAAAAAATTTCCTATGATCGATTTAATTCCGGTTGGTTCCTAATGTATGTTTTGGGCTTCGAGGGCCCAATAGAGGGACGTTATGATCAGTTTCAGAATACAAATAAAAAAATAACTCAAAATTATTCGAAAATGTTTAGTAAATCTCGATAATGCCTCGTACCCTGTTCCGGCAACGGATACGGGTCGGGGGTATTACACTAGAGCTCCGCATTCCTTCTTTGTCTGCCCATTGATAGGAAAAATTCTGATCTGTATGGGCTATGGAAGTGGAAGAATCTTTCTGAGTATGGCATTGTGACTCAGTGTATGGCACCAGCTAGGGTGTATGATCAATACTTTACAAATCTTCTTCTGAAGATCAATGCTAAGCTTGGACGATCTCTTCATCACTATCAAAGCCATAATTCCGCGATTGAGTTAAATTCAAGCCTTAACAAGATCGAGGAAATGAAGGGTAAAAATTGAAGAGTTAGAAGCAACACAGTTGTGAACTTCAGATCAAGCTTCTTGAAACAAGAGAAGGGCATTGGAAGGAAGAGCTTCATCATGACCAAATTAGAAGTCGGGATTACCTCATAGTTCAGATTCGAGAGGTAGCTGATCATCTGATTTTGGCATCATAGGCTGATATGATGAGTATAAAGTATGAGCTACAGTCTGATCGTAGTCAAGAGCTGGCGCCATTGCTTTAGGATTTAAAGCCAAAGCATATAGTTGTCCGTTTTATGTAAAGGATTTTATTTTCTAATAAAGTTTTCTAAAATAAAGTTGAATCAGAATCGATACCTCTTTACATTTATGCATTTGCATTACATTACATCATTTACATTATACTTTTACAAAGGGACCCTAATTAGGTAAAATATTTCAGTTAACCTGGAAAACATTGAACAAAGGTTGGAGAGAATAGAGCAAATGCAAATATAGATGTAGGGGCAATTGACCGAGATTCAACAAGAAATGCGAGAATTCCAAAGGAATATGATAGGCGAGCTAACCCAGTTACTAGCCGGGGGACTTGAAAAAAGGAGTAGCTCAATAGTCAATAGTATGGATGATGAAGAAGACATTGTTTATTCTCCAAAAGGTGTGCCGACTCACCAGACATGCATTCGCATGGAGGACTGTCATTATTGAACCCCAATATCAAATTGATACTTCGGCTCTATGGAATTTCCCAACGGGTTCAGGTCTTAACCCGAATGATGATCAAGCCAAACGGTTGTTCTGGTAGAGACAAAAGAAAGGGGAGAATGGACTCCAAATGCCCTGAAGAAGAAGGAAAAGAAAGCAAATAGTACCGGTAGGTATAACAAGAGCCATTCAGAGCCGGTTATAGTAAACCGGCCAAGGACGGTAACTACCAGTAATCAGGTCACTGTAAGGCAAAACCCTGAAAGGCTCCAATTTACGCCAATCCCGATGACATATAAGGAGTTATATCGAAGTTTATTTGACGCACATGTGGTGTCTCCATTTTATCTAAAGCAGTTACAGCCCCCATATCCTAGATGGTATGACTCTAACGTTCAATGTGACTACCATGGGGAATAACGGGACACTCAATCGAAAAGTGAAATACATTTAAAAAGTTGGTCGAAAGGTTTATTGAAATGGGAGTTGTGAAGTTCGACGATCCATTAAAACCTGATCACTTTAATGAGGTAGTGAATGCCGTAATTGAAGGAGGAGACAAGAAATTTGCTACTCCTTGAAGAAATCAAAAATGAAGAGGGAACCAGAGAACGAAGTTTCCAAACCCTTGTGTACTTGAGAGTGTTTTGAATAATGAGACTGTGGAAGAAATCCCTGTACTTTTAAAGCTGATCTAGAGTAATATTCAAAACATGCTTGTTGCCTTAAGCCTAGAGGCAATAAGAACCCTTTTGTGAAATAGGCTTATGTCCTAAATTTTATTTCAATAAAATGTATCTTTTTGAATACATATTCTTTTTATTCTTTAAGTTCATATTGTACATTCTTTTGTTCTTGTTAGAATATTCTTTCATGATGATACTATCCAAATAATCATCCTTAGAATCATTTATTCTTGGGATTTGTTTGCCTTCGTACCTAGATACCCAGATATCAACGACATGAGCGACGTTGTTACTGACTCCCTTTTTGAACGAGATATGGGTCTAAGGGATCTCAAGACTATGAAGATGACAGAGACTGTAACATATCTTCTGATTCATTAAAAATGGTTTAGCAAGATGAGAAACAGACCTTACTCAACATAGGGTCAGTATATATTATGAGCCTAGAAAAAGGGGTGAAGATCGAGGCCCAGCTCACCACAAAAATAAGGCAAGACATCATTCAAAGATGTTTTTGTACGATCATAACAGGACATGTCTGGGTTAATAAAATGCGGGCTAAACAAGAGGATCGGACACTATTGATCCACCATGAAAGGGGATTGCATCAGTCATACCGTAAATACTGAATTAAAGGAGACAAGATTCATGTGCCTTCTCCATTTCTTCATAAATTTTCCATATATGGGGCATGGATGTGATGGGGCCAATCTCGTCAAAAGCTTTTAGCCAATATCGACTCATTGGCATAGCCATCGTTTGCTTCACTAAGAGAGTGGAAGTAGCTTCATATGCCAATGTTATAAGGTCGAAGTCATCAAATTCCAAAAAAAAAAGGAAAAAGATTAGATGCTAGTAGAATGCCATAAATGATCGCGTTTAAATACTGTACAAAGTCAAAGTTCTGATTTGTCCAAAGATCAAAAGATGTCACAAAGGCAACAAAAGTTGCCAAAAAAAAGAAAAAAAAGAAAAGAAAAGTGGCTAAGACTTGTAAATATTAGCATAAGAAGCTATCACTACTCTCTATGATTATTGAACGTTGGCCAAGACCTTTACCGGGGCAATATCTTACACGTTGGTTTATAGATTTGAAGCATTTTATCAATTAAACGTAATCGAAGGAAAGGTTAAAAGCTATTTGCCATGGCCAGACGATGCAGGCTTACGTTAAAGAAGTTCATCTTAGGGAATTTCACGAAGAAACCTGATGTTGAAAAAGATTTTTCTTTTACAAAACAATTTTAGAAGAAAGCATATGCCAAACTGGGAATGACTTATGTAAGGCCTGTTCTAGAGGAGCATTGATATTGATCAAGATGGACGACGAAGACTTGCCCTATTCGGCGAATTCAGGTTTAGTCAAGAGATATTTTACCTGAAAGATGAAAGACCAAGGTGAAAACCCGTAAATGGCGCCTTAAAAAAAGGAGAGGCCAAAGCGAAAACCCGCAAAGGGCGCTTTGAGACCAAAGGGGCTTTGAGCCAAAAATCTGAAAAGGGCGACTCAAATTTTGATCAAAAGTGGGGCAAACAGTAGTCTTGCTACATTTGAATTAACAATGAAAAAGTATGTTATGTCTTGGGGCATTGACAGAGTACTCCGGATACCCTGAACACATATTGAGTTTAAAATGGTCCTCAAGAGATCGGAATAGAGAAGCTCAGACTGCGATATTTGGGGCACCTAGTTTCCCATCTTACCCCTTTTAAATTTTCTATCTTTGATTACTTTATTCTTTTCAAAGAAACACCCCAATTAATTTTCTTTTATAGCCTTTGCTATATTTACTTTATTTTTTTAAGATATACCAATCAATTTTCATTTATTGCATTGGTTATCTTTGATTAGCTTATTTGTTTCGAGCTATACTCCTGATTAATTTCTTTGTTGTCCATTGTTATAATATTTTTCAAGCATTTTTTATTGAAATAACGATTAATGGACTAATAATACTTTCATAAAAGGAGTTTTGCATATTACTCTAGAAGTTTCTAAATAATATGAGGAATCTGAAACATGACTATTGTTCAGAACTCACCAAGCCTAAGGGATTAGAAACATTGAAAAATGATTATCTCTTCGGATTCTTATTGGATAAGAAAATTTCGTTGGTGTTACCATATCGGTAAATGACGAACAAGGTCAATCCAAGTATAAAAGAGGATCATTTTCAGGATACCCTGTATTCATGTAAATTTCAGATACATACATCTGGTCATTACACCCAGGGAATGGTGTAATGGATCAAATTGATTGTAAATGATACAAGTTATATATCTCTGAGTGGTAATAGAAGGATGGAAGAAACCAAATGTTATTCCCTTGAAGTTGCAGTAGGAGGTACCAACTTCATGTCCCAAGGTTCAGATGGGATGGACTCAGAATTACCACGGGGCAAAATAATTGAGCAAGAAAATGATACTTCAAGGGGAACGAAGATGAAACCTTGACGGATAAATGAGTGATAACACCTAAAGTAGGAATCATACTCATAACATTTTTGCATCATAGCAAATTTCATTAGGAGTATTTGATTCATTACAATCATTGCATCCTAATCCTTTAAACGGAATCATGTCACTCATAACACATGTAGCTAGAAGCATTTGATTCATATCATAGCATCTTAATCATATGACATAAACATGTGGAATCGAGTCTACAGGACGTGTCCTTTAGTAGATGATGTAGCAATATCGGTAAATTTACAGATCTCATCTTCTTGAAGCTTTAAGAAGCAGATCGAAGACTCTTTTAGTCTTATCTCCCTGAAGTTGTAGTGGAGTAGATTAAAGATAAAAGATCTCATCTTCCTAAAGTTGTAGGAAGCAGATCGAAAAGAATTTCAGCCTTATCTCCCTGAAGTTGTAGGGAGTAGACTGAAGACAGAAGATCTCATCTTCCTAAAATTGTAAGAAGCAGATCAAAAAGAATTTCAGCCTTATCTTCATGAAGTTGTAGGAAGTAGACTGAAGATAGAAGATCTCATCTTCCTGAAATTGTAGGAAGCAGATAGAAAAAAATTTTAGCCTTATCTCCCTGAAGTTATAGGGAGTAGACTGAAAACAGAAGATCTCATCTTCCTAAAATTGTAGGAAGCAGATCGAAAAGAATTTCAGCCTTGTCTTCCTAAAGTTGTAAGAAGTAGACTGAAGATAGAAGATCTCATCTTCCTGAAATTGTAGGAAGCAGATCGAAAAGAATTTCAGCCTTATCTTCCTGAAGTTGTAGGAAATAGACTGAAGATAGAGGATCTCATCTTCCTGAAGTTGTAGGAAGCAAATCGAAAAGAATTTCATCCTTATCTCCTTGAAGTTGTAGGGAGTAGACTGAAGACAGAAGATCTCATCTTCCTAAAGTTGTAGGAAGCAGATCGAAAAGAATTTCAGCCTTATCTCCTTGAAGTTGTAGGGAGTAGACTGAAGACAGAAGATCTCATCTTCCTGAAGTTGTAGGAAGCAGATCGAAAAGAATTTCAGCCTTATCTACCTGAAGTTGTAGGGAGTAAACTGAAGACAGAAGATCTCATCTTCTTGAAGTTGTAAGAAGCAGATCGAAAATAATTTCAGCCTTATCTCCCTGAAGTTGTAGGGAGTAGACTGAAGATAGAAGATCTTATCTTCCTGAAGTTGTAGGAAGTGGATCGAAGACACTTTTAGATCTTATCTTCCTGACGTTGTAAGAAGCAAATCAAAGACATCAATTTGGCATTCTTGAAATTGCAAGAAGCAGAATAAAGCTATCAGACTTACTGAAATCGAGATGAAGTTCCAATACCATTGAAGTTGCAGTAGAGTTGGAAGCCATTTGAAGAAGCGAGGATCAAGAAGTCGGGGCTCAGCCAAGACCGGGCAAAATTGGTCATTTTATTGTCTTTGCTTTATTCTCGTTACACGACAATGAGCAAAGAGGGGTAGCTGTAATGGCCTATTTTTTCCGAGCCCGTTCAGAAAAGAAAAACAAAATAAATAAATGTAAAAAAAAATAAATAAATGTTTTTTTCAGTTCATTTACAAACCATTTGACCCAATACCCAAAACTCAACAGCCTACCCGAATAAACCCAGACCAAAACATTAACCCATTAACCCAAAACCCTAAACAGACCTAGCACCTAAATCGGCCCAAAAGGGCCCAAACTCAAAACTATCTCAGTAACTTAGGGTTTAGAAATAGGAAATCCTACCGCACCAGACCGATCGTCCTCAATCCTCGTCGCCTTGATCACGCCTCGACATGAGTCACGCCACCATTAACGCTTGATCACCACTGAGATCTTCGCCCAAACCTACAAAATGAAACAAACCAACAGCAAAATGGGGAAACAGAAGCAAATAGAGATTTATTTCTTTTTTGGTCTTTCATTTTTAGGTTATAAAAACCCTTGTAAAACCTATAATAGGCATGGATACAGACACAAATACTGTCGCAAAATAAAAAATACATAGATTCAAGAACACACAGAAAGGATAAATTTGCACAAAATCAGTGGGCACAAAATACTGTCAGAGAGATTAGAAGAATAAAATACTTGATTTCTCGTAGGTGATTTCTTATTACATTTATTTTCTTTTATTTCTATATATATATATATATATATATATATATATATATATATATATATATATATATTTGTGCATATAACCATCGTGAAAAAGGATAAAAGGAGTTACCTTTGAAGACGAGGAAGAATGGAAGTTTTAGGCCTTGACCCACAGTAGCGTATGGCGCGTGGCCGAGAATCCATGAAGCGGAGAAAGTAGAGACTAAGCTCTCTCAGAGGATTTTCAATTTTTTTTTAAAATCTAAGCTAAATGATTTTTTTTATAAAACTAATATTTATAAAAGAAAGCAAACGGCGCCGTTTTGATAAAGCAGGGTCCGCGCGTAGGCCCAAAGACCCGATAAAGGTCCGCACATTTTTAAAAAAAGAGAAAATTACTATTTCAATCCCTCTACCATATTATTATATTTAATTTTGTCCAATTTAGCATTTTTTTATTTTTAAATTAGCCCTTAAATTTGTACTTTGTTTCAATTGAATCCTCGACCATTTTAAAAGTAAAATCGGAACGACGCCGTTTTAAAAAAGAGGCTTAATTGCCACATTAGTCCTTGGGATTTAACGCATGTTTTTGATTCAATCATTTTAATTTGTTTTAATTGCTATTTAACCCTGACTTTCTTTATTCTAATTTTATTTTCATCCTTTATATTTTATTTTATTATTTTATATTTTAATTATTTATTACATTAAATATTCTATATTATTTTCCTATATTTATTAATTTATTAATATTTTAAAATTCATATATGTATTTTTTATATGTATTATTTTATATATATTTTATTACTATTTTATATATTATTTTACTTGTTTAAAAATTTATATATTATTTTATAATCCATATATTATTTATTATACTATGTTTTTAATTTATATATTATATAGTATTATATTATATTATATATCATTTTTAAGTTTTGTTTTGTATAAAATCTATTATATCATATAACTTATTTTATTTATATTATTTATTACATATATAATTTTTATGATTAGTATATTATGTGTATATATATATATATTTTAAAATTATTAAATATATTATTTACTAATTAGTTTTATTTTTATAATCCTTATATATTATTAATTATTTTATATTATATTATTATATATTATGATTTTTATTAATTATTATATATATATTTATTTATATTTTTATATTCGTTTATTTTTGCTTTAATATTTTTTTTTTATTATTTTTTTATTCATGTTATATTATTCTCTTATTATTTATTGTTAATATATTTCATAGAATTGCAATTGATATATATATATATGTTACAATGTCTTACTCATATCATTTTTAATACCTCTTACATTAAAGATTTTTTAAATATTTTAATGGTGATATGTGATATTTGGAGTCTTGAGAAGAATTGTGCCTAACTTATTGGATTGTGATTTTCTCGTAAAACTTAAAATATTAATTATCCTCCTATTTTCAAAATTGAAGCTTATCAATTTTAAATAAAAAACTTATTCTTGAGAATTCAAAACGTTGTATCTTAATTTATTGAGTGTGATGTTTTGTGTCTCGAGGAAGGAATTTTCTAAAATAAAGATACACCTAGCTTCGAAGTTATAAGATGCTGTATCCTAACTTATTGGGTGTGGTATTTTTATTTCTTTGAAATAGGTGAGTCTTGATTTTTTTTTTAAATAAGGGATCTTATTTTAAGCTTTTTAAATTTCAAACATTTGGACATGATTCTATCGATTTGGTACCAACTTTTGGGCGTTATGAGGGTGCTAACTCTTCCTCATACGTAATCGACTCCCGAATCCGTTTTCTTATTTTTCGTAGACCAAAAATCAAATATTTTAAAATAAAACGTTTTACAAGGTAATCCAATCACACCTGAATAAAAAGAGATTGGTGGCGACTCCCTATTTTTATTTTTAAAGTAGATCCCCATTTTCTAAAAACCGATTTTTAAATGGTTTTGACAGTTATAAGTTTTGAAAAATCAAAAGAATCGTATTTTAAAATCTTCTCAAATTTTTGACATTAAGATATTAATTAATCAATTAGGTATCAATTTTTTTAGGCGTACGAGGGTGCTAATCCTTCCTCGTGCGTAATCGACTCCCGAACCTGTTTTCTCGAATTTCATAGACCAAAATCATTATTTTAATAAATTAAATTTTTTTATTAAAATGATCAATTTCAAAATGACCGATCATACCTCAAAAAAATTGGTAGTGACTTTTTTTTAAAGTCAACTCGATTTTTCAAAACAAAAATAGTTTCTGACATGTAAATGTTGATTATTGATTATGAATTCTTTCTTGAAGTTATACATTTGGAATATTGCCTTTAAACAACATAGTGGTAGTTAAAATTTTGATTTACAAGATATTACAATACGTTTACGATGCCTTCACTACTGGGTGTCGATAACAGGAAACGTATTCAATCAACTAATTAAACTGGAAGCCGAACACAGGGGTTTTTGTTGGACAAACAAAGCTTTATTAGTTGTTGAAAGTAAAGAGTATAATACTAACACCACGTTTGGTTGGGAGAATGAAATAATATTTTCTCATTATTCATTAAATAGTAAATTATTTATTTATTTGGTTAAACGTAATATTTATTTAATAAAATGATTATTACTTTTCTATTACTTATCTTCTCATAATAGTTATTATTTAGTATCACCAAAGAATGATTATTTCACGTAATATTAAATAACCAAAAAATCAATTTTCAAATTAGTCCTTTAAAATTTGGACTTAGTAAATATAAAAATAAAATATTTGAAATATTTTAATATATTTTAATATAAAATATTTAATTTCAAAGTATAATTTAAAATAAAGTATTTTAAATATTTTGATATAATTTAATATAAAAACAATTATATTAAAATATGATTAAATTTTATTATTAAATTATCTTTAATAATAATCCTATTAAAATTTAATAACAATAACAATAATTATTTACCTAAAAAATTCTACTAAGGGTACTCTGGTCATTTCAAATTTTTTTCCTTATGTTATTATAACATCTATTTTATTCAACCAAACATAAGAACACTATTACAATTCTATTCCATTCTATTAAACCAAATAATTAAGTTACTAATTACATTCTATTCAATTCTAATAAACCATATGTGTTGTAAATATGTAAACTAGCCTAACAAAAATAAAAGAAAGCAATTAATTGAACCTCACTTAGGGTTGGTAAAAATTTCCCTAACTTTACGAGTTTTGACCCGATTTAATAAGATTGAGAAATCAAAATATGCTTTTATCATATGATCAGGTCAAAGTGGGGACGTAGAAAAAAGGTAAACTCTACCAAGTTAGTGTTATGATATGAATAGCAGTTAAGGAGGTTTAGGTCGTTAGTTTGTTAAATGGTAGTTAGTTGGTTGTTTCTGTTACAAACCCTAGCTAGCTCCTTAAATGTACTGCTGATGGTTTAATGAAGTAACACAATTCTTCTATTCTTTCACATAGTGTATCTTAACATGGTATCAAGAGCCTAGGGTTTTCTTAGTATTTTTTTTTCATTCTCTTGTCATGGCAACTAATGGTGCTCTGACTGTTGATACGTCGCCCCGATCTGTGACTGTTGGTGAAGCAGTACATCCCCTGGGTTCGAGTACTCCTGTATCGTCCAATGTTTAGTATTTCACTAAACATGGCACTGTGAAACTACATAAGAATAATTTTTTGTTGTGGAAACATCAGATACTGTTAATTCTTGAGGGTTATGGTCTTGAAGGTTTTGTGTTAGGTACTACTCTTCCCCCTCCACCATTTATATCTGACGCTAATGGTAATGTTCTGGACAACCCGGCGTTCTTGGTGCATAAGAAGCAAGATAAATTCTTGGCTTCCTGGCTTCTGTCAATGGTCACTGATGATGTTCTTATTCATTTGACAACGGCTACGACTAGTCTTGACGTCTGGACAACTATTGGTCGACGTTTTGGAGTGAAATCCAGCATCAAGGTCTCAAGCCTACGACACTCTAAATGCCTAAGTGACACTCTAAATGCGGCTGGAAGTTCTGTTACTGAGCAAGAACAGGTTAGTATAATCTTGGCTGGTCTTCCTATAGAATTTGAGACTATTCGCATTTTTGCCTCAACTACTGCCGTAAATCTTGAGTTGGTTATTGAGCTACTCTTAGACTGTGAGGCTCGTCAAGTTGCCATGCTCACTGAAGTTCCTCTACAAGCCAACACAGTATCTCAACAAGATGGTCCTGGCAATATGAAGCCTACCTCGAGTTTCAGTCGTGATTCACATCACCATCATAGAGGATCAGGTCGTGGTTCATTCCGTGATCGTCATCGCGAATCTGGTCATGGGTGGTCTAGATCGAAACCACAGTGTCAGTTGTGTGGTAAAATAGGCCATATGGTCCAAACATGCTATCATCAGTTTGATGAAAGCTTCTCTGGTCTTGGCTCGAATGCTTTACCATTAGTTCATTATCATCGTCTAAGTGAACCGTCAACTACCTGTTCATCGTCTCAGTGTTGTGGTCATTCTTTGCAACCTGCTTTGACTACTTCTCAAACTGGTCAGACTTCACAACCTTCTTTCTTGGCAACCTAGCATTGGTACCCAGATTCAGGTGCCACTAATCATGTCACTCGAACAATGGCTACTCTTACTGATATCTCACCTTACACAGGTACAGGCCAGGTATCCATGGGCAATGGTGAGTCCGTTTCCATTAATAATATAGGCTCCTCTAAAATCTTGGCGGTTCTAAATTGTTACATCTCAAGAATGTGTTACATGTACCTGCAGTATGTAAAAGTTTGCTCTCTGTAGGTCAATTTGCAAAGGATAACAATGTCTATTTTGAGTTTCATCCTGTGTTGTGTTTTGTGAAGGACATTCAAATAGGGAGGACTCTTCTGGTGGGCCGCATGCATGATGGCTTGTATCGTTTTGTCCTTTCTCGACCTGGAGAATGTAGGCTTGATTCTGCTACTGTTTTAAATTCCCCTCGGGTTCACAATGTTGAAGCTTCTTCTACACTTGATCTTTGGCATAATAAACTTGGACACCCATGTACAAATACTCTGGCTCGCATATTACGTTCCTGTAATATACCTTTTAAAAATAGTGATTTACCTCTCAACTATACATCTTGTAAGATAGGCAAGTCACATAGGTGGCCTTTTTCTCCTTCAAAAACAGTGTATTTGAATCCCTTTGAATTAGTGACAGTGGATGTTTGAGGTCCAGCTCATGTGGTGTCTAATGGTTACACATATTATGTTTCATTCGTTGATCACTATAGTAGGTTCACATGGGAATACTTTCTCAAGGCCAAGTCGGAGGTTGTTCGGTGTGTAACAGACCGAATTTGACCCTAATCGAAACGGTGGTTTTGAGACCACGAATCCAAGATCGAGAAATATCTTAATATTTTATTTAGCGCTTATTATGTGTGAATTAAAGTGTGTGAAAGTTTCGTAGAAAAATTTTATTGTTTAAGTGCTCAATTTGATAAAAAAGGACTTAATCGCATAAAGAGTAAAAGTGGCATGCTAAAGTGAAATGTACCTTTTTGATTGTGGCTTTTAAAGTGGATGTCCTAAAAGGACAATTAGCCCATTCCTTTAGATAGTGGACGGCATATATGAGAAATAAAAATAAAATTTTGTTTATAATTATATGTTTTATATTAGGTAATGAATAAATAATAATACCTTTAATTTTAAGGCATAAAATAAAGAAAGAAAGTGGGAAGAAAGAGAACATACCTTGTTCTTCTTCTCTTGACCGAATGTGGAGGGTGAAAAACTCTATTGTTGGAGCTTAATTTCGGCAACTTGAGGGCTTCAATTAGGGTATGTACTTTGCATAGTATTTTAAAATTTATACATTTTTGAAATTGTTACTTTGAATACTACATAACCCATGTATCAATTTTTGAGATTTTGGCACATCAAGATTTGGCTATGGTGGTATATTCATGGCATGTAATGTTTGATAGTAGATTATGAATTGTATGTGTTAGATCATCATTTCTTGAATTAGAAGTTTTGGTGAAATTAAATGTTAGGGACTAATTTGAGAAGAATAAATTCTTAAAGGACTAAAACATGAAATAAATGGAAAATATAGACTTGTATAATCTCTATAAACATTCGGCCCTTGAGTGTTGTAGGGAAATTTTGTGTATTTTGCATTTTATGTAATTTGGACTAAATTGTAAAAAGGTGAAACCCTAGGGGTGAAATGGTAATTTGCCTATTTATGTGCTTAGGGACTAAATTGAGATGAAATGTACTTGAATGAGCTAAATTTGAATGTGTTTTAGATCAAGAGCAAA
Organism: Gossypium rotundifolium; assembly: GCA_025506655.1. Taxonomy (NCBI): domain Eukaryota; kingdom Viridiplantae; phylum Streptophyta; class Magnoliopsida; order Malvales; family Malvaceae; genus Gossypium; species Gossypium rotundifolium. Next base: position 173,940,418 of record CP106734.1, on the reverse strand, counting down.
GAAAAAGCAGTTTAGATCGGGGAAGACGAAGGTTCTCGAATAGCCGATTTATGCGGTCTATCGACAACCGAGGTAAGTCCTTAAGCTAAAATGAGCCATGGAATTATTTATGAAGCTGTTAAATGATATTGTTCGATAAATTTGAAGGTATATTATTGTAATAGCGAATGTACATTGTGAAATTGGCTTGAATGCCTAAATTGACAATACGAGATTAATGTGTATCTTTGATACATTATTTAGGAAAAATGTGAAGTATGTGATTGGTTTGTGAATGTATTCGGGCTTAGTGCCTAGCAGGCCTTGTCTTGGTGATATATTCGGGCTTAGTGCCTAGCGTGCCTTGTCTTGGTGATATATTCTGCTTAGTTAGAGCTTAGTGCTGCTTAGTGTTTAGCGAGGCTTCGTGTTTGATATATTCGGGCTTAGTGCCTACTTGAGCTTAGTCTTGGTGATTTATTTCGGGCTTTAAATGCCTAGCAGGCTTTATGCCGGTGATATGCTATAAGTGGAGATTCTGAAAATCAAACAAGGTGAGATGTTTATATAGTGTTATGTGCTAAAAGTTCAGGTAAGAATTAGCCTACCATATTAGTAAAGAATGAAGTGAACTAAAATTCTTATTGTTTAGTTAAAGATCAGTGATGAGTGGGACAAAAGCATTTGTTCTTGTGTATAAGTAGAAATAGAAGATCGATGCCTATATTGGTTCATATGAATTGATAATGTACAGGTTCACGATGTCATAGCAACGATATTTAAGTAAAGAGCATTACTATTATTCAGCTATCTATATTTTACATAATGAAATAATTATGTTTCATACTATAAGCTTGGATTTTAATATGTTTAAAGGTGTGCTCATTACATTTATATTTGCTTGAGACTTACTAAGCTAGTAATGCTTACTGTGTGTGTGTCTTTGTCTATCTCTGTTTTATAGATTTTGATTCAAACTACGGGCTCGAAGGATCATCTGTGAAGTCAACCACACTATCGACTTTCTTTTGGTATTGAAAACTTAGTTTGGTATTTAAAAGGGCATGTAGAGGTTAGACTAAACCGGATAACTAATGTTTTGTAATAGTGTAAATATGCAAGCCATGCGAAAATGGCTATCTATTTTGAATAACTTGTTTCGTGTTTTGATGATATAGTTTGCTCATGCCATGAACTATCATTTATGCTTGAATATAGTTTAATCATGTGTGAGAGTGGTACTATTATTTATGCATGTTAGGTTATGACATGAATGACTTATAAATTAGTTCATGTTGATGAGCTTGATATATGGTATATACATTTATAATGTTTGGATATATGATTCGGCAATGAATAATGGTAAGCTTGGTGTAATATTCGGTTTAGTCAATAAAGTAAATAATGGATGCATATTTAAGTTATAGTATGTGAGATATATTTGTTAAATAATGTTATGACATGTGTGTATTTGATTTGGTCACTTACTAGATAAGAATTAAGTTCAATAATGTATGATTGTATTAGGTTATTTCGATTCAATTTGTGTAAGTGAGTACATACATATATTATTCTTGGATAGTTGGATATTAGGTTCGAATTTTTGTTTAGTTTATTGAATGTTAGATCGAATGATGTTTAGACATGATGTGTTTGATATGTGATCAACTATATGAGATTTTGATAGACCTTTTTATATGTGAATAGGGTGGTAGTTTAGTGAGTTGGATTAGGACTCGGTGCATATTATTTGGATGTGTAATTTGGAAGCATGAGTTAGACTTGTAAACTTTGTATTGGTAATAGAGAATACTAATGAACATGTACTTGAATGGCAAATCTGGTATGGAAGTTATAGGTATATAAGTATTTAGTGTGTCCTATGTAAATCAAGAATGAGATAGACAAATGAGGAAATATGGTGTTGATGGCATTGACCATATGCTTTAATATTGTATAAATTCAAAGTGGTAATATGTGTATGTATGTGATGAAAGATAGATTAATTTTGAGTCTATTATGCCATGCATTACATTTACTAAATTAAGATTTTAGAAGTTGATCTTATTCTGCTTATCTAGACAAAAGAGATTGTATATGTTTGAATTGTATGCAAATTAAGTACGATTAGTGCATGCAAAAGTAATGAATAAGTTGTTTAAATTTATGTGGCTCAATTATGCGCATGTTAACAAATTTTAGGTTTGCATTGGATCGATTGAGTGTTGGTTCTATTTGATTTTAGTATGAGAGAGGTTTATTTAAATGTCATGACTATTACATAGTTAAAAACTGATTATGGTGTATATGACTTAAGTGATTGATCAAAAGTTGTGATTTAAATAGTAATGCTCCGTAACCCTAATCCGGCGACGGATACTGGTTAGGGGTGTTACACGGTGTTTCTCACTTTTCTACAAAATTGTTCAAGTTCAATTTGGCCAACAAGTAAAAATGTTACAAACTGATGGTGGTGGCGAGTTTCGTGTTCTCTCTGCTGAACTTGCTAGGCTTGGTATTCATCATCGCGTCACATACCCTTACACTTCTGAACAGAACGGAGTTGTTGAGCGCCACCATCGTCATATAGTTGAAATGGGGTTGACCTTGTTGACCAAAGCTTCAATGCCCTTAGACTACTGGTCTGATGCGTTCTCTCATACTGTTCACTTGATCAACAGACTTCCTACTCCTGTGTTGCAACATGTCTCACCTTATAAAAAACTTTACAAGGTTCAACCTGACTACACAACGTTAAAGATCTTTAGTAGTGCATGCTTTCCTCATCTCCGTCCCTTTCAATAGAATAAACTTCAGTTTCGCTCTAGCAAGTGTGTATTTCTTGGTTTTGGACTGCATCAAAAAGGTTTTAGATGTCTTGCTTCTGATGGTCGAGTGTTTGTGTCACGCCATGTCACATTTGACGAGACGAATTTTCCTTTTCAAAATTATTCTCTCTTCTTAAGGGAATGGTACTAGTCAATTTGATCGTCACAAATCTCATATACCTGTGGTTCTGACACCTAGCTCTGACTCTGGTGGTCCTTGGGCTAGTATAGCTTCTTACCTTGACGTCTTGATCTTCTATTCTCTGGTCATACTACTATTTCTCCTTATCATACTCTTTTGTTTTGCATGGTCATACCGGTGTTTTATGATCTCCGTGTCACTTACGTCCACTAGAAGCACTTCGCAGATATGGTTCATTTTTCACCTACTTTATCTCGAAGATGTCGGTGAGCAACCACCCCATCTCTTATAAATTGTCACCCCATGCAAACACGGTCCAAGAGTGGAATTTTCAAACCCAAAGTTTTTTCTTCTACTCTACATGAAAGGAACCTTCCACGATAATCAAGCTTTTCAAAGTTCTATTTGGACTAATCTTGCAAAGATTAAATATGAAGCTCTTCTAGCGAATCACACAGGGATCTCGTTTACGTTACGAGGGACGCGTGCTATGGGTTGTAAATGGATTTTAAGGTGAAGCATCATGCGGATGGTTCGATCGCTAGATACAAGGGTCGACTTGTTGTATGGGGCTATCTTGAGAGCACAGAGTTGATTTTTTGAGACTTTTAGTCCGGTTGTTAAGCTAACCCTTTGTCGTAGTAGTAGTATTATCTTCGACAATTGGATGTCAACAACGCTTTCTCAATGGCGATCTGCATGAAGAAATCTATATGATCTGACCACAGGTTTGAGCGCAGAGTGTTGACGGAAAACAACTTGTTTGCAAGTTAAGAAAGGCTCTTTATGGTCTTAAACAGGCTCTTAGAGCTTGGTTTCACAAACTGAGGGAATTTCTTCTTGCAGCTCACTTTGTCACTTCAAAAGCCGACAACTCTCTTTTCATTTAAAGAACATGTACTCAGCTTCTATATGTTCTTGTGTACGTCAATGACATAATAGTAACTGGTATGGATTCGTGCAACATTGATAAGTTTGTCAAAGCTCTTGATGATAATTTTTCTTTAAAAGACCTGGGATATTTGAGCTACTTTCTTGGTATCGAGGTCACCTCTACTTCTAATGGCATTTTCTTGAGTCAAAAGAAATATATTCTAGATTTGCTACAACGTGCCTCCATGGAAAAGTCCAACTCTTCTCCTACTCCAATGGTGGCTACATGTAAATTGGCTGCTCATGATGGCAATCCTGTTGAAGATGATCGATTGTTTAGAAGTATAGTTGGTGCTTTACAGTATGTAGTTATAACGAGACCTGACATTGCGTTCTCTATCAACAAAGCATGTCAATTTATGCATAGACCATTGGACACACATTATAAAGCTGTGAAGAGGATTTTGCGCTACTTACAAAGGACTCTTGATTTTGGTTTGCGTTTTACCAAGTCTTCGAGCCTTCTACTTGAAGGATATTTTGATGCCAGTTGGGAGTCAGACACTGATGATCGTCGGTCAACTTCAGGTTTTTGTGTCTTCTGGGTGGTAACTTGATTTCCTGGAGTAGTAGGAAACAATCAGTGGTGTCTCGTTCCACAGCAGAAGTGGAGTACCGAAGTCTAGCACAAGTCACTGCTGAAATAGTTTGGGTTAAGTCATTGCTATCTGAACTGGGCATTTCGGTTGTTAACAAAGCGAGGCTCTGGTGTGACAGCTCAGCTGCTGTCGTTGTAGCCAACAACCCTGTAATGCACTCTAAATTCAAACATGTGGAGTTGGGCTTGTTTTTTGTCAGAGAGAAAGTTTGTAACACCCTAAATTAGGGGTTATTTTTAATTTAAATAAATTACAAATGGGTTTCAAGAAATAAATAAATATGGTTTTATTTGGCATGATTTAGGGTCTAGAAATAACCACGATTTAGGTTGGAGTTGGAATTAAAAATCTCTTTTAAGGTTGTGCCGATTTCCTTTGTTCCATACCATTTCTTTTAAACCAAACCACCTTTTGTTTTTCATCATCTTTGGTATTAACCTAGCATTTTTTTTCTCTTTTCTTGAAGGATAGTATTAAACTTGTTTTCTTCTAAGCACACCTTATTCATTTCTTTCCTTTCAAAACCGAAGGTGACCCTCCATTCATCTTTCTTTACTTTCGTTTTTCCCAAAACCATTAATAGAATCCTTGTCCTCTCTTAGTAGTTGGTAGGCCGATTGTTGGTGGTCGTTAGGTGCTGGTTTCCAATCGCTTGGTAGTGGGTAAGTGTTGGCCGAATGGCCATTTCTCTTCTCTCGATATCTTACCAATTCTTGGTATGTTAAGGGCGATATTGGTATTGGTTAAAAAGGTGTTAACTTCTTGTTTAATCTTTTCGTGTAGGATCTTTGGACTTTGGAAATAATCAAAGGGAGTCTTCCAACTCTTGTAACCGATTGTTAAGTGGTGGTAAGAGGAGTATTTTGGTTAGTCCGTTCTTTTAGCCTCGTTAAAGTAAGTCTCAATGGATTAATGGATTTTCTTTTTAGGTGGAGGCCGTTTGTAAAAGAGAAACCTTCGTGGTTCGAGTTTGGTAGGAAGCCAAACGTTTGCAAGGTAAGGATTATTTGATAAACCCTTGTTGGTTTAATGCTTGTGGCCGAATGGTATGATGGTTAATCCATTTGTTGGCCGATTGTAGGATTCGAGTTGTAGAAGTGGTCAAGGGACGTAAATCGATTTTAGGATTAATACCTTCGCTAATTCTGTGTGTAAACTAACACACTTTGCTTAGTAATATAATTGATAACACGTGTGATGATTAATGAAACAGTGATGATTGATGTGATACCCTAATGGGTATGATTCGGACTCGTAAGTCAAGATTATTATTATGAGTTTATCGATGATCTATATGATACCATGGTTGTGGATATATGTGACATGGGGTATGAGATTAGACATATTAGCATGATATGCATGATTAGTTCCTACCTCGTGTTGCAACATGTCTCACCTTATAAAAAACTTTACAAGGTTCAACCCGACTACACAACGTTAAAGATCTTTAGTAGTGCATGCTTTCCTCATCTCCGTCCCTTTCAATAGAATAAACTTCAGTTTCGCTCTAGCAAGTGTGTATTTCTTGGTTTTGACTGCATCAAAAAGGTTTTAGATGTCTTGCTTCTGATGGTCGAGTGTTTGTGTCACGCCATGTCACATTTGACGAGACGAGTTTTCCTTTTCAAAATTATTCTCTCTTCTCAAGGGACTGGTACTAGTCAATTTGATCGTCACAAATCTCATATACCTGTGGTTCTGACACCTAGCTCTGACTCTGGTGGTCCTTGGGCTAGTATAGCTTCTTCTGCTTCAGCGTCTTCAGCGCCCTATTCTCCTGGTCATACTACTATTTCTCCTTATCATACTACTGTTTTGCATGGTCATACCAGTGTTTCGCAGGTCTCCCAGGTCACTTACGTCCACTAGAAGCACTTCTGCAGATATGGTTCATTTTTCACCTACTTTATCTGAAGATGTCAGTGAGCAACCACCCCCATCTCTTATAAATTGTCACCCCATGCAAACACGGTCCAAGAGTGGAATTTTCAAACCCAAAGTTTTTTCTTCTACTCTACATGAAAGGGAACCTTCCACGATAACTGAAGCTTTTCAAAGTTCTATTTGGACTAATGCTGCAAAGATTAAATATGAAGCTCTTCTAGCGAATCACACAGGGGATCTCGTTTCGTTACCTGAGGGACGCCGTGCTATGGGTTGTAAATGGATTTTTAAGGTGAAGCATCATGCGGATGGTTCGATCGCTAGATACAAGGGTCAGCTTGTTGTATGGGGCTATCTTCAGGAGCCTGGAGTTGATTTTTTTGAGACTTTTAGTCCGGTTGTTAAGCTAACCACTGTCAGAGTAGTATTATCTTCGACAATTGGATGTCAACAACGCCTTTCTCAATGGCGATCTGCATGAAGAAATCTATATGACACAGCCACCTGGGTTTGAGCAGCAGAGTGTTGACGGAAAACAACTTGTTTGCAAGTTAAGAAAGGCTCTTTATGGTCTTAAACGGGCTCTTGAGCTTGGTTTCACAAACTGAGGGAATTTCTTCTTGCAGCTCACTTTGTCACTTCAAAAGCCGACAACTCTCTTTTCATTTAAAGAACATGTACTCAGCTTCTATATGTTCTTGTGTACGTCAATGACATAATAGTAATCGGTATGGATTCGTGCAACATTGATAAGTTTGTCAAAGCTCTTGATGATAATTTTCTTTAAAAGACCGGGATATTTGAGCTACTTTCTTGGTATCGAGGTCACCTCTACTTCTAATGGCATTTTCTTGAGTCAAAAGAAATATATTCTAGATTTGCTACAACGTGCCTCCATGGAAAAGTCCAACTCTTCTCCTACTCCAATGGTGGCTACATGTAAATTGGCTGCTCATGATGGCAATCTGTTGAAGATGATCGATTGTTTAGAAGTATAGTTGGTGCTTTACAGTATGTAGTTATAACGAGACCTGACATTGCGTTCTCTGTCAACAAAGCATGTCAATTTATGCATAGACCATTGGACACACATTATAAAGCCGTGAAGAGGATTTTGCGCTACTTACAAAGGACTCTTGATTTTGGTTTCATGTTTACCAAGTCTTGAGCCTTCTACTTGAAGGATATTCGATGCCTGTTGGGAGTCGACACCGATGATCGCCGGTCAACTTGTGTTTTGTGTCTTCCCGGTGGTAACTTGATTTCGGAGTAGTAGGAAACAATCATGGTGTCTCGTTCCACAATGAAGTGGAAATCAAGTTCAGCACAAGTCACCTTTGAAATAGTTTGGGTTAAGTCATTGCTATCCTGAATCGGGCATTTCGGTTGTTAACAAAGCGAGGCTCTGTGTGTGACTTCACCATTGTCATCGTAGCTAGCCAACAACCCTGTAATGCACTCTAAATTCAAACATGTGGAGTTGGGCTTGTTTTTTGTCGAGAGAAAGTTTGTAACACCCTAAATTAGGGGTTATTTTTAATTTAAATAAATTACAAATGGGTTTCAAGAAATAAATAAATATGGTTTTATTTGGCATGATTTAGGGTCTAGAAATAACCCTGATTTAGGTTGGAGTTGGAATTAAAAATCTCTTTTAAGGAACTTAAAAGGAAGGAAGCTAGGAGATAGGGATTAAGTAAAAATTCAGTAGAAGCATGACTAAAAGAAATAGGTGGCAGAGTGGCTAGCATGCGCCACTTAAAAGGCTTAGGGGGACGGATGGGAGGTCATGGGTTCGATTCGGAAGAAGGGAAATACATTTTGTTTTAGGCTTTTGGGCGTTAAAGGAGAGGCCAAGCAAGAGGGCTTTAAAGAATTTTGGGCAAGGAAAGAGCATGAATGGCGGGTTGGTGGAGTGGCATGGGCGCCACTTAAGGGCCTCGTGCAAGGACTCGAGTTCGAGTCGTAGAAAACTAAAAGGAATTTTAATTTTAGGCTTTGGCGCAAAAGGAGAAGGGCCTGTATAAAGGTGTTATAAATAATGGTGAGGACATTTGACATGAAAGTCAAATGAGGAAAAGTGGCTGGCGTTAGAAGAAGAAGAGGGGGCGTGAGGTCTTGGTTTCAACCAAGACAATCGCAGAGTTCTTTTATTTTTTGTCATGGCGTAAAGAGAGAAAGAATTTGGTCGCACTTTGGACTCCCAAATTTACTGGAGGAGGAAGCTTAGTGTTCTATTTTTATTTAATTTGTTTAAGAAAAGGATAGAAGATAAGTGTTATTATCTTGAGTGATAATTAGTAGCTGAAATTATCAAGATAGAGGGGAGAAATTGGCCAAGATTGGGACTCTTTGGAAATGTTCAAGTTGATTTTGTACAGCAAAGGGTGCCAAAAGTCCTTCAATTTTTTCTCTTTTCTCCATAGCTGCTACCGAATTTCCTCTGCTTATATTGCTGAAATTTCAGCCTCCTTTCTACTTCTTCTTCATCCTCTTTTCCCCTCAAAGCCAAACCTTGATTGTTATCAAGCTTAGCTGAAACCTCTATTTCCCTTTTTTCCATTATTTTCTTCTTCTAGAATCTATTCCCTACCTATGTGCTGGAATTTCTTTCATTCTATTTAACCCATCTTGGTAGAATATTAAGTGTGGTGTTGATCTCTTCTGGATTCCTTTGTCAATCGATTTTGGAAGGTATGTATGCATGGTCAATGTTATTTCTTCTTTTTCCTCTCTCTATCGACTTCTAGGAAGGTAAGAGCCAATTTTGGCATTTGATATCAAAGGTGATAATACTCTTTTGAAACCGAGCATATTGTAGGGTCTCGGGATATTTGGAACAATCGATCTAAGCCCTATTCTCCGGCAATGACTTTGTCAAGGAGGATAACATTAAAGGAGTAAGGAGATCTTTCGAGATTTCGGTAAGAGGTTTTGGTAAGCAATATTTGGTAAGATTCGTTGTTTAAATTTATGGCTTGGAGGATTAACCGTGTGATCCGATTAAGTGTGTTGATGGAGGCAAGTTCCATCCAAGGAGGGCAAGGAAAGTCCTCGTTCAAGTTCAAAAGAGATCGATCTCGCGGTTCGAGATTGGCCAACGGGTGTGGGCCGTGTCGAAACAGAGATTAAGCAGATAGTAGTAGTCTCGATTAGCGATAGCGTTAGGATCGAGTGTAGAATCTGCAAGTAATTAGGTGCGTAATTATCGACTGCTTTTCCCTGCTTTGTGTATTGATATATATGTACATATACTTGGTGTATGATGTGTGATAGCCGACAATAAAGGCTAAAGTGGTGGATACCCACGTTTGGGGTATTCGCTAATGTGTCGATAATATGTGATATTAAATTATTTATGGTGCCCGTGTGATATGATAATGAGCATGTGATGTATATTCATTCTACATATTGATTTGATAAGATACATTAACATATATGCTTGGGGCTTGGATTTGATCAAGGAAAGATGGGTGTACATATTTATGTACGTGGTCTAATGTTAGCCTCGTGTTACATTAGCGCTTGATGATTAGTGTGTGCTTCATCAAGGAGATGTTGGCTAGGTGCCCATCTCGGCGGTTGAAATCGTGTGCATCACCGTATTTGGATTAATATGAGGATCACTGATGTGATCGGTGGCTCGTGCACTGACCTTGTGCAACAGCAGTTCACTGAGGTAAGATATGTGGGATCACTCGGCCAGACGGTGGATTAGCCACGCCTTGAGCAGGAGTCGCTAAGGTTGGTGTAACGGATGGACCTAGGTTGGGTTGGGTTTCAGAATTGCATAGTTATTTGTATGATCTGTGGATATGGGCCAAGCCCATGTGTGGGGCATGTGTGATGATTATGCACTGAGTCTGTGGACTCACCCAATTTTTCTCAACCATTTCAGGTGATGCGTAAACCTTGGACCGGGTTTGGAGTGGATACAAGGTGGCCCATGCAGAAAGAAGATATTTTAATTATTTTAAACATTTTTAATATGGAGTATTTTGTTTTAAGTATTGGTTGTAATAAGGGCCCTACTATTATTATTTTTGGTATTATTTTAATTATGGTTTGATTAAAATTAAACTACTATGTGAAGATGATTTTATTTTTAGCACTCTATTTATTCAAGATATAAATATATATATATATATATATATATATATCTATACTAAAGTTTTAACATGGACATTTTATAATAACAAAGTTTTACTTATAATTTTAAATGGACATGGTTTACAAAAGTTAACAAATTTTCATGTTTTATTCTAAAGTCAAAAAGATTTTTTTTTTCAACCGTCTTTCCGCAGTGACATAACCAGATCAGGTCAAGGCTTGTGGGCCGGGTTTGGGGGTGTTACAAAGTTGCAGATGATTCGTTTCAGGTTGGTCATGTCTCGGGGTAAGATCAGATTGCTGATATACTAACCAAGCCTTTATCAGTTGGGTTGTTTGAAAAGTTCAGGAAGAAACTTAAAGTGCTCTTCAAGGGAGACGAGAGTATACCAGAAGGGAGAGTTTGATAACGCTGGGGGCATGTTATGATATGAATAGCAGTTAAGGAGGTTTAGGTCGTTAGTTTGTTAAATGGTAGTTAGTTGGTTGTTTCTGTTACAAACCCTAGCTAGCTCCTCAAATGTACTGCTGATGGTTTAATGAAGTAACGCAATTCTTCTATTCTTTCACATAGTGTATCTTAACAGTTAGTTAATTATGGGTCATTTCTTTACTTAATTATGAACTCACTTAATTATGAATTTATTTCTTTTTTTGTCACTTAATTGTAATTTTTTTAAACTGGTCACTCAATTAATTGAAATTATTATTTTGTCTATTTCCGTCTTGTTAGTATCGGTGATGTGGTATTTAAAAATTAGTATAATAAAAATTTAACCTTAAATTTTTACATATTATATCGACTTAATCTTAATTTAAAAAATTAACTCTCAAAGTTTACAAACAATTTGATATCATATATGAAATTGAGAGCTAAATAAAGTTTACATATTAAATGAACTTTAAATAATAAAAAAGTTGATTAATTACTTATTATTCTGTTTGTATTTGTTGTCTTCAATCTCTATATTCAATAATATCCAATTAAAATAGTAAAATTTCAATTAATTGCAAGATTATTTTAATTGTTATTAAATTAAATTATAAATTGCATTATATTGTAATATAATCTCATGCTAAATTATATTGTAATACAATCACTTACAATTATAAAGAATATATTTGAATAACTATAACTAAAATTAATCATTATAAAGCACGATTATATTAATAATCAAAATATAATAACACAAAATGGTGGGATATAAACCAAAAGAACTCGCACATGGTTTATATAGAGTGCAACTTGTATGTATGATTTTAATGTTATCAATGCCTTAATCTCCCATTAAGCTAAGACTTCGTTGGATGTAAGTTTATCTTTTTAAATTTGTAATCAATGATAAATATATTTTGTTTTTATTTCCACTTTTGTTTCTCTTTTAATGGTTTTCTAAGCAAATACATTTTAACTATTTAAATTTAAATTTTATATATATTAACTTTGAGGTTATTTTTATATTTTAATTAATTTCATTTTCATTAGAACCTTGTGACTAATAAATTTTACATAAAAAGAATTTAATGAATTATTTTAAGGTTAGTACATAATTGAATTAGATATAGATTTAAAATAATTAATTCTAATTGAATTAAAATGTATTTTAATGAAAAAGTTCAAATAAATTTAATTTTATAGTATTATTTCAATATGTAATTAATTTTTGTTGTTTTACAAGTAAAGTGGAAAAGTGAATATAAGAAATAGAAAACACATAAATATGGAGGGAGTCTTTGTGATTTTCTTCAAATTTGAGAGGAATAAGTGAGCATTCTTGAAATTATAGCCTGGGGTAAGTATAATACAAATAAGTTCTTAATTTTATGCTTTAACGAGTGTAATATGAAGCGAGACTTATCTCACAAGCAAGAATGGGGAATTCTCATCCAAATAATTACTTCATCTATGTTGATTTTGTCATACATTATTTTTATTCGTAATGAACAACTTGCTTATTAATAGGTTTCGGTGTGGTGCTACCGACAACCACGATAAAACCAATTGGCTGGGTTAACTCAAATTGACAAGGGAAAATAGTGGAGGCTATTATAAATATTTTATTAAGTTGATGTCCATAATAATCAAGATAAAGTTTTGATGTACTTTAAATTCTAATAGTTATTAGAATTTGATCTCTACTTCTTTCTATACTTCTTATACCTATAAATAGAGACTCTAATGAAGCATTGTAATCACCCATTTTGATCAATAAATTACATTTTCTATTGCTTTCATATTTTCTTTGTTCATTATTCTCTCCATCTCTCTTTATTTTATAACACGTTATCGTTCCACAAATCAAATTCATTTTCACCTTAAACTTCCACCCTTACAACTTCATCTTTAGGATGTTGAAAGATTCAATCTCAGAATGAATGCTCGTGATAATAGTCAAGGTGATGACAATAATGTTAAAGATCTTCAGGTATATTTTTGTAACATCCCGAAATTGGGCCTAGAAGAATTAGGCATTGGGCGTTATGGAGGCGTTTAAAATTTTAAGAATAAGAGAACCGCATTAGTGCAAGTTGGACCTATTAGGTGAGTGATTTTGGAAGGTTAGAGGGTTTCTATGAAGTCCCGGGTTCAAGTTAGGTCTTAGGAAAAATTTTGGTTTTAGGTGAATAAAACCTTGAGAGTTAGTAGTAGGCTTTAAGAATGAAATGTGGAGAAAAATGACACAAGTAGAGTGTGTGGTGTAGTGGCAAAGTGACGCCACATAAGGGATAAGGGGGTGACCCCACAAGGAAGGAATGAGGTCCAAGGTTCAAGTTTTGGCTCTTGCATTTTGGTTTTCTTTTTAAATCGACTCTAGAATTTTTCCATAGGGTTATATTTAGTTGCGCATGATTTTAGACACAAGGAAGTGAGTGGTCTAGTGGCAAGGCGTCATTAAGGGTGCAAGGGAGCCTGGGTTCGAATCTCATGACAAGCAAAGGAGTATTTATTTTGCGGATTGGACGAGAAGAGTTTGAGTTGGATTTAAACTCTACTAACGGAGGGATCCCACATCGGTGTACGGTAAGGTTACGGTGAGGTTTCGGTTTTCAATAAGTGTATATTAAGTTATGATTAATCGTTAGGTGATGTCGATTGTAGGTTCGTGACTAAGGGGTTTGCAGCGCGTGTGGTTACCAGGTGTGTACAAACACTACACACACGATATCGGCAATGCCGAAAAGTAGAAAAGCGAAAGAAAGTGGCTAAATGGGCAGGTGGGCCCGAGGCTAAGTTTGATGAAATGGTTTGGTTGGTTATCTGAATTGAATTAGTCATGCATGATACATGAATTGGATTTGTTTTGGGCCTAATAGGCCATATGATGATATTTGGGCCTAATGGGCCGTAAGGGAGTGATTTGGGCATAATAGGCTTATGGGGACGTAGACATGTATGTTAGGGTTTATGGACCTTAGGTTTAGTTTGAACAACTATTAAATTCCATAAGACTTAATTTTTCTAATTAAACATGTCTGTGAACAAGTCACTGGGTTAGGGTGTGGCAACGGGCATACGCATGTCTAGGATTGGATCTAGGGAGAGCTTGGTATTTAAGCGGCCCTAGTGGCCCACCTCCTCCTTTTTGAAATCCTACCTGGTGCGTAGTGTTTGTTCACTTTAGCCACGAGGACTTGTTGATGGGCCAAAGTTCATAACTAAAATCCGAAAGGGACCAAATACCCTTATATTTGTTAAATTACTAAAATACTCTTATATTGGTAAAGTACCAAAATACCCCTGTTTTGCAAAATTATCAAAATATCCCCGATTTGTGAAATTACCAAAATACCCTCGATTTGTAAAATTACCAAAATACCCTTGACTTATGAAATTACGAAAATACCCTTAATTTATGAAATTACCAAAATACTCTCGATTTGTGAAATTACCAAAGTACCTCAATTTGTGAAATTACCAAAATACCCCGATTTTATGAAATTACCAAAGTACCCCGGTTTGTGAAATTATTGAAATACCCCTGATTTGCAAAATTACCAAAATACCCCTATAGGGTAGAATTACGAAAATACCCATGGGTAGTGAAATGATGAAAATACCCCTATGTGACTGAATATGAGTTTGTGGATGTTACTTTTGTGTTTGATGCATTCATATGATATTCTGCTTAGGATGCATATGGGTGGGAATTATGGTACGGAGGAAGATTTGAGGATCGCATGACCATATGGTATGGATCCAGGATCGCATGGCCGTATGGTATGGATCCACCGCAGGCTTTTAGCCACCGAGCAGCCATGCTGCACCGATAATGTTACCAAGGGCTGTGTGCCATTAATATGGGCTTCGTGCCGTGATTATGGGCTTTGTGCCAATACCGAAGGCTTTGTGCTATTATTTTGGCTTTGTGCCAATCATATTTACCGTAGCTATGTGTCTAACATATATATTGATGACTCTGTGTCAATATTTGAGGATCCTATAGTCGTATGGTATGGATCCAGGATCGCATGGCCGTATGGTATGGATCCAACGGAGGCTTTAAGCCCAATATATATGATTAGCAGCTTTGCTGCAACATTCGGTACCACCGCAATTGGGCTACCCTTGGTGTGTAGCGAAGGGGTGGGTCAAGCTAGAATTCCCCACAGGAGTCATAAGGTTGGAAGGGAAATGGTGTGTAGCAGATGGATTTTCGGGTTGGGTTTTGCATTATTTGTTTATGAATGATACGATATGATATGATATGAGGTCTTTGTGAGATAAGGCCCAAGACCACCGATTTTGATAGGGCTTAGGCCCAACGTGAATATTTGTAAGTGATTTGTTTGCCAAGGGTTGTGCACACTGAGTTTCGAAACTCACACCCCTTTAATTTAATGTTTCAGGTTATCCCGAATAGACGACTCGACGTGGGAGAGGACTCAGAGATGGCCACACTACAAGAGGCTTGAATTTTCATTTATTTGTTTCAAAATACATGTTTTATTTACTTAATTTTTGGTGGACGTAATAAGACTTTGTACTCTGTTTTGACTTTGGATTTAATTTTGGTTTTGAGATTAAATGTTTATTTAGTTATTAAACCTAAGTAAGCTCTTATGTTCAAACTTGGTTTACTAAATGCTTAAAATAATAAAATGGGTTTTTTTTAATTAATAAGTCTATTAGATTTTGGGCTTTTGGGCCTTAAATTCTTAATTAGCAAAACCATTTTTGAATTGCACCTTTAATGTGACATTCCAGATTCGGGCCTAACTTCTAGGCCGGGTTTGGGGTGTTACAATTTTACTGTATTTTATTTATTATATTATGTTTATTATAATCGGAGACTAATCGTGGCAACATTAATAGATAGACTTTGATTTGAAATCCACGCATGTTTTGCGATGGTGATTATGAAATAAAGAATCAATAGAGGCATCTAGAAATTTATCCTACTAGATTTATTGCATTCCCCGAAGTGAATGTAAACATAAAGAAAAAAAATTAATTATGGACCGCTAAAAGTGGGAATATAGTAATAAATAAGAGAACAATGAAGGTTCTCAAGATAACTCTTCAAAGGGTAAAGATAACTTATGTTATCAATGTGATATGAAAGATTATTGGCCACATGTGGCATATGCCGAAATATTTTGTTTCTATTAATATTCTTTGAGGAAGGATATGAGAATGTAGTAATAAATTCTATCATTATAGATAGAAAGTTTTTATATTATTTGGTACTAAAACAAACAAATATTATTTCAATATTTGATAGTACAAAATTAGTCAAAAGATCTAGAAGAGCTAATATATTAATATCTTGTGATGGTTAATCCATTGGTTTTAAAAGATATTTATAATGAATCTTATATTGAGATTTTGAATGAGGAAAATATTATATTTCATATGAATCACTATTGCTATAAATATCTATTTTGAAAGGATGAAAAGGAGGATTGAGTTTTGATTACTCTTGTTATTAAATTGAATTGATTGTGATTATCTTTGTGATCTTCTTTTGTCATCATCCCTATTAAGGGGTTGGAAACAAAATATTTGATTGTGAAAGATCTATTTATGAGCAATAAAATATGATAATTCTATTTAAAGCTCATTATGGTTGGATACACCTGAAGTTGCAAAACCTTTTTTTAGATATTTGAAGATTTTGACATATTCCTTAAAGCGAATGTTGCATATAATTGTTTGGAAATTATATTTATTTTGTTGACTTAGTGACATTATAATATTCACATTGATTTAGACATTTCTAGTGGTAAATGTCACAATAGCACTTATATGTGGATACAAAATAAAATGAATGATAGTAAAATTATTAATTTGTTACAATTTAGTACAATTGAAACACATGTTAAAGTAATTAGAAGTTTACTGATACAAATGCATTTACTACTTGGCGTGACCAGGTAGACCATCCTGGATTATATATGATGCGAAAATTAATTAGAATTCATATGGACATTCATTGAAGAACTAGAAGATTCTTTAATTTAAAAGAATTCTTATATTTAATTTAAAAGAATTCTTATACGTTGCTTGTTCTCAATGAAAATTGATTATTAGAAACTCACTAGCTAAAGTCAAGATTTAATGTCTCACATTTCTGAAATGAATATGGGCCCATTCATCCACCATGTGGATGGTTTTGATATTATATGATTTTGGTAAATGCATCTACAAAATAACCACATATGTGTTATCAATTTGCAATCTATCATTTGCAAGATTGATTGTTTAAATAATTAATTTTAGATCATACAATTAAGACAATTCATCTTGCTAATATTGATAAGTTTATATCTTAATCTTTTATTGATTGAGTTTGAAAAACTTTTGTAAAAGTTTGGGCATAATGGTTTAGAGAAATTATTGATTGAACACATTTGATTAATGTCTAAACCATTATGTTGATTTACGTGTTGTATGCATCAAGCCAATAAGTTATAAAACTCTCCATTACAATTGGTTTTTACTCAAGAGCTAAATATTTCTCATCTTTGAATTTTTGTATGTGTGAATATGTTCCAATTGCTCCACCACAATGCACAAAGATGAGTGAATCCTCAAAGAAAGTTGGGAATATATATTAATTACAAGTTTTTTTTATATTATTAGATGTTTTGAATGTATTCGAGATTCAATTATGACATGATTTGTGATTACAATTTTGATTTGATAGTTTTCCCGACATTAGGGAAGAGAAATAATAACTTGTAATGAGTTAGGATGAGAGTAATTTGAACCAGAAGTTCAATAAGGATAACTCATTACAAGTTATCTGTCAGATGTATTTACAAACTTAATAAGAATAACAAAGTGTTATATATCATCTAATATTTTTATTTGAATCAAAATCCCAATAGGACAATAAGTTGGAATAAAATAATAGATGGATTGGTTCAAAATATGAAAATTCTTCTAGATGGTCATATAGTGGAGGCGGGTTCTCCAAAAGAGACCCAAGACATAACTAATAAGTTAAACTTCAGAAGAGATTCAGGCACCTGAAACTGAATTCTAAAATAATGAAAATAAGAGATCTCGGTAAGTTATGTCAATTCGAGAAAATGTGGAACCGATTAATAAAAGTGGTTGACAATGATTTTGCATGTAATATTATTATTGAAATAATGAAATAAAAGGAAGATCTTGAATAAATCTATTGAGAAATATAGATATGAAATAATTTGATTAATATAGAAAGACGCAACTCAAGTACAACTAATTCGTGGAATTTTTGGACCAGTAGTCCAAACATCTAAAGATATAAAGCTAGTGAGGGTGCAAATGAAGTAGTTTTGCAAAAACGGAATAAAAATATTAAGTTTTTCGCTAAATACTGGTGTTGATTATGAAAAGATATAATATTATTTTGTGGTGGATGCAATAACCTTTAGACATATTATTTTGACAATTCATAATATTTAACTTGCGTCTAATGGTGGTTGTTACAAAATTTTTAAATCACTATATAGTAAAGTTGTAACATCCCAATTTAGGGCCTAGTCGGAATAGTAGTTGCGAGACCATAAATCTGAAGTAGAAATATGTGTTTTATGGTTTTTATGAGGTCTATGACATGGTTGCATGATTATGTGAAAATTTCATGAAGAAATTTTATAATTTAGTGATCAATTTATTCATTAGGACTAAATTGTAAAGATTGTCCTTAAAAATATGAGATTCTAGAAGATTCAAGTATGAGATAGCAATACAAAGATTTCGCTTAAAATTATTAGAGGTCCTTCAACTATGCATTGCTTTAAATAAATTTAACTTATCTTGGTAAGGTATAAAACTTGCCTTAACACATCAATAATTCACTTTTATTCTCAATTCACAATATTAGCCCAAAGTAGACTTCCTAGAACACACGGATATCTGGAACAAATACAGAGGTGCATTATGATGCACAAGTGAGCAGAGCAAGCGGCGTGCTAATATCGGAGAGCACCAATGTGCTAATATCGAGAGCACCAACGTGCTAATATCGAGAGCGCTTAAAGTTCCTTAATGGCATGCCACTAATATCCGATGAGTTCTAAATTCGTCTACTTGGGCATTAAAGTGAATCTTATATATTTAAATAATTCACATAAATATTTCAAAAAGATAAATAACAATAATTTAGAATTCTTGTAGTACTTACAACAAAAGATTGAGGTGATATAGGTTCTTCTTCCTTCACTCCTTAATCTTCTCTTTTCCTTTTCCTTCGATTAGGTTCTCTCCTTCCTTTTCTTTTCTTCAATTTCATATAAACACATAACATTTATATGTTAAAATAATCAAATAATTTCCTGTACTATTTAATAAAATAAACATGTATTTTATGATAATTTCATGCTTTCTTACTTTTGCTCACATTTCAATTCAATCCTTTACTCATAAACTTATTCCAAGCTGTCCTTTTGTGTCATAGTCACAAAATTATTTATTTCCAGAGCTACAGAACTCCAAATGAAGAACCGTAAATTTTTCCTGAAACTAGACTCACATATACTTATACCATAAAATTTCCAGAATTTTAGCCTAGCCAATTAGTACAGTTTATTCATCAAAGTCACCCCTGTTCTGTTGTCTGGCAGTTCTGACCCTTCTTCACTAAAATTAATTATCTCTTCATACAGAATTCATATGATGTTTTCGT
Organism: Gossypium rotundifolium; assembly: GCA_025506655.1. Taxonomy (NCBI): domain Eukaryota; kingdom Viridiplantae; phylum Streptophyta; class Magnoliopsida; order Malvales; family Malvaceae; genus Gossypium; species Gossypium rotundifolium. The sequence continues at coordinate 173,920,824 of CP106734.1, read as the reverse complement.
TTCTTTCTATTGAAAGTAGACTCATTCAGGATTCTAAACATATAAATTTAAGGCCCTAATTATTTTCCTCAAATTTTTTATGATTTTCCAAAGTCAGAACAGGGGATTTCGAAATCACCCTGAACTAGTCTCACCAAAATCTAAATATCTCAAACTATAGAATTTATTTGCTTTCCCTATTTATTTCATATGAAAATAGACTCAATAAGCTTTAATTTCATATCTCACTCAACTTCTAATTAATCTTCTACGATTTTTGGTGAATTTTCAAACTTACTCTACTGCTGCTGTCCCAAAACTGTTTTCTTATAGCTTGTTTTGCAATTAAGTCCTTTATCCAATTCTAACTTCAAATTCTTTCAATTAAACCACTAATTCATCATTTTATTCATCATATGCTATATTCAACAACTTTAAAACTTCAAAAACTTCAACTTAAATTCATCAAAAACTTTGTTCTAAAACTTATAAAGCATCAAAATTAAAAGAAAAGGGCTAAATTAACTTACCTATTAAACTTCCAAGCTTCAAACTTTTAATTTTCCTTTTCTTCTTTCTTTTCTCTCTTTTCTTTCTTTCCCTGCTCTCTGTTTCGTTTTCCTTATTTAGCAATTAGACCATTATATCTTGTGATGGACAAAAATGGGCATGGGAAGGAAAACTCTCAAAGAATGGGCCTTAAGGGCATTTTAGTCATTTGGTTAATAAGTTAATAAAAAGGGAAAAAGAAGTCAAAATTGATTCCATCTTCTTCCCTAAGTGCCGAAATTTGTAAGGAGCCATAGCTAGGGTTTTGTTTCACTTTCAAGTTTGATTGTAAGTGCATCCTAGCCCCGTTTTTAATGTTCTTCGTATTTTTGAGATCCTCGTAGCTCGATTTAGCTATTTCTAGCCATATTTTGATCTAAGGTTCATGTTCAAAAATTTCTCCATGTATGACATATATGTATTTTGATGTTTAATGGAGGAATATGAAAGTTTGATGTATGATAAACATCTTTTTCTAAGTGATTTTAATGGAAAACTCATAAAAAAGACCTATTTGTAAAGATGATAAAATGTGTAATAAAAATCAGTTTTGAAAGAAAATATGAGCTACTATAAGCTTAAGATAGGTTCGGCTAGGCTTGGGTAACCAAGGAAATGAGTGTATTTCATTATACGAGCTTAGGGACCATTTTATAAATATGAGAAAGTATAAGGGCAAAATCATAATTTTTTCAAAGTATGATTCATGGTTCGATTTAGTCAATGTGATCATTAAAAGAGTGAAATTGTCATTATAGATCAAGAAACACGAAGTTCAGACCGAAATTAAGGAAAGAACAAGGTGGTGGACTAAATTGAACAATTGTGCACATTTTGATAACGAGGTAAGTTTGTGTGTAATAATTCAACATTATGTTATTATGCTTTAAAAATGCTTGACATTTTGTGTAATGTATATTACTCTTATGAAATTAATCAACGATGTTTCGATGAGAATATGATAAAGTTTTATGATGTCAAAGTCCCGGTTGACCTAGGAATAGAAAGGATACCATCGTCAAGACATGGAATTTATAAGGTCTCGTATAAGACCATGTCTAGGACATGGTCTCGGCACCAAATTGAGATCCAATATAAGACCATATATGGGATATGGCTTCGGCATCGAACAAAAAAATCGTGTAAGACCATGCCTAGGACATGGCATCGATATACGATCTCGTATAAGACCATATTTGGGATATGGCGTCAAAATCGATATGAGATCCTGTATAAGATCATATTTGAGATATGACATCGGCATCGACATGTGATCCAGTGTAAGACCATATTCGGGATATGACATTGGTATCTTACTAAGTGTATGACGAATTCGGGTATCCTTCGACATTCCAAGTGGTTCAACGGGTAAAGAGCTAAAAGTTTATGGTAAAGACGATAAAGAGCTAAGTTTATGTTAAAGAATAAAAAGTGCTAAAGTTATGTGATAAGTGATACAGGTATACATGAGTAACTCTCGGTAAGTCTGATGTCTGATATGTGATTGGTAAGAGTAAGCATGAGTAAGCTATGTTAATGCTCTTGAGAACTTGTGCTATTACTTAAAGTAAAGTATGAATGTATCATGAGATTTTATGCTACTATTTATTGCATGCAAACTTACTAAGCTTTATGCTTACTCCTCTCTTTTCCATTTCCTTGTAGTATCGCCAAGTTAGCTCGGGGATCGTAGGACGTCGGAGCTCGGTTCACACTATCAAGTTATTCTTTTGGTATAGTAAGGTTTGATTATTTTGAGTATGGCATGTATAGGTACTTGGTCATTTTGTTTATGTCATATTGGTTAGCCAAGGTGTTGGCTATTAATGTTACTCAATTCATTTTGTAAATGACCATTTGAAATTGGCCAATACTAGTTAAGTTATATATAATCAATGATGATGAGATTCATGAAGTGCAAGTTGGTGAAATCGAATGAATAGTGTGTGAAGTAGATGTATGATGAATTAGTGAATGTTAATGATGCATTATTGCTATGCTATGTGTTGCTCGAATTGGTATAAGTGTGATTATTTTTTTAAGGGTGGCAATTGGCTTAGTAAATAGCCTTATAATTGTCCACACGGGTAGACAAACGAGAGTGTCTAGGCCGTGTGTGACACACGATCAGCCTCAAGGGCGTGTTTGTAGGCCGTGTGTCCCTTGCATATAATTTGCAAAAATTCAGTTCGTCACATGGGCCAACACACGGGCGTGTGACTTGGCCGTGTTCCCCTAGATGTTTGCTGACGTCATAAATAGAATGTCTAGGTTTTCACACACGGGTTAAGACAAGGGTGTGTCATGGCCATGTGAGGGACACGGGCCATAGACATGGGCATATGCCAAGTCGTGTGAAAACCCCTGTAGGTTCGAAATGAAAAATAAAATCCACACGGACTAGGGACATGGGCGTGTGTGACCACACGGGCGTGTCCCTATCCACACGGGCGTGTGGCTCAATTTTGAGTAAAAATTTTCTAAGCACTTGTAAGTTTTGGTTCAGTCCCGGATCACTCTATATGTATGTTTAGGGTCTCTTAGGCCCATAATAAGGACGTTAAAAGTCCGAATGAAAAAGTTTAAGTTGAAATGAAAATTTATAGCATGATATTGTATGATGATGTATGTTAAGTTTGGTAATGCCTCGTACCCGGTTCCGGCATCGGTTACGGGTAAGGGGTGTTACAAAAGTTTATATTAAAATCCTTGAAAGATTTAGAATGCTAGAAGCATATTGAAATTCTCGGGAAATTATTCATTTATATGAATTGAAATAATTAAACATATGTGGTAAATTTGACTTAGTCAATAGTAGTTGAAATAGGACTATAAAATGATCCAAAATACCTATTTGTATTTTTATAGAAGGATCATGATTAAAGTTTTCTATGATTATTATTGAAATTGCTAAAGAGATTAAAATATGTTTCCACAAAATTTTTCCTCACTCATGATTTTCAAAAGAATGGTGATATAAGTGCTTAGCAATACATTCAAATAGTTAGTTGAAAAACTAGTATTAAAGATTGAATACGTAGAATATGAGAAAGTATGTTATTTTTTCATGAGGGGGAGTAAATACGTGTTGTACTCTTTTTCTCTTAACCGAGGTTTTGTCCCATTAGGTTTTCCTGGTAAGATTTTTAATGAAGCATCATATTATGTGTATTATAGATTGTGTACTATTTTTCCTTCATTAAGTTTTTATACCACAGGATTTTTCCTAATAAGGTTTTAACGAGGCACATTATCTGCCAATGGACATCTAAAGGGAGTGGTATGAATATCTTATTAAGTGGATGTCCGTTATGATCAAGATAAAGTTTTGGTGTACTTTAAATTCTAATAGTTATTAGAATTAGATCTCTACTTCTTCTATACTTCTTATACCTATAAATAGAGACTCTGATGAAGCATTTTAATCACCTATTTTGATTAATAAATTACATTCTCTATTGCTTTATATTTTATAACAGAGGCATGAATTTTAAAGAAATTTAAGAATTTAATACAACACCTCTTACTAAACAAGCTTGGAGGCCACTTGAACAAAATAAATGAAAGGAATTTATTTTCACTCTTATTTTAATGCTTTGCCATGTGAAACTCTTTCACAGTATTTGAATTAAAGGTGTTCATAGGTTGGGTCGGACTCAGTCCAAAAATTTTAGGCCCATTTACTAGGTTTGAGCTCGACCCAAAAAATAGGCCTAAAATTTTGTCCAAACCTGGCCCGAATAAAATGCTAAAATTTGGTCCTAGAGTGATCATATTAATTTTTAAATATAATACATAAAAGATACTAAAAACATTAAAATAAATTGAAAATAAATTTTAAAAAATATTTACTTAAATAACACTAAAATAGATGCAACTTAACAAGCAAATGCATCTAAAATAGTAACAAAATTAACAATAAAACAAAAGTTATATAATAACAACAAAATTGTAGCAATATAATAGTGAAATCTTAGCAAAATAGTAAAAAAGCAACAAGAAAATAACAACAAAATAGTAAAAAGAGCATTTTTTTTTACATATTCGGGTTGACAGAGCCCGAGCAAAAAAAGTCTTACCCAAGGCCCGATCCGTTTTCTAAAAGAGCTTTTTTTTCTAAGTTTATTTTTTGAGTTTATATTTTTACTTAAACCTTCTTATTTTTCGGATCTATGAGCATGTCTAACTTTAAATATTCTCAAAGAAGAAGTTTCAGTTGTTAAAATTGGTTCCTAATGGAATGTTAAAAATGGAAACCTTTCTCTAGTTGTGAGCATTGATGAATCTCATCTCTTATTTTTCAGGCTTCTCTCTCTCCCTTGGATCCTGATGTGTATTTGGTTAAATATTTTTTGGACAAAGACAGCAGGGAATGGTGCCGTTATTAGAGGTGATCATAGGCCTAGTCGGGCCGAGATAAAATTTTAGGCCTATTTTCTAGGTCAGAGTCCGGCCCGACCCAAAATATGGGCATAAAAATTTGTCCAAGCCCAAAGAAAATTAATAAACTGAGTTCTACTGGCAAACCCATATTAAATTTTTTTAGCTTTTTTCATTAAATAAAAAATTTTAAAACAAATATTAAAACAAAAAAAACAAATAAAAATATGTAAATTTAAAAAGTATATTTGATTAAAAATAAAATATATAATTCGGGTCGGGCCCGGGCTAAAAAAGTTCTACCCGAGGCCCAGCCTATTTTTTAAATGGGCCTCATTTTTTATCCAAATTCATATTTCGGGCCTATATTTTTATCCGAACCCTCTTATTTTTTAGGTGAACTATCAGATTGAACCGAATAATCTAACCCATGATCACCTCTAACCGATACACACTTTGTAAGAATGCTCGCAAAAATGTAAGCTATCAAATAAGTCTTGATTGGATATTTTTTTAGAGGATTCACTTATTTGACTTTACAAAAAAAACGTCATCAATTCATAGTTCAATCCAAATTGAAAAAAAAAAAATCAGTTTGTAACCTCAAAACTCTCCCTGAAAATAAGTAATTTATTTCACGAATTTATTTTAATGCAATCATCTTAACAAAATCTAATAAAAAATCATCAAAATTCATCGATATCCTACCCCAATGGAATGATGACTAAAAGTTTTAGAGCATATTCTTTTCTTTGGTTATTCGACTTGGACCACTTTTTATTACGATTCAAATCAAGTGAGTTCAGTGAATTTCGATTTTCTCCTCCTTCATTCTTAATGATTATAATATTTTTCGATTAGATTTTCAAAACGTTTGGGTAACTAAATGATCTTTCTGCCAGACTTGTCTATCCAACTGGATACACACTCCAATTCTCCTATGATCTACTCTTTCATCCTGAATGGTAGCTTGTTTTTTTTTTTTTTTCCTTTTCGTAATTAGTTTCTTCTTGTCATAATATTTTAAGAGAGAAAAATCAACTAAAAAATATGGATCACCCAACTAACTACTCCCTGACTATTAATTGTTAACTTAATAATTTTATTTAATAAATTATTTTATTATTCCAATTCAAAAAATTAATTTTATTAATAAGATATATTGAAGAATTTGAAGTTTGATGGGCTGCACGCCATAGGCTTAGGCGAGTAGAATTTAGAATCAGTATCTTAGATTAGATTCCAACTTAGGTACGAAATGCACGCGCTTGCAGAACACACTTCACGCTCATGCTTAGCTGCCAAGCTACGCTGTTAGTATTAAAGAAATTAAAGGAAAAAGACTTAAAAACCAGAGTCAACTCTGCTCAAATTATTTTGCCTGGAAATCCAAGAAACAGCAGAGTTTTCAAGTTACAAAGGCAACGGAAAATTAGGGTTTTACTGTTAACAGAAACCGTACCAAAATTCTTTATTTATTTTTCTTTTCAATCTTCCTCAGGTGATTTCTCTTTTGGGGTTTTCCCCCTTTCTCTGTTTCTTTTTCTATTTTTCGTTTTTCCCAGATTGCTTTTATTGCTTATTGATATATATATATATATTTTTTGTGTTTTGCGTCAATTTTTAATTATGTTTGTCTTGAATTAGGTAACAAACGTTTAAATTCTTGTTGTTTTAAACCAATTTAGAAAGTTCCTTCTCCGGCCGAGAATTTGAATTAGATTTGTTCATTATTCCCCCCCCCCAAATTTTAGCTACAATTCATTAAATGCTAGGATAATTCAGGTTGACACTTTAATTTCCTTGAAGGGATTGTTTGATTTCTCTTTAGAACTAAAACCTTCTCTTTTAGTCAAAAGAACCCTTTTAAGTATCAGAGAAAATTTTGTTTTTTCAATATGGTAACCCTATTGATGTATTATTTGCTATCATGGTATGCTGTTTTAATTTTACTTGGGTTCTCTTGGTTTAACAGAGAGGTAAAATTTATGATAAGATCATTGTTTGTATTGACCTGCTTGTTTAACTTTTATTGTAGTTACGGCAAAACTGCTGCACATGGATTCAACATGTGCAGCTAGCAGGTGTTTAGCAGAGCAGCTGCATTCATCTATGCGCAAGTGGTACTTTAGCCAAGAAGAAATTGAGAACCATTCTCCATCTAGGAAGGATGGAATCGACCTTGGGAGAGAGGAGCAGTTGCGGAAGTCGTATTGTTCTTTTCTTCAAGAGCTTGGAATGAAGCTTAAAGTGTAAGTGCAGGGGCTATGCCTATTTTGAAGTTCTTTACTAACTTGATGAGATGCTAATTGCTTTTCAATATATCACCAAGTAGGTCCTTAGTTTTGTAGTTCTCAAGTTGTTTTGCATATTGCTTTTAAAGCATTAGCTTTCGTTACGTGTAACATTTTTTAAGTGGTGATTGAAAAATTTACTTGCAGGCCTCAAGTAGCAATAGCATGTGCAATGATGCTGTGTCACCGATTTTACATGCGCCAATCCCATGCAAAGAATGATTGGCAGGTAGATGCTTTAATTGTATTCCACTGTTTTAATGCTTACATGCATCTTTCTCATTCTAAATATGGAACCATGTATTAATGGACATGAGTGCTAATAGGGAAAAGATGCAATGATTATGTACTTTTCACGAGACCAGTTATCTGCATTCTTTGGAAGCAGAAATCACTGAATTCATATCAGAAATGAAGGATTATACATATAATATCATCACATGCTATTTCTTATGTTTGGATATTTTGTAGTTTTCGTTCAAAGAGAAAGTGTCTATTAAATTGTTCAAACCTAGCTGGCTTGGTTTTCTCTTTTCTGAACATATTGGTGAATTCTGCAGACCATTGCAACTGTAAGCACATTTCTTGCATGCAAAATAGAGGAAACACCACGCTTGCTGCGGGATGTTATTGTTGTGGGCTATGAAATTATCTATAAACGGGATCCTTCTGCTCCAAGAAGAATCAGACAAAGAGTAATGTCGATTCCCTCACCTCAGCTGAACTACGTGCCTTCTCAATATCTTGTTTGCCTAATGTTTTTACCACTTTTGGCATGCAGGAAGTTTATGATAAGCAGAAGGAATTGATCTTGACTGGGGAGAGGCTTTTGTTGGCAACGATTGCTTTCGATCTTGATGTCGAACTCCCTTACAAGCCCCTTGTTGCAGCTGTGAAGAGATTGGAAATTTTTCCGAACCTCTTAAAAGTGGCATGGAATTTCGTGAATGATTGGTGAGAACTTGCCAACGAGTTCATTTTAAGCAAACTACCTATCTTTATACTATGTTTAATTATTTTGGGTCATTTCCTTATGTCTTTATGATATTAACCTAACATGAATTGAACTAGCAGGCTTCGTACAACCTTGTGCTTGCAATACAAACCCCATTACATTGCAGCTGGTTCCATGTGTCTTGCTGCTAAATTTCAAAAAGTTAAGCTTCCAATGGAGAAGGGAAAAGTATGGTGGTTGGAATTCGATATTTCACCTAAACAGTTACAAGGTTTGTACTACAGATACCTTTCTATCTTTACATGTATCAGCTTTAATTCTTACTCATGGTCATTATATTTTTAATGAACAGGAACTATAGTTGATAATTAAAAGCCTGGCTGTGGTTCTTATATACTCCCTACAATATTTAAAAGTGGTACACATTGTTCATTGCGGAACTTTCTTTTTTAAATCACCCTCATTAACCTTGCCCTGTTTTTTTCCTCTTATATAATAAATATAAATGATGGAAGCTTATTGGAACGTTTCTCGAACATTAAATGCATGGTTGTTCATAATCCTCTTTTTCTTTTTACCTAAATATATATATTTGGGACAGTTATCTTTCATTGCCTTGATGTGTGCATAATTATTGTGGCTAAAAATAAGCTCTACCCCAAAAATTTTCAGAGGTCACTCAGCAGATGGTCAGGTTGTTAGAGCAAGACAAAAGACGAGCTTTATCGTCAAGACATGAGAGGGCCAGTCAATCTGCTTCTTTAGCTGGGAACGCAATGACACAATCATGCACTTTGAGTGCATCAGTTGGTACTCAGTCTGGTGCTGGAGCTGAGAGTAGTAAAGTTAGCAAATCAATGGACAACTGTGCCAGCCAAGATTGTGTGAAAGAAGTTTTCCCACATCGAAAAAGTGATGATGGCGCAAGTGGTGTTGTTGAGGATGGCAGTGGTACGGGTCAGCCAAGAACAGAGGAATCTGACCAGAACCAAAGTTTTAAGATTGTTTCATCCGTTGCCTGTGACAACAAGCAAGCAAGTGCAAAAGAAAGTTTACCAACTCAAACCAGTGATAGTGGTGCAAGTACTGTTGTCGACAATGCTGAAGGTGATTGTGATGAGCTAAGAACAGAGGAATCTCATCATCTAAACCCAAGTATTAAGATTGTATCAGTTTGTAATACTTTTAGTAAGAGCGACGCCGACCGGATTCGAGGGATCTTTAAGAGGAGGAGATGCGATAGGGCTGCAAATTTGAAGCGAACGAAAGTTAGAGATGACGAGGTAGACAGTGAAGCCTGGATAGAGAGAGAACTGGAGATGGGAATAGAACTGGAATCTGCCGCTTCCTGGAAGCGAGGGAGGGTGCACTGAGGTTTTGAAGTTGGGAGAAGTAGTTCGTTGATACCCTCTATCCACATATCTTACTTTCTACTTGGTGCATCAAAGCGACCCTTCCATGGTCTCATTTATGGCATTTCAAGAAAGACTGAATTCTATTTCTCTCTTAGAACAACTATAATTATTGCCTTGTTGTAGACTGTATACAAGTGTAGAATAATTGTAACATTTTTTTTTCAAGAGAAATTGTATTTGTATTTTAGATCATTCATGCAAGAATCACATCCATTCTTTTCTGTTGAATTGTAAATATATAGTTGACCTACCATTTATTAGAACAGATTCATTGTTATTCACTTTTAGCAACTAATTGATGAAATATACTAAGAAATTAACAGTGCAAAAAGGTTGACCTAGGTAAAGCCCCGATGTATGTATTACTTCTTTCCTGTTGCTTCTTTTTTTTTTTTCCCCTTGAACACCAAAATCAGTGTAACAAAACATGAAGTCATTCTTTGCCTAATAATCTCAACTACCCTCATTGATTACGTACTTGACAGTTGGTATCAAGAAGCAAGAAACTAAATTTATGCCTTTTGCTTTTTGGCATAATTTCAACTTCATGTGAAAAGATCCCATTATTTTTGTGGACGTACATGCATACACATGTAAATATACGTATACACTCGGCAAATGTAATGATTTGGGTTGATTGGATTGCTTTTTATTTCAAGATGATCGTTTCGTTAAAAGACGAACAAAAATGAAAAAGAACAAGAAGAAGAAAGAATTGATTTACGTTTAATACAAGTCATTTGTAAAGAAGGATAAACCTTGCTTTTTGAAATATATTGCCAGAAAAGATTGTTTTTCTACAACTTCCTCTCTCTCATGGTCTTTTCTTTTATTAATGGTCTTTTGCGTCATTTGTCTTTTGTCTGCTCAACTAGACTTGAGTTTCGAATATGTCGAATGTATTCGACATGAGTATAATTAGATTTTTTTTTTTTTTAGTTTTGAAATTCATATTTTAGTAATGTTACGCATGAATGCTTTAAGAAAAATGATGAATCGGATCAGTATAACTATATGTTGCATAATATATAGATGATTTTTATAATTGTATAAGCTTGAAAACTTGGTTTTTTTTATTTGATCTGGTCAGAAGGAAGAAGCAGAGAAACATTTAAGCACTTAACTTTCCAAGTGTGGGGATGAAGATGAAGGTAGTGGAACCCTCCATTGCCGTGAAAAGCAAGCACATAAAGCTCTTAACCCACCAAATGCTTCCTCCAAAGCCCCGGGCATCAGCCATGTGGGTTATTTTTTTGCTTTCTTTCTTTCAACCAGTTCATCAACTTCTCCCATTATCTGGCCTTTTAATTTTACCCTGAAAAGAAAAATCTGTTGAAAGAAAAAGAATCTGGTCAAAACTGTCTTATATGTTCCATGTATTTGTGATCCATGAAACAAAGCTCTTTTCTTTTTCTAGATTATTTTAGGCATGCCCCTTTTTCCCTTAAAGAAAAAAATAGAGAACATGATCCATCAAGATTTCATATTGGAAAAATCAAAGGATAAAACTTTGATCAAAGTGGTCTGTTCTTAGATGGAAACTGAAAATAAGCGCAAAGCTAAAGTGTTTGAATCATTGGGCTGACTGGCATCAATATTTTAACAAAGAAGTGGATAATCTCCACCATTATTGTTGGAAGATACCAAAGCTACATATAAAAATCATTCTAAATAACACCATAGGGAAATAAAGGGATCAACACAGAATAAGGAAATATATATACATATAAACATATATAGGGGGCTAAGTGGGTGTGATAGAAAGCATATATTCTGCTATGACAATGGCTTTGTCTTCTTCTTAGGACATGCCTTTAAATCTTACAAAAACTTTAAACCCCTTTTAAGGGCTTTCTGATTATTTTTTTGACTAAAAAAAAAAAAGTTGCAATATGTATACATATACACTGCGAAAAAGCATAAGCAACAAATGAGATTAAACAATTGAAATAGGAAAAGGGAAGGAAAAAAAAGGTTGCATAAAATATGTAATAATTGTTCAGAATGAATGTACTACCATATAATATGCGAGGTATTTTAGTTTTTATTTTGGAAATTAACTTTTGTATTACAGATACACATACTGGATTTGATTCATATCATACAATTATTGAGTTATCAAATTATCATACATCAACATCATCATCATTAAAAATAATTCAGATCTTACAATTATTGAATCAAACTATCATCCATCCATCCATCCATCATAACAAAATAAGTATCATTTGGTATGATGGTAGATTATATATCAAATAAAACAAATACTTCTATACTAACAAAGAATCATTTAGAATGATGTTAGCTATATGTCAAGAAACACCAAACATTTATTGGTAGATACAATCTTTATTGGAATTAGTTCACATAAGTTGGGACAAGATAATAGTATTACATAAAATAAATTGATAATTTTGGCAGTATTTTCTAAATTCACCTTTTAAGTGTTTTTTTTCTTTTAAATATAAATTTTAGAGACTGAATAATCTAATAATTTTCAAATCGCTCCACGGATTAAGAAAGAAGAAAAAAAAAGGGCATGTTGTAGCATTTAAAAATGTTTATATTCACAATCATGGCATTTATTTCCATCAATTAAGCCAATGTCATCTAAAAGTTTGGATAATTTTACATTATACATATATATATTTGTAGGAAGTGGATGTTTGACCCTCGGCCGGTTGACTGCCTACGCCCATAAAAGCCAACATAGGGCTCTTGCTTTTCCCCCCCTCCCCCTAATGGACCCCTAAAAAGCGATTAATCATAGCCAAAAGGGCCCAATTAAGTTGTTTTATATGTAAAGAAATTATAATAAAAAAGTATTTGAATCTTAAATTTAATTACAAATAATGCATCCACAAAAGATCACCAATATGTGGGTATCAAAGCCATCTGCTTTTTAAAATATTGACCACTATTTTATGCATGATCTAAACCAAGTTTGAAGAGATTGAAAAGTGGGAGAGGGGTAGCTGAAGTCATATACCATATCTGATCTTTTACGTTAAATCACATAAATAGTATTATTGTTTTTTCAATTTCAAAAAATTGTATCCAAATTGCTAACCATTAGCTACCGACACCACTCCATCCATGCTTCTATCATTTAGTATCGTGAAGGTAACTCTAACATGCACGAATCATCACTTACACACAAAAAGAAAGAAAATAAAAATCCCCATGAATCTGTTTACTTAATTATTGTAAGTTGGAACCCTTTTGAATCACTTTGTTAAAAGGGTTGAGAGGAGAGGGGTAGTTGAATAGTATATCACTTTTCTTTCATCTTTGTTTGTTCTTTTGGAGTTGTGTTTTGTTCTCCGTTTATGGGAAAGATTTCTTTATATAATATTTCCTCTCAATCATTTCTTATTAAGAAAGGATTGTCAACAATAATAATATTAAAACATGACGTACAAACAAAAAAATTAACCATTATAAACTAATTCGCAAATGTCATTTCTATATAATAATATTCTTAAAAATAAATTAACAATAACCGCAACATTAGAATAATTCAAAAATAAACTAAAGATGCATCAACTTAATTAAATAGTTAGAATTTGTATCCTAGCCTTCCATCATCAAATCAATCTAATGACAAACACTGATCAACTAAAAAAAAACGGTCAAAAGCCCCAAGAGACCCACTACGTCAGTGATGTACAAATAGTCCAGTCTCAAATGACTTATCATCATTATCATCATCATCATCTCAAATCTATCACTATCATTATGATCTATCATAATAATACCCTTATAGAACGGTTCCTAATATATTTGACAATATCCTTACATTAATAGATTTTACATGTATGTTAGAACTCAACTAAAAATTAAAAGTAAAATAAAATCACATTCACTTTAAAAAAATAGATTAAATAAAACAAAACTACGAAAAATATAGATAACCGCAAAATTATGGACAAAATTAAGATAATGTGATTTAAAATTAAAAACAAAATAAAACTATGAAAAAAACTGTTAAAAAAACCGCACCCAACACCCAACAACCAAAACACCGCCGTCGCTAAAGCAAAAATCTAATTTGAAAATATTGAGGGGCTAATATATTTTTGCAAAAGGAAAAGATACATTTACTCTTTCAATGATTAAAATTAAAATTATTGAGAGACATATATATATTAAAACTAGCCATAAGCTAAAATATGTATATATAACTCAAAGTAGTTCATAATTTATTAAGGGTAATTAAGAAATTATATTTTGAAATAGATGCATAGGATATTGGAAGTGAAATCTGATGCAGAAGCAGCTTTTGTGAAATGAAACTTGGAAGATAATGAAATTGGGAAATATGGAAAAGTTTACAACTCACAAGCAAAGGAAAGGGAAAGAAAAATACCATCTTTTTTTTCTCTTTCAATAAAGATGAAAAGCTTTGAAGGAGAAGATGATGGGGAAAAAGGATTAAAAAAAAAAAAAAGGAGGGGAGAGAGGGATTTGAACAAAAAGTAAGTATCGACAGAGAAACAAAGATTTATAAACAACAACTCAACAAGGTGAGGAAAGAAAAAAAGGTAAGGCATTGGGCAATGCATGATGCCCATACTGTGTGCCTGAGTCTCACAGAGAGGGACTCAGAGTCTTTCTCTCTCACTCCCATCAACTTTTGGAGTGATGTGAAATATTGTGGGGACTCTTCAAATATCGCTCTCTCAGGAAATGACAACTTAATCTTACTTCTTCTTTATACATTTGAGCTTTATTAAGGAATGAGTACTTTATAAGTATTTTTAATTAATATATTAAATGTAATCATTGATATTTTTATATTATCATTTTAAAAAATATTTATTAACTAAAGTCGTATATATATATATATATATATAGAAAGTAAACAAAAGTACAAAGAGTAACAGATTTGTTTTCTTACTATATTAAAAAATTAACAAATATAAAAAAAATTAATATTAATTTTTGTCGTTAAACATGTTCAAAATTATTTCAATCCTTCTAACTTATATTTAAAAAGTAATTAAGTATGCTAACAGTTTTGACTGTGCAGGAACCTTGAATATCATCGACAATATAAACCCTTGGTGGTGCGGGAGCGTTGGATATCATCGACACTTTGATGCTTTAGTTCTATGGGAGCCTTGGTCACCACAAGACCTTGCCTAAGCCACTAAGGGGCACGAAGGAGGGTGCTAAAAAAAGTGTCTTGTTTCAGACAATTTAATATCTATTAGTAGCAGTTTTATAACAGCTCGTAAGCTCTTTAGGGGGTAGTGGTCTGCTGCCACTCAACGACCCCCCACACCGAGGGGTGAGTCCCTTACCCCCGTGGGGGCAGGGATGGTTGCCATGTATGGGTCATGGTGGCAAGTAGATCATCGGCCTTGGTAGTAGGGGAATGGTTTTGCCGAAAGGTTAAGTTCATTCCCATAGTAATGTTGCCAAGGACTCTAGGATCAATTTTCCTGTTTTAAACAAAGATCTATTGGGATGACTTATATACAGCTATGTATTTGGGCTTAGGCTAGGTATGCCTCTTATATCTGGGGTGCCTTGTGTGTCCAAAGTTTATTATTTTAAAGAATTTGTATAAATTATTAAAAGATATAAATTCCCATTATAAGAATATGTGTTGTTTGTTAAAAATAGTCAATTAAGTTAATTTTCAATTAATTTGTGACACAAATTCAATTAAAATCTTTATATATGATTGTAGGGAGGTAGTGATAATAAATTTAATTATTGAATTTGAATTAATGATGTTGAGAGAATGGTTATTATAAGTAATTGCATGTTTGTATATTGTGGGAGGGAGAAGGTAAAAGAAAGGGGATTGAGCTCTAAATTTTTGTACCACACCTCACAATAATCTTGACACAGATTATTGGCTTATCCAACAGCACATGTAACACTCTTAACCCATATCTATCATCGGATTATGGTTATGAGGCATTATTGACCAAAGCACATCTCTGAACAGTTATAATTCACATGCTTTTAAACAAAAACTCCACCATATGAATCATATATGTATACTTCTAATTTATGGCATTTGATTAATCAAAGTATAAGATAACTAATTAATATACAAATTATAGGCGCGTACTTTAAAATATGCAAACATATGCCTAAACTTTCATCTCATTATTTATTCAGCTAGCTAATTAACTATCATTATGACATTTGTATATCTAACCACAAGAAAGCATGTCATGGATATGTATATAAATATTTTACTTAGCATATGCCGAATATATCATCAACTTAACCTTTTAGCTACCCAAATAAACTGACTAAAACATTCAAATTTTATAGTCATTATTTTCCTTTACCTTTCGTACTAATTAGTTAACCACAATCCAATCAATTGAATACATATTCGGTTATTCATGACAACAATCAATACGTAATATGATTGTATAATTATGCTATATAACATATCACAAACTTATCCTTATGAATTTAAACCTTAGCCGAATATGCATATACACATTATTTATCATTTCTAAACCAAATTGTCCATGCAAACATGCCATTTCAATCTGATACAAGGACCACATTCCTTAATCAAATTTTCGTAGCCTAACTTAGTCCACAAGTCCAATACAAAAATTTTAACATTTACATATACTAAACACTTAGTGACATGATTTAAACACCATTGCCGAATACATAATTTACATTATAAATAGTTTTCAAATTGATTCATATTTCAATTTATGCATCTCAATAGTAAGTCATTAACAACCCATAACCCAATCACATTCAACAACCACATATATCAAGCTTTACAAATGAACTAATCATAAGCCATATATAATTACTTCATGCTGAAACATATATATACCAAGCATAAACTTATATCACAATTGAAAATGCATAAACATAAGTATAAATTTCAAGCCATTTTTCATGGCTTAATAATTACAATTTCAAAACAAATCCCAAAACACAAGCTAGTCTATACATGCCATAGTTTCAAAAACTCAACTAAAAAGAGATACCAAAGTTAGTTGATAGTGTGATAGACTTTGACGATGATCCCGAGCTCATAACTAGACTTCAGAATCTATAAAACCATACAAATAAACACACACAATAAGCTATTTTAGCTTAGTAAGTTATAAGCAATCTCGCAACAACAATGCATTATAACACTATACTAGCAAAGTCAAAATAATATAATCACAACCCAGGTTTATAACCATAACTTTAGTTCATATCACCTTTCGAAAACTTTCTCATTTCACAGCCCAAAGGCCAAACTTCCAATCCTTCGATAATAGATTTCACAAGCATGTATATATTACTTACCAAACTTATTCTTGCACTTCAAACCGACATAAATCACATATTCATGGTTTAAAACTAATCAAATGTACTCTTTATACAAACTTCCACATGGTCGAATACAATATATAAAATTCATGTATAAATCAATGAGATTTTGTAAGCAATACTCCATGTCAACCTATATCAATTGAACTATAAAGTTAATTGATACATTCCATCCAAACTAATTTGTCACTCTTATTTGATTTCAACTAATATCATCTCATAATATCAACTTACCCAAAATTCAATCCAAGATATAAAAATCAATCGCACACTTAGTGGTCCTTGTCCGATTTCGCACACTTAGTGCTCGAAAATTAAATTTGCACACTTAGTGCATGACGACCGATTTCGCACACTTAGTGCTCGGTATTTTAAAATTCTCACACTTAGTGCTTATTATCTGATTTCGCACACTTAGTGCTCGAAAATTAAATTTGCACATTAGTGCATCTCTCAAACTTGTTCCTTATTCATACATATACATATAAACTTAACTCCAACCATATATATATTCATTTTCGAATCAACTAATTCATTTCATAAACCATTACCACATTCGACAATATCCCTTATATAAATATATTTACTTCCATTTAAATTTATTTACATCATTATAAATAAATTCAATGCAACTCAATTGCTTAAAAACTTACCTCGAGTATCGACGGACTTCGTTTTCCGACTATTCAATTAACTTCTCCTTTCCCCTATCCTTTCCCGATCCTTTTTGTTCTTGATCTAATAAATTTCAAATTTAGCTCATTCAAACATATTTTCATTCAATTTAATCCGAAAACACATAAATGGGAAAATTACTATTTTACCCCTGACATTTACAATTGTTACAATTTAGTCCCTATTCCACAAAACACAAAATACTCAAAATTTGACCACACTTCTTTAGGGCCGAATCTTCATCATCTTATTACAAGCTCTTACAATTCATTTATTTAACATTTTAGTCCCTCAAAAATTTATTTTTACAATTTAATCCTAACTACTCAATTCATCAAAAATTCAAAGACAAAACTTGTTAATCTAATACATATAATCAATATTTCATCATCAACTCACAAACACAACAAACTTTCTTCAATGGAAATTCAAAATATACATAATCAATTCAAAAATTCAAGCATGGGCTAGCTAAATAACATAGCAACGATCTCAAAAACATATAAATGATCAAAAACCGAACAAAATCACTTACCCAATTAAGCCTCCAAAGTGCCAAACCTCATGAAGCTTTTCTTCTTTTATTTTTCTCTTAGTTTCAGTCAATAGAGAAAGATGAATACTTTCTCTTTCATTTCTTTTCTTTTATTCAATTATACATATTAATATATATTAAATTATTACCTTATGTCATAAAATATATAATAAACAATTCCATTACTATTTCATGCAAATCATGACCTACCACTATGATCAATTTTGGTCAATTTACACTATTTATACCTCAATTTAAGAAACCATCATCAATTTGACACTTAGGCATTTAACCCCTAAATTTTCTTTTTATGCGATTAAGCCCTTTCTTTAAAATTAAGCACCAAAACAATAAAATTTTAATACGAAATTTTCACACACATCAATTCACACATAATAAGCATAGAAAATAATATTATAATATTTTTTCGACTTGGATTCATGGTCCCAAAACCACTATTCGATTAGGGTCAAAATTGGGCTGTTACAACTCTCCCCCTTAAGGAATTTTCGTCCTCGAAAATCTTACCAATGAATAGGTTAAGATAGCGTTCTTTCATTGAATCCTCAATCTCCCAAGTTGCTTCCTCGACCCCGTGCTTATGCCACAGTACTTTCACCAACGAGATCTTCTTATTACATAACTCTTTCATTTTGCGAGCCAAAATACAAATTGGTTCTTCCTCATAGGTTCAATCAGATTGAATCTCAATCTCTGACGGATTAATCACATGAGAAGGATCGGATCTATATCATCGAAGCATCAAAACATGGAAAACATTATGGATCTTTTCTAACTCAGGTGGCAACATCAATCTGTACGCAACCGGCCCGATACGTTCAATAATCTCGTACGGCCCAATAAATCTCAGACTCAGCTTTCCTTTGCGACCAAATCTAAGTAATTTCTTCCACGACGAGACTTTCAAAAATACTCGGTCACCAACCTGAAACTCTATATCTTTACATTTCAAATCCGCATAGGATTTCTGACTGTCTGACGCTGCTTTCAAACTTTCACGGATCACTTTTACTTTTTGTTCAGTCTCTTTGATTAGATCAACCCCGTGTATCTTGCTTTCACTTAGCTCGATTCAATACAAAGGTGTACGACATTTACGACCGTACAAAGCCTCGTAAGGTACCATTTTGATACTCGATTGAAAGCTATTATTGTACGCAAATTCAATCAAAGGCAAGTATCGTTCCCATGTACCCTAGAACTTGAGAACACAACATCTCAACATATCTTCAATTATTTGAATAATTCTCTCGGATTGACCATCCGTCTGGGGGTGAAAAGTCTGCTGAAATGCAATTTAGTACCTAATGCATATTACAGATTTTTCTAAAATCGTGATGTAAACCTCGGATCTCTATCCGAAATAATAGAAATAGGTACTCCATGTAATCGTACGATCTGAGAGATATACAATTCAACTAGCTTATCGAGCGAGTAACCTATACGGACCGGAATAAAGTGAGCTGACTTAGTCAATCTATCAACAATAACCCAGATTGCATCTTTCTTGCTCGGTGTCAATGGTAACCCAGATACGAAATCCATCGTGACTCGATCCCATTTCCATTCGGGTATCATAATCGGCTGAAGTAATCCGATGGCACTTGATGCTCGGCTTTTACTTGCTGACATATTAAACATTTCGACACAAAATCTGAAATATCTCGTTTCATACCGTGCCACCAATAATGTTGTTTCAGATCATTATACATTTTTGTACTACCCGAGTGAATAGACAATTTACTATTATGGGCTTCGTTACAAATCATCCGAATCAACTCAGGATCTTTTGGTACACATATTCGGTTTCTGAACCGCAAACATCCTTCAGCATCAACTTGAAATTCTGAATCAGTATTCAAACTTCAATGATCCCTTTTTGCTATTAAATCTTTATCAACCTGTTGAGCTTCGCAAATCTGTTGAACAAATAATGGTCTTGCTTTCAATTCTGCAATAATCACGCCATCATCAGTTATGGCCATATCTGTGTTCATTGCACGTAAAACAAACAGTGATTTTTGGTTTAAAGTATCAGCAACCACATTAGCTTTTTTCGGGTGATAATCAATCACAAGCTCGTAGTCTTTTAACAATTCCAACCATCGTCGTTGTCTCAGATTTAGATCCTTATGAGTCATTAAGTACTTTAGGCTTTTATGATTGGAATAGACATGGAATTTTTCACCAAATAGATAGTGGCACCATATCTTCAGAGTAAAGACTATAGCGGCTAATTCGAGATCATGCGTCGGATAGTTCTTTTCGTGCGGCTTTAACTGTCTCAAGGCGTAGGCTACAACCTTACCCTCCTGCATCAAAACACAACCCAAACCATTCAAGGATGCATCACTGAATATAACGAACTCCTTACCCGACTCTAGCTGAACAAGCACTGGAGCTTTTGTTAACAAGGTTTTTAGCTAATCAAAACTCTTCTGACACTTTTTCGTCCACTCAAATCTAACATCTTTTTGGAGTAGCTTTGTCATCGAGCTGCAATCATCGAGAAACCTTTCACGAAGCGCCTATGATCGTCTAATTCTCGAGTTTTAAAATTTATAAAGAGAATGATCTAACTTAGAAACTAACTCTGACAATGACTTAAGGCAAGTGCACCTATCGAATAGTAGTATAGTTTAGGTAAGACCGGATTATCGAACCTAAAGGAACTAAAAGTACTAATACTCACTTTCTTTCAATTATTTAGCCTAAATATGAAGTGATTGGTTGATTAAAAACTAACTAATTACTAAAATAAGACACAAAGACAAAAAAACAAATTGAAGAAATAACTTTTAGAAAAACTCAGTTGATTACCACGATACCCAAGAATGAATCCACCTAAACTTCACTTGTTATCTAACACTGAACCAGACGATTTATTCACTTAGCTTGATCCGTAGGACCCCCTAATTTATATTAAACCCTCTCTCGAGGCGAATAACATCTAACCCTAGGTTGATTAACCGAAATCTCTTTCTAATTAAAACCCCTAAAATCGCATTAACTTAATCTATGGACTCTCATATTAGGTTTCACCCTAATCTTGTAAAATCTCGTCACCCTATCTCTAGGCGTGCGATCAACTCCGCTTAATTATGATAGATCTACTCTCAAGTAGGAACTTTTGCTCCACCACCTAAACACATCACACTTGAATTAATATCCCAAAAATATCAACACAAGAATTAAACACACATAATTAAGAACAAACTAATTATTTATCATATAGCTCAGAAAATAATAACAAGATTCATTTAGGTTTCATCCCCTTCAGGTATCTGAAGGGTTTAGTTCATAATGATAAAATATAACATCTCAAGAGAAAAGATAAAACAAAACATAAGAAATCCCTAAAAACCCCTGAAGGAATTGAAGAAGAAATCCGCCGTCTTGAGTAGAATTTCGGCTTCTTGAGATGGATCAACTGGCTATCTTCGAGTGATTCCCACGAATCTGACCTTCTGGCTCGGCTTCCAGGCCTAACTGACTACCTTTCTGACCGCTGCCTTTCAGGTTACACTTAGGGTCTTTATATAGGCTCTTGGAATGCGTTTCTTTCTCCCTAAGTATCCTTTTTCGATTGAAATTCCATTTTTCCACGACAAGGGCACGGCCATGGCACACACTGTGTGAATCGACTTCAGGTCGTGTTCGGGTCTATTGATGGAGGCACGACCGTGTGAATCGTGGTTAGGCCGTTTCTAGTTAATTGTCGAGGCACGACCATGTGGCTAGAAGTCCAGGCCATGTCGATTTCCACTTTGGCCCAAATTGGCCCGTTTCAAGCCCTTATTCTTTTGTCCGGGTCTTTTCGTCCTTATTCTTTTGGGTGCTTTCTTGAGTATAAAACATGAAAAGAAAGGATTAAGAGCACCTTTTTGCATAAATTAATGGCTAAATCATCCGAAAATATGCCAAATGTGGGATTAAAATATGTTACTTTTACGATTTATCAAATACCCCCACACTTAAGCTTTTGCTTGTCCTCATGCAAAATTCTCAATTTACAATTAAAATGAACTTTCCACAATTCATAACTCCTATCAATAATGTCTCATCATAATTTACCGATAATTTATAGATGGATAATTTAACTCAAAGACTCTTAAAGATTTAAACAATTCTAAGTCATATATTTGTAGCACAAAAACATAGGTGTCTCCATTTATCTAAATAATTACTTTTAATTCAAAATAGACAAGGATTGACATCCTCACTAAAGATTCACTCAAAGCACTCAAAGTGTTTAAGGTACAAGGAAAAGCACTCATAAGTCGAACCTGAAAAGTTAATCCCATAGGCTTGCCTGAAAATCAAATCTCCACCACTGTAATATGAGATGATACATAAATCAAAAGGTCTTTAACAGGGTTGTAACGGGGCTTGGGTTAAAGGTGTGGATAAAGGCTGAATTTGGAAGGTTAAAATCGAGATTGAATTGACAAAGTACCTAACTTTAGAAAAAATTTAAATAATAATTTGAATAATTGCATCACATGAAAATTTGAAATACTAATAATACGAGCTTCTTCTTCAAGATATTGAATTTAAATGTATAAGCTCTTAGAACATAGAACTAATAATAAATATACTTCGTGTTTTTTTTAAAGACAAATCAATAAATACATAATATAAGAAAGAACTTTATCAACTGAAATAAAGTAATTAGGCAACTGATCAAATCAATTCTCGATAGAAAGGTAGTCAAAGGAATGGTGATAACAAATACGAGCGGGGTTTTGGGTTAATATTGATGGGAGAATCAATAAAAGGGTTGTTAGGATCAACGGGGTTCACTAAGGGTGTAACAGCCCGATTTTTTTTGCCCTAATCGGAACGGTGGTTTTGGGACCATGAATCCGAGTTAGAATAATATTTTAATATTATTTTTCATTTTAATTATATATGTTTGAGTATGTGTTAAAAATATCGTGGGTAAATTTGTCTGTTTGTGTGTTCAATTTAAAGAAAGGGACTAAATTGCATAAGTGATAAAAGTAGCTTATTGCTTGATTGAGTGGTTGAATTAATGTGTTTTTAAATAAGGGAGGATTTATGTTGAAAATTTTCCACTTTTAATGGGATAGTGGACGGACAACATGCAAATTTTATAAAGTAAATATATGTTTATATTATATGTTATATTATAATATATTATTATATTATAAACATATTATAAAGAAAACATAAAAGAAAAGAAAGTGGAATGTTCATCTTTATTTTTCATTGTTATTGCCGAAACAAAAGAAAAAAAGAGAGAAACCAAAGCTCTCAAATATTCGGTCTTTGCAAGCTTGATTAGGTATGTAATTGAGTTCGGTTTTTGTTAATTTTTACATTTTTGAGATCGTTGCTTCGAATACTATCTGATCCATGTTAAAATTTTTGTTAATAATGCATGTGTGATGTTCGGCCATTGAAGA
This sequence comes from Gossypium rotundifolium, assembly GCA_025506655.1. Taxonomy (NCBI): domain Eukaryota; kingdom Viridiplantae; phylum Streptophyta; class Magnoliopsida; order Malvales; family Malvaceae; genus Gossypium; species Gossypium rotundifolium. The sequence continues at coordinate 173,897,272 of CP106734.1, read as the reverse complement.
AGGCTTGTGATTTGTGATGTTCGATGGTTTTATTTTAAAGATATGTTTTAGATTAACATACTTTGAATTGGAAATTTTGATTAATTTGAGTAATTAGGATGAATTTGAAATTTGTAAAATTGAAGGGTCCGAATATGGAATAAATGAATTTTATGGCTTTGTATAGGCATAGGTAGTATTCGGCCCTAAAGGAGTAATTCCAAATTATGTGTATTTTGTGTTTTGTACAATAGGACTAAATTGTAAAAGTTGAAAATATCAGGGATAAAATGGTAATTTGCCCATTTATGTGATTTTTGTATTAAATTGAATAAAAAGATATTTGAATATGTTTAAATTGGAATTCATTTAGATCAAGAACATAAAGACACGGGATTGGATCGAGGAAAGGCGAAACTAAACGAGTAACCGAAAAACCCTAATCCGTTGATTTTCGAGGTAAGATTTAAGCAATTGAGTTAAATCAAATTTTTTTTATAGTATATCTATGTTAATGATGGTAAGTATATTGAATGATATATTGCCGAATGTGTTGGTGAATGTGGTATAAAAATAGCCTAGTGTGAGATTTCTTGGAATTTGACTTTAATTTCATGAAATGAATATCTAAATGTTAATGATGCAAATGGATTTGAGAGATCCTAAATTTTGATATGGTTATATTCAATGATAAATTAGTTATATGCTATTGTTTTGGCAGAATATGATTTTGGTTATTGCTTGAGCATAATAGCATGAAAAGGGCATTTGAATATTATAAATGTAAGGAAAATTATGTGGGATGTTAGGCTTGAATGTGATTGATTTTAAATGGATTGGTTGGATGATTGATAAAAGGATTTGGCCGAATGTGACATAGTGTTTGGATAGAAAATATTATGTACATACTTGTGTATGTAAGTATTTGTGATTTAGTGGGTTATACGTGTATACAATTGAATGAACAACAAGTTATGAAAGGCACTAATTATGCAAAACATAAGCACTAATTGTGCAATTATTAAAGTAACTGGTTAATAAGCACTACGTTATGAGAAGTATTAAAGTAACGACTCTATGTGAGCGACACGTTACGAAAAGTATTAAGTAACTTGACTCTATGTGAGCGATACGTTACGAGAAGTATTAAGTAACAGATCTATGTGAGTGATACATTACGAGAAGTATTAAGTAACGACTCTATGTGAGCGATACGTTACGAGAAGTATTAAGTAACGGCTTTATATGAGCGATACATTACAAGAAGTGTTAAGTAACGGCTCTATGTGAGCGATACGTTACAAGAAGTGTTGAGTAACGGCACTAAGTGTGCGACGCGTTACTAATTCTTATTAATAAGTGTGTAGATACGAGGTTTGTTAAACGACTTTTATTACTATTGCTGTTTAGTATATTGAAAGAATCGAGTATATTATCATATGTTATGCATGAACGGTTAAGTTTTGAGAGGTAAGTAAACTGGAGGTATGTATTAGATATATTAACTTGAGATTGATGGTAGCTTGAAAAGTAAGTATAAGATTCAATAAGTAAAAGATATGTATGCCAATTATTTTGTACGTGATGGTGGTATGGAAATAGGTATGAGTATATATATGTTGCTATAAATTCTACTTTGAATATTTGGCTATTCGGTAAAGATATGATGAATGTAATTAGTTATGAAATCTCGAATAAGCTTATATGTGTATAAATTGTTTAAATCTTACTAAGCTGGAAAAGCTTACTTTGTTCTTGGTTGTTTCGCATTGTAGATTTCTTTTGGGTGCTCGACTTGTATTTGAGGATTATCTTGGAAGCTCATCACACTATCATCTATCTTGGGTACCTCTTTATTTATGAAACTTTTGGGAATTATGGCATGTATAAGCTAGGTTACTCTTTTGAGTTACTTTGAAATGGATGTATATAAGGCCATACGAAAATGGCTTCATTTCTATCCATGAATTGAGTGAATATGTTTGAGCTGATATATATATATATATATATGTTGTGAAATTTTGGTTTTGAATATAGCTTGATTTGGGTTGGTTTAAAATTTATTAAGCTTGAATATAATGCTTAGGTAAGTACGATTTTGTGGCAAGCATTCTTATACATTTTTATTCCTTGTATATATATATATATGTGCGGCATGTACAAATGCATGTATATGATTTTGAATGATGCATATAGTATGTTAATGTAAGTGATGAATATATGTACAATTAGTTGTAAAATCTGTATGCAAGTTTGTGGAAATAAAAAAATGATTGACCATGACTTGATTTAGTATGGAATTTATATTTTCCATTGAGTGCTAGGGTATATTCGGTTATGGGAAATGGGTGTTAAAGTGTACTATTGATATATATAAATATATATATATGTAATGATTAATGTCGAAGGTGATAAGTAACTATGGGATAAAATGAGTGGGTCTTATATTTATATTTATAGTATATTTGAATGTGGTATAAGTATATTGGTCAATGGTACAATCGTGTGTGATAATGAAATGAGAAATGTACATAATTATAAGTGATGCATATGTTTAGAAAGGGTATATGATTGAATGAAATGCTGATTATAGAATTGAAATAAATGAATAATTACCATATGCCTATTCGGCCTTTACATTTGAATGACCAAATGCATGGTGATTTGTTAGTAAATGTTAATGATATTATTCCTGATATATAAGTTTACGTTTTGATATTAAATGGGATATACTTGTTATATTGTAATGGTATGAATTAGTATGCATTTATGTGCATGGATTTGTGTTTGGTAGGGTAATGTCTCGTAACCCTAATTCGGTGACAGATTCGGGTTAGGGGTGTTACAAAGGGTTAATTATGAAGGTAGACTTTTTAGTGGAGTGAATGGGTTAAAACCTAGGTTGAAACACCCCAAACCTGGCCCACGAGCCTTGACCAAATCTGGTATGTTCCCCGGTGTAAACCGTTTCAAATTCTTTTGTTACTTAGGAAAAACTTGTGTGTTTTGAAAGAAGGATTGTTTTGGGTTGGGCTTGAGTTGAAAACAAGTTTATTTCATTATTAAAATCCTTTACTTTAGGTGACAAAACGTTTAAGCTTTGTTTTAAAATAAAGTTTACTTAATCTCTTAATAGATAAAAGTTTGTAAGCTTAATAAATAAAAGCAAAGTAAAGTAGTTCTACTATGGCCTTATTACATCAAATAATTCCCCAAAAAATAAATTCAAAGTACTTAATGAAATAAAATTCCAAATTAAATAAATTCCTTCTTTGTGCATGGCCACCTTTAAGCTCCTCTTGACACGGTCCATTACTGATCGTTACCTGAAAAATAATCCCACAAGGGGTGAGTCAAACAGACTCAATGTGTAACCAACACTAACATTTAATAAATTCAGGCATACATTATCATATCACATACACGTTCATATAACAGATAGAAAAAAAAAGGATGCAACCCGAACCCAAACCTATATACCATCCGCTACACATCACCCGTACCAACCTGTACACCGTGGAGACTACTAAGTCAACCCTCCATCCGCTACACACCATCGAAGGCAGTCACTGCAGTCGACATGCTCATCGCCCTTATAAAATTCGTGGTCTTAGGTCACCACATTCAAATATCGTGGTCTTAGGTCACCACATTCAAATATCGTGGTCTTAGGTCACCACATTCAGATTTCGTGGTCTTAGGTCACCACATTCACTTCCCCTTTTTCATATAACCCATATGCCCCATATCATATATAACATGCATTAAAATTCCAAATTCTTATTTCACATTTTTATAATGTCATTTGTGTGTCGTAATAGATATTTAACATAATCCTAGTAGGAGTAGGAAACGTACCTGAGTACTTTGTACCATAACATGGTACCTTAGCTATATTCACATTCTTATAAACATGCTCATATTAAATTTTAGCCATAAATATTATTAAAAGATAGTGTGGGGTACACACCTGATTTACTTAGTGCTTTAATGAAGATCCCGAAATCCCGATCTAAGCTTTAGATCCTTAACTACCTATATTCGGCCAACACATGGTTAATTTACTAAGATCCATTCGCCATGAAACCAAATCCCATGAGGATTAGTACACTTAAATCCTTACCTTTCATGATTGATGTCTAATCAAATGCCAAAACTTTGTATCCTTCTTTCTTGAAATTGGCAATCACTAGATTACTTGAATAGATTAGTTTGGCTTTTAAATATTAATGAAACACATCTATTTACTCAACATGGCCTTGGCGAATGCTATAGATACTTACCTTGTGGATTTTAAATCTAAAACTCATAGAATAACTAAGGAACACTTGACCTATGGTGTACCTTCGGAAAAGAATTTCTCCTTCCTTGTAGTCGACACTTAGTAAATCCCGAAAGATCTTTTCAAAGTTTGACAACAAGATATTAATGGGGTTAGTCCTAGATTTGACAAATCTTAAAAGAAAAGGATGAAACCGAATGAGATCTTACCCTCTTGAAGAATTGACGAGAGCTATGTCAATCTCCTTTGAGATATTGACTTTGAACTTGATGAAAATTCGACTAGAAGTACCCTATATATTCGGCTCTTGAAAGGAGTAATAAGGGTTATGGATTCGGCTTCCACAAGGGTCACAAAAGAAAAGGGTATGGAGTATTAAGGGTAACGACAATGGTGAAAATAGGGGAATGGGAAGTTAAACTAGAAATGGATAAAAAGAAAAGAAGAAGAAGATGATAGCTTGGAGAGAAAAGAGTGCTTGAAAGAGAGGCAAAAAGTATGAATGATATTCGGCTATCCCTTCTTCTAGCTTAGCCAAAATTACTAAGCTTAGAGTCCCTTACTTGGCCATCACTCCTCCCTTATTTTCCTCTTTATCTCTTTATTTAAATTACCAATAATCCATCAATTATCTCTTAAAATAAATCCATTATTTATCCCTTATTTATCCACCATTTATCTCTTAAAAATAAAAGAATAAAAGCTCCTAAATTATAGCCTTGTGCCGTCCTTTGCTGCTAATCTCTACTGCAAAATAAAACTTTTATTTTGCTCCCCCTGCAGCTCGAACCTTGGCCCAATACCCCTGTATGTGGCGTCATTTCCAGAGGCATCTCCAGGCCACTTTTCCAAGCCCAATTTCATGTCATATTTCCTCCATAAATTTTCTTAAGACCACCTTGCCTTAGTTCCCTTCTTTTAACTTAACATTTCTAAAGCATTTCCTTACATTTCCAGGACATTTCCCTACATTTCCAAGACAAGACATTTCCTTACATTTCCAGGACATTTCCTTACATTTCCAGGACATTTCCCTACATTTCCAAGACAAGACATTTCCTTACATTTCCAGGACATTTCCTTACATTTCCAGGACAAGATATTTCCTTACATTTCTGGGACAAGACATTTCCTTACATTTCCGGGACATTTCCTTACATTTCCAAGTTTCCAAAATGTTCACTTTCCTCTTTTTGAAACTTAACATTTCTAAATCATTTCTTACATTTTCAAGTTTCCAAAAAATGTTCATAATACATTCATAACACATAAGACATGTCATTTCGTATAATTAAATCAAAAATGCATAGGCCCATTTTCAGGATGTTACATAGGTGCATTTATCATCTTAGTATATCAAATAAAAAAAGTGGTCTCAACATGTATAATCGAGGCAGGTTCTAGAATAACAATTCAGTGTTGACACACTCATAATCAACAAAGTGATCATGAAAAGGAGTATATGTTCTATAAGGCTCAAAATCTCACAAAAATTATGGGTTTTTGATATCAATCCCTGTAAATTTCAAACTTCAAGGTAATATTCAAATTCAGTTCAACAACCTAGAGAATTTTTATTTTTATTGTTTGAAAAATAGACTTATCATGCTTGATTCTTTAGTATCTTAAAGTTTAAATCATCAATGCACAATTAAATACGACTTACTCAAAAACATATCAATAAGAGTCATAAATCATCATAAATTTCATCCTAATTAGTAATATGAGAAAATTACTTAAGAACTAGATAAAATTCAGGGATTTGAGAATAATGCAAAAAGTTAGGCACTTTTACCCCCCCACATTTAAGTTGTACATTGCCCTCAATGTACAAAGATAGATAAATAATCATGTAAAATGAAATCAAAAGAGAAGAGGAGAAGTAACACTTCCTAAATTTTGGCTGACTCCGGGAGTTGGCAGTGGTTGTGGTGAAAGATGACTTATGTAGTAGTGAATTACTCCTAATGATTTGTTCGTTATTTGGAGTATATAATTGAAACTGCAAAATCATTAGTTAGATGTCTCAGGGGCGTAATTAAATAAATGTTAGGTATACTCGAAGGTTAGATAGCCAATGATAATAAAATAAAAGTTCAAAATATAAAATGCAATAAAAGAGTTTAAATTAAGAAAAGAAAAAAATAAAAGACTAAAAATAAAGAAAACTAAAAAGAAAGTTAAAAGGGCTCAAATATCCTCATCATCTGCTGGGTCCTGCGATGGTGGCGATGGTGAAGAAATATGGAAGTGATGACAGACCTGCTAAAGGGTGGCCTCGATCTTGTCAAAACGTCGAGCTGTGTCAGTGAACTGGTGGGTACAATACTGCTCGAAATGGGTGAGGCGTGCAGAGATGTCTGTCAGTGAAGCTGCTGCATGAGATGGATGCTGGCTCGGGACTGGTGGTGGGACATCATCAGTAATGTCCTCGGGCACCTCCTCGTCTGTAGCTAGTCGGTATTGAGGAGGGTTGGTCCCACGACGATATTTAATCATCCTCATATGTAGTATCGTCTGGATGCCCTGAGGTACCATCTGATCGATCAGTGTTAAGGAGGAGGTCTGAGTCTCGGTGTTAAGGAGGCTAAAGTGTCGAGCCAACCGTGTGATGTACGGCCCCATTGATAGAATCCCTCTCTGTGTGGCTCCGTCTGGTGCAGAATCGCACGGGCTATGAAGTATGCGAGGTCAAAAATGTGTCCGATTGATATGCACGATAAATAGTATACGTCGTGTGTATTTACCACACCAGTGCTCTCTCGTCGATCCGTAATAGTGTGAGTGAGAATGGCATGGATGAACATCAGGGATGGGGGCAAGGCTGTCGCCTTGGAGCGACTAGGGTCGTATATGCCCGTGGTAGTGGCTAGGCTGCCAACAATGACTAATCAAAGTCTTGATGGGCTGGCGATTTAGCTCGGAGAGTGGATTCTCTGCTACAAACTGATCTGTGTAAAGTCTAAGTGCAGTCCCGAAATGTGGTATGCTCAGTCATCGTACCGTGCCCCCAAGATAGAATTGAATGGTGTTTGGGTCATTGTATTGTGCCATCACTGTCTGCAGGGTAAAAGTGGCGCAGAACTCTAGGGTGAGTTCTAAGTATGTGAGCTCAATGATGGAGAAGAATTGCTCCTACGGCTCAGTCGAGAGAAGCGCTCGGATATCAATGTCTAGCCTGACCTGTTCTAAGGCGTCCTAATCAATGCACCTACCGGTGCTGAGAAGTCGTGCTTGAAAAGCTTTATACCGTTCCTCTTGGGCTTCTTGAGTAAAATAGAGGAAACGGTGTCATACTTCGGAAGAGGTATTGGCTGAGGATGAGTCGGGTCTCTTTCTTCTCTTAGTGGGGGCGACTGCGGTTCGTTTTCCTCTCGGCGATGACATTGTACCTAAAAATAGTGAATATTCAAGTAATGTTTGTACCAAATTAAATTAAGCACTTTATCTAGACCCAAGATAGTTAACGGCTAAATTCGATTATTCTAACTATGAGCAACTAATTCTACCTAATTTTAAAATAAATATTTAAAGCAAAATTTCAATATAACAATCAAAATGAATTTGCAAGAAATTAAATAACACTAATAGGTGAAAAAGAAACTAGATAACATGAAAATTCAAATAAGTTCTAAAATTTAATGAATTATTTTAGAAGAAAATAATTAATTCTAACACTAGAAACAAAATTATTATAAACAAAATATTATGAAGTTTATCAATCAATCAGTTAAGAAAATAGAGTGATGAAGGGAACCAGGGAGTGTGGCGATGTGAATCGAAGGAACACAGGCTGAGCTCGGTGGTGCTAAAGTTTTTTAGAGGTGCACGACGGTGGCAAGGGCATGGGTTCCTGTAGCACGGCGGTGGCGAGGGCGTGGGTGCAGTTTTTGTAGGGGTTTTGGAGAGAAGGGAAGGTTGATGGGTTTTAGAGGGTAGAATGTAGGTGATTATGGGTATGGTGGCCGGATTTGGGAGAAAAAGAGGCTAAGAAAATCGATTTAAGGTTAGTTTGGGGGAGATGAGCAGTTAAGCGGTTTAAATAGGGGTGAGAGCACGGACAAAGGCCGCGCCCGTGCTCAATTTTAATAAGCCCGTATTTTTCGTGATTTTGAATTTCTTTTGGGCACGTTCAGGTATTTGGACACGGCCGTGGTGAAAGTGGCACACCCTTGTTCTTCTTCACGTGGTCATTTGGAACGAGTATGTGCCGTCCGTGTTCGATAAGTCAGTATGTTGGCACGGTTGGGCATTACGGGCGTGTCCAACCCGTGTTTGGCAAGTCAAGATAGTCCACGGTTGTAAGGCACGGGCGTGTTCTGCCCGTGTTTGGCAAGTCAGGATAGTCCACGGTTGTAAGGCACGGGCGTGCGTGTTTAGGAAAAATTTACCTCTTGTCATGCATGGCTACTAGTACGCCCGTGTTTTGTCTTGTGGTTCCCACACGGCCAAGGGCACGCCCATGTACATGGTCGTGTGAGCTAGAACCTGCTCTTTATTTGATTAATTTAGATGTTGAAAAATTTAAAAGTATAATTTCAGTGAAGTTAGTGCTTGAGTTACCTCCCAAGAAGTGCTCGTTTAAAGTCTTAAGCTAGACTTACCCTGTTTTTAGTTCTAAAAGTAGGTTCACGGAGTTGAAGCTCCTCTCTCATATTTGTAACATCTTCACCGTTATAGATTTTGATTCGGTGACCATTTACCTTGAATGTGCCTTGAGTGGGATGAGTTACCTCGATTATGCCATAGGGAAAAATTGTTTTGATCATGAATGGTCCTGACTATCTTGATTTCAGTTTCCCAGGAAACAGTTTAAGCCTTGAGTTGTATAGTAAGACCAAGTCCCTACTTCGATTTGTTTTAATCTCTTTAGACGAGCATCATTGCATCGCTTTGTTGCTTCTTTGTAGAGTTTCGAGTTCTCGTAAGCATCGGTTCTCCATTCGTCTAACTCGTTCATCTGCATCATTCTTTTCTCTCCTGCAGTTTTAAGATCGAAATTTAAGAATTTTATAGCCCAAAAAGCTTTGTGTTCTAACTCGAATGGCAAATGATAACTTTTCTTGTAGACAAGTTTGTATGGGGATGTCCCTAGGGGAGTTTTAAACACTGTCCTATAGGCCCATAGGGCATCTTCTACTTTTAATGCCCAATCTTTTATGTTTGATTCAATCATTTTTTCTAGAATGCACTTAAGTTCTTGGTTTGCTACTTCTTCTTGCCCACTGGTTTGAGAGTGGTTTGGGGTAGTTATCCTGTGGTGTCCTCCATACTTTTTTAAGACTTTATCAAACTGGGTATTACAAAAATGAGTACCCCTATCACTAATGATTTCTCTAGGTGTTCCAAATCGAGAAAATAGTTTTTTTAGAAACTTAACTACTACTCTGGCATTATTGGTGGGTAAAGCTTCAGCTTCCACCCATTTTGACATGTAATCTACTGCCACTAAGATGTATTTGTTTCCGAATGAACTAGGGAATGGACCCATAAAATCAATACACCATATATTGAATATTTCATATGATAGCATGTATGTTTGAGGCATTTCATCGCGTTTAAAAATTGATAAACTTTAAAAGTAACATATTTTAATCCCACATTTAGCATACTTTTGGATGATTTATTCATTGATTTATGTAAAAAGGTGCTCTTAATCCTTTCTTTTCATGTTTTATACTCAAGAAAGCACCTAGGGACGAAAAGAACAAGAAATGGGCTTAAAACGGGCCAATTTGGGCTAAAGTGGAAATCGACACGGCCTGGACTTCAAGCCACACGGTCGTGCCTCGAAAATTAACTAGAACATGGCCTAACTATGATTCATATGGCCGTGCCTTCATCAACAGACCCAAACATGACCTGAAGTCAATTCACACGGGCGTGTGCCATTGGCGTGTCCCTGTCGCGGCCAAGAGAAGTTTCACTCGAATTTGGATACTTGAAAGCAAAGAAACACATTCCAAAGCCTATTCAAACACCCGAGGAGGAATTATACTTGAATTAGGATACTTAGGGGCCAAATAAAGCATTCCAAGAGCCTATATAAAGACCATAAGTGTAACCTGGAAGAGGGTGGTCAATTAGGCAGTCAGCTAGGCCAAGGAGCTGAGCCAAAAGGCCAGATTCGTGGGAATCACTCGAGGATAGCCAGTTGATTCATCTCAAGAAGCTGGAATTCTACTCAAGACGGCGGATTTCTCCTTCAATTCCTTCAGGGGGTTTTAGGGATTTCTTATGTTTTGTTTTATCTTTTCTCTTGAGATGTTTTATTTTATCATTATGAACTAAACCCTTGAGATACGAAGGGTTGTTGAATCTTGTTATTTTTCGAACTATATGATAAATACTTAGTTTGTTCTTAATTATGTGTGCTTAATTCTTGTGTTGATATTTTGGGATATTAATTCAAGTATGATGTGCTTAGGTGGTGGAGCAAAAGTCCCTGCTTAAGAGTAGATATAGCGTAATTAAGTAGAGTTGATCGCGCGCCTAGAGATAGGGTGACGAGATTTTATCGGATTAGGGTGAAACCTAATATGAAAGTCCATAGATCGAGTTAATGTGATTCTAGGGGTTTTAATTATAAAGAGATTTCAATTAATCAACCTAGGGTTAGATATTATTCGCCTCGAGAGAGGGTTTAATATAACTAGGGAGTCTTACGGATCAAGTTAAGTGAATAAATCGTCTAGTTCAGTGTTAGATAACAAGTGAAGTCTAGGTGGATTCCTTCTAGAGTATCGTCGTAATCAACTGAATTTTTCTAAAAGATATTTCTTCAATTTGTTCTTTTTGTCTTTGCGTCTTAGTTTAGTAATTAGTTAGTTTTTAGTTTAAACAACCAATCATTTCATATTTAGGCTAAATAATAGAAAGAAAGTGAGTATTAGTACTTTTAATTCCCTTGGATTCGACAATCCGGTCTTGCCTAAACTATACTACTGTTCGATAGGTGCACTTGCCTTAATTCGTTGTCAGAGTTAGTTTCCAGGTTCGATCATTCTCTTTATAAATTTTAAAACTCGACAATTCAGACGATCAGAAATATTACCTATTCTTTGGCATTTATCACACGAAGCGACATACCTGTTGGCATCTTTAAATAGAGAGGGCCAATAGAAACCTGATTCGAGTATTTTGTGTGCTGTCTTGACACCACTGTAGTGCCCTCTTGAAGGTCCAGAGTGGTAGTGTTTTACGATTTTGCTTGCTTCTGCCTTTGTAACGCATCTCTGAATCACCTGGTCTGCACATATATGGAAAAGAAAGGGTTCCTCCTAAAATAGTTCTTCACATCAGAAAAGAATCGCTTCTTTTGATGATGTGTTAACTTTTTCGGTATGATGTTAGCAGCTAAAAAATTTGCAAAATCTGCAAACCAAGGTACCTCATAGTTGTTTATGGAGAATAGTTGTTTCGCAGGGAATGAGTCATTTATCTCTATCTCTTCTCGTTCTTCTATGTGTGGATTCTCAAGTCTAGATAGGTGGTCTGCTGCAAGATTTTCGGCTCCTTTCTTATCCTGAATTTCCAAATCAAATTCCTACAAAAGTAAAATCCATCTTATGAGTTGAGGTTTTGCATCGGGTTTAGTTAAAAAATAACGAAGAGTAGAGTGGTCAGTGTAAACGACAACTTTAGATAATAATAAATAATGACTAAATTTATCAAATGCAAAGACCACAGCTAGTAATTCTTTTTCAGTGGTGGTATAATTTTCTTACGTGACCGTCAATGTTTTGCTGGCGTAATAGATTGGTAGGAAGTGCTTGTCTCTTCGCTGCCCTAGAACTGCACCTACTGTAAAGTCACTCGCATCACACATTAGTTCAAACGGAAGATTCCAATCAGGGGCAATTATAATTGGGGCATTAATTAACTTCTCTTTTAGGATATCGAATGCATCTAAACATTCCTGGTCAAAGTTAAAAGGTATATCTTTTTCTAGCAATTTCGTTAGAGGCTTAGCTATTTTAGAAAAATCCTTAATAAATCTTCTATAAAATCTTGCATGTCTTGAAAGCTTCTAATAGCCTTAACTGAGCTAGGAGGAGGTAATTTTTCTATGGTTTCGACCTTTGCTTTATCTACCTCGATTCCTTTACTAGAAATTTTATGTCTCAATACAATTCCCTCTTGTACCATAAAGTTGTAACACCTCTAGCCCGTATCCGTCGTCGGATTAGGGTTACGAGGCATTACCGAATAAGACATCACTCAGAACAGGCTTTTTCTTTATAAACATATCATGTACATTCAAGAGTAAAAATAATCAATACATAACATATTATATTCACATATTTTACATTCGGATCAAAGACACATACTTAACATTCAAATTGAAGCTAGCATTTATGTATTAAATGATCCAAAGCAGAATGAGATTGCACATTTTCTATTTAAATCAAACCATACTAATCTTAATAAACTCAAACATATCTATCATCTTATACTTACCAAACAATAGGACATTCATTATTTCAATTTCATTTATTAACAAATATCAAACTCATCTTATACTTAATCATTTTAATACATATCATTAATCAAATAAACTACATGTTTAGTCACTCATTCCATTAATAATATTCTTAGCATCTCACGGCATTTATACCTTTAAAACATATCCCAACATTTATCATTATATGACATATATCGTATATAAATCAAAACAATTTTTTTTTTGATGAGCTGATTTCCAATCATGTTAATTCAATACATGTGCATATGACCTTGTTAACATAATCCAATTTGAACACAAATAACACTAAAATCACATATTACGCATGTCAATTTATATATATTAAATTGTACCAAAATTTTCATTCATACCACAAACTAAGTTAATCTACAATCGGATAATTAATATGTGTTATAAACAGAATGTCATGCTTATCATTTATTATTATATCCTTAGCCTTATTATCATATTCACTTTACTTATTAACCAAAACAATCATATGGCATATTCATTATTTATCTATTACCAACCGTACCTATTTAGCCAATCATTCAAGCATGATATATATACATACATTGCCAATTCAAACCTAATCAATATAACCTATACACATTCGGACTTATAATCATCCAATCCATACACATTCGGACATATAAATATCTTCTAACCTTTATATAAATTGTTCATTTTATAAGACCTAACCAAACTCACTTAAATACCAAATCCAAACATACCATACATATTATATTATATATATATCAAAACCTCTACCGCAATATTTAACTAAACATAGCAACCATATACCACATATAAATAAGCCTTGGTCGAAATGATAAAACCAAACACATTAAACACTTAAACATGAACTCATTTAACCGAATCTAAACATAATGATTAAGCTATTTTCGCATGGCTATACATATATACAAGTCCCAAAAATCAAACTAAAATACTTTATCTATGCTATACATGCCATAAACCAAAAATCACTTAGTAAAATACCGAAGAAACTGTCGATAGTGTGAGTAGTCTTGTTGACGATCCCCGAGCTCATAACGTATATCCAAATCTATGAACAGAAGAAAACAAGAATACACACGGAGTAAGCTATTTAAGCTTAGTAAGTCATAAGCAAATATATATATACTAACTATTATATATTAACACAAAGTTAACAAAATCGAATATACATGTTCTCAAATATAAGGTTATCATTTAAATCTTTCAATCGCGTATCATATGGCTAATTATACAAATACACATGAAATTATATAAATCTCACTATTAAAATCACATATACCCCATTTGGCCGCATATACACAATCACATATACATTCACATTTTCCACATTTGTAACTTTAGCATTTATATAATCAATTCAACAACTGACTTACCATATTTTCACACATACAAGAGCATTTTGTCAACTTTCTTGCTCAATATACATCTCATATGCATTTACCAATTTGGCCAAATATAAAAGACTCATCTATGCTAATATCTAAAATCAATTCCATAATGTCATACTATTCATTTATAAGGCAGAATACACTTACTAAAATTTACATAAATTCCTCAATTGTATCACATATAACTAGTATCAAATAGCAATTTACTAATTTACCTTATCTCTCACAACCATTAGATTTACACATACCTGAACGTTGAGCTCATTTGTTGTATATATATTCCACATCGTTAAAAATCTATTGAAGCATACACTTATAATAAATCACCGGCATAAAGCCTGATATTTTCCACCGGCACAAAGCCTGCTAAACCACGGTCTGATATTTATTCACCGGTAATAAGCCTGCTAGGCACGAAGCCCGATTAAGTTCACCAGCACAAGGCTTGCTAGGCCCACGGCCTGAATAATGGTATTATAAAGTTGTCTCACACACATTTATATATCGAACTTATATGCATTTCATAATTCTTGTATGAACTTTCAAACATCATATCTCAACTGAACTAAACTTGATCATATCAAATTCTAGGTATAATCACATTCGGCTACTCAACATTATAGTTACAAAATTACCAAATCAGCATATACTAAGTTACGTACATAATTTACAATGTTTTATTGCTTAAGGACTTCCTCGGACGTCATCGGTCGGTAAAATCGACTAATCGACTACTTTTATTTTTCCCCGGTCCAGATCTGATTTATTTGGTTCTTGATGTAAACATATTCAAATTAAGCTTATTTAAACACCATTCCATTCAATTTAGTCTAAAAACACATCAATGAGAAAATTACAATTTTTCCCCTAACATTTCACACCTTTTACAATTTAGTCCTTTTTGTACAAGACACAAAATACACAAAATTTCACATTACCCATGCTTGGCCGAATATTACCTATGTTCATAAAAGTTCACACATTTCATTTATTTCACATTTTAATCCCTCTAAAATTTATTTTTGCAATTTAGTCCAAATTATTTAAATTCATCAAAAATGCAAAGACAAAACTTGTTAATCAAACATATATATTTTTTATTTCATCATCAAACAAAAAAACCACAATGTATCATCAATGGCAAAACACAAAATCATCATCAAAATAAAAAATTAAGACATGGGTCGAAAAGTACTCAAAGCAACGATCTCAAAAACGTAAAACTTATCAAAAACCGAACAAAACTCTTACCTTAATCAAAGAACATCAAGGCCGAACCTAATAGGGTTTTCTTTCTTTTTCTTTCACATTCGGCAGTATAGATGCATGAAATGGCCATTTTTTTTATTTGTTTTATTATATTATATATTATTATAATTTAACTTTTATAATTAAAATAACATATAAAACTTTATATATATACAACCAATATGCCGTCCACTAACTAAATAATGGGCTATTTGCAACATAAATCCCCCTATTAAAAAGACAATAATAATTAGATACTTTCACGACTAACCATCAAGTTTTCGTTTTACCCGATTAAGTCATTTTATTAAATTTGACACTCAAATGAAAAAATTAAAACATGAAAATTTAACACAAGCAAATTCACACATAATAAATACTGAAATTAATTTTAAAATATTTTTTGAACTCAGATTTGTGGTCCCGAAACCACTATTTTGATTAGGGTCAAAATTGGGTTGTTACAAAAGTGACATTTTTCCCAATTTAAAACAAGGTTTGTTTCCTCACATCTCATTAGAACTCATTTTAAATTTTTGAGGCAAAGATGGAAAGAATTACCGAATACTAAAAAATCATCCATAAATACCTCCATAATGTCCTCCACGAGTTCGTCAAAGATTGCCAACATGCAACACTGAAAAGTAGCAAGGCATTACATAATCCAAAAGGCATTCTACGATAAGCAAACGTACCGTATGGGCATGTGAATGTTGTCTTCTCTTGATTTCGGTGCTATTGGGATTTGAAAATAGCTGGAGAGTCCATTTAGGAAGCAATAGTACATATGTCCAAATAACCTTTCTAACATTTGATCAATGAATGGAAGAGGAAAGTGATCCTTTATAGTGGCGTCGTTCAGCTTCCTGTAATCAATGCAGACTCTTCAGCCTGTGACTGTTCTGGTGGAATTAGTTCATTCTTCTCATTAGCTATCACAGTCATGCCTCCTTTCTTCAGAACAACCTGCATAGGACTTACCCATTTGCTATCAGAAATAGGATAAATTATTCCAGCATCTAGAAGTTTAATTACCTCAGTTTTCAAAACTTCTTTTACGTTGGGATTTAATCGTCTTTGAGATTGCACACATGGCTTGTACTCATCTTCCATTAAAATTTGTGGGTACAAAATGTTGGGCTTATTCCTTTAATATCAGAGATTTTCCAAGCTATGGCTTTTTTATGTTCCCTTAGTACCTGTAGTAACTCCTCTTTTTCATTGGGCTCTAGTTCTGAAGAGATAATTACTGGTAGCGTAGAATTGTCCCCAAGGAATGCATATTCTAGGTGTTTCAGTAGCTGCTTTAATTCTAATTTGGGTGGTTCATCAACAGAGTTTTTTTTTTGTTTTAAATCATCATTGATTTCAATGCTTTATTTTTCTGTTTGCCTGGATGAAGATGTATTTAGTTCGTCGACTTCATCTTCTTTTCCCTCTTCTTGAGTAAGAAGCAATTCCATCGTGTCATGTATGATTTCCTGTAATGAATTCTGAATAATATGATCAGTGGTATCAACAAAATAACAGGAATCATCTTGTTCTCTAGAATATCACATGGCATCATAGATTTGAAAAATAATTTCCTCATCACCTATCCTTAATGCAAGTTTACCACCACCCGCATAAAAATAGCCCTATCAGTAGCTAAAAAAGGGCACCCTAAAATTAAAGGAACCTCAATGTCTTCATCCATGTCAAGCACAACAAAATCAACAGGGAAAATAAATTTATCATTTTTTACCAAGATATCTTCAATAACTCTTCTAGGATATTTAATAGATCTATCGGCTAACTAAATACTCATTCTAGTGGGTTTTGGTTCCCCAAGATCTAGTTGTTTAAACATTTTATAAGGCATTAAGTTAATACTGGCACCTAGATCAGCTAATGCTTTCTTAATATTTAAATTACCAATTAGACAGGGAATAGTAAAACTTCCTGGGTCTTTTAATTTTGTTGGTAACTTATTTTGGAGGATGGCTGAACATTCTTCATTAAGCTCCACTATTGATACTTCTTCAAGCTTTCTTTTATTCGTCAGGAGTTCCTTTAAGAATTTTGCGTACGTCGACATCTGTGAAATGGCTTCAACAAAAGGTAAGTTAATATGTATTTGTTTAAAAAGTTCAAGAAACTTATCGCATTGGGCATCTAATCGTTCTTTCTTCAACTTTGCTGGATATGAAATTGATGGTATATTTTCTTTGGATACTGGGGTTACATCCTCAACTCTCACATCCTTTGTTTTGTTATCTTCGTGTGGTATTTTTTTCTTTGGTTCGACTAACTCCTTTCCACTTCTCAGTGTAACTGCCTTTACTTGTTCTATTCCTTTAGAAAAAATCTCTGCCCGTATCTCACAAACCATCTCAGTAAGTAGTCCAACTGACTTTGTAAGTTCCCCGACTGACTTAGTAAGTTCTCCAACTTGGTTTTTGATCACTTTGAACGATGCTTGTTGATCGTTAAGTGTTGCTTTAATTTTTTGGAAACGGGAATCTGTGGTTGCCATGAATTTTGTCAGCATCTCTTCAAGGTTGGGCTTCTTTTCCTATGGATAGGGCTGATTTTGGAAATTTTGAAGAGGTTGTTGTCTTTGATTTCCTTGACCTCCCTATGAAAAATTTGGGTGGTTCCTCCAACCTGGATTATAAGTATTACTATAAGGGTTATTATTAGATCTGAAATTGTTACCTATATAGCTCATCTGTTCGCTCTCTGTGCCAGGTTGGTAGGGTGGGTACTCAGGACTCGCCACAGTTTCACTTGCGTCGCACTGCATCACTGGATGTACCTGCGAAGAACACAAACTATCAAGCTTTTTATTCATCATCTCTACCTGTGTTGATAGCATGGTTACTGTGTCGAGATTGAAGACTCTGGCTATTTTAGTCGGCCTTGTCCTTGTAACTTGCCACTGATAGTTATTCATCGACATCTCTTCTATAAACTCGTAGGCTGCTTCAAGAGTTTTTTCATTCAGAGTTCCCCCGACTGCTGAATCAATTAGTTGCCTCGTTGAGGGGTTTACACCATTGTAAAAAGTTTGGACTTGTAGCCACAAAGTTAATCCGTGGTGTGGACATCTTCTCAAGGGATCCTTGTATCTCTCCCATGCATTGTATAATGTCTCTAAATCCATCTGCACAAAAGAATAAATATCATTTTGTAATTTAGCCGTTTTGGCCGGGAGGAAATATTTTAATAAAAATTTCTCGGCCATTTGATCCCATGTGGTTATTAACCCTTGTGGTAACGAGTTTAACCATTGTTTAGCTTTATTCCTTAATGAAAAGGGAAATAACCGAAGACGTATGGCATCATCAGAAATGCTATTTATTTTGAAGGTATCACGAACTCTAAAAAATTAGCTATATGAGTATTCAGGTCTTCGTCCTGCAAACCATCAAATTGAACAAATTGTTGAATCATTTGTATAGTGTTAGGCTTTAATTCAAAATTATTAGCAGCTATAGCAGGCCTAACAATACTTGATTCTGCTCTTGTTAAATGAGGTTTAGCATAATCATACATAGTACGCGGAGCATTGTTTTATGCCACATCTTGTGGTGGTGGATTATTCTCGTCCATCCCTTCAATAGGATTGGATCTGCTTTCTCGCTCTTCTTCTGTGCAATTTAGGGTTCACCTAATTTCTCTACAATTCCTCTGCGGTAGCTTCAATATCACTATCGTATACTAGTGGTCCTTTTGGGTTCCTTCTAGTCATAAACTAAAGGCACCTGCTAGGAAAAGAAAGAAATAAAATTAGCAAAAACAATAAAATAAAAAAAAAGGCTAAAGTAATAAAAATAGAGATTTCTTAATATTTTAGCTCCCCGGCAACGGTGCCAAAAACTTGATGGTCTAATTGTCGAGTTTTAAAATTTATAAAGAGAATGATCGAACCTGGAAACTAACTCTGACAACGACTTAAGGCAAGTGCACCTATCGAACAGTAGTATAGTTTAGGCAAGACCGGATTGTCGAACCCAAAGGAACTGAAAGTACTAATACTCACTTTCTTTCAATTATTTAGCCTAAATATGAAGTGATTGGTTGATTAAAAACTAACTAATTGCTAAACTAAGACACAAAGAAAAAAAGAACAAATTGAAGAAATAACTTTTAGAAAAAATCAGTTGATTACGACGATACCCTAGAAGGAATCCACCTAAACTTCACTTGTTATCTAACACTGAACCAGGCGATTTATTCACTTAGCTTGATTTGTAGGACCCCCTAATTTATATTAAACCCTCTCTCGAGGTGAATAACGTCTAACCCTAGGTTGATTAATCGAAATCTCTTTCTAATTAAAACCCCTAGAATCTCATTAACTTGATCCATGGACTCTCATATTAGGTTTCACCCTAATCCGGCAAAATCTCATCACCCTATCTCTAGGCGCGCGATCAACTCCGCTTAATTATGATAGATCTACTCTCAAGCAGGGACTTTTGCTCCACCACCTAAGCACATCACACTTGAATTAATATCCCGAAAATATCAACACAAGAATTAAGCATACATAATTAAGAATAAACTAAGTATTTATCATACAGCTCAGAAAACAATAACAAGATTCATTTAGGTTTCATCCCCTTCAGGTATCTGCAGGACTTAGTTCATAATGATAAAATAAAACATCTCAAGAGAAAAGATAAAACAAAACATAAGAAATCCCTAAAACCCCCTGAAGGAATTGAAGGAGAAATCCGCCGTCTTGAGTAGAATTTCGGCTTCTTGAGATGGATCAACTGGCTATCTTCGAGTGATTCCCACGAATCTAACATTCTGGCTCGGCTTTTAGGCCTAGTTGACTGCCTCCCTGACCGCTGCCTTTCAGGTTACACTTAGTGTCTTTATATAGGCTCTTGCAATGCGTTTCTTTCTCCCTAAGTATCCTTTTTCGAGTGAAATTTCTCTTTTCCACGACAGGGGCATGGCCATGGCACACGCACGTGTGAATCAACTTCAGGACTTGTTCGGGTCTGTTGATGGAGACACGGCCGTGTGAATCATGGTTAGGCCGTGTTCTAGTTAATTGTCGAGGCACGGCCATGTGGCTTGAAGTCCAGGCCGTGTCGATTTCCACTTTGGCCCAAATTGGCCCGTTTCAAGCCCGTTTCTTGTTCTAATAATTACAATTGAAAATGCATAAATATAAGTATAAATTTCATACCGAATCATATATATTCCAAGCATAAAATTATATCACAATTGAAAATGCATAAACATAAGTATAAATTTCAAGCCATTTTCGCATGGCTTAATAATTACAATTTCAAAACAAATCCTAAAACACAAGCTAGTCTATACATGCCATAGTTTTAAAAACTCAACTAAAAAGAGATACCAAAGTTAGTTGATAGTGTGATAGACTTTGACGATGATCCCCGAGCTCGTAACTAGACTTCAGAATCTATAAAACCATACAAATAAACACACACAATAAGCTATTTTAGCTTAGTAAGTTATAAGCAATCTCGTAACAATAATGCATTATAACACTATACTAGCAAAGTCAAAATAATATAATCACAACCTAGGTTTATAACCATAACTTTAGTTCATATCACCTTTCAAAAACTTTCTCATTTCACAGCCCAAAGGCCAAACTTCCAATCCTTCGATAATAGGTTTCACAAGCATGTATATATTACTTACCAAACTTATTCTTGCACTTCAAACCCATATAAATCACATATTCAAGATTTAAAACTAATCAAATGAACTCTTTATACAAACTTCCACATGGCCGAATACAATATATAAAATTCATGTATAAATCAATAAGATTTTGTAAGCAATACTCCATGTCAACCTATATCAATTGAACTATAAAGTTAATTGATACATTCCATCCAAACTAATTTGTCACTCTTATTTGATTTCAACTAATATCATCTCATAATATCAACTTACCCAAAATTCAATCCAATATATAAAAATCAATCGCACACTGATAAATCGTAAAAGTAACATATTTTAACCCCATATTTAGTATGCTTTTGGATGATTTGGCCCTTGATTTATGTAAAAAGGTGCTTTTAATCCTTTCTTTTCATGTTTATACTTAGGAAAGCACTCGAGGAAGAAAAGAACGAGAAATGGGCTTAAAACGGGCCAATTTGGGCCAAAGAGAAAATCGACACGGCCTGAATTTCAAGCCACACGGCCGTGCCTCATCAAATTACTTCACACGACCATGCCACAATTTACACAGTCGTGCCCCAATCGACAGAATCGAGACACTGCCTGAAGAAGATTTACACGGGCTTGTACCATGGTCATGCCCTTGCCACGGGAAAGAGCAATTTCACTCGGATTTGGATGCTTGGAGGCAAAGAAACACATTCCTAAGTCTACTTAAACATCCTATGAGGAATTCTACTTAAACACTTAGTGCATAACGACCGATTTCGCACACTTAGTGCTCATTATCTGATTTCGACACGTAGTGCTCGGAAATTAAATTTGCACATTAGTGCATCTCTCAAACTTGTTCCTTATTCATACATATACATATAAACTTAACTCCAACCATATATATAGTCATTTTCGAATCAACTAATTCATTTCATAAACCATTACCACATTCGGCAATATCCCTTATATAAATATATTTACTTCCATTTAAATTTATTTACATCATTATAAATAAAGTCAATGCAACTCAATTGCTTAAAAACTTACCTCGAGTATCGACGGACTTCGTTTTCTGACTATTCAATTAACTTCTCCTTTCCCTGATCCTTTCCGATCCTTTTTGTTCTTGCTCTAATAAATTTCAAATTTAGCTCATTCAAATATATTTTCATTCAATTTAATCCGAAAACAAATAATGGGAAAATTACTATTTTACCCCTAACATTTATAATTTTTACAATTTAGCCCCTATTGCACAAAACACAAAATACTCAAAATTTGGCCACACTTCTTCAGGGCCGAATCTTCATCATCTTATTACAAGCCCTTACAATTCATTTATTTCACATTATAGTCCCTCAAAAATTTATTTTTGCAATTTTATCCTAACTACTCAATTTCATCAAAAATTCAAAGACAAAACTTGTTAATCTAACACATATAATCAATATTTCATCATCAACTCACCAAAACAACAAACTTTCTCCAATGTTAATTCATAAAAAAACATAACCAATTCAAAAATTCAAGCATGGACTAGCTAAATCACATAGCAACGATCTCAAAAACGTATAAATTATCAAAAACCGAACAAAATCACTTACCCAATTAAGCCTCCAAAGTGCCTAACCTCATGAAGCTTTTCTTTTTTTATTTTTCTCTTAGTTTCGGTCAATAGAGAAAGATGAACACTTTCTCTGTCATTTCTTTTCTTTTATTCAATTATACATATTAACATATATTAAATTTTACCTAATGTCATAAAATATATAATAAACAATTCCATTACTATTTCATGCAAATCATGACCGGCCACTATGATGAATTTTGGTCAATTTACACTATTTATACCTCAATTTAAGAAACCATCATCAATTTGACACTTAGGCATCTAACCCCCAAATTTTCTTTTTATGCGATTAAGCCCTTTCTTTAAAATTAAGCTCCAAAACAATCAAATTTTAATACGAAATTTTCACACACATGAATTCACACATAATGAGTATAGAAAATAATATTAAAATATTTTTCCGACTCGAATTCGTGGTCCCGAAATTACTATTCCGATTAGGGTCAAAATCGAGCTATTACAACACAAATCATTTAGCATTATATCAATTATTTGTTGAGTTCAAACTCCATCAATTAATTCATTCCAAAGAAACATGTCAGATGATAAATTAATTATTTTTTATTTTATGATTATTTTAATTTCGCATTCATATATGGTAAATCAATAAGTTTTATTTTGCAACATATTATTGCTTCATGAAGATGACACACCTGTTACATTCCTCTTCATTTTCCTATTCTTTTGCCTCCCTTCCAGTTTATCATCATAAATATTAAAATATAAGTTTTTATTTAATATATAAATATTCACATGCAACTTTGATTATGATTCATTCAAGACACTTTAAAATATATAAAATATTAAATTTATTTTTATATTGGATGAGTATAATTATCAA
Organism: Gossypium rotundifolium; assembly: GCA_025506655.1. Taxonomy (NCBI): domain Eukaryota; kingdom Viridiplantae; phylum Streptophyta; class Magnoliopsida; order Malvales; family Malvaceae; genus Gossypium; species Gossypium rotundifolium. The sequence continues at coordinate 173,873,764 of CP106734.1, read as the reverse complement.
GTATGTAATATATAGATGTAAAATTGAATAAATCAATATTATGTATATGAAATTACACAAAAAAAATAAGTTTTAAGTATAAGATTGTAAAGAATTTTGGGCATGGCTTAGATTTTATGATTTCAATTTTTTTGTTAAATTAGCCAACAAAATTGAATTTTAAATACCGGTAGTTTAATTCAAATATAACAAAGAATACAGGCACAAAGAAAAAAATGAAGACTACACTATAGTGGCAGGAGAGGGCCAGAATTGGAAGAAGAGAAGAAATGAATGAAAACGGCAGCTTTTAAGAGGACAGTGCCATTATAAAGGAACGGAAGGGGATTGCCGATATTCCTTTTTCAATCTTTACATAAATTATCATAATAGAATTTTACGACCTTCTTACCCGACTTAATATTTAATATTTCATTTTGAATTAATTTTGTTTCAAAACATGTGAGATAGAATAGAAAATTTTTAAAAATTATGATAATTATTTGTCTTGCCTGTTATATGAGATTATCATTTTATCTTTTGTATATATATAAAACTATTAAAAAGATAAAAATATAATAAAGTATTAAAAAGAAAATTTATGCTTAAATATATTTTTGAAGAATCATATTTGCATATATATTTAATTTTCAAAAGATTAAAAAATTAAATTGAAGTGAAACAGGGTGAGTTGAGGACCGTTACATTCAATATCTATAAAGATGGTTGAAATTTTCAGAAGTATACATTCATAATGAAGTAGAGTAGAGTGGATGGTGAAGCAGAATATACAGAGCGATAATGAATCTAATAAGGATCCATTACTGTTCCATTCTATTACCATTTCTATATTTGATGCATCAATAATATTGTTTTATGAATGAGATGGTTATATATTAAAATTTTCTTATCTTTATATTACACAGAGATATAAAATATATAATAGTTTACTACATCAAAATCTCAATTGTGGAAGGGAGGGGGAGGCCCCTCACACTTGGGAAATTCCCAGTGAGTCTTGTTAGTCTTCACTAAAATCATAGCTATTAATATAGTCTGATCTGATCATCTCTGTGTATCACAAAGGACGACATCTCTATCTGAACAAGACCTCATTCAACCACACAAAACCCCATTAATGGCAGTGAAAAAAGGTGCAATCCCACCAGCATCGGGTAGGCCAAACTTCAAAAACATAATTTCATGTCTAAAATTCTAAACAAAAGAATTTTAAAAAAATATTACAGCCGACATATCATGTATATAGTTTATATTCTAACGATAAAATAAAATAAATTATTAAGTTCAGACAAAACTAATATATAAAGATTTTTTTTCTCTTTTTAAATGTGACTGTACGAAGTAGTAATATTTTAGGGGGCAAGTTAAGTACTTTTTGAGATGACCAATCACAATACAAAGAGACACACAAAAAAAAAAATTAAGTTAAGGTGTCCCAATCATGTCATCGATGAAAGAATTTAAAAGGATATATGATATATTCCAGTGGAAATGTTTGTAGAAAATTATAATATTTTGGGACACTGTATTAATGCTGAATTTATAAATAGAAGATAACAATAGAAGCAATAGATATATATAAAGGGGCTTTGAACATGTGGAGATGAGAGGCAGCTAAGAGAGCATGGTGTTATCATTTCTCTCCTCAGACCTTTGCTGAAAGTCTTGGGATTGAAGGCAGGGATCTTAATCATGGCTTTGAGGAAGTATTAATCATCTGCCTGTAATTGCAGTGAGTGCAATAAGGCTTTATATATATATATATATATATATAAAAGTGAGGGGGAGTGAGTTTCTTTTAAGCAAAATCTTGTATTGAGGGATAGCTGCAAAAAAAGTTTGGATGAAAAGAAGAATAAATAATTAAAGTCAAGAGAGAGGGTGGGAGATTGTTGAAGCTCCTCTCTCTCTCTTTCTTTATTTCTTTTAAAGATGGAAACTTGAAATAGTAAAGAGGAAAAAAAAAAAAAACTGAGAAAAGTTGTTTAGAAAAAAGCAAAGGAGGTGGTGTGTGTATATGTGGGTGTCACCTGAAACTGTTTTCTTTGATTAGCGTGAGAGATTCCTGGAAACTAGCTGTGTAGTAACTAAAATTTTAATTACTCAACCTTGGGATTTTCAAGCCCCTTTTCTTCTTTTGGCTCTCTTTTAAATTATCATCATGGAGCCTGAAAATGCCCATCACCAACACCACCACCTTCAATATCACCAGCTTCTTGGGTCTTCTTCTTCATCTTCTTCTTCTTTACCTATCTCACCTTGTTATGGAGTTTCAAGCACCCATTCTTGGACCCCAACTACTGCTTTGTAAGTTAAACCTTTCTCTTTCTCTCTCTCTCTGGTTAAGCTTTCGACAAATATGTTTGTCTCGTCATACTTCACAGGCCATTATGAATTTACTTTAACTCCGGAACCTATCGCCCTTTTTTCTTTTTTCTGATTTGATGTGCATCAATCACAATTATGTTGTTTTAAATTTTACTTATTTATCATTTGTTTGTTTTTTCAGGAGAATATTTTCTTTTTATTGCATTGTTTTTGGATTCCTAAAACTTGTCGGTTCACCAAGTACAGTGCATCAGATACTGCTCTCTCTCACTAATTGCTTCCCTTCCATTTTTTTTTTGGGCAGGAACTCCAGTGAGTTCAATCAGAGTTATAATGGGGATATCTTACATTCCAGGCTGAAAAATGACATGTTAGTATCACCTCAAAACAGTTCCATGATCCAAGACTGGACTAACAACGAAGGGAGCTTCACTACCCATTCTTGCCATGGCCTACACCTTCCTAAAATAAAGGACGAGCTTTCAGAATCTATCACTAGATTTACTGATATCCTAAGCGACAGTACCTCCAGCGTCATAGATTCTCACCACCTGCCTCCTCCAAACTACTTGAAAAATAATGAGCAAAGGGATTTGAGTGATCTCAGCCAGAAACTATTGCTCAAGACAATATCTTCTGGTTTCCCAATGTTTTCTACAGGACCGGAATTTTACTCAACTACCCAGAATTGTTCCATCCCTAGGAATAGCTTTTTACCTAGTAGAGGGAGTTTCAGCCAGATTTACCCTAGTATAAATATTTCGAGTTTGAACCAAGCTTCTTCTTCCCCCAATATCCCAAGCTCCTTCGACATGAATATGGAGGCCTTGGATCTCTTAAATCCAGCAAGGTTTAGCAGAAGCAGTAGATTTAGCTACCCTTCGGAAGATCATGATAATCTTGGTATATACAAAGAGATCAGCCCTTCTTTTGGTCTTCATCACCACCATAATTTGCAACAGTCAAGTCAGAGGCCAGTAGCTTATACCCCTAGTAAAGTAAGTGCTCTCTATTCTTTCTTGTAGCAGCATTCATTTCTACCACAAACCATACCTCAAGTACAAAACATTATTGTTTTCTAACACTGCACGGTCATGGCTCTGATTTATATATATGTATATATGTATGGCACTGCATGTTATGTTCCCTCCCCACCCTTTCATGCATTGAACTCAAAAATCAAATATAAGATCAACTAGTGCTAACTGCTAAGCATCTTATAATCCTATGTAAAAGTATAATTGGAATCTCTATAATACTATCTAATACTCCATTAAATATCACAATAATGAGTAGAATATGATTCATTAGTGGAGCACTTTCTTAAATGATGCTAAGGTAAGAAAAGATTGGAAAGTTGAAAACCTTTATTCATAAGTAAGAATATTATCTTGTTCAAAACTATGCCCACCAAAAGAAAACATATATGGGCACCTTCAGCTTTAATCGTTGTAGTATGCATATATCTTTACCAGAACTTTATGGCTTTATTATTTTTTCTTTTTAAAACTTCTTTTTTATGATCATTCAACTGATCTTTACTCTTTGCACTCCATGAAAGACATCACCCTTCCCCACTGAAATAACAGAGGCAAAGAGACCCAGCATTTTACCAGAAACAAAGCTAGCAGCACCAACAACAACTACAGCCAAGAAATCTCGTTTGGAGTCACGCGCTTCAGGCCCTCCCTTTAAGGTGCCCTAAGGAACATTAAACTAGACCTGATTCTTAATTTCCACGTTTTACAACCTTGTATCATGTTTGGGTTTGCATCAAACAGGTTAGGAAAGAGAAACTGGGCGACAGAATTGCAGCTCTACAACAACTGGTAGCTCCTTTTGGCAAGGTAAAAGAGGAAAGAAACACAATAATAAACAACCACCAGTGGCTGCTATGCTGATAGAGAAAAGAAAAAGGAAAACAGAAGATTAATGAGAGAGATTAATTAATTTATTAGTAATAATCAGTCTTAGATTTAATTAATTAGTGGGTAATTGATGGAAAATGACGAGGTTACTTTTTTTTATTGCATGCGGTGGTGGTGGTGGGGAGGATACCGCAGACAGATACAGCGTCCGTACTAATGGAGGCTATTGGATACATCAAATTCCTTCAAAATCAAGTCGAGGTACCATATATATATATATATCAATATCACTTCCCAAACATTCTCCTTGAATTTTGCGATTTCTTACGTTATATATTCATTTTACTATTCCTATTCTCTGACACATCTTTAAAATATTATTTCCACCTCAATATGAGACCCATTGGAAACTGCCACTTACGGGGGCTACTGCAACCCCCAACTTGTTACCTTCTCTAGAAGTTAACCCTAAATTATTCAGGCAAAACTAGCAGCTAACTAGGGTTCTTTATAGGGTTTTATTCTATGGGTATATAGAGTCCAATTTAAAACTCAATATTAGCCATTGTTGATTTCCCAAGAAGTTCTCAGCCTAGCTAGCTGGAGAGAAAGAGAGAGCTCAACATGATCTTTCTTTAGAATGAGTTTAAGAAATCAAAGATTTAGTCATATCCCGTTAGAATCAATCTTGGTGTTTGGATTTTCCTTGTAAACATGATTAGTTTACGTATGAATATGTGTGTATATACTGAATAATTACCGTATTCGTTTTCGACAGACACTGAGCGTTCCGTATATGAAGTTATCTCGCAATAAAACATTCAAATCCAAACAAGGGGTAAGAAAAAACATATCTACGGTGGCCAATGGAAACAATAACTTTGTCACGTCATTTTAAGGGACAATGGGTATTCAAATCATTTCAATTACTGTAGCTTTTGAAAATTTTGTGCTGATGTTTAGGGTTCAACGATGGAGGACGAAAATGAAGAAGATGAAGCAAGGCCGGATCTCAGAAGCCGAGGTCTATGTCTAGTTCCATTGTCGTGCATGTCTTACATGACTAGTGACAGCGGTGGGGGCGGCATTTGGCCGCCGCCCCCCAACTTCACCGGATGAAATTAGAAAACAACTGCCGTTAGCTGGTTTGGAAGCGAGAAGAGATATTAAATCTTGGGATATATATATATATATATATATATATATATATACACATATATTATGATAAAGAAAATACTGATCAGTTTCTAATCCCGTATGTTAGGAGAAATAATAAGTGCTGCTAGCATTGGTTTCAATGGAACAAATTTGGTCATCTTGTTTAAATTACTATCTTACAAGACGGACCAAGCTTGATCCATTAACAACATTAATTCTTGTACTTTTTTTAAAAAAAAAATTTAATCTATAGTTTGTACCCTTTAGAAGAGCTTCCACCACATTGTGTTTTTATCAATAATTAATTTCAATACTTAATTAGTTTGTTTGCCTAACACACATTCCTTTAATCTATAAGACTTAAAATACATTTAAAATACTTTTTAAAAATAATTTAAAAACAATGTATTATTTTATAAGAAAGAAAAAAACATTGAAAAGGGAAATATTTTGTTGACTTTACCTTAACTTAATCAGTAACAATTTAAAGAACGTAAAAGAATGTAATTAAATATATAATATAAAAGGGAGGATAAGTAATTTAAACATTGGATATTAAAAAAAAATAGTAAATTTTCCAATGTTTCTTTCGTAGGCCAATAAGTAAACTACATGGTATAAATTTTCTTACACTTTACATTATAGGTATGAAAACCAATGTAATGGAATGAAAAAGGATTTATATATGTTCAAGTTTTCAATTGATACTAATTTGAATTTGATCTATTGACAACTCTTACCCTATTCTTTTAAGAGAAAAGATTGAGTTAATATTACGGATTAAAATCATACCAACTTAATTGAAGAAAATAAAATAACATTTTTTAAATAAAACTTATATGTTAATATTAATAAGATTATATAAGTATTTTATTTATTTGAGAAAGCGATTTAAAAGAAAAAAAACACTTATTATGTCTCATACAGTTTTTATCAATTACCATATGTTAACTTCTCTCTTGTTATTCTAAAAAGCTACCCAGTGTCCAATAATATTTAAAAATCTAAAAAAAAAGCCTGCTAACTATTTTTAAAAATAAAAATTCAATTAAATAAAATTATTTTCTCCATCCACCAAAACCAAAGAAGAGGTGTGTTCATTAATTGGGCTGGGTAGAGTGCATTGTACTTTGCCCGAAATGGGCCTAAAATTAAGTATTACAATCATAATCTGAACCCAATCCCAATTTTAGCTTTGGAAAAAGGGAACAAATGCAAACCTTGTAGATGGATTGGTAATATAGTTCAGTTGTGTTGACTCATTTTCATTTTCTTTCGCGCATATTCGACAATATCAATGATCAATCTCATACACGTGTGACTTTGCTTTATCTACACAAATTTTTTATTAAAAATAAACAGATGTGTGCGATGTGCAAAACGAGATGAAGTTGGAAGAAAATACATATTGAACCCTCCACCGCAACCGCTTCCATTTATATGATATTCGTCGGTGCAATTTAAGACAAACACATCTAAATGTTTTATTTTAAAACAAAATCCTCCATCAAGTCATTAGGATTTATATAGAATAACCCATCATACATATAATTTCAATCTCCATGCTTCCCACGTTTTTCCGACCAGAGACCGAACAGTTCTATATTTCAGATTTCATCAAATTCATTACTTAACTATTGCTAAATTTAGTACTTGTGTAGTATTTGATTGGCATTACCTTTAGGGGAATGTAACTTTAACGATGTTTAAACCTGTTTCTCTTCCTGAAAAATATTGTAAAATTAAAGATAAATAAAAAAGTTTTATAAAACTATTTTTATATGTTCTAGATTATTATATATTATAACTACTGTTGTTATATTTGAAATTTGAATAAGATTACATTATTTTTGTTTTATTTTTCTAATAAAATGAAATAAATTTAAATAAATAAACTAAAGCAAGATATACATGCGTCAACCAAGTCAGTTCGAATCTCAAAAATCCTTTTCCCTCTCCCTCTTGTATTTAAAAAAAAAAAACATATTGTATCGGTTTTTAATGAAAAATGGCAAATGATATCGATTTTACCCTCCCGTCTTATCCACTTCCTTCAAGAGGGATTTGATATTTTGAGGAAGTGGTCAGGAATTTGTTAGACAGCCTTATCCACATCGTTCGAGACAATCAGTATACACGTGGCGATCACGTAGAATCTTGAAATTTTCGGCCGCCGGCATCGTTGATCTGTTACAACTTAAAAACGTCGCTATGAGGCTCGGGCCTCGGTTCTGCCGTTTTTGTCGTTCTATCCAAAATCTCATTTCTACCCTTCCATTAACCACAATACCACCAAAAATGTTTAAAATATCTACCAGATGAAATTTTAATAATTAGAAACGAATCTATATAATTCAGGAATAGTAGATTAACGACAAAAGAAGAAAAAAATGTAAATATACAAAATGAATGTTATAAATTGTTGATTATTTTTATTTATTTAGTGGAAGTTTGTAGGGAAGTGGATAGTTATTTTAAATTTTAATTTTTAGGATAAGTTTTAAAATATTATTTTATATTATCGTCTTTAAAAATTATCTGATTTGATATTGGATTAAAGAGATTATCTTTTTATATTTTTATACATAATATAGAAAATATAAATCAAAGTAAGCTTAATATATTCTCGTATTTTTATATTTATAGAATTAGACATATTTGTATTCAAAATTAAACAGTAATTTTCAAATTATAATATTGTATATTTTTCTTAATTTTTAAAATTATATAATTATCATCAACAAACACTGTAAAATACTAAAATTGCTAATAATTTATTTCTATATTTACTATGAATGCAAATAATTTTTATATTGAAAAGGAAAACTAAAAAATAAAAAGCCAAATTATCGAATCACACAGAACAGAAGGGATTAGAAGCGTAATTTGCGAAAAGAGTTTGTTTGTTTGTTTTTTTTTTTTTTTTTTGAGATAAGCGAAAAGAGTTTCGGATGTTTGATAAAGGGCTTTGATTCAATGCCGTAGGGAGGGGGCGGTGTTTTAATAATATCCAAAAGAAAAAAGAAAAAGAAAATCTCATTTATATTTTTGTCTATCTCTCATTTGCTTACCATATAAACTCTTTTCTTTCCATCTTTCCTTCTCCGATTTTCAATCTATTTATTTCTTCTCGAAGATTAGATCTTGGAAAAGCTTATTCATATTCCACATTCATATCAATCAGGACCGTCCTTCAACTTCCGAAGATTCTCCTGCTTCGCAATACACTTCGTTCTGATCGTTGATCGTCTTTTGATTCTTTGATCTTTGTATAGTTAATATAGTTGCCTGTTTTGGAAACCTTTCCAGGTGTAAAATTTTATCTATAGAATTTCACTTTCATTTATGCTTTAATTCTATCATGACTAGTTTTTGAATCGTAGGATCATCCATCCATTTTACATATAGAAGATTTCTTTATTGTTTTAGTTTTTAAATTCTGAGCTCTAACTAAGAAAACTAAAATGAACTGTAGATTTCATTTGAATACTTTTTCATCAGTACACTTCAAGTTATGAATATAAGACATCTGACATTTATTTTTTTTTTTAAATTGTGGGTGTAGGTAGTGATCGGAGAAAGATGGTTTCGTTGCAAGGACCGGTGATTAGCCCTTCCGTTCACAACAAACAGGTTGGGGTTGACACGCTGATGGTGAATAGGCCTTCTCCTTGGGCGAGGTTGCTTAGAAGTGATATATGGGGACGTACAAGAGTGATTGATGGAAGGAAGTCTCATAAACTGAAAATACGATATTGCAAGACCATGGTGCACTGTAGTTTCAGTTCATCTTCAGATGGGAGTGGAAGCATGGCTGAGAGTTTCAATGAGAAGGATGAAGATTATGTTAATTCCACTGTGGTTGAAGCTGGTATGTGGGTTCTCATTAAGCCAGTGATTGTTGGTTGGTTGGTTGGTTGCTGCTGCCTTTTAATTTCGAAATTAACTTGTGCCTTTTATAGAATTGATGCTATGTCGTGGTAATGATTGACTGATATATTTCATAACTGTTTCATGTAGATCATGTCAAGAGCGGACCTGATGGATTTATGATTAAAATGAGGGATGGTAGGCATTTAAGATGTATTCAAAACAATCCGCAAGGTGGAAATCTGCCAGATTATGCACCGCATCCTGCGATTGTTCTGAAGATGGAAGATGGGACTGGTCTTCTTCTCCCAATCATTGTTTGTATGTTATCTTACATGATCTTTGTCTTTTTTGGATCCATTTATTACCTTCCCAGTCATGATTGATATGGATTGTGGTTTTAAATGCAGTGGAGATGCCAAGTGTGTTGCTCATGGCAGCAATGAGCAATGTCCAAGTTGTATGATATCATTTTCACTTCCGCGTTGAGTTTTATTTGGATTTCTCACTCGGTTTTGTTTTGAATATGAATGCTAACATATGTTTTGGCTATTATCTCCAGCCTAGACCTACAATGTATCAAGTTGTTAAGGACATGATTGAAAAGATGGGCTACTCGGTATGATTTCTTTTCCTGTCCGAATTCCCTTATTTCAACCAATTTTATTTTTATTATGATAAATACCTCATTCTTCTGCAGGTAAAGCTTGTCAGAGTTACTAAAAGGGTGCATGAGGCCTATTTTGCTCAGTTGCACCTAACAAAGGTATTTATGTACTTAAGCGTGGAACATATGATTGCTTTCTTACTTACTGAAACTTTTAACTCTGGGGTAGTCTTCACTGACTCATTTTTGGTGTTGTCACAGGTGGGTGATGAAACAGAGTCTGTTAGTTTTGACCTTCGGCCTTCTGATGCTATCAATATTGCTGTGAGATGCAAGGTAAACTTTATATGTTAGTCTCTTGTATATTTTTGGACTGGATTGAATGTTTATGCCAGTTTCATGATTAACAATACTTGGAAGTGTATGCTAGGACTTGTTAGATTTTTCCCTCTAGAGTAGTGTATAACCTTGGAAAATTGGTTTTTGTATTGTTATCGATCTGATCGCGGGAATGCTGTATCCACCGTCAAGATTATAGAAGCATTCATATGCTTTCTCATTGACCTCAGGTTGCTTTTCCCCTTTCTTTCTTTCGGTTTTCTTGTCCACCTAAACTAGATATTGTTATGTGAAATATGGTTTACATAAAGTATTATGTGCCCTTTTTTTTTTTTGTTTACTTTCTGGACTGATTACACTCTCCGTAAGAATGTGAAAGCCTTTTGGAACGACGACCTTTGAACCATACCTGACCTGCTATGCAGGTACCTATACAAGTGAATAAGTACTTGGCATATAGTGATGGAATGCGAGTGATTGAATCAGGGAAGCTGTCCGTACAGTCCACAGCTTCAGATGTTTTACCACATGCCGAACTGGACCAGTTAGTCTTGGAATCCCTTTGGAGATTGCATTTGCTTTCTTGATAGAATTAGACTCATTAAAAATTGCATGAGATTCTTGTTTCTGAATGCGGCTTACCTTGATTAATTTTCCAGGCCAAGTGGTCAACCTTGTCTCGATTCAGAGGAGTTCAAAATTGTCGGCGACTTAAATGAGGCTATTTCTCAGGAACGCTACAAGGATGCTGGTAGTCTCCCTCTGTCTTTCTCAGACATTGCATTGCTGTTTAACATAGGCTTAAGCCATTTGTCTTTTGTCCAATAGAATATCTATCTAATTATGGTTAAAAAGAAGACTGGAGTGTAATTATGTTGGGTCAAGCGGAGCTTAATTAGAATTGTAGCATCGCTTGGACCTTCCTCCTCATTTGTGAGCTTTATTTTTTTTTTGTTAATTATCATTAATATGTTTATTATGATTCTGATGCTCTCTGACAGCTGATTTGAGAGACAAACTTGATAAGTTCCGGGCAGCAAGGAACTTGAGGAAATTCACGTGACAGGTGATGTTTATAATATGTGAATCTTTAAGGGGCTTTAGTTAATTGTGTGGTAGTGTCTCCTGTATCATCTCTGCCTATCTGTTTTTTTTTTTTTTTAACAAAACTTGTAATAATTTGTTGCAGTTGTTTATGCTGGAGTTTTCAAGTGTAAATAGCAGTTATTGTTGAAGCTGACATCTACGATCTGGCGGCAAGCAATTGTTTCTCATCCTTTTTTATTAGTTCATATCAATTTATATGGATAATGGAATAGGAAAGTCCCGTGAATATATATGTATATAAATAATTTTTGTACAGATGTACTTAGAATATTGGTACCAATTATTATTGTTCTTATTGTTATATGTTAAAGCACGTTGGTTTATGATGACGCCAAACAATGTAGGTTTCTTGTTTCACCTGCTGCCATTAAATCCAACTTTAAATTAGAGATATAATAATGCCGAGTTGTTTAATATTAATGAACTATCAAGAAATATATATAATGTTTTCGATTTTTTTACTGTTTTGAATATTTGAATTTATTTTCTTTATAATATAATTTAACTTTAACAATATTATAAGTAGTTTTAAATTGATAATTCAATTAACTCTTCTTTTTTTTTTTGTAGAAGTACTGATTTTTTTATCTTTCAATATTGTTGTATACAAATTAAGAATTATATATATATGATCAATTAAAATTAATTTTATAAAATACACAGTATAAATAATATATATTTTACTATTAAAACTTTATAAAATATTGAAAATTGAAATATATTAATAAAAGCACAATCTAGTTAGGGGTAGAGATGTTCATGAGTCGGGTTGGGTTGGATTTGAATAAAGTTTTAGGCCTATTTATTAAGTTTAGGCTTGATTTAAAAAATGGTCTAAAAATTTTACTTAAGTCTGATTTGGATAAAAATGTTAAAATTTAGACTTGATCATATTAAATTTTTTATATAATTTTTTAAAATATAATAAAATAAATATTTCTCAACAAATTAAAAATAAATTAAAAATATTATACTTAAATAATACAAAGATAGGTGTAACTTAACAAGTAAATTGCATATAAAATAATAACAAAATTAATAATAAAATACGAGTTATATAATAACAACATAATAATTAAAAAAGTAAAAGGCAATAAAAAGAGTAAATGAAATAGTTTTTTTTTTTTTTTGCATATTCAAGCTATATTCAAGTTTAGACAAAAAAAATTATTTGAGGTCCAGCCCGTCTTTTAAACGGATTTTATTTTCTTATCTAAACTTTTTTTTTATATATTTTTACTTAAACTCTCTTATTTTTTAGTCGGGTCTTCAGGCCGAACAAGTATAACTAGAGGGCCTAAATAAAATTTTTTAGTTTAAAATTTTTAAAATTTTTAAAATTTAAAATTAATAAAAATAAAATTTTATTTTAATCTTTCTAAAATAAAATTTAATTTAATTTTAAAAATTATAAAAATATAAACTATTAAAAATTATAAAATTTACTATAATAAAATTTACGATTTAAATTTGACTCCACTAAAAATATTTTTAGCTTCGCCCAATAAAAAGCAACTAAAAGTTTTATACGACATTGATATGATTGTTTTAACTGTAAAAATATCCTGCTCTGCACTTAAAACATAAGAGAGAATAAAACATTTAAAGGCACCGACAGAAACTCGTTATCCGTAAGCAAATTCCCGCGAACAATATCTACTCACTGCAGCAGTTAACACTACCAGTTTACCCCCAATCTGGGCCCCTTTCCTGTTTGACGTTTGCTCCGCCGATAATTAATATTACCTTTTAGTTTTTTGCGATGTATTTATGTATTAATTTATCTCTCTTTTGTTTGTTTTGTCCATCTAAACCTCAGCAGCCACGTCATTCCCGAAGATCGATTTCTTCGAACTGCCGTTTTCTTTTTAGATCCCACTGGTAAAATCTTCAGTTTCTTCGCTACTCCCATTGATTTCGGTTCCCTTTCTAAATAATCGTATCCACGTTCTGGATCGTGTGTTGCACTTTTCCACGAGACTGATCCTTCAAACATGTCCGGCCCGCTCGATCGTTTCGCAAGGCCCTGTGAGTGGAACTTTTCTGCTGCCAAGTCTATGCTTCATGCTTTTTAGTTTTTTTTTCTTTGATCGTTTCTTGCTGCATCGTTTGAACTAATAATATTTCTGAATATCGATGAAATTGTTGTAGGTTTTGAAGGTATTGTTTGTAATGATGAAAGGAAAGACAGGAAATCGGATTTCGAAGTCTCTGAAGATGACAGGAGGACTAGAATCGGGAATTTAAAGAAGAAAGCGATAAAGGCATCGAGTAAGTTTAAACGTTCTCTTAAGAAGAAGAGTAGTAGGAGGAAAAGTGGTGTCTCTGTTACGATTAAGGACTTTCGTGATATCGAGGAGTTGCAGACTGTTGATGCTTTCCGTCAGGCATTAATAGCCGAGCCGTTGCTTCCTGCTAGGCATGACGATTATCATATGCTACTGAGGTACGTTTGAAATCCACTATGCTTTTTATGTAGGATTGCTTCAACGATTTTTACCGATGCAAAATTTGTTTATTTGTACTGTGCTTGGTGGTTTTCTTGCAGATTCTTGAAAGCAAGGAAGTTCGACATCGAAAAAGCAAAGCACATGTGGGATAATATGATCCAATGGAGGAAAGACTTTGGTACTGATACTATTTTGGAGGTGATCCCATCTTATTGCAGGAATGCTCTTACTTACGTACTGCATTAGATATTTGCTTCTATCCTTAGTTTTAAGAACATCTATAACTTTTTTTTTCCAAGTTGTTTATTCAATTGTTGCCTGGTTTTTTGTAGAGACATACTGACCTTTTTTTTTTTTTTTTTTTTTTAATGTTATTATGATTTAACCAGGATTTTGAGTTCAGTGAGTTGGATGAAGTGTTGAAGTACTACCCCCAAGGTTATCATGGGGTGGATAAGGAAGGAAGACCGGTTTACATTGAATTGCTAGGAAAAGTTGAACCTGACAAGCTCGTGCGAGTCACAACTTTGGAACGATATGTAAGATACCATGTGCAGGAATTTGAGAAGTGTTTAGCTATTAAGTTTCCGGCTTGCTCCATTGCTGCGAAAAGACACATAGATTCAAGTACAACTATTTTGGATGTTCAAGGCATGGTATGTTTTATGTTGCTTCTTATATTTTAGGGTCCTCCCTGCCATCATTTTATGATGGCCTAACAAGAGTCTATCACAGTATTTGCATGTTGATCACTTGCAGTCATTTTTGTTCTCAGGGATATAAAAACTTTACCAAGACTGCACAAGATCTTGTGAGGCGGCTGCAGAAGATTGATGGTGATAACTACCCTGAGGTAGCATGTTTGTCCTATTGCTAATCTGCTCAGATATTTTGTGAATATAGCTTGTGTTTTCAGCATTAATAGAAATTTGTCAGGAATGTTTATTATGATTGCCCCTCTACAGACTCTTTACCGTATGTTCATCATTAACGCTGGTCCGGGTTTTAAAATGGGCCTGAAAGCTGTCAAATCTTTTCTTGATTCTAAAACAGCTAGTAAGATCAATGTAAGTTCAAAATCTTTGTATAATTTGGTTTTTTACTAGAGCTGAATTATGGACTCTCGGTTACTGGAAGTTACCTCATTTTTGAAATTTCTCTCAGGTTCTGGGTAGCAACTACCAGAATAAGTTGCTTGAAATTATTGAAGCAAGGTAATAAAATGTTTTTGGTTGCTGATATGTGGGTTAATTCACATTTAGTTGTGCTGGAAAGTAAAGGGTTTTGATATATTGAACTTGGTAAGTGAGTTGCCGCAATTTCTTGGAGGTAGCTGCATTTGTTCTGACCAGGGAGGTTGTATGAGATCAGACAAAGGTCCCTGGAAAGACCCCAACATATTAAAGGTGTAATATGCACTATGTGAATAAATTTGGGTTATTTTCCAATCTCCTTCATTTTCATTGTTATCCCATACATGTTTTAAGCAATATGAATGCTATCTTAATGTAGATGATTGCCAGTGGCGAAGCACTATTTCCCAGACAGATTGTGACAGTTTCAAACAGTGAGGGAAGGGTAATTGCCTATGATAAGCCACGTTATCCTTTGGTACGGTTCACTATTTGTCTTTTGCAGTGCATATTATACCTTCTCAGCTTTGCATTTTACATTGTTAGAATTTAATCAAATATTCTCTAATTTTTATTTCTGCATTAAATGTTCATCCTGAATCAGATAAAGAGTAGTGACACATCTGCGGCTGAGTCAGGATCTGAAGTGGAAGAACTTGCTTCCCCTAAGAAAACTAGAAGCTATTTACATCCAATATTGGCTCCCGTTAGTGAAGAGGTAGATACTTGCAAATTGCTATGACAGATTTAAGTGGCATAAAAGGATTTCATTCGTTACATGCTAGATTCACAGTTTAAAACACCACCTAATACCAGAATAGTCTTTCTTCTATTCAAGAGTGAGTATATAGGTGGATGCTTTGCTCACTGTATAAAATAACATGGTAACACCCTAAGAAGTGGAACTGCACTTTCAGTGTCAGACTATAAATTCTTCAATCTTGAAGTTGTAACAACATACCATGATATTTGTATAGGCTAGAATGGCTGGCAAGGTGATCTGTGGTGGTGGTTCGTCTGAGTATGGTGAGTATGTTCCCATGATTGACAAGGTTGTAGATTTGGAATGTGAGAAACAAGTGTCACGTCAGACTTTATATACTTCTGAAGGTTAGCAAAATGAGCTACGTTAAAAGGTGTTTTATTTATTCATCTTTTATTTTTTTCTTTTTTACTTCAATGAAGCCTACTATCTTTAATTGCAGGGACTCCTCTGCTGCTGGAAAGGCAAAATCCAAAAGGAATCTATGGTCGTATCATTGCAATAGTTGTTGCCTTCTTGACTTTTTTAAAATTTATCCGAACAATGGCATTGAATCTGATGAAAAAGAAGAGTTCAACTGATTTAACATGTAGCATTCCTGAGCAGCATATTGAACCAACGTACAAGGAGGAAACTCGTCCACCTTCTCCTGCTCCAAGGTTTACCGAGGCAGACGTCCTGTCATCTGTTGTAAGAAGGCTGGGTGATCTAGAAGAGAAGATTGAGATGCTGCAGTCAAAACGATTTGAGATGCCTCATGAGAAAGAGGAGTTGCTGAATGCTGCTATGTATCGTGTGGAAATGCTAGAAGCAGAACTAATTGCTACAAAGAAGGTAACCATTCTATGCTTCCAGCTCCGAGTATAGGTTATCTCTTCCATGCCGGGTTCTTAGGTTGTTACTTGTGAGTAGCTTTAAGAAGCATATCAAGCCTGTCTTGATCTTTGTCCCAAACTGTTCTACTCCTTTATTAAATGACAGGAGCCTGATGTAAGAGCAGGCTACAGTGGTACAGCACCGTTTGTTATTTGATATAAGGATTCCGTAATGATGCATGTTTTCTTGTTTCTTGACGACTGTTGTTTACATAAGCAGGCTCTCCAT
The DNA here is from genome assembly GCA_025506655.1 of Gossypium rotundifolium. Classification (NCBI taxonomy): domain Eukaryota; kingdom Viridiplantae; phylum Streptophyta; class Magnoliopsida; order Malvales; family Malvaceae; genus Gossypium; species Gossypium rotundifolium. The sequence continues at coordinate 173,857,037 of CP106734.1, read as the reverse complement.
GAAGCTATAATTCGGCAGGACGAACTCCTTGCACGCATACAAAGTGAAGTAGTGGTCAAACCTGGGGTATGTCAAAAGATAATTAAATTCAATCGTGAACTGATGCAATATGATTAAATTTTCATTAGTTAGATAAATGATTTGTACGTTTGCATGCATGATGCAGAGAAGGAAGCTGTTTTGCTGGTGCAAATGAGAATGAGATGTATGTACCGAAAAGAATTGATCAAATTTTCAATAATAATTTGTGGTGTGTGTATTCATGCATATTGAAGATGGATACAAAGCTTTGTTGGGGTGATATATCAGATTATCAGAGTCGAAGGGAAATGCGGTGTAAATAAAAATACCAAACAGAAGCATGTAACAGTGTCATTCGGACCATCTGGTTTTGCAGTCGTGAATGGATTTTTTTTGTTGGGTTAGTGCACATTTTAATGTAGTATAAAATGTTGTTTTGTTTTGTAATACAAATATTTGTGTTATTGTTTGTGTTATATCTTTTTGTTCATTGTGTTTATGCTACATATACATATCAGGTTTAAGAATTATTTATTAACATATTAATAATTTATGCTACATAAATAATGCATTTATTTTATTTATGTTAAAATATATTATATTAAAAATGTTAATCACTGTTAGTAACATTGATTAAGGTGTTAAAAAAATGAAATAAATAATTACCTTTTTTGTGTAAATAATATTATATTTGTGTAATAGTTTTCCTTTTTTCTAAAGAAAGCCAAAAAATCGTCGGTGAAAAAAGGGTCAATAATATTTGCTGGACTCTCTCCCTGACCGTCGGTGTTTCAAACAGAAGCAGAGCAACTGTTTCGGTCGGACTCTTTTGGTGGTTTGTACCGATGTTCAAAGATTTTGGGTATTGGATCTCGTTTTCTTCTCAATGTTGACGCGTCTGCAGAGTAACAAACATTTCTCCAAGGTTTGTATAGTTATATGGGGTTTCCTTTCTACACTTTCGCTTGCGTTGTATTATCTGACTTATTGTTCTCGCGATCTGCGTTTTTGTTTTTAGGTTCTTCTGAGTCGTTACAAAAATGGGTTTCCCAATCTTATCTCTGGGTCTCAATTTTTAAGAGGTTTCAACGAGATTGCAAAGCATGGGTTTTCTGTAATGTCGGGTGATAATCTAAGAAGCCTATCTAACAGTGCTTCCCCGAGGAATTACCGAGTCGTAGTGGCTGCAACTCGTGAAATGGGAATAGGGAAAGATGGCAAGTTGCCATGGAGATTGACTTCTGATCTCAAATTCTTCAAGGAACTTACAGTGACAACATCAGATCCTGAGAAGAAGAATGCTGTAGTAATGGGTAGAAAAACCTGGGAGAGTATTCCACTTGAGTTTAGACCTTTACCCGGTCGCCTAAATGTTGTCCTTACTCGTTCCTAGATTTCTGATATTACAGCTGGAGAAAATGTTTTAATATGTGGGAGCATTCCATCAGCTTTGGAACTATTAGCCGTGGTTCCTTATTGTTTTTCAATAGAGAAGGTGTTTGTCATTGGCGGTGGCCAGATATTCAGGTAGATTTTTTAGTGAAAGTTGTTGAATTTCATTGCATATTTGTTGGGGAAAGATAATGTTTTGATGTTTTACAATGCAGGGAAACACTCAATGCTCCATGTTGCGAAGCCATTCACATTACTGAAATTGGGACAAGCATTGAATGCGATACCTTCATTTCTTCAATTGACTCGTCTTGTTTCCAGCTGTGGTACTCTTCGAAGCCATTGGAAGAAAATAATGTCCGGTTTTCATTTGCAACTTATGTTCGTGTTAGATCTAGGACAATTGATAATTATGAGGTAAAAGACTTGAGTTTCTTGCTCAGGATGATTGTTGAGAGACGTGATGAATGAGTCGATTAGGAAATAATACTGAGACTTGTTCATGAAACTATCTCAAGTGGCAAGCAAGACCCTTGACTGGTTAGATGCAGAATTCATTTGCCTAGGTAGTCTTAAACCTTGGTTCTCTATGACTCTACTGCTCTTTGCCTTACATTTTATTGTTGTTGCTGATGTTTAAATGTAAATATGAGCATCATCCCCAGTCCATGTTGTGATTTAGTACAATGTAAGTCTCTCTTTGCAGATCTTTTCATCTTCTTATATAACTAAGGTACTTACTTATGTTGTTGCTGTACCTTAGGTTGGTTCTTCTTTATCGAATGCATTCTTTTTTTTTGTACAAAGATTATCCTGTCCATAGGGAATGCAGATTTTGGTGATCAATGAGCAAAAGAAAAGACTCTGCATCTTTGATCCATTGGATTTTTAGGATGCCCTGTTTTTAGCATTCAATTATATTTCTCTCTGAAGCAATGCCAATGGTTGTCTTGTTGTATATACAATTACTTTTTACATAAATATTGTACAAATGTTTGAGCAGCAAAATGGCGTTAAGATAATGGCACCTCACTCAAAAGAGAATTGCAGGAACTCTTGTGCTTTACTTGCATCAAACACATTCAATTATATGAATCTAGTTTATGTTAGTATATTGGGTTGTGCAGATTTTTATTTATTCATTTATTTATTTATGTTTTTTCTACTTGCGGTTTGAGCAATCACAATTTAGGCCTTCAAAAGCAATTTTGCCTTTGAATGGAAAACCCTTTTTTTGGGGGAGTTAGGGAAGTGCTTTGCCAGAAGAGTTAATTCATTATAAACGATGAAAAAGCTAAAAGCAAGGCAGCCCAATGATCTGTTATTGAAGCCTGGTAATGATAAAACTCTCAACTTGGGAGAGGGTAATTAAAATAATCATTCTCATGCGAAATAAATAATGAAAAAGCAATGAAGCAACATTAATAATAATAGCCACCTAAATGTTGCAAAGTCTTTTTCCTATTAAAAGTAAATGGATCAAACATGTTGATATCATCCAACTAAAATATGTTGGAAAATATAGATATTACATATATAATAATTAAAGGTAATTATTTGTTATTATAACTTTCAAGATTCGGTAAAACTTTAAAGAATTCATGGATTTAAGTACGCTTTCACATCTAATTTTATTCTTGATTTATTCTTAATGATTTGACATAATAAATCTTGATTTATTAAATTTTATTTCAAATTTATTTTACAAATGTAACAAAAATAGACAACTTTCATATATTAATATTTATTAAACACATCTCAATTTGTATGAGAACTGACCACTCCATTGCCGGCAATAAGGATACATTTTGTGATTATACAAATAATCCAACGGTCACATCTGTTCTAATTCTAATCAAAAGTCAATGTTTCTTGTGATATTACTCCTATGGCTTTATTGTTTTTAAAATTTATATTTCATGTTACATTTACACGTGAGCTAAGTTAAAAATATTTGTGAGCTCATACAAGATGCATCAAGTTTGAAATAAAATTAATTACAACAAACCTCATTTATTTATTGTACCATTTTAATTGAGCTTCAAAATATTACTATATTAAACAAGTGCATTTGTTAGTTTAGTTATTAATTTAGATGTAAAATGTTTTCACGATTAAATTTCAAATAATGCGTTCTTATTTCAGAGACAACTGAATTTAATTTACTAAAATTTAAATTATATTAATAAAATTTGAAAGAGTTTTTTTTAACAATTAAATCTAAACTATTATATAATAAATACACACGTGTTTATAATTTAATTCATGTAACGTGTGGGAAAAGTTGAATAATTTGGTATTAATAATTTTTATGTGAAGCAAGTAATAAACATAGCCATTTCCAACCACATTAATGGGATTATTCCAACTAATGGGATGAATCTCTATGTTTGGGAAATGTGTATTTTGCAGAAAATAAAATGATTGATAAAAGAAATATAAACCTTTTAGACATACTAAAGTTGGCCATGAAACATCATAAGGTTTATGGTATACTAGGGACAGAAAAAGGCTAAATATGCTTATCCAGAGCGACTTGAAAGATATGAAGTTCCGCTGGCACTTATCATTTTGAAACTAGAATTTTAGATACGCAACAAAAGCTTACATTTGGGAATATGGGGGGATCTTAATTTTACAGAATGGAACAATAATGGTAAAGATCATCATGCACAACGTACCAAACTTCACATCTCTGGCATGTCTTTGGAGAGTATATCACTACATCTTTCCGGCAATCCTTCTTCTCATCTTTCTTCTCATCCTTCTTCTTCTCCTCCTTCTTCTCCTCTTTTGCGGCCCCTATACTTACGATCGATGCGTGTTTACGGAACTTCCTGACTTTCTTAATGATCTTAAACGGATCAGCTTCGCCGGTAACCATTACCGTATTTTTCGATGGATCGAGGGTGATGGACGTTATCCCCACTAGCTCTGAAATTACATGCATTACCTTCTGCCTGCACTTTGGACACAGCAGCTCCACTGACAGGATTGTTTTCTGCAACAGCCAAAACATAGAGTCAGATTCTATGGTACTTTGTCCCTGCTCAGAACAATAATATCCTATGACAAATAGAAGCACTGTAGGATGTCAGTGCAGGCTGCAGGAAGAGAATGGCAGAGCAGCAATTGATGAGTTCAAAATTAAATGCTTCCACAGAACAAACACCAAATTACATATATAAAAAGCGCAAATATAGGAAGCTAAATAGGTATCAAGGGAATGGAATGAAACCTTCGACATGGAGTTTTTGAATAAAGCAGACACAATAAACAAAGTTGTACAAGACTTAGGAATGTGAAGAAGCTTTTTTTTTTCAATGGATCCAAGCAGTCTTATATATAAAATTATTACTAGATCTCTCTCAACTTTCATTTCATTACATGTAAATTTTTTGTCTTCTAAATATGTTTTGTCTTTTTACTTATGGCTTTAGATATAAGAAGTTTGGTTGGGAAGTAAATGGATGACAGTATCAGTTGGTGAGAAGTAAATGCCAGTCAGAAGATGTTTGATTGGTTATCAATGGCACCTTGCTCATTAAATGTGGAATTTTTACACAGATGAAGGGAAAAAACAGAAACCTTTATCCTTGGGAGTTTTCACTCATGATGATGCTGAACAAGTTTTGAATGGTTTCCCTGGCTCACAAATGTATATTCTTTCAATTGCTAAAACTAAATCATACAACCAGTATGACATTGACGATTTCATGCTATGAAAAGTTCCCAGTCGACTGAGCAAATAATCATTTGTACAGAGTACAGACAGTGGGATGGTTTATCCGAGAGATGTCAGAATAACCAGATGGAACAACATTTTCTTGTAATTGCAGAACACTGTCAGACCTATGACTCACCTTGAGTTTTTCACAGCAAATTTAGCCGTGTTTCTACGGTTACCCACGCGTCTCTATCTCCCCCATTGTGGACATGTGATGTGAGACCAAGCTTGTCTGCCTACGACCCAGACGTACTCCCTTCAATGCTCCCACCCCCTCGAGTTATACAAGATATTACTCAATTACATAAAACTTCCATAATGTTGCGTGTAACTACACAAATTATAAATTATTATAAATCTTGTAATTATATAGTTACACACATTTCTTAATTATATAAATTATTATAAAATCTTGTAATTTTTTTAATACATATTGCATTACATTTTCCAATTATACAAACTATTACAATTTGGTTTGTGTAACATTGAAGCTGATGGAAAGCTCAAATTAAGGTCTTTTGAGAATTTTAGTTGTTGCTCTATGAGCCTTATCATATTAAATTAGGAAAAATTACACAAATTGGTCAGGTTTAGAAACAAATCAGAGAACAAAATTCATTAGTTGGTCTTACAAACAAAAATTCTGCTCTCATCAACTTTAATGCAATGAGTACTCTTTCTCATCACCATAAATTACAATCAAGTTAGCCACAAAAAAAAAAAAAAAGCAGTAACTTCAACATCCAGCTGTATGATTTATAATTTGGCATGTGAGTCAAGATGTAACCGCAGTGAGTAGTTGGCACATCACTTTCCCTGTTAGCCCAAACCCTTACCTTATGTTCCGTCATTTTGATATATTTTTTCACCAAGGAATGTTAAAAAGCTCTCCCTCTAAAACCTGACGAGACATGCCAATATAAACACTGAAAGATATAAAATGCATTACCTCGTTCTGAGCGAAGGAAAAAGGTGTGAAGTTCGATGGCAAGAATAGATGATTATTGACAACTTGGAATTTTACTTCAAGGGGCTGACAAATATCATAGATTTACAAAACATGAGAGCATTCATTTATTTATTCGACTTGGTATAGGAATAGCAGTAACCTTTTTGGTAGATTATCAACTAACTATACTCCGGAAAGAGGATGCACATGGTTCATCTGATTTTATGGCGGTCCATGTTGCATGGATTGTACAACAATTTGGAAAAGGATTAAATCCTTTCCCACCAAGTAGTACCTTAGACATGGGTAAGTTCGATTATAAATCCGTAAATACACAACTGCTGTGAAAGTAGAGGACTTACCAGAATGAAAACAAAAAGGATATCAACTCAAATATATCTTTAAGCAAAAGATACAAGAGATTATTTTCTCCAAGGGAAATCCAAAAGCCCCAAAAAGTGGTGAAAGGAAGAACTTGAGCCTAATGACGAGTTAATCATCTTGGCTCCTTGCAACCTTTACTTTTACAACAACAGTTCAGGGATCATATAATAAGAACTACTTGCACTTACCAGTACAACCTTCAGTAAACAAACCGTCTTCTAATGCATATCTTTGATCTCGTACACTTCCATTGGAGTTTATTGTAACAGCTTTATCTGTTTCATGCTCAGTTTTCACCATCTGAGAATAGCAGCTAACAATTTTCTTATCTAACTCGTAATAAGCCTCCATTTTCTTCAGGGGTTTCAGATCCAGATCAATGAAATACACCTAGAAATTTGCAATTTAGATAAGATATGCATGTAAAATGAGAATGAAGTAAGAAAAGCTGCCATAGATGACTTTGATTTCAGCCTAAAAGAATTTCTTATTAAACAAAGAGCTATATAATGATTTTTATAGGTTTATTTACAAGGACTGAGCAAATTATCATGGCCCTAATGGAAATTATATATGCAAAAGAATCACAAAAATTTGACTTCAAAATCAACCCATGCATCAAAAACATATTTTGATGGATCAATTTCATATGCTATGACGATACTAATACAATACTATAGCAATAATGATGTAGAGTATGAGTCAAATGAAAATGGCATTGGAATCTACCTTGTACTCAAAAGCTTGGTTAGTTGATCCTAGATATACAGTATTGTGAGAAGGGAGTCTACCATCTTCCTTTGGTCTAAAACTAATCATCAGACTACAGTCCTTCGCAGTTGCAGCTATCAAATAGTCCTTTACAATCTTCAAGCTTTGATCCAATGGAATGGAGTGCAAAGAGGTATAGCGGCATGATAATTTATCTTTACACAATTCTCTACAAACCATACAAGGTTGAGAAATTATGTTGTAATAAGCATGAATTGCCCCCTCAATGTCATAAGTATCAAGCTTCTGAACTTCAAGAAGTTGTTCTAAAGCACCAGAAGTATAAATTGTCTCAGCAACAAGCTGTAGAAAACTAGTTGTGCGCTGGCCATTATCTGCCTGAATGACATTCTTAAGTATATCTTCAAAGGCCTCACCAACCTGAACAGTAGTGCTGTTCATGCCACCACCCAAACCCCCAAATACAATAGAACCATTCAGAAATACACGGAAATTGTTCTGAGGAGTGGCATACAGAGCTTCAATAGCTTTTTGTATCCCTTCTCTGGACCCAGAGAATAAATCCAGTGGATTATATTCACTATATTCTGATATCTGAAATATTTTTGAAATGTCACAGATATTTCAACAAAATGGCCATATTGGCCAATATATGGGTCAGAAAGTGCTACAAAGAGACACCCTTCTCTTGCATGTTGACACAGCAACAACTTAGCACCCAGAAAAAACCCCTACTAATATGAAGATATATAAAGTTACCTCTTGATTATGCAACTTCAGTGCTTGGTGCATTCTAAACCGAACTACATTTCTCTTTACAGCATTTTCTTCAGTTATGAATCTTGAAATTGGGAGAAATCCACATTTGGGCTACTTCATCGAAACAATTGAAGTTAAAACTTGGTGAAGCAAATGAAAATGAAGAACATGCCAAAAAGACAGTTGATTACATAAAGAAATTGAGGAAAAAGGGCATACGAAGAAATCTACCTTTATCTCAACAGTTATACATGGTTCACCTTTAAGATTACCTGAAATAAAAGAAAGTACAACCATATAAAAAACAAATGGAACCTTTGCTATATTTAAACTAATTTTAATCTAGGTTCATCTTTACTTAGATTTAACTAATACTCTGGCATATGAGCTACGTTCTAGGAAAACAAAAATGATGAAGACTGCAAGCATGTCTTTTAGTCTTCCCAAATTGTTGAATATTTCCCACATCAATTAATCAGTGAGAGCTACTTCCCAGTCCTTTACCTACTTCCAGTCTGCACAAAGAAACATAAGATCTATAAATTTCCAAACAGATTACACACTGAGAGCCATTTCCTAATCCTTCCCTTACTTCCAAACCTATAGCAGGAAAGCATTTTGTCATCTGCATTCTAGTAGAAGTCCTCGAGTAGTACTTTGCCCTCACAATGATAAGATGGAAGGAAGCTATAAAACTATTCAATTAAGCTCAGCTGGATAGGATTACATAGTGATGCCTTAGTCTATAAGAGTGACAAAGAAGATATCATCCCTTCACATTGATAAGTACAACATGAGACCAGCAGAAGGTCAAATTACCATCGGGAAAGATCGAATGATCAGATAAGATTAGCACAGAATCACGATTTACATCAACCTGGGATGAGTGAACTCGCCAAGCAGGCCGGTGACAAGTGACATTCTTCTCAACGGACTTAAGGAATTCCTTAGTAACAAGAACACGAATCTGCCAAAGTCAAAAGACCAAAATCCAAAAGCGATTACAAAGCTCATCGAACCAAATTAACTAAATCAGAATTATAATAACTAGAATATAAATAAATACCCCAACATCGACATGTTTTGGGCCCAACAATGGGCTCATAACATGTTTGACGTAAAACTGTTCTAGAATCTCTCTGTTTGACGACGCCATTAGCTCCTTATTTTCTCGCCAAAGAAGCCGTTCATGCGCCGTTAAAGCTCTGCCTTCTTTCACGCCACTTTTGCCGTTCCGTTGCGACTTTTGTATTCGCAGCACTTTCCCAATCTTATAATAATTATTTTATCAACAAAAATCCAAAAAAAAAAAAAGAAGAAGAAGAAGCAAGCAAGCATGAATATTCACAAATTCAATTTTATACTCCACCCCCTTCAAAATCGAAATTTCAATGGACTAAATTTAAAGCTCCGAGAAAAAAAGAATCAGTTGAAGTACTTACAAATGCGGGAGACGATCCAGTGTAAGCGAGAATAAGATTAGCAGCTCCTTCTCCTCTATAGATCCAATCAACTGCATCCTTTTCCTCTAAAATCACTTTCTCCATTTATCTACGGCGGCTGCTATTCATTCACCAAAACAGAAGCTAAAGCCAATAGGGAAAAAAATTCAAAGAAAAAAAAGAATTGAAAAGCTTTGAATACCAGATCAGGATATCGAAGAACAATGTAGATTGTAAATTAAGTTAAAATCTCTAAATAATTGAGAAAATCGCAGCCGAAACTATCGGAAATGTGAAAATGGATTGAGAAGTGAAAAAAGAAGGCGTTGGAGAAATCTTCTTCGTCTTTGATTTTTTTTATAAAAGGAAAGAAAAAAGGAAGGGGAGAGATAAACCCACAGGTGGCTTTTTAGTTTTACTTGTAATGGAAAAGAGCTAGACTTTCTCTCAGATTTTCGTTGACTAAAAGACAAAATTAAATTTGTAGGCGTATTAAAGTATTGGGAAACGCAACGCTGTTACGTATGCGTAAATGAGCGAGCGGGGTACACGTGTCACTTTATAACAAAGAAATGGTAATTTACTTCCTTGGAACTGTTCAGATCATGGTAGTAAAACAACAAACTTTACGTTAAGTTATGGCGTAAATTCCGGTTAGTATCGATTGTATCCATGCGTAACAATTCATTTCATCTCTATCGCCTGAAATATAGTAAACCAATATGTAGCAAAATATTTCATTTTATATTGCAATTTTAATTTTTAATATTTATTTTGAATTTCTTTAATTATAAATTATTATATGCATGCTTTATGAAATATTTTTATTTTATTTTGAATCTATTTAATGATATTGCATTTGTAAAGTTTATTAAAATTATTTTATATAATTAATTAGTATTTTTATTTTAAAATATACCTATGGTGAGATTTAAATTTATGCTACTAATGTTTTTAAAATCTTTTATTTACCACCTCAACTAAAATTTTATTTTTGATGAGTATTTTTATTTGAGATTTATTTAACCTCGTTATTTAATATTTGTAAATGCATTAAATATTCATATGTATAATGTTTTTAAAAAATTGTAATAAATTGAAAACGGTACAACGAAAAAGATCGATACCAGTACATATCAGTATCAGTAGAGAAACTATATACCTGTCGGTACGATACTAACTACCTTGGTTCAAATATTAAGGAACCACATTAAAGTGTCACGAGTTATAGATCAAAGCCCGTGATGAATGCGCAAAGAGTGTCCCATGAAGGTCAACTGATGGAATGTGGCTCATTTCTTAAAATTTTTATGAATTTGGGATCATGGGAACTTGATTTAATTAGTTTATGTATCAATTTATAAAACTGTTAAAGTTTTAGAAAATTGTCATTAATAATTAAGCTTGAATAATTGGTAGATAGAGTATATACCTAAATGATGTATAGATAATTAATTGGTGAAGTAACATGAACCACTAACAATCGCGTGTGACTTTACAATTAATTATCTATACATCCTTCATGTACATACTATCTCCACCAACTAACGTGTTCTCACTCTATGAACCTTTAAGACTTTTCTTAGAGTCAGGAAATAAAACCCAAATCTCAAGATAATAATCATGATTATTGGGCTGTATCAACTATCCAACGAACGATATTTTAAAAAAAATCGATTCCCAAAAATAATTAAATTAAAATTTGTGGTTGAGTAGGTAAGAATAATTATGTCGGTGATAGGCTGAGAGTGGTAAGATTCGAAATTCCAAGTGCAAAGCAGAACCTAAAAAATTGATTCCAAATAGTTGGATATTAAGAGGAGAGTAGCCCAAAAAGATGAATGGTTCCCTCGGCTAAGCTAAGCAGCTAAAAGGTGTATTCTTTTTAAAAAAAAAAAAAAAGTGGAGAAAAGGGACTATATTATTTAACTGGAAGAGGAAGAATATTCCAAAGTATTGGTGTTCTCCGAAAATAGATAATTATCTATCTTTGGGTCAAAAAAATAAAGGAATTTTGTTTTGAGGAGAAAGTTGGAATTATCTTATACAAAAACACTTTGGATGAGTAAAGCCAGTGTAGTTTTGGATGATTTTCGATCCATAGAATAAGTGGGAAAAAGAGATTTAATTTGGATGAGTAGATATTTTAATTTTTATTAATTTAATTTTTTTTAAATGTAGAATTTTCTACACTTCTTCTTTAACCCGTGACAAGAAAGAAATTAAAAAAGAAAAAAGTAAGGAAACTGCTGTTTTTCATCTTCTTTCATCCAATCAACAAAAAATCTACCAAAACCTTTAATTTTTCATGAAATTCTAAGTGGTATTTAGCAGAATTCAAGAGTCCATGGTTGGAAGTTAGAGGAAGTTGAGGAAGTGAAGAGACGAGAAAGAGGATGAAATTGGAAAAAAAAAAAAAGGATGTACAGAATGGAAAAGAAGTGATAAAAAATAGAAAAAAAGAACTTATCGAAGCCAAAGTAAAAAAAGCAGTGTTTTCAACTCTTTTTAACTATGTCTGGGTTTAGTTAAAAAATTGATGAAAATATTTAAATTAAAGAAATAATATAAGTTACGACTCTTGGAAGTTGTTGGAGACGATATTCTAAGTCTCAAGGGTTTAGTAATGACATTAGAAGTGACTTTAAAAATTGTATAGATTTATTTAGGAATAGACCCAAATATGGTTGGAAAGCTTGTTGAACATAGTTTTTGATGAAACAAACCAAACTTTGTACCCTGAGTTAACAACTCTTCCTATTTCTAGAAATTGAATTACAATAACATCTTTATATTTCTCAAAATATTATTGAACAAAATAAACGATAAAATATATATATATATATATATATAAATTTTATATTAAGAGAAATATTTTAAGTGATGAAAGATCACAACTAACTAAGTAACTTTTAAATTTTTGCTACATTAAAATGATAAAAGGAATTAAATTTTGAAATTTTTATGGATGAAATATTATTAAGTCTAGTTTCTAAAATATTTAATTGATCTTGATTTTCAAATTTTGTTTTCAGATTCAAATATTTTAGTAACTAGTACTCGAGTTAATGATCATATTTTGGAAGTCGATTATTTAAATTGATTAGATGATTGTGAAAATGTTATTTTGAAATGCTAATATGATTCGAGATTATGAAAAATTGTCTATAATTAATTATGATCTTGGTAAATAAAGTTTAAATCGGTTGGATATATGTGATATGTCATTAGGAATTTTGTTTGTACTCATCTGAATTTAAGAATATATATCTTGCACTTATTATGCATAACACACTTGTGTTTTTGGTATATATGAATATGAGCTATGCAATTTTATATATACATTCATTATTTATATAATCTCTTATGCATTTGATTTATTATTTCGCATTCATCAAAGTTTACTAAAGGCTATATTAAAATGAAAATGGGTAAGTTTTTTATGAACTATAATATTCATGTGTTTTGATTAAATTTTATTTACTTAAACTATAATCATATACTAAATGGAAAGGTAAAGGATGAGTTCATATGAGTACTTGTTATTTGTTAAGCAATTCCATTGCTTAACACATTGTTGTTTTCTACGTGTAGATTGAAGGTTAAGCTCGAGAAGATTAAATCTGGATTTTGATTGTTTTGAATCAAATCCTTAGTGCTTGAAGAGTATGATTACCTTTAATGTTTAAATTATGGTTTTTAATATGAAATGTACATGAGAACTAAAGTTAATTCAGTAGTTGTTTAGTAACATAAAGTTGAGTTATGTTTAAGCTTAAACATTTTGAACTTTTGGTAAGAATTTGCTATTCGAATGATGATGGTTAAGTATATGATATTTTGAATGATGTTAGAGAGTAATTTAATGTTTAAATGTTTGGCTAAATTTGGGAACTTTTAAAATGTCGTATTTAACCTTTAAAAAAAGGAATTATAATGATGAAATTTACTTTGATGTTTGAATGTAATATTTCTTACTCGGATCAAATATTATATTCGGGTAAGAGGTATCACACTAAGTAGCTGAAATAAAATAAAAAATTCTAACATTTACTGGTTTTTTCTTGTTTAACGAAAAACTAATGACTACCATTTCAACAAAAGCACAAAGTGCATAGGTTATACCTGTCACTAAATTCGTGACACAACCGATGGTGACTGCACCTAACTAAGGAACGAAACAGAAACCAAAAACTAAAGAAATCCAGAAAACAAAAACATCTATCAACTAAACAACTTTGAAAAACAAAACTAGAAATTAAAGAGAAAAAAAACTAAAGCGACCCCTTTGAAAAACACAGCAACCTTCGACTCCATAGAACTATTCATCAGTATAGCTGCTACTATCGTCTTACTTCCAACAAATCAATAACATTGAAGACATCACGATAGAATCTTATAGATCTAACCATCGGAGTCCTTGGTAGCCTTTTCCTCCAACCCATTCATCTTCTTCACATTAGGTTTCTTCTATCCCTGTCGACACCAATCATGAGAAAATTGTAATTACATATTTGTTTTACCTTATTTATTAATATAAGACTGAATTGTAATAAAATCCTAATAAAAAATATTATTATTTTTAAAAGGTCCTTAGTCAAGTATTATTGTAACACCCCTAACCCGTATCCGTCGCCGAATTAAGGTTAAAAGGCATTACCGAACAATCGAAAACCTTTACAGACATTTCATAACATAATATGAAAAATCACATCAAAGTGTCCCTTTAAATAGGTCTACGAGACCTAAAACATGCTTTAAGAATAGGGTCGAGACTAAACCGAACACATACAGAAATTCTCGAATATTTAAAAATTTTCTAAGTTACAGAGGTCACACGCCCGTGTAGGCAGGCCGTGTGCCTCCCACGGCCTCAGACACGCCCGTGTGTCTAAGCCGTGCCAAAACAGGGCATACATTGACTTGTCCCCACGGCCTGAGACACGCCCATGTGCCCCACCCGTGGTCGATCCTGACTTGCACCACGCGGCTAGTCACACGACCGTGTGTCCAGCCCGTGGTCGATCCTGACTTGTTTTGAATTACAACCACGAGGGACACGGTCGAGCCACACGCCCGTGTGCTCAATTGTGTGGGCAAATATAGGCCATTTTCAAGGCCAAATTGCCACTCACACTTGGGTCATTCCTACAAACATCAAACAAGCACTATTCCATACACAATTGGCAACCAAAATCATGTCTTAAGATCAACATATCATCCCAATAAATCTCATCTCTAATCATGCCAAATTTTATACCAATTTGCACAACTAAAACACATATATATCCAAGCATGATTCATCCACATTTTACCTTTCATATAACCATTTCTTTGATCAAACATACATACTCATATTGCATTCAAATGCTTACCATAGCCTTAACCATTTCATTTGCCATCAAGCCATACCAAAACATGCATCATATACTATGATCACTCATGTATATTGCCAACATTTATATAGCCACATCACATGGCTATTTACACATCTCAAACATGAACCAAAACAACTAGCCTATACATGTCATATTTAGCTATTTACACATTCAAAAATGCCAAAGTTGAGTTTGATAGTGTGGTGATGATCCTCGACAGTCCCCGAGCCTTTCGTAGCTTTAACGATCTATAAAACAGAACAAACACACACAAAGTAAGCTTTTCAAAAGCTTAGTAAGCCATATACAAATAAACTTATTGAATTCATTAACATATCTTCAATTCAAACACAAATAAACTCTTTGGCTCACTTGGTTTGCCATTGCTTACCAATTCATCACAATTCAAGTATCTCATTTGCTCATATCTCAAACATACATATATATCAAATGTTCATTTGCATTAATGCACATACATACTCACCTTTTATGCTTATACAAAACATATATATATATATCAACGTACCTGAAACAGATGTACAATTCACATATTCATTCGTTTCTCGGACTTGCCCGTTGAACCGTTAGAAACTAAATAGGATACTCAGAGTGCTCGGGATAGTTGTACAATGCCAACGTCCCAGACGTGGTCTTACATGTAATCAGATATCGATGCCAATGTCCCAAACATGATCTTACACGTAAATCTCATATCGATGCCAACGTCTCAGATGTGGTCTTTCATGATATCACATATCGGACACCTATGTCATGACATATGTAATCTTATCTATTCCTAGGTTCATACGGGACTTCTCGGACATTACATATTCATCGATACAAATTCTCGGATTTCACATACATCTCATCTCGAGCACATTCATAGAAATTCAAATTTCATATATGCACAAATAAGTCAATTCAAATACATTTATTTGCATATCGACTTACCTCGGATTTGGATATTTGATCGAATTCGGTTATTCGACTACTTTCGATTTCATGCGATTTAAGTCCATTTTCCTCGGTTCTTGATCTATAAATATTCAAATTTAACTCATTTATTCACCAAAACGTTCAATCCAATCCAAGAACACACATTTAGGGAAATTTTCAAATTAGCCCTTACATTTTCACATTTGGACAATTTAGTCCCTATTTTACAAAATCACAAAATATACATAATTTCAAATTACCCATGCCTAGCCGAATTCTCACATGCTTCATACTATCCATATTTTTCATTTATTTCATAATTTAGTCCCTTAAAATATTATTCTTTCAATTTACTCCAAATTACTCAAAATCAACAAAACTCCAAAAACAAACTATGATAATCAAACACATATCTTACATATTTCACTATCAAACATCACAAAACTCATGTGTTCATCAATGAAACATTTCAAAAACATCATCAGTTCTCAAAATTTAAGCATGGGTTTCAAAGTATACGAAGCAACGATTACAAAAACATAGAAATTATCAAAAATCGAAACCAAATCATACCTTAATTCTTGCTTGAAGCTAGCGAAACCTAAATTTGTTTTCTTTCTTTTCTTTTTCTATGATATTCGGCCAAAGATGATAGAAAATGGCCACTTATTTCATGCTTTATTTTATTATAATTACATTAATAATCAAATTCCAAATTTGACATTTTAATTATCATTTAAAACATATATATACATTAAGATTATTTTGTCATTTACCACCCACTAAACTTAATAATGGCCAAATTGCAACATGAATCCTCATATATAAGAAGACACATCAATTAAGCCACTCAATTAAATAGAAGGCTACTTTTACCTTTTATGCAATTTAGTCCTTTGCTCAAATTGAGCACACAAACAGATAAATTTTCGTACGAGACTTTCACAAATGCTTAATCACATATCATAGACACGGAAAATAATATTAAAATATTTTTCTAACTCAAATTTGTGGTCCCAAAACTATTATTTTGACTAGGGTCAAAACTAGACAGTTACAATTCTCCCCCTTAGGGATTTTCATCCCTGAAAATCTTACAATTAAACAAATTCGGATATTGCTGTTTCAATGAATCTTCAGGCTCCCATGTAGTCTCTTCCACTCCGTGTCGATGCCACAATACTTTAACTAACATAATTCTTTTATTTCTCAATTCTTTCACTTCACGAGATGAGATACGGATCGGTTCTTCTTCGTAGGTCATATCAGATTGAATTTCAATTTCAATAGGGCAATCACATGTGACGGATCAAATCGGTATCACCTAAGCATCTATACATGAAATAAATTGTGAATCTTTTTTAATTCTGGTGGCAACAATAATCTGTACACAATAGGTCCAACAAGCTCGATGATCTCAAACGGTCAGATAAACCTCGGACTCAACTTATTTTTACGGCCAAATCTGAGTACTTTTTTTTCACGGAGACACTTTCAAAAACACTTTGTCACCGATCTCAAATTCAATATCTTTTCGTTTCAAATCTGCATAAGATTTTGATGATCAGACTCTGCTTTCAAACTGTTTCGGATCACTTTCACTTTCTGTTCAGTGTCTTTTATCAAATCGACCCCGTGTGTCTTATTTTCACTGAGCTCAGTCCAATACAGAGGTGTTCGACATTTACGTCCGTACAAAGCTTCATAAGGTGCCATTTTAATTCTCGACTGAAAAATATTATTATACGCAAATTCAATCAATGGCAGATATTATTCCCATGTACCATCAAACTCAAGAATGCATCATCTCAGCATATCCTCGAGAATCTGAATGATCCGCTCAGACTAGCCATCCGTTTGTGGGTGAAAAGCTATACTGAAATGCAATTTCGTGCTTAAAGCTTCTTGCAGTTTCTTCCAAAACCTTGATGTAAACCTCGGATCTCTGTCAGACATAATAGACAACGGCACTCCTTGCAATCTCACAATATCAGAAATGTAAAGCTCGACTAATCTATCAAGTGAGTAATCATATCATATTGGAATAAAATAGGCAGATTTCGTCAAGCGATCAATTACGACCCAAATCGCATCTTTCTTTCTCGGATCAATGGCAATCCAGAAACAAAGTCCATCGTCACTCTATCCCATTTCCACTCGGGAATCAGAATCGGTTGTAGCAAACTAGACGGAACCTGATGTTCAGCTTTAACTTGCTAACAGGCTAAGCATTTCGATACAAAATCAGAGATATCTCTTTTCATACCAGAGCACCAATAATGTTGCTTCAAATCATGATACATCTTTGTACTTCCCGGATGAACAGATAGACGACTATTATAAGCTTCACTCAAAATCAACTGAATCAACTCTAGGTTTCTCGAAACACATATTCGATCTCGAAACCTCAAGCAATCATCAACATCAACTCGAAATTCAAAATCAGAGTTCGAATCACACTGAGCTCGTTTCATTAACATTTCATTATCAATTTTGTAAGCATCACATATTTGTTGTAAAAATAATGGTTTCGCTTTCAATTCGGCTATCACTGAACTATCATCAGACAAATCTAAATAATCATTCATAGCACACAATACAAATAGTGACTTTCAACTCAATGCATCGGCAACAACATTTGCCTTACCCGGGTGATAATCAATCACAAGCTCGTATTCTTTCAACAGCTCTAACCATCTTCTCTGTTGCTGATTCAAATCTTTCTAGGTCATCAAATATTTTAGACTTTTGTGATCCGAAAACACATGACACTTTTCACCGAAAAGGTAGTGACGCCAAATCTTTAATGTGAACACAATCGCAGCTAACTCAAGATCATGAATCGGATATTTCTTTTCAAGCGGCTTCAATTGTCTTGAGGCATAATCTATAACTTTGCCTTCTTGCATCAAAACACAACCCAGACTACTCAATGAAGAAGCACTATAAATCACGAACCCTTTACTCGATTCTGGCTGTACTAAAATCGGAGCTTCAGTCAACAGAGTTTTCAACCAATCAAAACTTTTCTGACATTTATTAGACCATTCCAATTTCACATCTTTCTGAAGTAATCTAGTCAACGAAGTAGCTATCATCGAAAAGCCTTTCACGAATCTTCAATAATAACCAGCAAGTCCCAGAAAGCTATGGACTTCAAACACATTCTTCGGAGGTTTCCATTCCAAAATAGTAGAAATCTTACTCGGATAAACTCGTATCCCGGAGGCCAATACAATATGTCCCAAAACACCAACTTCACGTAACTAAAATTCACATTTGCTGAATTTCGTATACAATTATTTTTCTCGCAGGGTTTGCAGTACGATTCTCAGATGTTCAACATGCTCATTTTCATCACATGAATAAATCAAAATGTCGTCAATGAAAACAACAACAAATCGATCTAGGTACGGTCTAAAAATTCTGTTCATCAGATCCATAAAAATTGCAGGAGCATTTGTTAATCCGAAAGACATAACTAAAAACTCATAATGCCCGCACCTTGTTCTGAAAGTAGTTTTCGGAATGTCTGAATCTTTCACTCTCAACTGGTAGTATCCTGATCTCAGATCTATATTAGAAAACACAATGGCCCCTTTTAACTAATCAAACAAATCGTCAATTCTGGGCAACGGATATTTGTTCTTTATAGTCACTTTGTTCAACTGACGATAGTCAATGCACATTCTCATCGTGTCGTCTTTCTTTTTCACAAATAGAACGGGAGCACCCCAAGGTGAGAAACTCGGTCTTGTAAACCCTCTATTAGTCAACTTTTGCAACTGTATCTTTAATTTCTTCAACTCTGTTGGTGCCATTCTATACGGAGCTATCGAAATAGGAGTCGTGCCATGCAAGAGATCAATACTAAATTCAACTTCACGTATCGGAGGTAAACCCGGTAATTCTTCAGGGAATATATCAGGGAACTCACAGACAATAGGCACTGATTCAACTTTCTTTTCAGATACTTTTGAAACAATCACATAAGCAAAATATGCTTCATACCCCTTTTTTCACATAACTTTGAGCTTTCAACACAGATATCACAGCAAGTAATCTAGTTAAATCATTAGACTGAACCCGAACTATTTCATCATTCTAACATCTCAAATCAATAGTCTTTCTTTTGCAATTGACAACAACATCATGCAATGTTAACCAGTCCATGCCCAGAATTATATCAAACTCATCAAATGGTAATAACATCAGATCAGTCAGAAAACAGATATCTCGAAACATCAACGGACAATTCTTGCATATTTTGTCTACCAATACACTTTTACCTAAAGGGTTCGATACTTTTATAACAAACTCAAGAAACTCTATAGGCAAAGTCTTACTGGATACTAAGTTCATGTATATATACGAATGAGTAGAACTTGGGTCTATCAATGCAATCACAATAGTATCATAAAAAGTAAATGCACCCGTAATAACATCTGGAGATGAAGCTTTCTCACGAGCTTGAATAGCATACGCTCTGGCAGGCGCTCTAGCCTCAGATCTCACAACAGTGCCTCTCGTAGTTCTTTGACTACCACTGACATTTCTTGCATTTTGGGAAGGTCTACCCCTTGTTGGATCATTATCAGATCTCAGATTCTGAACAATCTCTTGCTCAACAGACTCCGGGCAGTCTCGAATGAAATAGTCTAATGATCCACATTTGAAACAAGCCCGATCATTCAATCTACAACTTTCCAGATATCTTTTACTACAATGTTTACATTCAGGTCGCTCAGATCAGACGTTTCTAACACTTTCCATTGAAGTTGTTGGAGCTTTGGAGCTCAAATGTGATCTAGCTTGATCTCTACCCAAATGTCCCATATTAGCCTTTGAACGGTTATGCTCATCTCGAAATTTCTTTGAAGTAGACTGAAATGATTTGCTCAAAAATCTCTTTCTCACATCTCTAGCTTCAGACTCAGATTTTCTTTTATCTTTCTTGAGTGCCTCAGCTTTGTACGCTCGATCTACAAGCACAGCGAACTCTTTTATTTCCATAATACCAACTAGCAGACGAATGTCTTCATTTAGGCCATCTTCAAATCTTTTGCACATTATTTCTTCAGTTGATACACATTCCTAAGCATACTAACTTAATCTCACGAATTCTCGTTCATACTCAGTCATAGTCATCCGACACTGTTTCAACTCCAAAAATTATTTCCGTTTCTGATCAATAAACCTCTGACTGATGTATTTCTTTCGGAACTCAATCTGAAACAAATCCCATGTGACCCGCTCTTTCGGAACAACAGAAATCAAAGTTTTTCACCACTGATAAGCTGCGTCTCATAGCAGTGAAACAACACATTTAATACTTTCTTCCATTGTCAAAGACATCTCATTTTCTAACCAAAACTCAGATTTTTAGCATCGTCATCACTAGTGGTCCTGAACTCTTCAGCCCCATACTTACGAATTTTATCGACTGAAGGCTTATTCAACAGATTTATACCAATTATCGGAGGCACAACTAGGTCTGAAGGGGATCAGCCGGGGCGAAAGTTGTGAAACAGTCGGGTTATTTTTTACGAACTGAGTGAACCATTCACACATCATTTGGAAGAAAGCTTGTTTAGCTTCTCCTTCTTGATCGCTCGTAGCCGGTCTCGAATCAGATGGCGCTATCCCATGAACGGGAGTAGGCGCATTGCTTTCTATATCGTCAACTACGGCTCTTACGGGATCTATTGCTATATGAATTACACATTTCACACGTCAGGATTCATCACACTATCACAATTCAGATATATTGCATGTATAGCTAGACTCTCATATGCTACGTTAGTCTGAGAATCAAATAAACTGTAGCTCTAATACTAATCAAATGTAATACCCCTAACCCGTATCCGTCGCTAGATTAGGGTTAAAAGGTATTAGCAAACAATTAGAAATCTTTATAGACATTTCATCATATATTATGAAAAATCACATCAAAGTGTCCCTTAAATAGGTCTACGAGACCTTAAACATGCTTTAAGAATAGAGCCGTGATAAACCGTAAAAGTAACATATTTTAATCCCACATTTAGCATACTTTTGGATGATTTATTCCCTGAATTGTGTAAAAAGGTGCTCTTAATGCTTTCTTTTCATGTTTTATACCCAGGAAAGTACATAGGGACGAAAAGAACGAGAAACGGGCTTAAAACGGACCAAATTGAGCCAACTCACGAAATCAACACGGCCTGGGCCCAAGACCACACTACCGTGCCTCATTAAAGTACTAGAACACGGTCTGATCCCGATTCACATGGTCGTGCCTCATCAACAGACTTGAACACGGTCTGGCCATGACTTATATGGACGTGTGCCATGACCGTGTCCCTGTTGAGGCCAAGAGGATTTTTACTTGGATTTGGATACTTAGAGGCAAAGAAACACATTCCAAAGCCTATTCAAACACCGAGTAGGAATTATACTTGAATTAGGATACTTAGGGGCCAAATAAAGCATTCCAAGAGCTATATAAACACCTGGAGAGAACCTTCAAGGGGTTAGCTAGCGGTTAGTTAGGCCAAGGAGCCGAGCCGTAAAGGCGATTTGTGGGAATCACTCGAAGATAGCAGTTGATCCATCTCAAGCGAATTCTACTCAAGGCGGGATCTCTCATTCAATTCCTTGAGGAGTTTTAGAGATTTCTTATGTTTTGTTTTATCTTTTCTTCTGAGATATTTTCTTTTATTGTTATGAATTAAACCCTCCAGATACCTGAAGGGAATGAAACCTAATTCGGATCTTGTTATTGTTTTCTAAACTATGTGATAAATACTTAATTTGTTCTTAATTATGTGAGCTTAATTCTTGTGTTAATATTTTCGGGATATTGATTCAAGTTGAATGTACTTAGATAGTGGAGCAAAAGTCCCTGCTTAAGAGTAGATCTAGCATAATTAAGCGGAGTTGACTGAGCACCTAGAGATAGGGTGACGAGATTTTGCTGGATTAGGGTGAACCCTAATATGGGAGTCCATAGATCGAGTTAATGTGATTTTAAGGGTTTTAATTAGAAAGAGATTTTAATTAATCAACCCAAGGTTAGACGATATTCGCCTCGAGAGAGGGTTTAATATAAATTAGGGAATCTTACGGATCAAGTCAAGTGAATAAATCGTCTGATTCAGTGTTAGATAACAAGTGAAGTCTAGGTGGATTCTTCCTAAGGGTATCATCTTAATCAACTGAGTTTTCCCAACATTATTTCCTCAATTTATTTTTTTTTGTCTTTGCGTCTTTAGCTTAGTAGTTAGTTAGTTTTCGATTAAACAACCAATCACTTAATATTTAGGCTAAATAATAGAAAGAAGGTTAGTATTAGTACTTTTAGTTCCTTTGGGTTCGACAATCCAGTCTTGCCTAAACTATACTATTGTTCGATAGGTGCACTTGCCTTAAATCGTTGTCAGAGTTAGTTTCTAGGTTCGATCATTCTCTTTATAAATTTTAAAACTCAACAAAACAACGATCAAGTTTTTGGCGTCGTTGCCGGGGAATAAAATATTAAGAAAGCCCTATTTTTATTACTTTAGCCATTATTTTTATTTTTATTTTTATTTTTAGTTTTTTACTTTGCTAAATTTTCTTTCTTTCTTTTTCTAGCAGGTACCTCTAGTTTATGACTAGAAGGAACCTGAAAGGACCTAGTATACGACAGTGATATTGAAGCTACAGCTCATAGGAATCGCAGAGAAATTAGGCGAGCCCTAAATTACACAGAAGAAGAACGAGAAGGCAGATCCAATTCTATTGAAGGGATGGATGAGAATAACCCACCACCACAAGATGTGGCAGAAAACAATGCTCCGCGTACTATGTATGATTATGCTAAACCTCATTTAACAGGAGCAGAATCGAGTATTGTTAGGCTTGCTATAGCTGCTAATAATTTCAAATTAAAGCCTAACACTATACAAATGATTCAACAATTTGTTCAATTTGATGGTTTGCAGGACGAAGTCCCAAATACTCACATAGCTAATTTTTTAGAGTTCTGTGATACCTTCAAAATAAATGACGTTTCTGATGATGCCAAACATCTTCGATTATTTCTTTTTCATTAAAGAATAAAGTCAAACAGTGGTTAAACTCGTTACCACGAGGGTCAATCACTACATGGGATCAAATGATCGAAAATTTTTTATTAAAATATTGCCCACCGGCCAAAACGGCCAAATTACAAAATGATATCTCTTCTTTTGTGCAGATGGATTTAGAGACATTATATGACGCATGAGAGAGATACAAGGATCTCTTAAGAAGGTGTTCGCACCATGGTTTACCCTTGTGCCTCCAAATCCAAACTTTCTATAACGGTGTAAACCCCTCAACGAGGCAACTAATTGATTCAGCCACCGGTGGAACCCTGTCCTGAAGCAGCCTAAGAGTTTATTAAAGAAATGTTACTGAATAACTATCAGTGGTCGATTACAAGGACAAAACCAACAAAATCAGCTGGAGTTTTCAACCTTGACGCAGTAACCATGCTATCAACACAAGTAGAGATGATGAATAAAAAGCTTGATAGTTTGTGTTCTTCGCAAGTACATCCAGTAATGCAGTACGACGCAAGTGGAACTGTGGCGAATCCTGAGTACCCACCCTACCAACCGTGCACAAAAAGTGAACATATGAACTATATAGGTAATAATTTCAAATCTAATAATAACCCTTATAGTAATACTTATAATCCAAGTTGGAGGAACCACCTAAATTTTTCATGGGGAGGTCAAGGAAATCAAGGAAATCAAATATAACAACCTCCTCAAAATTTCTAAAATCAACCATATCCACAAGAAAAGAAGCTGAACCTTGAAGAGATGTTGACAAAATTCATGGCAGCCATAAAGAACCGTCTCCAAGACACTGAGGCAACACTTAAAAGCTAACAAACATCGATGGAAGGGATAAAGAACCAAGTTGGGGAACTTACTAAGTCAGTCGGGAAAGTTACAAAGTTAGTTGGACAACTTGCGAAGTTAATGTTTGAACGACCCCAAGGTCTTCTACCAAGCAACACCGAGATTAACCCAAAGAAGCAAATCCAAGCCATAACAGCTCAGGAAAATGTCGGGTTGGATAAACCTAATTTAATACAACAAAAGCGAGGTTGAAGAAGGTAAAGTTGAGGTAACATAAGAAAAGCCAAAATCGGTAATCAAAGAGTACCAACCTCGCATACCTTATCCCAAAGCGTTGAAGAGAGACGATACAGAGGAACAGTTCGGTAAGTTTCTTAAACTCTTAAAGAAATTACATATTAACTTACCTTTCTTGAAGCTCTTTCACAGATGCCAAATTCAAGTAAATTTTTAAAACAACTCTTGACGAACAAGCGTAAGTTAAACGAGGAGTCGCATACGTGGAGTTAAACGCAATATGCTCAGCAATTCTACAAAATAAACTACCACGGAAACTAAAAGATCTAGGGATTTTTATAATTCCATGTTTAATTGGTAGACTAACTGTTGATAATGCCTTAGCTGATTTATGGACAAGTATAAATGTCATGCCCTATAAAATGTTTAAACAACTAGGTCTAGGGAAACCCAAACAAATTAGGATGAGTATACAATTAGTTGATAAAACTATTAGAATTCCTAAGGGTATTATCGAAGATGTTCTCGTACAAATTGATAAATTCGTTTTCTTAGTAGATTTTGTTGTCTTAGACATGGATGAGGATAATTCGATTTCTTTAATTTTAGGAAGACCTTTCTTAGCAACTGTCAGGACTAAAATTGATGTTGGCACAAGAGAACTCATTCTTCGTGTAGGTGACAAATCAATAAGTCTACAAGCTCTTGACTCGACCAAGACATCAATTGATGAAGGTGAGAAAGTAAATTCCGTCGATGACCAATTTGTTCACCTTTCACCACAGGATCCACCACAAAGCCGCAGATCTAGGCCGGATCATAGACCTTGTGCAAATAAAAAGGAACTATATAAGGAACAAAGCCTTAAGATCAACAAATTAGAAAAGTTGACGACACACTTTAAAGAAGAACTAGAACCACACGAAGTAAAACCGAAGGAGCCCTTAGAAGAGCTCGTAGGAACACCAAATCACTTCAAAATAGGAGATAAGGTATGGATGAACAAAGTAAATCCTCGAATCATCCCATCAGGCCCAAATACAACCGAAGGAATTTCTCTTGAGGTACATAATATCATCCCATACGAACAGTCGAGGTAAGCAATCCAACATTTGGCACTTTTAAGGTAAACGCTTCTCGACTTAAACTTTATCATGAAAATAAAACCGACAGCATGAGAGAAGATGTTCAAACCTTCAAACCACCATGATTATACAAAAGAAGGGAAAGTCCAGCTTAAGACTTTAAACGAGCGCTTCTCGGGAGGCAACCCGAGTACTAATCTTAAGTACTTTACATTTTTTATGTTCTTTTATTTTATTTTATTTTCTTCTTTCTGAATGCCTAGTTGTAAACTAACCAAAAACGCAGATTTCCAAGTCACACGGCCGTGGCTGTGGCCGTGTAAAAGTATAGAATCTCTGCACTGACAATGGCAGAAGAGGTACAAGTCAGAGGAAATCAAATCTTTGAGTCCGTGGGCGACACTGATTTATCACCAACGGGCATGGCAATCTGTAAAATGGGCATGGGTGAACCGACACGCCTAGACATACAGCAGTGCGAGGTGGCCATGGGAATCAACACGCCCACGGTCCACGGGCGTGGGGAGCGTTAAATCTCAAAACTCTATTTATACCTACCCTCTCTTTCCCCTTCGTCTCACCAACTCCCCATCTTTTCTTTCCTTCCTTCCCTTTCTCAGATTTCTCCCATCCCTATTAATTTCTATACTCTTGAGCTACACCAAAATCATGTCAAAGAAGCGAAAAAAGCCAAGCGCAGTCTTCTCAAAGGAGACCGATCTACATAAGTTCATGTCGGTCGCTTCATCCACTCTACAAGCCAAGGGTCTTTGAGACCATTTAACTTTTATTCTACTTTTCTCTTTTGCTTCAATTTTCTTCTCTTTGACTCTCTTATACTTAATTTAGTTTATTTTCTTTTAGTTTCTTGGTTTTAGGTTCTTAAGGCTGCTAGGGAATCACACTAGAATCACGACCACCAACTCAACACAGCCTTAGGAATCACACCCACCTCGAGAACCATCCAACAATAAGGATTTCTAAGTCCATTTACTTATTCTTATAAGTTTATTTTCCTTTTTATTTTCCTTCACTTTAGCTTGCTTTTCTTTAAATATTTATTTCGTATATTGATAAACCGTAAAAGTAATATATTTTAACCCCATATTTAGTATGCTTTTGGATGAATTAGCCATTAATTTATGTAAAAATGTGCTTTTAATCCTTTCTTTTCATGTTTATACTCAAGAAAGTACCCGAGGATAAAAAGAACACAAAATGGGCTTAAAACGGAGTAATTGGGCCTTAGCAAGTAATCAACACGGCCTGGCCCAAATTCCACACGACCGTACCTCGCCAAATACCTAGAGCACGCCTCAACTCCATCACACACGGTTGTGCATCATCCACTTACCACACACGGACGTGCCTGGTAATCTACATGGCCGTGCCCAAATCGACAGACCTGAAGCACGGCCTGAACCTCGACTTGCCACGGTCGTGCCTAAAATAATAGAATCGAGACACGACCCAACCTTGATTTACACCAGCGTGTGCCATGATCGTGCCCCTGCCACAAGAATGAGAAATTTCACTCGGAATTGGATGCTTGAAGCCAAAGAAACATACTTTTAAGTCTACTCAAACACCCTAATAGTAATTCTACTTGAAGGAGATACTTAGGAGCCAAGTATAGCATCCTAAAGCTTATAAAAACAACCCAAGGCAGACATTAAAGGGGAGTTTTTTGGCAGAGGCTTTTTGCCAAAGCATTCATCTTTTAGGAGTCACTTGAAGATAGTCAGTTGTTCCATCTCAAGAAGTCGAAACTCCATTTAAGACGAAGGATCTCCTCTTTAATACCTTCAGGGGGTTTTAGGGAGTTCTTATGTTTTGTTTATTCTTTACTCTTGAGATGTTTTCGTATTTAGTTATGAACTAAACCCCTCATATACCTGAAGGAGATGAAACCTATGATAGATTTTGTTATTTGATTTCTAAATTATATGATAAGTACTTGGTTTGTTCTTAATT
This sequence comes from Gossypium rotundifolium, assembly GCA_025506655.1. Taxonomy (NCBI): domain Eukaryota; kingdom Viridiplantae; phylum Streptophyta; class Magnoliopsida; order Malvales; family Malvaceae; genus Gossypium; species Gossypium rotundifolium. The sequence goes on along the minus strand of CP106734.1, from coordinate 173,829,148 downwards.
ATATTGCTTAATTTAATCTAATGTGCTTAGGTGGAGGAGGAATAGACCCTGCCTGAGAGTAGATCTAGCATAATTAAGTGGAGTTGATCGGGCGCCTAGAGATAGGGTTACAAGATTTTGCCAGATTAGGGTGAAACCTAATAGGGGAATCCATTGATTGATTTACTGCTTCCTTAGGGGGTTATTATAAGAGAACAAGAGTTCCACTAATTAACCTAAGGTTAGACGTTATTCACCTCGAGAGAGGGTTTAATATAGGTTAAGGAGTCTTACGGATCAAGCTAAGTAAAGAAATCATATGGTTTGGAGAATAAATAATAAGGGAACTTATAGGTGGATTCTTCCTGAGGATATCGTCTTTATCAACTGAGTTTTCTTAAAGTCTTTCTCCAATTCATTCTTTTGTCTTTGCATTTAGTTTAAGTATTTCGTTAGTTTAATAATCCAATTACTCCATATTTTAGGCTAAATAATAGAAAGAAATTGAGTAGTAGTACTTTTAGGTTCCCTTGGGTTCGATAAGATATTCTTGCCTTAACTATACTACTGTTCGATAGGTGCACTTGCCTCTATCGTTGTCATAGTTAGTCTACAGGTTCGATCATTCTTTATAAATTTTAAAACTAGACTATTTTGCAGCCGGGGATATCTAAAATATTAAGAAAGCTCTATTTCTATTACTTTAGCCATTATTTTTATTTTTAAATTTCTCTTTTATACATATATTTTTTTCGTTTTTCTAAATTTCTTTCTTTCTTTTCATATCAGGTACCTTTAGTTTATGACTAGAAGAAATCCAAAAGGACCATTAGAATACGAAAGTGACATTGAAGCTACCGTCCGCAGAAATCGCAGAGAAACTAGACGAGCTCTAGACTATCAAAGAGAAGAACAGCAAAGATCCAATCCTACTGAAGGGATGGCCGAAAATAATCCACCTGATGCGCAAGAATAGAATGCTCCACGTACTATGTATGATTATGCTAAACCTAATTTGACAGGAGTAGAATCTAGTATTGTTAAGCCCGCTATAGCTGCAAATAATTTTGAATTAAAGCCTAACACAATACAAATGATTCAACAATTTGTTCAATTTGATGGTTTGCAGGATGAGGATCCAAACACTCATATATCTAATTTTTTAGAATTCTGTGATACTTTCAAAATAAATGGCATTTCTGACGATGCCATACGTCTTGATTATTTCCTTTTCATTAAGGAACAAAGCAAAGCAGTGGTTGAACTCATTACCACGAGGGCCAATCACCACATGGGATCAAATGATGAAAAATTTCTTTTAAAATATTTTCCACCACCAAAACGGCTAAATTTAGGAATGATATATCTTCTTTTGTGTAGAATGACTCAGAAACATTATATGATGCATGGGAAGGAAATAAGGATCTCCTAAGGAGATGCCCACACCACGGATTACCTTTGTGGCTTCAAGTATAAACTTTCTACAATGGTGTGAATTCTCCAACTAGGCAAATGATTGATTCATCAGCCGGTGGAACTTTGAACAACAAAACTCTGAAGTGGCTTACGATTTTATTGAAGAGATGTCATTGAACACCTATCAATGGCAAATTACAAGGTTAAACCGACAAAATCAATTGAAATTTTTAACATAGACGCAAGTGACAATGTTGTCAACACAAATGGAGTTAATGAATAAAAAGCTTGATAATTTATGTTCTTCACAGGTACATCCAGTCATGCAATGCGAAGTAAGTGGGAATATGGCGAATTCTGAGTACCCACCTTACCAACCAAAAGTAGAAAATGAGCAGACAAACTATATAGGTAACAATTTTAGATCTAATAGTAATCCTTATAGTAACACTTACAATCCAGGTTGGAGAAACCACCCAAATTTTTCGTGGGGAGGACAAGGAAATCAAAGGCAGCAACCTCTTTCAAATTACCAAAATCAACCTTATCCACCGAAAAAGAAGTCGAGTCTTGAAGAGATGCTGAAAAAGTTCATGGCAGCTATAGATTCTCATCTCCAAATGACGGAAGCAACACTTGATGAACAGTAAATCTTACTCAAGAAAATCAAGACTCAGGTGGGGGAGCTCATTACATCAGTAGGAATACTTACTGAACTAGTATGTGAATTAAGGACGGAAGTTTCTTCCAAAGACACAGAGCAAGTAAGGGCAGTCACACCAAGGAGTTGCAAAGAACTAGTTGGACCACAAAGAAAGACACCACATGATGTCATCAAGGAAAAAAATGTAGAAGTTAAGAACGACAATACATTGCATAGTGAGAATAGAACACAAATTCCATATCTAGAAAAATTGAAGAAAGAAAAATTGGATGCTCAATACGGTAAGTTCCTTGAACTCTTTAAACAGATACATATTAACTTACCTTTCGTTGAAGCTATTTCCCAGATGCCCAAATATGTAAAATTCTTAAAGGAACTTCTCACAAACAAAAGGAAGCTTGAGGAAGTATCAAAGGTGGAGCTTAATGAAGAATGTTCAGCCCTTCTCCAAAATAGACTATCACGGAAGTTAAAAGATCCAGGGAGTTTCACTATTCCCTGCTTAATTAGTAGTTTAAATATCATGAAAGTCTTAGCAGATCTAGGCGCTAGTATCAACTTAATGCCTTATTGATTGTTTAAACGGCTAGATCTTGGGGAACCAAAACCCACTGGGATAGGCATTCAATTAGCGGATAGATCTATTAAATATCCTAGAGGGGTTATTGAAGACGTCTTGGTAAAAAATTTTTCCCGTTGATTTTGTTGTGTTGGAAATGGATGAGGACATTAATGTTCCTTTAATCTTAGGGCGTCCTTTTTTAGCCACTGCTAGAGCTATTATTGATGTAGGGGATGGCAAACTAGCATTAAAGATAGGTGATGAAGAAATTATTTTCCAAATTTATGATGCCATGCGATATTCTAAAGAGTAAGATGATTCCTGTTATTTCGTTGACACTACTGATCATATTATTAAAAATTCATTACAGGAAATCTGCAGGATGACACGATGGAATTGTGTCTGCCTCAAGGACAGGAGGAAGAGGATGAAGGTAATGAGATTAGTTTGAATACATCATCATTCAGACAAATGAAAGAAGAGAACATTGAAAAAGATGACGTATTAAAACAAAAACCTTCCATCGAAGAGCCGCCCAAATTAGAATTAAAACAGTTACCAAAACAATTAGAATATGCATTCCTCGGGGACAATTCTACATTACCAGTAATCATCTCTTCAGAACTAGACCCCAAGAAAAATGAGGAGCTGATAAAGGTACTAAGAGAACACAAGAAAGCCATAGCTTGGAAAATTTCGACATCAAGGGAATAAGCCCGCGTTCGCACTCACAAAATTTTAATGGAATAAGAATATAAACCACATGTGCAACCTCGAGACCATTAAACCCCAACATGAAAGAAGTGGTCAAAGCTGAGTTAATTAAACTTCTAGATGCAGGAATAACTTATACTATTTCTAACAGTACTTGGTTAAGTCCTGTGCAGGTAGTTCCAAAGAAAGGAGGAATGACGGTAGTGCCCAACAAAAAGAATGAGTTAATTCCCACAAGAAAACGATTAAAAGTTAGAGAGTCAGATAGACTATAGAAAGTGAATGACGCCACCAGAAAAGATCACTTTCCTCTACCCTTTATTGATCAAATGCTAGAAAGACTATCCAGGCATATGTACTATTACTTCTTGGACGGACTCTCCCGTTATTTCCAAATTCCCATAGCTCCTGAAGACCAAGAAAAGACAACATTTACATGCCCATACGGTACGTTTGCTTATCGAAGAATGCCCTTTGGATTATATAATGCTCCCGCCACTTTTCAGAGTTGTATGTTCGCAATATTTGATGAACTCGTAGAGGACATCATAGAGGTATTTATGGATAATTTCTCGGTATTCGATAATTCTTTCCAACTTTGCCTTAAAAATTTAAAACAAGTTCTAATTAGATATGAAGAAACAAACTTTGTTCTAAATTGGGAAAAATGCCACTTTATGGTTAGAGAAGGGATTGTTTTAGGACATAAGATTTCTAGAAAAGGATTGAGGTAGATAAAGTGAAAGTTGAAACCATAGAAAATTACCTCCTCCTAGTTCGGTGAAGGCTATTAGAAGCTTCTTAGGACATGCGGTTTTTATAGAAGATTCATTAAAGACTTTTCTAAAATAGCTAAGCCTTTGACAAAATTACTAGAAAAGATGTCCCTTTTATTTCACTCAGAATGTTTAGATGCATTTAATGTCCTTAAAGATAAATTAATAAATGCACCAATTATAATCGCTTTTGATTGAATTTACCTTTGAACTAATGTGTGATGCAAGTGACTTTGCGAAGAGGCGCAATTTTGGGACAACGAAGAGACAAGCATTTTCAGCCAATTCACTACGCTAGCAGAACATTAACACCCACGCAAGAGAATTACACCACGACCGAGAAAGAACTGCTAGCCGTAGTTTTTGCTTTTGACAAATTTAGACAATATCTAATATTATCAAAAGTTGTCGTTTACATTGACCATTCAGCTCTTCGTTATCTTTTAACCAAACCTGATGCAAAACCTAGACTCATACGATGGATTTTACTATTACAGGAATTTGATCTGGAGATACAGGATAAGAAGAGAGCTGAGAATCTGGCGGCAGATCACCTCTCAAGACTCGAAAATCCACACACCAAAAAGCTTGATGAACAAGAAATAAACGATTCGTTTCTTAAAGAACAACTCTTTTCTTTAACGCATTCTGAAGTACCATGGTTTGCAAATATTGTGAATTACTTAGCAGCTAACGTCTTGCCAAGAAAATTAACACATCACCAAAAGAAGTGATTCTTCGCTGATGTGAAAAATTATTTTTGGGAAGATCCCATTCTTTTCCGCATATGTGCAGATCAGGTAATTCGAAGATGTATTACAAAGAGAGAAGCAAGCAAAATCCTGAAAAATAGTCATTCAGGACCATCAGGGGGATATTACAGTGGTATTAAGACAGCACACAAAATACTCGAATCAGGTTATTATTGGCCCACTCTATTTAAAGATGCCAACAGGTACGTTACTACGTGTAATAAATGCCAAAGAACAGGTAATATTTCTAAACGTGATGAAATGCCTCAAACATATATGTTGTCATGTGAAATATTTGATATATGGGGTATTGATTTTATGGGACCTTTCCGTAGTTCATTTGGAAATAAATACATCCTAGTAGCAGTTGATTACATGTCAAAATGGGTAAAAGCAGAAGCCTTACCTACCAATGATGCCAGGGTAGTAGTTGAATTTCTCAAAAAACTATTATCCCGATTTGGGACACCTAGAGTCGTCATTAGTGATAGGGGTACCCATTTCTGTAATACGCAATTTGAAAAAGTTCTAAAGAAATATGGAGTATGTTATAGAACAACCACCCCATATCATCCTCAAACTAGCGGACAAGTTGAGGTAACAAACCGAGAGCTTAAGCGCATCCTAGAAAAAATGGTTGAATCAAATAGAAAAGATTGGGCAGTTAAGGTAGATGATGCTTTATGGGCCTATAGAACAGCATTCAAAACACCTCTAGGAACATCCCCATACAAACTTTTATACGGAAAAGTCGTCATCTACCATTTGAGCTAGAACACAAAGCTTTTGGGCAACAAAATTTTAAATCTCGACCTCACAATTACAGGAAAGAGAAGAATGATGCAGATGAACGAGCTGGATGAATGGAGAGCAGAAGCCTATGAAAACTCAAAACTGTACAAGGAAGCAACAAAGCGACGCCACGATACTCGTCTCAAGCGATCAAAACCATTTGAAGTAGGAGACCTGGTCCTACTATATAATTCAAGGCTTAAACTATTCCCAGGAAAACTAAAGTCAAGATGGTCAGGCCCCTTCATGATTAAAACAATCTTTCCATATGGCACTATTGAGGTAACTCATCCTACAAAAGGCACATTCAAGGTAAATGGTCACCGACTTAAAATTTATAATGGTGCAGATCCTAGAAATGTCAGAGAGGAGCTTCTGCTTCACGAAACCTCCTTTAATATCAAAAACAAGGAAAGTCTAGCTTAAGACTATAAACAAGCGCTTCTCGGGAGGCAACCCGAGTGCTAACACACTAACATTGACTTGGTCTTTCTAAAATCTTTCTAAAATGATCTAACAAAAATGCAGGCATTTTAACACCACCTGGAACACGGGCGTGCTAACGATCGTGTATAAAGCAGGGGACACACCACGGGCGTAGCAGGATTTATGCACAAACAGGGAAAAATTCATTTCAAACAAACGCGAGCTACGATATAAGACACGACCGTTCTATTCAAACGTGCGAGGTTACTGATTTATTCAGCACGGGCTTCGCACGGCCATGTCCCCCGATTGTGTAACGTTTCTGACTTATCGAGCACGGCTAGAACACGGTCGTGCCCACGACCGTGCAAACATACTGACCTCTTAAGCACGGGCTACACACGCCCATTCGACCTAACCGTGTGAATCACAACACGGGAGTGGCAAACATCGACACGGCCGTGGCAAACCCATCTGAACGCGCCTAAAACCTAAAAATCGTGAAAACACGGGCTAGTTTAAAACGACACGGGCGTGTTGAGAGATCGTGCCTCAAACCCTATTTATAAGAATAACCGTCCTTTTCCCCAAACCCAAACCCTAAAATCAGATTTCACCCTCCCCACTTCTTCAAATCCGGCCACCAAATCACCCACATCCCTCCAACTCACCTCCTTCCGGTCATTCTTCTCAGAATACTAATCAAACCCAACCACACGCCCGCAAGCACACCCCCTTACCAGGCCTTGCCTACACTGAAGAATCCAGTACCACCACCGTGCGCCCCACCCGTGCTTGCCAACCACCACCGTGCCTGGTTCTTTTTCTTTCATATGTTTCACATATTTTGTCTTAAGCTTTGTTTGATTTTAGACTTAACTCATATTATTTAAAGTTTATCTTCATTCTTGTCTAAGTCTTTATTAAAAACATTTTTCTTTATTTTTCTTTCTTTTCTTGGTTCTTTTATTTGGTTGTTTTAATCTATTTTTATTGTTAATTTCCACTATTTAACAAATTATCAGATTTGCTATGAACAAATATTAGATTTTTTGGCCTCACCTCATGGAAGAATTGATGTTCTAATGCAAATAATAGTTAAAATCATAATTTTTATGCAACATTTTTTATTATTTTATTAACCATGATTGTAGTTAGGAATTAGTATAATAAATAAATGAAATTTTAGTTATTAATGTCATTTAGAGGTTTCTTGATTTTAGTACTTGTTGTTAAAGAAATATTTAAATTTGCTATTGATTTTTGCTTATTGTTTAGGAAAATTCTTGCTTATATAAAGGAAGTATTTTTAGATATTATGTCGTCTTCACGCTAAAAGAGTCGTTCAGAGCAAGAAAAGGAAGGGGCCCGGATCATCATCCAGAAATGCTTCCACCGAACCCCGACATCCATTCTTCAGATTCCCTCAACCAACTCAGGAAGAATGATACAAAATATTTCGGGATAGACCCCTCGGAACCGGTAGATGCATCGATTGGAATGCCTTACAACAAGTCAGACTCGCTGGAGATGTTCGAGCTCTCATCTCAACGGAACCATAGGAGTAATTTTTTGCGATTATGGAACCCACATACTTGGAACTCACTCTCGAGTTCTGTACCACATTCACCCTACAGGCGGTAATGACACAATTTGACGATGCCGACACAATTCAATTCCGCCTAGGGGGCACAGTACGTCGATTAAGCGTACCTCAATTCGGATCGACACTCAGACTTTATACGCCAGAATTTATAGAAGAAAATCCATTTTTCGAGTTAAACAGAGAACTCCACAGCACCCCTATCGCATGTTGGCGCAACTTACAACCCACTAAACGCGAATACAACCCGAGTCGCTCCAAAGCAATCGCCTTCCTCCACTTCTCTCGGTATCTTCATGCTATTCTTGCTCATATCTGCTATAAAGTTGCAAAGAAAGCACCGTGTAAATCAACAAACAAGATGTTTATTTCTTATTATGCATGTCTTAAGGACATGTTTTCGACGTGGCATACTTCATTGCATGCGCAATGCAGCACCAAACTGGTCAGCAAAGGAAAGGAATCCTATCAATGGGGCCTACATAACGAGACTAGCCCGACATTTTGATCTCCTCAACACCGACAATCAGATTGGCTCTCTCACACTGATAGGGAATATGGCACCTCAAGGCATCCTGACGATGCTCCACATGAAGATGATCAAGCACCGTCGAGGCACCGACCCCCTCAATACATTCTTGCCACAGCCGAGAAGGTGCCTGAGGACATCACTGATGATGTCCCACCAGCCCCAAGCCAGCAGCCATCCTATCCAGCAGCCTCAATGGCAGATATCTCGGCACGCCTCACATAGTTCGAGCAGTATTGCACCCAGCAGTTTACTAACACTGCTCGACGTTTTGATGGGATCGAGGCTACCCTTCAGAAAATCTGCCATCACTTCCACATATCACCACCAACACCGCCACAGGATCCAGTCGACGATGAGGACCTCTAAATCCTCTCCTTCATAAATCTATCATTTACTTCCTTTATTTTAAAACTTTTCATTTGATGTTGCGTTTAAATTTGAACTTCTACTAGTATTAAAATTTTTCCTTTTCTCTTATTTACTATTGGCTATCTAATTTCTTAAGAATCCCTAACCAATTATACACTACAAGCTTGTTAACAAAGTGACTTTGCAGAATTACACACTTTACACACATAAACTCCGGGATCATCCAGATTTCAGGGAGTATTACTTTCCCCACTTCTCTTTTTGATTTGGCACATAAATTTCATTATCTATCTTTGTACATTGAGGGCAATGTACACCTTAAGTGTGGGGGTAATAGTGCCTAACTTTTTGTATAATTCTCAAAACTCTGAAATTAGTCTTGATCTTAAGTATTTTTCTCATATTATTAATTAGGATGAAATTTCTAATGATTTATGATTTTTATTGATATGTTTTAGAGTAAGTCATAGTTGATTGTGCATTGATGATTAAATTTGAAGGATACTAGAGAATCGAGCATGATAAGTCTACTTTCTAAATTTAAAAAAATTGATAGGTCGTTGAACTGAATTTGAGTATCACCTTGAAATTTAAAATTTATAAGGATTGATTTCAAAACATCCATAATTTTTGTGAGATTTTGAGCCTTGTAGAGCATGTATATTCTTTTTTGTGCTCATTTTAATGATTATGAGTGTGTCAACTTTGAACTGTTATTCTAGAACTTGCATCGTTTATACATGTCGAGACCACATTAATGATTTGATACACTGAGATGATAAAGGCACCTAGGTTTTAACCCGATTCACTCCGCTAAAAAGCCTACCCATACAAATTAACCCCTAGTAAACCCCGTTGAATCCTAACAATTTTTTTTATTGACTCACCCACTAATATTAACCCAAAATTCCTTTGTATTTGTTATCAACGTTCCTTTAACTACTCTTTATCGAGAATTGATTTGATCAATTGCTGAATTAGGTTATTTCAATTATCAAAGTTCCTTCTATTATGTTTGTTTTAGTTTGTTCTAAAAAAAAATCCAAGTATATTCAATATTAGTAGTAAATAAAAGAGCTTAGAGCATTTAAAACTCCAATTGTTGAAGAAAAAGCTCGTATTAAAGTATTATAAAATTTTAAGTGATGAAAATACTCTTATTATAGAGTAATTATCAATAGTAGGTATTATTAGTTTTCATTCGATGTAAATATTCATATTTAGTTAATTGTTTTTAGATTAGGTAATTAGTCAATTCAATCTCGATTATAATCTCTAATTCATCCTTTATCCAAACCTTTTAACCCTAGCCCTGTTACAACCTTGATTAAAAACCTTTTGATCTGTGTATCATCTCATATACAGTGGTGGATATTTAATTTTCAGGTAAGCCTATGGGATTAACTTTTCAGGTTCGACTTAGAGTGCTTATTCTTGAGCCTTAAACACTTTTGAGTGATTTGAGTGAATCTTTAGTGAGGATGTCAGTCCTTGTCGATTTTGAATTAAAGGTAATCACTTAGATAAGGGGAGACACCTATGTTTTCATGCTATAAAGGTATGACTTATCATAATTGAATCTTTAGGGTTCTTGGAGTTGCATTATCCATGTATAAATTATCTGTGAATAATGATGAGACATTGTCAATAGGAATTGTGAATTATGGAAAGTTAGTTTTAATTGTAAATTGAGAATTATGCTTGAGGACAAGCAAAAGCTTAAGTGTGGGGGTATTTGATAAACCGTAAAAGTAACATATTTTAACCCCATATTTAGTATGCTTTTGGATGAATTAGCCCTTGATTTCTATAAAAATGGTGCTTTTAATCCTTTCTTTTCATGTTTATACTTAAGAAAGTACCCGAAGATAAAAAGAACACAAAACGAGCTTAAAACGAAGTAATTAGGCCTTAGTAAGCAATCAACACGGCCTGGCCCAAATTCCACACGACCGTGCCTCTCCAAATACCTAGAGCACGGCCTCAACTCTATCACACACGGCCGTGCATCATCCACTTACCACACACGGACGTGCCTGGTGATTTACATGGCCGTGCCCAAATCGACAGACCTGAAGCACGGCCTGAACCCCAACTTGCCATGGCCGTGCCCAAAATGATAGAATCGAGATATTACATGTAATCAGGTATTGATGCCACTGTCCTAGATAGGGTCTTGCACGAATCAATACGATGCCAATGTCCCAGACTTGGTCTTACACGTAAATCTCATATCGATGCCAACATCCCAGACGTGGTCTTACATGAAATCTCAAATCAATGTCAACGTCCCATACGTCATCTTACATGATATCACATATCGGACACCTATGTCATGACATATGTAATCCTATATATTCCTAGGTTCGTACAGGACTTCTCGGACATTACATATTCATCAATACAAATTCTCAGATTTCACATACATCTCATCTAGAGCATATTCATAGCAATTCAAATTTCATATATGCACAAATAAGTCAATTCAAATATATTTATTTGTATATCGACTTACCTCGGATTTGGATATTCGATCGGATTCGGTTATTCGACTACTTTTGATTTCGCGATTTAAGTTCGTTTTCCTCGGTTCTTGATCTATACATATTAAAATTTAACTCATTTATTCACCAAAACATTCAATTCAATCCAAGAACACATATTTAGGGAAATTTGCAAATTAGCCCTTACATTTTTACATTTGGACAACTTAGTCTCTATTTTACAAAATCACAAAATATACATAATTTTAAATTACCTATGTCTAGCCGAATTCTCACATGCTTCATACTAATCCATATTTTTCATTTATTTCACAATTTATTCCCTCAAAATATTATTCTTTCAATTTACTCCAAATTACTCAAAATCAACAAAACTCCAAAGACAAACTATGATAATCAAACACATATCTTACATATTTCACTATCAAACATCACAAAACTCATGTGTTCATCAATGACAGATTTCAAAAACATCATCAACTCTCAAATCTTAAGCATGGGTTTCAAAGTATACGAACAACGATTACAAAAATGTAGAAATTATAAAAAACCGAAACCAAATCATACCTTAATTCTTGCTTGAAGCTAGCCGAAACCTAACTTTGTTTTCTTTATTTTCTTTTTCTATGATATTTGGCCAAAGATGATAGAAAATGGCCACTTATTTCATGCTTTGTTTTATTATAATTACATTAATTATCAAATTCCAAATTTGACCTTTTAATTATCATTTAAAACATATATATACATTAAGATTATTTTTCCATTTACCACCCACTAAACTTAATAATGGCCAAATTGCAACATGAATCCTCATATATAAGAAGACATCAATTAAGCCACTCAATTAAATAGAAGGCTACTTTACCTTTTATGCAATTTAGTCCTTTGCTCAAATTGAGCACACAAACAGACAAATTTTCGTACGAGACTTTCACACATGCTTAATCACATATCATAGGCACGGAAAATAATATTAAAATAGTTTTCTAACTAGGATTTCTGGTCCAGAAACCATTGTTCCGACTAGGGTCAAAACCGGACTGTTGCAATTATTGTGGGCTTGGAAAATAATAATTCATTGAGACTAATGTGTGGTTGATTGATGACAAAGTGTTTTCATTGACATAAGGATGTCAAAATCAATACATGAGTATGTGCTAGAGAACAATATATTGGACTGACCCGCTATGAGTATGTTTCTTAGATTATTATGTAATACTCACAACATTACTCATTGTAATAACTATGTATATGATTCTCAAACTTGAGATCATCATTATCCTAACATCATGAGTCGTATATTTTGATACAATCAAACATCTTCGTAACAGGTTGTACTGAAAAGATTGATGTTAGATATGTCACAATCTATTTAATGGGATATAACTGATCAATATAGGATTTGGCTCTCCTACATAATGGAAGCAATATTTGATTGATCAATATAGGCCACTTAATTGAGTGAGACTAGAAATGCATGGCCATACTCGAATAAGTTGATATGAGATATCATACTTATTTGTTTATTGTAGTCTAATCGAGATATTTAAAAACATGAGATTGGATTATGCAAGTGTGACTATTCCATTACTTGTGTCCAATCTAGATATAAAGGACAAAATGATGTAATATATGAAAGGTTTATCACAGAAAGGTTATGACAAATTACGACGTTTTATAACTTAGGTAGCAATGATGCATTGCTAGATGTCACTCGTTGCTTGTATTATTAGAAACGTTCTAGAATTACTTCCCATGTTACAAGAACCTACAAGGTCACACCCTATGGTTAAAAACGTACAAAATCCAAACACAGTTGGTATTGTGTTTAGCTATCACATGAATTAAATAAATTATTGAATTAAATTAATTTGACAGTTAAATATTAAACTAATTAAATGTACAAGTTTGTTGTATACAAATAGAGAACATACTTAAAATTAATATATGAATTTGATTCATATAAAATTTCAACAAGATATAGTTTATCGAAATTATTATAATTAAGATTTTGGTCTAACATTGAAACATGGAAGTTATAATTCTTTTTGGAAAAAATATAACTTTTTTTAATGTTTTCCAAATGTTATCTATAGGATGATTCTATTTTAATATATGGATACCAATAATACCAAATACCCTGCATTCGTTGTCTCTTTTCCCCATCAATCTGTTCAATTGGTCTATCCTCTGAATTAGATCCCATTTCCATCTATCCATTATCTCCCTACCTAGTCATGACTCCATCCCTACTCCAACTATTTAGATAAGGGTTAACAATTTGGATATCACCAAAACTATTTCCCTCACCACGCTTATCCATATCCATGTCAATCGAGTTGCCACCTGCTTGGTTAATGCCCGAACAATTCTCTTGGAGCCACTTTCTACTCATCCTCGCCTCCATTCTTAATGGTGCCCTAAAGGAAGCATCCCAACCAAACTCTACTTCATGTACTCCGATTGTCATCCTCAACGGACAGAAACCCTCTCCATGGCCTAACTTCCCACACAAAGAACAAAATAATGTTAACCTTTCATACTGGAAGTAGGCATACCCTCCGATTTTGATCCAATGTCAGTTGCTTCTTCTGCTTCAAAGGCATTCACACATACATTTTAACATTGATATGCATATACCTCCTTATTTCCCTCATTACCAAAGTTGCGTCATATTGATCAAACTGTCCAATGAAGTTTCCGAACTAATGTACCAATCCCTCCAAAACTACCCCAATCGGGAGATTGTGAACTTGAACCCAGAAATTTGTATAAACTAAAGGGACTTGTAATGGATCTTCACTTTTCCCCAACCGATGAAAAATAATAAGATGCCTCTTAAATGACCAAGGCATACTCTCCATTACCCTTTTTTTATATCAATTGCATAGTAAAACCAGAAGAAATATCTCTTCTCTCCAATATTCATGATTAAGACTCCTCCCAACGAGTGCCATAGATCAGAAAAGTCCTCCTTAGATAAGGGAAATGAACCACACTATCCGTTAAGGCTTTTCCCACCAAACAGAATCAATAATCTTCCTCTACTGCTTTCGATCCCCATGGAACTGAATCAACACCTCCTCCTTATCCGTAAGGCTTGGATTTGCTAATTTTGTCTCCATCACCACCGATCTCCCCAGGCCAAACCAAAACTCAAAAAACCCTAAACCAAAGCAATAAGAAACATGCTCCACTAGCAAATGAAAGAATTGTTGGCTGATCTAATTAAACCTTTACAATACTTACTGATATTTCAAGTAAGCTAATGTCGCAAATAGTTTGTTGATATTTTTATTTTAATTAACTATATTTAAAATAATTTAATTAGAGTAAAAAATAGGTTGAATACGGATAGGTGTATAATAGTAATTTTTTACCTTTAAAAATTGATGATACTTTCAAAAAATTTGATAGTGATTAAATTGTATTAGTGCCTAAAAACTTTAATCTTCAAAATCTTCCTAATATAAATTATTCTAATTATTTAATTTAAAATTACAAATTATTAAAATATATTTTTAACTATCAAATCATCTTCAATTTGAAACAATGTTAAATCTTAATCAATCCTTTAAGTCGCTAAAATTTTCACTCATCCAAACTTATTAGAGGTGTGTATGGGTCGGGCCGGGCCGGGCCTAACTAAAATTTAGGCACATTTATTGGGCTCAAGTGGGTCGGGCCCAAAAATAAGGCCTAAAATTTTACCCAAACCCGCCCATATAAAATGCTAAAACCCGAGCCCGAATCGCCCGACCAGATTAATTTTTATAATATTTTATATAATTTTAAATATATATAATACATTAAAAATATTTAAAAATTAAAATAAATATTTTTCAACAAATTAAAAATAAATTTTAAAAAATATGTAGACTTAAATAACATTAAAATAGATACAACTTAATAAGCAAATGCCTCTAAAATAATAACAAAATTAACAAATGTCTTTAAAATAATAACAAAATTAACAATAAAATAAGTTTTATATAATATCTAAACAATAACAACAAAATAATAGAAACATAATAGTAAAATGGTAGTAAAATAATGAGAAAAACAATAAAAAAATATTATTAAAAATAGTTTTTTTCATTTAATGAATTACCTAGCTTTGGCCCATTTTTTAAACGAAGCTTTTATTTTTTTGTCAAATCCATTTTTAGCTTATATTTTTACCCAAACATTCTCACATTTCAAAAGGCATTGGGCCAAATGTTCTGCCCATGCACACCTCTAAAACTTATTAAGTAATCTTATTATTTTCCTTACAATATAAACTATTTTTGACATTTCAATATAATTTTATTATAAAAATTATTTTATACACAAGTCATCTGATATTAGTTAGGCCCCCTCATTAATGAATGGTCTTTATGATATATAGAGAAACTAATGTCATACCGTCTTTATGATATAGGGATCTCCTAGGTGCTTGAGGTGAAAACTAACCTTGTATTGTTTGGTCTTGCTTTTATGATATCCAAACCACTTTTCAACTTGACTTTAGGAACCAAAAGTTCTTTATTTTTGGGTTTATACGCCACAATTCTAAATCTTATATCCTTTTAACTATCTATATATTCTGGTTATGAATATTAAAGTGAAATTATCAAAATACTATTATTTAAAATTAAATTAATTTATATTTCATATATCATATATCATTATATTAAATTATTATTTATTTACAATTTTGAAATAATTGATGTATAATTAATTGTAAAAATAGTTTGTATTAATTATTTATATTTAAAATGTATATTTTATGTATCATTATTTTAATATCATTTAAATTTTAATTATTTTCATTTTCAGCATCATATCTAAAATAAGTATTTTAACTTTTCATTGTAATTTTTAACAATATTACTAAACACTTAAAATTACAAATTACACTTAAAGTAAATTTTTTTTTTGATAATAATTTTCAAACCAAGTTTTTACAATTGCAACAATGCTTCAATTTATATTATTAACTCTATTTTTAGATATTCATAGTTGAAAATGCATTAAACTTGATGTTTAAAATATTATTTATATAATATTTTATATTACCAATAAATCAAAAATGATAAGATATTTTGAACATCCGCCAAGTAGTTAAACATTAGAAGTTGAGTTATTTTGAATTTAAATACTTTTGGATTTAGATGTAATTGAAATTTTGGGTAATTTACTAAAAAAAGCCTTAAAATTTCAAAAATTATGGAAATGGGCCAGTTTGTAGAAAATTTACGGGAAAAGGCCATTTCTCCCAAAACACGCCCACGTCGGTGCGTTTTGGGGAATCGACCTAAAGACGCCACAGGGAGGCGTTTTGTCCTCCTCAAAAAAAAGCGCCCACGTAAGGCGCTTTTCTCGAGGTGGACAAAACGCCTCCCAAGGGCGCTTTATTTGAAGCAGTTATATTTTTTTGACCATTGGCTCCATATTTAAAAAAAAAGTATAAAAGCCCCCACCCTTTATTTTTTCACATTTCAATCCTTTCTCAATATTCTCTCAATTTTCTCTCAATTTTCTCTCAAGGTCCTTGAAATTTACTCTCAAATTTCAAAAATAGTCCATTACTATTTACTGAAAAAGCCCTTTTATTTTTTTAATATATCTTTTTGGAAAATTTTAAAATTTTTATCGATTACAATGGTCGGGAATTACGTCGCCTAGACGACAAGCACATTCCGTCGAGCAAATGAAAATGGTAAGTTTTAATTTTAATTTTTCAATATAATTTAATTTTTTTCAATTATGCAATTTTAATTAATTGTTAATTTTATAATTTTTAAATAGTGTGTAGATCGGTGTTGAAATGTTATATTCGCAACATGCATGGTCCCCATCGCCTTGATCGAAAATTACTGCGGAAGCGGGTTTTTGCACATGGCCACGATAGGTAGGGGTTCAAGTTGGAGCCGCCTTTGATCTGTAGCGTTGATTGAGAGGTGGAGACCCGAGACCCACACTTTCCATCTCGCCATGTGGAGAGTGTACCATCACTCTAGAAGATGTGCAATTGCGTTGGGATTACCGGTGGGCCGAATTCGGTAGTCACCGGGTCCATAACATCTACCGATTGGATGGCCGTATGCTACGAGCTTCGGGTGCCATTCGGATAGAATTCAAGGAGCTCGAATCGATATGGCTCAGTTACGAGACGCATTCCCAAAGTGAACAAGGGCTCAATCAAGTAGAAAGAATACTGTATGCTCGGGCATACATTCTTCAAATAATCGGAGGCTATCGACGGGACCTCTCTAGAAACCTCGTCCACCGAGATGGCTCCGAAACTTGTTGATTTCAGAGCGGTTGGTGAATTGAGTTGGGGTCCGCTGTGTCTTGTCGAGGTTGTACAGGGAGATGTGAGGGCGACGCGCGCCGAGTAAATCAAAAATCGGAGGTTGCCTATCATTCTGCAATCATGGGCATGGTTTCGATTTCTATTTTTACGCCTCGACTCGACCACCCATATTCATTCCCACCGATAACAAGGTAAATTTAATATTATATTTTACAATTATTTCAGAGATTTATAGTATAATTGTATGCTAAAAGTTTATTTAATTAGGTGGAACCATTCATGAGTCATGTTGGAATACCTAACTCGCTTGAGGATATACGGCTCCTATTGGACCAAAGGTTGGAATCACAAGTAAGTTTCAAATTTTGTTATTATAATTTAGTATTTCATATGTAGTGTCTAATATTAGGTATATAACTAATATTTTGGTAATGTTAATATAGTTTCAATGGACACCGTACGAGGATCCGAAAATTCGGGTAGTAATTCCTGAGAAGTTCCTCCAAAATCCAAACGGTTGGCACGTAAAGGTCCTATTGATCACCTACGCGACCGTGGAGATGCACCAGCAGATTGGGTTCTGCGACAATTTGGATTCTGGCAACCGATCCCCGTGCCACCGGAGGTGCTCGATGATGAGCACACAGTGGACTTACGGCAGCCGCACACGAATTGGCCAAGATTTTGGTCGAGTCATATCGAGACGTGGGAGAACCGATATGACTATATACCTGACCGAGAATCGATAGTCATTCCGGAGTTAGCGTGCGTGTCGGAGTACATGCCATAGTTTAGGATCCATGGCAAGCCAGATCTGTTGTCGGAAGAAGAGAGGCGATGGTAACTTCATGAGCGAAGGAACGTCAAGCCCTTTAAATCCAAGGAGAAGGGTGATGATGCGGGCCATCATCGGTACGATACACCATCTCGGGCCAAGAACAAACCACATACCACCGAGCCCATCGATCAAATTGACAACACCGATATCGCAAAGATTTACGATTCATGCGGTCGCGCACCTTCCCTTATATGTATCCTCCTAACCCATATATGTTTTAGTTTCCTAGTCCTAGCCTAGGTTGAAGTGCATGGCCGGGTTCGAGTCCGTTCCGACTACTTCACTGGCCACCAATGGTGAGGCCGACGTCACATGTGGGTTCGGAGGAGGCGCCGCGGGAGCACTTCTTTCTCGCCAGCTCTTCTCCGTTCGGATGCGAGTCACCCCGCCGTGGTTTATGCAAACACCTCCGGTCATTATTTTATCGAGTGGGTCACCATCGCAACATCCGAACTGGACCCACCGCCGTGGAACCCGATTCGCCTCGAGGTTCCACGACCCATGGGAAGCCGAAGAAGGAGGAATCCAGTACAGAATAGTCGATCGCCCAGTGTGGCATTGATTCCCACCCAGCATCGAGACTAAACCCTAAACCCCTAATTTGAGTAATTGTAAATTAATTTATAATTTGAGTTTAATTTTTTGTAATTAAGGTTTAATTTTTGTAATTAAGTTGTAATATATTTAATAAAATTTGAGTTTATTTTTTTATTGTAATTTAATTTTTTAATTTATTCAATTTTAATAACTTTGACAAAATAGAATTGGTTTAATTTTTTTTGTAATTAAGTTGTAATATATTTAATAAAATTTGAGTTTGCTTTTTATAATATTTTATATAATTTTTAAATATATATAATACATCAAAAATACTAAAAATTAAAATAAATATTTTCAACAAATTAAAAATAAATTTTAAAAATATGTAGACTTAAATAACATTAAAATAGATACAACTTAATAAGCAAATGCCTCTAAAATAATAACAAAATTAACAAATGTCTTTAAAATAATAACAAAATTAACAATAAAATAAGTTTTATATAATATCTAAACAATAACAACAAAATAATAGAAACATAATAGTAAAATGGTAGTAAAATAATGAGAAAAATAATAAGAAAATATTATTAAAAAATAGTTTTTTTTCATTTAATGAATTACCTTAGCCTGGCCTATTTTTTAAACGGGCTTTATTTTTTGTCCAAATCCATTTTTTAGGCCTATATTTTTACCCAAACCTTCCCACATTTTAAAAGGGCCTTCGGGCCGGGCTGCCCGACCCATGCACACCTCTAAAACTTATTAAGTAATCTTATTATTTTCCTTACAATATAAACTATTTTTGACATTTCAATATAATTTTATTATAAAAATTATTTTATACACAAGTCATCTGATATTAGTTAGGCCCCCTCATTAATGAATGGTCTTTATGATATATAGAGAAACTAATGTCATACCGTCTTTATGATATAGGGATCTCCTAGGTGCTTGAGGTGAAAACTAACCTTGTATTGTTTGGTCTTGCTGTTATGATATCCAAATTCTTTATTTTTGGGTTTCTAAATCTTATATCCTTTTAACTATCTATATATTCTGGTTATGAATATTAAAGTGAAATTATCAAAATACTATTATTTAAAATTAAATTAATTTATATTTCATATATCATATATTATTATATTAAATTATTATTTATTTACAATTTTGAAATAATTGATGTATAATTAATTGTAAAAATAGTTTATATTAATTATTTATATTTAAAATGTATATTTTATGTATCATTATTTTAATATCATTTAAATTTTAATTATTTTCATTTTCAGCATCATATCTAAAATAAGTATTTTAACTTTTCATTGTAATTTTTAACAATATTACTAAACACTTAAAATTACAAATTACACTTAAAGTAAATTTTTTTTGACAATAATTTTCAAACCAAGTTTTTACAATTGCAACAATGCTTCAATTTATATTATTAACTCTATTTTTAGATATTCATAGTTGAAAATGCATTAAACTTGATGTTTAAAATATTATTTATATAATATTTTAAATTACCAATAAATCAAAAATGATAAGATATTTTGAACATCCGCCAAGTAGTTAAACATTAGAAGTTGAGTTATTTTGAATTTAAATACTTTTGGATTTAGACGTAATTGAAATTTTGGCATATAGGTTTAGAATTTTTGATATTTAATTGAGTGTAGAGCAGCGAAACATGCTGACGTGGGGATCATTTAGTGGCTATTTCGGAAATGAAACACCTAGCGCTAGCTTATCCACATAACTGGGGGGAGAAATCATATTTTGGGATTGGAGTAGCGAATAGGTTGGTAGGGGCATGGACTGCACGTAAACCGACCAGGCAAGAAAGCCACGTTTTGATTGGAGGAAAAAAGAAATGTGGCCAAATAACGGAAATTGTGGCATGCACGACAAACACACTTGTATTTCAACCTTGTGGGAAAAATCAATTTCAATACATGTACAATGTGGAGGAATAACAAAGTGATACGCGTTTTCAAAATAATTATCTTGTTTTTAAACAACTGCTAATTCAATAAATATGTTTTTTAAATCAAGTAATGGGTCCTTGATGGAAGCCATTTTTAAGCCAGAAACTCAGCACCCTTGCTATTCCTACTCACAATCATATGTAAACGTAGGCTTTGCTTTTATCATCACTTTCACCAATCTCTTATCCCTCCTACTCCTAATATTGGTGGCAAAGGTTTCTCGTGTTGGATCTGCTACCGCTGATTTGGGAGTTAATCTTTAGTCAAACTTGTAGAATGTGGCAAAGTTCAAACTTGCGGCAGTGGCCCCACTAAAATTCCCCGGCCCCTTCACTCAAACCCTTACCTAAACACAAGGAAAAGAGCCACCAATCCATCCAAGTTTAAATCTCTTTACAAAAAGGAAAGATAAAAACAGTGGTTTCGGAGTAAACTGAATTTATTCATAGCGTGATTTAAGTAAAATTGAATGGAGTTAAAATTTTCTAATTAAAAATTGGACACTACCTTCAAAACTTAAATAATTAATTCATATAACTCTCAATTTATAATAGGAGAAACTCTTCTTACCACAGTGAGCAAATCCCTCCTCTTTTTTCATCTAAATATTTCTCTTACAAAAAGTAATAACTAAGATCAGCCCATCAAAGTATTTGAGATGGGGCCAAGTTAAATTTGTTGATTCAACAAGTTATTTTTAAATTTAGGATAATCTTAATCACAAAAATTTAGGAAAAAATAAAAAAATTAAAATACTCAATTTGTATTAGATGTTATAATTATTTAACTTTATTTTTATCTAATTAATATTTAGATACTATTTATACTTAGATATTGTAATTATTAAATTTTATTTTTACCAAATAATATTTATATACTACTTTATATTAATTGACTAAATTAAACTAAAAATGCTACTAAATTTCTAAGTTGTATGAAAGAAATCAAATTAAAGAATCTTTGAAAAACTTTGGAGGCCAAGTGAATAAAAATTTCAAATTTTATAGGGGTTTAAAAGGAATTTTAGAAAAGTTAGGGTAGGTTGGGGGGGGGGGGGTGGATTGAATTCGCCTTTGCTCGCAATCCTTGAAAATGAAGAAATTCTTCATGATCATCCTCCTCTCTCTTTTTCATACGTCATTTTGGTCGAAATCCCAACACTCAAAAAATCTAACTTTAGACCCATAGATTAAATAGTTGAATTTTCACATCTACAATTGAATTTAATGTTAAAATTAAAGACGTTAAAAAAGTAAAAGAATTCCAGAATTGAAAACCCTTTAATAGTTTTTTTTTTTTTTTTAAAATAGAATCTTAAAGTTTTTAGAGCCAAGAAGAAAAATAAGAAAATTTTTATATCAAGAAATTGGGAAGAGTTTGGATCCATACTGACCTTGGACCCGTATTGATGATAGTGGAGGAAGGAGGCGAGGATGGAAACAACAAAAGAGGTGAGGATCAACGTGGCAAAAATTTATTGGAAGAGACCATATCCTATGAATGTGGTAGGAAGAGCTTACCAAAATATTTTTATGAATTACGTAGATAGTTAGTATAGGCAACTTTGTATTGAGGGAGGATTCTCAACAATATTGAAAAAAGTTTTTAATGTATTAAGTAAGATACGTTAGAATAGGAAACTTTTAAAATTACAAGTAAAAGTACCTCACATGCAATGAGAATTGTATATATTTACTCGTAAATGGTATATATATTGTATTTTAATGATTCAAATCTCAACATGCACAATTTTTGGTGTCATGACTTATTTTAAGCGCAAACAACATTTCATATATCTTTTACAATAAAATTATCATTATTTGTAACTCTTAATATCGTTATTAAATTGTATAAAATTCATCGAATAAAATATATTTGATGTCTTTTAAAGATAAAAAAAAATCTTAAAATTAAAATCAAAGATAAATGATCCAAGAACACAATACCAATCGCGTTTAGACGTAGGGTTACTCAAAAACTAAAACATGAAATCGATTCATATTCTTAACCTTATTAGCACAAGTGGTTTAAATTTAGGTGGTCCTTGCCCCTACGTACCCTCTCCAGTCCCTGGCATGACTGGTTTAAATTCGTCTCACCTCATTTTCTATGTTTGATTTTTTTTTATTTTGTGTTAATCTAAAATATGCCCACGAATTTATACTTGTACTAAAACACTGCACTAACTGAAGCCCCATATTTTAAAACTAGTAATCTTTTCACCTCTCAAAATTATAAATTTAAGGCATCAAAAATATTCATTAAACATATACGAAATGAAAATAAAATAAAATAATTTAAATGGTAAGCCAAAATAAATCTAAATAGATAAATTATATTGGAAATAAATTATATTAAAATCATCTTAAAAGTATAGTTTTAAGCACCAATAAAATAGTGCCACCTCATTAAATTTTAAAGATAACAAAGTATTATTATACACTCATCTATAACTAATATCTTCTTCAACTTAATTTAACCTTAATTAAATTACTTAAAATAAATATTTTAAAAATTATAAACAAATATTTTCTTCTTTTACAAATTTTAATTATTTTTTCCCATAAGTTAGTATTTTTTATTTTGTGCAACCAATTTTTAAAAATAATAATTTTTTTGTAATTTTTTCATGTTATTGACACACAATTTTGGTAATTATTTTACCCCGAACCTAGAACCTCGAACCTTGAATCATGAATCTTGAGGTTTAGGGTTTGGGTGTGAGATTTAAGATTTAGTGTTTGGAGTTTGATGTTTAAGGTTTAAGTATTTAGAGATTATGGTTAGGTTTAAGGCTTCGGGGTTACAAGTTCGGATTTATGGTTTTATATTTTGGGTTCAAGGTTTGGGATTATCGAAATCATGTGTCACTGACATAAAAAAGAATTGTCTAAATGTAATTAAATAATTGAAAAGGGACCATGAATAATATGGTGGGAAGGGTTCAGAAAATAATTTTTTATGGATGTATGTATAATAATAATTTCATATCTTTAAAAATTTGATGATGTGGCAAAATTTTATTGATGCCTAAAAACCTTAGTTTTTAGGTTCATCCTTAAGTAAGTTATTCCCAAATACATTTAGTTCAAATTGCTTTTTAACTCGTATTATCAATTTTTTGTAACATGTTAAGATGTTAGGACCATATTAGTAAAATGCCGAAATGTTATCGTATTGATACATTAATAATAGAATTTGTGTTATTATATATATATATATATATATATATATATTGCAATTGGTTTTCTTTAAAATATAAATACATTACCTTATTGCGACCATGACTTTGGAAACAAATCAAAGGTTTCCTCGTCCCCACTAATTACTCAGTAAGTCTATATATAGGGCATCCCTTTGTGCTCCGCTCTATTCATTCTGCCTTCCCTTCTGCATGTTATATACAGTATACAATAAAATTAAGACACAGAATTTAGATCATGGAAGTAGTGCAAGTGCTTCACATGAACAAAGGGAATGGCGATACTAGTTATGCAAAGAACTCCACTGTTCAGGTTTTTTTTTGGCCATTAAAACACCATGATTTACATGCTTTCCCCATTAATTCTTTTTTTCCCTTAACTCTATATATGTGTTTGCTGCTTTTGTTTCGTTAGAGGAAAATCATATCTTTCGGGAAAACCATCATTGAAGAAGCATTACTAGAACTCTCAAGCAACTATGATATAGATAGCATGGGAATCGCAGACTTGGGTTGCTCCACGGGACCCAACACCTTGTCGGTTATCTCGGAGATAATGGACATAGTACGAGCGACGAGCGGTCACCTCAGGCGCCCGGTGCCGGAGTTTAGGCTTTTCTTTAACGACCTTTATAGCAACGATTTCAATTACTTATTCATGTTGTTACCGGCATTCTACAAGATGCTGAAAGAAGAGAAGGGTATTGGATTGGCATCATCCCAGTGCTTCATATCGGGTGTCCCAGGTTCTTTCTATGGCAGATTGTTCCCTAGCAACAGCCTCCACTTCGTCTACTCTTTTTCCAGTCTCCATTGGCTCTCCCAGGTTAGCGCCATGATAATTCTAAAATGATGGTAAAATTTTCACTTAAAACTCTCATGCACGTTGTACAACAAAGCTTGTTCTCATCAAACTCAATCTTGGATAGATTAACACTGTTGAGTGATTTATCACTTATACCAAAAATGAAGAAATTAGATTACTGGATCATCCACATCTACGTGCAAATTCGGTCATTGTTTGCATCATTTTACACTAGATGAAACTAATTTTATTATTTTAATAACTTATATTTTTATAATTTTTAAAAAATTAAATTAAATTTTTATATTTTTAAAAGGGGTTAAAAGTATATTTTACTTTTTTTTTTTTAATTTTAATGGACTTTGGGGATCCGCTGGGTTTCGCCCCTCATCGTACAGTTTGTGGGACAACTTTTCCTAGTGACCACAATTTTCAATATGACCCCTAGAGATGAATATCCCCGAAATATCACTGATTCTTTTTTTTTTTTTTCAAGTTTTTTCACTCGTAAGCAGGCTCAAAAATGCAAAATTGCTTTTTTAATCCCTTGAAAATTTATAAATTTTTTAGTTAATTTAATGATAAAATTATATTTTGACCATTCCTAAGATCTAAAATTAAATTATACCTTCTCTAAAAATAAGAAGTTATAGTTTAATCTCTTAAAACTGTAAAATTTTACATTAATACAATAATGAAATTATATCTTTAACTCTTTCAAAATTTATAATTCAAATTCAGCCCCTTTAAAAAAAGAAATTTGGGCTTCACCCCCTGTTGCAATCTAGTTAGTAACACCCAAAATATGTAATATAGCAAAGCAATGAAATCATGGATTTACATCAGATGGAATTGCACCAAAAGCTTCTGACAACATTGAAGAAAATCTTAGTATTATTGTTGATTAGGTGAGTAGTTATAGGTTTTATATTTTGATTTAAGGGTTAATTAAACATAGCTCTAGTGAATATATAAAAGTTTCGTGGGGGTGCTTGGATGTGGATAAGGAAATAATAAATGCTGAATTTAATATCTTCAGGTTCCGGTGGGGCTGGAGAGCTATGCCGTGAAGCATTTAAATAAAGGAAAAGTGTATATCTCAAAGAGCAGCCCGCAAAGCGTGGTGAATGCTTATTCATCGCAGTTCCAGGCTGATTTTTCACAGTTCATAAAGTCACGTTCCCAGGAGTTGGTCCCAGGTGGCCGCATGGTCCTTTCTTTCCTGGGCAGGAAATCCTTTGATCCCACAACCGAAGATGGGTGCTATCAGTGGGAGTTGTTAGCCGAAGCATTGATGAGCCTGGTCAAAGAGGTACAACATTACTTCAAGCATTGATTAAGTGATTGGCGAAAGTGGGAATTGAGGTTTCAACTTTTTTTTTTAACACATAATGTTGCAGGGTTTTATTGAAGAGGAAAAAGTAGCGTCATTCAATGCACCGTACTATGCTCCGTGTGCGGAGGAACTACAGGTGGAGATACTAAAGGAAGGGTCATTCATAATTGATCGGTTGGAAGCATTTGAAGTGGACTGGGATGGAGACGCGGTTGCTGACACCCATACTGAGCAAGGGAAAATGATGGTGGGAGAGCGAGTGGCTAAAACCATCAGAGCGGTGGTGGAATCGATGTTGGAATCCCACTTCCGAATGGGACAAGATACGATGGATGCTTTATTCATCAAGTTCGCGGAGATTGTTGGGAGTCACTTGTCAAGGACTAGAACCAAGTATATCAATTTCGTGATTTCACTGGTTAGAAAGGGTTAGTCATTTCAACTTGGAAGCTCAGCCTATGGATGTTTTTCTTTTTTGAAGTAAAATCAGTGGATATGATTGGTCCAAACCTGTTCTCAAAACCTGGCTTCCCATTGGGCGAAATCTTTGCCAGCTACGTCTACATTATTTTATTATAAAAAAAAATTAAGTGAGTGAAAATATTAATTTTAAGTTTATTTAATTTTTTCAATGTGTTATCAAGCTTTTAGTAATAGATTAATTACGTAGCATATCGATTCATTGAATTAATTAATAATTAATTTCTTCCTTAAACTATAACCAAAAATTTAAATTGACACTTTTAGACTTTTTTTTAACATTAAATCCAAAACAAATCCAAGAAAATATCTAACAACATCAATAAGAATCTTAATTTTCATAATTTATTTTATGAAATTGTAAAACATTTTTAAAATTACAATTATAAGCAAATTCTTTAAATTTTAAAATATACATAAAATCTAAAACAATTTAAATGGTTTAAAAATTGCCTAAAATTTTAAAAACTAAAAAAAGAAAAAAATTCTATTAACTACTGCATAATTGTAATTTTAACAAGTTTTTCATAATATTGAAATTATAAATTACGAATTTTCAAATTTTTATTGTTTTACCATAAAAAAATCTAAAAGTACCAAACCGTTATTTTAATTATAATTCAGACACCAAGTTAACTATTAAGCCAGTGAGAAAATGTACCATGTCATCAATATAATAGTGATTATATTATAACTTTTGGATAGTCGGGTGATGATAAAACTTACTAATTATTGAGTGATTTTTACAAATAAATAAATAAATACTTTAGTTACTTGATGAATGATGACTTAACAATCCACACATTGATATTTGTTGTCATGTTAATAGAAGAATAACTTAAATGATAAATTTTGATTAATTCGATGATTAAATTGTAATTTTTATAATTAAAAAATAAATATAGACTTATTAATAATTAAATGACTAGTAATAAAATTATTTGAACATCAATGGTGAAGTAAGATGTGGGGGGAGTGTAGAGCGATTAATTCTGTAACCATCGTTTTTTACGACATGAAGTTGTTCACCTTTGAGACTCAATAGGCGTGGTTAGAGCAATAAGTTGATAATTAAACATGCTTTTCAGAACTGCAGCTCCTAGAGAGTGTTTATTTCGTGCACATTTTACGTGTTGGATCCATTCATTTCTAATGTGTACATTACAAGGTCTTGTCCGTGGACAATTTTTTATTTTGAATACAACATTTAAAACGCGGCTAGCTACGTAGCTAGGTTGCCAAATCTATATAAGTGATGGGTAGGCGGAATCAATTAATGTGATGGGAAGCTGGCCACTCATTTGAGTTCAAACATTCAATCAATACCATTTCCAAATTAGTTTGAATTTCCTCTTCACTTCAATTACAATTACGCATCATTTAACAACTTTTAAATTCCATATTATTATTATGGAATTTTATACGATATTATAGTTAAAAGATAGAAATGAAAAATTGTAATCTTTTAATCAAGCCATCTTATAACTTAACTTATTAAATCGAATTAGAATATATTACTTTTTTTTTTCTGAAAATCATTTTCTCTTTCTTTAATATTGAAAGTGATTAAAAGATAAAAGTCGCGAGAGTTGACAAACGGATAGACTTAGTTCTAGCTTTAATTATGAAGATTTAAATATATAATTTTTGTAAAAAGGTAGCGTTTGGGATAGTTAGTTTGATAATGAAGATTTATAAAGGAATTGAAAAGAGGTGGAGTATTAAAGCTTGGAAATTGAATAAAGAAATGTATTTTAGATTGAATGGATTGGAATCAAGAAAAGAATACAAATTAAAATGAAATGGTAACATATGATTTTAAATTAAAAATTAGATTGTGAGCTGAAGAAGTTTGAATTTGATGTAGGGATTAAGTCTACATTTCTAATAAAATAAAATCATGCAACTCATGAACTTTGTCTATAAATTTTATATGACAAGACAATTGAGATTAAGAAATAAGACACCTTCAATTATTTCAATAAAATCCTTCAACCTGCTTTCGCTTTTCCTCCTTATTTGCCCAACACCACCTATTTGTTGTATGCCCAAGTTTTGATCACCTAAAAAGAAGCAAATATTTAAATTTAATTTCTTTTACCACACACAAAAAAAAGTTAATGTTGGGAGTGTTAATTTCCTTGATGATGTTGCATCCTGGGTTATGAATCACTTATAATATATTGATCATATATTGTAAGTGTGATAGATTAAGTTGTAATTTTATATGTATTACAATGAAACACACAAAGTATTTTAAGGATCGAATCCCAAGGTTTGTCAAATTGGTAAATGTATTTATCAAGTTAATCACAAGTTAAACAATTACTAGTCTAATCGAGTCGGAAATCATTAGTGCAAATTCCAAAATAAATTGCTAATCAACTAAATTTAAATTATCAATTAGACAAACTAATCTAATTTTCTTCTCTATTATTTTAGACAAAGAAAATGATAAAATGATGGTCGATTGATTCGTTAATCACTAACTAAGCTAATAAACCTATATCAATTAGATTATTTGTTACTCTTACCTAAGAATCTCATCCTAGACTAAAAGATACCAACTAGGTTCTCCTCTCAATCTCACTATTCAGCACAATTATATCGAACTATCTAATGATAGACTCTCATCTCGATCTCGTTTATCTAGATTTTTCACTATTCTAACAAATTAAGCATTTCAATATAATCAAACAATCAACTAAACAAGAATAAACATTAACTTAAATTAACAAATAAACAATCAACCAACCATCAACCCCTTTAGCAAATAATCAAACTTAAATTTCAAATAAACATTTTATTAAACATATGGTAGGCATAAAATAAAAGTGAAGAGAATGCTCATTTCATTGAGGGAAATCAAATGAAGCTCTCTTTTACATAGTCTTCAACAAGAAAGAAGAAATGAAACAACAAAAATAAAATCTATTCTAAAAAGAAAAAAGAAAACCTAATCTAAAAATAAAAAGAATATAAACAAAAAAGAAAAGAAACTTAACCTAAAACTATGAAATTAAGGAAAGATGTTCAACCAACCAAAATCTACCCTCGAAAGCTTATAAAGTGGTATTTATAGTCCACTTACATTTAATTTAAAATTGACAATTATGCCCTTAAATGAAAAGTGACTTGAGCTTATTTGGACATGGAATTGCCCCTACAACTTTTAAGCCGTTAGGCAACGGTATCATGACACCCAAAATAATGGTAAACTTGTTGGTCTTGGGGGTCTCGATGTCGTGACACCCACTGGATTTGGCCTCAATTTCTTTACTTCAACAGCTTCAAGGGTATGACGGCTTCATAGGCTCAGTGTCGTGACATCCATCCCTTGGTGTCACAACTCCCACGATAGTAAGTTTCCATGTTGATTTTTCGTTGAAGTTTTGCAAGGTCAAGGTGAAAGAATTCGGTGTCGCAACATCTTGACATTAGTGTCGCGACACCTGCATTAGATGCAACTTTCTACAAGGTTTGACCGTCATTGTCTCCCTACACAAGCTCAAATCAATCATTAGTCTCCCAAGGGCATAGTTTTGTCAATTTAGGTTTCAAAAGAGGTAAAATCGTATAAAAACGATCATTAATAATAAGAACTAAAAACTACAAAAAATATAGAAAAGACTCATAAATTGCTTGCAAACAAACTCATTAAGTGTTCTGGAGAGCCTAATTTGATATATCAAATTACGGTAGATCACATAAACTCAAAGTGCTATGTCATCCCAGGGGGCAAATTTAGAAAAGTTGTCAAATTTAATGACTAGCGTGGACTAAAAAAAGTTAAGGGACCAAATTGAAAAAACGTTGAATTAAGAGATTAAATGTTACATTATCCTTTAATTTGTTGTCAAATGAGGAATCATTTTCACTATTCACATATATAAATTACTAATACTTTTAATAATTAGATGTAAATATTAATTGAATTAAACTTTATTTGAGCGAAATGATGGACTGTTCAAAATTACAAAAACATTTTAAATTTTTGTAATTTTATTGTTAATTTGAAATAAAATGAATAATGAAAATTTTGCATTAAACATTTGTCATGAAAGTTGGAACTGGGAAAGCAGGAAAAAGAAATGCACTGATTATATTTTGATATTAATTTTACCTAAAGATTTCCGGACCTAATTTAATTATTTGACAAGCTAATGGGACATTTGGCCCAATGCTAAATGCCTTAGGGCCTTTCCAATGTGAGACGATCCAATTTCTGTCGCATTTAAATGACCCTCATCTTGATAGATGAAACTTAATACCGGAGTAGGGGTGAAATTGAAATTCGATAGAAATAACCTTAAGATTAGAGACATGTGATGTGGGTGCTGTCAAAAAAGAAAGCGTAGCTCAATCATGACATGAGGTATGAGGCGTACAGCAGTTGGTCTCAATAAAAATCATAATATACCATTTCAATGAATCTATTATCTATATTAGCCATAACCCATAAGGATTGAAAAGAAGAGGGATTTATCCAGTCTTCAACAGCTTTAATGTTGTGGATAAAAAAACACATTGAATGCCATGCTGTTATTAAATTAAAATTTTCGATTTTGAATTTTACTAAATCTCAAAGGACTGAAAAAGTGAACAAAAATAATTGTAGAGAGGGTAAAGCTGCCAGGCAGAATGAAGGCAACAACTTGTCCTACGACCTTATTACCCAAATTGGAGGGGCCGAGGCTTGAAATATGGGCAAAGCACAGGGTTCCCAATTTAGACACCTCCATCAATTTTCACTTGTGTTGTTTCTTTCCAATCTGAGCAGATTGGGGTGTTGACATCTGATTGGGTCTTGTCTTGCACTTTCTGCATGCCGATTCCCTATTGCCTGCCAGTTCGGCTTTGGCTTTGCTATTTTTGTACCATTATAATTACTTATTTGGTTTTCCCCATTTTGCACACCCCCTGTCTGCCTGCCTTTTTCATTCCAACCCACTTTCACATTTAGTTACTGAATTAATATAAATCAGAGCAAATATATCCCCCACCAGGGTGATGATAAAAGGGTTTGGATTGAAGGCAATTATGTTTTAAATTTTAACGAAAAAAAAGACTTGGCAAAGACTGTTATCAAAAAGAGAACACTGATTAAATTATTTTATAGCGATGTTGATGTTGACTAATTCATCAATCCAATAATGCATAAAATCCTCTCTCTTTTTTATTATTATTTTAAAATTAGATTATGATCGACTCACTCCACTGCTCTGCATGCCCTTATAATCCGACCATAGCCTCACAATTATATTAGCTACTAAGCAAGCCATGACTCCCTTTTAAACCAATAATTTAATCAATGGATATTATATCATTTTATTCCTTTACTT
This sequence comes from Gossypium rotundifolium, assembly GCA_025506655.1. Lineage (NCBI taxonomy): Eukaryota > Viridiplantae > Streptophyta > Magnoliopsida > Malvales > Malvaceae > Gossypium > Gossypium rotundifolium. The sequence goes on along the minus strand of CP106734.1, from coordinate 173,797,221 downwards.
GACCTTTATATGTAAAAAGATGTTATTATTGAAATAGCAGCTTCCAGACTTACCATCCCTCTCACAGATTGCTTATTCTTTTACAAAAATCCAAACATAAAAACTCCTAACTCAAAAAAGCACTAAACAGAATACTAGTCGAGTCGAGGAGGGTTTTGTGGCAACTGCCTCAATCCTGATCATCCATTAATGATTGGACTTCTCATCGTGCGACACCTGTCAACCTATAATAGATATGAAATGACAATCTTTAATTACATACAAAAGAATCCCTCCTATTTGCTTCAATATATTTATCCATGAAGACAAAATATATATATAGATAGATAGATTACTGCTATCAAAACATGAATCTAAGTGTAACAAGCAACCAGCCTTCTTTCAAGAAATTGGGATCTTTCATTTCCATGGGAACTGATGTTTGGTTCTCTCTATTAAGTAATGAAAACCCATAGTTAGTTAAAAGTTGTCAGTCAAACGAAAACCCATGGTTAGTTTTCCTGTTTCTGAGGTTACTTATAGAGTTGCAAAGATCACAAACAATGTAAGTTGTCAGCTAAGGTCAAAATCAGTAATTTTGATAGGAAAGTCAAATAAGGGGAATACATATTTGTATAAAACATAGTGAATTTGCTCTTAAACAATGCGGTGAAGCATATGGATGGAATGGTTCTAAGATAACACAATGACGCCGATGCTCAGCCTTGTTATTAAAATGAATTTGTTGATGGATTAATCCCAAATGGTCCCTTTGTCAAGCAATAAAAAACCAAGTTGTATTTTTATTTTTTGAAAGGTTAACTTAAAATTCTTCTTGGGGTTATTGTACTTGACTGATTTTTGTAATCATTTAAAAGAAAAAGGAATTGCTAGAAGAAGAATTGGGATGTCACTTTCAAGGGACAATACAGAGAATTAAGGAAGAAAAAAGTTGGTGGTGGTGGGAACTTTGTCTGGAATCGCAGAAAAACTGAAATTAAAGACAAAGCTGTGTTAAGATGATACATGTCTAAAGTTCCTCAAAGCCCCCACTAGTTAGTGTAGGTAATGATGATAATAAGCAAAGTTAAAATGAAAATTAAGACAAAGCCTGTTTAGTTTAATGGTAGTGGGCGTGGCTAAAGTAGAGTAAAAGTTATTGACTTTCCCGTGGAAGATTTTCAAGCTTTTGATAGTAAATTCATCCAACACTCTATAAATTTAATTACTCCATTATGCAGGTATAAAAAGTACTTTTTATAGACATCACTGTTAACCAAAATGTTATAATAATCAGAATAACAGTGTAATTTTCATGATTGGGTATTCATTAAGCAAAACATCCACCGGCTCACCTGTGTGTGTGTGTGTGTGCGCGCTTTTACTGTATTTCATAGCCTTTTTACACTGTTTGCCTTTCATCATTGGACCCTTTGGAGTTTTGGGTATTGGTTAGCACAGAGAAAAAAGAAACAGTCAGACAAGAGTTGGTGAATGGAGTACTCAAAAATAAAAATAAAAAACATAGATAAATTTGACTCAAAATGGGATGCAAAAACTATGCTATGATCATGTAGAATAATGATTTCAAGCTATAACCAAAGTTTGCATGAAGCCGAGATAGAAACTATGCTATGATCATGTAGAATAATGATTCCAAGCTATAACCAAAGTTTGCATGAAGAATATCTGAAGTTGGCATATATGACAAGGGTTTCTCCTAGAAAGAAGCAAAGGATCTGAATGTAAAAAGAGTTGAAATGAATTCTCATGTCAGGGGAAAACAAATAACTGAGAAAACGGAATAGAATCAAAGTTCCTTTTGCTTCTTAAAAGGAAAATCCAAATATTCCAAAAAAATCTGAATTCCGTGGCTGCTAGTTCTTGTTTTAGGCCCTCGTAAAATTATATATCCTTTCATTACAACTTCATGCACTTCCCCCTTTTTTTCTTTTACCCAGAAAAGAATATACCCATAATTGCACACATGATTCTGGGTCAAACGGAAATTAGTAAATCTGAAACACATAGATCCAGAGAGCTTTAAACGAATATCCATTTCATAGATGAGAAAGGAAGAAGCACAATAACCCATAAAATTTGATCATCTTAAAATTTACTCCCACAAAACCCGGGAAATTTTATCGCTGTACATCTATCCCATACTAATTAATAACATAGGACCTGATCAGCCTAATAATACGAAGATCGAGATAGATTATGTTTTAACTCACTCATTTCTGTCCAATCTTCTAATTCTTAACCACAATTGACATGCACTTGTCTTTTCTCCTAGTGTAATGGGCGGTGTTTTCTTGCATCAGAGTTTTCTTTTTCTCAGCGATGAAACTGTCTACTATCGACCGAAACTCTTCGCTGCTCATCTCGTCCATTGATTTCCTCGGCGGCTCAGCGTCTGTAACCACTAGTTCTCGGCTGAACATAGCCGTCTCCGACCTCCGAAACTCCCGGGGTCGTTGGTTTCGGGATTCTGAAACCATTAATGATCGAGTTCTTCGGTACTCCTTTTGATTCATCATTTCGGTTGAAGAACAGAGAGGCTTTGTACGTGTCACTGTCCGGTTCTCCGTAGGTTGATGTTGTTCTTTAACTGGTGAGAGGGAACGTTTCGTCTCTGTAACAGTATCACGGCCAGTGCCAGTAGGCGTACGTTGCGGCTTGGCTCGAGAATCCAGAGCAGCCGCATTTTCCACCAGAATGATTTGCTTGTCCACCGTGGTCTCTTCCGTGACAGGAGCGGAGGTGGAGACTGCCGATGTTTGCTTACACCGGCGAGAGATAACGTACTCGTCGTAGATATCGGGAGTGGTGGTTAGTTTCTGGGTGTGGTTTTGGGTAGACAAAACAAAAACAGTGAGGATGATGATGTTTAGGAGGACAAAAGTGAAGAGCGGCTTATTAAAAGTGGAAACCAAATATCGGAGAAAATCTCCAGCAACCTCGACGGTGTCAGGAGTCAAAGTTGGGAACAAGGGCCACGACAGCAAAAACAAAACCAAGAGAAACCCGATGAAGCTAAGCCCCATCCTCAACTTCCTCTCCATCTTGTATCTCCACAAAGCATCTTGCTTCTCTAGCTTAACATTTTCAAATTCAAAGGAAGGCATAATTGATTAATAAGAGAAAGAAGGAATTGAGGGAAGAGAAGGTTTAAGGTTGCTTTCAGAGTTTATTAAAAGAGAAAAAAAGTTCGAAGCTGGTAGTGTTTTTTGTTTTTTGAGGTACTTGGAAACTGAATGATTTGAATAGATTCCAAGGCCATTATATATAAGAGAATTGTCCGCTTTTGTATTAAAAAAAACAGATGGGAAATATAATGATTATTGAATAATAATATAGGAGCATGGAAGAGGTAGTGAACCAGAGAGACTGAAAAATAGAACCGGGACCGAACCATGGCAGACCCACGCGTGGGGGGAGGAAGCTTGAATTAGGTTAGGTGGTGCGCAGTCTGCAGTACACCAGAGGGAAACGGACGGGTTTGGAAGGGTCCCAGTGTTGCACCAATTAACCTATTTTCAATTTATTGTTTATTGCTGTGTCGCATGTCTGTCTTCCCATTATTTAAACTAAAAGTGGGTCCTCGCCTCTTCATTTCTTTGTATAATTTTCTGAAATTAATTAAGAAACATTAATGTAAGTAGTCTACTTATTATATGTTTCTTTGTTATGGTAAGATACATAGTTGCGAGTGATTTTTGAAAAAAAAATAGATGATTAGTCATAAAATGTATTATTATTATACGATAATCAAATCCTAACTACGTGATTAAGAGATGAAGTGAACAATCACCCTATTATATTTTATGGTTATCTTTAGGAATGTTGAGAATGCATGCATTTTATTCTCACTAGTAGTTTTATTTCACTTATTATTTATTATTTATATATACTCACTAGAACTTTAGAACTGGGAAATAAGGAGATTTATATGCAACTTTAATGGTTTGATAGTCATATGCCATTGCAATGAATTGGAGGGATTTATATGCTCAAGAAAAAAAAAGTCATAGAATGCTTCTAGTGTCTGAAATTGTTTGATAAAGATGATAGAATTACATTTAATTATAGTTCCAATTTCAAAATAATTTCGCAAAAAACAATTAACAAATTAGTTGCTTAGGAGTTGATGTAATTATGTAGCCAAATATAGAATTAAGTAGAAGATGAAGCCCATCTTATATTTCAACTTCAGAAAAACAATTAAGTTATGAGGAACCCAGAAAAATTCCAAATTTCCTGCATGTCTTTCCAACAAGACAAATAAGATTGGGGAAACTTTTTGCTGGTATCTATATGGGGGGATGTGATGCATGTAATTAAGTGAATATGAACTTGTTAAAATTGATTGACAATGACCAGATGCTGAATTTGTGGTGGGTTTGATTACCTTCTTCTTTTTTGTAAATATCCCTGTGGTTAATTATCATACAATTGAGAGGTTCTTTAGAAAAAACATTTGAGTTAGGTTCATTAATTAATATAATCACGCATGAAGTAATGGACCATAGAGGAAGTGACCTTTTTGTTTTGGTAAAAGCAAAGGTTATGTCATCACATGGGCTATTCTTACCTTTTTTTTTCGACTTGGAACCCTGCCACTCATTTAATTCTCTTTAGTACATTTGCAAAGCTGAAGAAGTAGCATCCTTTGGCATTGTATTGGTCACACCCCTTCACAATTAACCAATCTTATTTATGCCCGAAATCTTTTTTTTTTTTTTTTTGTCTATGCATTGATGGGTTAATTTAACCATCATAATTTATAAGGTTTTTTTTTTTTTTTTGATAATTGGAAAAGGGGAATGAGATTAAACCTAACTTTCATTTTTACATCGTAATGTTTTTATCACCAAACAAGAGGTTGTTAACCTATAACATAATGTTCAAATTTAATCGAATTGAATGTAAGTACCGTGACCTCTAGCTGTTATAACACAATCAAATTAAATGAAAGCAATGTTTTAAAGGAAAATGGAAAGTAGACAAGAAGAAAAGCTCCAAGTAAGCGTGAAATTTTCTATTTAAAGTGAGCTTTTTTTGCATGGGAAATTCATGAGTTGTAAAACAGGACAATGGGAACTCGAGGTTTTGTCCGTGGGAAGGTGATGAAATCCATGAAATATTGATTGGTTCAACCTGTCACTCTCCCATTAAAAACTAAAAAAAGAGGGGCTCGGGTTTGAAAATCACGCGCGGTTTTCTCCAACAACAACAAAAAGAAAGAAAGAAAGCATTCGTGACCCTAAGTAGAGAGTTGAATCGTCCAAAGTAGAAAACCAGAGGAGAAAAAAATAGAAAAGCAAAAGGTATATGAAAATCACGTGAGGCCTGAACTAACAGTGTACGAAAGCCACCTGACAAAGGCTAAGATTATTCAAAAAAAAGGAAGAAAGAAAGAAAACAGTTGGATTTTGGCTTTGTAAGAAAGGAAGGCCATTTGAGGCTCAGCTTATGTTGGTTGCAGACGATACCAACCGTGAGATATGGAGCAGGCAATCCCGTCAGACACGCCAATGTTTCAACCTCTCCCACTCCCACTCCCACATTCCATTTCTTATTTTGTTTTGTCTACTGTAGTTGTTGAACAAGGAAGGTGTTCATATTGCAATTGAACATTTTTTTTTAATTATTTTTGTTCACTTCAATTCAACCTAATATTACCAGAAAAATTCAGGGTGATTTTCCATTTCTTGTTTCAATTCAACAACTTAACTCTGAGTAGCCAAGCAAAGGACAGTAAACTGAAAAGGCCAAAGAGGTCAATAATTGATTGAGGATGACCTTTTTTTTTCTTTTTTTTGTTGTTGTCCCCTCAGTCAAGTTAAACTTGTTTAATTCTGTCATTGAAGAGACAGTGTTGATTAAAGATAGGAATTTGATGACTATGGTCCTCAAGCCTACTCTATATTTGATTACTACGTATCTTAGTTGACTGAAAACAAAAGCAATAATGTTTTCCACTTAAGTCGGAATAATTCTAATGTAAATTCAAAATAGAAGTAAGATGTCAAGTCAGGAGCAAAAGGCTCCTCCCTTTGTCTATGCCTAAACTCAAAATCCAAATGGGTGAAGAGGCATCAAGGGGCAACAACTGTATTATGTTAGTAAAAAGAAAGTGTGTTGAAAGCCGAAACAGATCAAAGAATTTCATGCCATTATATTTATATACGAATGTGAATGATGCTAATCAGTGTAGGAGCTTTGAAAATAGAGAGTAGGGAATGGAAAGTTGAGAAGGCAAAAAGGATCGTTAATTCAGGAGAAGCACCTTTTCCTTTTGGGGGTTCCATGATTAATGAGTGATTAAGATTAGGTAAAGGTGATGTTTGATTGTTAAAAATTTTCATAAATAATATTAACATATAGCTACCTTTGTTAGAAAAGGTTACCTCCAAAATGGGACCCGGAAATCAATAGATAATAATGCCTCCCTGGCTTTGGATTGCCGACCCAACCCTATCACCTCTTACCAGACCTTTTCATCCAACAATTATAGACGCCTACAATTTGTTTTCCCCAATCATGATGCCTCCACTCTCACCCCCAGGAAAATAGTAAATCAATTTTACTATATAATTAATAATATTATCAATTTATTATTTATAATTTTCAACGGTCAACTATTGGTTTATTAATGATTAAATAATAGCTTTTAAAATTTAATGATAAAATGTAAATTTATACAAACTCTATATCTAGCCTTGTTTAGAGGTTACGATGTTTTCAAGTAAATTTAGGCCAAACTCGACTGATTTCAATTAAATCGATTTTTTATGAAATTCTTTTTTTTTTAATTTTAAGGTGAGGCAAATTTTTATTAAATCTTTTGAATTCGAGTTGAGATTAAATTTTATCCATGCCTCAAAAACTTACCGAAATTCCATTCTTTTTTTATTTTTAATTAATTTCATATATTTGAATTTTTTTCAAATTTTATAAGATTTTTACTATCTTTTCATATATTTTCGGTAGATAGTTTTTTATGATGTTCTTAATACATATTTTATTTAATATTATATAAATTAATATAATACAAAATTATTTAATACTTTGGTACAAATAAAGATGATTTAATGTGTTGTTTGATTTAATGGAAAAGTGTAGAGATGAACATGAGTGAAAAGTGGAAAAAAAATGAGTGTGTTCATTATGAAAGAAAATAAGAGATATGATTATTTTCTATTTTAATGTATAAAATTAATTATTTCAAGTTAGATGATTAGAAAAGAGAAAGCGAGAGAGATGTTTATATTAATTCAAAATTATGTATTTTCAAATATTTTATTTTTCACTCTACTGAGAAAAGGATGGAAAAGAACATTCTGTTTTTCTTTTTTCAATTTTTATATATTTCTTGCCAAACATGCTTATCAAAAGAAAAATCCCATCCCATGGCCCCATGGCTATCCCTATTTACCAGGGGCTCCCTTCTTACCTCCTTTGAAGGCACACCGGCTAGAAATTAGGCAGTTTTGAAGTTGATCGAGTTCTTTGTTCATGGATGATTTCATTACATCTTTTAGCTTAGTTAATAAATGTATATATACCTGTAGCATCACGTATCATTCTATTTATGTTTAACATCAAGCGAGACTGCTCTAGTTAGTAAACTATAAATGGTACTCATATTTGTGTTAAATAGCAATGTCATGTCATATCATTATATCAATGGATTGTTTACATATACAAATCTGGTTGATCAAGCAAATCTTATCCATTATGTATTTAGACATTTTCAGCCAACTTAAAGATTTGCACCCTTTTATAAGAAAAAGTAATAAAATTTTCAACACATATAACTTGTTTATCAGTGAAAGTTTTAAAGATAAATTATGGGATTATGAAAATCTCTTAAGATATATTATAAAATTGAAGAAGATGAAAAAAAAGTAAAAGAGCATTAGATAGATTCTTATCTTTATTTGTGAAATTAAAATATTTTTTACAGATCGGAAAAAATTTGGATAAGAAGAGGGGAGTCCATCAACTTTTTGCACAACGCTAATTACTTATTCACCTAAATGCTGACTCTGATACAAAATAATTTGATGTTTTAGTTTCCCTTATTTACTAAGGAAACCCTCTTTTGGACAAAACACTAAGAAGATATAGTTTCGTGGATTGCTTCCTTGTAGACAATGCAAACAACGAAAGGACTACAATTGTAAAGAAGAAGAGCATGTGGATAAGTTCAAAGCTATCTCACTTTTTAAATTTAAAGATGAAGGACCCTTCAATTTACGGCATGTAAGGGAGAAAAGAAATAATTGCCTTACACGTCTTAGGTACATTCCTCCACAGTCCACACATGCAATAAGTTGGTTTGGTTTAAATTGCAACATGTCAGAAAAAATGGGGGATATATAAGTTATAATAATGTTAAGTATAAAATTAGTAACGGGGTTTTGAGATGATTAGATCCAATGTTTCGAAATTTTAATCCTATTCGTAAATACCTTACAAAATAACAAATGCAAATATAAATGAAATTAATAATGGAGGGTATTGTAAGGCCCAATTTTTTAAAAAAGAAATACGGGCCCAATAAAACAAAAAATACAGGCCCAAAACCCAAAATAAAAAAAACAACAAAAAGGGAAACCCTAGCACGTTTAACACCGCCGCCGCCAGCAGACCCTCCTTCCGCAACGTGCGCCGGACGCCACCCCCAAGACGTGCGCCACTCCACCACGCAGTGTTTAGAAACGTGCTTGAGCACGTACCTGTAAAGCAGGAAACAAAACAGTTGTAAAATAGGGGCTATAAAAGCCATAACAGAGATCAAGTCAAAGGGGCAGTTAGGGTTTTCTGGGGAGAGAAAAAAGAATAGAAAAACACTGTAACAAAAAGGGAGTTCAGAGAAATACAAAAAAAACAAAGGTTTCGTTTTTGTTTTTACATTTGCATTTTCATTTTTCTTTTATTTTTTTTATTTTTTGTTTGGGATTTATTTTTGGGTTTTCTTGTTTTTAAAAAAAATATAGGAGTTTAAAACAAAAAAAAGGGAAAAAGAAAACTTACTTTTTTTCCAGATTCTAACCACACATGTGTGGCTTCATGACAATGGTGACGGTGGTCCCATGATGCATATGGCCGAGCTCAGTAGAGAGAGAGAGAGAGTCTTTTTTGTTTTTTTTCGGAGAAAGAATGAAAATGGTTTTTTAGGAAAATTTGGGCTTTATAAGGACAACTAAATCTGGCCGCTTTTGAGCCTTGGGGTCGAGGCCAAACGACGTCGTTTGGTCTCGACCATGAACCTGACCCGCAGAGGCTAGGATCCGCGTGTTTTCTTTGGAGGGGCTAATTGCGCTTTTAGCCCCTCCGCTTTTTACTAGTTTTAAAATCAGGTTTTTTTTCTTTCCGATTTGACCCCAAACGTTTCTTTTGATTTCAATTAAGCCCCAGTTAAGTGCGGCGTTTTGCGCAGTGGGATTTATTTCCCTTTTGGTCCCTCCCAGTTGCGCGCCTTTTTCAATTTCATCCTTTATCATTATTCATTTTTAAATTTGGCCCCAGATATTTTGTTTTTATCTCAATTTAGTCCCTTTTTCGTTTATTTTAGCTATTTTACCATTAAATTAGTTTTTTTTTAAATTTTTTTTACTTTATTTTATATCTGTTATTATTATTATAATCATATTATTTCTATTATTATATTATTATTATTATATATGGTTATTATATATATATATACTATTGCTTTACTACTATTAGTTTATTATCATTACTATCAATTTTATTGTTGTTTTATTATTTTTATTATTAAATCTTCCTTTTATTTTATGTTCTGTTTCTACTATCCTTTATTATTATTATCCCTATTATTTTACATCTATATACATCATTATTACTATACTATATTTATTATTATTATAGTTATCATCATATTATTTTATTCCACACTATTATATCTATTATTTTATATATTATGGTTTATTTCAGTTGCTTTACTATATATTATTACTTTTGCATCTATTATTTTTATTGTCATCGGCTTACCTTTATTTCTTTAATTACTTTTTATTACTATTAATATCATTACTTTTTCATGTATCCATTATTATACTAGCCGTCTTATTTATCGCATATTTTCTTCACCGTAATATTATCGTTTGTTCGCTTTTTGCATATCTTTGTTCCCCATTATTATCATCGTGTTCATGTTTCAAGGTTTTGCCTTTGCTTCTTAAAATTCATAAAAATGGGCTTTGATGAAGGTAATATTTCGTATTTAGAAGTCCGAGAAATCGTGCCCAATCGTGCTGGGTTTCGATTTTTCGTTCATCTAGATCACTAAATATCCTTTAAAGATTTTTGACCATGTTTCATAAAGGTAATTTTATGTGTTTGGAAGTTCAGAAAATCGTGCCCAATCGTGCTGGGCTTCGACTTTTCGTTCGTCCGGATCACTAAATGTCCTTTGAAGATCTTGATCACATTTTTGAAAATAAGGCAATGTTTCGTGTTTGGAGGTTCAAGAAATTCGGGCCCAATCGTGCTGGGTCTCGATTTTCTGTTCATCTAAACAACTAGATATCCTTCACAAAATTTATTTTTCCCTTCTCGTATTTCTTGAATAAGGGCAATATTTCATTATTGGAAATCCAAGGAATCGTACCCAATCGTGCTGGGTTTCGGTTTTTAGTTTAGCCAAGTAGTGAAATACCCCTTTTCAAATTGTGACTACATGTATTCTGGAAATCATAAAATGATCTTGGTCTCGAGAGTTTGAAACATCGTGTCCTATCGTGCTGGACGTGATATTTCAGCTTTCCGAAACGAGAGAATTTTGATATCCAATCTGAGTCGACCAAACATTTTTCCCTCATCAGTAAAACATTTTCTAATTTTCGATACTAAGGACATTAATTAATCAACACGGTACCAATTTTGGGCGTATGAGGTGCTAATCCTTCCTCGTGCGTAATCGACTCCGAGCCCATTTTCTTAAAATTGTGAGGCCAAAATGTTTTATAAGTGGCCCAATCCCACTTCAAAAAAGATTGGTGGCGACTCCGTTTTTGTATTTTAAAGTCGGCCCGTTTTCCAACAAAAAAATGGTTCCGACAGGTATTATATGGACTGCCCAAGGGATCATGTCCATCAAGAAAGTAGCATAAGTTTGACAAAGAATCTATAATATAAATTCAGGAATGAATAGAGGTGGTTTAGGAAGTATGGCTGCCAGTTAGGGTGTCGGTTGTCAATCATTGTTAAAGGTATTAAAAAACACAACATACATCTATTCATGCTCTTACCAAAACTTTGTTATTCTTTTTTGAAGAATTGTCGGTTTGGTTACAAATATTTGTCAAAATAAAAACATTTTATATTACTCACTATGTATGGGATTTTCTTTTTCTTTTTTGATAGATAAAATAGAAATATCCTTAAAGGCCTGCACAGGTACCCGACGTTGTAAGCCTGAACCATGCAGAGGAACCATTTTGTGGAGTGTCGCATTAAGCACAATCAGTCCAAGATTGAGCGGAGGAGTATGCATGAGATGTTTTTTAACACTAGAGAATTAATAAAATAATTTTTGGGTTTAATTTTGAATTAATACAAGGATAAAAGGGTCATTTGTAATTGTATCCACTAGGGGGACAATCCGAGTCAAGATTCGGCGTTGGGGGATATTGCTTTTGCCTTTTGCTTTTGTTTCATGCCGTCTTCTTTTGGCTTTTTATGTAATTACAATTTCATTTCCAAAAACAAATAAAATTGGATTTCCCTTTCAATGTAAATATATATAAGCTTATCCTTAAAGCATGGCTTGAAAGCCGAAAATGGGTAGAAACCAAAAGAACGCAACGACTCTAGTGGTGGAAATACTGATTTTATAATTATTTTTAGATTTTTTTTAAATATTTTTTTATTTTTTTAGAGAAAAAACTTTAGTGATAACATGTAAAATATCATATCATTACCTTTTAACATATTATCAAAATAGACTAATTTTTTTTATTAAAATTCAAGTTTAGACTAAAAAAACTAAAAGACCAAATTGAAAAGATTAATTTCTGTCGTAACCATTTTTTGGGGAAACGGTGAAACGACGCGGTCGACTCAATTTTTGAAAAAAAGAAAAGGAAAGGAGTCGCCACCGATCTTTATTTGGTGTGATCGGATCACCTTTGTTTTAATAAAACATTTAATTTACTAAAACAGTGCTTTTTGGTCCACGAACTTTGAGAAAACGGATTCGGAGGTCGATTACGTGCGAGGAAGGATTGGCACCCTCGACACGCCCAAAATTGGTACCAAACTGATTGATTGATGTCCTATTTGTTGAAAACTTTAAAGGGGTTCGAAAATACGATGCTTTTATTTTTAAAATTGGAAGGGACGCTAAGGCTTTCTTATTTTCGAAGAGATAAAGCATCGCGTCCAGTAAGTTAGGGCACAATGCTTTAAACTCCCGAAACTAAGCTCGCCTTTTGAAACTTGATTTTTATTTGGAGAGGATCTTCCGCTATTCGTCAAATGAGAAATCGGAACCCAGTAAGTTAGGGCTCGATTTCCCGAGATTTCAAATACGGAAGACTGCATCTATTTTAGAAAAAAAGCTTATCCCGAAGTATCTAAGTGTCGAGTCCAGTAAGTTAGGGCACGACATTTCGAATTTCTGAGATTTTATTTTAAAATTGCAACTTAGAAAGAGATATCCCGTTGTTTGACATAAACGAGTAAAATCGGAACCCAGTAAGTTAGGGCTCGATCTTCCCGAATTTTCAAATACCGAACATCATCTTTATTTTGAAAATTTCATTGATTAATATTAGACAAAGTAATGATACAACAAATAAAGCGAATATATGAATAAATCTAGCTCTCATAAATAAATGAATGAGCAACTAAATTATGGCACGAGGTTGACGATAATGGGACTTTAGGAACAAATAGAATGATAATAACAACAATAGTGAGAAAATAAAGAATATGATACGTAAATGAATAAATTGCTTTAAAGTATTAAAAGAGTAAAGAGCAACGAACGGATAAGTAAACTAAACGATAATAAATAAAATAATAAGAAATGAATAACGTAAATAAAAAATTTTATAAATGGTGAAAATTAAGAAAAAAAATGGAATCAATTCAAATTAAATAATTGTAATAATAATAATAATAATAATAATAATATCAATAATAATATAGTGATAATCAAATAATAAAAGATAACAATAATAATAGTAAGTAAATAACAAAAGTAAAAATGAAATGATAATAATAGTAATAATAATAAAATAATAATAGTAGAGGATATTAGAGGAATAAAATAATAATAATAATAATAATAATAATAATAATAATAATAATGATAATAATAATATAGCATAGTGATAATAAAATAATAAAAATAACAATAATAAATATAATAGTAATTAAATAAACAAAATAAAAAACGAAATGATAATAATAGTAATAATAATAATAGTAATAATAATAATACTAATAATGATAATAATAATAATAATATTAATAATAATAATATCAATAATAGCAATAATATAAAAAAAATGCGATTCAAACTAAAAGGATTGGGTTGAGAATAAAATAAAATTTTAGGGCTAATCTGGAATAGAAATAAAAAGGACCAATTTAAACGGCAGGAAGCGAGAGGGACCATGCGCATAAATAACCCTTCAGCCGAGGCTTACTGACTAGGGGATCAAATTGAAGCGGAACCAAATGCTCGGGCCAAATTTAAAACAATATAAAATTTAATTAAAAATAATAAAAGGCGGAAGGACCAACTCATAAATAACCCCTTTTTTCGCAAAACACGGATCCTCCGGAGCGGGTCGGGTCGATTGGTCGCGCCTAAACGGCGTGCGTTTTTGGCCCTAGGAGCTCGAGTGAAACGATGCTGCTTCATTGGTCCTATTTAAGGTGATTTTAAGCCCAAAAATCATTTCTTGATTATTTAAAAAAATTTCAAGTCTCTCTGTTTTCTCTGCAGGCATGAGGGAGGGTGGTGCGATTTCCGTGAGTCGCCGCCATTCGCCGTCACTAACTGCCGAGTTCAAGCCACCGCCACAGTGGTAGGGAAGGTAAAAATTTTATTTTTTTTATTGTGTTATCCTTTTCATATTTTGATGTTATACATATATATAAATAAACTATTTTTTTTAAAGAAAAATAACAGAATAGGCTTATTTGGTTTCGAAAAGGAAAGGGAAAAATAAAAATAAAATAAAGGTTTCCCCCTCGGTTTTCTCTCTTAGTATTTTTTGTAAAAGATTTTAAAAAGAGAAAAAAATAAAAATAAAAATAAAAATAAAGATAAATAAATGACAATAAACTGTGATAGAACAGAAGAAGTAAAATCAACCTTTTATTTTCCCTTTTCGATTTCTGCTAGTTTGCAAATGTTGTTTTTTTCAAATCCGAAAATCCCTTTTTGCTACAATGTTCTCTCTGTTTTTTCGAAATGAAAAAAAAAACCCCCCTCTTTTACACTGTTTCTTGCGGCTTTATAGCCCAAAACCAATAAAAAAACAAATTGTTTCTCTTTTTTGTCTTTGTTGATTATTTTGTTTTTCTTTGCGAGCTACTGTGGAGGAGCTGGTCTGACGGAGCGTGTCGGAGCGAAGGTAGGTGAGGGGTCGAAGTCGGAGGTCGAGAAGGAGTGCGGCTAGGGTTTTTGTTTCTTTCTGTTTTTTGGCTGAGAGTGTTTCGGGTTTGGGCCATTTGGGCCCGTTTTTCATTTTGGTTTTGGGCTGGCTGTTTTATTTGTGATTAGGCTTGTAATAATTAATTTTTTTATTATTTTTGATTGGGCCCGGGCAATTTAGGCTCTACAGCTGCCCCTCTTTGCTCATTGTCGTGTAACGATAATAGAGCAAAGACTCAAAGGAGCCCAATATTGCCCGGCCTCGCTGAGTCTTGGCCTCTCAGGTGCTTTTCTTCAAGTAGCCCCATCCTGATCCTCCACACCTTGTTGCTTTGATCCACTTCACCGATATGTGGCTTCAATCTGCTCTTGCTGCGACTTTAATGGGATGTGACTTGTTTATTTTCGATCTGCTCTTGCAAATTTAAGAATGTCTAAATTGCTATCTTCAATCTGATCCCTGCAAACTCAGGGACCACCAGACTGATTTCTTTGATTTACTTCTTACTCCACAGGAACTTCGAGGAAATAAGAATTCAGGGAGAAGAGATTCGTAGTCTCCATCTTCTCTACCGAAACTTCAAAGAAATAATGATGTAACCTCATTGTTAACTCAGGGAGACGGGATTTGTAATCTCAACCTATTCCACGGGAACTTAGAGGAAATAAGAATTCAGGGAGAAGAGATTTGTAATCTCCATCTTCTCTACTGAAACTTCAAAGAATTTAAGGATGTGACCTCATTGTTAACTCAGGGAGACGGGATTTGTAATCTCAACCTACTCCACGGGAACTTCGAGGAAATAAGAATTCAGGGAGAAGAGATTCGTAGTCTCCATCTTCTCTACTGAAACTTTAAAGAAATAAGGGCTTATCCTCATTTGTTAACTCAGGGAGACGGGATTTGTAATCTCAACCTATTCCACGGGAACTTTGAGGAAATAACAATTCAGAGAGAAGAGATTTGTAATCTCCATCTTCTCTTACTGAAACTTCAAATGAATGATGATTGATCCTCATTGTTAACTCAGAGAGACGGGATTTGTAATCCTACTCCACGGGAACTTCGAGGAAATAAGAATTCAGAACTTTTCAATTTGCTTCCTTACTATTTTCAGGAAGACTTCAATCTTCAATCTGCTCCTCTACCATCTCGAAGGAGCAAAATATGAACTTTTCAATTTGCTTCCTTACTATCTTCAGGAAGACTTCAATCTTCAGTCTGCCCCACTAACATCTTGAGGGAACGAAATCTGAACTTTTCAATGTACTTCCTTACTATCTTCAGGAAGACTTCATTCTTCAGTCTGCCCCACTAACATCTTGAGGGAGCGAGATCTGAACTTTTCAATGTGCTTCCTTACTATCTTCAGGAAGATTTCATTCTTCAGTCTGCCCCACTAACCTCTTGAGGGAACGAAATCTGAACTTTGATATTACTACACTGTTCTTTGAGGAGCCTGTCCTGTAGAATTAATTTTATGTGCTTATGCTTATGCAAATGGTGAAGATGTTATGATCAGAACGACTCAAAGTCTCTTAACTGCATGTGTTATGGACGACAGTTGCAGAATGTCATAAGAATGATCTTTTTACAATGATTAGGATGCAATGATCAGAATGAATCGAATGCTCCTAACTAAATGACAATGGATGACATTTGCATGAATGCAGAATATCATGAGAAAGATCCTTTGTTAAATGTATAATGATTACGATGCGATGATTGCACGCTCCTAACGATGATGAATGTAAAATGAAATGACCCTTTTTATGCTTAGGGTTGTCACTGCTCGTCGTTCATTAAGGTTCTATCACTGATGCGTTATCATGCTTTCTCGTTCAGCTAGTATCTTTGATAGAAAGCCCAAAAACAATGATCATATTCTGCTCAACAAGCTTACCCATTGTAATTTGGGGTCCCTTCCATCGCATTTCTCGAGACATAAAGTTTGCATCTCTCACGCAACTCTAGGAGAATAACATTTGGTTTTTCCATCCATCCTGCTGTATTTCAAGTATAGGATCAATTTGATCTATTACACTATTCAACGGTGTAATGACCGGATGTGTAGGCTCGATATGTGCATGAATACTGAGTATCATTTTTCTTTCTCGAGAATGATCCCTTTGCCTTCTTTGGGTTGACATTGCTTGTTATCTGTCAAGGTCGTATCACCGGCGAAATGTATTGTCATTTCGTTCGACCAATAAAAGGTCCAAAGAGATAATCATCTTTCTCCAATATTTCCAAACCTTGAGCTGAGTGAGTTCTAAACAATAGCCCTGTTTCAGGTCCTTGTATTATTCAGAAGCTTCCAGAGTAATATGCAAAACTCCTTTTATGAAAGTATTATTAGTCCACTAATCGTTATTTCAATGCAAAATGCTTGAAAAAGATTGTAACAATGGACAAAAAGGAAATTGATTGGGAGCATAGCTCGAAACAAATAAATTAATCAATGCTAACAAAGGTAATTAAGAAGGAATTTTATCGGTGGTTTTTTTTTGAAAGGAATAAAATAACCACAAGTAACAAAAATGGGTAAAATGGAAACTAAGTGCCCTAGATATCGCAGCTTGAGCTTCTCTGTTCCAACTTCTTGAGGACCATCTTGAGCTTAATATGTGTTTAGGGGATCCAGAGTACTTTGTCGATGCCCCAAGACGTAACATACTCCTTCGAGCGTAGCAAAACTACTTTATGCCCTACTCTCGATCAAAATTTTGAGCTGCCCTTCTCGGGTTTTCAACCCAAATACCCTTTGGCCTCAAAGTGCCCTTTGCGGGTTTTCGCCTTGGCTTCTCCCTTTTTCTTTTTTCTTTTTCTTTTTCTTGTTTTTTTCGTTTTTTTTTTGGAAAACTCTTTTTTTTATTGAATCTGAACTCACCGGATTGGGCAAGTCCTTGTCATCCATCTTGGTTAACACTCATGTTTCTCTAGAAGAGGCCTTCTTTGCTGTATAAGGCATTTACTTTTCTTTAGAGTTCTTTTGGATAAGAAGAATCTCTCTTAATGCTAGGTCATCTTCTTGAAATACTCTTGAGCGAACCTTTTTGTCAAGCCTGTATCCATTTTTGGTACATTTGACCCTACTGAATACTTTCAATCAAGCCTACTGGAGGCATTCTGCTTCATTTAATTCAATCCAAGCTTGGGAAAAGGAATCTTATCTTTCAACAATTGTTTCCCTTTCGCGAACCAATGGGAAAGATGCCCCGGCAAAAAGTCCTGGCCAACGTTCAAGGAACCTAAAGGGGTAAATGGTAACTTCTTTATGCCAACCTTTACAAGCCTCAGCCAATCTTGAATTTTTTTGAATTTGACGACTGTCGACTTTGTAATTTTGGCATATGAAGCGACCTTCACCCTCTCAGTGAGGTAACCAACGACCATGAATATGAATCGATGTTGGCTAAAAGGTTTTGAGGAGACTGATTTGTTAACGTCCATGCCTCACATATAGGAATCCGCGTTTCAGTGGCCTCAACGTGTCTGGCTGTGATCATGCGATAATGTCTTGCCTTATTCTTACGAGGAGCTATGTTTCTATCTTCATCCCCTTCGTTAGTTCGTAGCATCTGCTAACACTTTACAAAGTAGGATCTACCATTGGCGAAGTAAGTTGCAATCTTTGTCATCTTCAAAGTCCTTAAATCCCTCTAGATACATATCTCACTAAAAAGGGAGTCCGTAACAGCGTCGCTCATGTCATTGATATCTGGGGGCCCATTGTGGGCAGAAAATCCAAAGAATAAATGATCCTAAGGATGATTATTCGTATGATATGGTCATGAGTGAAAGAATATTCAGTATGAAATGTAAAGAATAAAAATATTTACTTAGAAAGATACATTTTATTAAAATAAAAATTCTGGACACAAGCCTACTTCTCAAAAGAAATCTTATTGCTTCTAGGCTTGAAGCAACAAGTGTGTTTTACACATTACTCTAGTTAGCTTTAAAAATACATGTTTCTTCCACAGTCTCATTGTTCAAAAACACTCTCAAGTACATAAAGGCAGATGTTCGGAAAACTTTTATTCCTCGGTTCATTTTGGGTATACCATTGCTCCGTCATCGAACTTCACAATACCCATGTTGATGAGATTTTCCACCAATTTCTTGAAAGTAAGGCAGTTTTCTATCGAATGGCCTGTGATCCCTGCGTGGTACTCACACTGAGTGTTTGGGTCATACCATTTTGGGTATGGAGGTTGCATCGATTTTGGATATTGGGGGGACACAATGTGTGCATCAAATAAACTTTGATACAACTCCTTATACGTCATAGGGATTGACGTAAATTGGAGTTTTTCAATGTTTTTCCTTGTGCGGGATTCTTTCTTTGACGAACCTTGACACTCAGTAGTCACCGTTTTTGGCTGATTAACGGTAATTGACTTTGGGTCCCCCATGTTTATATTATTCACCTCGTCATCCTTTCTTCTAGGAGCAGGCCTTCTAGTGGTTTCCCCCGCTTCAATCTTGCCACATCTGATTGCATGTTCGATCATTTCCCCTGCCATTACCATGTCGACAAAGCTTTTAGTGGTACTCCCTATCATATGGGTTATGAAAGGAGCCTTCAGGGTGTTGATGAAGAGTATGGTAGTTTCCTTTTCTAAGAGGGGTGGTTGGACTTGCATGGCGACCTCCCTCCACCTTTGCGCGTATTGTCTGAAACTCTCGTTTGGCTTTTTCTCCATATTTTGGAGCGTGATTCGATCAGGAGCTATATCGGCTACGTGCCCGTATTGTTTCAGGAAGACCTGTGCTAGATCCTTCCATGACTTGATCTGGTATGGTGAGTGATTGTACCACTTGGGCTGCGGCCCTACCAAACTATCACGGAAGCAATGAATAAGCGGTTGATCGTTGTTAACATATCCCGCCATCCGCCTACAGAACATCGTGATGTGTACTTCAGGGCAACTGGTCCCATTGTATTTTTCAAAGTCCGGGTCTTGAACTTTGGCGGAAGTATGAGGTGCAGGACTAGGCTCAAGTCCTTAGCGTCCACTCCGTAGCGATGGTCGTAGATCTCTATTTCCTTAAACTTCTCTTAACCATTTGCAACGATCCTCGAGTTGTGCAGGAAGGTTTGTTTTGCCTTATCCATTTCGGTCATTTCATCAAAGTCGGGGACTATAGGGTTAGCGGACCTTCTCCGGATTCTTGCTGAACCGATCGGAAAATCTGGCGGCATTGCGGTCTCAACCTGGCACTGTGGCCCGATAACAAAAGGCGTCCTTTGGGGACCTATCTCTGGTGGTGCTTGGGTATTTGGCGGGGTAAATCCTGGAGGGTAAGCAGGGTCGTCATTATTCCCTGAACTAGCAGCGACGCCTTTTCCTCGTTCATTGGCTAATAGTTGCGCCA
Organism: Gossypium rotundifolium; assembly: GCA_025506655.1. Lineage (NCBI taxonomy): Eukaryota > Viridiplantae > Streptophyta > Magnoliopsida > Malvales > Malvaceae > Gossypium > Gossypium rotundifolium. Next base: position 173,777,215 of record CP106734.1, on the reverse strand, counting down.
GCTGACTCATCATGTTGTTTTGGGACTCTTGCATCCGTTCTATCATATCTTGCTGGAGTTTCGTTATTTGCTCCTGCATCTGTTCTTGCATCTCCTTCGAAATTGTTGAATCTTTGATCCATCTTCTTTGTTTTCGCACGAGTCCGTAGTGATGTCCGGTTCGATTTTTTTCTCTCTGCTTAATTTTAACTAATTAGGCTCTCTATGGACTTAAATGCATATGATGTAATGTAATGCAAATGCATGAATGCGGGGAAGAAGACATCGATTCGATCAACTTCATTTTAGAAAACTTTATTAGAAGGCAAAACCCTTTACATAAAGCAGATTACAAATATGCTTTCGCCCTAAGACCTAAGGTTTTGATCTTCCCAAGGAGATTAGCTCTCGATCATGACCCGGTGGTAGCTCATATCTCGCGCTCCATGTGTCAGCTTTCGCAGCTGAAGTCTGTAAGTGATCAGCTACCTCTTGAATCTGGATTGTCGCTTCACCTATGAGGTAGTTTCGGCTTCTAACTTGCTCGCAAGAATGGCGAAGCTCCTCTTTCCAACGCCTTTCTCTTGTTTCCAGAAACTCAATCCGGAGCTCATTACTGTGTGATGCCGATTCTAGCTCTTTAACCTTACCTTTCATTTTCTCGATTCTGTTCAGGCTTGACTTCAGTTGGCTTTTTGAGTCTTGACTTCGATAGTGGTGTAGAGACTGCCCAAGCTCAGCTATTCTATCTTTTAGTCCCTTGTTTCCTAATTGGCTTGGCTCTAACCATGTGCAGGCGACCGCATTGTCTTCTACTTTATCAAGGAATTTGCTTTCCATAACCAGCTTTCTAACTCAGAAACTGACCGTGAATCGATGCCTCTTAAAATATGAAATGATATGCACAAAAGAATGAAACACAACAAGTTAGTATCGTGGAATATAAAGCAAGTAAAATAAGCAAACACCTACCTGGGTGACCACTAAGGTTTGACATAGCTCTACCTAAGGTAGGCTCCTAGGGTTTACTATATGCGGTTTGGTTCTAAAGTTCGAGGTACCCAAACCAGCAGATTCCTCGATCCTCACCCATTATAGGCTCATACGGACCGAGTTCGGTTCAGGGGAATACATTTCCCTATGGCCATGCGAAAGTGAAAACTTCACGAAGACATAGGTACGGATGTATCCCGAAAGCAGTCCACTAGCCCATGCGGAGGTGAAAACCTCACGAAGGCATAGCTTCTCGCTCCCACTTAAGGGTGTGACCACAACGGTCATGCAATGCAATGCCAAAGTATTTACAAGGCTAATATTGAAGATGCGTCAAAAGAAGCATGATTTTCAAAACCATTTTAATTAAAAGGACAAAATCAATCAATCTTTGGCTTGACCTCGTGTCCCAAGTGGAGTCGCCAAGTCGTCAGTAACCATTTTTGGGGAAGCGGTGAAGCGACGCTGGTCGACTCAATTTTGAAAAAAGAAAAGGAAAGGAGTGCCACCGATTCTTATTTGGTGTGATCGGATCACCTTTGTTTTAATAAAACATTTAATTTACTAAAACAGTGCTTTTTGGTCCACGAACTTTGAGAAAACGGATTCGGAGGTCGATTACGTGCGAGGAAGGATTGGCACCCTCGACACGCCCAAAATTGGTACCAAACTGATTGATTGATGTCCTATTTGTTGAAAACTTTAAAGGGGTTCGAAAATACGATGCTTTTATTTTTAAAATTGGAAGGGACGCTAAGGCTTTCTTATTTTCGAAGAGATAAAGCATCGCGTCCAGTAAGTTAGGGCACAATGCTTTAAACTCCCGAAACTAAGCTCGCCTTTTGAAACTTGATTTTTATTTGGAGAGGATCTTCCGCTATTCGTCAAATGAGAAATCGGAACCCAGTAAGTTAGGGCTCGATTTCCCGAGATTTCAAATACGGAAGACTGCCTCTATTTTAGAAAAAAGCTTATCCCGAAGTATCTAAGTGTCGAAAAGTTAGGGCACGACATTTCAATTTCGAGATTTTATTTTAAAATTGCAACTTAGAAAGAGATATCCGTTGTTTGACATAAGCGAGTAAAATCGGAACCAGTAAGTTAGGGCTCGATCTTCCGAATTTTCAAATACCGAACATCATCTTTATTTTGAAAATTTCATTGATTAATATTAGACAAAGTAATGATACAACAAATAAAGCGAATATATGAATAAATCTAGCTCTCATAAATAAATGAATGAGCAACTAAATTATGGCACGAAGTTGACGATAATGGGACTTTAGGAACAAATAGAATGATAATAACAACAATAGTGAGAAAATAAAGAATATGATACGTAAATGAATAAATTGCTTTAAAGTATTAAAAGAGTAAAGAGCAACGAACGGATAAGTAAACAAACGATAATAAATAAAATAATAAGAAATGAATAACGTAAATAAAAATTTTATAAATGGTGAAAATTAAGAAAAAAAAATGGGAATCGAATTCAAATTAAATAATTGTAATAATAATAATAATAATAATAATAATATCAATAATAATATAGTGATAATCAAATAATAAAAGATAACAATAATAATAGTAAGTAAATAACAAAAGTAAAAAATGAAATGATAATAATAGTAATAATAATAAAATAATAATAGTAGAGGATATTAGAGGAATAAAATAATAATAATAATAATAATAATAATAATAATAATAATAATGCTGATAATAATAATATAGCATAGTGATAATAAAATAATAAAAATAACAATAATAAATATAATAGTAATTAAATAAACAAAATAAAAAAGCGAAATGATAATAATAGTAATAATAATAATAGTAATAATAATAATACTAATAATGATAATAATAATAATAATATTAATAATAATAATATCAATAATAGCAATAATATAAAAAAATGCGATTCAAACTAAAAAGGATTGGGTTGAGAATAAAATAAAATTTTAGGGCTAATCTGGAATAGAAATAAAAAGGACCAATTTAAGCGGGAAGCAGAGGGACCATGCTTGCAAAATAACCCTTCAGCCGAGGCTTACAATGACTAGGGGATCAAATTGAAGCGGAACCAAATGCTCGGGCCAAATTTAAAACAATATAAAATTTAATTAAAAATAATAAAAAGGCGGAAGGACCAACTCCGCAAATAACCCCTTTTTTCGGCAAAACACGCGGATCCTCCGGAGCGGGTCGGGTCGGATTCGGGTCGCGCCTAAACGGCGTCGTTTTTGGCCCTAGGAGCCTGAGTGAAACGGTGCCGTTTCACTGGTCCTATTTAAGGCTGATTTTAAGCCCAAAAAATCATTTCTTCAGTTATTTTAAAAAAAATTTCAAGTCTCTCTGTGTTTTCTCTGCAGGGCATGAGGGGAGGGGTGGTGCGATTTCGTGAGGCTGCCGCCGTTCGCAAATCACCGGCGCTGAACTCGGCCACCGCCTACAGTGGTAGGAAGGTAAAATTCTTATTTTTTTTATTGTGTTATCCTTTTCATATTTTGATGTTATACATATATATAAATAAACTATTTTTTTTAAGAAAATAACTGAATAGGCTTATTTGGTTTCGAAAAGGAAAGGGAAAAATAAAAATAAAATAAAGGTTTCCCCCTTGGTTTTCTCTCTTAGTATTTTTTGTAAAAGATTTTAAAAAGAAAAAAATAAAATAAAAATAAAAATAAAGATAAATAAATGACAATAAACTGTGATAGAACAGAAGAAGTAAAATCAACCTTTTATTTTCCCTTTTCGATTTCTGCTAGTTTGCAAATGTTGTTTTTTTTCAAATCCGAAAATCCCTTTTTGCTACAATGTTCTCTCTGTTTTTTCGAAATGAAAAAAACCCCCTCTTTTACACTGTTTCTTGCGGCTTTATAGCCCAAAACTGAATAAAAAAAACAAATTGTTTCCTGCTTTGCTGTGCTGTTGATTATTTTGTTTTTCTTTGCAGGCTACGGCGGAGGAGCTGGTCGGACGGAGCGTGTCGGAGCAGAAGGTAGGTGAGGGGTCAGAAGTCAGAGGGTCAGAAAGGAGTGCGGCTAGGGTTTTTGTTTCTTTCTGTTTTTTGGCTGAGAGTGTTTCGGGTTTGGGCCATTTGGGCCCGTTTTTCATTTTGGTTTTGGGCTGGCTGTTTTATTTGTGATTAGGCTTGTAATAATTAATTTTTTTATTATTTTTGATTGGGCCCGGGCAATTTAGGCTCTACAATTTCAATAACTAAATTTTGATTTATTCCAACATAAAACCTTTGAAAGCTTTAGAAGGCCTATTCTTCGTTACTATCAGTGCTTTAAAAAAAGTAATCTTAAAAATATCATGAAAAATGTGGTCAAGTAATTAGTTTTTTTTTTATCAAAAATTGTATTGAAAAGTTAATATATCTGATGTTGAAAATAAATAATTGGTTAATATAATATAATAGTACATAAAATATAAATTAATTTGAATTTTAAATACATTTTAAATGATTAATATAAATAATCATATTTTGATAATTTCATATCAAAAGCATTTAAGGTTTTATTTATCATTAAGGTTGAGAAACACTCGTCAACCCGAACCATAATTTGAAGAAGGAAAAAAAATGTAAACAAACAACTTTTCAAACTAAAATTTAATTTTAAATTAGAATTTTAACCAAAACTCTTTTAGCTTTTAATTTTTGAAAAAGTAATTTTCGATATTTTTAGAATGATGAATATTATCAAAAATACATTTTCAACTAGAATCATAGATTATCTCCTAAAGTAGTAGAAAGAAATTTAAAGATTGAAAGAGCGAAAAAGAGGTGAGTGTGCTAGTTGAAAAATGGGGAAGAGAGCCTAACTGAGACTTTAAAAACTGAATCATCCAATCCACGTTAACCAATAGTTTTACATCTGTGCTAACTTTATAGTAATAATATCGTATAATACACCAAACTCACACCGACTTATAAAAGAGATAACATATTATATATAGCAGACAATGCTAAGTTCAATTAGTTACGGTATAATATTCTCATAAACCAATATAGTTACGGCCATCCCAAACCAATTAGTTATCCATATCCTTTTATTAAAAGTTATATGGTGCATTATCGTTAAAAATTGATGTGATTAACGAAATAATTAGATAATTATCATGACTACTTATTACGCATACCTCATGTTACCGTATAAAGATCAATTTTTAATAGAGAAATATGTGTACTTTTAACAACACATATTTGCTCTTTAATCTAACATATAGATACTAATTTACCCATATTTTTTATTAGAGAGGATAAAATGAAATCTAACTATTATTACATAGGCTTCTATGGTACTTTTCATTAGTTAAGGCATAATGATAATTTTATGCACTCTTGTAAGTAGGGCGAATTACATTTCAACCCTTTACTAAAAAATAGGTAAATTACCTTTATCCATTTTAAATTAGCCCCTCTGTTAAATTTTATCTGTTAAATGATGATTGGAAATTATTTTTTTTATGGGTAAACTATAAAAATGGTCATCCAACTATTAATTTTTATTATTTAGCCACTAAACCTTTTTAAATTAAATATTTTAATCACTCTAAGTTGTTGTAGGTTTTTTATTGGTGCAGTAATAAAATTAGCCCTCTAATGTTTACACATTCTATCAATTTGATCCTAAATATATAAAAAATCAACAAATTTAACCCTCAATGTTTACAAATTTTGTCATTTAGTTTTAAGTCTAAAAAATTCAATAACTCTGGCCCTCAATATTTACAAAATCTATCAAAATAGTCTGAACTCTAAAAATTAAAAAAATATTTAAAAAATATTTTTTTTAGCCCTTTATAACTCACCGGCTAACCATGTGAGATATTAAAATAAGAAAAAAAGTACTCTCTTTCAAGTCACTTAGAATAATTTCTTTTACTATAATTTAGGCTTTACACTGGACCAAACTAATTGATTTGGAACATATCTGGAATAACTGGTTGCATTACTACTTGAACAGATAATGTTTTTAATGCCTTTTTTTATTTTCTTTTGAATTTTAAATTTTATTGTGTTTAATCCCAACTCTTTAGATTTATTTTGCATGTGACTTGAAAGAGGATTTTTTTTTTCTTTCTTATTTTAATATCTCACATGAGTTAGCCGATGAGTTATAAAGAACTAAAAGTGAATTTTTTTTAAAAAAATATAGTTAGGACTAACTTGACAAATTTTGTAAATGTTGAGAGCCAAAGTTTATTGATTTTTTAAAACTAGAACTAAAATAATAAATTTTGTAAACATTGAGGGCTAAATTTGTTGACTTTTTTAATATTTAGGATCAAATTGATAGAATGTGCAAACATTAGAGGATAATTTTATTATTAGGCTAATAAAAAATCCACATTAACTCAGAGTAACTACAATATTTAATCTAAAAATTTTAATGGCTAAATAAAAAATTAATAATTGAGTGACTAAAATAGAATAAAATGGTTGGAAGACCATTCTTATAATTTATATATAAAAAATAATTTTCCGCATGAATACAGGGGCTTCCTAGTACTTTTACTGGTTTGTGGCCTTTTAGAATTCTTCACCGTCCTGGCAATTTCAGATGGGAAAAAAGCTTTGGGCTTGTATCTTTTAAAGAAGGAATTCTTCATAGTTAAGCCTAACTGTTTTTCTTCATGAGTTGAATTTGGATCAACAGATTTAATGTAACATAACATATATTGGAAAATCACAAAAGCATGAATTTATCAAATTCAAAAATATTTTTAAAATTATAAATTCATTGCTAAATACACTTCTAAAAATCTGTAAATTTAAAAAATATCAAAAATGTTATATTTCTAAATAATTTACTATTCAATTTACACTATTTTCGAGTAACCAAAAGTATTTCAAGCGGCTCCAATAGTTGGATTTGCACCCAAACTTGCTAAAATACATCCATGCTTCGTGCTTGTCTGTTTTGTTTCTAAAAGAAGCATCTCCTGTTCGGTGGAGCTGGAAATTGAAGCAACTGTCATTGCACTATAATTGACAGGCTCTGTTGCTGTACTCACATTTACAGATATCAGATCGGTCGATATGGCTAAGTTATTTGGTCGTCTACCAATGTATACCTTCCTTTTTCCTCCTCCTGCTTTACCCTGGTAGTACATTATGTGTATCTTAATTTATAATCGGTTACTCATTTCAAGAGTCTAAATATGTAACGCTTGAATGAATATAGAGATGATGCAGAGATGCAACTGGTGGAAGCAAATATTTGCCAGAGGAGTTCAACTTGGTAAGGCTTTTGTGGGAACACTCAGCCATTTCGGTCGTCAATGCAGGAAGTTCATGGAGCCTCTGTGTTCTTAGGATTTGCATGTTTTTGCATGAAGACAATAGTTACTTATACTGCACCAAAACCTTCATAGTATTTAGATATAGTTATACTACTCCTGGTTGCAGCGTGATCCCATCCAACCACACAATATGCATAAGGATGCTTAAGTGAATACCCTTCACCCTTTTAGACAATGCTAAACCTACTAAAAACTCGGTCTTTTTGGCAAAGATGAAACCGGCTAGATTTGAAGCGAGAAATGAAAGTGCAGCAGGAAATTCAGAATATCAATTTGTGATAAAAGAGTAACTGGACCTGGCCATGGAGGGGGCCAAACATCAAAATGCATTGAAAAATAGCCAAGTTGGATGACAAACAAGAAACGAGATGATTGTTTACCAACAAAATTGACTTCACGATGCATTTCCCTGAGCACCCAAATGATTTGATAATAGAGATTCAATTCAACCAAAGAAGAGTATTAACTAAACTAACAATTAGTATAATGCTGTCCAAATGCAACCCGTATGTCCCCTCGTTCGGACATATCAATCAACACAAACTCTACATGTCTCAAGAAACAAGGGAACCAAAGAGAACAATGGCATCACTGAAGCAGACAAGCAAACGCTACAATTACAACCCAAATAACAATGACCACCCAGAACAAGAATATTAGCAAAGATGGAACCGTCATGACACATTTGACAGTTTGACACTTCCAGAATCAAAGTTAAAATAAGCAAATTAAAGCCATGATTAGGATTTGGCCGTTCTCTTCGACAGATTTTAAAGACCAATTTTTTTTTAATATACCCAGGTGTCGTTAGCCAAGTCCATTCACATCCACGATTAAGCATAATATCAAACACAAACCAAGCATTTCAACACCGTATCTCGAACAAATTTGAAAAATGGAACAAAATTAAATTACTAGGGATTAATCTACTTCTTCTTGCCGCCTTTACCAGCCTTACGCTTGGTGGGCAAAATAATCTCACCCTTAAGCACCGGAATCTCCATAATCTCAGACAACTGCCCGAACTTCTTACGGAACTTCTCGACCTGGTCAGCGTCCACAAGGACGGCCGACCTGTTCCCGAGGTAAAAAGGATGGTTCCCCGACCAAACATCCACCACATACTCCTTCTGCGTCCCACCTGTTGTCATCACCAATTCTCCATTGCAGTAAACTTTAGCATCCTCGTGGAATTCCGGGTGGATGTCCTTCTTCCGGCAAGTAACTTGTGGCCTATAGCCCCCTCCCCTTGCAGTCACCACCTATTAACAAAGAAAGAAAGAAAAAGGAACCGGTTAAGTAGGATGATTAAGGATATAAGATGGGGTAGATGGTTTCGGGGTTTTGTTGAATTTACCTTTCTGGGAGGGATTGAAGGGGGAGGAGAAGGCTTGATTTGGAGAAATGTGTTGGGGAGAGTTAGCGCCATTTCTGCTCTGGCAGTACCGAGGGGGTTGTTTCCAAAGGGGATGAAATGAGGAGATGAATGGGAGTTTCGTGGCGGAGATTTTGGGATTGGCTTTCCCAAGTTTTTGAATTTACAAGAGAGCCCCGAGGGTTGTTTTTCTTTGATGGGCCTACCTCAATGCCCAAACTTATTGGGCTTCATATCAGTTTCACAAAATTAAGTCTGTGCTACTAATAGATATATTATAAGCTGAGCTCGTAAGTTAATTTCTATTATATATTTTTAACGAATTTATTTAATTTTTAAATTAAAATGCAATAAAACAAAGCAAATTGCAACATAAGACTGAAACACTAAACACAGTTCAAGATGATAATTTGAGTTTCTTTATTATTTAAAATGTTTACTTTATTTTTCCTTTTAACTTTATTAAATAATTTAACGTGATTTATATTTTTACACATATTGTAATGTGGCAAATATAGTTAGACAATTATCATATACTTTCTCTTTTTGTAAATATGAGAAAAATAATTTTATAGAATTAATAAAAATGTTAAAACTAAAAACTCTTTAAAAAAATATAGAGATTAAATACGATCCAATTATAATAGATAGACTAAACCTGCAAAAAGTAAAGGTTGAAAGGACTTTTTTAGAATTTGACCCCGATATCTATGCTACTGTATATAAAAGGAAGGCCTTACATGACATCTGTCCAATATAATTGTTTTCTTCTTCTTCTTCTTTTCCTTTGGACAATGGAAATTAATGGTTAAATATCAATTTTAATCCCTCTACTTTTTACATGACACCTATCCAATACTCCAATGTTGATTGTTTCTTTTTGACATGAGAAACTAATGGCCAAATATTAGTCCTAATCCCCCTACATTTTACATAACACCCGTCCAATATTCCAATGTCAATTGTTTTCCTTTTTTTGGACATGAGAAGCTAATGGCCAAATATAAAGAATCTTGAGGATCAAATTGATAGAATTTGTAAATATAAATGGTTAAATTTATTGAATTATTTAGAATTAGGATCAAATTAATAAAAAAATATTGATAACTGAACGTGTTATTATACCAATTTAAAAAGTGGGTAACGAAAACAGGAACGTAAGCATAATTAAGTGAGTATTTGTTTAGTTTACCCATATATTTGATTAATATATAGCATGCCACGACAATAATATGAATATAACTCAAATAGACAAAAAATAAAAGTAAAATCTATAGATAATAACTATTAACTTATAAATTTTGTATAAATTTACAATACTTTGAACACAAAGAAATAACATTAACACATTGCCCACAAATTTTTTTCACTAAATTGAATCACTTAAATAAAGTATTCAAAATATCTCATAAATTTAAATATATACATATTTTTCTTAGAATAATTTATGATGATAAATTATACAGAATATAAATTGAATAAAGAAGCGATACTAATCCAATTTTGTTCGGAAAAAAAACTAACCCACCATTAAAAAAATTGTAACAATCATCTAATCATCAATTTTAATTAGGCTAAATTATATACTAAACTATCAAAAAATTTATTTTAGGTATTCAAACTAAAAAAAATTTAATTCACTCATGTTCTATAGTTCGATCTTTTTATAACTCCATTAAAATCACAAATCATATGTTAAAGTGGCAGTTAAAAAAGTCGATATAATATTTTAGCCATCAACTTTTACATGTTATCTGTAGTAGCTATACAAAAAAAATATAGAAAATTAAATCTCAAAATAATTCTTAAAAAAAAAAAAAAAAAAGACAGCTTCCCTATCTAAGAGATACCTGGAATTTTTCAAGCTATGTTTTTATCATTTGAGTTGAATGATGTTGAATAAGATGTTAAACCCAGATTCAAGGTTTCAATAATCAGGCATGTATTGACAATACTTGCCTTCTTTGGTAGCCATTTTTTCCTCTGTAATCTTCAACCAAATACAAACCCTAGTAAAATTAAGCTCCTATTCCAATTAGGGATGAGTATTCAATCGAGTAAAAAAAATTCAAGTTCGTCAAGTTGACTAATCATATTTTAGCAACCGAACTCAATTTGAATTTTTTCGAATTGAATCAAATCGAGTGAAAGATTTTCTAGTTAAGTCGAATCGAGTTAACGAATCATATTATTTATACTCAATATTGCGTTTACATGGACTGGTTATTTAACTAGTAAACGAAGTACAAGATTATTTAACTACATAAACAACATAATTGTTTTACCTTTTAACTTAATGAGTAAATATTTATCAAAACAACGAAATTTTGCCTTTTAATTTAATTGTTTTGACTTTTAACTTTAGAAAAGGTAAATATTTATCAAAACGACGTAGTTTTGCCTTTTCTTATTCGGATTTTCAGATAACTTGAATTGTGTAATTCATATTCGAGTTAAACAAAAAAACTTAATTTTTTATTCGAGTTGATATGAATAACTTGATTAACTCAAATAACTCGAACTATTTAATTTAAAAAATAAATTTTTTATCTAGTTTTTAAAATCTAATCAAATTTTACTCACCCATAATTCCAACAATGGCTAAGACAAACAACTCTTTGCTTTTCATAGGTGCTAGGGGTGGGGGACAGGGAGAGTACAGGGTGGGATTAATATAAAATTTAAATTTATTATTATATTTTTTGAAAATATTTACGTCTTTTATATATTTATTTGAATTTCTTGGAATTAGGATCATTAAGTAAATTTTGAGGGTTAATTTTAAAATTATAACTAAATTGATATAATATGTGAAAGTTGATAGTTAAATTTGTTATTATATCCGTAATAGCCCAAATTTCAGCGATATAGGAAATAGTGGTTCGAGACCACCAAATTCGGAAAATGAACTTGTAAATTATATTATTTAATATTTACGAGCCAATTGTAGCTTTTAAAAAATTTTTGAAATAGTAAACTGTATTTTATAAAGATTTATTTGGTTAAGAAATTGAGAAAAAGAGGTATTAAGATCTCGGTATTATAAATCGAGCCATAAATATTTTTATGAATATTTGCAGAGTGTCAATAAGGTAGTATTAAAATTTCATCAAAAAATTTTAACGTTTCGGTAGTCAATTAGATAAAAAAGGTCTAAATTGAAAAGGTGCAAAACTTGTTAAAGTGATTAAATAGCTTAGATATTAAATAAGGAAGGACTAAAATGGAAAATAGACCATTTTAAAATTGCTGAGGCGGCAAAACGTGAAAAAAATCAGATTTTTATGTGAAAAGGACAAAATTGGAATTTTAACAAAAGTTACATGGCCAAAGTTGATTTTAATGATTTCTAGGCCATTTCTTCTTCAACTTTCTGTCAAAAATAGCTATGGAAGAGGGTTTTGAGCTGGTCTTTCTTATTTTAGCATCAAGTAAGTTAAATTATTGCTTTTTCCTTGAAATTTTTATATTTTTGGACTTTTACAATTAGGTTCAACTTAGTATTCTATTAGTTTTTGATTTTTTGAAAATTTTGGAAGTTACCATTGATAAGTTCATATGATTTTTGTTATTTGATGATGAAATTGAGATGTTAATGGATGCTTAAAGGTGTTTTATTAAAGAATTTTGGATGAAAACATGTTTTAGGGGTTAAATTGAAAAGTGTTGAATTTATGGAGAATTCTAAAATTTCATGGAATTCATGGGATTTTTTTGGTATTTATGAGAATAGTTAATCTTGGAATAAGGATTAAATTGCAAGAATTTCATTTTTCGAGCTTAGGGACGAAATTGTCATGTATTAAAAGTTTAAGGGAAAAATGGTAATTAATATTTTGCACTAAAACAGTTTTGGACAGCAGCAGTAGTCTAACTTTGAAAAATCATCAAAAATTGTGGGAATCAAATTAGAGGATGAATAAAATATGAAATTAAAACTTATTGAGTCTAATTTCTCGTAAAAGAAACGATGTAAGCAATGAAATTGTAAATCATGAGATATAATAAATTTTATGAGACAATGTCAGAATGATTTTAGGTTCCCTGTTCTGACTTTGGAAAATCATAAAAAAATGGAGAAAAATAATTAGGGGTTTAAATTTATATTTTTAAATTCTTAATGAGTCTATTTTCAAGATAAACGAACGGAAATATCATCCAAATTTTGTGTTAAGAGATAATTAATTTTTAGTAAGCAAAGGTCAAAGTTGTCAAACAGCAGAATAGGGATAAATTTGAAGATTTTATTGTACTAATTGGCTAAACTATAAATTTTGAAATTTTTATGGTAGAAGGAAATATGAATCTAGTTTCAAAAATATCAAGCGGGTCTTAATTTGGAGTTCTGTAGCTCAAGATAAAAATAATTTAGTGACTATGACACGAATGGACAGCTTTGAATATACATATAAGTAAATAGTGAAATTATAGATAATATTACTTATAAGCGTGATATATACATTAAGAATGTGGAATGGAGAGGAGGAGGAGGAAAATATATGAATGATTTATATATAAATTGATCACATGCCCGATTATAATCGATTAACGTTGAAATAGAAATGATATAATGTTTTATTTCAAATATTTATTATGAAATTAAGATTATCGTTATGGTATGAAAATCGTATTGTAAGTTTGTGTAACTTGAATTGTATTTTTAAATGTTTGAAATGTATGTTTATGTGATGAAAATGTGATTTGAATGCTTAATGTATGATTATTGATGAAATGTTGATAATATTCAATAAAAGGGGAAATAAATCCCGATTGAATGGAATGGAATTCGATGGATCATTGAAAAGGATTTGACGGTAAAAAGGATCTAGCCCGAACGGGTGATCCTGATATAAGCCCTCCCAAAGAATATGTGTGAAATAGATTTAGCTCGGACGAGTAATCCAAAGTAAATGTGAGTCTGGATTTAGCCTGGACTGGTAATCCAGACAAAGCTCTATAGAGTATTTGTCATTTCAGGGGATTTAGCCTGGACTGGTAATCCCGACAATACTCTTTGAGCATATGTTACAGGGGATTTAGCTTGGACTGATAATCTCGCTGTAGGAAATGAGGTTCGCGGTAATGTGCTCTTTTACAGGGGATTTAGCCTGGACTGGTAATCCTGCTATAAGAAATGAGGTTCACGGGAGTGTGCTCTCTAAAAAGGACTTATGTATATATGTGTACGAATTGACGGATTATGAGATTATACACCATGAGTGTACTACAGGAAATCCATCGAAATTCCAAGAAATTCAACGTGATAAATATGAAAAACGGTAAAGACATGGAATTATGAAATTGGTGAGCGTATTCACAAGAATTTGTCATTTGAAATTGTGATTGACAGGAAGAAATAGCGAATTGCATACTTATGTATGGTTACAAGTATTTATCTGAAATACAAGAAAATGATGGTTATTGATATATGGAGACATGAGACTATGATATATGAACATGGAATATGTTTGATCAATATGTTCATTCATAATTATGGAATTATGTACCTCATGTTACTATTTGCATAAAGATGATATTTCAAACACTTTGATGAGTAAAGCTTAAATATAAAATAGTATGAAATCAAGACAAGTTGTTATGAAAATGTATTTAAAATACAAAGATATGGTTGCTATATCGTTATATGATTACATAATGTGAAATTGTCTATATATATGAGAAATTTAATGAGAATTGAGCCCATACATGTTTCTTAGTATTTATATGAAGTATGCGACTAACGAGGGTGATGATGTTATGTGTTAGGGCTCGTGATCAAGATGATTGAATATACCTTGTATGTTTATATTAAATTTAAATGAGTGAGTTTTCGAAAGCTCGTTGGTTAGGAAGCTTGACGGAGATCACTCACACTATCCATCGGCTTATTTTGGTATGTATGGTAAATGAATTATGGTTATAATGGCATGTATAGGTTAATAAGTTAATGTTAGCTTATAAATGATCTAACTGTAACTAGCCATTGGTATGGCTTGTATGTAGTAAGTTTTGAGTTACATATAACTATGATTTTATCATGTTTGATATGGGTTTAAAATGAACAAATGATGAGATGGTATAAGTATAGAGATGAAGATGATGGTTAAGAATGCTATAAAAAATAATCAATATGTCTATATATATTATATATATGAATAGTTTATTGATAAATTTAGATATTTAACCATATAAATTGAATCTTGAACATATTTAAATGTTGGTGTAAGTAAAAGACCAATTAGGTGAGAAATGAGGATTGGATGTAGCCTTGTTTTTGTCCACACAAGTAGACACACGAGCATGTGTCTAGGCCGTGTGTGACACACAGTCTAGTAAATGGGCGTGTGTCAAAGCCGTGTGTCCCATTTATCTAGAAATTGCAAAACAAAATGCCTAGGATCATGCACACGGGTTCCCACACTGGAGTGTGCCTTGCCCGTGTGAGGTACACGGCCTGGATACACGGGCGTGTGATACGGCCGTGCAAATCCTGCACCTAATTTGAAAACAAAATTAACCACATATCCTAGCAACACGGGCGTGTGCCTTGGCCGTGTGAGATCAATTTGTTCATGAGTTGCAAGTCAAAGAGTTACACGGCTTAGGAACACAGGCGTGTGAAGCCACACGGCCTGTGTGACACCCCTAACCCGTATTCGTCGCCGGATTAAGGTTATGGGCATCACTAAACCAAGTACCAAGTCAAAGCATTCATTTGAAATATCACATGTTAAGCTCATATCATTTCAGCATTATCGAATTTCATATGTAGATTTCATCTAATTTCAATTCTTCCATAAATATAATACACCCCACATGATCAATCCAAATATTGGTGAATTGGTACATATATAAAACATTCAAACATTTAATTATTTCTAATTTCAACCATACATTCAAATATATACTTAAGGTAGAAAATACATATACAAAGTAATACACATCCAATAATGTAAACCAATAAACATTTTCATTAATAATATACTTAGCTTATCATGACTTCCATACTATTATTCATGGCTCGATATAATTTAAACATATACCAAACAATTAATATAGGCTAGTTTCAATACATATGCACATAAATCCCATCGAGTCATTTTATATCATAAGCCACATTTAATATATATATTTTACCCATAACTAGCCTTGTTACGAGACTTGCCTTTTTCCCAAGTACTAATCAACTTACAAATTTCAATAATTATACCAACCACATTAAAATTTTTTGCCATGACCAAATGTATATGCTAACTCATCAAATTTCACATGACCATATAAACAATATGATCAAATTAAATTTCATATTTCAAAGCATCAAACCAACTCATTCATGATACTTCCTTTTTAAAACATGCTTAAGTCAAACCTATAATGCATGTACATATACATCATATTAAGCAAAAATTAAGTCAACCAAATCATAGGAATATAGCCATTTTCGCATGGCATTTGTATATACATCCACAAAATAACATTTAAGTCAACCCTAAGGTAGTTTAGCCTATTGATCGCTGAAATCAGAGCTTTAAAATTTATAAATAGAATGATCAAACCTGGAAACTAACTCTGACAACAACTTAAAGGTAAGTGTACCTATCGGACAGTAGTATAGTTTAGGCAAGACCGGATTATCGAACTCAAAGGAACTAAAAGTACTAATACTCACTCTCTTTTTATTATTTAGCCTAAAATATGGAGTGGTTGGTTGCTTTAACTAATTTACGACTACTAAGCGAAAGACACAAAGACAAAAAGAACGAATTGGGAAATAACTTGAAGAAACTCAATTGATTGCGACAATACCCTTAGAAAGAATCCACCTAAACTTCACTTGTTACTTATTACTGAGTCATATGATTTCCTTACTTAGCTTGATCCGTAGGACTCCCTAACCTATATTAAACCCTCTCTCGAGGCAAATAACGTCTAACCCTAGGTTAATTAGTGGAACTTTCGTTCGCTTATAATAACCCCCTAGAATAGAAGTAAATCGATCAATGGATTCTCATATTAGGTTTCACCCTAATCCGGTAAAATCTCATAACCCTATCTCTAGGCGTTCGATCAACTCCGCTTAACTATGTTAGATCTACTCTTAAGCAGGGTCTATTCCTCCTCCACCTAGGCACATTAGATTTAGATTAAGCATGCATAATTAAGAACAAACTAAGTATTATCATATAATTCAGAAAATAATAACAAAATTCATCTAAGTTTCATCCCCTTCAGGTATTTGAAGGATTTAGTTCATAACTGTAACACCCCTTACCCGTATTTGACGCCAGAATAGGGTACGAGGCATTACCGAAATTACAAATTTATTTATCAGACATTTTATTTTATCTAGCATTTATATTTGAAACCAATCAAAATCAAACATATTGTCCCTTAAACATATTTATTTTTCTCGATATGTCTTACTTGAATTTATTACTCGTTTCATCATACTTAATTACCTTGTATTAACATATTAAAGATAATCACATATTTACATGTCATGATAAATATCATTCACTTACCGTTTCTTCATAAACATAAACAATTAATTCATCATATCAATATTTCACGTACCATCAACTTATATTTCCTTATATCACATAATTAAGTTACACGAACTTACTCGGTTAAATTTGCGAAATATCAAGATTCAAGGGCACTTTGAAATTTTCTATTTTCATTGATTTTCAATCGATCTTAATCTAAATTAATAATTTCATTCAATTTTGAAATTTTAAATAATAAAATAATCTATTTCATGCAAATTGGTCATTTCCACATTTTTACAAAATTAATCATAAAGTTTTACTTTTATTCAATTTAGTCCCTGAGCCTAAAACATTACAAATTAGCCTTGCTAGCTGAATATTCATACATATTTTCCTCCTCCTCCTCTCCATTCCACATCCTTAATGTATATAACATGCTATAAGTAATATTATCAATAATTTCACTAATTACTCGTATGTATATTCAAAACTGTCCATTTGAGTTATAGTTACTAAATTATTTATATCTTAAGCTACAGAACTTGAAATTAAGATCCGCTAATTTTATTTAAAACTAGACTCACATACCTTCTTACTATAATTTTTTTAGAATTTTTGGTGTGGCCAATTAATACAGTTTATTAGTTAACTTCTCCCCTGTTACACAGTCCGATGGCTCTGACCTTTATTCACTAAAAATCAATTATCTCATAGTACGATTTTCATATAATGTTTTCGATTATTTATAATGAAAATAGACTCATTAATGAATACAAAAATATAAATTATAACTCATAATTATTTTTCTACAATTTTAGTGAATTTCTAAAGTAAGAACAGAGGATCACGAAGTTATTCTAAACCAGTCTTACAAAAATTTAAATATCTCAAAATGTAGGCTTCCTTTGCTTTCTTTGTTTCTTTTATATGAAAATAGACTCAACAAGATTTAATTTCATATCTCACTCAACTTCTAATTCGATTTATAATTTTGGTGATTTTCAAAGTTAGACAACTGCTGCTGTCCAAAACTGCTTTAGTGTAACATGTTGATTTCTATTTTGTCCCTAATTTCACAATTCATACAATTCAGTCCTTGCTAAATTAACCTCTCAATTGAGTTAATTTTCTTATTTAATACTTTTGTCTATTATTTTAAACTACTTCTTAACCTTTGAAATCAGAATTTTAACACTAGGCTTCAGCTATTTCACAATTAGGTCCTAAAACCAATTTCCATCAATTTCACTTGATAAAATCATCATATAACAAAATCAAAGCTTCAAATAAATATTTATTCATCATATTCTTCCAGCACTAATCCACATCAACTTTAAAAATTAGCCATAGAATCATAAACTAATGAATTAATAAGTTGGACCCAATTGTAGAAAGTCCAAAAACATAGAAAGTTCAAGGAGAAAGCAAGTATTAAACTTACATGAAGCTTGAGTATGAAAACCAACTTGAACTCTCTTCCATGACTGTTTTTCAGCTGAAGAAAATGAAGAGAAATGAAGAGAATTCTCCAGATATTTCAATTTGATCCTCTTTTTATTTAACTAATTTTGGAAATTTTCCAATTTTCCCCCTTTTTTTCTTTCTCTTCTCTTCTTCTTTCTTTCCTTCCCCTGCTCTCTGCTTCGTTTGGGTTTCTGTTTCTATTCTCTTTTTTTTCTTTGGTTTATTATATAATATAATATTATAATAATATAATAATATAATAATATAATATAATATAAATATATATAATAATATACTTTAAAAAAAATCTCAGATTTTTCTTATGTTACACCGCCTCAACTATACAAAATGGTATAATTGCCATTTTGATCCTTCATAATTTCTTTTAATTTATAATTTAACTTTTACTTTTATTTCAATTTAGTCCTTTTCATTTAATTTCCTACCCAAACGTTAAAATTTTCTAACGAAAGTTTAATAATAACTTAATGACACTCCATAAATATTATTAGAAATATTTATGGCTCACTTTATGAATTCGAGGTCTCAATACCTCGTTTTTGGCCCAATTTTTCTAATTAATTCTTTTAGTTCACAAAATTCACTAATTTTAAAATATTTCTAAAATCACACTTAACTTATAATTATCGATTAACAAAGTTTTCTAACTTTTCGTCAGAATTAGTGATCTCGAATCACTGTTCCGACACTATTAAAATTGGACTGTTACAATAAATATATTATATTATAATATACTTTAAAAAAAATCTCAGATTTTTCTTACGTTACACCGCCTCAACTATACAAAATGGTATAATTACCATTTTGATCCTTCATAATTTCTTTTAATTTATAATTTAACTTTTACTTTTATTTCAATTTAATCCTTTTCATTTAATTTCCTACCCAAACGTTAAAATTTTCTAACGAAAGTTTAATAATAACTTAATGACACTCCATAAATATTATTATAAATATTTATGGCTCATTTTATGAATTCGAGGTCTCAATACCTCGTTTTTGGCCCAATTTTTCTAATTAATTCTTTTAGTTCACAAAATTCACTAATTTTAAAATATTTCTAAAATCACACTTAACTTATAATTATCGATTAACAAAGTTTTCTAACTTTTCGTCAGAATTAGTGATCTCGAATCACTGTTCCGACACTATTAAAATTGGGCTATTACAACTCTTCCCCCCTAAAAAAAATTTCGCCCTCGAAATTTCCTTATTATTTTGATCATGTACTTCATTATTTCTATAATTCTATAGCTCATTTGTGCACATATTTATCTAGTTTATCATTTATATCCATTCCATATCCTTTCAATTTGCAATTCATTTTTAATTCAATATTGCGAACATACCTTATAACGAAAATTACTTACCTTTTTATAAGAGGCCCAATAGATTAAACAGAACACTTAAGATATATGAAACAAATATAGAAGTGTATTATTATGTACTATTAATCAGATAGCACTTGATGAGTATCAAAGTGTTATTATCAAAGAATGCGCTAGAGTTCCTTAATGGTATACCACTAATATCTTAGTAGATCTAATCTCATTTACTTGGGAAAATTACATTACACACGCATGTCACTTTTACAATTTTAACATAATGCTTTTACATACTTTACAATTTAACCATTGTACTAAAAACCTGTATGTTTATATATTTTCTTTCTTTAATATATGTAACATATTTCAAAACTTACTAGTCATTCTTAATTTACTAATAATTCTTATTATGTGCTTCACATATCATCATTTTTTTTCAATTCCAATTTCACTTCAATTTATTCACAACTAAATTTAATTTCACTTTCTCATCAATATACAATTCAATACTAATATTTATCCATCACTTAATTCAATTTCCATTTAATTCAACAATAACACTTACCTCATACTTCACTTACTATACGCATAATTTAAATTTAACATTTAATATTAAATAATAGACATCAAACATGCAACAATATAAATCATGTGTTAATTTATATTTTAATTTCATACCTCAACAATAGTCTTTCATCACATGACATCACATATCATCTATATTATCTTTAATCAATTCATAAACCTTTGGTTCAAGTTTTCAATCTCATATCTCAATTTCAATTTACATTTCAATTCCTAATTCCACTTTTCCATACTTTCAATAGTTCAACCGATCAAATTCAATCGATTTTCTCATTTCGTTTATTCAATGATTCCAATAATAATAATTTGATATTTTAACAAATTTATGAACCTTAAGTTCATACTTCAATCCTCACATTTCAATTCGATTCACAATTCAACTCATAATTTTTACTCATATTTTCAATAGTTCAATCGATCAAAGTTATTTAGTTTTCTCATTTCATTATTCACCCTATTAACAATCCAGGACTTTGACGGATACACGGATTCCAACCCAAACACACCGAATATCCAACCAAAACACACCGAATAATCATATAATCCTCCAAAACACACCATAATCGATAATCCTCCAAACACACCAATATAATATAATCCACCCAAAACACACCAATTATAGCACATAGTGCCTCTTCGGATAATTCAAGGATATAATTTCATTATCTCCAAATCCTTCTCAAATCTTATGGCATGCCAACTATATCCGACTAGCGACAAGTTAATAGGGTATTAGATTCTCATTTCAATTTCACATAATATTCATATTTACCCTATTAACAAGACTCGGGCTTTGGCGAATCTGTGGATCCCAACCAATCACACCAAAATATCCAACCCAATCACACCCGAATAATATAAATCCTCCATAACACACCAAAGTATAATATAACCTCCAAAACACACCAAAATATCATATCCTCCCAAACACACCAATAAGGCATTAAATGCCTCTTGGATAAACCGAAGAATATAATCTGTAATTATCACCTCGACCGAGCCTCAAATCTCCTCATCACATCACAAATCCTATGGCATGCCATTTGTATCCAATCTAGTCGATAAGTTAATAGGGTATTCAAATCATTTTTTTTCTATTTCAAATTCACTTTTCATTTTCTAATCGTTATACAATTCAATACCAATACATATTTCACATATTCACATATAATCATACTTCAATTCGGCCCAACCACTTTTCAATCAATACACGATTCATATATTTACACATATTCATAATTTAATTCTTTTTTTTCAATTCGTATTTTTAGTTTATTGTTCAATTAAATTTAAAATCACTAATTACTTTTCAATCAATATACATTTCAATTACTCATATTTTCTTTATTTAATTCAATTTGATTCAATTCAAATCACTTTTAATTTTCTATTAATATACCTTCAAATATTCACATAATTCATAATTGATTCATAATTTAAATAACTTTTAATTTCCAATTCATTCTATTTTCACTTCTTATTTCGATCGGTTTCACAAGATTGTAATAATTCATTACATCGATAATTTCATAGCTTAATGCAATCCACATAACAATATTCAAGAACTTCACAATTTAGTTCAAGACTCAAAATAATATTCAAGATTCCATAATTCAATTTAGTATCGGTTTCAATTTCATTACCCAATCATAAATTTATCATTTTACTAAACACTTACCTTAACATACTTACCACAAATAATTAGTAAATTACACATAATAATGATAAAGTTTGAATTATAGTAATACAAATATCATCAAAGTTAGAAGATATCACATTATCTCAAGTTATATATTAATAATGGCATATATTTCTAGACTCTACATATACTATATTTGGTCCGAGAACCGACTAAACCATAGCTCTGATACCACTAAATGTAACACCCCTTACCCGTATTTGACGCCAGAATAGGGTACGAGGCATTACCAAAATTACAAATTTATTTATCAGACATTTTATTTTATCTAGCATTTATATTTGAAACCAATCAAAATCAAACATATTGTCCCTTAAACATATTTATTTTTCTCGACATGTCTTACTTGAATTTATTACTCGTTTCATCATACTTAATTACCTTGTATTAACATATTAAAGATAATCACATATTTACATGTCATGATAAATATCATTCACTTACCGTTTCTTCATAAACATAAACAATTAATTCATCATATCAATATTTCACGTACCATCAACTTATATTTCCTTATATCACATAATTAAGTTACACGAACTTATCTGGTTAAATTTGCGAAATATCAAGATTCAAGGGCACTTTGAAATTTTCTATTTTCATTGATTTTCAATCGATCTTAATCTATTTTGAAATTTTGAAATTTTAAATAATAAAATAATCTATTTCATGCAAATTGGTCATTTCCACATTTTACAAAATTAATCATAAAGTTTTACTTTTATTCAATTTAGTCCCTGAGCCTAAAACATTACAAATTAGCCTTGCTAGCTGAATATTCATACATATTTTCCTCCTCCTCCTCTCCATTCCACATCCTTAATGTATATAACATGCTATAAGTAATATTATTAATAATTTCACTAATTACTCATATGTATATTCAAAACTGTCCATTTGAGTTATAGTTACTAAATTATTTATATCTTAAGCTACAGAACTTGAAATTAAGATCCGCTAATTTTATTTAAAACTAGACTCACATACCTTCTTACTATAATTTTTTTAGAATTTTTGGTGTGGCCAATTAATACAGTTTATTAGTTAACTTCTCCCCTGTTACACAGTCCGATGGCTCTGACCTTTATTCACTAAAATCAATTATCTCATAGTACGATTTTCATATAATGTTTTCGATTATTTATAATGAAAATAGACTCATTAAGGAATACAAAAATATAAATTATAACTCATAATTATTTTCTACAATTTTAGTGAATTTCTAAAGTAAGAACAGAGGATCACGAAGTTATTCTAAACCAGTCTTACAAAAATTTAAATATCTCAAAATGTAGGCTTCCTTTGCTTTCTTTGTTTCTTTTATATGAAAATAGACTCAACAAGATTTAATTTCATATCTCACTCAACTTCTAATTCGATTTATATAATTTTTGGTGATTTTTCAAAGTTAGACAACTGCTGCTGTCCAAAACTGCTTTAGTGTAACATGTTGATTTCTATTTTGTCCCTAATTTCACAATTCATACAATTCAGTCCTTGCTGAATTAACCTCTCAATTGAGTTAATTTTCTTATTTAATACTTTTGTCTATTATTTTAAACTACTTCTTAACCTTTGAAATCAGAATTTTAACACTAGGCTTCAGCTATTTCACAATTAGGTCCTAAAACCAATTTCCATCAATTTCACTTGATAAAATCATCATATAACAAAATCAAAGCTTCAAATAAATATTTATTCATCATATTCTTCCAGCACTAATCCACATCAACTTTAAAATTAGCCATAGAATCATAAACTAATGAATTAATAAGTTGGACCCAATTGTAGAAAGTCCAAAAACATAGAAAGTTCAAGGAGAAAGCAAGTATTAAACTTACATGAAGCTTGAGTATGAAAACCAACTTGAACTCTCTTCCATGACTGTTTTTCAGCTGAAGAAAATGAAGAGAAATGAAGAGAATTCTCCAGATATTTCAATTTGATCCCCTTTTTATTTAACTAATTTTGGAAATTTTCCAATTTTCCCCCTTTTTTTCTTTCTCTTCTCTTCTTCTTTCTTTCCTTCCCCTGCTCTCTGCTTCGTTTGGGTTTCTGTTTCTATTCTCTTTTTTTTTCTTTGGTTTATTATATAATATAATATTATAATAATATAATAATATAATAATATAATATAATATAAATATATAATATAATAATATACTTTAAAAAAAATCTCAGATTTTTCTTATGTTACACCGCCTCAACTATACAAAATGGTATAATTACCATTTTGATCCTTCATAATTTCTTTTAATTTATAATTTAACTTTTACTTTTATTTCAATTTAGTCCTTTTCATTTAATTTCCTACCCAAGCGTTAAAATTTTCTAACGAAAGTTTAATAATAACTTAATGACACTCCATAAATATTATTAGAAATATTTATGGCTCACTTTATGAGTTCGAGGTCTCAATACCTCGTTTTTGGCCCAATTTTTCTAATTAATTCTTTTAGTTCACAAAATTCACTAATTTTAAAATATTTCTAAAATCACACTTAACTTATAATTATAGATTAACAAAGTTTTCTAACTTTTCGTCAGAATTAGTGATCTCGAATCACTGTTAGGACACTATTAAAATTAGATATTACGATAAATATATTATATTATAATATACTTTAAAAAAATCTCAGATTTTTCTTACGTTACACCGCCTCAACTATACAAAATGGTATAATTACCATTTTGATCCTTCATAATTTCTTTTAATCTATAATTTAACTTTTACTTTTATTTCAATTTAGTCCTTTTCATTTAATTTCCTACCCAAACGTTAAAATTTTCTAACGAAAGTTTAATAATAACTTAATGACACTCCATAAATATTATTAGAAATATTTATGGCTCACTTTATGAATTTGAGGTCTCAATACCTCGTTTTTGGCCCAATTTTTCTAATTAATTCTTTTAGTTCACAAAATTCACTAATTTTAAAATATTTCTAAAATCACACTTAACTTATAATTATCGATTAACAAAGTTTTCTAACTTTTCGTCAGAATTAGTGATCTCGAATCACTGTTCCGACACTATTAAAATTGGGCTGTTACAATAACTTTAAAATAAAACATCTCAAGAGAAAAGATAAAACAAAACATAAGAAATCCCTAAAACCCCCTGAAGGAATTGAAGGAGAAATCCGTCGTCTTGAGTAGAATTTCAGCTTCTTGAGATGGATCAACTGGCTATCTTCAAATGATTCCCACAAATGTGACCTTTCTGGCTCGGCTCCTTGGCCTAGCTGACCGCCCTTACTCAGGATGCACTTAGGGTGTTTATATATATTTTTAGAATCCTTTACTTGGTCCCTAAGTGTCCTCAATTAAGTCTGCTTCCTACTCGGTGTTTGAACAAGCTTTGGAAAGTGTTTCTTTGGCTCTAAGCATCCAAATCCGAGTGAAATTGCTCTCTCCGTAATAGGGGCACGGTCATGGTACATGCCCGTGTAAATCGTGGTTGGGCCGTGCCTTGATTCTATCGATTGGGGCACGACCGTGTAAATCATGGCATGGCCGTGTCTTAGTTAATTGTCAAGACACGGCTGTGTGGCTTAAAGTCTAGGTCGTGTCGATTTCTTTTTTGGCCCAAATTGGCCCATTTTAAGCCTATTTTTGTTCTTTTCATCCTCGGGTGCTTTCTTGAGTATAAATATGAAAAGAAAGGATTATAAGCACTTTTTACATAAATCAGGGCTAAATCATCCTAAAAGCATACTAAATATGAGATTAAAATATGTTACTTTTACGGTTTATCAAATACCCCTGCACTTAAGCTTTTGCTTGTCCTCAAGCAAAATTCTCAACTTACAATTAAAACGAACTTTTCGTAATTCACAATTCCTATCAACAATGTTTCATCATAATTCACAGACAATTTATAACTGGATAATTTAACTCAAAGAGTCTTAAAGATTCAAACAATATAAGTCATGAATTTTGTAGTACAAAAACATAGGTATCTCCACTTATCTAAATGATTACCTTTTAAATTGAAACCAACAATGATTGACATCCTCACTAAGGATTCACTCACAGCACTCGAAGTGTTTAAGTTTCAAGAAAAAACACTCATAAGTCGAAACTGAAAAGTTAATCCCATAGGCTTGCCTGAAAATCAAATCTCCACCACTGTAATATGAGATGATACACAAATCAAAAGGTCTTTGACAGAATTGTAACGGGGCTTGGGTTAAAGGTGTGGATAAAGGCTGAATTAGAGGGTTTAGAGTCGAGATTGACCTGACCAATTACTTAACTAAAAATAATAAATGATTACATCAATTGAAAATTTGAAACTAATAATACTACTATTGATAATACTTTTGATATGAGCTCTTCTTCAACAGTTGGAATTTAAATGCATAAGCTCCTTTAATCATATACTAATACTTGAATATACTTTGGGTTTTTTTTAAAGAACAAACTAGAAACATAATAGAGAGAACTTTAACAATTGAAACAAACTAATTCGACAACTAATCAAATCAATTCTCGATAGAAGGGTAGTCAAAGGAATGATGATAACAAATAAAAAGGGATTTGAGTTAATATTAAGCGGGTAATTCAATAAAAAGGGATTAAGATAAAATGGGTTCACTAAAAGTTAATTATGTAGGTAAGCTTTTTAGTGGAGTGAATAGGTTAAAACCTAGGTGCCTTTATCATCTCAGTATATCAAATCATTGATGTGGTCTCAACATGTATAATCGAGGCAAGTTCTAGAATAACAATTCAGTGTTGACACACTCATAATTAATAAAATGAGCATGAAAAAGAATATATGCTCAATATGGCTCAAATCTCACAAAAAATTATGGGTATTTGACATCAATTGTAACACCCCTTACCCGAGACCGTTGCCGGAGTCGAGCACGAGGCATTACTAAACTTAACTTATTGATTCGGGGCATAGAAATAGAAACTGTCCATCTGTATCATGTTCAGTAAATTGACTATAACTCGAGTTACGAAACTCAAAATTTAGATCCGTAAATTTTCCATGAAACTAGACTCATATATCTTCTTACTATAATTTTTCCAGAATTTTTGGTGTGGCCAATTAGTACAGTTTATTAGTTAAAGTCTCCCCTATTACACAAACCGACAGTTCTGACCCTCTGTACTAAAATCAATTATCTCATAATATACAATTCTTTTGCCTACACACGTTTCTTTCATATAAAATAGACTCAATAAGATTTAATTATATATCTCATACACAACCTAATTCTATTTCTACTATTTTTGGTGATTTTTCAAAATCACGTCACTGCTGCTGTACAAACTGTTCCCCTGCATATACTTACATAATTTCTTTCTAATAATTACCAACTAGGCATTACATAATATCCAAACATGCTCTTAATTAGCCATTTTAATAGATAATCATTACCAAACATTTACAAGCCAATCTTAAGCCATATCATAAGGTTATACACACAAGATAGCTAAGTCCCTATACATGCCATAACTTAAAACGTTCGAGTTACAAAATACCAATATAATCCTTTGATAGTGTGTAACGATCTCCGACGTCCTTTCGATTCCCCGAATTGGCTTGTAATACTATAAAAAAAAATAAAGAATGGGTGTAAGCATAAAGCTTAGTAAGTTTACATGTAAATAAATAGCAACATTCTTAATGAATTATCTTATGTTTTTCTTATCAAGATCACTTAAGCTTCTAACTCAATATACTTAAACTTGTATTATTACTTGTACCTTTTAACATGAATTTGCCTTACCTTACCTTTTTAGCTTGAACTTGTCTTACCTTTACTTTGGTATACTCTTTGAATTTTCCGTTGAACCACTTGGAATACTAAGGATACGTGGTACCTTTCCTTATGAAACTTAACCATTGCCATGTCTTGACATGGTCTTACGTGGTATCCTTGCCTTATGAACTCACCAATGCCATGCCTTGGCATGGTCTTACATGGGACCTTTGCCTTATAATAACATATCAATGCCATGTCTTGACATGGTCTTACATAATTTCCTTAAACCCTAATGTCATGACATTTGTATCCTACACATTCCTAAGGTTCAACCGAAAGTTTCTGAGATAACTTTCTGAGATAACTTTTCCGTCAATTCATACTTGAGTTTTTAATTAATAAATTTACAGAATAAATATGTAAATATTGGAATTCAACAGTATTAAATGTAAAATAATAGAATATTGCATTTATTTACCGTAAACTTACCTCGAAACAAAATACGATCAACTATATCGATTTAATCATCTATCTTTTTCTTTCCTCGATCTAACTCTGGATTTCGTTCTTCTTGATCTATAATGGCAAATTTAGCTTATTTAATACTCACATTCATCAAAACAGTCCTTAACTCTTAACTTTGGCAAAATTACAATTTTGCCCCTAAACTTTTACATATTTACACATTTGCCCCAAAGCTCGGAAATTAAACTTTATCCCTTATTCTTATGTTTTATGACATGCTGATCATTTTCCCTTCTATGGAAACATCAAATTCTCACTCTAACTTATACTTATGAACATTAGGTATTTTCTGGAATTAATTTGTTTTACTCGTTTTCACTTAAAATCACTTAGCAAAAGTTGTTTAACATAATTTAAGACTTCATATTCCATCATAAAACATCAAAATAAACACATTTCACCTATGGGTATTTTTCCAAATATGAACCCTAGCATGAATTATTAATAGAATAAGCTAAATCGAGCTCTTGGGGCTTCAAAAACGTAAAGAACATTAAAAGCGGGCTTGGAATCACTTACTATGGAGCTTGGAAGCTTGAAACAAACCCTAGCTATGGAGAACCCTTGTAATTTCGTCCTAATGAAGAAGATGAGCATATTTTCTCATATTTTTCCTTTTAATTCATTTTATTACCAAATGACTAAATTACCCTTCATTAAAAACTTTGGTTCTTTCTACCTATATATGTCCATTTTGTCCATGAAAATATAATGGTATAATTACCATTTAAGGACTCCTACTTCAAACCCCATTTCAATCAAGTACTCTATAAATTAGAACCCTATTTAGCAACTTTTGCAAACAAGTCCTAATAGGCAACTTAAGCATGAAATTAATAAAATTTCTTATCAATACTCTAACACATGTATTTAATCACTCAATAAATCATAATAATTAATCATAATAAACTTTTATAGCTTGGATTCATGGTTTCGCAACCACTAGTCCGTTTAGGCCCTATTTCGGGATGTTACATCAATCCTATAAATTTCAAGCTTCAAGGTAATATTCAAATTCAGTTCAACAACCTAGAAAATTTTTTATTCTTGAAAAATAGACTTATCATGCTTGATTCTCTAGTATTCTTTACGTATAAATCATCAATGCACAATTATCAATGACTTACTCAAAAACAATCATAAATTATTAGAAATTTCACCCTAATTAATAATATGAGAAAATTTCTTATGGACAAGACTAAAATTCAGGATTTGAGAATAATAGAAAAAGTTAGGTACTTTTACCCCCCACACTTAAGTTGTACATTGCCTTCAATGTACCAAGATAGATAAACAATTATGTAATAAAAAGAAAAGAAGAAAAGTAACACTTCCTGAATTTTAGATGATTCCGAGAGTTGGCGTCTTTGGTGGTAGAAAGTAGGTGGAAGAGGTGGTGTTGGCGTTTTCTATGGGCCTGGTGGGTTGTCTACCGATGATCTTTGTGCTAGATAAAGAAATTGGGTAGCCTGCAAAGATATAGTCAAGAAATCTAAAGAAACATTAATAATATACTAATACTATAATTAAAGACAAAGGAAATAAAGAGAAGGAGACTAAGAAGAAAACTGAAATTGAAAGAAAAGACTAATAGACTAATGAGTTCTTATTGTTGGATGGTTCACGAGGTGGGTGTGACCTCTAAGGCTGTGGTGCGTGATTCCCAAGCAGCCTTTAGAACCTAAAACCAAGAAACTAAAAGAATTTAAAATTTATTAAGTAGAAGAGAATTATAGATAAGTAGGATAAAAAGGAAAATAAACATAAAAAGAATTTAAATGGTCTAAAAGACCCTTGGCTTGGTTTTTGAATGAAGCGGCGGGCATGAACTTATGTGTTGGGGTCTCTTTTATGGAGACAATGCTTGCCTTCTTATGCTTCTTCTGCATGATTCTAGTGTAGCTCAAGAGTCTGGACATTTATTCGAATAAAAGAAATAAAGAGAAGAAGGAAAAAGTATAAGGTAAGAGGATGGGGATAAGGGGAAGGGCTGTGGGGTTTAAATAGAGTTTTGCCATCTGTTAGTGTGCCACGCCAGTGTACGGAGTCGTGTTTGTTTACACGGCCGTGGTCAGGTTACCATACCCGTGTTCGATAAGTCAGTGTCTTCACACGGTCGCATCACACGGTCGTGTGCTAGGCGTGTTTGGTATGCCACGCCCATTCCTCTGATGCCACGCCCGTTTCTATAATGGCAGTATTGTCCCACAGCCTCCTCGCACGGCCGTGTTGGGGTAGGTGAGCCTGTGACTTCTGCAGTTGGTTGAGGCAAGATTCGCACGGCCTCTGCTATGTCAGGACGTTGATTCGGGGTACCCACATGGCCACGGGCATGGCCGTGTGCTAAACCGTGTGGTCTGGGGATCTGCACTTTCAGTTTATTAAAATTCTAAGAGAGAAAGTAAAAAAAATAAAAATAAAACTAAGAATACAGAATAAAACTTAATGTTAGTATTCGGGTTGCCTCCCGAAAAGCGCTCGTTTATAATCTTAAGCTAGACTTTTCTTAGATTTATAAAAATTAGGGAGGTTTAAAGGTTTGAATATCTTTCCTTTTGCTTAAAATTTTATTTTCTTGATGAGGTTCAAGTCGAGAAACGTTTACCTTAAAAGTGTCAAATGTTGGATTGTTTACCTCGACTGTTCCATGGGGGAAGATATCGTGTACCTTAAGAAGTATTTCTCCCTTTATCTTCAGGTCTGTGGTGGTGATGTGCGAATCTGCTTTGTCTAACAGTACCTGATCTCCTATTTTGTAGTGGTTTGATGTTTCTACGATCTATTCTGGAGGTTCCTCTGGTTTTACTTCGTGTGGTTCTTCCTTAGCGTGTGTCTTCTGCTCTTCAAAATTGTCAATCCTAAGGTCTTGTCCCTTGTAGGATTCTTCTTTTTTGTTTTGGGTCTTATGAGTCGGCTCAGGGTTGTCATTATATGGTGTCTCCTGCGATGAAAGTTAAACAATTTGATTATCATCTGTATTTATTTTCTCACCTTCATCGATTATTATTCTGGCCGAGTCAAGAGCTTGAAGACTGATTGATTTGTCTCCTACACAAAGTATGAGTTCTCCTGTGGCAACATCAATTTTAGTCTTGGCAGTTGCTAGAAAAGGTCTTTCTAAAATTAAGAGGATGATATTATCCTCATCTATATCTAAAACAACAAAATCTACTGGGAAAACAAATTTATCTATTTTGACAAGAACATCTTCAATAATGCCCCTAAATTAGCTAACACATTATTAATAGTTAGACTACCAATTAAACATGGAATTATAAAACTCCCTGGATCTTTTAGCTTTCGTGGTAATCTATTTTGTAACATTACTGAGCATGCTGCGTTTAATTCCACGTGGTGCTCTTCATCTAATTTGCGTTTGTTAGTCATGAGCTGTCTTAAGAATTTTCTCACGTCTAGCATCTGAAAAAGAGCTTCGAGAAGAGGTAAGTTAATATGTATTTTCTTTAAAAGTTTAAGAAATTTACCGAACTGTTCCTCTAAATCGCCTCTTTTTATCGCTTCGGGATAAGGCATGCGAGGTTGGTACTCCTTGATTACCGGCTTTGGCTTTTCTTGTGTTACCTCTATCTTACTTCGTCTACCTTGTTTTCTTGTATTGATTTTGGTTTATCTAACTCCTTACTGTCTTGAGCTGAGATGGCTTGAATTTGCTCCTTTGGGTTAATTTTGGTGTTACTTGGTAGACGTCCTAGTGCTCATTCTGACATCAGCTTTGCGAGTTGTTCGACTACATTCGTGGCTTTCTTGACTGACTTCGCAAGTTCCCCCATTCGATTCTCGTTGCTCTTAATTGTTTTCTCAATTTCTTGGATACCTTTCTCTGTGTCTGCCGAAAATGTTGCTAGCATTTCCTCGAGGGTTGGTTTCCTCTCTTGTGGATAAGGCTGGTTTTGGAAGTTTTGAGGAGGTTGCTGTCTTTGATTTCCTTAATTTCCTTGACCTCCCCATGAAAAATTTGGGTGATTCCTCCAACCTAGATTATAAGTATTACTATAAGGATTATTATTGGATCTGAAATTATTACCTATATAGTTTGTCTGTTCGTTCTCTGCTCCTGGTTGGTAGGGTGGGTACTTAGGATTTTCCACAGTTCCACTTGTGTCGCACTGCATGACTGGGTGTACCTGCGAAGAACATAAACTGTCAAGCTTTTTATTCATCATCTCTACCTGATTTGATAGCATGGTTACTGCATCAATGTTGTAGACTCCGGTTGATTTTGTCAGTTTTGTCCTTGTAACCTGCCACTGATAATTATTCAACGACATCTCTTCAATGAATTCGTATGCTGCTTCAGGAGTTTTATTATTCAAGGTTCCACCGACGGCTAAATCAATTACTTGTCTAGTTGAGGGATTTACACCATTGTAGAAGGTTTGGACTTGAAGCCATAATGGTAATCCGTGGTGTGGACATCTCCTTAAGAGATCTTTGTATCTCTCCATGCATCGTATAATGTCTCTAAATCCATCTGCACAAAAGAAGAAATATCATTCCGTAATTTAGCCGCTCTGGCCGGTGGAAAATATTTTAATAAAAATTTTTCGGTCATTTGTTCCCATGTAGTGATTGACCCTTGTGGTAACGAGTTCAACCACTTCTTGACTTTATTCCTTAATGAAAAGGGAAACAACCGAAGACGAATGGCATCATCAGAAACGCCATTTATTTTGAAAGTATCGCAGAACTCTAAAAAATTTTCTATATGAGTGTTTGGATCTTCATCCTGCAAACCATCAAATTGAAGAAATTGTTGAATCATTTGTATTGTATTAGGCTTTAATTCAAAATTATTAGCAGCTATAGCAGGCCTAACAATACTAGATTTTGCTCCTATCAAATTGGGTTTAACATAATCATACATAGTGCGCGGAGCATCCGCCACATCTCGTGGTGGGTTGTTCTCGTCCATCCCTTCAGTGGGATTGGATCTGTATTCTCGCTCTTCTTCTGTGTAATTTAGAACTCGCCTAATTTCTCTGCAATTTCTCCGAGCGATAGCTTCAATTTCACTATCGTATACTAGAGGTCCTGTCGGGTTCCTTCTAGTCATAAACTAGAGGTACTTGCTAGGAAAAAGAAAGAAAAATAAAATTTAGTAAAAGATAATGAAAATAAAATAAATTGCAAAATAAAATAATAGCTAAAGTAATAAAAATAGAGTTTTTTTAATATTTTAGTTCCCCGGCAACGGCGCCAAAAACTTGATCGTTGAAATCAGAGCTTTAAAATTTATAAATAGAATGATCAAACTTGGAAACTAACTCTGACAACGACTTAAAGGCAAGTGTACCTATCGGACAGTAGTATAGCTTAGGCAAGACCGGATTATCGAACCCAAAGGAACTAAAAGTACTAATACTCACTTTCTTTTTATTATTTAGCCTAAAATATGGAGTGATTGGTTGCTTTAACTAATTTACGACCACTAAGTGAAAGACACAAAGACAAAAAGAACGAATTGAGAAATAACTTGAATAAACTCAATTGATTGCGACGATACCCTTAGGAAGAATCCACCTAGACTTCACTTGTTACTTATTACTGAGTCATATGATTTCCTTACTTAGCTTGATCCATAGGACTCTAACCTATATTAAACCCTCTCTCGAGGCGAATAACGTCTAACCCTAGGTTAATTAGTAGAACTCTCGTTCGCTTATTATAACCCCCTAAAATAGCAGTAAATCGATCAATGGATTCCCATATTTGGTTTCACCCTAATCTGACAAAATCTCATAACCCTATCTCTAGGCGTTCGATCAACTCCGCTTAACTATGCTAGATCTACTCTTAAGCAGGGTCTATTCCTCCTCCACCTAAGCACATCAGATTTAGATTAAGCATGTATAATTAAGAACAAACTAAGTATTATCATATAATTCAGAAAATAATAACAAAATTCATCTAGGTTTTATCCCCTTCAAGTATCTGAAGGATTTAGTTCATAACTTTAAAATAAAACATCTTAAGAGAAAAGATAAAACAAAACATAAGAAATACCTAAAACCCCTGAAGGAATTGAAGGAGAAATCTGCCGTCTTGAGTAGAATTCCGGCTTCTTGAGATGGATCAACTGGCTATCTTCGAATGATTCCCACAAATGTGATATTTCTGGCTCAGCTCCTTGGCCTAGCTAACCGCCCCTACTCAGGATGCACTTTAGGGTGTTTATATAGACTTTTAAAATCCTTTACTTGGTCCCTAAGTGTCCTCAATTAAGTCTGCTTCCTACTCGGTGTTTGAACAGGCTTTGAAAAGTGTTTCTTTGGCTCTAAGTATCCAAATCCAAGTGAAATTGTTCTCTCCCGTAATAGGGGCACGCCATGGCACACGCCCGTGTAACTCGTGGTTGGGTCGTGCCTTGATTCTGTCAATTCGGGCACGGCCGTGTAAATCATGGCATGGCCGTGTCTTAGTTAATTGTCGAGACACGACCGTGTGGCTTGAAGTCCAGGCCGTGTCGATTTCTTCTTTGGCCCAAATTGGTCCGTTTTAAGCCCGTTTCTTGTTCTTTTCGTCCTCGGGTGATTTCCTGAGTATAAATATGAAAAGAAAGGATTAATAGCACCTTTTTACATAAATCAGGGCTAAATCATTCTAAAAGCATACTAAATATGGGGTTAAAATATGTTACTTTTACGGTTTATCACCTATACATGCCATAGTATTTAAGTTCACTCTCAAAAAGAGTACCAAGATAGTTGATAGTGTGTTTGACTTCGACAAGGATCCCCGGGCTCGAGCTTTGACTTAGAAAACCTATAGTACATTATAACAAACACACCATGTAAGCTATTAAAGCTTAGTAAGTTTTAAGCAATAATATCATATACAACATTTCACTATACAAACTTTATTCATTTCATTATAATTGTAAAACCTTTAACCACCATTACATACAACATATTTCCAAGCAATTTTTACCACATTCAATTGATCCCTAAACCAAATACCTACACGCTCCATATCCAAATAGAATTTACTTACCTAGTTTATATCAAGATAATAAACTACCATGCATATGGACATACTTGACACTTTCGCTTATCTCCACTAAGAGTTTTCCATCCTTGAGGAAAATCCGATAATCCGCACACACAGTGCATTACACGTAACGTATCGTACACTTAGTGCCGTTACTTATAAAAGGGCACACTCGATGCCAAATATTTATAATGTATCGCACACTTAGTGCCATTACATAATTTCCGCACACATAGTGCTATTCAACCGATTTTGCACACTTAGTGCTCAGTGAATAAAATTCTCACACATAGTGCCCGCTTTTTATTTGATTATCTCCTCTTGCACATAATAATATATATACATACATACTTTCACAACTCAAGCACATAACATACTTTTATATATATATATTTATCTTCAAAAGAAACAAAACAAACTTTACTTCTCATGTCATACTCTCCTAATCGGCCACATCCATACATTCAACTATAAAATAAATTGAACACCACCATCCCCTATCTCGTAGCACATATTAAACCTCTACTCAATTTATAAGCATATACTCAACCCCAAATATACATTCCATGCATAATCCAACACCATTCACTAGTACAAATATTAGATCTCACACCATGTCATATTCGAAAAATCATATATATATTTCAACCAACCAAGAAATTCATATAAATAAATACACATACATGTTACTATCACATTCAGCAAATTACCCTTAATTTCACCCTATCACATTCGGCAATTTAGGAATAAATATATTAAAACTCATTTGAAAATGTACATTTCAATTTAACAATTATTCATTTGAAACCAATTGCTTAAAACTTACTTCGGTGGTCGATGGGTTAAGATTTTCCGGCTATTCGTTTAATTTCGCCTTCCCGATCCGATTATGGGTCTTTCCGTTCTTGATCTAAAATAATTTCGAAAAGAGCTCATTCAAATAAAATTTCATTTATTTTAGCTCACAACACATAATTGGACAATTTTCTACTTCATCTCACACGTTTTGCATTTTTACAAACTAATCAAATTTTCACTAAATACAAATATGCCAAGTTTACAAATTTTGAGCTAAGGCCGAATGTTCCTTAAGCTCATTCAAATCCCCATATTTCATTCAATTAAATCATAATTACATAATTTAAAAATTTAGTAATTTACCCTCAACATTTACTATGTTTACGATATAGTCCTTGTAGTTTAAAACACAAAATATCAAAAATCCAACCACACCTATCAAGGGCCGAATATCCATAGTTCATATATCAATTCATTTCTTTCATTTTTCTTGCTATTTAGTTCTTTCATGAATTTTCTTTTCATGAATTCCTCCTTATATTAGATTCCATCAAAAATTTCAAAGAAAACCTTGTTAATCTAACATACTTATATCATATTCTAGCCTTAACCACATAAACACCCAATCTTTCATCCATGGCAACACTCCAACTATGCAACAAATTCAAAAATTCATACATGGGTTAACTAAATTACCTTACTATGGCCTCAAAAATGTTAAAATTAAAAAGAACTAAGTTTAAACACTCACCCTATTTGAACATGCAAGTGCCGAACCCCCTTGAAGCTTTTTCCCTTTTCTTTTCTTCTTAGTTTCGGTCAAGAGTGTGGAAGAAGATGATCATGCAATTCTTTTATGTTTTATTATTATAAAATATACATATACATTATTATAATCTTTATTTAAAAAGAAAGCAAATATAAAACTTAGTGCTGTCCACTACTATAAGAAATGGGCTATTTGCCCTTTAAGGATTCATCATTAAAAAGCCACCCTCTAATTGGTACTACCACGACTAGCCATCGAATTTCCATTTTATGCAATCACATCTTTTTTATAAAATTAAGCACACAAACACAAAAAATTTTATATGAACTTACACACATGCTAATTCACACACAATTAACTCAGGAAATAATTCTTAAAGAAAATTTTTTTTCAACTCGGATTCGTGGTCCCGAAATCACCATTTCGATTAGGGTCGTAATCGGGCTGTTACAGCCTGGAGCGAGGTAAATCACATGGGTGTGTTGATCACACGGCCTGAACCACACAGGCGTGTCCCTATAGCACATGTTCGTGTGACCTCTGTAATAGAGAAAAAAAATTTGGGATTATGCGAAAAATTTCCTATGATCCCGATTTAGTCCCAAATCGTTTCTAATGTATGCTTTGGGCTCCGAGAGCTCAATAGAGGGACATTATAATTACGTTCGGAATATTAATAGTAAATGACTCCGTTTAATGAAAAATGGTTTTGTAAACTTCGGTAATGCCTTGTACTTTATTCTGGCGACAGATACGGGTAGGGGGTGTTACAATATCGATTTTTTAATTGCCGCATTAGCTTATCATTTGTGTTTTTTAATGAGATTAACTAGAATTACTGAACCATGTAATGCATATGTTTAAATTGTAAATATTTTATTTTCAATACCTAAAATAAAAAAAATTATAATTAAGTGACTATCTATGTAGTTTACCCTTTTAATTAACTGAATACCTCAACCTATAACGATTAGATAATGGATCTATAAAATAACTGTAAATGGCGAATTACTAAATACCTAAAACTCAAAATCAAGTCTTCTCAATTCAAAATTAATCAATTACAGGAGACAACTTTTATTTATTGGTATAAATAAAATTTCTAATTAATTAAAAATACTTTTAAATTTTAAATCAAATTAAAATTCATCAATCAATAATTATTGATGCAAAATTTTAATTTTATATAAATGATATATTATTAATTATTAAAATTAAATACATATTAATTGTTTAAAGTAGTTGATAATCTCCTACGAAACCATCCTTGTAAATGCATTATTTTTAAAAATTAACTTAAAAACTTAAAAGTTTTACCCTGAAACCTTTAAATACATCTTTTATAATTAAAATATTTTTTAATTTTTCCACAGTTGATTCAACATAAATTTAAATTAATTTAGAAAGTATAAATCAGCTAATTTAATTAAATTATTTTAAAAATTTAAACAATAAATTAATTATTGTATAAATTTTAAAATTATAATGAATTTTGGTCTAATATATAATTTTATATATGAGTTTTAATTTTGTGTATTTTTATATATTAAATTTTATTTTCTCATAAATTATTAACACAATTATTAATTATAATATTATTTTATATTTTTCTATTACATATACAAATAGTTTTATTTATTTAGTACAAAAATAATTTTATGTATTTAATAAAACTTCATATATATAATTATATCAAATTAAAATTTATATATAAATTGCATATTAAATTAACACTCAGAGACATGTGCCACTTCGTTAATATAAGGGAAAAATTCAAGTTGAGGCAACATGTTTGGCAGGACTGATGTGAAAATGTTTACTTTAAAAGGAAAATCTTTAAAAATGTCATCATCTTGTACCATGACTAGGAATAGAACAAAGTTGGTAATAGGACTGCCACATATTAGTAACATAAATGGAATGAGTGGATATTATTAAATCTATTAATTTTCTACCATTCATACATTTTCTTATCATTTATAATCTTGAAATTTATTATTATTTTATATTATTTCGTTCCGTTTTAATTTAATTATTATAATTAATTTTTAAATTAATAAATATTTAAACATAATTTTTCAAAATTTATTTAAACATAATATATATTATATTATATTATTATATTTTACCCTTTTAATAATTTATATATAAAGATAAAATAATAAATATATACAGTAGAGCATAGAGGTGTGCATGGGCGGGCGGGCTGGGTTCGGGTCGGGCCCAAAAAATTTTGGCCCCATTGATAGGCCCGAGCTTGGCCCGGCCCAAAATATGGGCCTAAAAATTTGTCCAGACTCGACCCGCTTTAAAATTGGTAGGCCCGAGCCCAGCCCAAGCCCGACCCGACTAGGATAAATTTTTTATTTTATTAAAAATAAAATATAATAAATTCAATACATTTTAAAAATAAAATAAATATTAAAACAAAAATAAATAAAAATATAATAAATCAAATACATTTAAAATATAATAAATCAAATACAAATAAAAATACATTTAAAAATAAAAATACAATTAAAATATAACAAATACAAATATTTCGGGCAGGGCCGGGCCTGGGCCCGGGCAAAAAAATCATACCTGAGGCCCGACCC
Source organism: Gossypium rotundifolium (assembly GCA_025506655.1). Lineage (NCBI taxonomy): Eukaryota > Viridiplantae > Streptophyta > Magnoliopsida > Malvales > Malvaceae > Gossypium > Gossypium rotundifolium. The sequence goes on along the minus strand of CP106734.1, from coordinate 173,737,542 downwards.
ATTTTCTAAATGGACCTCGTTTTTTTTGCCTAAGCCTATTTTTTGGGCCTATATTTTTCCAAACCCTCCCACATTTCGGGCGGGCCTTCGAGTCAGGTCGGGCCGCCCAGCCCATGCACACCTCTGGTAGAGCAGGGCAAAAAAATTAATATAATCGTTGTATTCCAACTATGCAAAAGAAAAAATTCATTTCAACTTACATCTATTCTTCAAATAAAAAATTTGCTCCATTCAAAAAAATAAATTCAAAATTTATTAAACGATTTAAATTTTACCATCTCAAATTTTACCTTTAAATTTATCTATTTAAAATTTTAAGCATAATTAATATAAATTCCTCCAAAATGAAAAAAGAAAAAGAAAAAGAGTTAACCCAATCAAAATTAAATGAGGTAAATTATGAGTAGCTTATTAAATAGAGTGAATGAAGATGGTGCCTAAAAAATTAAATATAGATGAATGAAGAGGGTTGCAAAAAGAGCACCGAGTAATTGCTTTGATTTTGAGCCCAGCCGATTTACAACAAAACAAATTGAGTTTCTTTAAAAAATCAATATCAGTTGAAAGTGATTTTAGATAAAATGATATTTACTATTTTAGTTCCATCCTTTTAATTAAAATATAGATAAATATTTATCTATTTATACTATGTTTAAGTGTCTAATTGGACTGTTGACACTTATTACATTTAATTATTAAAATATTTAAAAATAGTAAATATTAAATTTAATATATCATTTGGTATCAAAATTTGACATTTTCTTTCTAATGTGGTATCTGTGTTTTTTTTTTGTTCAATGTGATACTTGTATTTAACAAAAGTTATAGATTTTGGTACTTGAAGGTAACAATGCTCACTTTTTAGTATTTAATTTCTTTTAAAGTTAGATTTAATAAAAGTTAATTTCTAATATTATTATATTTGAATTTTTATAATTTTTAATAGAAAATTAGTGTTAACTGTGAATTTGTATAATTTTGAGTTTAATTTTTAACTATAGTATGATGAAAGTGTTTTAATTGATTTTATGGTCAATTTGATGAAATTTTATGAATTTTCATCAAATTAACTCTAAAACCTAAATATACAGTGAAAAGTTAACATCATTAGTTTTAGGTACCAAAATGTATAATTTTATCAAATTCATGCACCACGTTAGATAAAAATAGCACACATATACCACATTAAAAATAATACCAAAATTAGATACCCAATTATATATTAAACCTAAATATTATTTAGACTACCTTTTACTATATAAAATCTATAAAACCAATTTAAAACTAGAATAAATGCACATGTAATGGAAATTAAATTTAACACAACAAAAGTAATTAATTTAATTCTTATTAAATTGAAAGTAAGTAATTAAAGGTAATTAATCATGTCTTTTTAAATAATTATAAATAATTTTAGTTAATATAATGATAAATTTAACCGTCAACATTTTTTATATTCTATGTAAATATTGACAGAATAGGTAAACATTACATTGCCAATAATTTTTAAATTTTAGAAACTAAGTTTATTATTATATAAAAATATATATAATTAACAGAAAATATTAATATTGTAATTAATTGCCCTTAACTACTTATTTTTGAATTAACAAAAATTAAATAATTCTTACATTTTTTGAGTAAAATCAATTTATTAAAATCAAAATAGATATAGAACGTAAAAATTTTAATATATATTAATCGAAAAAGAAAAATAGTCCAACCCTCCACCCTAGTCTCAAGCGATGAATATTGCTTCACTTGATTATTGTTTAGTAAAAAGAAATACATAAAGGAAATCATATTTCTGCCAAGTGTCCTGGAAGTTTGCGCAGCTAGCGACTCTGGAGAAATCAAAGCTCATTACATAACTAAACGTAATTATACTTTAATTAAATGCTGTATTAGAAAAGAGAAGACAAAGACCCAATTTTGAGGCCTCTCGTGACGGATGGATCACTATTTACTCATATACTATTTGAACCCCCCAAACAAAAGTTTACTTAGATATCACTACTGGTTAAGCTCTTCCCCCTTGCAATCCAGCCATAAAAGATTTCTTTTTAAACTTTTATCACACTTCTTAGTTGCTCATTTCTCATTTCCCCACAGATTTGAGTGATCCAAGCAGTAAAATCAAGTTCTTTTTAAAAGGTATATTTTGCATATGGGTTGTTCCAGTTTTTCTTGGATCTCTGCAAGTTTCCAACTTTGGTTTTTTTTTCTTTTGACTTAGGCAGAGTTTAAAGTCGTCGCAGCCTTTTAATCTGTCTTTGATCATTGTTCTTATTGTGGCCATGAAATCTTGGGACCACTAACAAAGTAATTTGCTTTTTGTCTGATTTTATTTCATTGTGGACTAAGAGTCTATTTTTTAGCCGAGGTATGGTCTTTTAATATTTTTTAATTTATTGCTTTTCTTTAGTTTTTCCTGATATTTTGGTTTATTGGTTAATAAATTCAGCAATGGAATCCATCTGCATATCGCTAAAGGCCACTGCAACCGCCAGTCCGGTTAATATCAGCCAAGGTCGTAGTAATGGAGGCACTGTTTTCTGGGGTGAGACTATCAGAGGAGGTCGGGATTTTGGAACACAGTTATGGAAGAGTTTGAGAGCTGAAAATGGTGTCAAAAAAGATAAACCGGGCGTTGCTTACTCTATTATCACCTCAGAAATTAACAAGGAGACTATGGTAAGTAGGAAAAAAAAAAGTATTTCTAATGTTATGTTTGATCCCAGGATTAAACAACTAGTACAAGATTTCTTCCAGTAAGAACTGTTCAGATCTTTTTAAAGTGGGCTTTTGAAACTTTTGATTGTCAGAAATTTGAGACACCAAAGTTTGAGGCTCCACAAGCAGACCCAAAGAACGTGGCTTCCATCATACTCGGCGGCGGTGCTGGGACGCGCCTCTTCCCTCTTACTAGCCAAAGAGCCAAGCCAGCCGTAAGAAACCATTTTCCTAAGAGAAAGTAGAAAAACTATTTTTATGTTTTTGAAAGTAAACATTTTTTCATTTTGAAGATGAAACCCAAGTATTAAATTTCAAGTCTGAGATTGGTAGGATTTTAACTTTTTCCATGATATTATTTGGTTTGCAGGTTCCAATTGGAGGGTGTTACAGGCTGATTGATATTCCAATGAGCAACTGTATCAACAGTGGGATAAAGAAGATATTTATCTTAACTCAGTTTAACTCCTTCTCCCTCAATCGTCACTTAGCTCGTACTTACAACTTTGGGAATGGTGTAAATTTTGGAGATGGTTTTGTTGAGGTAAGGCCATACTGATTTAGCCTTACTATGCATATTATTTAGAAATCCATGTTAATGCGTGGATCATGATGTTTTACAATTTCCATTCTCATGAAATGTAATTATCTTTTCTGAAAGTTTTGATGAAGCTACGTTTGCTTGTCATAGGTTCTGGCGGCCACTCAAACACCAGGAGAAGCTGGGAAGAAGTGGTTCCAAGGAACTGCTGATGCTGTGAGGCAATTTGTGTGGGTTTTTGAGGTTAGTTAATAGGTTTTGTACTTGAGCTGAAATCATCCGCCTTCATCATGAAAGTTGACCGAAAATGATTTGTTTCACTACCACCAGGATGCCAAAGCCAAGGATGTGGAGCATGTATTGATATTGTCCGGAGATCATCTTTACCGAGCAGACTATATGGATTTTGTTCAGGCACGTGGCTACATTACTAAGAGTGGAAAAATGTCATTCGAAGACTCTTTTCTACTTCCTCATGAAGGAAGATTGTTCCTTGAAAAATCATTTGGCTAAACATCAGTTATATCTTTCTTGCAGAAGCATATTGACTCAAATGCTGATATCACAGTCTCATGTTTACCAATGGATGACAGGTACTTATTAATTATCATGTTATATCATTTTGAATATTATAAGATGAGTATAATGGCTATATCTTTTATTTATGATTCTCTTAGTGTATCAAGTTTTTGCAATATTCCCGTATTGGTCTGTATCGCTCAGAGCATTAAGTATATACTAATGGTTGCTTGGAATTCAGGAATTAACTTCACTCTTTCTGCAGCCGTGCATCGGATTATGGATTGATGAAGATAGATGGAACAGGACGAATTGTCCAGTTTGCCGAGAAACCAAAGGGCCCTAATCTTAAGGCAATGGTATGTGCTTGTACTCGTACCCCGCATTTTTGTAATTTCAAATATAATTTCCTCTAATTAGTGATCTTGTTTGTTTCACGTGTACTACAGCAAGTTGATACCTCCATATTAGGACTATCAGCTCAAGATGCTGCAAGATATCCGTACATTGCATCAATGGGTGTGTATGTGTTTAAAACTAGTGTCTTGTTAAAGCTTCTAACTCGAAGCTATCCCTCATGCAATGATTTTGGCTCTGAGATTATTCCGTCTGCTGTGAAGGAACACAATGTCCAGGCACGTTGACTTTCACATGAATCATTACCTGTTGTTTTTGCTGTGTATTTTTCAGTAGTAATCTGTTACTATTTGCAATAATGTGGACTTCAAATCTAGTGATCAAACTGCTGAATTTCTGGCTGTTTGGATGTTTTGCAGGCATATTTGTTCAATGACTATTGGGAAGACATTGGAACAATAAAATCTTTCTTTGATGCTAATTTAGCCCTCACAGAACAGGTTACTCGCACTTTTCTGTATAAGTTCTAATCTTTTATGTGATTTACCGATCAACAAAGATACTAAATCTCCTTTTATGAATTATCTGCTTGTAATAACCTACCAAGTATATGATCTTAAAGAACTGGCTGCGGTAACAAACACTTGTGCATTTTTGTTATAGATCCTCTGATTAAGATTCTGTCCTGTCATCATGTTTGTATATAGACAAAGAAATCATTTGCCTTATCATTCAGTATGTTGCACTACGAGACACCTCACTCGTTCCACTAGTGTACCTCTCATAAGCCTAAGCATAATATTTGGTGTTTATCTCGTGAAAACTGATTATCCATGTTCCCCATGCAGCCACCAAAGTTTGAATTTTATGATCCAAAGACACCTTTCTATACGTCTCCAAGATTCTTGCCTCCTACCAAAGTTGATGAATGCAAGGTATGCCATAAAGCTTTAATCTATGCTGTGAATAATAATTTGATCGTCTTATCTCATGGCTAATTGCTAACTGCAGATTGTTGACTCCATAATTTCACATGGTTGTTTCTTGCGAGAATGTATTGTTCAACACTCTATAGTTGGTGTGCGCTCACGTTTGGAGTCCGGCGTTGATCTTCAGGTGATTCAACATCTTCTATTTCCTTTAGAAAAGCATCTGACAAGGATTAGAAGTAGTTGTTTTCGATAATAAACTGTATCTGGTGTGAGAAATTATCTTCATACATGTTTTCTTTTGCAGGATACCATGATGATGGGAGCAGACTACTACCAAACCGAGTCCGAGATAGCATCTCTGCTAGCAGAAGGGAATGTTCCTGTCGGTGTCGGACAGAATACCAAGATCAAGTAAGATTTTAGATCGAAAAAAGGGTCTCTAGACTAACTGAACTTTTTTTAATCTATAACATTGTACCTGATAGATCTCCACATATAAGAAAATATTTGTCTTTAAAACGGCTCCTTATATCGTCAACTAAACACTTCTTGCATTCTGATATTGAAGGAATTGCATAATTGACAAGAATGCCAGGGTAGGAAAAGATGTAATCATATCAAACACTGATGTGAGTGTTACTTTGCTTGCTTCTATAAGTGTGGAATGTTCCCTTGATAACTTTAATTTACTTTCATCCGCCCAGGCTGTTGAAGAAGCTGAGAGACCAGAAGATGGGTTTTACATTAGGTCTGGGATCACAGTGATAATGAAGAATGCAACCATCCGAGATGGAACTGTCATATAAAACATTTTAACCTTGAATCCTTCCAGAGGCTGATTCTGTTCTGTTGCCCTTTGCAAGTGAAAAATAAATTTAGGACTTATGCTTTGCATATGTAAAATTCTGAAGTTCCTATGTAGTTTTCAAATAAGTTCAAACACCATTTGTTTTATTCATCTCTTAGTAGCACAAAAACAAGCTTACAGCAGAAAATAAGCTGGTTCATCAGATTAGTACACAATCACAGAATGTATCACTCTTTAGTTAAGAACAACTCATTTTTAGAAGAGTTCATCTCGTTGTAAACCCTAAATGAATAAAAAAACTAGGACATCATCTTGAAACTTTATCTTCAACACTTCTATATTACTATAAGACCATCATGTATTTTTATTTTCTCAATTTCCCGTGCTGACACCATTTCCAGACCACCATTGTGCTCTTCTGATTTCCCTTGCTTTGTTCCATTTCTCGATGTCTCTCAACCTTACGTACATCTTTCGAATCCGAGTAAGTTTCTGAGATTCTTGAGTGATGAGGTCGACAGTTGAGGTGCCTTGGCTCATGATTACCTCATACCCATCTCCGTAAGAGTCCATTCCTTCGGCTAACAGTTGCCAGAATAGCCCACCGATGGCTGCACCTCCTCCCCTGGCTGATGAGTAAATCGCTGTGTAAACAGTGTTGTACAGCTCGTCTCTTTGGTTAGGACCCGCAATTTTTAAAGATTTTCCGAACTCGGCAAAGAGCAATGGTTTCTGAAGGATGTTCTGAGCATCTTGGATGTGATTGTACAGCCAATTATTCAAGAAGGCAATTTGGCTTTCATCACTTGAGCTTTGTAACCTGCTCAACCAGCAAAATTTTGGATACATTGGCTTTTACAATTTTTACTTAAAAAGGGGATAGTTTCTACTGAACATATATATATTTACCATTGATCAGGATATGAATGAACTGTCGCAAAGTCAATGCCAGGGATCTGATTATTTGCAATGAAATCAGTTCCCACTTGAAAGTTAGGGTTATATTGCTGTTTTTGAGATGATGATGGTCCATAAAACCCTTCTAAACCAGCTTCTAGTAAGTGATTTCCGTCAATGGACTTCACATGAGAAGCCATCTCTGTAATCCAGGCCTGTTCAGCAAACACAATCAAAGTAAAATGTGTAGGGTGGATAAAAAAAGTAATGTTTTTGTTGATAATGCAAACATATCTAATCTTCACCTAATTTGTGAAACCTAACACAAAGAATGGACTAGGTTATGTAGGTTCCCAGTCCCATTAGACCACCACCGCATCTTTGAATATTGGAGGCAGGTAAAGGTCAAATCCACTCAAAAAAAGTTAATACTAAAGATGTGTACAGTTACAACTTCCAAACGCCACTAATCATGCATGGGTCGGCAAAAAGCACCAACTCAAACCATTGGCATTAAATTCCACATTGTGTAAAAATACGTTTCATAAAAGTGAAACCAGAACAGAGTAGCAGTGAAGCAATGAAGCAAAAGAGCTTGAAGATGAAATATTGCCGACTGACCTGCATGGTCTTTCCCGATGGATCCGAGAGGCACCTAGGCTCATTCATAAGCTCCCACGCCATTATTGTTGGTTCATCTTTGTAAGCCACTCCAGTCAGGGTGTTACGTCTTGTAAGAACAGTCTGGTACGCCCAAAATAAATAAGAGAGTTTACTCTTGCATTAATTACATATCTACTATTACCAGTTATATCATGCCCAGGAAATGTTCATCAACCTTTGTCTAAATTAGTACAATAAATTAATTATTCAATATAAAATCTTATCGCTGTCATTTCTTTAAGTGTCAGAAAAGATGGAAGGGCAAGCGTATAAAATGTTAAATTAGACTATTAGAGAAAGAGAGAGAAGGGGGGAAAAACAGAGACCGACCTTGATGTGGTTCTTGTAGTATTCTTTAACAACAGAGTTGTTAAAGAAATCATCATCAGAGCCAATGGATTGTCCTTCATTTCTTGCCCAGTTCACATACTGTTTCTTCCCTCCAAATTGATCATAGTTATTCGCGAAGCTTAAAACCAGCTTAATCCCATATCTCTTGGCCTCAGATACTACAAAATCCAATCCCTTCAAGGAAATCAAAAAAACAAATGATGAGAACCAGATCACGGACCAGATTTTTAACCTGACAAGTATTTTGATTCGAACCTGGAACATTTGTTCATTGTAGGAGCCAGGCGAGTACTGAAGAGGCCTGTCTCCACCATCACTGAAAGCCCAAGTTCTGGCTATGGTGAGACCGTGCTCTTTAGCTTGTTGAAACGCAGATGAGACTTTGCTTCTCTGAGATGAATCAGCGGCCATGTACATGAGCCAATAAGCATTGAACCCATTTGCATAGAAAGGACTTCCATGCAACATTAGCTGCGGTCCTTTAGTTTTGATAAACCCGTCATCAGCTTTGACACGCAGTAGAAAATTTCCTTGTTGAAATAACAAAAAAAGGAGCAAAATCAGACCCCAATGCTTCATTTCTTTTCTCCCCCTTAGTTTCTCTCCAAAAGCAGCAAAGGATCAAATAAGAAAAAAACAAATAAACTCAAAAAACAGACTTTGGTGGTTTATATAGCAGCGGAAGTAGTGGTCACTCTATTTTGCTTCATCTAAAAAAGGTAGAGGAAACTTATAACATATGGTTGAGCATAGCTGTTTTCATTATTAACTTACCGATGCAATCGTTTCTTACAAGAACTGAAAACCCTTTAATGCCCTTTTCTGGGGCGGTTCCCCAAAAGAATAAAGATGGGATTTGAATGTCTTATTGACACTTGACAGGGAGAAGGGGGGGGGGGGGGACAAACCCAAATGTTAAACATGGCGGTCCATTTTAATATTCCTCATCACTTTCTAGATTCCACTGCTGAATTACCTATGCAGGTAATTATACAACTGTGGTAATTCAATCCACATGGAAACGGAACATCCGTGAAATTTTTTACCTCTGTTTCAGTGTTCACTGGGACTGAACAAATTTGTCTTCCCCGGCATCCTGACACATCACCCACGGCCCATGTCACTTGTTCTCAACAAGGAAACCGTGTATTGTATTGTTCATCTTCTCAGCATGTTATTTAATGAAATCTATAAGCGTTGGGCAAAATTTTAAAAACAAAACACGCCACGTGGGTATTCACATGTTTTTTTTCTCAAATAATATAAAATAATTAAATAAATATTGAAATAAGATAAATATAGGCTTTTTTATTAAAATAACCTAAATAAATTAATTAATTATTAAAATAACCCATCTTTTTAATTAAATACTAAAATAACCTAAAAGCTACAGTAAATTTAGGTGGAGCCAAATTAAATGGCTCCACCAACTTGTCACGTCAGCATAGGGAATTAAAAAATAATTTTTTGGTGGAGTCATTTAAAATGGCTCCACCTGTATAAAATATAAGAGAAATACTATAAAATTTGAAAAATTAGGGGGCCTTTAAAATAATTTTCCAATTTTTGTGGAGTCATTTGAAATGGCGCCACCACCCCTACTGCCAGCTTTTTTTTTAATTTTGTCTTTTTTTTTTTACTTTTTTGGGTATTTAAAAAGTTGAGGGCCTAAAAAGTAACTTTTCCTTTTTTTGGTGGAGCCATTTGAAATAGCGCCACCACTCTGATACCTTTTTTTTTTACTTTTATATTATTTTCTTATTTTATTTTGTTTAATTAATTTAAATTATTAATTTTAAAAATTTGTAATGTATATATATAAAATGTTTTATAATATATTTTAAATAATTTTTAACTTTAGATATATATTTTTAATTATTTTAAATATTATAATTTTTATTTTTTCTAATTTTTAAAAAGTTTAGGGCTTCAAAATAATTTTCTCTTTTTTGGTGGTGCCATTTGAAATGACGCCACCACCCTCCTACATCTTTTTTTTCTTTATTTTAGCTTTTTTTACTTTTTATTATTTTATTATTTTCTTATTTTCTTTTTTTCTTTTATATTATTTTATTGTTTTATATTATTTATTTAATTTATATTATTAATTTTAAAAATTTGTAATATATATTTAAAATGTTGTATAATATATTTTTAAAAATTTAAATATCATTTTTAGATTATTTTTTAAATTTTAGATATATATATTTGAAATTATTTCTTTATAAATTTTAAATTTATTGTTCAAATTACTTTTGAAATTATTAGTTTTATAATATTTAAAATGTATATTTAATCTTATAGTAATTTTACATAGAATTTTTAAATTAAAATTTTAATTTTTTCTTATTTTATTTAAAGAATGAATTAAAAATAAATATATTATTTTATAACTAATCACATCATGTCAAATGATGTGACTATTAATAAATTTAAAATAAATATACAAAATTTTGTAATATATATAGGGGTGGGGCTTGGTCCCCCACCGATAGAAATTTGAGAATAGCCAGACCAGGTAAATACTTATATTGTATTTTTATATTTTCTAGTTAATGTAATATAATAAATAATTGTTGTATTTATGTTTTTTTTTATATTGTATATATATCAAAATATCTTCTAGAGCAAATACGGATCACACATCATCGATGATCGACGAAACAGTAAAGTTATTTATAATTGAAATAAAAAATCGTTTTAGTTTCTTATTTTTTCTTGCTAATCACTATTCTATTGAACATGTTTTGACTGCTTTAAAATACTTATCTCTATTTAGTTGTTATTATTCATTTTAACTATTTTCTTGCATGATATTAATTAAAGTTTTAACATAATGAAATAAAAATTAATATAAGAAGGTAGAGAATGTAGTTATATAGTTGTCTTTAGTTTTAATGCTTAACTATGATTAGGACATAATAATCACATTTGATATCTACGTGTTATTATTAATATTTTATGGCGATCCTTTTTAACTCTATTATTAATATATTATTACTTATTTAATTTAACTTAAATAAAAAAATACTTAGAATGGCTATGTTGGTATAGTATAAGTGTGATGTTTTTGTTTTCTCAACCTTTCAATTTTACTCTTCAATATATTTTTTTATGTTTAAATTATATAAATAATTGATTTATCATATTTTTATTAAAAATTACCATGCAGGATGGTTATCGGGTTTTGAGGTCGCGATTTCATTTTCCCAAGTATGATCCGGATGAGCGAATCATGCCATACTTACAGATGGCAAGATTTGGGGATGTCGCATTGATCCGAAGGTTTGACCTGAGAGCAAACTTAATATCCGCCTTAGTTGAGCGGTGGTGTATGGAGACCCACACCTTCATTATGCCGTGTGGGGAGTGCACTATCACATTAGAAGACGTTGCTATGCAACTTGGGTTACGAATCGACGATGATGTGGTCTCGGGTCGAAGTAAAGTGTTGGAACCTTTAGTAGTATGCCACAGACTGCTTGGACGGTCCCCTAGTGATGGGGAAGAAAATTTCACATGCTTGACCTTAGCATGGTTAAGAGCAAATTTTAAGCAGTTATCGAGAAGCGCCATCGAAAGCGGAGGTGATGTATGCTGCTCAAGCCTATATTATGCAGCTGATTGGGGGGGTACTTATGCCGAACAACACGTCTAATAGAGTCCACTTAAAGTATTTGCCTCTATTGGAGGATTTTTCTCATGCCGGTAGTTACAGCTGGGGATCAGCAGTGTTGGCCACATTATACTATGAGCTTTGTCGAGTAACAAAACATGGGGTTAGTAATATGGCTGGTTGTCTGGGTCTATTGCAGTATTGGGCTTTATACAGGATGCCGTTTCTAGCGGCTGTTAGGCACCAACCATATTCATGGCCACTTATGAATAGGTAAAAATAAAATTATACTTAACATTTAACGACTCATAAGTGTGGATAACATTTTTCAAAGTTTAACTGCCAACGTATTTGCTTCGATTTCAGATGGGCGACGTCTCCGAGAATTGGTGTGAGCCAAACATTAATCATTTACCATCAAATGATAGAGGCGTACGCTGGAGAGAAAGTAATATATATTAATATAGTTTAAGTAACGTTTATTTAACTTATCCAGTTATAGTATGTTATGTGAAATGACTTATTATGTTATATTTGCAACTCTTGTGGATGTCGTATTCTTCACTGAACGTTGCAACCATTATTCCTCAGAGGGTTCATGCTGAAGCCAATGCGTGGTGCATTAACACGCCGGTGCTCAACTTCTCAACCGTTGAGTGGTACAACGGGGATCGAGTTATGCGACAATTTGGGTGTAGATAATTTGTGCCGGTCGAGCCAGAACAATTTGATGAGGTCCACGGTAAGACAATGAGGGGGAAACATATAACAGATTGGCGCGTGGAACATCAATATTTTGTAGCAATATGGAATACCCGGTACGACAGGTGGCCTGAGATACACTCATGCATGTTTAACTTTAGTCCCTCGACTGAATACATGCAGTGGTACATGACTCGATGGCGTGTTTATTTATATGGTGGACAGCTTATGATAGTACCAAGTCACGGATACAGACGTGGAAATCAACCTATGGGGGAGCTAGAGGATCAACATATGCCCAACTCGGAGAACCAACATTTGAACACATCGGACCAATGGGTTGACGCTTTTTGTGATGAGTTGCATAGCAGTTCATATCACTCGAACATTACCGGTTCAAGTTCATATCACCCAGACATAAGCGGTTCAAGTTTATATCACCCAGACATAGGCGGTTCGAGTTCATTTCACCCATACATAGGCGATTTGGGTACATTTCACCCAAACATAAGCGGTTCAAGTTCATTTCACCCAGAGCAACCACCGATATCATTTGATATGTTTGGTAATAACATGTACTCCACCCCGCCTCAGGCCACGTTCAATCCAGCTCCCGATATTCTTGATGTGTACCGTACACCCCAACGTCCACCCCATCAACGAAGGCCCGTGAATCGTTATACCCCGAACGACGATACCACTTCCGGCTCTTTCCAATTTTAAGTTATGTTAATTTTTAAGTGTTATGTCATATTTCTTGTATTAGTCTAAGGTTCCACAACTTATATATTAGTATTGTTTTTATATAATTTATGATGTCTTTTAAAGGGTTTAAAGTTGCAACTGTTAATTTTAAGTAAAAACTTAACACTAAATAATACAAACTTTAATTCTAAGAGATCATAAAATGCAAACATCAGGTACAACATTTAATTTCTTTCAGACCGTGAAGAGTGACCAGTGTAGACATTTCCATGGGGACATTTGCTTTTATTGTGGCCAACTGTTCTACATATGGTGCAACGTTTTGGATCAACTTTTTCTCTTATATCCATGTCATTCCTAATCCTCGTTGTTGTTTGTCTACCTTTGATTCTCCTACGTAGCGACCGATCTGGTAACATCTCGAACACAGGCGGTTGCACTTCCCATGTTGATATATTCTTTAATACGGGAAACTCATTACCCCAAATACGTAACGTACGTTCAAGTGTGTACACATTATCGATATATTGTTCGGCATTCAAACTGTAGGTAGCATACGCTGCAACAACATGAGCACACGGATAACGTAGTGTTTGGAACATCCCGCACTCACATCGTCTGTTTAGGAGATCAACTCCGTATGACCGTGGCAGGATTCCCGACCGCCGACCAACGACCGATATACTTTGTCACTTGAAAAGTTTTCAAATTTCAGGAATATAGTTCTGCATTCATCGACCTAGCCCTTTTAACGCTCTCTTTCATGGCATCCCTAATTTTTTCAACGTACACGTGTCCTGCCTCTAACTGTTTTGCTTGTTTTAACCCTATTTTTGGCATTAAGGTTACTAGCCTATAAAATGTGGCTGAAAAAATTGATGAAATTGGCAAGTGACGCGTACGCCTCAAGACGGAGTTAATGGCCTCAACGAGGTTAATTGTCATTTGACCATATCGGTACCCCTCGTCAAAATATTGAGCCCATTGCCACGGCTCCATGCTACCTAACCACTATCTGAGAGAAGGATTGGACCCCGCCATATTAGTCTCTAACCTCGCCAAGCTTATGTCTCAAACGGTGTGCTTCAGTTCAGATCCTATGAATGTATTCCAATTTTAAGTTATGTTACTATTTAAATTAGGAAATAAACTCAAAATAATTAGAAATACGAATTTAAATATGATATATTTACCTATATTCACAATTCGTTTGCACCAGTCTTTGTTCTTGTACTGACTATGGAAGTTGACAGTGATGTGACGAATACAGTAGACGGACCTCCATGGAACCTCAGATTGTCGAATCGCAGCAACAAGTCCCTTCGATCTATCGGATATAATGCAAATGTTGTCTTGCCTAACAACATGTCTCCATAAATTCTGAATGAAATACGCCCACGATTTGGAGTTCTCAAACTCTACGATGGCAAAAGCGATCGGTAGTACATTTTTGTTACCGTCTTGTGCAACCGCAATCAAAAGTATTTGTGTGTATTTTCCATAAAGCCATGTTCCATCAACTTACACTAGTGGTTTGCAATGTGGGAAAGCTTTAACACATGGATCGAAAGTCCAAAACAGTCGACGGAAAACTCTTCTCCCTAGTTCCAATTGTCCAGTAAGGCCTCTATAAGGCAATGTTTGCAAGTCCACGATAGTTCTGGGATGTACTCCACCATCGCTGAAATCCAACCCTGAAGTTCATTGTATGACTCATCCCAGTCCCCGTACAATTGTTGCATGGCCATTTGTTTCACCATCCACGCTTTCTTATACAAAACTCTGTACTGAAATCGAGCTTGCATGTCTGCAATCAATGTTGACACAGGAATGATTGGATTATCTTTCACTAGTGGCATGATGCAGTTGCAAATACTTTTGGCATCCAATTTCCGGTGGTCTTGAGACATACGTGCAACACTACATGTATGATGCCCTTCTAGTTTACGATTTGCCATCGTTGAGTCCTCTCAGATAAATGCAAATTTCGAACTCGCCAACCACACTCATCACGGCTCTCTAACATTCTCCAATATATAATGTCGGTGTAGACTTGACAACTTTGTAATCAATCGATAACTTCATACTGTATTGTTTGATGGCAAACACACAGTCCACCTTGTTCTCGAACTGTTGCCCAACGAATAATTCCTCGAACTGTGAATTTATCACCAATCTATGAGCAGGTACTATATCGGCGTACTCAGGAAACTCGGATGCATGCGCTGCATCTGGATCTACGTTCAACATGTCGCCCTCAAGTTCATTTCGTAAGATAATGGCACGACTTGGGTTACTGAATGAAGGCCGTGAACATCTTCAACCTCTTTCGGGCCTTCATCATCGATATCGTCCGGAACTTCATCGACATCGGGGTCACTAAAATCTTCAACGTCTTGATCAGAATCTTCACCATTATTGGTCATTTCTCTGACATTGGCCTCTGTGCTTATTATCACCTCTGGATGTATTTGTAGACGGGGACTAAGGGTAGGGTTGTTGTATGAACTCCCACCATAATTAGGAATTTTGGGTATCTGCGAGGTTCCACCGCATTCTAATTGGTCTGTCCATCCAACATTAAGATGAAAGTCAAATCCGTGATGTTGACATATTGGACTAACATTCTCAATAGGCTCTAAGTCTGCTAGCTCCGCAAATAATTCAACTGGTTGGGGGTTCTCACTCCCAGTCGACCACCATATTTCCATCATAGTGCACAAGTCATAATCATCTAACAACTCCATCTCACAAAATTTGAACGGATCTGTAGATATTGGAAACTTGTAAAATAATTTGGATATCGCCCTTCCACAACGGATAGCTATTTTCGTACTGATCTTCCTTTTCATTTCTACTAGCTTCACATTTTTTTGAATCGCAAACCTACTCTTTGCCCACCTTGAAATACACAGCCAATATCACCTTCTACAATTTCACCATTAAAAACAACATACACCAAAAACACCTCATTATTCATTTTTAACAGATATTTTTAACTTTCCTACTTAACACATCAGTTACACCACTCTATATATAGAAGAGAACTAAGAGGTGGAGCCATAAAGAATGGCTCCACCAAAAAATTGTGATTTTTGAAAGTGTAGGGGGCCCTATAGCAATTTTACCATTTTCGAGTCTGACAAATAATTTGCCGCCACCGATTTTCGAGTTTGACAACCAAGTTAAATAAACAACTAAAATAAGAAAATATATAGAACTTCAAATAAAATAAGAAAAATTAAAATTTTAATTTAAAAATTATATGTTAAATTAATATAAGATTAAACATACATTTTAAATATTATAAAACTAATAATTTCAAAAGCAATTTGAACAATAAATTTAAAATTTATAAAGAAATAATTTCAAATATATATATCTAAAATTTAAAAAATAATTTGATAACACTCTAGAATGACATGTTTTTATGTGCTAATTGTATATTAATTTTGAATGTGATTCTACTAATTTGGGCTATTTATGGACTTTTATCTCGTAGGGACTAAATTGGAGACCAATGCAAAATTGAGGCCAAAATCGTGAAATTAAAGAAAAATGGACCAATGTGCAACAAAGGGAAAAGATGGTGCCAAATGTGAAAACATGGAGGCGGGGGATGAAATGCAAAAAGAAGAGACTTTGCTTTATCAAATTCTATTTTAAATTATATTAGGATCATTAATATTAGGATAATTATCTAGGATTATTTATTTTCTTTATTTATCTCTATTTATCTTTAATTAAATTATAATTATCTTTGGGAGTTTGAGTAGAATTAGACTATCTACCTTAAGCACTATAAATAGGGGATGGAGTAACTCATTTAGGGGGTTGATCTTTTTCTGTACACTCTTCTCCAATAAGTTTTTGTGTTTCATTTATTTTCTTTTCAATAAAAATTCCCTTTTCTATATTTTTATATTTTATTTACTTTTCCAACACAAATATGAGCCACTAAATTCCATCTAGCCGAAGGTTGTCGAATTCCCCAGAAAAAGGTTCTTGAGGCTTAGAACCTGCGCTTAACTTTCTCACCCAGGTATTCATCGTTTCTTTGCATTACGGGGCTGACGCTTCCGTCCAGGTCCCTTTAAAAGTAACCCTTTCAACTTATGCAAAGGCGGCCGCTTTGTGTGTTTTGGAAGGATTGCACCGTCGGTTCGTGAGCTTCTGCGTCGAGGTTAGCGAGCCCAAGAGACAAAATGGGTGGGATTCGCCATTGAGAAACGTTGATCTAGCATAAATGACTCCACAAGGGCAATAGCAAGCTAGAGTTAGGCTCCCTAAACCGTAAGTTTAAACTCTTGGAGTTGGTGGTCGAGGCGTCCTCTTCCACTATAATCGGCTTACTTGGGCGGAGAAGGGTCATCCAAAAGCCAAGACGAAGCCCAAGGAGGAACGAGACAACCGAGGTGGAATCTCTCCACATAAGAAACTTTTCTAAACCCTTTCTTTTTATTTTCCTCATTTTAATTCTCATAATTTATTTTCGTGATTTCAATTCTTCTTAAATTCTGTTATTATTATTATTTTTCCAGATTGAAAATTATTAATTCTATTTTTATTTATTTTTTAGAACGCAGGTTTTCTTGGGCACGATTCTGCCCAGGATCTCGAGAAACAGGCATTTGTATAATCCGATCCCTGTGGATTCGACCCTATTTACCCTTTACTATTATTTTCGTTATTTTATAAGGAGTAAGACATATTTTGGTGCATTCAACGACGCATCAAATTTTGGCGCCGCTGCCGGGATCCAGAACGTACTAATCTGCTTTTCTTGTTTTCTATGACCGATCCGCTCCGGTATTCTTGCATTTGACTTAGAGATAGAAAAGACTGCAAAAGCTAATCGAAAAGAAACTAAGTTGAGGAAAAAGTAGTCGGCGGTGGTAGAGACTCGAAGCAATCCACCACCAGAAATTAGGACCGATGACGAAGCAAAATCTAGGGTTAACGAAAACGCTACTCAAATGCTTGAAAGTAAAGCAGAAGAAGTCGATCCATTTGAAGAAGTGTTCAACGCTAGGGTTGACAGAAACCCTAATTGGGTACGACCACCAATGGCTCAAACGATTCAGCAACTAACCGATGCTCCAACAGAATAACCACCACTGTGCATTGCATATCCTACTATGGATACCGATTTTGAACTGAAATCAGGGTTAATTTAGTTGTTGCCAACATTCCGAGGGTTACAGAATGAAAACCCCCATAAACACTTAAAGGCGTTTCATATGGTTTGTCTGAGTATGAAACCTCAAAGCGTAACTGAGGATCAGATTAAATTGCGTGCTTTTCCTTTTTCCCTAGCAGATTCAGCTAGGGAATGGTTATTTTATTTACCCCCTGGATCTATAACTACTTGGGCTGATTTATCTCGTTTGTTTCTTAACAGGTTTTTCCCAGCATCTAGAGTAGCTGAGCTAAGAAGAGAAATCGTGGGAATAAGGTAGAAAGAACTAGAGACTCTTTATGATTATTGGGAGCGGTTTAAAAGTTATAAAAGAAGCTGCCCACAACATGGTATAATGAACAATCTCTCCTCCAATACTTTTATGAAGGTTTGAAACCGATGGAAATGAATATGGTAGATGCCGCTAGTGGAGGAGCGTTGGTCAATATGACCCCCAACAAGCAAGGGACTTGATTTCCATAATGGCTGCAAATTCTCAACAGTTTCGAGCCAATCCTGAACCTTCTAGAAGGGTTCACCAGCTAAGTAATTCTTCCATAGAAGATAGACTTGATAAACTTACTAATATGATGAATACTCTTCTTGCAGAAAAAACAAAGAGAGCTCGGTTTGTGGAATATGTGCTTCACCGGAACACACAATTGATACCTGTCCCAATTTGATTGATGACTCTATGGCCCACTTAGGTGCAGTGGGAAATTTTCCTGGCCCACCATAGAGGCGATATGACCCTTACTCTAATACCTACAACCCAGGATGGTGACCCTAACTTAAGTTATGGGACCAACCCACAATATAACCAAATATACCGTAACCGAAGTTCCACAATGACCACAAGATTCGTGTAATTCTCTAGAAATTTTGGTCAATAAATTAGCAGACTAATATGCTTGATTTTTAATAGAAAATCGAGGCATCTATAAGAGAATTGACCATATCGGTTGAGAAATTGAACTCTCAAGGAAGTCGCCGTCACAAATGTAACCAAACCCAAGGCAAAACGCATAAGCGTTGACTGCGAAGTGGAAAGGTAATCGAATCGATTCCGATAGAAATCATGCCCAAGAAATCGCCAGAAAAACCAAAAAGACGAACAGTCCGAACGAAACCCCATTGCCCATAATTCAACCTCCATTTCGAATGATTCCACCAAAGGTTCGAAAAGGTAAGCAGGACAAGGAAATCCTCGAAACATTTAAAACGTCAAAATCAACATTCCACTGTTGGATGCCATCAAGCAAATACCCATGTACGCTAAATTTCTTAAAGAGCTTTGCATCAACAAACGAAAGTTAACAGGTAATGAAAGGGTGAATGTTGGTGAAAATATGTCCGCAATGTTACAACGAAAATGCCGCAAAATGTAAAGATAGGGGTATGTTTGCAATAGCATGCAAAATAGGACATTTGGGAATTAAAAGGCTATGTGTGATCTAGGAGCCTCCATAAATGTAATGCCCTATTCTATTTATGAATCACTTAACGCAGTTTTTGACAAAAACAGTGTTAGCATTCAATTGGCGACAGTCCGTTGTGCATCCCGAAGGAGTCCTCGAGGACGTGTTGGTAAAAGTTAACGAACTTATTTTTCCTGCAGATTTCTACGTGATAAAAATGGAGGAGGACAGTGCTCCGGGATCTTCAGATCTCTTGTTGGGACGACCATTCCTTAGTACAGTTAGTACTAAAATTGACGTTCGAAGTGGAACTCTCATGATGGAGTTTGATGGGGAGATCATGAAATTTAACGTCTACGATGCCATTAGCCACCCCAGTGAAATTTTGAGCGTGAATTGTGTCGATATAATCGACTCATTAGTGGAAGAAAATTTTGAATCCATTTATGATTTTAAATTTGACTTTGATAAATTTGAATCCGTTAATGAATTGTTATCCCCAGGTACTAAGCTTTTACCTACTGTTGTGTAGGAGCCAGATCCAAAATTAAAACCACCTCTCGAGCATCTCAAATTCACATTTTTGGAGGATGATGAGACCATTGCCGACTTAAAAGGGATTAACTCATTGGAGAAAAATATGAAACCAATAAAAAAGGCGCAAAGACGATTAAACCCAAATATAGTGGATGTGATAAAAAATGAGAATTTCCAGGCTCACACGATTAAAAAGATTTATTTTGAGCCACCATAGAACCATTTAAGTCGTCGAGCTAATGACATTAAACAAGCGCTTGTTGGGAGGCAACCCAATCCTTATTATTATTATTTTTTCAATTTTATTATTATTTCTTATTTCTTATTTTCTTTGCTTTTCTTTTTAATTTAATTTATTTTTATTTTATTTAAATATTAATAAATTTCTCTTCTTCTATTTAGGTAAAACGGAGCGAAAATACTAAGAAAATGGAGACAATTCAGAACCAAACAGCATCTATTCTAGGTACTATTCCAGCCCAAAATGACATATCCTTGTAGCCAAACTACCATATTCCTGCAGCCAACAATCATTATCCCTTCACCCAAACATCCACTTTCAGCCAAATAAAACCCCAAAACCTAAATTTTTTCCCAAATTTCCTTCCCCAACTCCATTGCCTCCAAAACTCACCCCTCTCCACCAACCACCGCCGTTCGCCATTCACAATGGTGCAAACCCGAAGCCGCGCCATCGTTGAGCCTCTTTTCACCGTCATCATCGCGCCATTCGACCTCCCCTTCCTCCTCTTTTCCCACGACACAAGCCACCGAGCCCTCTACAATCGGCAGTAGCTACACGGGGAGTCTTTCTAAACTTTTCTACCTATTTATTTCTTTTGCGTCCACATTAAGGACAATGTGTTTTAAGTAAGGGAGAGGTACTCTTCGTATTACTGTCATATTCTACTGAGATTTGTGTTTGCTGCTTCAGGCCCTTTTAGGTTGCCCATATTTTTTTAGAACAGTCTGTCACTTTTCATGCCCAAGAATTTGCCCACGACTTGCCACTGCTTGACCCACATGCATGATTCTTGGCCACTGAGTTAATTCTGATTTTGTCTGTTTGATTTTATCTCTATTGTTTTATTCTTATTAGGCCAATAATATTTATGATTAATAAGTTAACTCTATCTTGCTTTTC
Organism: Gossypium rotundifolium; assembly: GCA_025506655.1. NCBI lineage: Eukaryota > Viridiplantae > Streptophyta > Magnoliopsida > Malvales > Malvaceae > Gossypium > Gossypium rotundifolium. Next base: position 173,716,440 of record CP106734.1, on the reverse strand, counting down.
GTAAAATTGATCAAGTTTAATATCAAGTGGACACTTAATATATTTGCATGCCTAAGTTATGTTCATGACTATTAGGAGGTTACTAAAACTTATTTTTGACACTTGATTATTTCTCTTAGGTCCTCTTGAAGTTTATATTTCGCGAAAATTGTGATTAATAAATATTTTCAAGGTTATGAGTACAGCTTAGAACGTGACTGACTGAGTAACCGGGGTAGGGTGCTTGGGTTGTCATTCTACTTCGCGTCAAAAGGTTTTGTGATGTAATAGGTAAAACTTCACTAGCCAAGGTTATGAGTATGGCTCAAAACGTGACTAATTGAGTAACCGGGGTAGGGTGCTTGGGTTGTCATTCTACTTCGTGTCAAATGGTTGTGTGACGTGATGGGTAAAACTCCGCTAACTGGAAATGAATAATTTTTAAGAGTATGTTGAGCTGAGTAATCGGGGTGGGTGCTTAGGTTGTCATCTCTCTTCGCGTAAAAAGGTTCGATATATTCCTAAGTAAATAAATATCTCTATTTATATTAAAAAAAAGAACAATAGTACTAATAAAATTTCAGCTAAGGACTAAAAGTGGGAAAAAGTAGAGTGTCTCGGTAAGTTTGGTAAATCACCTAATTGTCATGAAATAATTCAAGACGATTTTAATTTTTGTGTGTGTTAATTAGAATACTTTTTCTATTTTACTTAAAGCAAGCATAGAAGTTCACTTTATTTTTCATATGCATTTTGACTAATTTTTATGGAACTTTGGAGTAGAATTCCTTCGGGATCTAATTTTCACAAGGATAAGAACCATACTTGAGGGCAAGCATGGGCTAAGTAGGGGATTTGATAACACTCTAGAATGACATGTTTTATATGCTAATTGTATATTAATTTTGAATGTAATTCTATTAATTTGGGCTATTTATGGACTTTTATCTCGTAGGGACTAAATTGGAGACCAATGCAAAATTGAGGGCCAAAATCGTGAAATTAAAGAAAAAAGGACCAATGTGCAACAAAGGGAAAATATGGTGCCAAAAGTGCAAACATGAAGGGAGAGGATGAAATGCAAAAGAAGAGACTTTTCTTTATCAAATTCTATTTTAAATTATATTAGGATAATTAAAATTAGGATAATTATCTAGGATTATTTAATTTCTTTATTTATCTCTATTTATCTTTAATTAAATTGTAATTATCTTTGGGAGTTTGAGTAGAATTAGACTATCTACCTTAAGCACTATAAATAGGGGATGGAGTAACTCATTTAGGGGGTTGATCTTTTTCTGTACACTCTTCTCCCATAAGTTTTTGTGCTTCCTTTATTTTCTTTTCAATAAAAATTCCCTTTTCCATATTTTTATATTTTATTTACTTTTCCACCACAAATATGAGCCACTAAATTCCATCTAGCCGAAGGTTGCCGAATTCCCCAGAAAAAGGTTCTTGAGGCTTAGAACCCGCGCTTAACTTTCTCACCCAGGTATTCATCGTTTCTCTGCATTACGGGGCTGACGCTTCCGTCCAGGTCCCTTTAAAAGTAACCCTTTCAACTTATGCAAAGGCGGCCGCTTTGTGTGTTTTGGGAGGATTGCCTTTGCTCGGTTCGTGAGCTTACTGCGTCAGAGGTTAGCGAGCCCAAGAGACAAAATGGCGTGGGATTCGCCATTGAGAAACGTTGATCTAGCATAAATGACTCCACAAGGGCAATAGCAAGCTAGAGTCAGGCTCCCTAAATCCGTAAGTTTAAACTCTTGGAGTTGGTGGTCGTAGGCGTCCTCTTCCACTATAACTGGCTTACTTGGGCAGAGAAGGGTCATCCAAAAGCCGAAGACAGAGCCCAAGGAGGAACGAGACAACCGGAGGCTGGAATCTCTCCACATAAGAAACTTTTCTCTAAACCCTTTCTTTTTATTTTCCTCATTTTAATTCTCGTAATTTATTCTCGTGATTTCAATTCGCCTTAAATTCTGTTTTTATTATTATTTTCGGATCGAAAATTATTACTCATTTTTTATTTATTTTTCAGAACGCAGTTTTCTTGGGCACGATTCGCCGGGATCTCGAGAAATGTGCATTTGTATAATCCGATCCTCGTGAGATTCAACCCTACTTACCCTTTACTATTATTTTCGTTATTTTACGAGGAGTAGGACATATTTTGGTGCATTCAACGATGCATCATAATTTAAAAATGATATTTAAATTTTTAAAAATATATTTACAACATTTTAAATATACATTACAAATTTTTTAAAATTAATAATATAAATTAAATAAATAATATAAAACAATAAAATAATATAAAAGAAAAAAAGAAAATGACAAAAAAAGAAAAAAAAAGGTGTAGGAGGGTGGTGGCGCCATTTCAAATGGCACCACCAAAAAAGGGAAATTACTTTTAAAGCCCTAAACTTTTTAAAACTAAAAAAATAAAAATATAATATTTAAAATAATTAAAAATATATATCTAAAGTTAAAAAAATTATTTAAAAATATATTATAAAATATTTTATATATACATTACAAATTTTTTAAAATTAATAATATAAATTAATTAAACAAAATAAAATAAGAAAATAATATAAAAGTAAAAAAAAAAGGTGTCAGAGGGTGGTGGCGCCACCACCAAAAAAAAGAGGAAATTGTTTTTTAGGCCGTCAACTTTTTAAATACCCAAAAAAGTAAAAAAAAAGATAAAATTAAAAAAAAAGTCAAGAAGAGGGTGGTGGCGCCATTTCAAATGGCTCCACCAAAAATTAGAAAATTATTTTAAAGGCCTCCCAATTTTTCAAATTTTATAGTATTTTTTTTATTTTATATAAAAGGCCATTCAAAATGGCTCCACCAAAAAAATATTTTTAATCTCCTATCTTTGACGTGGTAAGTTAGTAGAGCCATTTAATTTGGCTCCACCTAAATTGACTGTAACTTTTAGGTTATTTTAATATTTAATTAAAAATATGAATTATTTTAATAATTAATTAATTTATTTGAATTACTTTAATAAAAAAACCATAAATATAATATAGTAAAAAAATTAGTATTCTCTGACTAATCGGTGGCACCTCTCTCTCCAGCCACTAGTCACATCAAATTTTCTTTTAAAAAAATTATACGTACAGGCTCATCAATTGATAGCATTAGACTAAAATATGATGAATTAAAATATTTAGAAATAGATTTATCATTTTGATTAAGAAACCTTAAAGGTGTTGCCTAGCAGCTTGGTGGTATCAAACTTCAAATAGTGTAAATTGTTTCATAAATCCTCTTGTTTATTATTTTTTTTATTTTCCTTCAATATAAAAAAAAAAAAGGCCTCTTACCAACTTGTTGAAAATGTTTTTTATTAAAAAGTATTTTTGTTAAAAAGTGTATTCAACTAAAATAAATTTTATTTATTTTTCAAAAAATAATTGTTTAAATAATCTTTTTATAAAATTATTTTTGAAAAATTATTTAGACAACAATAAAATAATTTGAATTTTTTTGAAAAATAAATAGAATTTATTTCAGTTGAAATCAAATTTTTACAAAAATAGTTTCTAGTAGAAAAACTTTTGAACTAATTAATAATAGACCTCTCTATTTTTAATGTTGAAGGAAAATAAAAGAAAATAAATAAGAAGGGGTTATTAAGGAATTTACCCTTTTAAAGTTTGACGCTGCCAAACTATCAAGCTGCACTCTTAAAGCTTTTCAATTAAAATAGTAAATTTATATATCAAGTCCTTAAATATTTTAAATTATTTATAATTTATTACTTTTTAAAACTTAATGTGATCGATGGTTGGGGAGAGGGGTGCTGCCAATTAATCAGGCAGCATCGATTTTTTAATGTAACTCCTATCTATATTAGTAAATATTATTGTCTTTATCCTATTTTAGTATTTATTTAATTATTTTAAATTATTTAGGTAAAAAGCCCATAAAAAGCCAAAAAAATTATCAATACATTCTAAGAATTTTAAACTTATATAATATATTTAACATTTTAAAATTAATGAAATATATATATTTTTGCAAAACGTAAAACCCAAAATGTACATAAAAATTCAGAAGTATAAAAAATTAGTTATACATTTTACATAATTACAAAAATTAATTTTTTACAAAATAAAAACTTTAGAAAATTCAAATAAACCAAATATTATAAAAATTAAAATTAAATTAAAACTTGATTTACCGTTGATAAACTCTAATCAAGCATTGACGAATATTGATTGATAATGCTTGATCAACATTGGCTTATATCAGTTAAAGTCTATTGGTGCTGATTAAAATCAATTAATATTAATCAGGTCAAAATTTATCTAAATAACTATATTGATAAATATATAATTTTAGCAATGATTAAAACTTATATATGGTATTGAATCTCATGTGATGACTTGATGATTAAAGGTATTCATCGTTTCAAATGTGATCTGAATTTGAGTCGTGTTTGTTATAATTTATATAAAAAAAAAATGTTATATATGGTATTAAAAAATGACACAAAATCAAACCATATGATTATTTTCCTTACTGTTACAATAAGAATGTAATGATAATGGGGTATGGTGAGACCTTGTTGGCTTACCCATACCCCCCAATTCGGGAACTTCAAAGTGCCTAAATATCAGCATCACCTAATTTAGCGTACATCACGGCAGCATTTGGATTCGGCATCAAGAGGTGGAATTAACTTCTATTTTCTTAAACATGTAAATGGAGACAAAAATGAAAAGATTCAGAGTCACCATGAGAACCCAAAGCCAAAAGCAAAGAATAGAGAGGAAAAGCAATATCTTCCATTGTTGAAAAAATAAAGGGAAAGGAACAGGGATGCGTTCACTTTTGTGGGTCCTCTTTTCTTTTTTTTTCATTTCCCCACTCAACGCTCCTTCAAATTTGTTTGGTGTTAGAGCCTTTATCACGGATTCACGATGTCACGCTTCCTAAAAATGAATCTTTTTTTTCTTCTTCTTACGTTAGTCTACTTTGTTTGATATGTATGCTATTCTTAACCCAAATACTACTTTTTTTCCAAAGATGATCAATATTTTCAGATTTTGATCCACTCTAATTTTAACTACTTTTATACCAAAATAATAATAATAATAATAATAAGAATGTGGATGTGAATTCCAAAATGTTATAATTATGTATATGTCTGGATTAAGCCGATTGACCTCATATTACAGGGATTATTACATATTATTGAGGATAATTTTTATTTATATAATTATGCATGTAATTTTTTTAATAAAATCCCTTAAGAGGTCAATTTCCATGATAAAATCACTCCTTACGCGGACCACCTTATTTATTCTTGAGTATTGATTGATTGGTGGGAAATTTTTTCTTTAGATTTTGACTCCACCAATGTTTTATTCATTAATTTTTAGTCGTTTTCAAAGTAATCTAGTTACTCAAATTATATTTGAGCTCGAAAAGTTTAGATTATAAATGACTACTTTATTTGTCAAAAGAACTAAATTTCATTAATGAGAGGGATGACAAAACTGACAGTACAAAACCAAAGAAAATAAAAGTGAAAAACAACAACCACAAAAAAAAGAAATGAAAAGACAGTAGAATCAAAATAAACAAACCAGAAAGAGGAAAACCACTAGCACACAGAGAAACGAAACCAAAAATCAAAAGACCCAAAAACAAAAGGCCAGTACCATCCTCGCAAGGAACACATGACGAAACCCAGCAAAATCCTTCCTAATCATCATCAGAAACATGACCGCCAAATAGAAAGGAGCCAGCTTTGAAGAACCTCGAGCCATGGAGATTCTAAGAACCTTCTCCAATCTTCAAAGCACAAAAATGCGACAAATCAGCCTTGCTCACGAAGCCAATCTGCCCAGTCCTCAACCACAAAATGATCTACTCGATTAGACACCTCTTTGACCCAGCAACACGGTAAAGGCCAATGACGACCCTCCTCAGCCAAATGATGCACTGCACGATTCCCCCTTCTTGGAGAGAAAGTGTAAGATACTTCTTCTACAAACTTTGCCAGTATGCGAATATTCTGAGTTATGGAATGGATCACTGATCTATCTTCCTTCTTATAAATGAGCTTCTTTCTAACCGTTAAAGAATCTCCCTCCAGGATGATCTTCCTGAAACCCATGTCGATCGTAAAAAGGAGTGCCCGCTCACAGGCTCTAGCTTTCGCCACAAAAGCATCGGCAATGTTTTCATACTGGTAAGTACAAGCACCCATAACTAGACCTTTATCATTACGGGCAACCACTACTGCTATAGAGGAATTAGAATCTCTATTGTAAGAAGCTTCAAAATTTAATTTGATGACACCAATAGTGGTGGTCGCCAGAAAATAGAACCTGTAGAAATAGGAGGAGAGCCATTCACACAACCCACCTTCAATTCACAAGCATAACTCTGAATAAAGTGCAAAAGGTCCTGCATAGAAAAATTTCTCCCTTCATGTACTAACTTATTGCATATAAACCAAAGAGCCCAGAATGAAATGGTTAACATTTTCCTATTATCATCATTAGCTGCAATAAACGTGCTAACCAATTGATTTTTGCCATCTAAAGTATCGCTGTCAAGATCAACTGAAGATTTAGTAGTTGCCATAGTTTTCGTAACACCTCACAAAACCATAAGAGATGTTTTGAATCTTCCAAAGCCGCCTTACACAAAGGGCAAACAACCTCCATTCTTAGCCTTCGTTTGTTAACATTACAGAGATGAGGCACATAGTTTTTAGTTAGCATCCACAAATGTATCTTAATTTTAGAAGGTAACTGAAGCTCCCAGAGCATCTTGTAAAAATTTATGTGATTGCCATCAATATTTGAGTTGTAATTGATGAACTAAGACCTCCCAGAGAGAAGCACCCGATAACCACTTTTTACAGTGTATTCCCCCGTGTTATCATGACACCAAACCAAGGCATCCTCTGCATTAATCTGAGCCAGGGGAATATTGAGAATACGTCTCGCTTGATCCTGGTAGGCAAACTTGTATTTGATATCTTCCTTCCAGGTAATCGAGTTTTCATTAATTAACTGATCTACTGTGGTCCATTGAGTACAAATATTCTGCACTGACAACCAACTATTGCCAGGGCCAGGCAACCACGGATCTTTCCAAATGTTCACGGCCTTTCCATTACCAATGCGCCAAAGCAACCCATCAGCAATCAACTCACGGGCACCACATATGCTTCTCCAGGTAAAAGAGGGGTAAGACCCAACTTTAGTAGACAAAAAATCGCTAAAAGGAAAATAACGAGCTTTAAGGACCTTTGCTAAAAGAAAATCGGGCTGAGAGAGTAACCTCCAGGCTTGTTTAGCTAACAAAGCCCTGTTAAACAACGAAAGATCACGGAAACCCATGCCTCCAAACAATTTTAGATAGCAAAGATCCTTCCAAGAGCACCAATGAATACCTTTAGCAACTTTTCCATTAGCCCACCAGAATTTGTTCATAACGCCTTCTAACGCGTGGCATAAAGTTTTCGGAAGCTCAAAATATTGCATAACGTAGATAGGGATAGCCTGTAAAACCGCTTTGACAAAGACTTTCTTACCTCCCATCGAGAGAAAACGACAGTTCCAACTCTAAATCCACTTTCGAAATCGATCCACAAAGTTTGCAAATGCTCATCATTTCCTTTTACCAACCATTATAGGTAGCCCCAAATATTTTTTGGATTAACGGCAACCCGAACCCCCAAAATATTTTTAATTTGATCCCTCACCAATTGATCCACACTTGCTTCAAAGTAAATAAGGGATTTATCAAAATTAACCTGTTACCCCGAGTCCATCTCATATTCCTTAAGAATACTACGAACGGTATGGGCCCCATCCTCTAAAGCATCGCCAAATAAGATACAATCATCAGCGAAAAGAGGTGGTTGATCGCAAAATGTTCTCTACCTATCGGGGCACCTTTCATCAGCCTCTTTTGTTTTGCTTCATTAAGTAAAGTTGAAAGTCCTTCAGCACAAATCAAAAGAGATAAGGGCTAAGCGGATCACCTTGATGCAATCCTCTCGACGGAGAGAAAACATCGCTAATACCCTTATTGATACCTACCGTAAAAGTAACCGAACAAACGCACCTCATGATAAGAATAATCCACTTTTGACAAAACCCCAGTCTAGACATCATCCTAGCCAAAAAATCTCATTCAACCCGGTCGTACGCTTTACTCATATCAAGTTTTAGCGCAAAATTTCCTTGCTTACAGTGCTTCCTAGTCTTAAGAGAGTGTAAAATCTCATAAGCAATTAAAGTATTGTCGAAAATTTGTCTCCCTACAATAAAAGCACCCTGAGCTTCGTTAATACAATAGCCCAATACTGAACTCATCCGATTCACCAAAACTTTAGCAATGATTTTATAGATCACATTGCACAAGCTTATCGGCCTAAACTGAGAGAGATTTTTGGGTTTATCAACTTTTGGGATCAACACTATATGAGTTTTGTTTATCTTGCCCATATTAATCTCCCTTTTTAGGATTGCCAAGCAGTAACAAGAGATATCACCCCCAACAATATCCCAGTACCTTTAAAAAAACAAAGCTGAAAATCCATCAATTCCCGGAGCCTTGAGAGGTGCCATCAATTTTACCACTTGCCAGATTTCTTCCTCCGTAAAAGGCTTTAATAGCTCATCATTCATATTCGATGTGACCCTTTGCTCAATAAGCTCAAGCAACCGATACTCACCGACTAAGTCCAAAGCCTTATATAGATCACCAAAAAACTTCACAGCGGCATTCGGCATCTCCTCCTATTGAGAAACCCATTTGCCCTCCTCATTTTTAAAACCCACAATACGATTACGATTATGATGAGAAATAGCTGTTCTATGGAAAAAAAGCTAGTATTCTTATCACCATGTTTTAACCAATTAACCCTTGCACGCTGCTCCCAAAAAATTTCATCCTTGTCAGCCTCCAAATTTAGGCCTAATTGCACCTCCAGAATTTCTTCCAAATTTTCATCAGTAGGATCCTGCGCATGGAGATAAATCAAGTGTTCCTCAAGTCTCATGACTATTTTATTTGAAATGTTGAAACTTATACATAAAGATTAAAGTGAGTGCACCATATCTCTAAATCATATATGTTATTTGATTTTAACAAATAAAAATAATTAAAAAATGAAAACTTTTTAATAATCGAATAACTAATTAAAGGATTTACCCATTAATCTATAAGCATTCAGTCCTAGGAACTTGGAATCCTTAAAATAATGAAAGAATAGTTTGATCGTTGAAGGTATCGAGCAGGCAAGCACCGACGCGGCACGCAGCGCGATTTCGTATTACGAACATAGCGGCGTAATGTGGTGAATAGTGGATTAATGGCTCACAGTGACAGGATGGAGGTGCCGGCGCCTCGTGCTCTTTGTCTGCTTTTCTTTCGGTCCACAAACTTTTATATTCCTTTACAACCGGTGTCATCCTCGCCCGATGTTTTTAACAGCAAAAGTTTTTTGTTTTGCCATCATTCAAGTCGGTGCTTACTGCATAGGTTAATTAGCACAGGATTGGAGCCCGTCGATGTTCAGTTGATATTGAACAATGGGATCCAATTCTTTGATGTGACAGATCGAGTGGAGTACCCATTTGTGGATGTTGCCTACTGCCTACTCGTCTTTGGGGGGATTCATATGGGGAAACTTTGCATCCTAACTAACCCAAAATGCATTGATATTGGACTATGCTAAAGATTGTTCATACAGGGACATGACCGACGCCCAATCCTCAAATATTTTTTTACTTCACTAGCTTGCATCTTTTTCTTTTTTAATGTTCACATCGAGACTGTACTTTGGATACGTTTACTATATAAAGAGTTTGATTTAATTTGATATTACGATGTGATTGTAAATGAACAGAAATACAAAAAATTATACAAGTAATTATGTGATTTAAATTTTTTGACAACTCCTCTAAGACCATCGACTCTCATATAACCTTTCATCCTACGAAAAACAACAATGCTTCCTGCACCTATCATTATCTTATAAAATGTTTTTACAGACGTGAACAAATTCTAGCCTACTTAAATTAATGTTGAGTGGGAGGAGAAAGTGTTTGTTTGGGTCCAAGAGGGAAATAGGGATGCTTGAACTGGATTTCATATCATAAATGGAGCCCAAAATCCTAAAAAGCTACGAGCTATTCCAGCTCACTTCATCAAGTTTCTTTAGCTAATTGAATTTCTTTCTAATAGCCGGTAACTTTGACTAGGAGCAAGTATTTAATCGAATAGAGTTGAATCGAGTTAAAAATTTTGAATAAGTTGAGTTAATGAATCTTATTTTAGCAAACGAACTCAATTTAAATTTTTTTCGAATTGAATCGAATCAAGTTAAAAAAATTCGAGTCAAGTCGAGTTAACAAATTCTATTATTTATACTCAGTGTTACGTTTATATGGACTGATTATTTAACTAGTAGACGAAGTACAAAATTATTTAACTATATAAATAATATAATAATTTTTCTTTTTAACTTAATGGGTAAATATTTATCAAAACGATGTAATTTTATCTTTTAACTTAATAGTTTCGACTTTTAATTTTAAAAAGGTAAATATTTATCAAAATGAAATAATTTTGTTTTTTATTATTCAGATTTTGAATAACTCGAATTGTATAATTCATATTCGAGATAAATCAAAAAATTAATTTTTTATTCGACTTGATCCAAATAATTTGATTAATCCAAATAACTCAAACTATATAATTTAAATTTTAAATTTTTATTGAATTTTTCGAATCGAATCATTTTAGTCGGTAAAATTCAAACCGGCGTTGAAGAAGCAGCACCTCAAAGCTATAAAATAAAATCATGGGTTTATTTGGAGGGAAAAAGTAGTTAACGCCTAACGGCTCAACCAACTACCGGTCTTGTGCAAACCGATCGCTTACCACGTGATTAGAAGCCTGGGTTAGATATTGAAGAACTGCGCCATATGTATAAAATCATCGTCAGCCGAAACTGAAAGAAAACCAGAACAGAGCAGAGTGTTCAAGTTATTTCCCATTTTTTGGTCTTTCTTTATGCCAACTGAAAATCAAATGAAAGACATGAAACAGAATTCCATAATGGGGTCGTCAGACACCGAAGGCGAGATCGCGTGCGTAACTGGAGGCTCTGGGTTCATTGGTTCATGGCTCATCAAGCTGCTCTTGGAACGCGGTTATGTCGTCCGAGCCACTGTGCGAGACCCTGGTTGGTCCCTTTATTATTGTTTTCTAAACACTTTCCTGTCCCTCATGATTGGATGATTTAAGCATCTTTTTTACTTGAAAAATAGTAAAGTTTTAATTGTTGTCGTTCATGTTTGCTTGTTTTATAAATGGAGCAGACAACTCGAAGAAGGTGAAGCATTTACTGGAGCTACCTAAAGCAGAGACGCACTTGACTCTTTGGAAAGCAGATTTAGCTGAAGAGGGAAGCTTTGATGATGCAATTCAAGGTTGTACGGGTGTGTTCCATGTGGCCACGCCTATGGACTTCGAGTCCGAGGACCCTGAGGTATTATATTAATATGCAATATGGTTTAAGAAATGTAATTAAAAGCTAATCCAGTAGTAGCATAGATTTACTTTTACATAAGAACATGGAAATGACTGTTTGCTGAGTTGCAGAATGAAGTCATAAAACCAACAATCAATGGAGTGCTAAGCATCATGAAAGCTTGCGCCAAAGCCAAAACTGTTAGAAGGTTAGTGTTCACATCATCAGCTGGAACTATTGATGTTGCAGAACAACAAAAGCCCTGTTATGATGAAACCTGTTGGAGCGATCTTGAATTCATCCAGGCCAAAAAAATGACTGGTTGGGTTAGTATTCCAAATTCCCGCCCCAAAACACAATCAGGGTTAAAATTTTGCCAAATTCTAACCCTTGTTTTCTTTGTCGTATAGATGTATTTTGTCTCCAAGACAATGGCAGAGCAAGCAGCCTGGAAATTCGCTAAAGAAAATAACATTGATTTTGTCAGCATAATACCACCTTTGGTGGTCGGTCCATTTATTATGCAATCAATGCCGCCAAGCCTCATAACTGCACTTTCTCCTATCACCGGTACAGTCTTCTGTAATTTCACAGCTTGAATCAATTATCCACATATATTTTCACCCCACTTTCTGACGAGATGTCTTAAAATGTAGGGAACGAAGCTCATTATTCGATCATAAAACAAGGCCAGTTCATTCATTTGGATGACTTGTGCAGAGCTCATATCTTTCTATTCGAGAATCCAAAAGCGGAAGGCCGCTACATTTGCGCCTCTCACCATGCTACCATTATCGATCTTGCGAAAATGCTCAGTGAAAAATACCCTGAATATAATGTTCCCACCAAGTAATTAATTCCCTTCACACGATTCAAAGTTTCTATAGGATCACCATCATTTTGATTCAGGTCCTAACGATACCATTTTTTGGTCAGGTTCAAAGATGTGGATGAGAACCTGAAGAGTGTGGAGTTCTCCTCAAAGAAGCTATTGGACTTGGGATTTGAGTTTAAATATAGCTTGGAAGACATGTTCGTAGGAGCTGTCGAGACATGCCGAGAAAAGGGACTGCTTCCTCTTTCTAATGAGAAGAAGATCAACAACATAGACTGAAAAATATGAACTTTCAACAATTGAGTGCCTACCCATGTCTTCCATTTCTAGTAGTGAAAACAATAAAGATTTAAATCTATTATCTGTTTCCTGGTATTGTAAAATTTTTAATTCAAAACATGGTAATGTAATTTGGAGTCTATTTTGGGAACTTTGTGATTTATCTAATATTTTCAGCATTCCTGAAAATCAAAGGCTCATTTTTTACTACCGAGCTCAATCCTGTTTGCCCAACAACAGTAATCAAATAAAGTGTTACTAATGATTTCTATCAAGTCTGTCCTAAGGTTTGGCAGTGGGCACGATCAAAGCTCAGCACCACTAAAACAAAGAGACTTAAACCGAATAGAAAATTTACAAGAAAGCAATAGTATATTAGGTGTTTGAGTAAATACTCTAAAAATATTTTTTTACTTTGAATGGAATACAAGGGATGAAGTGATTACAAATGAAGTAAAAGATTTCTATTTATAGTTGAGCTTTTTAAATTCAACGTACAAATTACATCAACGATTGAGATTAGTATTTATCTACAAAATAAGAGTACTAAATGTTTTAAATAAACTAAATGTTTTAAATAAACCACAAACATTTTCCAAATTTTCCAGTGTTTGGTTGAAGGAAAATGAATTCCCCAAGGAAAACATTTTACAAACACGGGTAAAATATCTTCCTTATTTGTGTAAAACGTCTTACCAAATATTTTTCGGTAAGTCATTTTCCAAAGCTTTCCCATGTACGTTCTCCTTCTTCCCTTCTTCTTCTCCTTCATTCTTTCTTTCCCGGATCATTTTCCAAAGAACTTCATTTCTTTGTCATTAATTTTGTAAGTTCCTCTTTTCGTTGGTCTTCTTGAAATCTTTGGAAAATTTCATCTTTGATCTCCTCCGTGTATGTGCATATTTCTCTGTTTATTCTCTCAATTTTTTCTGCTTATTTTCATTTATTCCTCTTTGTTCGCTTATGGGTTTCAAGCTTAATCGCATAATCTTCCAATTCATTTCCACCTCTTCCCCGCCAATCTCGATGGTTTAATCGATCCAGATGACCCATTTCCATTACAAAACAACGCAGGGTCGAACCCGTTTTGCCCAAGATTTTGCTTTTCTAAGTTTTGATTCGGACTTCATCAAAACAAAAGTTAATGCTCGTAAGTTTTCACTCGATCTTGCTTTTGATTGCAAATACCATTTTGATTGACAATGGGGAATTATGGTACAGAACCAGATTTTCTTAGGCAATTTAGAGGAAGTATCAATGAGAAGTTTGTTGTTGAAGTTTTGAACTTGGTGAAAATGAAACCCGATTTGGTCGTTAAGTTTTTCATTGAATTTGGGAAGCAAAGTGGGTATAGTCATCTTGTAAATGTGATTAATTCTTTGCTTGATTCATTAGAATCGTAATGATGATCCTATCCTGCATAAATTTTTGTTGGAAATTAGGGATGATGATGAAGTGATTCGATTAGCTTTTCTTTTCCTTCCTCTCGAAATGAGTTTCATTTCATAAGATGACTGATTCATTGTCTTTGTCTTTCTTTGGTAGGAATTGATATTTCAATGTTGTTGAACCACTTCCCAAGATATTGTGGTCCTTGTTCATTATTTTCTCCTTTCAAGATTTTGGTGCTTTTTTACATTAGATGGTGAAATTCATATTTCTCTATTCAAAACTTTGAAGACAATGAACTAGTTAAATGTAGCTTTTGCACTATTCCATTGTTTGAACTCTGTTAACACTTAGAAACCTGTTTTGTTTTGGCTGCCTTTTGGGCCAAGGAATATATGTTGTATCTCTATGGTAGTGTGAATTTGCTTCAAAGACAATTAACCACTTGCCGTGACATGATTATGTCTTCTGCAGAGATGCGGTATGAACCTCTTTCTCACTTGGTTTGCACTCTCAAAGTTTTTCCGCTTATGATTATTCTCTAAGGAGCATGCTTATATTTTGCCTTTGCAATTTGATCCTAGCGCTTTTAATCATGTTCTTTTATTTGTCTATTTTACGATATATATCTTTGTGCCGATTTCATTCTAGTTCCATCAATTTTTGAGCCTTGTGGATGGACGAATCGACAAAGAATGAGATATGGCTCCATACTGTTGTTCAGAAAGCAGGGAGGTGTGTACTCTCCTTAAATCTGTAATTTTGATACCTCTAAACTATATTCTTCTACGTCTTTAATTACAAATATGTGTAGATATGTGGATGATCTGTTACCAAGGATATGGAAGTGTGCAACCATGAATTACATACATCTAGATTTCTCTTATGTTTTGCAAATTGCATCGATTTCATTGAATTTTTGTTTTTCTTGATGGAGAATCAAGAATCTTACTTGGCCTCCGTTTTACAAGTTAGATCTTCCTAAAGTGTATTGACATTGTGTCTCAATTACTTGTTTCAAGGACTTTATGATATCGTATTTTAATCAATATGATCTCCACAAGACGCTCTCTATGCATTCATCACAGGCTTTGGTATGTGACTCGTGACAGTTGTGCCTGATTGTTAGCCCTCTCTATCCTTTTATTTTTGCTTGCTTCCAATGAGTTTGTTACTGGCAAAAACAAAGAAAAAAAAAAGGATTCAACATAAAATTGATACTTGAATTTGTCTATTTCTCTCAAATTAATATTTAAAAGTTTTTATTTTATTTTATCTCAAATTAGTACTTAAATTTTTTCTCCGTCAACTAATAATATTGTTAAATCTGAGGCAAGTGACAGAATAAAATTGTGACACGGCATAATGACATCATGATGTCATAGTTTATTTTTCTATTTCACTTTATCTTTTTTTTTGCCCTTTTCTTTTATTCTTCCTTATTTCCTTTTCTATTTTTTCTTTTTTCTTATTCTCCTCTTCTCTTTCCCAACCCTAGCCGCCGCCAGCATGCACCATAGTCGCACTTCGGTTTTGTCATTGACGCTTGTTCTCTGGTCCAAATAATGGCACAAGTAAACTTTTTCCTCTTGCTCTTTCATTTCCTATAATTTGTTTTCACAGAGAACTCCTTGAAATCCCATTGGGATTCTCCTACGCTTGGTCACCTTGCTCTAATGTTGTCACCTCCTGTTTCAGTATCATCACCGATTGAAGAAGCACCGAATGAGTTTCCTTTCTCTCTCCTAATTTTGCTCCTCCTATTTTCTACTTTATTTTTTGTTTTCAAATCCTCTGGTCGTCACTTCGCTGTCTCTACTCTTCGACGTCGAACTGAGCCACCACCGTTGAATCATTATGAAACTTGACCCTGGCTTCTCCTCACCGCCTCCAACGTCTTGACCATTTGGTTTACCGACCGTGACCTGAATCTCAAAATCCCAAAATGGGTCTTGGTTTTGATTTGCTTCTCATAATTTTCTTTTTGTTTGGTTTTGTGTTCTTATGGATTGATGGGTTTTGTTTGTTATGTTAATTTTTTATGAGTTTTGTGTTTTAATGGATTGATGAGTTTTGTAATTTTTCTTGCTTTTATTTCGGTACATAAGTTTAGTTATCCTAGAATTGGAGGTTGTTAAAGAAATTAGTTTTGAGACTTGAGAGTTAATAGCGCAGGTTAATGTTGTTAAAAGGTAGAAATGTTTTTAAATTTCTTTTCAAAGGATCTCAGAAATGTTACATGAACCTAGAAGAAAAAGGCAAAGTGACGAGTGGAAGAAGGAAGAATAAATGAATATGGGAAAAAGAAGTGTAAGGCCCAATTTTAGCCCGAGCCCGGATAAAACTAAATAAATCAAAAACTTAAAACACTAATAAACCAGTCCAATAACAGTTTTTTACAACCCAATAGCAGCTCAATAAGTTTTAGCCCACTAAGCCCAAGGCTAGATAAAGAACAAAAACCCTAGGGGGCCTTCTAGAGCCAGCGCCGCCAGCAGCTCCACGCACTCGGCCGTGTCGCCCCACTACTCTACATTGTGCGCGCCTCCACTGTCCGCCACGCCCGTGTGAAGAGCCCCTTTTCATCACGTACTTACAAAATAGGGAAAACTAGTTGTAAATAAAAAGGCTATAAAAAGCCAAAACAAAACAGTGTAAAGGGAGGTTTTTGGACAGAAATACACACACAATTTTTAGAGATACGAAAGGCAATACTAAAGAGATATCGGCAAAAAAGAGAAAGGTTTTCATTTATTTTTATTTTTTTTCGAATATGTTTCTTGTTTCTTTTTTTTTTTTCAAAGGGTTTTCTTCTTTTTCAAAATATATAAGAGTTTTAAAAGGAAATATAAAAAAGGAGAATAACTTACCTTTTTAAATTCGCCACCCATGCATGATCATCATGACACGGGAGGCCCTGCCAGAACCCTTGCCTGAGATCGGGCTGGAGAGAAGGGAAGAAGAGAGAAATTTTCGTTTTTTTTTTGGAAAAAAGGAAGAAATTATTTGTTTTAAAAAAAAATTGGTTTATATAGAAGAAGAAAACGACGCCGTTTTGAGAACCATTTTCAGAGGCCAAAACGACGTTGTTTTGAGCCTTCGAACCGCGATCCAACCTGACCCGCCTCAGGATCCGCGTGTTTTCTATGGAAGGTCTAATTGTACTTTTAGCCCTTCCACTTTTTTATTGATTTATAATCATATTTTTTATTTTCAATTTGGCCTTATATTTTATTTTTTATTTCAATTGGGTCCCTTTTGAAGCGCAGCGTTTTGAAGGGGGAGAATATTTTCCCCTTTAGTTCCTCCATGTCATTTGCGCATTATTTGGGCATTCAAATAGGTCCCTTTCTCTTTTATTTTTTTAAATTCGCCCCAAATATCTATTTTAAGTTCAATTTAGTCCCTTTTTTTATTTTCTTTTATTACTATTACTATTAATATTATTAGTATCATTATTATTTAATATAATCTTTGTTACCGTTATTATTATTACTATTATTTTATTATTATTATTACTATTAGTTTTAATATTATTACTATTATTTTATTATTAATACTATTTTATTTTTACTATTACTTTTATTATTATTTTCATTACTATTTATATTATTATTATTAGTACTATTATTATTACTAATTTAGTATTGCTATTATTTTTAGCATTACTAGTATTATAATTTTAATATTATTACTGTAAGACCCATAATTTACTGGGCCCATTTTTACAACCCACTAAAACCCAAACCAAGCAAGACCCAAAAACTTTAAACCCAAGACCTTTAAACCCAAGACAAACCTAAAGGCCCAATTAGCCAACCCAAATCAGAAAAAAAAATTAAAAAAGAAACAAAACCCTAGGTGCGCCGCACCTAGGGCTTTTTGCCTTCTGGCCACCGCCCTCTGCCACTGTCAGAGCCTGCCACCGCCTTCACTTGCACCGCCCAAGAGCACCTGCAAAGATTAAATGAGAAAAGACAAAAAGCAAATGAATGTAAAATTTTAGGCTATAAAAGCCGATTGTATTTCTTTGTAAAAGGGATTTTTCTTTCGATTATCAATATAAACAAGAGACAGATTCAAACAAGAGAAAAAAATCAGAGAATAGCAAGCATAGATTAAACAAAAAGGCAGAGATTAAACATAAAGAAAACCTCTAATAATCAAGAATAGAAATCGAAAGGAGGTAAATTTTTTTACCATTTTCGAAAGTTTTTCTTTTCTTTTTCTCTCCTTTTTCAGCACACATATATATTATATACTATATCATTTTAAAAAAAATCATAAAAAATATGTAAAATCTCACTGCTCGAGGCTCGACTGTCAGGCACGGCAAAGACAAAGCGACGGAGCTCATGACGAGGCCGCTTGAACCTCATCGCCCCTCTTTGGACCTGTAGAGAACAAAAGGAGAATGTCAGTTTTTTTTTTTTTTTTAAATAGAGAAAGAAAATGAATTTTTTGAGAAAAATTTGGTTTATATGAGCAACACAAAACAACGCCGTTTTGGTCGGCGCCCATAACCCCCAAAACGACGTCGTTTTGAGCTGACCCGCTCCAACCTCAGGATCTGCGTGTTTTCTAAAAATGGGGAATTTATTCGGACAGTCCATCCGCCTTTCTAGAATTTTGCAATCAAGTTTTTTGTTTTTTTAATTTGGCCCCAATAGTCCATTTGGTTTTCAATCGAGTCCTTGCCTATGCTGCGCGTTTTGGGAAGAAAGGGTTATTGCCATTTTTAGTCCCCCATGTAATCCGCGCGTTTCAAATAGGCCCTTTCCTCCTTATTTTATTTCGGATTTACCCTAATAATCCGCATTTAATTCGATTTTAGTCCCTTTTTAATTATTTTAATTATTTTACTATTAAATTCATTACTTTTAAAATTATTATTGTTATATGTATTACTATTTGTATTAGTACTATTATATTTATTATTGTTGATATTAATATTAATTTGTATTATTATTTTAATGATTATTGTTGTATTTAATAATTGTTTTAAATGCTATTCTTAATATTATTTTTGCTAATCTATTATTTATCGTATTTATTTTGTTATTATTATTTTATTCACTATTATTATTTATTTTATTTCTAATATCATTACCACATTGTATTTGTTTTTCTTATTATAATTATTATTTATTATTGTCATTACTATTATATTTGTTACTATTGTTAATATTATTGCTTTTATTACTATCACTATTATCATTATATTTTTGTGTTATTCCTTTCCTATTGTCATTCATCATATTTCCTATCATTATCATTTTATTACTATTTTTTACCGTTATTAATATACTACTATAGTCATTAATTAGCATATTGCTTTCATTTTATCCTTACTTGTATTATTATTTTTACTTTATTATTATTAACTTATTAGTATCACTTGTATCAATATGTTGTCTGCATTTCATATCATTATTTTATTATTATTACTCTTTGCACGCGTAACGTCGTAATTTCACATTATTATTTGTCGCATTAACCTCTACTCGATACATTAAGTTTTCAAATAATCGATATTTCGTATTAAAGATTCGAGAAAATCATGCCCTAACTTACTGGGTTCCGGTTTCTCTCATTCAATCTGAATAACGAAATATCCTTTTTAAAGTCGTAATACAAGTTTTGAATAAAATACTTGTTCTCGAGAATCGAGGTGTTGTGCCCTAACTTACTGGCTATGACATCTAGATACTCCGAGATAAGTTTTTAAATAAAGGTAATATTCCGTATTTAGAATTTCGAGAAATTAAGCCCTAACTTACTGAGTTCCGGTTTCTCATTTGACAAATGACGGAATATCTTCCTCAAACCTAAATCCGAGTTTTAAAGTTAAAAGACAAGCTCAGTTTCGGGAACCCAAAGTGTCGTACCCTAACTTACTGGGTATGCCATTTTTATCTCTTTGAAATAAGAGGGTCTTATCATCCATTTTGATTTGTTCAAGTTTTCTTTTAAATGAAGGATCGTATTTTAAAATATTTTCAATTTTTTGACATAAAAACATCAATTAATCAATTAGGTACCAATTTTGGGCGTATCGAGGGTGCTACCCCTTCCTCGTGCGTAACCGACTCCCGAACTCGTTTTCTGAGTTTCGTAGACCAAACCTATTGTTTTGATAAATCAAACTGTTTATTTAAAACAACCACTTTTCAAGGTGACCTGATCACACCTTAGCAAAAAAAAAGATTGGTGGCGACTCCCATTTTTTCGTTTTCATTTTCAAAAATCCAAAGTTGACCCCATTTTTCAAAAAAATGGTTACGACAACTTGGCGACTCCACTGGGGACTTATGAGAGAGTCGAGCCGTAAAATTGATTGTTTTCTATCTTGTTGTAGAAAATTGAAAATTCGATTTAAAAAATTACGATCCTATTATTGCATTTGTTCGTATTGCTATTTCATATGACTACTGTGGTTTGAGTCTCACATCATATTGCATATGAGCTATTTTGGTCTTACCCTTTTAAGTGGGAGTGAGAATCTACTCATTCGTGAGGTTTTCACCTCCGTGCAGGATAATGAATCGCTTTCGGGATACATCCGTACCTATGTCTTCGTGAGATTTTCATCTCCGTGCAGCCATAGGGAAATGTATTCCCCTGAACTAAACTCGGTCCGCATGAGCCTATAATGGGAGAGGATCGAAAAACCTACTGGTTCGGATACCTCTCTTTAGAACCAAACCACATGTAGTGAACCCTAGGAGCCCACTTTAGGTAGAACTATGTCAAACCCTAGTAGTCACCCAGATAGGTGCCCTATTTTGTTATTTATTTCTCTTGTGCTAACGTGTTCTCTTTTGTTTTGATTGTATTACATTTACATCATAGAAAAAGGTGTGAATTCAAATTCGATTGCTAAATAGAATAGTTTGTCATTAAAAAATAGATTTCTTGATAAAATGGATCATAAAACGGTCGTCTGAATATGGTCCAAGTAAACACAACGAGAGAAGGCTGATAGTTCGACTTTATTGCCCAAGGATTCAAGCTGACAAAGACTATTCGAGAATCACCACGTCTCGGCTTTCTTGAAGAGGCTAACGAGCATTATAGAAATAAGTGAACAGTGAGTCGTAGCTCAGATCAAGCAAAAAGGAGCTAGAGGAGGCATCTATTAGAAGTTTGCAAGATTTGACATTTGCGAAGAAGGGGATTGATGTTTTTGCTTGGAATATGAGGGCAATGTCGTATACGTAATCCATTTTATGTAAAGAAATTTACTTTTCTAGAAAAGTTTTTTTAACGAAATTGAATTCAAAATCAATGCCTCTCTTTCTTTTTACATTCATTTCATGCATTTGCATTACATAGCATCATATGCATTAAAATCCATAGAAGGACCCTAATTAGTTGAAGTTATTTCAAAAAAAAAGAGAAAGAGAGTGAGAGAGAAAAGTAAAATCTGGAAATTGAGCACCATTACGGTACACGTACCAAGACAAAAAAATGGATCAAAGACTTGAACAATTCCAGAAAGACATGCAAGACCAGATGCAAGAGCAATTGGCAAAGCTCCAACAAGAAATGAGAGACCAAATGTTGGAAGCTCAAAGGAACATGATGGCTTAATGGCCTAGATGTTGAACGAGGCAATGGACAAAGGAAAAGGTTCCATGGCTATTACAGAAGAAGATAGCGAAGGAATTCCTCCGGTTTTACCCCACCACATGCACAAACACGACCTGAGAAGTATCCCCAAAAGCCATCTGTTACGATTAGGCCTCAATAAGGACAAGCTGATACTAGACCGCCCATGAACTTTCAAGTTGACTCAGGATCTAAACCATGCGATACCTAGCTAATCTTGTTATCCCTGATTTGGATATATCAGAGAGGGAAGAGATAAGAACTGAATCATCGAGGCAGTTAAAAGATCGTTACAAATGGTTGGAAAAAAGTTCAAGGCTTTAGAAAATGCTAATAATCACTATAAAATTGATGCTAAAGACCTGAGCTTGGTTCCAGACTTGGTGCTTCCTCATAAGTTCAAAATGCTAGAATTTGAGAAATACAATGGGACCAGCTACCCTAAAGCCCATATCACTATGTTTTGTAGAAGGATGACTGGCTACATTAATAATGATCAACTCTTGATTTATTGTTTCCAAGATAGTTTGGTGGGGCAGCGTTCAGGTGGTACAATCAACTCAACCGTGCTTGGATTAGCTCTCAGAGGGACCTAGCCCAAGCCTTTATGAAGCAATATAATCATGTCACAGACATGACGCCTAACAGAATCACCTTTTAAAACATGGAGAAGAAGTCACATGAAAGCTTCAGGCAGTATGTGTAAAGATGGAGGGAAGTTGCCATGCAAGTCCAACCACCTCTCTTAGAGAAGGAAACTACTATGTTTTTTATTGACACCCTGAAAGCTCCATTCATCACTCACATGATAGGAAGTACAACTAAGAGCTTTGTGGATATAGTAATGGCAGGGAAATGATTGAAAATGTCATAAGGCATGGCAAGATTGAAGTAGAGGAAACCATTAAAAGGTCTACTCTTAGAAAAAAAGATGACTAGGTGAATAATACAAGTACATACAACAAAGGGTACTCGAAGGCAATTACTGTTAGCCAGCCAAAAGTAATTACTGCTGGACAACAAGGGTCAGTAAGACAGGAATCAAGTGCAAGGCAAAACTCGGAAAGCTCTAATTTACGCCAATCCCGATGACATATAAGGAGCTATATCAAATTTTATTCAACACATATGTGGTGTCCCCATTTTATCTAAAGCCGTTACAATCCCCATATCCTAAGTGGTATGACCCGAATGCTCAATGCGACTACCATGTGGGAATAACGTGTCATTCAATTGAAAATTGTACTACGTTTAAAAAGATCGTAGAAAGGTTCATTAAAATAGGAATTGTGAAGTTTGACGATTTATCAAACCCTGATCACTTTGATGAGGCAGTAAATGCGATAATTGAAGGAGGAGATAAGCAAGTTGTGACTCATTAAAGAAATCAAAAGTGAAGAGGAAACTGGAGAACGAAGTTTCCAAGACCTTGCATACTTGGGAGTGTTTTGAATAATGGGACTGTGGAAGAGATTCTGTATTTTTAGAACTGATCTAGAGTAATATTCAAAACATGCTTATTGTCTTAAGCCTAGAAGCAATAAGAGTCCTTTTGTGAAATAGGCTTGTGTCCAAAATCTTTATTTCAATAATATGTATCTTTTGAGCAAATATCCTTTTATTTTTTCTTTTTTCCATTTCATACTATGAATTCTTTTATTCTTTGAGCTCTCTATCAAATATTCTTTTATTCTTCATCCATGATCATATCATACAAACAATCATTCTTAGATTCATTTAAATCTTTCTTCATACCTACAATAGATACCTAGACATCAAGACATAAGCAATGCTGTTACTGACTCCCTTTTGAGTGAGATATGTGTCTAGAAGGATCTCAAGATAACAAAGATTGTAACCTATCTTCTGATTTGTTAAGGATGGTAGAACATGATGAAAAATAGATCCTACCTTACATAAAGTCAGTGTACATTGCAAGCCTAGGAAAGGGGTGAAGATCGAAGTCCAGCTCACTACAGAAATAAGGCAAGACATCATTGAGTTATTTTCAAGAATTCAAAGATGTTTTTGCACGATCATATCAGGATATGCCTGGACTACTAAGACACGGGTACGTTGAAATCTTAAAAAAGGTCCATAAGGATATCAGAAAGACACATGCTAATGGTTTTACAATAGTCAAGCTAATCATGAGGTTTGGGTACTGTTAATCTATGTAGAAGGGGATGGTATCAGCTATGCCATTTTTAAGGAGACAAGATTCATATGCCTTCTCCATTTCTTCACAAATTTTCCATATGTGGGGTATAGATGTGATGGGGCCAATTTCGTCAAAAACTTTTAAGCCAATATCGATTCATCGTTGTGGTCACCGTTTACTTCACTAAGAGGGTAGAAGTAGCTTCATATGCCAACGTTACAAAGTTGATAGTCATCAAATTCTTTTAAAAAAAAATCAGATGCCAACAAAAGATGCCAGAAAGGATCATGTTTAATAACACATAACCGCACAATGTCAAAAGGTTATAGACGATTCAAAGATCAGGCACCATATTAGTGCAACAAAGGCAGCCACAAAGAAAAACAAAAGATCATTAAAAAAACTAAAACTTGTAAAGATTGGCATACAGAAGTTACTATTTACCCTCTATGCTTATCAAACATTGGCCAGGACTATCATCCGATCAACACATTTCTCATTGGTTTTGCCCATTGAAGTCGAAATTTCTTTTTTCTTAGTTTTATTAGAACTAAAGTTGGATGAGGCAGAATGGATTTAATCCCGATATGACCAATTGAATTTGAAGAGAAAATGTTAAAAGCTATCTGTCACGGTCAGATGATGCAAGATTACAACAAAAAGGTCTGCCCTATTAAATTTCATGATAGGGCTTTGATGAAGATTTTTCCCATGCAAAAGGGACTTCAAAAGAAAGTGAATGCCAAATTGGGAAGGATCTTATGCAGCAAAGAAGGCCTGTTCTGGGGAAGCATGGATATTGTCTGAGATAGATAGTAAGGAGTTGCCCAATCCAGTGAATTCAAATTCAATAAAAAGTTTTCGAAAAAAGGGAAAGAAAGAAAAAAGAAGAAAAATGAGAGGTCAATGTGAAAACTCGCAAAGGACGCTTTGAGACCAAAGGGGATTTGAGTTAAAAACCCGAAAAGAGTTACTCAAATTTTGATCAAAAGTGGGCATACAGCAGTCTTGCTATGCCTGAATTAACAATGAAGAAGAATGCTACGTCTTGGGGCATCGACAAAGTACTCCAAATCCCCTAAACACATATTGAGCTTAAAATAGTCTTCAAGAAGTTTGAACAGAGAAGCTCAGGCTGCGATATCTGGGGCATCTAGTTTCCATTTTACCCATTTTAAATTTGTTATTTGGATTATCTTATTCTTTTCAAAGAAATGCTCCCAATAAAAGTTATTTGCATTTGCTATCTTGACTTAACTTATTTGTTTCGAGCTATGCTCCTAATTAGTTTTGTTCTTATCCATGGTTATGATCTTTTTCAAGCATTTCGCATTGAAATAACGATTAGTAGACTAATAATACTTTCATAAAAGGAGTTTCACATACTACTCTAGAAGTTTTTAAATAGTATAGAAACCTGAAACAGAACTATTGTTTAAAACTCACCAAGCCTAAGGGTTTGAAATATTGAAAGATGATGAGCTCTTTTCGATTTTTATTGGTTGAACAAAAATACAAGACATTTCGTTAAGTGATACTATCTCGACCAATGATGAACAGTGTCAACCCAGGTATAGAAGAGGATCATTATCGGGAAAAGAAAAAGATACCCTGCATTCATCTGGTCATTACACCGATGGAATGGTGTAACAGATCAAGTTTATTGAAGATAATACAAATTCCATACTTCTGAGTGGGAACTGGATGGATGAAAGAAACCAAATGTTATCCCCCTGAAGTCACAGTGAGAGGTACAAATTTTATGTCCTAAGGTTCAAGGGAAAGGACTCTGAAATTATAGCAGGGCAAGCTTGTTGAGCAGAATATGATCATTTTTTGGGTTTTTGTCAAAGATACCAGCTGAACGAGAAAACAGAGTAACATATCAGTGATAGAACCTTGATGAACTATAAGTAATGACAACCCAAACAAATATCATTCATACATTTCCAATTAGGAGTATTTGATTCATTCCAATAATTGTATCCTAATCATTGTACATTAAAAAAGAGAGAAAAAGAAGGAGATCATTCTCATGACATTCTATATTCATGCAAATGTCATCCATAATATCATTTAGTTAGGAGTATTTGATTAATTCGGATCATTGTATCCTAATCATTTTACATTTAAAAAAGGATCATTCTCATGACATTCTACATTCATGCAAATGTCGTCCATAATACATTCGAGTCTACAGGATATGTCCCTTAGAGGATGGTGTAGCAACATCAGTGAATTCCCCAGTCCTATCTCCCTGACCAGCAGAGGATAAGTCGAAGATTGTAGATCTTGTCACCCTAAACAGTAGTGGAACAAGATCGAATGACGAATTTTATCTCTATGAAACAGCAGAGTAAATTTAAGCCACCAGTCTTATCTCCCTCGAGATGGTGGTGGAGCAGACTGAAGATTGAAGTCTTCCTGAGATATTAAGGAAGCAAATTGGAAAGTTTAGATTTTGTTCCCTCGAGATGGTAGTGGAGCGATCAAGATTGAAGTCTTTCGAGATAGTAAGGAAGCAAATTGGAAAGTTCGATTTTGTTCCTCGAGATAGTAGTGGAGCGATCAAGATTGAAGTCTTCCGATATAATAAGGAAGCAAATTGGAAAGTTCAGATTTTGTTCCTCGAGATGGTAGTGGAGCAAGCGAAGATTGAAGTCTTCTTGAGATAGTAAGGAAGTAAATTAGAAAGTTTAAATTTTGTTCCTCGATATGGTAGTGGAGCGATCAAGATTGAAGTCTTCCGAGATAGTAAGGAAGCAAATTGGAAAGTTCAGATTTTGTTCCTCGAGATGGTAGTGGAGCGATCAAGATTGAAGTCTTCCGAGATAGTAAGGAAGCAAATTGGAAAGTTGATTTTGTTCCTCGATATGGTAGTGGAGCAGATCAAGATTGAAGTTTTCCGAGATAGTAAGGAAGCAAATTGGAAAGTTCGATTTTGTTCCTCGAGATGGTAGTGGAGCGGATCAAGATTGAAGTCTTCCGATATGTAAGGAAGCAAATTGGAAAGTTGATTTTGTTCCTTGAGATGGTAGTAGAGCGATCAAGATTGAAGTCTTCCGAGATAGTAAGGAAGCAAATTGAAAAGTTGATTTGTTCCTCGAGATGGTAGTGGAGCGATCAAGATTGAAGTCTTCCGAGATAGTAAGGAAGCAAATTGGAAAGTTCAGATTTTGTTCCCTCGAGATGATAGTGGAGCAGATTAAAGATAATAGATCTGGTATTCCTGAAGTTGCAGGAACAGATCGAAGACATCAGATCTTGTCTCTTTGAGTTTGCAGTGGAGTAGATTGAAGATAGTAGATTTGGCATTCCTAAAGTTGCATGAGCAGATGGAATACTACAGAACTTATCTCTCTGGAATTGCAGTAGAGCAGATCATATTAATCCTATCTCCTTAACGTTGCAGCAGAGCGGATTAAAACGACAAATCCTATACCTCTGAAGTTGTAGTAGGTGGAATTAAATCTACTATAACTACAAATCTCATCTTTCAAAGTTGCAATGAAGTGGATCGAAGCAACAAGATATAGTGGACTGGAATGAGGCTACATGAAGAATAGGAGCACCGAAGAATCAAGACTCAGCTAATCCGGGCAAATTTGGACCTTTTTTATGTCTTTGCTTTATTCTCATTACACGACAACGAGCAAAGAGGGGCAGTTGTAAGACCCATAATTTGCCCGGGCCCATTTTTACAACCCACTAAAACCAAACCAAGCAAGACCCAAAAACTTTAAACCTAAGACAAACCTAAAGGCCTAATTAGCCAACCCAAATCAGAAAAAAAACCAAAAAAAGAAACAAAACCCTAGGTGCACCGCACCTAGGGCCTTCTGCCTTCTTGCCATTGCCCTCTGCCACTGTCAGAGCTGCCACTGCCTTCACCTGCACCACCCAAGAGCACCTGCAAAGATTAAATGAGAAAAGACAGAAAGCAAATGAATGTAAAATTTTTGGCTATAAAAGCCGATTGTATTTCTTTGTAAAAGGAACTTTTCTTTCGATTTTCAATATAAACAAGAGACATATTCAAACAAGAGAAAAAAATCGAGAATAGCAAGCATAGATTAAACAAAAAGGCAGAGATTAAACATAAAGAAAACCTCTAATAATCAAGAACAGAAATCGAAAGGAGGTAAAATTTTTTTACCATTTTGAAAGTTTTTCTTTTCTTTTCTTTTTCTCCTTTTTCAGCACACATATATATATATATTATATACTATATCGTTTTTAAAAAAAAAATCATAAAAATATGTAACATCTCACCATTCGGGCTCGATAGTCGTGCAGACTGCAGCAGAAGCGACGGAGCCTGCACATGAGGCCGGCTTGAACCTCGTCGCCCCTCTTTGGACCTGCAGAGAACAAAAGGAGAATGTCAGTTTTTTTTTAAAACAGAGAAAAAAATGAATTTTTTGGGAAAAATTTGGTTTATATGAGCAACACAAAACAACGCCGTTTTGGTCGGCGCCCATAACCCCCAAAAGGACGTCGTTTTGAGCCGACCCGCTCCAACCTCAGGATCCGCGTGTTTTCTAAAAATGGGGAATTTATTCGTGCAGTCCATCCGCCTTTCTAGAATTTTACAATCAAGTTTTTTATTTTTTTAATTTGGCCCCGATAGTCCATTTGGTTTTCAATCGAGTCCCTGCCTATGCTGCGCGTTTTGGGAAGAAAGGGTTATTGCCATTTTTAGTCCCCCATGTAATCCGCGCGTTTCAAATAGGCCCTTTCCTCCTTATTTTATTTCGGATTTACCCTAATAATTCGCATTTAATTCGATTTTAGTCCCTTTTTAATTATTTTAATTATTTTACTATTAAATTCATTACTTTTAAAATTATTATTGTTATATGTATTACTATTTATATTAGTACTATTATATTTATTATTGTTGATATTAATATTAATTTGTATTATTATTTTAATGATTATTGTTGTATTTAATAATTGTTTTAAATGCTATTCTTAATATTATTTTTGCTAATCTATTATTTATCGTATTTATTTTGTTATTATTATTTTATTCACTATTATTATTTATTTTATTTCTAATATCATTACCACATTGTATTTGTTTTTCTTATTATAATTATTATTTATTATTGTCATTACTATTATATTTGTTACTATTGTTAATATTATTGCTTTTATTACTATCACTATTATCATTATATTTTGTGTTATTCCTTTCCTATTGTTATTCATCATATTTCCTGTCATTATCATTTTATTACTATTTTTTACCGTTATTAATATACTACTATAGTCATTAATTAGCATATTGCTTTCATTTTATCCTTACTTATATTATTATTGTTACTTTATTATTATTAACTTATTAGTATCACTTGTATCAGTATGTTATCTGCATTTCATATCATTATTTTATTATTATTACTCTTTGCACGCGTAACGTCGTAATTTCACATTATTATTTGTCGCATTAACCTCTACCCGATACATTAAGTTTTCAAATAATCGATATTTCGTATTAAAGATTCGAGAAAATCATGCCCTAACTTACTGGGTTTCGGTTTCTCTCATTCAATCTGAATAACAAAATATCCTTTTTAAAGTCGTAATACAAGTTTTGAATAAAATACTTGTTCTCGAGAATCGAGGTGTTGTGCCCTAATTTACTGGCTATGACATCTAGATACTCCGAGATAAGTTTTTAAATAAAGGTAATATTTCGTATTTGAAATTTTGAGAAATTGAGCCCTAACTTACTGAGTTCCGGTTTCTCATTTGACAAATGACGGAATATCCTCCTCAAACTTAAATCCAAGTTTTAAAGTCAAAAGACAAGCTCAGTTTCGGGAACCCAAAGTGTCGTACCCTAACTTACTGGGTATGACATTTTATCTCTTTGAAATAAGAGGGTCTTATCATCCATTTTGATTTGTTCAAGTTTTCTTTTAAATGAAGAGGATCATATTTTAAAATCTTTTCAAAATTTTCGACATAAAAACATCAATTAATCAATTAGGTACCAATTTTGGGCATATCGAGGGTGCTAACCCTTCCTCGTGCGTAATCAACTCCCGAACTCGTTTTCTGAGTTTCGTAGATCAAAACCGTTGTTTTGATAAATCAAACTGTTTATTTAAAACAACCACTTTTTGAGGTGACCCGATCACACCTCAGCAAAAAAAAGGATTGGTGGCGACTCCCGTTTTTTCGTTTTCAATTTCAAAAATCCAAAGTCGACCCCATTTTTCAAAAAAATGGTTACGACAACTACTACTATTATTTTTTATTATTTATAATTGACTTTACTATTATTATATTTATTAGTATTATTATTTTATTTTTATTTTTACCACTATTTTATATATATTATTATTATTATTATAATTATATTTATTATTATTATTAATATTGTTATTATTATTTTCTTATCAACATTATTATTACTATTTTTATTATTTCTATTATTTTATTATTACTAATATTATTTTTATTTCTACTATTCGTTTATTAATATCTTTTATTATTATTATTATTATTATTATTATTATTATTATTATGTTATATAGTATTTATTTGTTTATTAATGCACCATTAGCTTTTATTTTCGCTATTGTTTTCTTTTATTTTCTTTGTTTATTTCGCTTTTATTTTATTTTATTTTTACCTTTGTTATGATTCTTTGTATTTTTATCACCATTATTTTGTCATACAAGTTAGTATCGTAATTTGCTTTACATTTATTTATCAAATCACATCACTTTTTTCCTGATTTTCAAAATACGCAATTGCTCTGCGTTCTAAAATTCCAAAGAAATCGTACCTTAATTTACTGGGTTTCGATTTTTCTCATCGAATCTAAAGGACCTATTATCTTCCTTTTAAAATCAAAGCACATGGGTTAAATAAAAATTTATTATCGGAATTCAAAATGTTGTGTCCTAACTCACTGGATATGACATTGTTATCTCGAGATAAGGATTTTTAAAAACAAAGGCAGTATTCTATATTCGGGAATTTTGAGAAATAGTGCCCTAACTTACTGAGTTTCGATTTCTCATTTAGCCATAATAATTGAATACCTTTCTTAATTTTAAATGCACAGGCTTTAAGGGTTTAAAGACAAGCTTAGTTTCAAGGATTTGAAACGTCGTATCCTAACTCACTAGACGTTTTACTTTTTCGAAATAAGTCGGTCTCAGTATTCGATTTAATTTATTTTAAATAAAAATGATCGTATTTTAAAAATCTTTTCTAATTTTTGACATAAAGACATCAAATAATCAATTCGGTACCAATTTTGGTCATTACGAGGGTGCTAATCATTCCTCGTGCGTCAATCGACTCTCGAATCCGTTTTCTTGAATTTTGCAGGCCTAAGTCATCGTTTTAATAAATCAAAGTGTTTTAACGATCAATCTTAAGGTGACCCAATCACACATCAAAAAAGATTAGAGGCGACTCCATTTTTGTTTTTAAGCCGACCCCGTTTTCCAAACAAAAAAATAGTTTTGACAAGAAGGAAATAAGAAAAAAATGGAAATAATTTTTAAAATTTTTATTGATTTTTAATATATATTTTAAATTATGGCATCATCATGATGCTATTATGCCACATGTTATAACCCTATTCTACCACCTATTTCAAACTTAATGGCATTAAAAAAAAAACCAAGCTAATTGACGGAATGGGGGGCGCTTTAGTTCATTTTTTCACACTTCAATCCTTTCTCATTTTTCTCTCAATTTTCTCTCAATTTGCTCTCAATTTTCTCTCAAGTTTCTATCAAAGCCCTTGAAATTTACGCTTAAATTTCAAATAGTCTTCTACCATTTACTTAAAAAGCCCATTATAAATTTTTTAATATATTTATTTTTTGGAAAATTTAAAAATCTTTATCGAGTACAATGGTCGGGATTTACATCGCCTAGACAAAGAATCACATTGGCGCCGAGCAATTGAAAATGGTAAGTTTGAATTTTAATTTTTCAATATTATTAAATTTTTTAATTATGCAATTTTATTTAATTTTGAATTTTATTATTTTTAAATAATCAGAGATCGGTGTTGCAATGTTATATTCGCAACATGCCCGTCCCCATCGCCATTGATCGAGAATTACCGCGGAAGTGGGTTTTTGGCACGTGGGCCACGATAGGTCGGGTTCAAGTTGGACCCGATTTTGATAAGCTGCTGATAGAGAGGTGGAGACCGAGACGCACACTTTCCATCCGCCATGCGAGAGTGTACCATCACCTTAGAAGATGTGCGCATAGCTTGGGATTACCGTGGATGGGCTCAGAGTCATCGGGTCCGTGAATATCTCTCGATTGATGGTCAGATGCTACGAGCTCCGGTGCCATTCCGGATAAATTGCAAGGAGGTCGGATCGATATGGTTTGGTTTAGACACATTCCCGCAGCCGAATGAAGATTCGATCAAGATGAAAGAATACGGTATGCACGGCATACATACTTCGATAATTGAGGCTATCCGATGTCGGACGCCTCTACAAACCTCGTCCACCGAGATGGCTCTCAAACTTGTTGATTTCAGAGCAAAGGTGAATTGAGTTGGGGTCCGCTGCTATCGAGGTTGTATCGGAGATGTGCGGAGCGACGGTCTTTAATAAAGTAAAATTGAGGTTGCCTATCACTATCGCAATACGGGCATGGTTTCGATTTCCATTTTTACGCCCCGACTCGACCACCATATTCATTCCCATTGATAACGAGGTAAATTTAATATTATATTTTATAATTATGTCGAGATTTATAGTGTAATTGCATGCTAAAAGTTTATTTAATTAGGTGGAACCATCCGAGAAGTCATGTTGGAATACCGACTCGCTTGAGAATATACTACTCCTATTGGAACAACTATTTAATCACAAGTAAGTGTCTAATTTCGTTATTATAATTTAATATTTATGTATATAACTAATATTTTGGTAATGTTAATATAGTTTCAATGGACACCAGACGAGGATCCCAAATTCGGCAAGAATTCGGGAGTTCCTCCAAAATCCGAAACAGCTTGGCACGTTAAGGTCCCGCTTAATCACCTACGCGACCGTGGAGATGCACCCACGATCGGTTCTCGGACAATTTGATTCCGACACCGATTCGTGGTTCTCGAGGTGCTCGATGATGAGCACATGTGGACTTACGGCGGCAAAGACACGGATTGGCCAATATTTTGGTCGTAACATATCGAGACGTGGAGAACCCAGATGACTTTTACCTAACCGGAACCGATCGTAGTTCCCGAGTTAAGCGTGCGTGCGGAGTACATGCCATGGTTTAGAATCCATGGCAAGTCAGATCTGTTGTCGGTCAAGAGAGGCGACGCAAATTCGCGAGCGAAGGGAATGTCGGCCCTTTACATTCAAGGAGAAGGGTGATGAGACGGCCCCAAGAATAGCGCCTACAACCACCGCCCATCAACAACGTCTATATAAACACCGGGCCCATCAACAATACTTATACAATCACCGGCCCATCGATTCAGCTTGACAACACCGATAACACAGTCATTCACGCTTATGCCAAAAGGCACTCGCCCCTTACATGTATCCTCCTAACCCATATATGTTTCCTTTTCTAGTCCCCCTGTGTTGGAATCCATGGTCGGTTCGAGTCCGCTCTCGACAACTCCTTTTAGCCACCGATCGTGAGGCCAACATCGGGTGTGGGATTAGAGGAGGTACCGCTTGGGAGCAGCTTCTTTCTACCAGCTCCTTCACCGTGACGGATGCCACCCCGCCGTGGTTTATGCAAACACCTCCGGTCATTATTTTATCAAGGTGGGTCATCATCGCAACACCTGTAACTGCACTCCACCGCCGGAGGGACGGATTCCCACCGAGGTTCCACAACCCCGGAAGCTGAAGAAGGAGGAATCCAACGCAGAATCGCCGATCGCCTCGTGGCACTGGTTCCCACCCCAAGATCCGCACTAAACCCTAAACCCCTAATTTGAGTAATTGTAAATTAATTTATAATTTGAGTTTAATTTTTTTGTAATTAAGGTTTAATTTTTGTAATTAAGTTGTAATATATTTAATAAAAATTGAGTTTGTTTTTTTTGTAATATAATTTTTTAATTTATTTAATTTTAATAACTTTGACAAAATAGGTTTGGTTTTTTTTTGTAATTAAGTTGTAATATATTTAATACAATTTGAGTTTATTTTTTTGTAATATAATTTTTTAATTTATTTAATTTTAATAACTTTGACAAAATAGGTTTGGTTTTTTTTTTGTAATTAAGTTGTAATATATTCAATACAATTTGAGTTTGTTTTTTTTTGTAATTTAATTTTTTAATTTATTTATTTTTTTGTAATTTAATTTTTTGTATTTTAATTTTTATTTTAATTTTAATATCTTTGATAAGATAGAAATGATTTAATTTTTTAATTTAATTTTAATAACTCTAATAAAATAAAAGTCGGTTTATTTCGCATCAACGTTGATTATGACGGGCTATTTTATTTTTTAATCGTAATAATTTTTTTATTTTTGAATAAAAAGTTGTTTTATTATTTGTGTTTGTAATTTAATATTAATTATCTTATATTTAATAAATTTGAGTTATTGTACAAAAGTTCACCGCTTTTCCTCCAAAAAATGTATATTACATAGCCAAGAAGAGACAAACAAGCTAAGAACACGGCCAACTAGTCCGATTTGGACACGAGCGAGATGTATGGCCCGGTTCCTACACCACCCGCATCGCCGACTTTGGTTGGTCGGTTCTGATATCCATATTGTTGCGTATTCTAGTTGAGGAAGGTCGACCTTTTGGTTTATGCCTCAATTCTCTATCCCGCAATAAACTTATACGGTGCAAGCGATACCGATGGCCACTTACGCTCATCTGGGATCGTGGGAATACGTGTCTCCACACGTTGTACATGTTTTCTAATTTGTAGACTTCACGACATAGCTCATGGGTCAAGACGAAGATTATGACAAGCCGCAAGTACATGAGCACATGGGTAACGGCGCATCAAATATCCCACATCGCATGTCCTATTTGTCAAGTGTACACGATAATGCTCGCCAACAATACCTTGGCTCGATCATCAAACTCCGTGACACGAAACCATAGGTCGTCGCGGTCGTGACAAATCGTGTGCATAGTGTTTGCCCGTGCCTTCCCACGGTTAATTTCTTGCAAGACCTTCGGCCCATACATGGCCTCCTTGCATCCGCCTCGATAACTCACCGCTTCTTCGAAAATAGTGCCGCTTAAACGAAAATATGTCTCCGAAACCGCCAGAATCGGCAGATGACGGTTCCTTTTAGCATGTAATTTATGCATTCGGCCAGTTTGTGGTCATATGACCATATCGTAGTCGCAATCATATGCTTGTGTCATCTGCTCAAAAGGAATATTGCATGTGTATCAGCGCTTTGGCGTTATCTTCGATCAAACCGCCAACATCTCGTGAAAACGGTCTTTATTGATCTCGCACCGCCAATATACGTTGATATCGAATATTACATACCACTATTTAATTGCGAATAAATTGAAAATTTCAAAAGAAATTATATTAATAGAAATTTCATACCCATATCGGCCACTTGCCGCTTCATCTTTTAGATCGGTGTTGCCCATAGTAGTTGGATGCCACATGCCTCGTGCAATATCGATGGTGTGTGCGATGCCACATGCTTCCCTCGTCGCTCTATTGCCGCAAGTATTCCAGGCCCCGATCCGATATAACGATATGTCGTTGAGGCGTATATGCCTCCTTAACCTAGATAGGAAGAAGTCCCACCATCACCGACTTCGGTGTTATTGCGAACGCTAATCGGAAGGATTCTCCCACAAACCGCCTTGTGCCACAAATTAGCAATAGCCGGCGCGATATCTACCATACATGAAGGTACCGTCAATTTGTACCAATGGCTTGCAGATGTAAAAGCATCTAAGCATTGCTTAAATGTCCGTATCAGCGCTTCAACATCGCGCATCCATGGAGCGACGATCATTGTAGTACGCCGTTCCGCTTTCAATGTCTCATAGCCGCTTGGGACATATCTCTCCAAAGACTTACACCACCGCCACACTTCATTATATGAAGCGCCCCACCGACCGTAACTTTTCCAACGCCTTCGCTTGGCTATCCAAGCCTTTCAGAAGAGGGCGGTACCCCATTTGCTACGAATATTGCCAATTAAGGCCAAGATCGTAGTTTTGGGATCGGCCTTCACCGTCGAGATTATTAAATCACCAACATGTCCGAATCCATCCTGATGATCTTGTGTTACACCACAACGAAGCACGTTAAATAATGCAACATTACATAATATTAGTGTTATTCAAAATCATTGAACACATAGTGGTACTGATCGTAAGACATGTATGCGGACCTTTGTACTTTTTCACCTCCCACATCCCCGCCCTTTTCCTCAACGACGCCATGATTTTCCATGCACATGTGCCGCCTTGCACAAAGACACTTCACCTCGCACCTATCGAGCTTTGATTTAACCATAGTGTAGTTAACCCCTGCCTCGATGTCAGATTAT
This sequence comes from Gossypium rotundifolium, assembly GCA_025506655.1. Classification (NCBI taxonomy): domain Eukaryota; kingdom Viridiplantae; phylum Streptophyta; class Magnoliopsida; order Malvales; family Malvaceae; genus Gossypium; species Gossypium rotundifolium. The sequence continues at coordinate 173,680,134 of CP106734.1, read as the reverse complement.
TTCAATGCACCAAGAAAAGTGTTCTTGTTGGAAAACGGTTACCAACTTCTAATTGGTCCGAATCCAACGAAGAATTTGTACGGCCACGCGTCCGTGTGGTAGTTCAGAAACTCCAATGCATCATCTTGAGATAGATCGACATTATGCATGTGCTACGGAGGCTAGTATGCCCCGAATAGCGGATCTTCTTCTTCTTCGTCAACCGCCTCAACATCTTCAGTACAATTGAACGGGCTCGTTCGTAAAATAGTCCAACTTCGCACCGTCAGTGCCTCGCTCCCGAGGTGGATCCACATCGGATTCATCGTCCGATCCTCCATAACTCGCAACAAACGAGGGCCCTCACGGTGGATGTCGCGGTAATACATCATCCCTCCTTAAACATCTTTCAGAAGATTCCAATCGATGTGGATTGCCATCCACTAGAAGTTGATGACGCCCCCAATACGTATTTCGCCATCCGACGTTGATTGACGAATATGCATGTCCCATCCACCAACCGAGTGTCGCGGGGTTATGTTTTCCATACTACCACCGCACACCGGCACTTTTTTATTTTGCCTCCCACTTACAGAGTGTCGACTGGGTCGTATTCCCTCGAACGATACTAGATGTCGAGGCCGCAAATGATCACTTGGAGATGAAAATTTACATATAACTCGAGATAGGCGATCCACGGCAAAATGAGTCTCCACCATTGCCTCAAGGCTCCGAGGACCTTTGATGTCGAATGCGCCATATCTCACCGGATCAACCAAGCGCAAAATCTATACTTAATAGATCGAACTTTCATTGGCGTTGTTCCAATATTTTACGCCTAATTCTTTTATGGTTCCACCAAATCGACGCTTCGATTAAAACTCAATCGCTACTGTGTTCTCGATAAGAAAACAACACTATTTTTTTGTCACGACTTCACCATCGTAGTAAATAACACCATTAATACGCTCACTCATTTTCAATTTTTTTTCTTTTTGCTTGAATGCTTTCGCTAACCGAGAATGCAATTTACCGATGATAGCCTAATTTTGTCTGCGGCATCAGAGTAAAAAAAAGGCCCACGATGGAGCGCTTTTCACCGCTCCGGTAATAGTGCACCTTCTTTGGAAGCGGTCCAAAAATTATTTCATTTTTCACATTGCAAAAGTTTTGATACCAATCTAGAAAATAAAACCTTAAAAAATAAAAATGTGTTAAAGCATACCCCATTAGATACTATCAAATATATGTTTTCTATCCTACCTTTGAAATTTAGTGGTCTATTACAACATTGTTAAATTTTTTGTTAAATTTATGTCTATAACAATATCATTTTATTGGTTATATAACTATCAAAGTAAATATTTTTTTCTTCAAAATATCACACAAACAATTTTTTTATTGAACACCAACAAATTTAACAAAATAATTTTAGTGATATTTGATTTGACCTTAATTTTAAATTTGAAAAGTAAATAGGATAAATTTAAAATATAAAAGGTAAACTGCAGCACTAGTACTATAGGTTAGTTTTTCGTTTTGATCATTTAACTATAAAAATTATAATTTAATCATCAAATTGTCCAAACATTTTTATTTAAGTCGACTAAACTATTTAATATTATAACTCGACTTGTCACACTTGCAACATACTACATTATTATCGATTATATTTGTGTTGCAAGCACACTGGGGCGCGGTCACTTAGCAAACTTTTGACTATATTCTATCTAGTTCATGATAATTCTGCTGCTACTTCAGCTTCATATAGACACGACGTGTTTTGGAACTGATCAAGCCACTAGTTGGGTAGTTATTATTCGAGACTTTGGAGATATTTTGTTAAGGGGATTGTTGGGCGTAGTCTAGTCACTTTGCCTCTTGAAAGGGTTGAAATTTATGCCATTGGGGAGGCGTTAGTTTGGATTGATTCCCTGCATTTGGATAACCTTTTTTTTATAGACGAATTGTTTACAAGTTTGAAGAGCTTTAACATCTCATAGTGAGGACCACTTAAAATTTGGATTGTCACTTACAAATTATTTTTAATATTGTTCTCATTTTTAATCTTTTTTTTTTTTAAATTCGTTGGTGCGTTAATAAAATAGTTATGCACTCACTCGAATAACTTTATTACATGCAAATCACTGTAAATGAGAGATTATTTGTGATTGTATTTCTCATATTTTAACGTTAAATTTTTCTATAAAACTAATAGAGAAGGATGAATTTAGGGCTGAGTGTATCGAGTAAGTCTATTCACTTGAGTTTTGTTTGTTATTCATTACTTTATTATTATTATTATTTTTAATTTTAATTATATATGATTTCCATTCAAACAAGAATATAATATTAATAAAAATAAGATAAAATAATTTATTATCTCACTTATCATGCAATAAAAATTGTTAAAATAACTTGAGAACTTGTTCAGATAAATTGATCAAATATCGATATGGGTATTTGAAATTACTTGATTGATGAGAAAAAAAAAAAGACAAAACAAACAATGAATGCTTGCATTGGGTAATTGAGTCAATTCGTCCTCTTATAATAAAACCCTTTTAATCCCCTTGAGAACCGGTACTTCACTTACTTAGCAATTAGCATTTTCGCTTTCTCACTACAAACAATGGCGGCGATTTCTGGCCACTGCACATTCCGGTCACATCAATTCCCTCTCTCTTTCACCGTCCCCGTCGCCTCGTCTTCCTCTTTCTACGGCGAAGCTCTCCGATCTTCCAGCATTTCCTTCGCTTCTCCTCCGTCTGTCCACCGATCCCTTATATCTTGTCAGGCCTCCTCCGCCGCGTCACCACCTTCTTCCTCCGTCAACGGGACAGGTTCCTTTTTTTTTTTTTGTTTTATCCTTTTGTCTCTTAGATAACTTCTCTTTGTGTTGATATTGGGATGAGCAGAATCTCACATTTCCGTAGGGAAGTTAATTTCGAGATCGTGCTTGGAATTTGGGTTTGAATGTTACTTAGTTATGGCCTAATAATCGAAATGTTCATTAGAAAGAAGTATTTTTTTTCTGCATTTTAAATAATGTAGGTTTTATATGCTTATCTATAATTAATGTTTAAAATTTTTTAGGTTTTTTTTCTCGTTGATTATTAGTTGTTCTAAGGTTTACGCAGCATTTAGAATATGGAATTAATCAATACTAACTGTATCAAAAGCTAATGTTTAATGGACAAATTGCTTACCTTCACATAGTTTATTGTACTTTTCCTCATTTTTTTTGTTCTTTTACAGCAAAAGGGGGGATGAAGGATTTTTTGCATATTAGCGACTTTGATAAAGCCACCATAATGAATATATTAGACAGGGCCGCAGGGGTCAAGGCACAGCTAAAATCAGGAGATAGGTCCTTTGCTCCATTTAAGGGGAAGACTATGGCTATGATTTTTGCAAAGCCATCAATGAGGACACGGGTTTCATTTGAGACTGGGTTTTTCTTACTCGGAGGTCATGCTATATATTTGGGACCAGATGATATCCAGATGGGTAAACGAGAGGAAACTCGTGATGTTGCTCGTGTTTTATCTCGATATAATGACATTATCATGGCTCGTGTTTTTGGTCATCAGGTATAGTAGTGAGTTATTCTTTTTTATGTTATTATATGCAAGGTTTTTGTTACTCAAATGCCAAATTGAGAGCCGAGGATTGCTTTAAAATGTTCACATACTTTGTGTTTGATGCATTTTTTAGTTTGAAAAGCTTTTATGCTTAAAGATACAGTTTATTATCTGTTCCGTTTCAGGACATTCTTGATTTGGCTAAATTTTCCAGTGTACCTGTCATTAATGGCTTGACAGATTACAACCACCCTTGTCAAATAATGGCAGATGCACTCACTATTATTGAACATATCGGTCAGTTGGAAGGAACGAAGGTGTCTTTTCTTACTATTGCACCTTCTTTGCTATCTTCTATATTGTGGATCCCATCTGGTTGTGTGATTTAACTTTGGTTCGACTTGAATGCGAATTTCAGGTTGTCTATGTTGGGGATGGAAACAACATTGTTCACTCTTGGTTGTTGCTGGCTTCTGTTGTTCCTTTCCACTTTGTCTGTGCCTGCCCTAAAGGTTTTGAGCCTGATAAGGAGACTGTTGAGAAGGCACAAAAAGCTGGGATCAGCAAGATCGAGATCACAAATGATCCAAAGGAAGCTGTTAAAGATGCTGATGTTGTGTATTCAGATGTCTGGGCTAGTATGGGGCAGAAGGAAGAAGCTGCCCATCGTCGCCAAGTGTTTCAAGGATTTCAGGTGTGTTTGGCTAAGATTCTTTGTTCAAGATATTGGCATAATCGTATAAACCATAGGTGTTAAGGAAACTCATTTAGTTCATATTGCTTTCCCTTCCTTTCCCTTGTTTTTATTGTATCCAAACATAGGGTTAACGCATGCATAATTTTGTTCCAGAATGGGGCGACCTTCTGTGTTGAAACCCGATTAGCTGTATTACTTTTTCTAACCTAATTTCCATCATTATTTATTTTGCTTATCAATCTCAATCAAGTGTATGTCTTGATTGATTTGCACATTCGGATGCAGGTTGATGAAGCTCTTATGAAGATAGCAGGCCCAAAAGCTTATTTCATGCACTGTTTGCCTGCTGAAAGAGGAGTAGAAGTGACTGACGGTGTTATAGAGGCTCCAAATTCCATCGTCTTTCCACAGGCAGAAAATCGTATGCATGCACAGAATGCTATAATGCTTCATGCTCTTGGGTTATAATTGCATGGAAGTGCTGCAATTTTAAAAGGCAGGCATGTTATTTCTAGAGCTCCATTTTCATCTTAGATGCAAAATCAAACTTCTGTGACTTGTTGAGTAACTTTGATGGGTGTAAGAGTTTTAAACTTAACGAATTCTAGTATCTATATCGGCGATTACAATCCAACTTCAGTATATGTACATTGCTAGTGTCAGCGTGTTATCAATAACTTTTGGTGCGTATGTTTGTTTGATTTAGTAGAATATGGACGAGGATGCTGCAATTGAAATTCACCCTGCCTTTGAATTGCACGTTTTAAGAGATTTTAGCTCTAGTTTGGTAGATGATTTATGCGCGAAATGACGATTTTGATGCAAGGAATAAGGTAACATAAGGCTTTTGCTTCTTGATAATACTCTGAATAAGGATTTGAGATCCTTGCAAATAAGTTTTCTACAGAAATTACCCAATGATCACTCAACACTCAACATTGCATATATGTTGATGCTTCTGCTGATAAGGAGTCGTGTGATCAAATCAATTGAGCCCCAAAATGCAACTAAGTCTGCCCTTTTCGTTCGGAAAAACAAAAGCCACAGTGATGTCTGTGAAAATGAATAGTTATTTTGTTATGGAGACGTTCAGTTCCGAATATCAGGAAGTGAGAGGCCCTTCCTCTGCATCTGCTTGTACATCCATTGCCAATTCTCAGGGGTTACCTCACCCCCAAGTGAACGAATAACTGATCCACCACTACATGACCCCACTTTGCAACATTCCTCAAGAGATAATCCCTTCACCAATCCATATAAGAAACCGCTAGCGAATAGGTCTCCAGCTCCTGTGGCATCAACTGCTTTTGCCTCCCCTATTGCCGGAACTTGGACAACCTGTCATACAACGAAATCAACCAAGACTTCCATGAAAAAGGGCACAATTTGGCCATATCCAAGTTCAGAATGGTAACTATGTCAAAAAGGCATATCCCTAAATTGAGGAATTGCTAAGTTGAAATTGACCAACCTCTTCCCCATGTTTCGCAATGCATCCATTGGACCCTAATGTAACCACAGCCCACCTGCAATATTTGGACAGATATTCAACTGCAGCTTCGGGATGTGCATTCCCTTCACCCCTAAAGAAGTAAAACAGAGAATTTAGTATCAGCAGCTAACACATGTAGTTACTGCAGCAATTTCCAAAATTCTGAACGAACATTAAAGGACTCCGTTCATTATTAGAAAAACAATTGACAGCCACCTTAGCAATTCTGTTGCCTCATCCTCATTGGCAAAGCAGAGATCAATATCCCCTGACTCCAGTAACTGTTGAAGAGGTACTCTAAAATTCCGCACCATCTGACCAAAAGTCACACACTTTATAATGGAGAATTGTGAATTGAAGAACAGTTAGATGCCATTCAGAGATGAAATACCAGCACTCCATTAAGTAGAATATCAACCGTAAATCTAAATAATTTATTATCACTTTCAAAATATGCAAGTAAACTGCTTGTCTTACATGTTAAACATTAGATTCAACCTTCAGCAAAACATGAACCCGTAACAATTACCTCAAAACTTGCCAAATCCAACGAAACAGAGACACCCTGTTGTTTGGCAATTCTTATAGCTGCTTGAATAACTTCCAAATTGAATGCCCCAAATCTCATCACCAGCCACTGCAACGATAGATACATCATTAAGCTGAATGCTCCTCAATCAAAACAGCTCCAAAGAGCTGAATGATATATAATCTGTTCAAAAGTACCAATTCTACCCATCTACATTCTTATGCCATTGGCAAACCATGATCAAAAGAGTATGATAATCAGGGCTCCTCTGTTATAAATAATGGGGAGGGAAAATCCACAAACATCTAATGCAGATTTGTTGTTTCAATTCTATAAAATAGGACTCACCGTGGAACCACTAAAATCCCCTTTGGTCAGTTCATCCCCCTGAAAAGAAAAGTGGAAAAGAAAAATTGATTGTAAATTTGCATTCAGTAAGCTGCACACATAAATCCTTAAAATCAAGAAAGAAAACTAATTATGAAAAAAAGGGGGACCATGACGTTCACCTGAACTTTTACAGCGGTTGCTAGGCAAGGTCGCATTGTACGATTGCCAAATGCATCAACTAGGCATACACACTGGACCATGACAGTTGCCAGGAAAGTTTTAGCACCTACTGTTTAAAGTACAATTCAATTTCATAGAAACTGTATTCATGAAGGTTACCTGAGCTGTAGGCCCTTTCTTCTTTCTCAACCTTGAAATATTAACCCCACTAGTGTTCATGTTACATGCAAACAATTGACCTTGTTCATCATCCCCATAGGCCCCAATCATACCACAGTTAACCCCAAAGCCTGAGCTAAGCCCTCGAATAGTATTTGCAACACTTCCCCCAGCCATAGTTTTCATAGGAGATGAATCATCAGCTGAAGCAAGGACGTGCCTTTTCAACTCGCTTAAAATATGCTCAAGCTCCTCCATCGCCACCTACATAATGATAGTCTTCAATAACAACAGAACCTCATTCCAACTATATCTATGATTTGTTCTCATATCAACCAAAAAAAAAAATAAATCCAAAAAACTTGGAATGAAAAACAAAGACAAAAAGAACTGATAGAAAAAGCCCGTCACATTGGGACTCGAAATGTTCAGAAGAATATGAGTAGTTCAAAGCAAACAAATCTTGAGAAAAAATTAACGAATAAGGATTTATTAAAAAGTATAGTTAAAGGGATTAAAAAAAGAAAGGAAAATACCGGAATAGAGCCACCACGTTCACCGGGAATTTGATCGAACAAGGACCCATCGACACGAGCCACGTGATCGATGAGGGCAGCTGGTTGAAGTCCCAGTATGAGAGGAACCTTAGGGTCAAGCTGAACCCTAGCCTCCCCGTTCTTTAACAATGTTTCTGCTCCCATAACTTTAGGTAGTGTCTGCCTCGAAGACTCACTATGAAATTGCAAAGAACATATGGAATTATATAGGCAGGGGCGGAACATGCGTACCCCGCACTGCAAGCAGATGTTGAAGGTCCACGATATGGCACTCTTCTGCTCCCACTTTCGGCCTATTCAATTCCCTTTATTTCTCTCCATCAGAAAATAACCACTTTATTTCTATTTATTTATACAAAAAAAAAAAAAAAAGAAGAAGAAGAAGCCTTTTGGCCCCAACAACGGTGTGGATTCTGAATTATGATTCTGACAGCTAAGTTTATTTGGGGTTTGTCGGTTATTACTAATGAATAATGATATTCTGGCTTGTCTTCACCTTGTATTCTAACTTGTAAAAAGGTGTCGATTCCAATAATTTCCAATTTGAGTGAGATTCTATAACTTGTGTTTTGGTTCCTAAAGGAGTCTTTATGACTTTGGGAACATCAATTACGGTAGTGCATTTTCATAGAAACTCATGCACATGCATATTCCCTACCCTTTCTTAAAACAACAAGGACTTAGTTAATGACATCACAAGCTTTTTAATTAGCAGAGAAACGTTCTTGTTTATTTGCCAAGACTGGATCAATGGAAGATTTCAAAAGGTGCAGAGAGCCTTGAAATTTGTTAGTGGATGGTGGGGCATTGTCGTTGCCCTTGCCCTTCCTAAAAATTATTCTTAATTATCATGATTTCAGAAAAAGGGAAAAATGCAATGGACAGAAACAAAAGGTAGAGGCTAAAGACTGAAAGATAAGACAATAATGGCCGTACACTTCCATTGCAGGCTTCAGATATCCATGAAACGAATAAAATTACACACCCCAGCACCAGCCGAAAGATAAAAACCATTTCAAATATAAATATTCCCACCTATATAAAATGGGTCTTTTAGAGCATCTTTTAAATTTAATTAATTATAATGATAATGGTTTTTTCTAATATTGAATGAGCCATGACCTATTGACTATGTTAAGCTTGCTTGAATAGTTGAATGGTTTTGTCTGATTTCCGTCCGGGGGCTGCTTTGGTTAATCATTGGCTTCCCTATGCATCTCCCTAGTGCTGTAGATTTCCAAAAACTTAATATAATATAAAACACACACCCACTACCTGACCAGCGGTTAAGCTTCACCCACTGCACTGACATCCTAATGCATAATTACAAACCATTCGTACAACCCAATAAAGAAAGAAAACAGCACTTAACACCAAAATGTTAGAAAAGGAGAAATAGATGACAAAAGCACCAAAGTGCAAATAAATTTAGCAACCCTTCTTTAATGGTGGCCAATCAGAAGCCAGCCGAAATTGCGGGGAAGGGTGATTGTGTCATTGGCTTATTTAGATTCTCGGATCAATCAATGATTTTCATTAATTATTGCAAAAAGAGATGGGATCTTTGGCATTAATAAACACAGAAATACATTAAAATTTTCTTAAGAAATTTTGCACATGGGTTAGGTTCCAACAAAGATGTTGGAGGAGCTACGGCTCACAAGCTTGATTGGATTTTGCTCCAAATATTCAAAATAAAAACTGACAATGGTTGGGTTCAAATAAATAAGTAGTTTTTTTTTTTTAATTTTGCCCATGAGGCCCAAAAAAGCGTAGTCGAGCAATTGCCTTAGAGTTTGCCCGTGGCCACTACACTCTTTTGCTCTTACCATTCATCATATAAAATATATTACAGCACCCAATTGCTCAGTAATGCAACTTTGCCCACAGATTTAGGTATTTGCAATACTCATATAAGGCCAAGAGTGACTTTAATAATTACAAAGCCACAACCATCGAGATTTCAAGCATCTTAGGTACAAGGAGCATTAGCCATCCAAATTACTCTCTCTCTCTCTCTTTTTGTTTTTGTTTTGGTTATGAATTGAAATGACTCACTAACCATACAAAGAATAGGGCTTTATATTTATACTATATATAAAAGTACCAACAAATGCTTCATCCTCACCAGAACAACACTGTAAAACAGCACTATGACCTACTCGTTTCACTGTTTCAACCATAGCCTATGAATAGCAGGAACTTTTATCAACTTAATTCACATAATATTTATGGTCAATGCCATTCGACTCACCAACAGTAACATTGTCCACGATGAAAGTTGGTACTACTTTCCACCATGAATGCTGTTGACATCTCCTTTTTCAAGATAAAATGGGGATGATCATGAGCAAAGATAGACCATCAACCTTTTAGAAAAAAGGATCTGAATGAAGGGAAAGCAACGGAGATACTTATCCACCAATCTTCAAAGCTTGAAAAGCCTTCAAGTCTTGGTCTATAATTGAATCCGGAAGTACCCCACACTGCCTGAACAAAGGGACAAAAGAATAAGGTGTGTTCCACGGTCTCGACTTCCTCTCCGCATCTTAGACAACATGAATCTCCGTGTCGAAAAAGAAAACATAAGTTTTCCTTAGTTGCTAGAGCATTATCACAAGCTCTCCATTGAAAATGTTTCGCTTTGGATACCATCCTTTCTTGAATTATTTTGGTTAGACTTAACAATTTTTACCATCAAATGAAAACTTTAAATTGTACATATCCATAAATACCAAATAAATTATTCTCTTCCGATATAAACATCCGCAATGACACCTCTAAAAATTTTATAATTTAATTTCATCTTGACAGTGAAAAATGTATCCATGTCAAGTTATTAATATAAGCAAATTAACGAGCTTAACCTCAAATGTTTACTTGGCAAAAAGTAAAATTATATTTGAACCAATAAAAGATGCAACACTTTTTTAGTCACCAATTTTTTTTTTTTTTAAACTGATTAATTTGACACTAGTGAACATAATAACTAAAACAAAAATAGCCCTATCCCTAAGCAATCAATGCTCAGCAATGCTATAACAAACCATAGACGAAGTTGGTTGGCTCTACATGAACATGATCATGTTTGTCATTAGGGCTGCCAAACAACAAATTGATAAATAGTGGGGTGACTAAATGAACATGGCTTACCTGTCAGATGAGAAGCAAATAAAAGGAATTTCAGTATAACACAAAGTGGAAAGTTCATAATTTGCTTTCTGGTAAAATAATTGATGGGGGTTTCGAGAATTCATTTTCAATAATCTTCATCTCAATCTCTTTTTGTCTTCCTTAGTTTCCTTTTTTAAGCTTGACATTGCTAAAAGATTTGAGGATAAATAAAACCAACAACAAGGTTAAAAAGAAATACTATAGTCTTCTGAAATATTATAGAATGAAGAGTGCATATATGTGTATACGACAGGAATGATCTCAAGAAGTTGAATGCACAAAACCAATGAAAATAACCTTTTAAGTTCTCTTCTTTTTTCATTGCCACTCTTGGAGTTGGAAGAACAAAAATCTCCATTCGCACTTTAAATTCTCAATTTAGTATGTTTAATGCTAACCATATGTTACTTAACACGAAGTGCGTATAATTCGTGATTTACTATGCTTATGGTATTATGACGATTATGTTTCAACAAATGGATAACACCTTTTCGATGTTTAAGGATGGACGATCTTGCTAGATATTGAGAGCTAATCTCGGATTAAGTTTGAAAGTTTGTACTTATAAATCTTGTCTCATGGATTATTATTTTAAAACTTGATTGTTAGGATAGATGTGGCCCAGAGACTATCCCATTTGTATTGCCATTTATGTAGTTGTGCGGTAGGTGAGAATAAATAAATTAAAGAGGTACTTTTATCGGAAAAATTATTGAGATATTTCAAAAGAAGTAAATTCACTGTTTATGAATTATTACTTGAGTGTTTTGTTTTCGATTTTTTATTAAATTATTATAAATGTAAATACTAGGAACACCTATATTTAATTAGTCATTGAATTATTTTTAAATTATTTTAGTTAATTTAATTCACTTAATTTTGCTAGTGTGACATGCCAAGTATCACTATCTAATTAGACAGTTAATCACGCCAATAAAAATGTCACATTTAAAAGTTACATTGATTATTTTCTCAACTACAAGAGTTTAATTGGATGTAAATTTTTCATAAAGACTTCATTAATTTTTTGAAAAATCAGTTTGAATAGTTTTTATGATACAACTTAAAATTTGCAATTATTTGAAACTAATCAAATTATATTTTTATTGAATTTATATTGAATTTTAATTTTTATGATGTAAAAATATATATATTTCAAAAAATAGTTTATAAGAATTATTAATTATCTTTTATTTGTAAAATACTTTAAAATCTATCAAATAATTTTAGAAGCCATAAAACAAAGTTCATTTTTGTTAAAATAAGATATCAATATTTATACTTATATTGAGTTTGATGTCACGGATCAACCGGTCATCAGCTCAATTATAAAATTACTAATTTACCTCGCATATATAAATTAAGCTATATTTTAGGAGTAATTTTGTCTTTTGTATATAATAGATCAATAAAAATTTGATAATATTAAGGTTTGAACTTGTAACATCATGCATAAAAAACAATTAACTTTATAATTATAACTAATGTGTATCAATTAATCTTTTTATGAATTTTTAATAAATATATTCGTTACAGAATTTTTTCACCTTAACCTAGTGTTTGTTAAAGGGATGGATTTTTCAACACCAATTCAGCAAGTATTAACTATACACAAATTCTTTACAGAAAGCTAAGCCCTTAAGCTGGACTTTGCATAGAGCAGAGGGGAGGGAAGATTAACTTACAATTCTGCTGGTTGATTACACAAGAAATGGAATTGGAGCCAAAGAGTACAATTATCTTATCAAAGTTGAGCGTCAAATATGAAAATCTATAATATATGGAATAGTTATGTTCTATTATTTTCATTTTTTTGAAAGATTTTATTTTCATACATATGCCTGAATATGTGTTGGATGTATACATACATTAAAGAATTGAAAGCCTGGATCACATATGACTCCTGACCAGGTGACACACCCAACACATATATAAATGTTCTTACAACTTTGTAGAACATAACTACATGCAGATTAGGTAGACAAATACGCTGAAAAAAAATAGGTTTAGGAGGTAAAGATTAAGCACTGATTCCTCTATCTTTGTTAAGCTTGGAAGCAGCAAGGTTGGCAATGTGGAACTGCGATGTGTAACTATTAGTAGGGCCATCAAGAACGGAAGGTCCATTCAAGAATGCCCAATTGCTTCGTGTCCACCTACATACAGTCACCCACGTTAACAAAAATTTGTCACCATTTTTTTGTCTTGATGAGTCGACTAAGATTTTTAGCTACTTACCACCCATTTTTCTTTACGATATCCTCCAGGCTTGTTTCGGCGTCCATGTGCAGGAAACCCAGTTCTGTATGAGGTGAAGGCATGGAACTTGATCTCATAATGCTCCCTCCATAGTCCTGAGATGGAATTTCCTGTTTTAAATGTGAACTACTTGATTAAAAACTTTATTCATGTCTAAATCTTTAATTTAAAAAAAAAAAAGAAATTGGCACCAGCTGGTTGGAACTATCTGATGGACTATAAATAGCCTTAAGATGATCTTCCTCAGTTTTCTTCTTTGATTTCCAGTAAGCTTCAATCTCTTCCTTGGTAAGTGATCGATTCCTTTGGATTGTTGCTGGAAGAATTTCAAATAACCAGAAATTAGACTAAGCATAAATAAAAACACCACGGAAAACATTAAGCTGACAACCTGATTTAGAAGCCGATACAGGAGAATCCCATCCTGCCATTAGAGAACCCATTTCACTGATGATGATGTTTCAATTGCTTGGACCAAAACTAGGTACTGTCTCGTAGCAAATATCTTGAGAAAAAGTGTTTTATATAGGTGAGTGGGATCTTAACTTTTCCTTTATTTTCTGTCGGGAAGTTAACCTTTTGACTCGTTCTTACCCTCAAAACCATGTTTCTTTTCACAAGAAAATGAATACAGAAGGGCTATTTATTAAGGTACTGATAAAAAAGATTAATTACTTTGATTTGTATAGTCTCCCAGAGGGCACGCGTTTTGGTCTTATCTCCTAATTCCACTACTCCAAACTTGACATTCAACATCCATTAACATACCAGTTTCTAGGCAGAAATCCATGGAGTCGTAGGAAAATGTATATTGATACACGTGTATTTTTTTCCTTTTCTTTTTTCAGTCATTGGCCTGCCACAAATGAATTTAATTTGCATCTCAGGTTTTTACGATAAATTAATTAATTTCTAAAGCCTTCAAATTAACCTCAAAACCTTAACTGATAAAACATAATGCATATATATGTTTCAAAATATCTTGTACTGCTTTATTAATGTTTTGTATCATGCTCACACATGAGGAAATTCACTTTTTATTATTATTATTTTGAAATAATTACAAATAAATAAACGAATAAATATAGTATAGTAATAAAAACCAAATAATAAGGTAGACAAGTATATGCGTAACAACATTGGTCATCCACATTACCATATTAGCTGACATTTAAATTTTTGATGTTTTTTTTTTATGATCAAGCATGTGTATCTGGGTTGTTAGAAATGGCAGTGGAAGCTTTCTTGAAATGGGTAGGTGTAGACCTGATCCAACTCCTGCCACCAATCATGTTTTTTGTCATGAAAAATTTTGCCTCTTCTGTTGTTAGTTTTCCCGACCATTCAACCCTTTTCCTTGCATTAGCTCCAGGTCCATAACATTTATATTCTCTATAGAACGTCGTGCTGCAGAATCAAGAAACCAGAACACCATTAGTTCAGTTTCAAAACCTTTCGGTAATAATGTAAGAAAGAAAAGAACAGGTTGATCTTTGTCTGGTTTTTGCATGTACCTTTGCTTGGATGTGTCTCCCCAGTCATCCCACCCTTGGGGCAGTATCGCACCAGACATATAAGATAGGGCAAAAACCACCCTTGAATATGCACCCCATGGCCTTCCTAGTAGAGCACTCCTTACGCCAGTTATCTTGCAACCCAAGAAAGTGAAGCCTGTGTCCTCCGAAGGAGACTCCCTCCGTTGGGCTGTTATAGATGCATCTCCTTCTGAGAGTGAATGTAAATGGCACTTCTGAAAAAAAAAAATGCATATGTATGTCAATGGTTTAGCCTACTAGACAGGCCAGCAATATGCATAGGAATATTGGCAAGTGGCAAAATCATTATATATTACTTATATTCCTGAGTTTTATTACCTCAAACAGGGAAGCGGCATTCCCACAAATGAAGTCAACTGCTCCTTCAATGTAACAATTTTTGTAATAATGTCTTCCATTGTCATCTAGCAAAGTATCTTGATAAGCTAAAATTCTACATCCAAAGAAAGCTGCTCTATCTCCTGATACCCTTAAAGCAACTGCTTTAGTTCTGGCCCCCAATGTATTCTATTTATCAAAAAACAAATTCAAAAAGATTAAATATAAATATTTCAAGTTAGACTGTTTCTTGAATTATTGAAAATTTTAGTATTCTATTAAGCATCATATCATCAGTGTTATTGTTATATATACCTGAATAGTGAGATATCGGGCAACAAAATCTGAAGCCAACACAGTGAAGGTAGGAGATTCAAATATCTCCCCACCATCATTCCAAGTTATTATCGTGCCATTTGCTTTTAAGCCACTTATGGTAATGAAGGGCTTGTCAGCAGGGACAACAATCTTTTCTTGATAGATGCCAGGCTTAACTAATATGAAAACAGGCTCTTTGTTATCGGATGGCACTGCATCAATGGCGTCTTGTATCTTCTTGTAGTCTCCTTTTCCCGACTGGTCGACTCTTACAAGTATGGCGGTAGAAGTTACCAAAGCACCTACACGAGAACTTGCCAACACGAACATGAATAAAGCCATTACAAACATGCAAAGGTAGCTAGAATATGCTGGAGCCATTGTTGATATGATCAAGGTGTTGCAGTAAATGAAGAAATGAAGTATACTATGATCTCTGGTTTATGCATAGATTATGGTGGATGTCATGTATTATATACATCACAGGGGTCATTTTCTTGCCATTAAAGTGTGACGTATACAACGAATTTCAAGCAACCGTGTATGCATTAATATTAGAAAAGGCCAACGGTAGCCCCTAACACAAGTAGCCGGCGAGTACAAATTTTTGGAGGAACTGGACAGACCACGGCTGCCATTTGATTTTTCCTCTAGCTAGCTAGGCTTGTACTTGAGAATTTTAACCATCAATTTATTTATTTTTTATTTGAGCTCCAGCTGCTTTGGATAATGTTATAAATCCAGAGTTCTAACAATTTGGGAATATTATTAATTTCATGTTGCGCAAGTCTTGGGTATAGCTTGAAACCTACACAAAGAATGTAACTTTCTGGTTCAAATTCTTTGTTACTTTCAGTTGAAGATATAATGGCGGATATATAATGTAATCTTTGTTTGAATGGGTGAGTTGACCATGGCTTCGCTGTTTCCTTTACCTCTAAGTTGGTGGCTGTCTAATTGTCTCCACTGTCCTTTTTACAGGAATGGGCTAAGGTTTAAGTTGGTCAGGTCAGTTGTTAAGGGATTAATCCTGGTTACAAATGTGAGAAACGGGCTGAAGGAGAGTCCACCCACAGTCAAAAGAAGAATTTGCTCAAGCCCAATCTCGTACACATGCCCCAGTGGATGACATGGAAACAACAAAAAATTAACCGCTAATCAGAATCTCAAAAAGGAATGTAAAAGAGTGATATGATAAGGTGGTTAGGAAAAAATAAGTCATCACGAAATCAAATAACACAACTTGTCGACTTTCATTTTTTTTTCTATGGGAGCCTACAGTTTTCTGAACTCCAAATCTCATCCCAGTCGCCTGCTTGTTCCTCCGCTCCTCTCTTTTATCCTCCACGGCTTCTCTTTTCTCATCTGTTTTAACGTTAGACCAAAAAATGGAAGGATTTACATAAAAAAAAAAAGACTTATCTTCTAAACGGGTTAGTCATCGGCTGAATTTGTGGCATGGGCTGGCCTAAATTACATGTCTATATATTTTTTTTATATTTTTAATCTGTTAAAAAATATTTATTTTAATATTTGTAATATATTTAATGCATTATATTTTTAAAATTTTTTATATAAAAAAATTATTATGGTCAGACTGAGTCAAGCTCGAGTTTAGCATTTTAAAAATGAGCGGAGCTTGAGTAATATTTTAAACTCATTTTTTGAGTTGGGCTTGAGCCTAAAAAGTAGACCTAAAATTTTGCACCAAGTCAAGCTAACTCAATCCATGATCAAATTTAGCTATTTGGCCGCTTCTCTTTTTACCCATTCTTTCCTAGATTGGATTTTTGCCAAAACTTTTAAAACTAGACAATTAGTTGAACTAATCAGACTATTAATTTTAGGTTTGATAGATACAATTGTTGGATTAAATTTTAACTAAATAAGTTATTAAAAATTTCATAAAAATTAGAATTATTAAAGAATAAAGAAATGCAGTTGAACCGGTAAATTCAAACACAGACTCTACTTTTTTTAACTTGGTTCACTCAAAAGTTAATTTAACGTTGGTTTAGTTTTTTTATCTGAATCAATATACTAATAAATTTTCAATCTAATTGATTTAATCAACCAATTCGGTTCAATTTTAATAGCCATGATTCTGGTCATCTTAAGATTGGTGTTGAGAGAGAAAAATTTCGGCTTTGCCTGGCGGTTCGTTTTCTAATTGAAGATATTTAGATCACTTCTATTGTTGTACATGTAACTTAGTCGACTTACTCATGGGTTTTTTTTCAGTCTCTGGAGCCGTTTTTATTATACATATATGTCGCTTTGCATTTGATCATCGGAGTTATGTTTTTTTTGTTGTAGTTTGATCTCTCTTATTGTTTCGATAGAAAATTTTACGAGTTCTTGCTTTCAACATTGCTTCTAAAGAGAGAAAACTGACTTCACTTAGTAATTTGACCTCTCGCATTCTTAACTTTTCTTTGATGTTTTGAGACTTTGATCTTATTATTTTTACTTGATAACAATTCCTTTTAAAGTTATGAAGTGTAAACTCGTTCATGTTATTTTGGGAGCATTAGGCAAAACAATAAAATAGGGTTTTAGGTTTCTTAAAAGTTGGTAAAAAAATTTTAAGCCCTTAAAAGCTTTTTTTTTACCCCTTAAAAGTTGATAATTTTTTTTTTTACTTTTAAAAGTTAAATTTTTTTGGGCCCCTTAAAAATTAAAAATAATATTTTTGACCCTTTTCAGCCTTGAGCCCTGGGTGGCCGCACCTCCAGACAACCCCAAGGCCGGGCCTAATGGCGTGCTTACATTGTTCTCCTCTTTTGGTGGAGCAGCCCTTCTACTTCTCCAATTAGAACTAAAACTAATCTTGTATTGGGTCAATATAAAAATTTAAATCTATTTTTTAAGTTCTTAAATTTTTGTCCAAATCTAGCTTTAAGTAAAATAATATTAAATTCGAGCCTAATTTGATCTGTCCATATTAAATTTTTTTATATAAGAATAAATTTAAAAAATATAATATATCAAATGCACTAAAAACAATAAAATAAATATTTTCAATAATTAAAAAAGTCTTTATATTTAAATAAAACTAAGATAATTACAATTTAGTAAGCAAATGTCTCTAAAACAGTAGTAATATAATATCAAGATGATAGCAAAAACAACAACAAATAACAACAAAAAAATTTAGACAAATTCGAGCCAGGCCGGGTCGAGCCCAAGTTAAAAAACCCTAAACCCTAAAACTTGACTTGTTTAAAAAACAATCAATCCTATTTTTCGAGCCTATATTTTTTTTCATATTCTCCTATTTTTCAAATAAACTTTAGCGACTCGATCCAGGACAAAAAAAAAAAAAATCTTACCCATATCCAATATGGCCATCAAATTCATGTGGATACACCTAATGGCCATATCCTTCCATTCCCAAATCAAAATTGCAAGTTGCCATACAAAGCATGGATGCTTGAAAGTAAATAAAGAAAAAGAAAAGGGAGTCCAAATTTCATATAATATATTTAAATTAATTACATTCCTGAGGCAAAGATTAACCACAAGTTAAGGCTTCATCAAACGTAATTAGCAATAGCTATAGGAAAACCTCCATTTTTATTTTACGATGAAGAATGAAAATCCTGTAATTAATTTGGTTTTATTATTCACTTAATTCTTTGTTTGTCTGCCACGCGTCCCCAATGCAGTTTCCACCTCACAACACAAAAACCCGCCAATTAAAATTAACGGACAAAATTGAAAAATATTTAAAAAGAAAAAGGAAAACGGTTTTTTAAAAAATCACCAGTCTTTCAAATTAGAATCAGAGAGAAAGCCGGTGCGGTACTCGCTAACGCAGAGAAGTCTGAGGCGGTGGCAGCGACGGGGATAGGTGGACAGAGAAAGAGAAAAAGAAAATAAAGAAAACAATCAAACAGCCTGTGTTCATGTTTTATAAACAAAATAAAGGTTGCAAATTTCAAGGTTTGATTGGAGATTGTGTAAGTTCTCTGCTTTCCGTTTCCTGTTTTCCAATGAATTTGTCTCTCCCTTCTGAAAATTCTAACATTTTTCTATGTCTTCCCCTAAAAGTTTTAAATTTTGAAGGCTTTTCTTTTTTGTTTGTTTCTTTGTTTCAGGTAAATATCAAAAACCAAAAAGGGAAAAACAAAAACAAGCCCTTTAAGATTTCATATATATTTTCTAGCATTTTTAGTGATTATTAATTTATTATTATGCTTTATCCTCTTTCTTTAGCTGTATTTAGGCAAAAGTCAAGAGAAATGCCGTTGAAAAGCTTTGTTCGGGAGATTGGAAATATGTCAAAGAAATTTACCAAGAAGGAAAAACATGAATGTAGGAGGGGAGGAGCCTATATTGTGCCCGATTCTTCACCATTATCATCAACAGCTGGTTCTTCAACTGCATTGACGGAACACGGACGATGGGCTAATTTACCTCCTGAATTACTTTTAGATATAATTCAAAGAGTGGAAGCAAGGGAAACATGTTGGCCTGGAAGGGGAGATGTGGTTGCTTGTGCCTCTGTTTGCAGATCCTGGAGACAAATCACTAAAGAGGTGGTTAAAACCCCTGAACAATGTGGCTTCTTAACTTTCCCCATCTCTTTAAAGCAGGTAAACTTTATTTATTACTATTAATTTCCCTTGTTGTAGAAAAAAGGGTAAAAATAAGTAGGTTATTTTTCTGGGTATAGCCTGGACCAAGGGATACTCCGATTGAATGCTTTATTCAGAGGGAAAAGGCAACTTCAACATATCGATTATTTATGGGTCTCAGTCCTGGTAATTTTTTTTCTTCTTATGGTGTTTCAACTTAGTGATATGTCGATCTAACTGATATTTATTACTGTATTTACGAATTTTACAGCTCTCTCAGGTAATTTGAATAAGCTGTTACTGGTTGCTAAAAAAGTTAGAAGGGCTACCTGTACTGATTTTGTGATATCATTAGTTGGCAATGATTTCTCTAGATCAAGCAACAACTATGTTGGAAAACTCAAGTAAGATTTTAAATGTGTTAATTTTGCTTTAAGGATTGGTTGTCGTGCAGTTAAAGAATGAAAAGTTAAATCAACAGATCTAATTTCATGGGAACCAAGTTCAACATTTTTGACAGTCAACCTCCGAAAGACTCTCCGGTCCGATCCACTAATCGATCCCTTCAGAAAACTCATTCGAGACAGATGTCTCCAAGGAAACCTATGTTTATCACAGCCAAAATCTCTTATGAGCTCAATGTTCTTCGGACCAGGGGTCCGAGGAGAATGAAGTGTGATATGTACTCGATCCCTGCCTCTGCAATCGGACAAGGAGGGACCGCTCCTACTCCAACGGCGTTCGCAAATTGCAATGATGAGGCACGACTTGGGTTCAAAACTCTGAAATCGGCACAAAATGTACCCCTAGTATTGAGAAATAAAGCTCCTAGATGGCATGAACAGTTGCAGTGTTGGTGCCTAAATTTTAAAGGACGAGTTACAGTAGCTTCCGTAAAAATTTCCAGCTGGTGGCCGCAGCAGAGCCGAGCCAAAATGTTACAGTACCGGAACAAGAGAAAGTGATTCTGCAATTCGGCAAGATCGGTAAGGACATTTTCACCATGGATTATCGTTACCCACTCTCAGCTTTACAAGCATTTGCAATCAGCTTAAGCAGCTTTGATAGAAAACCTGTTTGTGAATAGCAATTCTCGTGTTCCCTCTGTTGGCATAATCATGGTAGTATTCATTCACTACAGTCTGGTTGTAAATATTTTGTTTGGAAGCACTTTACGCTCTGCCATTTTCGTCGGCAGCAGCATTCGTACCCTTCATGCTTCGTATAGAATCGCACCAAAACTGCTTTTGTTTTACCATAGTAATATAACATGGAAATACAAATGGAAATGAAGAGCATGGTCAGTAGTATATTTTGTAGTAGACTCGCTTGTACATTTTGTTTAAGAGAAGCAATATTTTATAATTTTTATTTTTATTTTTTATATTTTTTCAAAATTTGTGGAACCTTTTATAAATTTTTTAAAGAATTTGCTGAGGTAGCAATATGTTCTACAAGTATCAATTTCATTCAGGAGTTTTGTTAATCACACCAACAATTAACCTGATATTTTCTAATAAAATGGGTTTAATTAATCTTTTGGATTAGTAAGAAGAGTTGAATTGACTGCGAATTAAATAGATTTTTTATTTTTATTTTCTTTTGTAAAGAAGTTTTGGACTTATAATAAGCCTTTCTTTAAATAATATATACAACATTTGGGCTCTCAATGAAAAATGCAACTGAAATAACAAAAGTTGAAGAAAAGTGCTTGTTAAAACATTAATAATTTCTCTCACAGACATCCAAAATACTTGGTAGAAACTTCATTCTTTATTTAATACATATAAAATATTTTTATCCAGATGAAATCAATAAATAATAATTATAGAATTAATTATTATGTCAGTCAAAATAAAAGTTAATGAATGGAAGATAAATGGAAATGTTCTCCGAAATCCAAATTTCCTCTCAACCGAAGCCCTTCCGATTAAAGATACAGGAGAGGGTCAATATATTTGATCCCATTGAAAATAAGATGAATCGAAATGAGCTTTAATTTATCAAGTTGTCTAATAGGTTTAACATAAGAAACTCACGTTTTCGCCTCCCTGGATGAGTGGTCCTCCTGCCTTTACCCTAAGCTTGGAAGGTATATCAGTGAAGCAGACATCGTAGACTCTCCTCCAACAGGTGCACAAAATTTCAAAATAGAAAAGCCAAAAAGTCCGAACTTTTATATCTTCCAAAATTTTGGAAGAGGCTTGGCAATATACACGATTAATCATACGAAACCACGCAATTTAACAGTTCCAATCATATGAAGGGACTACGGAGCAACGGTCTCCACCAGGAAAATGGAACAAGGAACCCACTGACGTAAGGGGACCTGGAATTGGATGATAAGGATTCTAAATATAGAAAGATCTAAAGTGTACTTTACTGTGGATTCCTTGCGCATCCATCTTGTTCATATCATGTACTCTAACAAAATATTAAATATGTGAGAAAAGCACCATCACAATTATTCTATTAATGACAGCATTAGGAAGAAATATGACTGCTGCTACAACTTGTGCATTAGCTTTGTTTGCAGTTTCGTAGTAGCAGGATTTATCTTCTCACACTATAATTACATGTTTGAATTTGACAGTAAAGAAAATGTTGTTTTGCATAAAAAAGAAACAAGAAGAAATAGTGACTGTGGGGGGCTATCAGGTTTTACCATTCATGTATGGCCATGACCGCCGCCACAGCTATGAACGAATTTCTTGGAAAGAGTTGGAGACGTGCTAGTAAACCATATTCTTGAACTATGTTCTAAGATCCAAATTTTAGAGACATAACAGTGGATGAAGTAAAGTGCCACTCCTCGAAAACTGACACAGGATCCTGTGATAGAGCTACATATGTTGACATTTAGCAACCCAAAGATAAAGACTATCACCGCACGACTGACCAAACAGTTCTGGCTGGCAGGAAAAAGAAGGGGGGCTTGGAATGTTGTTCAGAAGCCAAATCTCCAATTTCCAAGTTCCCGCATCTATGACGTACAAAATTCTATGCTCAAAGTTTAACCCCAAAAAAAGGGAAAAATATTCCCGATGATGACCACACAGTCGAGAAAGTCCAAAAATCTAAAGTTCCCGCCGGCTTTAGAACACGTAACTAGCCGGTAGTTAAGTATAAAAAGATGGATAATGTTCCTCAAGTTTGATACAGCTTTCCTTAACCGTTCCAGGACCTCACAAGTTAGTCACCATATATTAGGCAGTAAAACTGAACCACAGCCCCTTCCATCTAATAGCATCCTGAGGTAGTATCAGGTCACATTTGATTGCAGGGTCTCTGCTTCAAGCCCTAATCTTCTCGATAGTACTACTTTGAGAAAAGAAGAATAAACATAAACAATTTTATTTAAATAGAGTATATTTTACCAAGTTGCCAAAATAATGAAGGGAAGAAAATCCAATCCTCCCACTCAAAAATTGGAAGAATATCTTACTGTATATTTTGCTGGGTTTCAAAAGGATGATCTGAGATTTTATTGTTGAAGCATCTACGCTAATGGGTAGACTCTGTTTGGGGATCTAATCCCCACCCATCTGATAAATTCTCAAAAAAAATAAAAATAAAACAACTTGTTAATGATATAATAGAAGACAAAGCAAAGATTTTTATAAAGTGTTAGTTCTTTTACAATGGATTCTTGTCCATTAAAGCCTTGCTTCAGCAAGCGAATAACATCTTCGTATAGGCCCAACCAAAAAAAATTCGCCAACTTGCACAAGCCCCACCAGTTTTTCTCTTTATAAGCAGCCACCATTACAAGTTCTTACCCATACCATCATCCCCTTGACTTCAGTCTTCTCCCTTGACTGGGGCGGCAATCTCTTCTTCTTCTTCTTCTTCTTCCTTCCTAGCTACTTTCTCTTTTGTCGGTTACTCTTCCTTTAAGATCTCATCTTGAAAGTCTTACATTCCCTTTTTTATTCACCCTCAACGTAAAAAATGGCATCCTCTATTACGCTTTCACGTGATTCTAACTCCTACTGGACTCCAAAGCAAAACAAGCTATTTGAAAGGGCACTCGCTGTATATGACAAGGACACCCCGGACCGCTGGCAAAAGGTGGC
Organism: Gossypium rotundifolium; assembly: GCA_025506655.1. NCBI lineage: Eukaryota > Viridiplantae > Streptophyta > Magnoliopsida > Malvales > Malvaceae > Gossypium > Gossypium rotundifolium. Next base: position 173,656,346 of record CP106734.1, on the reverse strand, counting down.
TGCAGCTGTGGGCGAGAAATCAGTCGAGGAAGTAAGAAGGCATTATGAGATCCTAGTGAGGGATCTCATGTATATAGAATCTGGTCAAATCCCTATACCCAATTACAAAAGCACTGGGAGTAACAGAAGATGAATTGCTGGGGTGCAAAGGTACTGTATTAGTAACCATCTCCCATTTACAAATTTAATACTTATTTCCTACTTCTTTTAGTCTTTTCTACTTGAAAACTATCAGTCATGCATCTCATTTTTCTGGCTCAACGTACTTATTCAATAAACGAAGCCATCTTTCTCTAGACTTCCTCTGCAATGCCAGACACTATCAACTTATGACAGTGCTGTGGCACGGCAGGGAATGAAGGTTTTAACAAAACCAATAGGAATATGAACAATCTGAGAAAACTCCTATTAAAGAATATGGTTCACTATGTTAAGAGCAGTCAACGACTGTAGTTTCAAGAGGGCACCCTTAACATGAAACATGGACGTTCCTCGAGCTCTAAAACACAGCAAATAATAGTAACTATATAAGGGATATCTTTCCTTTTCCTTTCTAATTAATTACGTGACCCTTTCCTCCCCTTTTTGACTATATTGGAAATCGTTTAAAGAACGTTATCCACTATTCTTCCCAAGCTAGCATTCATGGTAAGACGTTCTAATATTTAGATTTGTAAAATTAAAAAAAAAAACCTTTGAAATGGGTTGTAATCATAGCCATGTTTCCTCTAACATGTCATGTACTCACCTTTCCATTTCTGGTTAATAAAGTTCAAACCAAACACCGATCTCTATCTCCCCTGAAGATATTTTCCATTACTTTATGTTTATTTTTTATAATACGCTAACTATAGTCCATACCCTACTTCAACGTACTAAGAAAAACCCCACATGAAATCTAATCCCCTTTTGTTTAGATCACATGCACCTGGTCCAAAGGGCTTGAAACTCAATTACAAAATAAATAAGTTAGCCGGTGCTTCTCGTATTCATATCTGACGTAACCCATTTTTTAAACCATAAATTTCGGATTCTTCTGTAACCTTTTATTAAAATACTCATAGTTATGAAGTCATCCAATGCTTCAGCTAAAAACAAATAATTGCAATAATCTAACATACATATAGCCATTTGCACATGCTCCTCCCTTATATATTAAACTACTTTCCTAAAAGGCAAGATAATAATTATATATATTTTATATATGTATATTACTCTAATGCTCTTGTACCTTTAAATACTCCCCAGGTTTATGAAGAATCTAAGGCTCCAATGAAGCACAAGTTTCAGCTGCACTGTCAGAGAATCTGTAAAAACTAAAATAAAAAGAATAAATTATAAAGAACTAGAGAATTTGCATCGTGATTCTCCCTGTCTTATTTTACATTGAGTGATCGAGTCAGTTTGATTTTTTCTTTTTGTGTGTTTGTGTCAGTTTGTTAATATGCAACAAAAGTTGAACTCTACAATTATTAAGCTTGTGAATATTGAACTGAAGTTACCAGTTTTAAATTAAAAAAAAGAAAAAAGTATTACTACTAAATGCTGTATATCCTTTGTCTACTGAATCAGTGTTCACCTTGTTTGTTTTCAAATAAGTGCAATAAATTAAGGAATCCACTAATCAACAGAGAAAAAAAAGATTATTCTAGAAATAAGAATAAAAAATTAATCAAGACGATTAATGGAAAACGTAGAAAAAAATATGCTTATTTTCTGGAAATAAATGGAAAAAAACAATCAAGCCGATTAATGGCAAACACTAAAGGAACAGACAACCTTTGCCTTTTCGTCATTAAGAACAGGGTAAAGTTCATTCAGTAAGCACAGATTTGGTTTTGATTCTCTTGTATCGCAATGGCATGGAATTTAAAGAATAAAACACAAATTTTTAATAATTATTGAATAAAATGAGAGCAATCAAAATATGCATAACATCTTACCTGTTGAAATTCAGCCTCCAAAATTGTACTCTGAATCTGAATAGAGAACCAGTCAGGCAATTGACTGAAAAGATTGAATGTGGAAAAAAAAATGAGAGAGAGGAGATACTGATTTTCCGAAGCAATCAACGAGAGAGGTTAAAAATCAAAAGAACGAAATACAGAAGGGATTGCCGTGTTTTTAAGAAAGATGGAAAGGCGGGGGGAATTTTTTTTTTAATTTCGTTCTTTCCAATAAAAGAAAAATTGGAATTCGAAAGAAAAAAAGCAGAAAAAGGGTGAAGAGTGGAGATGCGGGGTATCGATCCCCGTACCTCTCGCATGCTAAGCGAGCGCTCTACCATCTGAGCTACAACCCCTTCGGAAATTTCCTTGCAATTCATAATAATTAATTAATAAAACTTTTGTATTTTTTGGCTTATATGATCAAATAGAAGAAAAGTCTTAAACATATTTGTTAAGAACTGGTGTATGACTATAAGTGATCATATTTTAATTGAGGATATATTAACTTTTCAAAATAAACATATTTATGTCCTCATACGAATTTCAAAGAAGTTGTTATATTCTATCTTTATTGAAACTCATGTTTGACCAATGCTTGCAAGAATCAAACATAATCATTAAAGCTCGAATGATCTTTCATAATTCTAAATTACAAGAGTACTTAATCAAGATAGAGTAATTTGGAACCACTTTCCTTGGCAGTATCTGGATTCTTGAATTATTCGAATGCAATAAACTAATTTGCTATATAGAGTTATAGTAGTGTGAAACGCACGCATCTCCAAAAATCTTGTCAACTTGTATAGAAATATAAATAGAGCAAACTATTTTATGAAATGATACTTTATTCAATTAAACAAATGATTTCGTTTAAAAAAAATAAACTATCTCAAATAAAATTTTGGACTCATGCGTTGGGTGGTGAGTATTTTGCAAATCAAAACCCAACCATGATTTTACAACATCTAGAATAGTATAATTTCCACGAGTTTAAGAATTATCTTACATAGAATTAGTTAATATCACCATAAATTGATTTCTTCCTCTTTACCTTTTCCCTTATGTCACATAAACTCTAAGCGATGAATGTTATAATTTTTATGTGTTTATCCTTAAAGAGGGAATACCTCCATATGTAAATAAATATTCTATTTGAGATTGATTTTTATATGAATCCGATAAATATTAAACATCAGCATAGCCAACTAATAGAGGTATTGAATCATTTGAATAAGATAACCTCATACCAACGGTTCCTCTGATATATTTAAATACATGTTTAATTTCATTCTAATGCTTACGTGTTGGTAATGAACTAAATCTTACTAACATGCTTACAATAAATGCTATATTATGTCATATATTGCTTGCAAGATATGTCCTTATGGCATTTAGATATAGTACTTTAAGATCAAGAAACTCTTCAGTAGTTTTGCAACGATGAAATGAGTCTTATTCACATCTAGTGATCATGCAACCATCGGGGTACTCAATGGATATGTTTTATTCTCGTAAAATTTCCTTAAGATCTTTTTTGTATAAGTTGACTAATTGGCATTAATTCTATCATTTAAATGCTCGAATAGGCTGAGACAAAATTTTTTTTTTTTCAAGATCTTTCATCTCAAATTCTTTCTTTAAAAAATTTATTATATTTTAAAGCTCTTCAAGAGTTCCAAGAATAATCAAATCGTCAACATAAATAAAAATTATCACAAAATTGGATCCTAACCTTTTCATAAAAACACTTGGACAAATTGGATAATTTTTATAACATTTTTTCAATAAATATTCACTAAGATTTCTTTAATCCGATCAAGCACTTTTCCTAAGGAACTCTATATCATTCTATGATTTTAAATCTTTCAAGATTTTCATATAGATTTCACTATCATGTGAGCCATACAAATAGGTTGTAACAATATCCATTAGGCGTATATCAAGTTTTTCACGTACTGAAGACTAATAAGATATCTAAACGTGATTGCATCTACCATAAGGGAATATGTCTCTTCATAATCAATGTCAAGTCTTTGAGAAAATCCTTGTATTGCAGGTCATGCTTTATATTTTACTACTTTATTTTTCTCATTTTATTTTCACACAAATACCATTTATATCCTGTACACCCTTTAACCCTCATCCGTCGCTAGAACAGGGTTACAGAGCATTACTAGACATTTCAGAATAAATATGAACAATCATTTAATATTATAACATACACATCATAATTTAATCATAATGTCCCTTTATTGAGCCCTTGAGACCCAATTCATGTGTTAGAAACAAATCGGGACTCAATCAAAAACTTAGAGAATTTTTCATGAAATTTCATAATTTTCCTTAAGTGCAGGGCTCATACACCCGTGTGGTCAAGGGACACACTCGTGTGACGCTATGACATGCCCGTGCTTCAGGTCGTGTCCTAACTCGTGTAACTCCCTGACTTACCTTACACGGCCAAACCACACGCCCGTGTACTAGGCCATGTGCTTCACACGGCTGAGACACACGTCCGTGTCTCTGCCCGTGTGGTAATACCTGAGCATTCTATTTTAAATTTTTTTAAGATGTAGGGGACACACGACCTAATCACACGCCCATGTGTAAGCCGTGTGTCTCACACGGTCTGGTCACACGGCCGTGTGCTAGGCTATGTGGACTTAAAATGAGCCTTTTTCATCAAGTTTTACGAACACTGCAAACTTAAACCACACAAGCAATTCAACAACCAATTATTAGACCAATCCAATACACAATCAAATATATCCAAATCATGCTAAATAATCAACCTAATTAAGCTAACCAATGTTTACTCATAAATACTTCACTTATATTATTCAAATCAATCTAATAGTATACTATTTAAACTAATTCTATTTTTCCCACTAATTCAAACCAATACTTACCATTTGATAATATTAAAACATAACGCATAAATTCAAATGTATTCAAATAATTTCATATTATAACATCATTTACAATCATTTTCCAATATGACTTACACAAACAATCTAGGTACATGCCATATACCAAAAAGAAAAGTACTTCACCACAATGAGTTCGGGATCGGCCTTGGATGCTGATTTGACGTTCGAACTTTAAACTAACCTGCGCACGGAAACAAACCGTACACTGAGTATAAGCTCAGTGGTATTTCTATAATCTGAATACTTAATAAACAAGACTTTAGATCCTATATATTTAAATTCACATAATGAAAATCATTTAACTAATAATCAATTTCATAAACAATCATTTATAACATTTTCAATACCCATCTCTTACTACTTCAATCTCATAATTACTATTCAATAGCATTTCTCAATGGAATACACATATCATCTCACTATATCAATAACCATTTCATAAACTTATAATTCATGCATTTCATATTCATATTTCGATTCATTTTCTCATTTCAAATCACATATAAAATCATCCAATATCAATCATAATGTCATTTCATTTAATTACCCCTATTAACAAAATTATGCTTTATATTTTACTACTTTATTTTTCTCATTTTATTTTCACACAAATACCATTTATATCCTCATACACCCTTTAACCCTCATCCGTCGCTAGAACAGGGTTACAGAGCATTACTAGACATTTCAGAATAAATATGAACAATCATTTAATATTATAACATACACATCATAATTTAATCATAATGTCCCTTTATTGAGCCCTTGAGACCCAATTCATGTGTTAGAAACAAATCGGGACTCAATCAAAAACTTAGAGAATTTTTCATGAAATTTCATAATTTTCCTTAAGTGCATGGCTCATACACCCGTGTGGTCAAGGGACACACTCGTGTGACGCTATGACATGCCCGTGCTTGTGTCGTGTCCTAACTCGTGTAACTCCTCGACTTACCTTACACGGCCAAACCACACGCCTGTACTAGGCCATGTGCTTCACATCTATTTGAGACACACGTCCGTGTCTCGCCGTGTGGTAATACTGAGCATTCTATTTTAAATTTTTTAAGATGTAGGGGACACACGACCTAATCACACGCCCATGTAAGCCGTGTGTCTCACACTTGCCCAGTCACACTAGTGTGCTAGGCTATGTGGACTTAAATGAGCCTTTTTCATCAAGTTTTACTGAACACGCAAACTTAAACCACACAAGCAATTCAACAACCAATTATTAGACCAATCCAATACACAATCAAATATATCCAAATCATGCTAAATAATCAACCTAATTAAGCTAACCAATGTTTACTCATAAATACTTCACTTATATTATTCAAATCAATCTAATAGTATACTATTTAAACTAATTCTATTTTTCCCACTAATTCAAACCAATACTTACCATTTGATAATATTAAAACATAACGCATAAATTCAAATGTATTCAAATAATTTCATATTATAACATCATTTACAATCATTTTCCAATATGACTTACACAAACAATCTAGGTACATGCCATATACCAAAAAGAAAAGTACTTCACCACAATGAGTTCGGGATCGGCCTTGGATGCTGATTTGACGTTCGAACTTTAAACTAACCTGCTCATGACGAAACAAACCGTATAATCGAGTATAAGCTCAGTGGTATTTCTATAATCTGAATACTTAATAAACAAGACTTTAGATCCTATATATTTAAATTCACATAATGAAAATCATTTAACTAATAATCAATTTCATAAACAATCATTTATAACATTTTCAATACCCATCTCTTACTACTTCAATCTCATAATTACTATTCAATAGCATTTCTCAATGGAATACACATATCATCTCACTATATCAATAACCATTTCATAAACTTATAATTCATGCATTTCATATTCATATTTCGATTCATTTTCTCATTTCAAATCACATATAAAATCATCCAATATCAATCATAATGTCATTTCATTTAATTACCCCTATTAACAAAATTCGGACTTTCGCAGATACACGGATCCAACCAAAACACACCAGTATGACACCCAGTGCCTCATCGGATAATTCGAAGCGATAAGTTGACACCCAGTGTCTCACCGGCCATGCCGAAGTAAAGTGGTACCCAATACCTCATCGAATTTATCCGAAGCAATAGTTTGACACCTAGTGTCTCATCAACTCGTGGTCAAAGTATCCCTAAACTCTTCCAATCATATGGCATGCCAACTATATCCGACTCAGCCCGATATAGTTAATAGGGTTTCAATTCACTTTTCAATTTCAAATAATATTCATTCTAATTCAAATATTCACATATGCTCATAAAATCAAATCAATTCAATTTAATATCACAATATCAATTACTTACCTCAATTTACTTACCATACATATTTATCAAGTAATAAATTTAACAATTATATATTAAGTTCGGATTATAGAAATACAAGCCGTAATTTTCAAATCACTCTTCGTCGACTTTCTCTTTCCTTTCTTAGTTGAGGTCTCTGGCACAACGTTAGCTACGGAAATTGAAACAATTAAATACACACAATTTCACATTGAATATTTAAATTATACTCAACTTTTATCTAAATTCTAATTTAATCCTTAAATCAAAACTAATTCTTTGTCTTACAAAACTAATTTCATATCTCATTCAATTTTCACTTTAAACTAATTTCAACTCTCTAAAGTCACCATAAAACTCTAATTTCAAAATTCTCTCAATTTAGTCCCTATTACTTCAAAACCTATAATTTATTTCACAATTTAATCCCTTTCCACTTCTAACTTAAAATTTTATAAATTTAAACCCTAATACTTCAAATTATTCAACATGAACAACTTCTAAAAATTCACTAACTTTCAAATTTTCAACTTAAATCAAGTAGTATTTTGTTCTAGGATTCCAAAACTCAAAATTACAAAAAAAAAAAATAAAATTTACTTACCAAATTGAATTTAACCCTAAACCCTAATTTTTTTCTTTTCTTTTCTTTCTCCTTTCTCCTCCTCTGTTTCGTTCCAATGCTTTGTTCTTTTCTATTCTTTTCTTTCTTTATTTGTTTCATTTACTTTATTTTATGTTATATAATATAATATAATATAATATAATATAATATAATATAATATAATATAATATAATATAATATCATTTACTTAAATAATAAGTAAATAATTAATTAATATATGTATTTTATTTTGCTACATGTATTTTACTATTACCACACACTTGTCACTTATGACTTAATTGCTAATTTAGTCCCTTGACTTTTCTCTATTCAATAATTAAGTTTTCACCATTTATTCAATTTAATCCTTACACCTAATTAATCTTAATTCAAGTTAATTCACCTAACTAAAATCTAATTAATCACACAACTAACTTCGTAAATATTTTTAACAAATATTTACGAATTCGATTTTCGACAATGGTAGCCCAAAAATGTATTTTTCAATGCCCGCAAATTTTGGGTCGTTACATATCCTACATGTTTTACATATTTAGATGTTTGGATAATAGGTTCAAAAACCTCACATTTAGTGAGTGAATTCAATTTTGCTTGAATTGCATCTTTTTAATTTGATCAATTTTTCTATTGTTGCATTCCTCAACAGATTTAGGCTCAAAATCCTCATTCTTTTTATACTTCAATAATAACAACATTATAAGTAAAAATGTTGTCTATAACTATATTTTTTGTTCCATCTTTTTCCTGAAGTGACATAACTTATCAAGACTTCTCCATTATCACTATTTTCAGGTACTCAAACCTCTTCTTGGGTTTTCTAATCAATTATGTCATTGGCTTCTTCTTGGACACTTGCCTCCAAAATATGACCATCTTGGATACTTGCTTCTCTATTTTTACGAGGGTTTTTATCTTTGGAACCAACCAATCTACCATGTTTCAAGCATGTATCACTTTCATTTACTTTAACAATTTGTCCGTCTACGACTTCAATTTAAATTAAAACATTAGTTGGTATATAACACTTGGTTATTTTAATTAGGTTAGTAAATACATTTTGCATTTAACTTGTAATATTAAAATTTATCTTTTGAACTTCTATTTCAATTTACTTTTACAAGGATCTAGATAATAATAATTCATTCAAGTAATTGTTCCATCGACCATTGTTTCTCTCCTTAATATTGGAAAACAGTCAAATTAAAATAGTAATAAGCAAATCATTTTATAATTGAATTTTTAATCTATTTAAAATATTTAATAAGAAAAGAAGACTCATAACTAATATGCATTTCTAACTTTTCTTTGAATACTCATTTTGTCTATTGTAGCGGGGCAACTTGAATATATGCCGTACATTCAAAATTCTAACATAAGCTACATTTGGTTCCTAACCTAAAGGCATATGTAATGGAGAGTATTTATCATAACTTATATTTGTATAGTACGAACTTGAGGAAAAGATGCTAGTTTTTTAATACAAAATTCTTTCCGAATTTAATATATTTAATATATAAAATTAATTTTTCCTCACCCACAGTCTTAATATAATATTCATTTACAACAAATATCTTTTAAAACTTATCATTTTACTTAAGATTCACTAGAATATAATGCATTGACTATAAAAAATTATGTTCTTCGAATATTTATATATCAACTCTTCTCGAGCTTCAAATTAATTTTGCACTATAAAATATTATATTAATATTGACTTATTTTATTACCACATTGATAACATAATTTATCTCTAATTTTCAAAGGCTATCTTTAGAACTCTTTTTGTTTTGTATGTTTCCACTTTTGGTGGTGCTAAAAAGTATTACTACTATCCTTATTGTAGTTATTATTATAACAACAGTTCGCAAATTAACTGATATTTTATCTCTCACTGAATCGATATCATAATCAATTCTCTATTCGACTAACCAGTTTGGTCTTATTTAGATAACATTAATTTTAAGTTTTTTCCTATATTTTTAAAATCATTTTTAAAATTTTAAAGAGTTTTTTTTTATATTTTTTATTTTTAAAATATTATATTTTTTTATTTTTATTTATTGAAGATATGAAAATAAAAGTTTAAAAATTTTAAGTTTTATTTAAAGTATATTAAATTTTAAATTCCAAAAATTACATAGACTTGAAAATTGGAATATCCCAAATCGATTTTCTTATAAATATTTGACCTCGTGCATCATTTGATTTGATTTCTACAATGCCTTACATTAATTGATACTTGACTTGATCTTGAAAAATTCTTTTGGGATTAGAGAATTTATTGGGAAACCTTAAAATCGATTTGGGAAATTGATTTTCACTTTGTTGTATTTTGTAACATCTTGTGGGGGTGTTCTAATTTGGAAAAATTTTTAATTTTTTGTTTTTGTTTTATTTGGATATAAAATCCAACTACTTATAGAAAGAACGAACGAACGAACAAATTAAAGATGGCAAAGATGGCTTTAGTAGTACTTGTTTTCTCATTGATGGCGGCTCGTTCACTCCGGTATGTGGTAGCCGATAACGTACTTTCCCCAGAACAAATAGACAAGGCTACTACATCAGGGTTTAAAGAAGCCACCAAGAGCGTGTCATGTACTGCAGGAAATGCCCCGGACCATGTGAAGAGACCGCCTCTCGCCATTGACTGACTGCCACTGGGCCAGGGACAAGTTAATTGTGATTTTTACTACTTGATAAATATCCCAGTTTACACTGCATTTGGTAATTGCCTTGTTGGTAAATTAACGTTCAGGAGTGTGCCACAGCCGTCACCACCATCCTCGAGGGCTTTTGGACCCGGATATGAGGCCGCACCCATTAAATACAACATGGGATTGAGGCACCAAATTAGAGTAGTATACTGTATACTACTTATCTATTTATATTCCCTCGGTTTCTCGTCCAATAAATTTTGGACTGCAAAAGATACATTTTCGTTTTAGATCTATTTTTTTCTGGAAATCAGCCATGTCTAGTTCGAATAGTATTAATATTATTAGATGGAGATGAAGTAATTTTTTCCACTCTTCCTGTGTCATCATGTTCAGGGAACTCAAAAGCACACAAAAGCCTGTAAAATCATCATTTGCTTACCAATTCGGAAGAGCGCTTTTTCCTGCAGGTGCTCATGAATACAAACAAATAGACTCTGAATGGAAACGCGGGGCGCATGCATTGGCTAATTATGGGGTTTAAGCTGAGGGCCTAATTACTTGAGAGGGTATCAGAATTTGGCTAATGTAACTATCGATTTAAAATTTTAACAGTTATCGAAATAAAACCAGATAGTGGAAAAGATAGGAACAAATTGTTTTTATTCCTGGTTTGTTGTTTAAACATGCAACCAAAGTTTTGTGTCACAATCTCAGAGAGCGTACGTATTGTGCAATTCCACAGAAGTCTTTTTTGTTTTGGGGTGGAATTGGTATGCATTTTTCTTGTTGAGAGTTAAGAGCCATGAGATAGTTCCAAAGTATCCAAATACGAATACCAAAGAGATTGTTGTTATATAATCTGGCAGGCTCATGTCAAACACAATAGATCAAAAGGTATGTTGAAATTGGACCCCAACAAAAGAGTCAAACCTTTGATCAAGCCAGGACCCTACTAAAGGTTTTTTTTTTTTTTCTTTCTTTTTGGTTGGACTTAAGGGCAGATTCAACTTCTGGGAAGAAAAAGGGCCAGATTTAACTAGCAAGAACTTAAATCCGGTTGACCCGATGGAACAGTAGCACAACAACAGCTTGCATGCAATGAAATTCACCATTTCAATCATGGCATTAAATACGAAGAACGAGACACCATCATTTCCCCATTTCAAATTTCATTGTTTTCAGAAATAATGAGAAAAAACTAGCATAATTTAAAGAGAAAACAATTAATACAAGAGGTAAGTGCTCAATGCAAAGATATAACCGTGGTTTACAGCGAAGAATCATACAAAACCATTCAAGCTCAAGGCCAGCTCCCTCCTCACACTAACAAGTTGTCTCATTAATCCAGGCTGCCTCTTATATCTACATGTCTCACATGTCATTCTACTCGTTTAGCAACCATGAAAATTAAAGCTCTTACTCCGGTGGCGGCTTCTTCACGTTCTTGTTATTATGCATCCAAACCTTGAATACCTGCCTTTTCACCCCATACTCAGCACAAAATTTCTGTACTTCCTCTTCGTCTTGTTTATTGATCCTCCAACCCACTTTCTCGGCTAACTCCAACATCTTATCCTTCTGCTCCTGCGTAAATTTTGTGCGGAACCTCTTCTTTGACAACACATAAGGCGGAGGCGGGGGCACTCCGTCGGCGTTAGATTGGAACACGTTAAGATCCTCGCTTGAAGACTCGTTCCCACCGCCACCGCCGCTTCCGAACGCCATGTTATTCATCGATGCAACTATTGCACTGGACGGACTTGTATGAATTGAATACTTATGATGAGGGTGCAGCATGGTTGGGGATGGCAACGGAGGAGGCAACTGAAGTGGGTTAAGCATCAAAGTTCTACTGGGATTAGCCCCGAATTGGGTCTCCCCATCAACCTCCTTGCGATGAAAGTTGCGATGACAGTCACAGGCAGCACATTTCAAGGCCTCGAGAGTTCCTTCTTCCCCACTAGGCATGAACTCACCGCAGCCATCGTACACATTCCCGCCGATGCTGGCGGCGTGGTTCTTGAGACACTCTCGGTATCTGACGAAGCTGGACGGCTTTGCGTTTGAACAAACTGAAATGGGTGCAACAGCTGCAGCACCAGTGGCGGCAGCGACGCGATCCGGTTGTGGGGATCTCCCTTGACCGAGTGATTGCTGCCTCTGGAGACGATGAACATGATCTAGGGTTTGAGTGCAAGTGAGAACGGCCGTACCATTATGGTTCCCATCTCTTCTTCTCTCTACTCCAGGCGAGTGAAGAGCAAAGGCTGAAGACCCTGGCATTTTAATATCATGTTCTTGGCCTCTCACTTCCATAATTTAAGGAGTAGTTGGTTGAAAAACAAAAAAAGAGAAGCAAACCTTTTTATGATATTTTATCCAAGCTAAACAAGCTCAAAGTTCAACTAATAATAGATTTGTTTTCCCGTGTTTTTGTGTGCAACTTGAAGCATTGCATAAAAGAGAAGATGCAAGTACGTAGCTTATCTAGGATATATGGTTGGTTTCCCTTATCTCTTCATTCTCCTCCTCCTCAGATGTTCATGTATTCAGCATTATGGTGCCTAAATCCCTCGACCCATACCCCAAATTTCAACGAGAGCTGAGATAAAAGAGAGATGAAAGAGATCTGTTACGGAAATAAAAATGGATATGATGAAAGAGCATTAACCCTCAAACAACAAACAAAGACATTAAAGTGAAATGGGACCAAAAACTCACGGACTTTTAAGAAAGAGATGAGGAAACGGCAGAGTCAGGCCACCGCTTTTACGCCTTTACCACACCATCTAAGCAGGGTGTAAACATCTGTAATTAGCAAGGAAGAATAAAAAAGAGAAACGAGGGAAATGAATTTGGGGTTGGGGGGTTGGAGTTTAGGGTTAAGGATACAGTGTTTGGGTTTGTGCTCCCAATAAGCCAACTACAGATATATATCCCAACAAGAGACAGGTTGGTTGCTTGCGGTGAGGCCGGGAAAAGATCAGAGTGATTCTTTAAATGAGGAGATTTATGATGAGATTAAGGGGTTTTTCTTTTTTCTATGTACAAAACAACCGACAACGTCATGTTCATCCCTCTTCCACGCCCTGCCACAGTTGGGTCCCACTCTTACCCTCCATTATTGCCTTCCCCCCCTCCCTCCCCTCCCCTCTTTCCTAGTTCTTATCTTTAGCCCACTTGATTCCCCCCCTCCCCTTCCCCAAATGACCAAGCAGATAGTTATATAGTCTTATAGACTCGGCCCCTGATGCGACGTAGCTTTGCTTCTACCATAATCTTCTCCCACTACCCAGCATAAACCTCAATTTTTCTTCATAAAAACTGCTTTCCATAAACTAATAACCACTCCATTACAGGCTAAAAAGATAGATTTTTTAACAGTAGCTGCAGATTCAAAGCAAAAATGAAAAAATAAAAAAACTTCGGGGATGGTCCACAGTGGAGTTGTGGTCCTGTAGCTGAGTGAATGGGATCTGAAACATCAAAATTCAAACCCTAATGTGCGCATTTCTGTAACTCTCAGACTCTGGCAATAACCACGCTTGCCCCAAGCAATGTCTTTACCTTTCCGTGATGCAATCGATGGCTTCATTTGTCACTTGTCCACGTTGTATTGATTTCATGTTTTGTTTGGCTGCAGTACAGTTTCAACCAATGGCACCTCGAATTCAAAGAATCCTCACTCACCCAGGACGCTTATCACGTCAGCTCAGGATGAAACAATCAATACAAAATATCAAATTATGTTGTAGTGTTTTTTTTTTTACTATGTTTCGACTTTAATTTTTACTTATATATCTATCACGTATTCACCGTAAAATTAGAATACAGTTGTAAAAATGTTAACTTAGTTTATGTTGATATTCTTACACCTCCTGAAATTATTTATAAAAGATAAATTAAATGATACACATATATGAATAATTTAATTTAAGGCAGTGTGTAACCTTCTTTTATTTATAAAAAATATAAATGTAAGTTTGAATGTAACATATAATAAATAATTAATAATAATACATGTAATATAGGTACTATATTAAAATAAAAATAGATTAAATTATGAATAAAACGAAATTTAAATATGTAAATATCATATCAAAATAATGTTTGCTTTGGTGTTTTATTGATGTAAAAACGAGTTCAAATTTAATCATATGCATGGAAGAAGTTAAATTTTTTTGAGGGGATCATAATTAAATTATATATTATTATAGTAAAATACAATTTTACCATTTTGATAGCCTAAACATTTATAATTTTAAAAATTAAATTAATTTTTTATCATTTTGAGGACCAAATGCAATCTCACCATTACTAATTTAAAATTTTATAATTTATAAAAGGATCAACCCATAGCTCTGCCGCTGATCACAAGTAAACTTTTTATTGGTCTTTTTAAAAATAAAAGATTACATTATCCTCAATATAACTTATTTTAATTACATAAAAATATTTCCGTAATTTCTCTAACTGAGTTGGTGCCTAATTGACTCGTGTCACCTAAGGGCATAAATGATAGTATAGATACTCTAAGTTAGTTATTTTTAGTCGGTATTTTTTAGTTTAAAATTTTCAATCCTTACTTAAATAATAACCATTAAATTCGTTAAGTTAATTCTACTATTCTTTAAAATATATATTGTATACATATTACCAAATGTATAATGCAATGTTAACTTGTTGTTTTCACCAAATATTCATAAAAAAAAAAAAAGAATCATGATTGAGTAATATTGTTTGAGTCACGATGAAAATTAAAAATTTAAAAATATATAAACTAAAAATATCACATTATAGAACATGAACCAAATTTATTACTTACACATAATATGGGACTAATAGTAGAATTTTATCGCATGGAATTAACTGCTATCATTTAAATTGAGACTGAATTTTCAAAATTTGAAAAAGTATAAAGTTAAAATTATCAAATTAGAATACAATACTTAAATCCATAACTTATACATAATATAGGGACAAATAGCAGAATTTGACCACATATATATTAATTATAATATTCGTATATGATTTTACACTATATCAATTTTCAACTTGTGTTTTAAATTCGTTTATTAAAAATGGTTTTAAATTTTGTTTGGACAGAATCTCATTTTATTTATAAAAAAAATTTGAAATTTCTTATCTACGAATCGATTTTAATATGAATTTTTACTTAATAAATTGTAATAATTAGTGAATTTATATATTATTTTTAATCAAATAAGAATTGGATTAATAAAATTAATGAGATAAATTTTAAAATTATACATAGATTTTGATCATAAATTTAATCTTGTGTAATTTTATACGTAAAAATTTAATTTAATTTAATCTTCACAAATCATTAACATAATTATTGATATAACATTATTCTAATTTTTATTTTTTACAAAAATGCCGTACTTTTCTAATATGAACATAAAGCGATGTATTATTTCTTTAAATGTCTATGATTAATCAAAATTAAAGTTTTATATATATATTTGAACCATAATTAAAGATTCATATCTATAATTGCATCAAATAAAATTTATGTATAAATTTACATATTGACTCATATATTTTGAGATTTATTTAATTTTATATTTTAAATATTTAGAATTTATGTTTTTTAGAGAAATACAAGCACTATGTTATTGTTTAATATTTTAATTATGATTTTAAGTTTATATATAGAATTTCTTACACCAATATAGAAAGCAAGGTAAAGCTCCTATGGGCCTAAATAGCCGACGAACAAAACGATTTTTGCCTGTCATTGTGCCCAATCAATGATCTTTTAACATATGTATTTCCTTATTTTTCTCTTCTTATTGCCGTTAAAGTTAACATTTCTTTCTCTAACGCCTTGTAGCATATTGTCATTAACACTTTCCTTTTTCTTGTAAAAAACGTCTGATTTCCTAGAAAATCAACATTCGCGTCTTCATTTCTCCTTTTACTTTGTAAATTCAAAATACCTAACCTTAAAATTATATCCCTCCTTTAGATTTATTTTATGAGCTTTTTATTGCAAATAATTTAAAGTTGTTAGGATTTGAGAACCGATAGTCTAAGTGATCAATAGGATCTAGACCTCCAACTTGGATTAACTCGACCCGAAAGAAGATTGTTCGCCTACAAGCACAATCAGCTAAGGACCTCGTGAGAGTGCAAGGTGTGCGCAAAGATAGCTCGCACGGGAAACTCGTGGGAGGGAGCTCGTTATGTAACAGCCCATTTTCAGTGAAATCGGAATAGTAATTTCGGGGCCACAAATTCGAGTTAAAAAGAAAATTTATTTTAATGTCATTGCATGGTCTGCATTATGATAGGAAAGATGTATGAAAATTTTGATGAGGAAATTTTACCGATTTTGTGTTTAATTAGGGAAAGGATCAAATTGCATAAAATGCAAAAGTTGAGTTCTATTAGCTAAAAGGATCAAATAGCTATAGAATTCAAAATAAGAGGTCCTTAAATGGTAATTACACCTTTAAAGAAAAGTTAGTAGATATTTTTGATGAATCATCCATGGAAAATTAGAAAAAGAAAAGGATGAAATTGGAAAGTTGAAAAATTAAAGATGATAAATAAAATAAATATGAAATAACATCATTATATATCATCTTCTTCCCCAAAATTTGCATGGAAATCCTAGGAGAGAGGAAGGAAACTAATCAAGCTTAATTAGGTATGAATTCTTGTCTTGTTTTTAGTAATTTTTATATTTTTGAGATCGGTATAGCTTAATCTATCTATTTGGGGGATCAAATTAAAAGTTATCCAAGTATCAAAGTTTTTCCATGGATGAATATGCTGAAATTTTGAAATTTATGGTAGAAAATGAAAGGTTATTAATAGATAAACAACTTTTACAAAGAGAATTTTAATGAAATTATGATTTATGGACTAAATTGTAAAGATGTAAAAGTTATGGAAAATTTCTAATTTTTATGAAATATATGTGCTGTAAATGTTATATAAAAATCGGTTAGGCTTGGAATAAGGATTAAATTGCATGAATTTCATTTTTCGAGCCTAGAGACGAAATTGGAATTTATAAAATGTATAGGGGCAAAATGGTAATTTTGCCTAGAGTGTAAATTGAATCCAATCGAATATGAATTGTATTAAATTGATGATTAAATTCATTTATATAGATCCGGATAGAAATTTGAGCATGGTTGGGCCATTTTAGCCACGGCAAGGCCCTACTTGAAAAATGGGAGGTTAGGATAAAATATAGGCCCAAAAAATGGGCTTGTAGAAAATGAGGCCCGTTTAAAAATGGGCAGACCTCGTAAGAAATTTCTTGGCACAAGCCTACTACCGAAATCATTAAAGGCAAAAAAATATATTTTTTAAATATTATTTTCTTATTATTTTTCTCTTTATTTTGCTACCATTTTACTATTATGTTTCTATTATTTTGTTGTTATTGTTTAGATATTATATAAAACTTATTTTATTGTTAATTTTGTTATTATTTTAAAGACATTTGTTAATTTTGTTATTATTTTAGAGGCATTTGCTTGTTAAGTTGCATCTATTTTAGTGTTATTTAAGTCTACATATTTTTTAAAATTTATTTTCAATTTGTTGAAAAATATTTATTTTGATTTTTTTAATATTTTTGATGTATTATATATATTTAAAATTATATAAAATAATATAAAAATTAATCTGGTAGTAGTAAGCCTGTGTTTTAGTAATTTTATATGGTAAGCTTGGGTAAAATTTAGGCCCATTTTTAGGCTGCCGAGCCCAATGAACGGGCCTAAATTTTTAGTTGGGCTGGGCCGAACTCGCCCTACCTTTACCATGCTCACCTCTAGATCCGGATAACTCAAATTTGAAGTTAGATCGAGGAAAAGAAAAAGTGCCGGATTAGTAGACTTTTGAATACAAATAAGTGTTGAGGTAAGTTCGTGTAACTTAATTATGTGTATTAATATGTTTGCTTTGAATGTTGTATTTGTGCGAATTGCATAAATGTTTAATGTATGAAATTAATCACATGCCCAAAATTGCTCGATAAATAATGATTTTCGTTTGAATAATGAAATGCCATGGATATAATAATTTCCCGTACTGATTATAGTCCTGCATATGTTGCAGACATTATAGCTCAGACGAGAATCTTGTTAAAAGCCTTCTCGAGCATTCCTGTTATATATAGTTCCTGCGAGTATCCTGATCGATAGAGATCTTGCATGTGTTGCACACTACCGCAGCTCTTTGTGAGCATCCTGTTACATGATTCAATCGGTTGTGATCCAGCATTTATTGCGGACACAAACACAACTCTTCGTGAGCGTCCTGATATAAGCTCTTATGAGCTTCCTGACATGGCTCACTTGAACTCACTGTTATGCTATCCGGTGCTCCCTGATAATAACTCTTCAGAGTTACCTGTTAAGCTTTATGAGCTCCTTGATTAAAACTCTTGTGAGTTTCCTGTTTAGCCCGGATAAGCATCTTGTTACATGGCTCATCTGAGCACCCTGATATATGTGGCTCAAGAATATGCTCCCTGATTAGGTGCCCTAATAGGTACCTTTGAACATGATTTGACGGATTACTAATTTGGATACCACGTGTATACTACCTGAGTATCCATTGATATTTTAATAATTCAACGGGTAAAACTCTTGACATGAGAGAAATGATAATATTAAGGAAATTATATCTTAAATGCTTCTAAATACATGAAATTTTGAAACATGATGAGGTCATCTATGATTATTTAGTGTACATGTGAAATATGTGACTAACTTGTTTGATTGGTGTATGCGATTAGGTAAACTTGCCAATTTGTTGGGAATCATGTTTTTGTTATGCTTATATTAAATGAATATGATTGGTAAGTTTAATTCCTGATATACAAACTTACTAAGTATTGGATGCTTACTAGGTTTTATTTCCTTTGTTTTATTGTAATAAATTCAAACCCTACCAAACGTTAGGACCGAATATGGGTCGTTACGGAAAAACTTTTTGAAACCCATTTGAAAATCCAATTTAAGTTTTGTTGAAAACAACTCGTTTTGGTTATCTTGTTGAAAACCTTCTTGGACTAAATTCAAAATTTAATTAAGTCAAGTTATTATACAAACTTCGACAGTTCGATGGCACGATAAAACATTTTTCGTGTTAATTTTAAAAAAACGCGTGATTCAAATTTATAGTAAAATAAAATATCCAACATATAAGATAATAACTAAAGTAAAGTTTAGTGAGGCCTTATTACATCCAAAATAAAACAACCCAATAACCAAATTTAAAATAATCGAAATTAAAGTCCATTAAATTTTAAATCCACCGCATGGCCTCCTCAAGTCCCTCCGGCCCATGTCCGCAATCTAAGCATCACCGAAAAAATAATGGAGAAGGTGAGTCACCAAGACTCAAGATGTAACCCTTCCCGCTTTAAAACACTTTTCATACACAACACATAACAATTAATATGCGAATATTTAATTCTGACCTAGCCATCCAAACGCCATTGCTCACCCCGTTGTGGTACCAAACCACTGGTGGTGCCAAACCACTTGGTGACATATAGTCACAATGTGTTACTAAAACACCGGTGTCCGTGAGACACGATCATTTGATGGGGCCAACCCATCGTGTGATACCAAATCACCGCGACGATCCCATATCTCAAGTGGGCCAACCCACGGTGGTGTTAACCACGAGGACAAGTCGCTATTGAGGTACCAAACCTCCGAGGTACCAAACCTCCGGTGACATATAGTCACGTGTGTTACCAAAACATCTGGTGCCCGTCGGCACGATTAATCTACCCCTCCACTCATCAACCCACATCACAATCATAATGAGATCATACATTTATCACATGTATTAAATAAATCATGCTTCCCAAAAGCATCATAATAATCTCATATAAATAGAGACTTACCGAGGTTCTCGCTTGTACCATTTAAGGTACCAAATCCATATCTACATCAAGCAGATTTACAAACAACAAATATTTATCACACATATTAACTGCTATAAGTGTGTATGTACACACCTGATATCGATGGTAGTCCTAAATCCCGAAAGGAAGCGTTGGTTACCACAGATCCACTTGTCCTATATTCGGCCAAATCCATGGATTAGTCTTATGGCCTATTCGGCCTAGTTAAATAATTTAAAGGGTTTTCCTATTGAACCCGAATTCTTACCCTTACGCTTTTGGATACTTAATCACAATACTCGATTCCCGAATCTGCTTCATTAATTACCACCGGTTAGTAAACAAGCCATTAGCCTTCGGCTTTTAAATATTTGCAAACTAAACCCATGAAAACCGATTCTTACCAACACTTACCACTTGATTGGTCACGAATGACGGCTTGTTTTGTCGATCTCCAAAATCCCCGAACACCTAAATAGATTCGGTTTTCAAAACAGATACTTAGCACCTTGTATATAAATGCCGATATTGGCCCTTAATTCTTTAGAAAGTCGACAAAGATAAGGAAAAAGGAAGCATAGGCATTCGGCCAACTCACCTTACCATACAATCGATTGAACACTAGCGAGATCCCGATGTGCTTAAGCCACTATACCATTCGGCTAAGTAAAATATAAAGAAAAGGGATTTCGGCACTTTGATAGAAATTAGATTCGGCTAGGGGGGTTTAAAACAAGGCTGGACTTTTGGTGAAAACGAAAGAAGAAAGGTAAATAGGGAATAGATGATTCGGCTAGTAGGAAATAAAAGAAGAAGGGATTTGAGGATGGGGATTCGGTAATGGAAGATGCAAAGAGGGTTTCGGCCAAGGTTTTGGAGAGGATGTAAAAAGAAAAAAAATATAAGAAGAGAGGTTTGGAGATTGGCTAGCAAACTTGGAAAAAAGAAAACAAGTGATCAAGTGGGTGTTTTTATAAGCATTGGCACCCCCTCAAGTAGCCTTGCATTCAACTCTTCTCCCAAGAGTCCAAAATCCATCAATCTTCCTTGAATCACTCCAAGCCACTTGTTTAATTAAATTCAAAATAATTTGAATTAATCCCAAGTAAATCAACTAATAAATCAACTAGTATCTCCTTTATCACCTAATATCATCCTAATTATCCTTGGAAATTAATATTAAACAAAATCCTTAATTATCTCATAATATAAAGAGTTTAAAAGAGAAGAAACTCTCCTTCCTATGTTAGTCCAACATAATGCCAAAAGAGGATTTTGTGACTCAACCAAGGCTCTCCTTGCTCCCTTGGTGGCGTCACATGTAGCTCCTGTGCCACTTATTCTAAGCTTATTTCATGTCAAAAGCTCCTTATTTATTCTTATAACCCCTAACCACTAAGGCTATCCACCTTAAAAGCAAATAATATATTTATTTCTACCATTCCAAGCCAACTCAAGGCCTTTAATTAAACTCGATTATTTCATAAATAATATCTCAAGAATATGCTCCCCGATTACATAAGATGGAAAATGATTAAATTCCAAATAACATGTGAAATATGTGACTAACTTGTTTGATTGGTGTATGTGATTAGGTAAACTTGCCCTTATATTAAATGAATTTTGGGATGTTACATTTATAGTGCTAAGTATTGGATGCCGACTAGGTTTTATTTCCTCTATTTTATAGTGAAGCTCACAAAGGTTGGAGATTGATCAGAGCATCATCACACTATCTTCCAGCTTGTTTTGGTATAAATAAAAACTTACTTAATATAATGGCATTTATAGGCTATTAGTGACAAAATAGGGCATGTAAATGTTTGTTTGTAATCTAGCCATTGGAATGACTAGAGTGGTATAATTTGGTATGTTTTTTTTATAAGGCCATAACATGATTGATGTGTTTTGAAATGGTTAAATAGTAGATGAAATACAAACCAAATTGTGAATGAATTTGAGTTAGTATAATTGATAAAATATGTAAATTAAACATAAGTGGAATTGAGGTAAGTTAAACATTTAAACATATATGTTATTAAGCTATACATAATACTTATATTTGGCTTGGTTTATATGCATCAAATTGGTTTGGAAATGAATTGAGATGTTGTAGGAGCAAACTAAAATGGGTGAGAAATAAGGCTTGAAAAATGGCTTTATTTTGTCCACACGGGTAGACATACAAGCGTGAATCTTGACCGTGTGTGACCCACGACTTGGCACATGGGCATGTGGTTTGGCTGTGTGTCCCCCGCATATTAAAATTTAGAAACAGAATGCTCAAAATTGGGCACACGGGCAGAGACACAGGCTTGTGTCTCAACCGTGTGAGCTACACGGCTGATGGGCTCGAAACTAACTAATATTTCGACAAAGGCAAGCGCACCTATCGAACAGTAGTATAGCTTTGATGAGTCCAGAATATCGTATCCTCAAGGACTAAAATTACTAGTAATAACTATCTTTTTATTATTTTGCCTAATAGTTAAGGGGTTTTGTTTTAATCTAAAATTTAACTAACTAATTTACTATGAACGCGACAAAGAGTGAAGAAAATAACCGAATAAACCAATGAATAAAGACAATACCCAAGGAAGTATCCACCTAGACTTTACTTATTATTCTGACTCTGAATTAAATGATTTATTCACTTGTCTTGATCCGTAGAAATCCCTAAATTATGTTAATATCTTTTTCAAGACTAAAAACAACGGACTCTAGGTTAATTAATTGAAATCTCTTTCTAATTAAAACCCTTATCGTTGCATTAACTCGATCTATGGATTCCCTTATTAGATTTGACTCTAATCTAGCAGATTTATGTCATCTTATTTCTAGGGTTGCAATCAACTCCACTTAACTACGCGAGATCTACTCTTAAACATGGACTTTTGCTCCACTGAATAAGCACATCAATCTTGACTTAATATCCTAAAAATATTAAAGCAAGGGTTAAGAACACATAATTAAGAACAAGAACAAGTATTTATCGTGTAATTCAGATAACTGAATAATAAGATTCATCATAGGTTTCATCCTCCTTAGGTATGTAGGGAGTTTAGTTCATAACGTAGAAAGAAAACATCTTAGAATTAAGAAAACAGCAAGACATAAAGAACCCAAAAACTTCTAAAGAACTTGATGGAGATCTTCAATCTTGGAGTGAATCCGCTTCGAGATGATTCGATGGCTTCCTTCGAGTAATTTCTTCGATCTACTCTGCGTGCTCCCTTAGGTCTTCCTCTGGCGTGTATTTATAGACTTTAGAAGGCTCAGAAACCCTAAAAATTGGCTTTTTCCGCGTGAAAACAAAGTAGGGTGCGATAGGGACACGGGCGTGTGCTCAGCCTATGTGAGGGTGTCCAGGCCGTGTGAAAATTTGCATGGCTCGCGATTGACACGGGCTGGCACACGGGAGCGTGCCCAGCACATGTGGTTCACACGGGCATGTGCCCTGCCCGTGTGGTTTTGGCTTAGCTGTGTGGATCCTTATGATGGCCCGTTTTTCGCACCTTTCACTTCCCTATGCTCACCTAAGTATAGAAATATGAATTTAAAGGATTATGAGCATTGAATTCACATAATTGTATAAATAAACATCCAAAAACACGCTAAACATGGGATTAAAATGTGTTACTTTTATGGTTTATCAAATATCCCCACACTTAAGCATTTGCTTGTCCTCAAGCAAAATCCTCAACTCACAATTAAAATTAAACTTCCTTAATTCACAATTCTTATCAATAATGTCTTATCATAATTCACAAATAATTCATACATTGATAATTTAACTAAAAGAGTCCTAAAGATTAAAACAATCCAAGTCACAAATTTTTATAGCACGAAAACATAAGTGTTTCCCCTTATCTAAATAATTACCTTTGATTCAAAACCGACAAGATTTGACATCCTCACTAAAGATTCACTCAAATCACTCAAAGTGTTTAAGGTTCAAATTAAGCACTCAAAAGTCAAACATAAAAAGTTATTACAATAGGCTTGCATGAGAATCAAATCTCCACCACTATAAAATGAGATGATACACAAATCAAAAGGTTTTTAAAAGGGTTGTAAAGAGGCTTGGGTTAAAGGTGTGGATAAAGGCTGAATTAGAGGGTTAGAATCAAGATCGAATTGACAATTTACCTAACTAGAAAAATAAACTAATACTGACTAATTACATCAATTGAAATAATACGAGCTTCTTCTCAAAATGTGAAATTAACTACTTAAGCTCAAATAACATAGAACTAGTAATAATTAAAATAAATGAATATATATATTTCCACTTTTTTTGTTACAATAATAAGCAAGAATTTAACAACTGAAATAAAGAACATAGTTAGGCAACTGACCAAATCAAATCTCGACAAAAAGAGAGTTAATACGATAGGAAAAATTCTCAATGAATCAAAAGGAATAAGTTTTGGGTTAATATTAAGAGTAGATCAAGAAACGGTTTATTAGGCTCAAAGGGGTTCACTAAGGGTTAATTATGAAGGTAAGCTTTTAATGGAATAAGTAGGTTAAAACCTAGGTGCCTTTATCATCTCAGTATATCAAATCAAAGGTGTGGTCTCGACATGTATAATCGAAGCAAGTTCTAGAATAACAAATCAATATTGACACACTCATAACCAATAATAAAGTGAGCAAGAAAAGTGTATGCTCATAAAGGCTCAAAATCTCACAAAAATTACGGTTCTTGATGTCAATCCTATAAATCTCAAACTTCAAGGTAATATTTAAATTTAGGGAAAACAACCTAACAAATTTTAATTTCGAAAATAGACTTATCATGCTTGATTCTCTAATGTCTTAAATTTTAAACAATCAATGCATAATTACCTATGATTTAATCCAAAACATATCAATAAAATCATAAATCAATAAAAATTCATTCTAATAGTAATATGGGAAAATTACTTAAAAATAAGATATAATTCAGGGATTTTCTAATAATCATATAAATTGCCTCCCCACACTTAAGATATACATTGTCCTCAATGTATGAATATATATAATGACAATATAAGTCGAATATCATAAGAGAGGGAGAGAAGTGAAACTGCCTTGATTTTTGGATGAATTTCGTGGAATAGTGAAAACGGAGTTGTGGACATAGCTAAGTGAAGTTCATGATTCTGAGCAACTATTAAGAAAATAAACACAACTATAGGAGAAGATTAAAGGATTACTCGATTAGGAACAATCATAAAAAATTAAAATAGAGTTCAAAATACATTGGACAAGTCTTTAAAAGATAATAAGAAACATAAAAGAAAAATAAAATAAAAAAAAATAAAAATAAAAATGAAAATGAAAATAGAAATAGAAATAAGATAAAACAAGAAGACAAAATAAGAAAAGAGAAAAGGGGTTAGGGTTTTTATGGGGTGACACTGTTGTGTGAGGGTCCCTGTTAGGCCACACGGTCGTGTCACAAGCTCGTGTGGCTTGTTTTCAACTCGTTTTCGTCGAGGAAAAAAATAGCCCAGTCTTCACACGGCCTTGGACACGCCCGTATGTCCAGCCGTGTGGTCCACACGACCGTGTCGCACGCCCGTATGGAATAAATTTGGGTTGTGTCTTTGTCAATTTTTGGGGATTTTTAAGCTTTAGGATCCACACGGCCGTGTGTCCAGGCCATGTCGCCAGGCCGTGTACCTCACTTTTGATTTCTTTAAAATTTAAAAACTAAGTCCCAGGATCCACACGGCCAGGGACATGCTCGTGTGTCCAAGCCGTGTGGGTCAAAACCTTCATTAAAACATGAACGAAAGTAAAAATAAACTAATTAGTAGGGTTAGTGCTCGGGTTGCCTCCCGAGAAGCGCTTGTTTAAAGTCTTAAGCTAGACTTACCTTATGTTCATCAGTTTATGAATGTTCACGGAGTCGAAACTCCTATTTTTTGCTATCAATTCTACTATCAACATACGATTTGAGTCGAGTAGTATTTAGTTTAAAAGTGTCAAAATTAGAATGAGTTACCTCAATGTTCCGTATGGAAAGACATTGAGTACTATAAAAGGAGTCTCTCCATTTGCATTAAGCTCTATAGTGGTTATTCGAGGGTCGGTTTTATCCAACAGTACCTGGTCCCCAACCTTGAAGTGGTTCATTCCACCTTTTAGCTCTTCATGAAGTTGCTTTGGTTTTGCTTCATGTGTTCTTAGTTTCTCCTTAGCATGTGTCCTCCATTCGTCTAGTTCATCGATCTGAAGCCTTTGCTCCTCATGAGTTGTTCTATGTTTGTCACATAGGATAGAATGTGGCTCCATCACTTTCTTCCTAGGGATTTCCTGCAAAGAAGTTTGAGCCACAACGTTACTCACATCAACAGAACTCGTAAAATCATCTCGATCACTAGATATTCTAACAGAATCACGAGTTTGGAGTTTAACCGTGTCATCACCAACACGAAGTAATAATTCACCTGTACCCACATCAATTATAGTTCTAGCAATTGCTAAAAAGGGTCGTCCTAAGATTAAATGTGCGTCATTGTTCTCATCCATGTCTAAAACCATAAAGTCAATTGGGAATATTAATTTATCAATTTTTACAAGCACATCCTTAACAATTCCCCTAGGAAGTCTAATAGTTTTATCTGCTAGTTGAATGCTCATCCTAGTTTGTTTAGGTTTCCCAAAACCTAGTTGTTTAAACATTTTATAGGGCATGACGTTAATACTCACCCCTAAATCAGCCAAGGCATTGTTAACATCTAAACTAGCAATTAAACAAGGAATAGTAAAACTCCTGGATTCTTTAATTTGTTAGGTAGTTTATTCTGTAGAATGGCTGAGCAGACTACGTTTAGCTCTACGTGCGACACATCATCTAACTTTTGTTTGTTTGCTAGAAGCTCCTTTAAAAATTTAACCGAGTTGGGCATCTGCGAAAGAGCTTCGATAAACGGTAAGTTAATATGTAACTTTTTTAAGAGTTTAAGAAATTTACCAAATTGCTCATTAGTATGGTCTTTCTTCATCACATTAAGATATGGCACACGAGGTTTAGAATTCTATTCGGATTAGGGTACTTAGAGGCAAAGAAACATATTCTAAAAGCCTATATAAAGACCTTTGAGGCCAACCTTAAGGGCGCGTTTAGCTAGGCCAAAGAGCCGAGCCAGAGTAGTTAAATTTAGGGATTTACTCGAAGAAAGCCAGTTGATCCATCTCAAGAAGTCAAATCATACTCAAGATGGAGGATCTCTCCTTCAATTCCTTTAGGGGTTTTTGGGATTTCTTATGTTTTGTTTTATCTTTTCTTCTGAGATGTTTTCTTTTACAATTATGAACTAAACCTTCAAATACTTGAGGGGGATGAAACCTAAGACGGATCTTATTATTATTATCTGAACTGAATGATAAATATTTGATTTGTTCTTAACTATGTGTTCTTAATCCTTGTTTTGATATTTTCGAGATATTGATTCAAGTGTGATGTGCTTAGGCAGAGGAGGAAGAGACCCTGTCTAAGAGTAGATCTACCATAGTTAAGCAGAGTTGCTCGCGTGCCTAGAGATAGGGTGACGAAAATCTACCGAATTAGGGTCAAACCTAATATGGGAGTCTATAGATCGAATTAATGCAATTCTAGGGGTTTTAATTAGAAAGAGATTTCAATTAATCAACCTAGGGTTAGATGTTAGTAGCCTTGAAGAGATGGATTAATATAAATTAGAAAATCCTACGGATCAAGTGAAATGAATAAATCGTCCGGTTCAGAGTTAGATAACAAGTGAAGTCTAGGTGGATTCTTTCTCAGGTATGGTCCAAATCAATCGGTTTTCTCTCAAGTCTTTTCCCCAATTTCTTATTTGTCTTAGCACCTTTAGTTTAGTTGAATAGTTAATTTTAGATTAGATAAAAATCCACTTAATTCTTAGGCTAAATAATAGAAAGAGAGTTAATATTAGTTCTTTTGGTTCCTTTGGGTTCGACAATCAGGTCTTGCCGCTAGCTATACTGCTGTTCGATAGGTACACTTGCCTCCATCGTTGTCTTAGTTAGTTTCCAGGTTCGATCATTCTTTTTATAAATTTTTAAGACTCGATAGTCACGATCAAGTTTTTGGCATCGTTGCTGAAAAACAGAAATATTAAGAACACTCAATTTTTATTACTTTAGCCATATTATATTTTATTATTTTTTAGAATTAAATTTTATTTTTACTTTTCTAAATTTTATTTTTAATTTTCTCTTTTCCTAGAAGGTACCTCTAGTTTATGACTAGAAGGAACCCAATAGGACCGCTACTTTACGACAGTGATATTGAAGGAACCGGATGTAGAAATCATAGAAAAGTATGGCGAGGCTTAAATTACATACGAGGAGAGCAAGAGGACGAAACCAATACCACCAAAAGGATGGCTGAGAACAATCCGCCACATCAAGATATGGCCGATCATCATGCTCCCCGAACTATGTATGATTATGCTAAACCTAATTTAACAGGAGTTGAATCGAGTATTGCTGGGCCTGCTATAGCCGCTAATAATTTTGAATTAAAACCTAACACTATACAAATGATTCAACAATTTGTTCAATTTGATGGCCTATGAAACACCCCAAACTCGGCCCACAAGCCCTGACCGGATCTGACATGTTTCTCAAATAAAACATAGTTAAGTTTCAAATAACATTTTGAAAATCGTGGTGGTTTTGTAGAAAAGTTGATTCGAGTTGTAATTTAATTTGGTGCTAAATTGATAAAATTTATTTTTCAAGAGTCACAAGTTAAACCAAATTTTAGAATTTCATTATTATTGTAACTTGAAAAACCGTAGGTAATTGAGTTTCAAGACATTTGATGTTGTTTGTATCATATCGAAAAATTAAAAAAGCATAAAACTATTAGGTATAATGGCCTTATTACATCAAATTATAACCCAAAATAAACAAAAATAACTAAATAATAAAACTAAAGAAAACTTTAAGCGTGCATGGCCACTCTCGAGTTCCTACCGAGGCCGGTCCATCTCTCGAGTTCCATCTCGCAAAAGTTAGCCCACGAAGGGTGAGTCAAGCAGACTCATGTGTAACAACCAACACAAACTCCCAAACGACTTAGGCATATCGGATCATACATAACAAATATAGGCAATGATGCAATCCCAACCCCACCTAAATATCCATCCTCTACACATCACCCGCACCGCCATCACACCAGTGGGAATACTAAATCGACCCTCCATCCGCTACATACCATCGAAGGCGTCATTGCAATAATCGCACATCGCCTTATAATTGTGGCATAGCCACCAGATAACAATACGTGACATTAGTCACCACATTCAGATTATGTGACTTGAGTCACCAGATTTTGTGGTAAAAACCACCAGATCACTTCCCCTTTTCAATATCACCCATATGCCCCATGCGTCTTACAAACCATGCAGAAATCATGCAATATACCTTATTTCATATTCGTAACAAATTCACATATGTGTCATATTCAATGTTCATAACACTATTGACAGAGCTTTAGAGGATAACGTACCTGGATACACTGTACCATTGAATGGTACCTTAAGCCACATCGTACACATTTTCACTAACACATGTTTTAAATTAATACCATAAATCTTATTAGGAATCAATGTAGGGCTACACACTTGGTTACTAATGTGTTCACTGAATCTCGAAAGTCTACCATAATAGATTGTACTCCTTCCTAATACCCAAAGTTAAAATGGGTCAATCATTTAACAGACAAAAAGCCCTTGGCCGAATATCAAGACTTCCTTACCTTGATTGTCTGGATCCCGAAATTAACCCTTGTTCTTGGTGATGTCGAAATTCCTATAGGCACATGTTAGATCCGATTCTAACATTTAATGAACTCAATAAATGGCCTTTGGCCTAAGATTATATTCACTTACCTTCGATCTTAAAATCCCGAAAGATCCCCTCTTGAAGTCGGCTATAATAAGAACCCAAACCTCCTTCAAAGTTTCACCAAAGAACATTAATGGGATTAGAGTCTTGATTTTTGATAGATAGAAAAAGAAAAGAACAACAGATCAATCAAGAGAGATCCTTACCGAATGGAGTGATCAAAATGCAATTGTTCACCAACTCAAAGTGTCGACAAGTGGGAGGAAGTGTTTGAGTTTCGCTTTTAATGTATATGATCAAATCGGCTCCAACAGGGTAGAGGAGCAATCGGTTATAGCCACAAAAATAGAGGATTTGGCTTTTGGAAGATTCGTGAGAAGAGAAAGTCAATGAGGGAATGTGGTGCGATTTAACTTGGTGACAAAAGGAGATTCGGATTGAACAAAAGATGAGAGATGGAAAGTTTGAGGTGTTGCGGCAATGGTGAAATAGGAAGAAGAAGATTTGACCTTGGCAAGGTAAAAGAGAAAGATGTCAAAAGAAAGGGAACCAAAGAAAAATGCCAAAATCCACTATGCATATTCGGCCTCTCCTCCCCTCAATATGACCGAAAATGACCACCAAAAGAATCCCTTGGCCGGCCAACACTCATCCCCTTATCAAATCCCACCTTTTTCTCCTATTTTCTCTCTTTAACACTCATTCAACATTATTGAAATAAATCAACATTTATCTTCCTATCTTAGCCAAATTTTAAAAAGAAATTGACCACATCTAAAGCTCATCCCCTTAGTGTCCCATTGCCGTCCACCTCTGTTTCCCCTTGCTGCAAAAAAAATTCCCATTTGCTTCCATTGCTGTTCAAACCTAGGCCCTGCACAGTACTTGTGACGTCACTTATTAAGGCTCTAAGTGGCGCCTCGTTGCCACTTTAACAAGCCCATTTTTATGTCCAATTTCCCCTTCAAATTCTCTTAAGGCCTTATTTGCCTAGCTCTCCCTTTAAGGCTTAAAATCTAATATTTTCTAAGGCACTTACCTACACTCTAATGTTCTCAAAATCCACAAGACACATTCAAAATACACACATGCATGCTTCCACATATATTTAGGCAAAAATGCACAATCCCTAAATCCCGGATGTTACAGTTCTACCCCCTTAAAATAATTTCGACCTCGAAACTGCCTGGCTAGAATAGGTGGGGGTATTGCTGTCGCATTACTTCTTTCGGCTCCCACGAAGCTTCTTCCGATCCATGATTACGCCACAACACTTTAACTAGAGGAACGGATTTCCTCCGTAGTACCTTCACATCCCGTTCCAAAATCTGAATCGGCTCTTCCTCGTAGGACAAATCTGGTCTCAGCTCCACCTCCTCAACCGGTATTATATGAGATGGATCCGATCAAGATCGATGTAGCATCGACACGTGGAACACATCGCATCCGCTTCAACTCAAGGCAATTCTAACCGATACGCTCATGGTCCAACTCGGCTTCAATAGCCGATAAGGTCCTATAAACACAGGACTTAACTTCCCTTGCGACCAAATCTCATTACCTTTTTCCAAGGTGAAACTTTAAGAAACACATAATCTCCCACAACAAACTCAATCTCCTTCCGTTTAAGATCTACGTATGACTTTTGCCTATCAGAAGCCTCCTTCAACCGTGTCCGAATCACCTTAACCTTTTCTTCCAATTACGCCACAATTTTGGACCCAAAATCGACGTTCCCCAATTCATCTAACATGTAGGAGTGCGACACTTTCGTCCATATAGCGCTTCAGACGATGCCATCCGAATACTTGCTCGATAGCTATTGTTATATAAATTCCGCTAAAGGCAAGAACTCTTCCCAACTCCTCTCAAGTCTATCACACGACCCTCAACATATCCTCTAACACTTGGATCACTCTTTCAGATTGACCGTCCGATTGCGGATGGAATGCCGTACTGAAATCCAACCTGGTACCCAAAGCTTGTTGTAGCGCCTTCAAAAATCAAGACGTAAACCTCGGATACCTATCCGAGATAATCAACACTGGCACTCCGTGCAGCCTCACGATCTCAGCTACATACAATTTTGCTAATTTCTGTAGAGAATAGTCAACCCGCATTGGTATAAAATGTGTAGATTTTGTCAGCCGATCTACTATCACCCATGCCGAGTCCTTCTTAGTAGGCGTAAGGGGAAGCCCACTAACGAAGTCCATGGTAATTTTCTTCCACTTCCATTGCGAAATCTTTATCGGTGAAGCAATCCTGACGGTACCTGGTGTTTAGCCTTGACTTGCTGACACGTTAGGCACTTTCCTACAAACTCAGAACTTCCGCTTAAGACCGTGCCACCGTAATCGCTCCCATAAATCCTTGTACAACTTACTACCTCCAGAATGCATGGCATAAGGGCTACTATGCGATTCCTGAAGAATTCTCTGCCTTAACTCCTTATCCTTCTAAGATACGACCTTGCCATGAAAACACAAAGACTCAGAATTGTTTACACCAAAATTTTCCAATTCCCTACACTGCACTTGCCGCAACTTAGCACTTAGATCCTTATCTGCCAACTGTCCTTCTTTCACCTCATTCAGCCATGACGGCTTAACCTGCAACTCTGCTATCAAACTTCCATCATCATAGAGGCTCAAATGTGCGAACATTGCCCTTAACTCCGTCACTACTTTTCGACTTAGGGCATCTGCCACCACATTCACCTTGCCCGGGTGATACTCTATAGAACAATCATAATCTTTCAATAACTCCACCCACCTTCACTGCTCTCGTGTTCACTTCTTTCGAGTCAAGAATACTTCAGGCTCTTGTGGTCCGTGTAGATTACTGACCTTTCTCCATATAAATAGTGCCTCCATACCTTAAGAACAAAGACCACTACCGCCAATTCCAAATCATGCGTCGGGTAATTAACTTCATGTGGCCTTAATTATCGAGACGCATAAGCGACTACCTTCCCGTCTTGCATCAATACGCATCCCAATCCTGTATGAGAAGCATCACAATATACCACATAGTCCTTCCTTACTTCAGGCTGAATCAAAACCGGAGCTTCTGTCAATACCCTCTTAAGTTTCTCAAAACTTTCTTGCTGCTTATCAGTCCATGTGAAAGGTACCTCCTTCCTTAGCAACTTCGTCAAAGGTGCAGCTATTGATGAAAACCCTTCTACGAACCTTCTGTAATAGCCTACTAATCCCAAGAAACTACGAACTTCTGCCATGGACTTAGGTGGTTTCCAATCCAATACCGCCTTAATCTTTCGAGGATCCACCCTTATCCCTTCAGCAGACACCACGTGCCCTAAAAACGTAATTTCCTTCAGTCAAAATTCACACTTTTGAACTTGGCATATAGCTTTTTCTCCCTTAACACTTGCAGAACGACTCGGAGGTGCTCGTCATGTTCTTCCTCAGACTTAGAATACACCAAAATATCGTCTATGAACACAACAATGAACCAGTCTAGATAGGGTTGGAAAACCGGTTCATCATGTCCATGAACGCGGTGGGCGTTTGTCAATCCAAACGGCATTACCAAGAATTCATAATGCCGTGCTTTGTCCGGAAGTCGTCTTATGGATATCGCCTCCTTCACCTTAAGTCGATGATATCCCGACCTTAGATCTATCTTGAAAATATGCGGCCCCTTAGTCGATCGAACAAGTCATCTATTCTTGGCAATGGATACTTGTTCTTGATGGTCAGCTTATTCAACTGCCGGTAGTCTATGCACATGCGCATAGTCTCGTCATTCTTCTTTACAAATAGGACCTGTGCTCCCCATGGAGACACACTAGGTCGTATAAATCCACGGTCAAGCAACTCTTGGATCTGAGCCTTGAGCTCAGCCAACTCCTTAGGTGCCATTCGGTACGGAGCAATTGACACAGGAGTTGTACCTGGCAAAAAGTCAATTCCAAACTCCACCTCCCTATCCGGGGGTAACCCAGGCAGTTCCTCCGGAAAGACGTCCACAAATTCCCTTACTGTTCTAACTCCTCTTACAGCTGCTTCCTCAGCCTCTAAGGCACTGATCAACATCAAAAAAGCTACACGCCCTTTTCTCACCATCTTCTCTGCCTTAAGGGCAAAAACCACATTTGCCAAGCAATTCTGTCTTTCGCCTATCACCACAACTTCTTTGTCGTCAGGAGTTCTTAACAACATGCGCTTTGCCGCACAATCCACATTTGCATGGTACTTCACTAACCAATCCATGCCTAAGATTAGGTCAAACTCCTCTAACGGCAATTCCATTAATCTATTGAAAATTGCGCCCCCTGAACTTCCAAGGGTACTGCCCTAAAGATTTTGTCTAACACTACTGATTGCCCTAAAGGACTAAGTACAGTCATCTTCCTAGGTATAGTTTCAGAGTTCACATGCAGAGTTCCAGACACCTTACTAGCAATATATGAATGAGTTGACCCAATATCTATCAACACAATAAAGGGTAATCCAAAGATAAGGAACATACCCGTTATGACATCAGGTGCATCACTGAAACACCCCAAACCCGGCCCACGAGCCTCGACTAGATCTGGTATGTTCCCTGAGTAAAACAGTTCAAAACTTGTTTGTTACTTTGGAAAAATTTGTGTGGTTTTGAAGAACATTTGATTTGTGTTGGGTTCAATTGAAAACGGTGTTGTTCTTGAAGACTAGATTTTATTTAAACAGTATTTTTATTTGTATTTGAAATCAATAAGTTAAGGGTATTGCTGGGGTTTTAGAGTTTAACATTAAATTGAAAACCGATTGTGTTTGGGTGTCAAAACATTTAAAATTTATTTTTAAGAAAAGTTATTTAATCTTGATTTAATAATAATCGTATCATGATAAACCAAATTAAATGCATACTTAAAACAGTTAATAGTAATGGCCATATTACATCAAAGCAAAACCCGAAATAAATCCAAAATACTTAAATATAAAAAAATTCAAAATAAAACAAATGCTGAGCTGAGCATGGCCACCACTAAGCTCCTGCAGACCCGGTCCATTTACTGAGTGTCACCTGAAAAGATATCCCACAACGGGGTGAGTCAACGGACTCAATGTGTAACAACCAACACAATCTCCCAACGATTTAGGCATAACAAATCATATATATAACAAATATAGGCAATGATGCAATCCCGAACCCAAACCTAAATAACCATCCTCTATATATTTTCTTAAGGCCTCCTTTTCCTAACTCCCCTTTTAAGACTTAAAACCCAAAATTTTTCTAAGGCATTCTCCTACATTCTAAAGTTCTCAAAATCTATAAAACACATTAAAACACACATAGGCATGCTACTTTATATAATTAAGCAATAATGCACAAGCCCAAAATCCCGGATATTACAGTTCTACCCCCTTAAAATAATTTCGACCTCAAAATTACCTGGCTAAAATAAGTGAGGGTATTGCTGTTGCGTTACTTCTTCCGGCTCTTACGAAGCTTCTTCTGATCCATGGTTATGCCACAACACTTTGACTAAAGGAACTGATTTCCTTCGCAATACTTTCACATCTCGCTCCAAGATCTGAATTGGCTCCTCCTTGTAGGACAAATCTGGTCTCAGCTCCACCTCTTCAACCGGAACTACATGAGATGGATCCGATCGATAATGACGTAGCATCGAAACATGGAATACATCGTGCATCTGCTGCAATTCCGAAAGTAACTCTAACTGGTATGCCACTGGTCCAACTCTCTTTAATACCCGATAAGGTCCTATAAACCTGGGACTTAACTTTCCTTTGCGACCAAATCTCATCACCTTTTTCCAAGGCGAAACTTTAAGAAACACATAATCTCCCACAGCAAACTCAATCTCCTTTCGCTTAAGATCTGCATATGACTTTTGCCTGTCAGATGCCTCCTTCAACCGTGTCTGAATTACTTTAACCTTCTCTTCCTTTTGGCGTTACCCCCTTGCCTCTTATGTGGCGTCACTTTGCCACTACACCACACACTCCACTTGTCCACCAGACCAAGAGGCATTCTCCATTGCTTGAGGCGTCACTTACCAAGGCCCTAAGTGGCGCCTCCTTGCCACTTTAACAAGCCCATTTTTTATGTCCAATTTCCTCTACATATTATTCTTAAGGCCTACCCGCCAACCTCCAGGGTTTTTTTCACCTAAAACTAAAATTTCCCTAAAGCCAAAGTTTGATCCCGGGACTTCATAGAAGCCCCCTAACCTTCCAAAATCACTCACCTACCAGATCCAACTTGTATTAAAGCCGTCCTCTTGTTCCCAAAAATTTTAAACACTCCTACGCCTAAGGCCCAATAGGCCCAATCCTGCTAGGCCCAACTTTGGGATGTTACAAATCTACCCTCCTTAAAGAAATTTTATCCTCGAAATTTCCAACTATAGAAACAGTCGCACCTCCTAACCTACCACACTACACTCACGCTGCGCACTCTGATTCTAAAACAGTAATGCACTTTCTAACTTAAGCTTGGAACCTCTTCATACAACCAAATATCTAATATAGAAGCAAAAAGATATTTAACACTCATACTTAAAAATTTTCCATTCAAACACCACATCCAAAACATACACAGAATAAATACAGTCATTATAGTATATAATAATAAGTAAGGGGACTTACAGATTTGGTGCCAGAGATTCGGGTGCCATACTTCCAATAAAGATACTTTTTTTTAAAACCACATTTCAAATAACTTTGAAAAATATTTTTGAACCCACTCCACAGCCGAGTTTTGTAACTTAGCTTTGATACCAAATCGAAACACCCCAAACCCTACCACGAGCCTCAACCGGATCTCGTATGTTCCACGAGTAAAACAGTTCAAAACTTGTTTGTTACTTTGGAAAAATTTGTGTGGTTTTGAAGAACATTTGATTTGTGTTGGGTTCAAATTGAAAACGTGTTGTTCTTGAAGACTAGATTTTATTTAAACAAGATTTTTATTTGTACTTGAAATCAATAAGTTAAAGGTATTGCCGGTTTTTAGAGTTTAACATTAAATTGAAAATCGATTGTGTTTGGGTGTCAAAACATTTAAAATTTATTTTTAAGAAAAGTTATTTAATCTTGATTTAATAATAATCGTATCATGATAAACCAAATTAAATGCATACTTAAAGCAGCTTAATGGTAATGGCCATATTACATCAAAGTAAAACCCAAATAAATCCAAAATACTTAAATATAAAAAAATTCAAAATAAAACAAATACTGAGCTGAGCATGGCCACCACTAAGCTCCTGCAGACCCGGTCCATTTACTGAGTGTCACCTAAAAAGATATCCCACAACGGGGTGAGTCAACGGACTCAATGTGTAACAACCAACACAATCTCCCAACGATTTAGGCATAACAAATCATATATATAACAAATATAGGCAATGATGCAATCCCGAACCCAAACCTAAATAACCATCCTCTACATATTTTCTTAAGGCCTCCTTTGCCTAACTCCCCTTTTAAGACTTAAAACCCAGAATTTTTCTAAGGCATTCTCCTACATTCTAAAGTTCTCAAAATCTATAAAACATATTAAAACACACATAGGCATGCTACTTCATACAATTAAGCAATAATGCACAAGCCCAAAATCCCAGATATTACAGTCACCATCCTCCCTCCGACGAACTGCATATACTAGACCCAACTGTCTCGCCTTCGTGCTAACAACACCTCTGCCTGGTGTTCCCCGTCCTCTACCAGAACCATTACCTCTGCCAGCCAAACCACGACCCCACGGTGGCTGCTGTCCTCCTCTTCCAGCCTGATTAGGACCCTGACTTACAGGTCAGCCCCCTTCTGTTTTCATGGGACAATCCCTAATCATATGATCCTTGGATCCACACTTGAAACATCCTCCATCTTCTTCCAACACTCCCCAAGTGCATCTTTCCACATCGGCCGCAAGTACAGATCGCCCTCCCGTAGTAGCCTTGTTGACCTCATGACCCATCCGTTTCTAGGTCTCTTTTGAATATTCCTGATGACCACGATGATCCAAAACCTCTCTTTGCTTATTCCTATCCATGTTCTGTCTCAC
This sequence comes from Gossypium rotundifolium, assembly GCA_025506655.1. NCBI lineage: Eukaryota > Viridiplantae > Streptophyta > Magnoliopsida > Malvales > Malvaceae > Gossypium > Gossypium rotundifolium. The sequence goes on along the minus strand of CP106734.1, from coordinate 173,618,031 downwards.
AGACTCCTTAACTCCTTCAAAGAACCTTTGCCTTTTCCACCAACACAGCAAACTCCCGCTCCTACTGTAGGGCAATCAACAATCTCAGGTCATCCCTTAGTCCGTCCTCAAACCGGACATATCGTTCATGCTCCGTAGCCACTATACCTCGAGCATAACGGCTCAACCTTAGAAATTCTGCCTCATACTCCGCTGCAGACTTATTTCCCTAAACCAGCCTCAGAAACGCCTTCCTCTGTGCATCCACATAACTGGTCCCAATATACTTCTTTTGATATGCCGCCTTAAAGTACTCCCAAGTAAGATCATCTACGGCAGCACCATCCCGAACTGTGAGCCACCATTGGTATGACTCATTACGGAGTAGCGACACTACCCCTTTCGTTTCTCTTCAACATCAGTCCAAATCATCCATAATTTGTTCCGTTGCTTCCAACCAATACTCACCAGATTGGCGCCACACCGATATACCACGAAAAACTCGGCTCCATTAGCTCTGAGTCTCTCGTGCATGACTTTCAAGCTCCCATGCCTCCACCGCTCCACCACCCTTTCCGTAACTCGCAGAGATCGCTCGGATATCTGCATCATCCCCGTCGATCTCGATATTCCACATCGCCGGTGGTGGTGGTGGCATTTCATTTTCGGACTTTAACTAGACCTAATAGGTTCACACACGGTCATTCGACCTCTACCATGATGACGCACATTACGACCACATCCCCAGAATTCATGCTTCTAAATCGCGTTTATCCGTTAAAGAATTTTATGAATTAGTTTTGTTCCATCGATTTATCGCGAATGTCTTATGTTCAACATTCTAAGGAGTAGTTCTTTTTCGGATACACATATACGCCTCAAATTCATTCATTCAATCATCACATTCATGAACTTATGCTCATTACGTAAAAGTGTTGTGGTTGTCATTGTTGTTGTTTTCCACTATCCAAGGGTATTTTCGTAATTTTATCCTATAGGGGTATTTTGGTAATTTTTCAAATTAGGTATTTAAAATTTCATAAAGTAGAGATTTTTGGTATTTTACAAAATTGAAATACTTGGTAAGAAAATTTCAAGGGTAAAATGGTAATTTTATAAACCGAGGTATTTTGTAATAATTTTTTTCAAACCGGGGCATTTCGATAATTTTTCGCAAAATATGGTTCCGGTGATTTAACGAAATAAGGGTATTTTGGAAATTTTTAATTCGAGGGTATTTCAACAACTTTTCATACGGAGGGTATTTTGGTAATTACCGGCTCGGGGTAATTTGGTCAATTTACAAATCAGAGGTATTTTGGTCATTTTTAAATCAAGGGTACTTTGGAATTTTATAATCACGGTTTGACTTTAGAATTTCACAAAACAAGGTGACTGGTCCCTTTCGGGTTTTAATTATTAAATTTTGCCTGTGATTGAGTCCTCTTGGTTAGCGTGAACCGCCACTACGCACCATGTAGGATTCGAGTGAGAGGAGGTGAGTCACTAGGATCGCTTAAATACCAAGCTCCCCTAATCTAATCCTAGACATGCCCACAACGGTTGCCACACCTTAACTCTTGACTCATCACATGTTTGTTTGATTAAACTTTAAATTTTATGTATTTCGTTGTTGGAGTAGACTAATCCTAGGGTTCAATAATTCCTAATCTACTAACCTATGTCCCTATAATTTCCCACATACAAATCACAAAAGGGTTAGGAGTACTTACGGTGGACTTTGTCGAGACTGGGTGCCATGCTAGAAGACCTGCTCATTCCTTAGTAAAATCCAATTTCAAAAGAAAGAAAACGTTTTGGGCCCAAAAAGCCCTCAAGGCCGAGTTTTGAACCGGGCTCTGATACCAAACTAAAACACCCCAAACTCGACCCACAAGCCCTGACCGGATCTGGCATGTTTCTCAAATAAAACGTAGTTCAGTTTTAAATAACATTTTGAAAATCGTAGTGGTTTTGTAGAAAAGTTGATTCGAGTTGTAATTTAATTTGGTGCTAAATTGATAAATTTTATTTTTCAAGAGTCACAAGTTAAACCAAATTTTAGAATTTCATTATTATTGTAACTTGAAAAATCATAGGTAATTGAGTTTCAAAACATTTGATGTTGTTTGTATCATATCGAAAAATTAAAAACGCATAAAACAATTAGGTATAATGGCCTTATTACATCAAATTATAACCCAAAATAAACCAAAATAACTAAATAATAAAATCAAGAAAACTTTAGTGTGCATGGCCACTCCATGAGTTCCGTCAATTCGATTCATCTATCGAGTTCTATCGCAAAAGTTAGCCCACGAAGGGTGAGTCAAACAGACTCAGTGTGTAACAACCAACACAAACTCCCAAACGACTTAGGCATATTAGATCATACATAACAAATATAGGCAATGATGCAATCCCAACTCCACCTAAATATCCATCCTCTACACATCACCCATACCTGCCATCACACCGTGGGGATTACTAAATCGACCCTCCATCCGCTACACGCCATCGAAGGCAGTCGCTGCAGTCAACTGCACATCGCCCTTATAATTGTGGCATAGCCACCAGATAACAATACGTGACATTAGTCACCACATTCAGATTATGTGACTTGAGTCACCAGATTTTGTGGTAAAAACCACCAGATCACTTCCCCTTTTCAATATCACCCATATGCCCCATGCGTCATACAAACCATGCAGAAATCATGCAATATACCTTATTTCATATTCGTAACAAATTCACATATGTGTCATATTCAATGTTCATAACACTATTGATGAGCTTTAGAGGATAACGCACTGGATACACTGTACCATTGAATGGTACCTTAAGCCACATCGCATACATTTTCACTAACACATGTTTTAAATTAATACCATAAATCTTATTAGGAATCAATGTAGGCTACACATCCGTTACTAATGTGTTCACCGAATCCTAAAGTCTACCACAACAGATTGTACTCCTTCCTAATACCCAAAGTTAAAATCGGTCAATCATTTAACAGACAAAAAGCCCTTGGCCGAATATCAAGACTTCCTTACCTTGATTGTCTGGATCCCGAAATTAACCCTTGTTCTTGGTGATGTCGAAATTCCTATAGGCACATGTTAGATCCGATTCTAACATTTAATGAACTTAATAAATGGCCTTTGGCCTAAGATTATATTCGCTTACCTTCGATCTTAAAATCCCGAAAGATCCCCTCTTGAAGTCGGCTATAATAAGAATCCCGAAACCTCCTTCAAAGTTTTGGCCAAAGAACATTAATGGGATTAGAGTCTTAATTTTCGATAGATAGAGAAAGAAAAGAACAACAGATCAATCAAGAGAGATCCTTACCGAATGGAGTGATCAAAACGCAATTGTTCACCAACTCAAAGTGTCGACAAGTGGGAGGAAGTGTTTGAGTTTTGGCTTTTAATGTATATGATCAAATCGGCTCCAACAGGGTAGAGGAGCAATCGGTTATGGCCACAAAAATAGAGGATTCGACTTTTAGAAGATTCGTGAGAAGAGAAAGTAAATGAGGGAATGTGGTGCGATTTAACTTGGTGACAAAGAGGAGATTCGGCTTGAACAAAAAGATGAGAGATGGAAAGTTTGAGGTGTTGCGGCAATGGTGAAATAGGAAGAAGAAGATTTCGGCCTTGGCAAGGTGAAAGAGAAAGATGTCAGAAGAGAAAGGGAACCAAAGAAAAATGCCAAAATCCACTATGCATATTCGGCCTCTCCTCCCCTCAATATGACCGAAAATGACCACCAAAAGAATCCCTTGGCCTGCCAACACTCACCCCCTTCTCAAATCCCACCTTTTTCTCCTATTTTCTCTCTTCAACACTCATTCAAAATTATTGAAATAAATCAACATTTATCTTCCTATCTTAGCCAAATTTTAAAAAGAAACTGACCATATCTAAAGCTCATCCTCTTAGTGTCCCATTGCCGTCCACCTCTGTTTCCCCTTGCTGTAAAAAAAAATCCCATTTGCTTCCCTTGCTGTTCAAACCTAGGCCCTGCACACTGCTTGTGATGTCACTTATTAAGGCTCACATTGCCACTTTAACAAGCCCACTTTTATGTCCAATTTCCCCTTCAAATTCTCTTAAAGCCTTATTTGCCTAGCTCCCCCTTTAAGGCTTAAAATCTAATATTTTCTAAGGCACTTACCTACACTCTAAAGTTCTCAAAATCCACAAGACACATTCAAAATACACACAGGCATGCTTCCATATATATTTAGGCAAAAATGCACAACCCTTAAATCCCAGATGTTACAGTCTGCAGGACGAAGACCTAAATACTCATTTAGCTAATTTTTAAATTCTGTGATACCTTCAAAATAAATGGTGTTTCTGATGATGCCAGTCATCTTCGGTTGTTTCCTTTTCCTTGAGAATTAAAGCCAAACAGTGGTTACATTCTCTTCCACGAGTATCAATCACTACATGAGACCAAATGACCAAAAAATTTTTACTAAAATATTTTCCACCGGCCAAATCGGCCAAATTAAGGAATGATATCTCTTTTTTTGTGCAGATGGATTTAGAAACATTATACGATGCATGGGAGAGATACAAGGATCTGTTGAGAAAGTGCCCACACCATGGTTTACCATTGTGGTTACAAGTCTAAACTTTTTACAACGGTGTGAACTCCTCAACTCGGCAGTTAATTGACTCAGCCGCCGGTGGAACCCTGAATAACAAAACTCCTGAAGCAGCTTACGAGTTTATAGAGGAGATGTCATTGAATAACTATCAGTGGCAAGTTACAAGGACAAAGCCAACCAAAGCAGCCAGGGTTTTCAATCTCGACGATGTCACCATGCTATCAAGCCAGGTAGAGATGATGAATAAAAAGATTGATGGTTTGTGTGGTTCTTTACTGGTACATCCAGTTATGCAATGTGACTCAAATCTAGGAGGTGTGGCGAATCCTGAATACCCACCCTACAATCCGGGCATGGAAAGCGAACAATTAAACTATACAGGTAACAATTTTAGACCTCAAAATACCCCTATAGGAATACTTATAATCCAGGTTGGAGGAACCACCCCAATTTCTCGTGGGGTGGCCAAGGAAATCAGAGATAACAACCTCCTCCTCCAAACTTCCAACAACATCCTTACCCACAGGAAAAGAAGCCGAATCTTGAAGAGATGCTGACAAAATTCATAGCAGTGTCTGAAACTCGTTTTCAAAACGACAACACTTAAAATCAACAAGCATCAATTAAAGGAATCGAGAACCAGTTAGGGCAACTCACAAAGCTGATCCCAGAATGACCATTAGGTAGCTTGCCAAGTAACACTGAGACTAATCCCAATGAGCAAATTCAAGCCATAACAGCTCATGACAGTGAAAGGTTAGTCGAATCTGAACCTAAGCCAAGGTAAGAACCTGTGGTAAGTGAAGGTAAGGTTGAGGTAAGCCAAGAAAGGTTAAAACCGGTAATTAAAGAATACAAACCTCGTATACCTTACCCCAATGCGATAAAGGAAGACGACACAAAAGAACAGTTTGAGAAGTTCCTTAAACTCTTAAAGAAATTACATGTTAACTTACCACTTCTTGAAGCTCTTTCGCAGATGCCAGATTTAAGGAAATTTTTAAAAGAGCTCTTAACAAACAAGATAAAGTTAGATGAGAAGTCGCATGTGGAACTAAACGAAGTATGCTCAGCAATGTTACAGAACAGACTGCCACGAAAATTAAAAGATCCAGGGAGTTTTACAATTCCATGTCTAATCGGTAGTTTATCTATTGATAATGCTTTAGCTGATTTAGGGGCAAGCATCAATGTTATGCCATCTAAAATGTTTAAGCAGCTAGGTCTAGGGAAATCCAAGCAAACTAGGATGAGTATTCAACTAGCTGATAAGACTATTCGCATCCCTAAGGGTATAATTGAAGATGTACTAGTTAAAGTTGATAAATTCATATTCCCCGTAGACTTCATTGTTTTAGATATGGATGAAGACAATAGTATCCCCTTAATCCTAGGAAGACCTTTTCTAGCAACTGCTAGATCTAAAATTGATGTTAGCACATGTGAACTCATACTTCGTGTAGGTGACGAATCAATCAGTCTTCAAGCTCTCGACTCAGCTAGGACATCGAGTGAGAAAGGTGAGGACGTAAATTCCGTCGATAAGCACCCAGTTAAACATATTTTCCTGGAAACACCACGGAATCACACTACAGAGTTAGACCCTATAGCTCGTACCAACAAGGAAATATCTCACGAGGAACGACGTCTTCAGACCGATGAGCTAGATAAGTGGGAGACACATTTCAAGGATGAATCAAACCCACACGAAGTGAAACCAAGAAGAAACCCGTAAGAACTTAAAGGAACATCAAATCACTTTAAAATAGGAGATAAGGTATTATTAGATAGTACAGACCCGTGAATCGCCACATCAAACCCGGTTAACCAAGAGATCCCTTTACGGTGCATTTTAATGTTTTCCCTTACGGAACAGTCGATGTAAGTAATTCTACTTTCGGTACTTTTAAAGTAAACTCCACTCGACTCAAATTATATGATGATAGCACGAAAAAGGATTTTTCACTCCTTAAACCGCCGTGAAGGTACAAATGAGAGGTAAGTCTAGCTTAAGACTTTAAATGAGCACTTCTCGGGAGGTAACCCGAGCACTAACCCTATTTATTTCTTTTAGCACCTAACTACAGACTAACCAAGTTAATGAAGCGCAGATTTTCACATCACACAGCCTTACACACGGCCGTGGCCGTGTGGATGCTATGAATTTTCATACTGACATGGCAGATACGAGACAGGACGAGAAAAATATCTTTGAATCACAGACTCACCTAACACCACGGTCGTGTGACATAGTCGTGGCGGCATTGATGAACCAACACTAGCGTGGCAACTTAAATATCAAGCGTGGGAGAAGCGATTCAATCACCACACGGCCATGCGACATGGTCGTGTGACATGACATGCCTACGATATGAGGGCGTAGGGGTGTACCAGATCTTAAATTTTCTATTTAAAACACCTCTCTCCTTCTCACCCATTCCCTATCCACTCCCTATTTCCCTTCATTTTCACTTTATCCCTTCTTTACTCAATAAAAACCTGAAATCCACACTTCAACAATGACAAAGAAACGAAAAGATCCGAGTCCTGTTTCCCTGTATGAGACAAATCAACATAAGCTCATGCCGACCGCTTCATTAACTCAACAAGCCAAGGGTCTTTGAGACCATTTAGCTTTTATTTTACTTTTCTCTTCTCCTTTATTTTCCTTTTCTTTATTATTCATATGTTTAATCTAGCTTATTTTGTTTTAGTTTCTTGGTTTTAGGTTCTAAAGGCTGCTAGGGAATCACAACACCACGGCCTTAGACACCACACCCACCTCGCGAACCATCTACCAATAAGGACTTTCTAGTCTATTCATCTTCCCTTTTAGTTTAATTTTAATTCATATTTTATTTCTTGTTATCTTTATTTACTTTAATTATATAATTGATATAATTTAAATTATTATTACTGTTTCCTAGCTAATTCCTCACGAGTTACCCAATTTCTTCATCTAGCACAGAAATTAGAGGCGCCCCCTCCAACTTATCTTTAACCTCCGAATTAAGTTTCCACACTTCCAACTCAAGGAATCCATCCAAAAATTCAGGAAGTTTCACCTCTCTCCCTCTCTTTTGATTTTCTTATTTTATGATTATTATCTATCTTTGTACATTGAGGGCAATATACATCTTAAGTGTGGGGGGGTGAAAGTTTATTAGAAAAAGTGCCTAACTTTTTTCATTATTCTCAAATCCCTGAATGATATTCTGTCTTAAAGTAATTTTCTCATATCACTAATTAGAATGAAATTCTTATTGATTCATGATTTTTATTAATGTGTTTTAGATTAAGTCATTGATAATTATGCAATGATGATTTAAACTTTAAGATACTAGAGAATCAAGCATGATGAGTCTATTTTTCAAAAATTAAAATGCTGTTAGGTTGTCTACCTGAATCTAAATTGTTACCTTGAAGTTTGAAATTTACGAGGTTGACATTAAAATACCCATAATTTTTGTGAGATTTTGAGCTTTTAGAGCATACATTCTTTTTGTGCTCACTTTATTGATTATGAGTGTGTCAACATTGATTTGTTATTCTAGAACTTACTTCGATTATACATGTCAAGACCACACTATTGAGTTGATATACAGAGATGATTAAGGCACTTAGGATTTAACCCACTTACTCCACTAAAAGCCTACTCTCATAATTGATCCCTAGTGAACCCCTTTGATCCTAACAACCCTCTTTATTGACTCAACCCACTAATATTAACCTGAAACCCATCTCGTATTTGTTATCACCATTCCTTTTGATTACCCTTCTATCGAGATTTGTTTTGATTAGTTGCCTAATTAGATTATTTCAGTTGTTAAAGTTTTATTTTAATTTGATTTGTTCTTAAAAAAAATAAAAAATTTGAAGTATATTCATTATTAGTTATGAGATTAAGAGAGCCTATATGTTTAATTTCAACATCTTGAAGAAAAAGCTCGTATTATTAGTATTACAAGTTTTCAATTGATGTAATTATTCAGGTTATTAGTCATTTTTTCTAGTTAGGTAATTTGTCAATTCAATCTCGATTCTAACCCTTCTAATTCTGCCTTTATCCACACCTTTAACCTAAGCCCTGTTACAACCCTGTTTAAAGACCTTTTGATTTGTGTATCATCTCCTTTTACAGTGGTGGAGACTTGATTTTCAAGCAAGCCTATGGTAATAACTTCTCATGTTTGACTTTTGAGAGCTTAATTTTTGAACCTTAAACACCTTGAGTGATTTCAGTGAATCTTTAGTAAGGATGTCAACTTTTGTCGATTTTGAATTAAAGGTGATTATTTAGGTAAGGGGAAACACCTATGTTTTCATGCTAAAAACTCATAACTTTGATTGTTTGAATCATCCATGTATAAATTATCTATGAATTATGATGAGGCAACGTTGATGAGTATTATGAATTAAGGAAGTTCGTTTTAATTATGAGTTGAGAATTTTGCTTGAGGACAAGCAAAAGCTTAAGTGTGGGGGTATTTGATAAACCGAAATAGTAACATATTTTCATCCCACATTTAGCATGTTTTTGGATGATTTTTCCCTTTAATTATGGAAATAGGTGCTCCTAATCCTTTGTTTTCATGTTTTATACTTAGTAGAGCACCGGAGGATGAAAAGAACGAGAAACGGGTTGAAAACGGAGAAAATAGGCCAAAGCATGAAATCCACACGGCCTGGGCCCAAGACCCCACGGCCGTGCCTCGCAAGAAAAGTCGACCACGGCCTAGACCCCAAAATACATGGCCGTGCCTTATCAACAGAATTGACCACGGCCTGGCCACGATTTACACGGGCGTATGCCATGGGCGTGTCTCTGCCACAGGAAATAAGAATTCTATTTGGATTAGGGTACTTAGAGGTAAAGAAACATATTCCTAAAGCCTATATAAAGACCTTAGAGGCCAACCTTTAAGGGCGCATTCAACTAGGCCAAAGAGTCGAGCCAGAGCAGGCAAATTCAGGGATTTACTCGAAGAAAGCCAGTTGATACATCTTAAGAAGTCAGAATCATATTCAAGACGGAGGATCTCTTCTTCAATTCTTTCAGGGGGTTTTAGGGATTTCTTATGTTTTGTTTTATCTTTTCTTCTGAGATGTTTTCTTTTACAATTATGAACTAAACCCTCAAATACTTGAGGGGGATGAAACTTCAGACGGATCTTATTATTATTATCTGAACTGAATGATAAATATTTGATTTATTCTTAACTATTTGTTCTTAATCCTTGTTTTAATATTTCCGGGATATTGATACAAGTGTGATGTGCTTAGGCAGAGGAGGAAGAGACCCTGTCTAATAGTAGATCTAGCATAGTTAAGCAGAGTTGCTCACGCGCCTAGAGATAGGGTGACGAAAATCTGTCGGATTAGGGTCAAACCTAATATAGAGTCTATAGATCGAATTAATGTAACTCTAGGGGTTTTAGTTAGAAAGAGATTTCAATTAATCAACCTAGGTTAGACGTTAGTAGCCTTGAAGAGAGTGATTAATATAAATTAGGGAATCCTACGGATCAAGTCAAATGAATAAATCGTCCGGTTCAGAGTTAGATAATAAGTGAAGTCTAGGTGGATTCTTTCTTAGGTATTGTCCAAATCAATTGGTTTTCTCTCAAGTCTTTTCCCAAATTTCTTATTTGTCTTAGCACCTTTAGTTTAGTTGAATAGTTAATTTTAGATTAGATAAAAATCCACTTAATTCTTAGGCTAAATAATAGAAAGAGAGTTAATATTAGTACTTTTGGTTCCTTTGGGTTCGGTAATTCAATCTTGCCGCTAGCTATACTACTGTTCGATAGGTGCACTTGCCTCCATCGTTGTCTTAGTTAGTTTTCAGGTTCGATCATTCTTTTATAAATTTTAAGACTCGATGACACGATTAACAACATGGTGCGTATGCGACACGGCCATGTGACCCAACACGTCCATGGTACACAAGGCAAGAACCAAATCCTCTACTTTATTTAAAACCCCTCTTCTTCTCACATTCTCCTCAATTTTTTTTCCAACTACAACACCTCTCTTCCTTTCTATTACCTTTATCCTTCCATTTTTCCTCTTCCCCTTTCCCTCATTCTTCCTTAAAACCACCATCTCCATGTCAAAAAAGTGAAAGGACCCTAGCACAGTCTCCCTGTGTAAGACCAATCTCCATAAGTTCATACCGGCCGCTTCATTCCCTCGACAAGACAAGGACTTTTAAGTCCATCTATTTTTTCTTTTTCGTTTCTCTTCTCCTTTATTTTCCTTCTCTTTATCTTTCTTGTGCTTAATTTATATTATTATATTTTGTTTTCTTTGATTTAGGTTCAAAAGGCTGCTAGGGAATCACCACACCACGACCCTAGTATCCACCTCTACCAGAATACCCTTCTTCAACTCGACCCAAATTTCCCTGTTTCTTCTTGATAAACCGTAAAAGTAACAAATTTTAATCCCATATTTAGCATGTTTCTAGATGATTTAGCCATTTATTTATGTAAAAAGGTGCTCTAAATCCTTTCTTTTCATGTTTTATGCTTAGAAAAGCACCCAAAGATGAAAAGAACAAGAAACAGGCTTAAAACGGGCCAATTTGGGCCAAAGTAGAAATCGACATGGCCGTGCCTCGTCAATTAACTAGAACACGACCTAACATAACATGATTTACATAGTCGTGCCTCCATTACTAGACTTGAGCATGGCTTGAAGTCGATTCACAATGGCGTGTGCTATGGGCGTGTCCTTGCCGCGACCAAGAGCAAATCTATTCAGAATAGGATACTTTGAGGCAAAGAAACTATTCCAAAGCCTATTCAAATACCTGAGTAGGAATTATATTTAAATTAGGATACTTAGGGGCCAATCAAAGCATTCCAAGAGCCTATATAAACACTATAAGCATAACTTTCAAGGGGGTCAGTTAGGTAGTCAGCTATGCCAAGGAGCCGAGCCAGAAGGCCAAATTTGTGGGAATCACTCGAAGATAGCCAGTTGATCCATCTCAAGAAGCCGAAATTCTACTCAAGACGACGGATCTCTCCTTCAATTCCTTTAGGGGATTTTAGGGATTTCTTATGTTTTGTTTTATCTTTTCTCTTGAGATGTTTTCTTTTATCATTATGAACTAAACCCTTCAGATACCTGAAGGGGAAAAAACCTAGATGAATCTTGTTATTGTTTTCTGAACTATATGATAAATACTTAGTTTGTTCTTAATTATGTGTGCTTAATTCTTGTGTTGATATTTCCATGATATTGATTCAAGTTGAATGTGCTTAGGTGATGGAGCAAAAATCCTTGCTCAAGAGTAGATCTAGAATAATTAAGCGGAGTTGACCGCATGCCTAGAGATAGGGTGATGAGATGTTGCCGGATTAGGGTGAAACCTAATATGGGAGTCCATAAATCTAGTTAATGCGATTCTAGGGGTTTTAATTAGAAAGAGATTTCAATTAATCAACCTAGGGTTAAACGTTATTCGCCTCGAGAGAGGGTTTAATATAAATTAGAGAGTCTTACGGATCAAGCTAAGTGAATAAATCGTCTAGTTCAGTGTTAGATAACAAGTGAAGTCTAGGTGAAGAAGAGAGAGAAGGAAAATCCAATCCTACTGAAGGAATGGATGAGAAAAATTTACCCCGAGATGTGGCAGATGCTCCGCATACTATGTATGATTATGCTAAATCGAATTTAACAGGAGCAAAATCTAGTATTGTTAGGCCTGCTATAGCTACTAATAATTTTGAATTAAAGCCTAACACAATGCAAATGATTCAACAATTTGTTCAATTTGATGGTTTGCAGGATGAAGACTCGAATACTCATATAGCTAATTTTTTTGAGTTCTGTGACACCTTCAAAATAAATGGCATTTCTGACGATGCCATACGGCTTCGGTTATTTCCCTTTTCATTAAGGAATAAAGATAAACAATGGTTAAACTTGTTACTACGAGGGTCAATAACCACATGGATCAAATGACAAAGAAATTTTTATTAAAATATTTTCTACCGGCAAAAACGGCCAAATTACAGAATGATATCTCTTCTTTTGTTCAGATAGATTTAGAGACATTATACGACACATGGGAGAGATATAAGGATCTCTTGAGGAGATGTCCACACCACGGATTACCTTTGTGGCTACAAGTCCTAACTTTTTACAATGATGTAAATCCCTCAATGAGACAACTAATAGATTCAGCCGCCGGTGGAACCCTGAACAACAAAACTCCTGAAGTAGCCTACGAGTTTATTGAAGAGATGTCACTGAATAACTATCAGTGGCAGGTTACACGGACAAAACCAACAAAATTAGCAGGAGTTTTTAACCTCGACACAGTAACCATGCTATTAACATAGGTAGAGATGATGAATAAAAAGCTTGATAGTTTGTGTTCTTCGCAGGTACATCCAGTAATGCAGTGCGACGCAAGTGGAACTGTAGTGAATCCTGAGTACCCACCCTACCAACCAGGCACCAAAAGCGAAAAGATGAACTATATAGGTAATAATTTCAGATCTAATAATAATCCTTATAGTAATACTTATAATCCAGGTTGGAGGAACCACCCAAATTTTTCGTGAGGAGGTCAAGGAAATCAAGGAAATCAAAGACAACAACCTCCTCCTTTCCAAAATTAGCCCTATCCACAGGAAAAGAAGCCGAACCTCGAAGAGATGTTGACAAAATTCATGGCAGCCACAGAAAACTATCTCCAAGACATCGAGGAAACACTGAAAACCCAACAAACATCAATGGAAGGGATAAAGAACCAAGTTGGGGAACTTACTAAGTCAGTCGGGGAAATTACAAAGTCAGTTGGACAACTTGCAAAGTTAATGTCCGAACGACCGCAAGAGCGTCTACCAAGCAACACTGAGATCAACCCAAAGGAGCAAATCCAAGCCATAACAGCTCAGGAAAATTTAAGGTTAGATGAACCCAATTCAATACAAGAAAGTGAGGTAGAGGAAGGTGAAATTGAGGTAACCCAAGAAAAGCTAAAACCAGTAATCAAAGAGTACCAACCTCGCATACCTTATCCCAAAGTGTTAAAGAGAGACGATACAGAGAAACAATTCGGTAAGTTTTTTAAACTTTTAAAGAAATTACATATTAACTTACCGCTTCTTGAAGCTCTGTCACAGATGCCAGATTCGAGGAAATTTTTAAAACAACTCTTAACAAACAAGCGTAAGTTAGACGAGGAGTCGCATGTGGAGCTAAACGTAATGTGCTCAGCAATTCTACAAAATAGACTACCACGGAAGCTAAAAGATCTAGGGAGTTTTACAATTCCATATTTAATTGGTAGTTTAACTGTTGACAATGTTTTAGCTGATTTAGGGGCAAGTATAAATGTCATGCCTTTTAAAATGTTTAAACAACTAGGTCTAGGGAAACCTAAACAAACTAGGATGAGTATTCAATTAGCTGATAAAACTGTTAGAATTCCTAGGGGTGTTATCAAAGATGTTCTTGTAAAAATTGATAAATTCGTTTTCCCAGTAGATTTTGTTGTCTTAGACATGGATGAGGATAATTAGATTCCTTTAATTTTAGGGAGACCCTTTTTAGTAACTGTCAAGACTAAAATTGATGTCTGTACAGGAGAACTCATTCTTCGTGTAGGTGATGAATCAATCAGTCTACAAGCTCTTGACTCAGCCAGAACATCAAGTGATGAATGTGAGAAAGTAAATTCAGTTGATAACCAACTTGTTCAACTTTTACCATAGGAAACACCACAAAGTTACAAATCTAAGCTAGATCATGGACCTCATGCTCAAAAAGAAAAAGAATATGAGGAGAAAAGCCTTAGGGTCGACAAACTAGAAGAATGGAAGACACACTTTAAAGAAAAACAGGAACCTCATGAAGTAAAATCGAAAGAGCCCCTAGAAAAGCTCGTAGGAACATCAAACCACTTCAAAATAGGAGATTAGGTACTGTTAAATAAAGCAGATCCTTGCATGGTCACATCAGACCTAAATACAAACGAGGAAACTCCTCTTGAGGTATGCAAAATCTTCCTTACGGAACAATCGAGATAAGCAATCTAACATTCGGCAGTTTTAAGGTAAACGCTTCTCGACTCAAACTTTATCATGAAAATAAAACTGATAGCATGAGGGAAGATGGTCAAACTTTTAAACCACCCTAATTTTTTCAAACACGAGGAAAGTCTAGTTTAAGACTTTAAACAAGCGCTTCTCGGGAGGCAACCCGAGCACTAACACTAACTCTTTATTTCTATTTTTTGTTATTTCTTTTTATTTTCATTTTTCTCCTTCTCCAGAATTTTAATGAATTAAAAGTACAGATTCCCAGACCACACGGCCATGGCCGTGGCCGTGTGGGTACTCCGAGTCACCGTACTAACATTGCAGGGATGGTACGAGTCAGAATGGATCATTTTTTAAAGTCACGGACCTAACCACCACGCCATGGCCATGCGATGCAGCCGTGGCTGACACTGAGAGTTCATACACGGTCGTGGCAAATTACACATGGGCGTGGGAAAAATGATATGCCTCCCACCACGGCCGTGTGATATAGCCGTGGTCAACACTAACTTATCACACACGGGCAATACGATCCACAACACGGCCAGACGAGGTGGCCGTGTGCCTCGACACGCCCATGGTACACGGGCGTGGGACGGTGTCATGATCTAAAACTCTATTTAAACCTCCCCACTCCTCCTTATTTCACCCATTAACCTTCATCCCTACCTTCTTTCCCTTAGATTTCTCTTTTTTTCGTATCATTCTTACAACTCTTGAGACACCAAAACTATTCCAAATAAGCGTAAGAGGCCAACCACAGTCTCCTCAAGGAAGACCGATCTACATAAGTTTATGCCGGTCGCTTCAACCCTCCAACACGCCAAGGGTCTCTAAGACCTTTTTGTTTTTATTTTTTTCTCTTTTGCTTCAATTTCCTTCCCTTTGACTATCTTATGCTTAGCTTAGCTTATTTTAATTTAGTTTCTTAGTGTCAGGTTCGTCAGGCTACTTGAGAATCACGCCACCTCTACCGCCGTCAAGACCTCCGCAAATTTTAAAGATCACACCCACCTCGCGGACCATTTATCAATAAGGAATTCTTAGTCTATGAATCTTTTCTTTTAATTTCAGTTTTCTTCTTAGTCTCATTCTCTTTATTTTTCTTGTCTTTAATTATATTATTAGTATATTTTTACTGTTTCTTTAAATTTCCTGGCTATATCTTTGTAGGCTCCCCAATTTCTTCATCTAGTACAGAGACTGCCGGTAGCCACCCTACCAGGACCATAGAAAACACCACCATCGCTCCTCCAACTCATCTTTTACCACGACCATTGCCAAACTCCCGGAGTCATGTAAAATTCAAGAAGTGTTACTTCTCCCCTCCTCTTTTGATTTTATCATTACATGATTATTTATCTACCCTTGTACATTGAAGGCAATGTACATCTTAAGTGTGGGGGGGTAAAAGTGCCTAACTTTTTGCATTATTCTCAAATCCTTGAATTTTATCTAGTTCTTAAGTAATTTCCTCATATTACTAATTAGGATGAAATTTCTGATGATTTATGATTCTTATTGATATGTTTTTGAGTAAGTCATAGTCAATTGTGCATTGATGATTTAAATTTTAGAGAACTAGAGAATCAAGCATGATGAGTCTATTTTTTAGAATTAAAAATATTTTAGGTTGTTGAACTGCTTTGAATATTACCTTGAAGTTTAAAATTTACAAGGATTGATATCAATTACCCATAATTTTTGTGAGATTTGAGACTTATAGAGCATATATTCTTTTTCATGCTCACTTTATTGATTATGAGTGTGTCAACATTGAATTATTATTCTAAAACTTGCCTCGATTTTACATGTCAAGACCACATTTTTGATTTGATATACTGAGATGATAAAGGCACCTAGGTTTTAACCCACTCACTCCACTAAAAAGCCTACCTTCATAATTAACCCTTAGTAAACCCATTTGATCCTAACAATCCTTTTTATTGATTCACCCACTAATATTAAACCAAAACCCCTCTCGTATTTGTTATCACCATTCCTTTGTCTACCCTTCTATCGAGAATTGATTTGATTAGTTGCATAATTAGTTTATTTCAGTTGATAAAGTTCTTTCTTTATTATGTATTTATTTAGTTTATTCTTAAAAAATTCAAAGTATATTCAGTATTAGTAATATAAAAGGTGAGCTTGTACATTTAAATTTCAATTATCGAAGAAAAAGCTCGTATTATTAGTTTCAAAGTTTCAATTGATGTAATCATTTATTTTCTAGTTCATTGTTTTTAGTTAGGTGATTTGTCAATTCGATCTCGATTTTAACCCTTCTAATTCAGCCTTTATCCACACCTTTAACCCAAGCCGTATTACAACCCTGTCAAAGACCTTTTGATTTATGTATCATCTCATATTACAGTGGTGGAGATTTGATTATCAGGCAAGCCTATGGGATTAACTTTTCAAGTTCGACTTATGAGTGCTTTTATTCTTGAACCTTAAACACTTCGAGTGCTTTGAGTGAATCTTTAGTGAGGGTGTCAATCCTTATCAGTTTTGAATCAAAGGTAATTATTTAGATAAGGGGAGACACCTATGTTTTCATGCTACAAATATATGACTTAGAAGTGTTTGAATCTTTAGGAGTCTTTGAGTTAAATTATCCATGTATGAATTATCTATGAATTATGATGAGACATTGTTGATGAGAATTATGAATTGTGGAAAGTTCGTTTTAATTGTAAGATGAGAATTTTGCTTGAGGGCAAACAAAAGCTTAAATGTGGGGGTATTTGAGAAACCGTAAAAGTAACATATTTTAATCCCACATTTAGCATGTTTCTTGATGATTTAGCCCTTGATTTATGTAAAAAGGTATTCTTAATCCTTTCTTTTCATGTTTTATACTCAGGAAAGCACTCGAGGATGAAAAGAACAAGAAACGGGCTTAAAACGGGCCAATTTGGGCCAAAGTGGAAATCGACACGGCCTGGACTTCAAGCCACACTATCGTGCCTCGTGAATTAACTAGAACACAACCTAACCATGATTTACATGACCGTGCCTCCATCACCAGACCCGAACACGGCCTAAAGTCGATTCACACGGGCGTGTGCCATGGGCGTGTCCCTACCGCGACCAAGAGAAAATCTATTCAGAATAAGATACTTTGAGGCAAAGAAACACATTCCAAAGCCTATTCAAATACCCGAGTAGGAATTATACTTGAATTAGGATACTTAGGGGCCAATCAAAGCATTCCAAGAACCTATATAAACACTATAAGCATAACCTTCAAGGGGGTCAGTTAGGCAGTCAGCTAGGCCAAGGAGCCGAGCTAGAAGGCCAGATTTGTGGGAATCACTCAAAGATAGCCACTTGATCCATCTCAAGAAGTCAAAATTCTACTCAAGACGGCGGATCTCTCCTTCAATTCCTTTAGGAGGTTTTAGGGATTTCTTATGTTTTGTCTTATCTTTTCTCTTGAGATGTTTTCTTTTATCATTATGAACTAAACCCTTCAGATACCTGAAGGGGAAGAAACCTAGATGAATCCTGTTATTGTTTTCTGAACTATATGATAAATACTTAGTTTGTTCTTAATTATGTGTGCTTAATTCTTGTATTGATATTTTTGGGATATTGATTCAAGTTGAATGTGCTTAGGTGGTGGAGCAAAAGTCCCTGCTTAAGAGTAGATCTAGCATAATTAAGCAGAGTTGATCGCGCCTAGAGATAGGGTGACGAGATTTTGCCGGATTAGGGTGAAACCTAATATGGGAGTCCATAATGATATTCTAGGGGTTTTAATTAGAAAGAGATTTCAATTAATCAACCTAAGATTAGACGTTATTAGCCTCGAGAGAGGGTTTAATATAAATTAGGAGTCTTACGGATCAAGCTAAGTGAATAAATCATCCGTTCAAGGTGTTAGATAACAAGTGAAGTCTAGGTGGATTCCTTCTAGGTATCACCGTAATCAACCGAGATTTTCTAAAATTTATTTCTTCAATTTTTTCTTTTTGTCTTTGCATCTTAGTTTAGTAATTAGTTAGTTTTTAGATTAAACAACTAATCAATTAATATTTAGGCTAAATAATAGAAAGAAAGTGAGTATTAGTACTTTTAATTCCCTTGGGTTCGACAATCCGGTCTTGCCTAAACTCTACTACTATTAGATAGGTGCACTTGGCTTAAGTCGTTGTCAGAGTTAGTTTCTAGGTTCGATCATTCTCTTTATAGATTTTAAAACTTGACAATTCATACGATCACTTCTTTTTAACTCCATCCAAAATTTAGGAAGTTTCACTTCTCTCCTTCTCTTATGATTTATAACTATATTATTATCATACATTTTTGTATATTGAGGGTAATGTACATCTTAAGTGTAGGGGGGGGGTGAATTTTATTCAGAAAAGTTCCTAACTTTTTGCATTATTCTCAATTCCATGAATTTTGACTTTTCTTTCTCATATCACTATTAGAACAAATTCTGATTGATTTATGATTTTTATTGATTTGTCTTGAATTAAAACATAGGCAGTTGTGCATTGATTGTTTAAACTTGAAGGCTTTAGAGATTCAAGCATGATAAGTTGATTTTTGAAAATTAAAAATTTGCTAGGTTGTTTTCCCAAGTTTAGGTATTATCTTGAAGTTTGAAGTTCACAGGGTTGACATCAAAAACCATAATTTCTGTGAGATCTTGAGCCTTTGAGAGCGTTTTCTTTTCTTGCTCACTTTTATTGTTGCTTTGAGTGAGTCAATATTGATTTGTTATTCTAGAAATTTCTTCGATTATGCATGTCAAGACCACACTTTTGATTTGATATACTGAGATAATAAAGGCACCTAGGATTTAACCCACTTACTTCCCAAAAGGCCTACCTTCATAATTAACCCCTAGTGAACCCCTTTGATCCTAATAAACCACTCATTGATTTACCCTTAATATTAACCCAAGACTTACTCTTTTTGACTCATTAAGAATTTTTCCTATTGTATTAACCTTTTTATCGAGATTTGATTTGAGAAGTTTCCTAACTATGTTTTCCATTTCAGTTGTTAAATTCTTATTATTGTACTTGATTTGTTCTTAAAAAAAATTGAAAGTATATTCATTATTAGTTCTATGCTATTTAAGCTTAAGCAATTAATTTCACATCTTGAGAAGAATCTCGTGTTTATTGTAATTATTCAGTATTAGTCTATTTTCTAGTTAGGAAATTTGTCAATTCGATCTCGATTTTAACCCTTTAATTCAACCTTTATCCACACCTTAAACCTAAGCCACATTACAACCTTTTTAAAAGACCTTTTGATCGATGTATCATTTCAATTTATAGTGGTAGAGGTTTGATTTTCATGCAAGCCTATGGTAATAACTTTTCATGTTGACTATTGATCTTTTAAACACTTCGAGTGATTTGAGTGAATCTTTAGTGAGGATGTTAACTCTGTGATTTTTGAATCAAAGGTAATTACTTAGATAAGAGGGAATACCTATGTTTTTCCATGAATAAAATGCTTAACTTGGATTGTTTGAAACTTTGATGTTCTTTTAGTTGAATTCTTAATGTATGATTACCTATGGATTATTTCGAAACATTATTGATAAGAGTTATAAGTTGAGAAGAATGAATTTCAATTGTGAGTTGAGGATTTTGCTTGAGGACAAGCAAATGCTTAAGTGTGGGGTATTTGATAAACCGTAATATATACATATTTTAATCCCACATTTGGCATACATTTGGATGATTTATCCATTGAATTGTGGAATTTGATGTTTCTAATCCTTTAATTTCATGTTTTATACTTAGGAGAGCATAGAAGGATGAAAAGAATGAGAAACGAGTCAAAACGGAGAAAATGGGCCAAAGTAAGAAATCAACACGGCCTGGAGTTCACCACATGGGTAAACCACACGGCCGTGCCACTTTAACAGACTTGAACACGGCCCTGGGCTCGATTCACATAGGCGTTTCACACGGGCCTGTCTCTGCCTTGACCTGTTTTAATTCCACTCGAAATAGGATACTTGTGGGCCAAGTAAGGCATCCAGAAAGCCTATATAAACACCCTAGAGGGCAACCTAAAAGGGGAGTTCGACAGAAGGCTATTGATAAATCATAAAAGTAACATATTTTAGGCCCACATTTAGTATGCTTTTGGGATGATTTAGCCCTGATTTATGTAAAAAGGTGCTTTTAATCCTTTCTTTTCATATTTATACTAAGGAAAGTACCTGAGGATGAAAAGAACAAGAAACGGGCTTAAAACGGGCCAATTTGGACCAAAGAGGAAATTGATACGGCCTGGACTTCAAGCCATAGGGTCGTGCCTAAAAAATAGCTAAGACACGGCCATGCCAAAATTTACATGGCCGTGCCCCAATCGATAGAATTAAGACATGGCCTGAAAGCGATTTACACAAGCGTGTACCATGGCCGTGCCCCTGCCGCGGGAGAGATCAATTTCACTCGGATTTGGATACTTTGAGGCAAAGAAACACATTCCAAAGCCTATTCAAACATTGAGTAGGAAGTGCACTTGAATCGGGACACTTAGAGGCCAAGTGAAGCATTCCAAAAGTCTATAGAAACACCCTAATTGTAACCTAATAGAGGGCTGTTAGCTAGGCCAAGGAGCCGAGCCAGAAGGTCAGATTTGTGGGAATTACTCGAAGATAGCCCGTGGATCCATCTCAAGGAGCCGTAATTTTACTCAAGACGGCGGATTTTTCTTTCAATTCCTCCAAAGGGTTTTAGGGATTTCCATGTTTTGTTTTATCTTTTCTCTTGAGATGTTTTCTTTATTTATTATGAACTAAACCCTTCTGATACCTGAAGGGGATGAAACCTAGATGAATCTTGTTATTGATTTCTAAATTATATGATAAATACTTAGTTTGTTTTTAATTATGCATGCTTAACCCAAATCTGATGTGCTTAGGTGGAGGAGGGATAGACCCTGGTTAAGAGTAGATCTAGCATAATTAAGCGGAGTTGATCGCACGCCTAGAGATAGGGTGATGAGATTTTGCCGGATTAGGGTGAAATCTAATATGTGAGTCCATAGATCAATTTATTGCTATTCTAGGGGGTTATTATAAGAGAACAAGAGTTCCACTAATTAACCCAGGGTTAGACATTATTCGCCTTGAGAGCGGGTTTAATATATGTTAGGGAGTCTTACGGATCAATCTAAGTGAATAAATCGTATGGTTCAGTGTTAATTAACAAGTGGAGTCTAGGTGGATTCTTCCTGAGGGTATCATCATGATCAATTGAGTTTTTCTTCAAGTTATTTTCCAATTCATTCTTTCTGTCTTTGTGTCTTTAGCTTAGTAGTCGTTAATTTAGATTAAATCAGCCAATCACTCCATATTTTAGGCTAAATAATAAAAAGAAAGTAAGTATTAGTACTTTTAGTTCCTTTGGGTTCGATAATTCGATCTTGCCTAAGCTATACTACTGTTCGATAGGTACACTTGCCTTAAGTTGTTGTCAGAGTTAGTTTCCAGGTTCGATCATTTTCCTTATAAATTTTTAAAACTCGACAAAACAACAATAAATTTTTTGGCACTATTGCCGGGGAACTAAAATATTAAGAAAGCTCTATTTTATTACTTTAGCCATTATTTTTATTTTTATTTTTTATTTTTCAATTTATTTTATTTTATTATTTTTGCTAATTTTATTTTTTTCCTTTTTTCCTAGCAGGTACCTCTAGTTTATGACTAGAAGGAACCCGATAGGACCTCTAGTATACGATAGTGAAATTGAAGCTACCGCTTGGCAGAATCGCAGAGAAATTAGGCAAGCCCTAAATTACACGGAAGAAGAGCGAGAAGATAGATCCAATCCTACTGAAAGGATGGATGAGAATAATCCACCACGAGATGTGGAAGAAAACAATGCTCCGCGTAGTATGTATGATTATGCTAAACCTCATTTAATGAGAGTGAATCTAGTATTGTTAGGCTGCTATAGTCTGCTAATAATTTTGAATTAAAGCCTAACACAATACAAATGATTCAACAATTTGTTCAATTTGATGGTTTGTAGGACGAAGACCCGAACACTCATATAGCTAATTTTTTAGAGTTTTGTGATACTTTCAAAATAAATGGTGTTTCTGATGATGCCATTCGTCTTTGGTTATTTCTCTTTTCATTAAGAAATAAAGCCAAACAGTGGTTGTACTCGTTACCACTCAAGTTTTAAATATTTATAAAAAGAATGATCGAACCTGTAGACTAACTATGACAACGATAGAGGCAAGTGCACCTATCGAACATTAGTATAGTTTAGGCAAGAATGTCTTATCGAACCCAAAGGAACCTAAAAGTACTACTACTCACTTTCTTTCTATTATTTAGCCTGAAATATGGAGTGATTGGTTTATTAAACTAATGAAAAACTAAAACTAAATGCAAAGACAAAAGAATGAATGGGAGAAAGGCTTTAGGAAAACTCAGTTGATGAAGATGATACCCTCAGGAAGAATCCACCTATGACTTCACTTATTATTTATTCCCCAAACCATATGATTTTTTTACTTAGCTTGATCCGTGAGACTCCCTAACCTATATTAAACCCTCTCTCGAGGCGAATAATGTTTAACCTTAGGTTAATTAGTGGAACTCTCGTTCTCTTATAATAACCCCTAAGGAAGCAGTAAATCGATCAATAGATTCCCATATTAGGTTTCACCCTAATCCGGCAAAATCTCGTAACCCTATCTCTAGGCGCCCAATCAACTCCGCTCAATTATGCTAGATCTACTCTTAGGTAGGGTCTATTGCTCCTCCACCTAAGCACATCAGATTAAATTAAGTAACATAATTAAGAATAAACTAAGTACTTATCATATAATTTAGAAATCAAATAACAAAATCCATCATAAGTTTCATCCCCTTTAGGTATTTGAAGGGTTTAGTTCATAACTAAATAAGAAAACATCTCAAGAGAAAAGATAAAACAAAACATAAGAAATCCCTAAAACCCCCTGAAGGAATTGAAGGTGATAAACCGTAAAAGTAACATATTTTAACCCCATATTTAATAGGCTTTTGGATGATTTAGCCCTTGATTTTTGTAAAAAGGTGGTTTTAATCCTTTCTTTTCATGTTTATACTCAGGAAAGCACCCAAGGATAAAAAGAACACAAAACGGGCTTAAAACGGAGTAATTGGGCCTTAGCAAGCAATCAACACGGCCTGACCCAATTCCCACACGACCGTGCCTCGCCAATTACCTAGAACACGGCCTCAACTCCGTGACACACGGCCGTGCAACATCTATTTATCACACGGACCTGCCTGGTGATCTACATGGCCGTGCCCAAATCGATAGACCTGAAGCACGACCTGAATCCTGACTTACACGGTCGTGCCCAAAACAACAAGATCAAGACACGGCCCAACCACGAGTTACACAGGCGTTTGCCATGGCCGTGCCCCTGCCATAGAAGAGAGCAATTTCACCTGGATTTGGATGCTTGAAGCCAAAAACATACTCCTAAGTCCACTCCAACACCCTAATAGTAATTCTACTTGAAGGAAATACGTGGAGCCAAGTATGGCATCCCAAAGCCTATATAAACAACCCAAGGCAGACATAAAAAGAGAGCTTTTTGGCAGAGGCTTTTTTGAAGCTTTCATCTTTTAGGGAGTCACTTGAAGATAGCTAGTTGATCCGTCTCAAGAAGCCAGAACTCCACTTAAAACGGAGGATCTCTCCTTCAATTCCTTCAGGGGGTTTTAGGGAGTTCTTATGTTTTGTTTATTCTTTTCTCTTAAGATGTTTTCGTATTTAGTTATGAACTAAACCCCTCAGATACTTGAAAGGGATGAAACCTATGATGGATTTTGTTATTTGATTTCTTATATATATGATAAGTACTTAGTTTGTTCTTAATTATGTTGCTTAATTTAATCTGATGCGCTTAGGTGGAGGAGGAATAGACGCTACCTAAGAGTAGATCTAGCATAATTAAGCGGAGTTGATCGGGTGCCTAGAGATAAGGTTACGAGATTTTTTCGGATTAGGGTGAAACCTAATATGGGAATCCATTGATCGATTTATTGCTTCCTTAGGGGGTTATTATAAGAGAACGAGAGTTCCACTAATTAATCTAAGGTTAGACGTTATTCGCCTCGAGAGAGTGTTTAATATAGGTTAGGGAGTCTCATGGATCAAGCTAAGTAAAGAAATCATATGGTTTGGGGAATGAATAATAAGTAAAGTCATAGGTGTATTCTTCTTGAGGGTATTGTCTTTATCAACTGAGTTTTCCTAAAGTCTTTCTCCCATTCATTCTTTTGTCTTTGCATTTAGTCAAAGTATTTCATTAGTTTAATAATTCAATCACTTTATATTTCAGGCTAAATAATAGAAAGAAAGTGAGTAGTAGTACTTTTAGGTTCCCTTGGGTTCGATAAGATATTCTTGCCTGAGCTATAGTACTATTCAATAGGTGCACTTGCCTCTATCGTTGTCACAATTAGTCTACAGGTTCGATCTGAAACATCCCAAACCCGGCCCACAAGCCCTAACCAGATCTGGCATGCTCCTTGAGTAAAACGTAGTTAAGTCTCGTATGACATTTTTGAAAATCGCGGTGGTTTCGAAGAAAATAGATTTGGGTTGTTCTCGAGTTAAAAATTTAGTTGTAACTTAATTTGTACTGAATCGATAAGTTCATATTTCAAAAGTTACAAGTTAAAGAAATACCAAATTTTAGAGTTTAATATTACTGTTAACTTGAAAAAATACCATAGGTGAGTGAGTTTCAAAACAATTGATGTTGTTCAGATTCATATTAGAAGTTTAAAACGCAATGAAAATAAAATGGTTAAGTAATAATGGCCTTATTACATCAAAATATAACCCAAAATAAATAAATATAAACTTAATAAGAAAATCGAAAACTGAAGTGTGTATGGCCACCACTAAGTTCCCGCCGAACCGGTCTATCTACCTTGAGTTCCATCTGCAAAAAGTTAGCCCACGAAGGGTAAGTCAACAGACTCAGTGTGTAACTACCATCATAGATTCCCGAATCATACAAGGCATAATAAATCACATAAAATAATTGTGAATCATGATGCAACCCAAACTACCTAGATCTAACCTCTACACATCACCCGTACCTACTGATCACACCGTAGGGATTACTAAATCGACTCTCCATCCACTAAATACCATCGAAGGCAGTCACTGCAGTCAACTGCACATTGCCCTTATAATTGTGGCATAGCCACCAGATAATGTGACAGAGTACCCAGATTCAGATAATGTGACAGAGTTACCAGATAATGTGGTATGAACCACCAGATCACTTCCCCTTTCACAAAATCACCCATATGCCCATGCAACATACATAACATACGAACAACATGCATTATACCTTCCCCATAGCCTTAACAATATTTCACATATATCCATATTCATGTTTTATAAACTTTACTTAAGCGAGAGTTAGGGTAACGTACTGAATGCAATCGTACCATGGAATGGTACCCTTAGCCATATTCATGCATAGCCTTATTAACATATACAAATAAATATTTTTGTTAGTTGGGAAATTAGGGTGGGTTACACACCGATTACTCGTAGATCTAATCGAAATCTCGAAAATCCCAATCTAATGCACTAGATCTCTTCTCCTACATTCGCCAACACTAAGCACATTAGTTAATAGGCCATTCGACAAAACACAACCTCGAAGGGTTAACGAGACCAAAACCCTTACCTTGTTGTCGATTTGGTTACCAACCAAATCCCAAAAGTCTTTGATGAATCGTCACTACCAACCTACATTCGACCAACACCCTATTTATTAGACCAAACCCTTAAACAAAATCAATAAGTATCATAATCCATTCAGTCATCCATGATTGATCAAGTAAGACCTTTCGGCCAAAAGAAGAGATTCAAGAGAAGTGGCCATTAGGTAGAACCTACACCATCCTACTTTCGGCTTTTCCACAGATCGCACAGAGACTTTTAGTGAGTCCGATTCGCTTCTAGGAGTAAGGAGTGAAATTGACCGAACCTTGGAAATGTGATTCGAGTTAGAAACTAATTAAAGAAGAGAGAAACCACAAAGAAGAAAATCCCAAAACTTACCAAGCTCGAGAGGTGTATGCGGCTATGGTGCACTTTCGGGAAAAAGAGATCTCTCCTTGAAGATTCGGCTATAGAAGAAGGTGATAGGGACTAGGGTATTCGGGTTTTAGAAGATTTTTGAAGAGGAAAAAGGATTAGAAGAAGAAAATATTAGAGAGTTGCGGCAAAGAATCTCACCAAAGAAAAAGGGAATTTCGGCTTTCAGAGAAAAAGTTGTGGAAAGAAAGAAAACAAATGGGAGAAAAGATGGACTAGTGCCTACTAGTTTCGGCTACACATGCATACCCCTCAGAGTTGGAGTTTCGGCCAACTCTCTGCCTCTTGATAACTTTTATCCATCTTGATAAACCAACTTTTATCTCACTTTTAAAAGAGGCCACCTGAAATCCACTTCTTCCCTCTTAATTATCATCACTATCACTCAAAATAAAAGAATTTAAGCTCCTAATTTGTAGCCATTGTGTCATCCACCCCCTTCCCTTAGGAGTGCCGAATTTTGGCTCATTAACTTGGGCCCTAAGTGGCCACATTGGCCCAAACTCCTCCCCTAAGTGACACCACTTAATACCCATTAAAAACTCCTCTAAACTTTGGGCCACAAGCCCAGCTTGCTATCAAGTATAATTGTTTAGCTTTTAATTTCTACTAACACTATTTATCGGCCACTTAACCCAGGTTTTAAAGTCCAACCCGAGCCCAATTCACACCGTAATGCCTTAGCTATGCAACATACCAAATGCACTGACCCATAAAAATCAGGATATTACAGTTCTACCCCCTTAAAATAATTTCGACCTCGAAATTACTTGGCTAAAATAAATGAGGGTATTGCTATCGCATTGTTTCCTCTGACTCCCACGAAACTTCCTCCGATCCATGGTTACACCACAACACTTTGACTAAAGGGACTGATTTCCTCCGAAGCACCTTCACATCCTGTTCGTAATCGAATTGGCTCTTCTTCATAGGATAGATCCGTCTCATTGCACCTCCTCAACCGTATTATATGAGATGGATCCGATTGGTAATGACGTAACATCAAAACATGGAACACAACATGCATCTGCTTCAATTCCGTAGGCAATTCTAAGCGATATGCTCTATCGACCAACCCGTTTCAGAATCCGATAAGGTCCTATAAACCTAGGACTTAACTTTCCCTTGCGACCAAATCTCATTACCTTCTTCCACGATGAAACTTTGAGAGACACATAATCTCTTACAACAAACTCAATCTCCTTCCGCTTAAGATCTGCGTATGACTTTTGCTGGTCAGATGCCTCCTTCAACCGTGTCCAAATTACCTTAAGCTTTTCTTCCGATTCTGCCACAATTTTCGGACCCAAAACCTGACGTTCTCCCAATTCCGTCCATCATGTAGAAGTGCGACACTTCCGTCCATACAGCGCTTCGTACGGTGCCATCTGAATACTTGCCTGATAGCTATTATTGTACACAAATTCCGCTAAAGGCAAGAACTCCTCCCAACTCCCTCTGAAGTCTATCACGCAACCTCTCAACATATCCTCCAGCACTTGAATTACCCACTCAGATTGGCCGTCCGACTGCGGATGGAATGCCGTATTGAAATCCAACCTGGTGCCCAAAGCTTGATGTAGTGCCTTCCAAAACTGAGACGTAAACCTCGGATCCACATGCGAGATAATCGACACGGCACTCGTGCGACCTTACAATTTCGCTACATACAACTTTGCCAATTTCGTAGAGAATAGTCAACCTGCATTGGTATGAAATGTACAGACTTCGTCAACCGATCTACTATCACCCATACCGAGTCCTTCTTAATAGGCATAACGGGAAGCCCACTAACGAAGTCCATGGTAATTCTCTCCCACTTCTATTGCGGAATCTTTATCGGCTGAAGCAATCCTGATGGTACTTGGTGTTCAGCATTGACTTGCCGACACGTTAAGCACTTCCTTACAAACTCAGAACTTCCCGCCTGCACTGTGCCACCAAAACCGATCCCATAGATCCCTATATAACTTACTTCCTCCAGGATGCATAGCATAAGGGCTACTATGTGATTCCTGAAGAATTTTCTGCCTTAATTCCTCATCCTTTGGCATACAGACCTTGCCCCGAAAACACAGCACTCCATCGCTGTTTACACCAAAATTTTCCAATTCCCCATTTTGTACTTGTAGCAGCTTAGCACTTAGTTCACCATCTGCCAACTGCTTCTTCTTTACCCGACTTAACCATGTCAGCTTCACTTGCAACTCCGCTAGCAGACTTTCATCATCATAAAGGCTCAAATGTGCAAACATCGCCCTCAAACCTGACACTACTTTTCGACTTAGGGTATACGCCACTACATTCGCCTTGCTCGGATGATACTCTATTGAGCAATCGTAATCTTTCAACAACTCCACCCACCTTCATTGTCTCTGATTCAGCTCATACGGGTCAACAGATACTTAAGACTCTTGTGGTCCAGATAGATCACCGACTTCACTCCATATAAGTAGTGCCTCCTCACCTTTAGTGCAAAAACCACAGCAGCCAACTCTAGGTCATGCGTCGTGTAATTAACCTCATGTGGCCTCAATTGTCGAGATGCATAAGTGACCACCTTCCCGTCTTGCATAAGGACACATCCCAATCCTATATGGGAAGCATCAAAATATACCACATAGTCCTTCCCTGCTTCAGGCTAAATCAAAACTGGAGCTTCTGTCAATACTTGCTTAAGCTTCTCAAAACTCTCCTGCTGCTTATCCGCCCATACGAAAGGTACCTCTTTTCTCAACAACTTTGTCAAAGGCGCTGCTATTGACGAGAACCCTTCGACAAATCTCCTATAGTAGCCTGCTAACCCCAAGAAACTACGAACCTCTGTAACACCCTTAACCCGTGTTCATCGCTGAACTAGGGTTACGAGGCATTACCAATTCGGACACAACCATGAACAAACATTAATATCTTTACAAACATTTCGTAAGCTAGTTATAGAACATATTACTTCAATACTTGTGTACAATAAACCTGAACAATCCATATCACATGACTTATTGTCCTTTAGTGTATCTAACATAACAATTTCACAACATGGTCAAGTAAGGATTTTAAATGTCTTAGTGATGTGCGACTTAACATTATCATATATGAATCCTTTTGAAAACTCCAATGACAATTTAACACATACCTAGGTTGCATGTCAAAATTCATATTTAAACACCATTAGTTCAACCGTACAAGCACTTTCAATTCGGTCATCACATAGCCTTAACTTTCATACTAATTTTCTACATCCAATAATAAGCAAATCATGCCATTTCATTTTTTTGAAAATCAAGCATATCATATTTTAACATCATTCAATCCAACATTCAAGATACTAAGTAAAAATTCGAACCTAATAACCAACTAATCAAGAATAATATATGTATATAGTCACTTACACAAACCGAATCAAAACAACCAAATATATTCATGTATTATTGAACTTAATTCTTATCTAGCAAGTGACCAAACCAAATACTCACGCACATGTCATAAACATTACTTAACAAATATCTATCACATACTATAATTTAAACATGCATCCATCATTTACTTCATTGCCTAAACCGAATACTACATCATGCTTACCATTATTCATTGCCATATCATATGTCCAAACATTATAAATATATATATATATACCACTCTCACGTGTGATTAAACCACATTCAAGTATAATGATAGTTCATGGCATAAGCAAACTATATCATCAAAACACGAAACAAGTTATCCCAAAATAGTTAGCCATTTTCGCATGGCTTGCATATTTACACAATTAAAAGACATCAGTTATACTGTTTAGTCTAACCTATACATGCCCTTTTTAAATACCAAACTAAGTTATTCAATACCAAAAGAAAGTCGATAGTGCAGTTGACTTCTTCTCAGATCCTTCGAGTCCGTAGCTTGTACCTAAATCTATAAAACAACGGTAAACAAAAATACACACAATAAGCATGCTAGCTTAGTAAGTCTCAAGCAGTATTATGACATATACTCACTATGTACCATCATAGCCGAATTTCAGTTTTCATTTATATAGCGAAACCTTACTCATCGTATACTTAACTTGTAAGACTTATCGAAAGTATCTTGATCGATAAATAAAATCCTATGCCATTTCACACACAACCGAATAACATCTTCAATGCACATCTAAAATGATTTCACATAGTTGAATGTATACAAATATATATGTATGTAAAGCATGGCCGAATCTATATATATATAATATAATTACTCTTATATGCAAATAATCCATATCAACTCAATGTCTTTTATTTTATTTGAATACTTTACATACCAAATGCACCAACACATTTCTATCAACTTGCTTAATCAAGAAACATCACAAGTATCATAAACTTGATTTGATACATAACTTTCGGTTGAACACTATAGCAATAAACCTTGGCTTAATCAATACCATCATATCTAGACCATTTTTATTCATAAGCATAAGCTCGTATTAACACTCGCTAGTATAAAACCAGCTAGACCAAAGGTCCGAGATTTAAACACCGGCACGAAGCCTGCTAGGCATTAAAGCCCGAAATAAATCACCAAGACGAGGCACACTGCTTAGGCACTAAGCTTTGAATATATCATCCAGCACTAAGCACGCTAGGCACTAAGCCCGAATATATCACCGGCATAAGGCCTGCTAGGCAATAAGCCTGAATATATCACCGGCACAAGGCCTGCTAGGCAACAAGCCCGAATATATCACCGGCACAAGGCCTGCTAGGCAATAAGCCCGAAACTATTCATAAACCAATCACATACTTCGCATTTTTCCCAAAGAATATATCAAAGATACACATTAATCTCATATTGTCAATTTATGCATTCAAGCCAATTCCCCAATATACATTCGGCTATTACAAAAATATACCTTCAATTTCATCGAACAATATCGTTTAACAGATTCGTAAATAATTCTATGACCTATTTTAGCTTAAGGACTTACCTCGGTTGTCGATAGACCGTGCAAATCGGCTATTCGAGAACCTTCGTCTTTCCCCGATCTAAATCCGTTTTTCTTTGCTCTTGATCTAATTGGACCCAAATTGTTGCCGAAATTTTCAAGGTTTCTCCCCCCTTTTTCTTAGTTTCAATCGGCCATGAACAAAGATGATAGAAAATTGGCCTTTTTGTTTGTTTTTATTT
Source organism: Gossypium rotundifolium (assembly GCA_025506655.1). Classification (NCBI taxonomy): domain Eukaryota; kingdom Viridiplantae; phylum Streptophyta; class Magnoliopsida; order Malvales; family Malvaceae; genus Gossypium; species Gossypium rotundifolium. The sequence continues at coordinate 173,586,079 of CP106734.1, read as the reverse complement.
AACTTATATTAATTTATTATTAAATTACCTAACTAACCTTTATAATATAATAACAAAATATTATATCTTAAGGAAAAACTTGTCCATGACCAGCCACTAACTCTTAAAATGGGTTAATTTCACTTTTAATACTCCATATTAAAAAGCCATCCTCATATAAGCACTTTTCACTTAAGCTTGCAACTTTTACACTTTACGCGATTAAGTCCTTTTTATCAAATTAAGTGCTTAAACGATAAAATTTTTCTACGAAACTTTCACACATATTAATTCACATATAATAAACACATAATATAATATTTAAATATTTCTCGAGCTCAGATTCGTGGTCCCGAAACCCTTTGTTCGATTAGGGTCAAATTGATTCATACAACTCTCCCCTTAAGGATTTTTGTCCCCAAAATCTTACCGTTAAACAAGGTGGGATATTGTTGCCTCATTGAATCCTCGAGGCTCCCACGTAGCCTCTTCAACTCGTGGCGATTCCATAGAACCTTCACTAATGGAATTCTTTTATTTCTCAACTCTTTTATTTCCCGAGCTAAGATCTGAATTGGTTCTTCATCATATGTCAAATCAGTTGGAGTTCAATCTCTACGGTGTGATCACATGAGATGGATCGATCGTACTTCTGAAGCATCGAAGCGTGAAATCGTCATGTATCTTTTCTAACTCGGAGGGCAATCTCAATCTATAAGCAACAGCCCAATACGTTCAATGATTTTATACGGTCCGATAAATCTAGGACTCAACTTGCCTTCCGACCAAATCAGTACTTTCTTCCACGGAAACTTTTAAGAAAACACGATCTCCTACACGAAATTCAATGTCTTTACATTTCAAATCGCATAGGATTTTGACGATCCGAGGCGACTTTCAAATTGTCTCTAATAATAGCTACTTTCTGTTCGGTTTCTTTAATCAAATCAACCCCGTGTATCTTATTCTCACTGAGCTAAGTCTAGTATAATGGCGTTCGACACCTTCGCTCGTACAAGGCTTCATAGGGCGCCATTTTGATACTAGATTGAAAGCTATTATTATAAGCAAATTCAATCAAAGGTAGGTATCGTTCCCACGTACCTTCAAACTTGAGAACATAACATCTCAACATGTCCTCAAGTATCTCGAATAGTTCACTCGATGACCGATGTTCTGCGGATGAAAAGTCAGACTAAAATGTAGTTTAGTACCTAAAGCATCTTGCAACTTCTTCCAAAACCGCTATGTAAATCTAGGGTCTGCAATCGACAAAATGGAACTCGGTAGACACCATGCAATCTTACAATTTGCGATACATACAATTCAACAAGTTTATCGAGTGAAAAGTGCATGCATTAACCAAGCACAAAATGAGCTGATTTAGTGGGTCTATCAACTATAACCCATACGGCGTCTTTCTTACTCGGTGTCATAGGTAGACCGGATACAAAATCCATTGTAATTCTATCCCATTTCCATTCGGTATCGGGATTGGTCAAGTAGTCCAGATGGCACTTGATGTTCAAACTTTTACTTGCGACAAATTAAGCATTTGAAACAAATTCGGATATATCTCGTTTCATGCCGACCACCAATAGAACTATTTCAAATCATTATACATCTTTGTGCTACCCGGATGTATTGATAATCGACCACTATGGGCCTCACTCGAATCACTGTATCAAACCGAGTTTTTGAACACACATTCGGCTTTTAAAATTCAAGCAAATCATTTGCATCTATCGATAATCGACTCTGCACCTTTTCACATCGAATTTGTCTAGCAATCAAATCCTTGTCAACTTTCTATGCATCACAAATTTGCTGAACAAACATCGGTCTTGCTTGCAACTATGCTATGATCGAACCATCACGAGACATAGCTATCTCGTATGTTCATTGCACGAAGAGCAAACAATGATTTTGACTTAACGCATCTGCAACAACGTTAGCTTTTCCCGGATGATAGTCAATCACCAATTCATAATCTTTCGACAATTCTAACCATCCGCGTTGTCTCAAATTTAGATCTTTCTGAGTCATTAAATACTTTAGACTTTTATGATCTGAATAAATGTGACATTTCTCGCCAAATAAATAGTGACGCCAAATCTTCAATGCGAAAACAATGGCTGCAAGTTCTAAGTCATGTGTCGAGTAATTTCTTTCATGCGGCTTCAATTGTCTTGAAGCATAGGCTACAACTTTGCCTTCCTGCATCAAAACGCAGCCCAAACCATTTAAAGAAGCATCAGAATAAACAACAAATTCTTTACCCGTTTCAGGCTGAACTAACACTAGAGCCTCTGTCAAAAGGGCTTTCAGCTGATCAAAACTTTTCTGACACTTTTTTGACCATTCGAACTCGACATCTTTACGCAATAACTTTGTCAGCGGGTAGCTATCATAGAAAAACCTTTCACAAATCGTCGATAGTAACCGCAAGTCCCGAAAACTTGAATCTCTAAACATTTTTGGTGGCTTCCAATCAAGTATAGTCGAGATTTTGTTCGGATCAACTCGAATGCCCGATCTTTGAAACAACATGTCCCAAAAAGTGACCTCTTTCATCCAGAACTCACACTTACTAAACTTCGCATACAACTGCTGATTTCGCAAAGTTTGTAGCACTAATCTCAAATGCTCAGCGTGCTCGATTTCATCTTTGGAGTAGATCAATATGTCATCAATAAACACTACCACAAATCGATCCAAAAACTGTCTAAAAACCCGATTCATCAAATCCATAAAAACAGCAGGTGCATTAGTAAGCCCAAAAGGCATAACCAAAAACTCAAAATGTCCATACCTCGTCCGGAATGCAGTCTTTGGCACATTTGTATCTCTAACTCGCAACTGATAATAACCCTATCTCAAATCTATCTTCGAAAATACTGAAGCCCCTTTCAACTGATCAAACAAATCATTGATTCGAGGTAACAGGTACTTATTCTTTATAGTCACCTTATTCAGTTGCCGATAATCAATACACATTCGCATCGTCCAATCTTTCTTTTCACAAAAGAATGGTGCACCCCAAGGAGAAACTAGGTCGTGCAAAGCCCTATCGTTAATTCTTGCAAGCGTGCTTTCACTCTTTTAACTTTCGAGGTGCCATCCGATATGGAGCTATTAAGATCGGAGTCGTTCCTTGCTAATTCAATGCCAAATTCAATCTCTCGTCTTTGGAGGTAAACCCGGTAGTTCTTCGTGGAACACATCGGGTATTCACATACAATCAAGTCTGATTCAATCATCTCTCGGACAATTTATTATCGATTACATAAGCCAAATAAGCTTCGCACCCTTTTCTCACATACTTAGGGCTAACATCGAAGATATAGCTGTAGGAAACCCACTTAAATCTTTGGATTCAACTCTAATGATCTCACCATTCGATGTCTCAAATCGATAAGCTTTCTTTTGTAATTCACCTTGCATCATGTGAAGTTAACGGTCCATTCCCAAAATTATATCAAACTCATCGAAGGCAACAACATTAAATCAAGCTGGAAGCAAAATCCCGAATCATCAATGGGCAACCTTTACACACTTTATTAACAAACACACATCTACCCAAAGGGTTGGATACACGAATCATAAATTCAGTAGACTCAACTGGTAGAGTCTTACTGAATACCAGAGTTTCACATACATATGAATGGGTCGAACCAGGATCAATCAATGCAATCACAGTAGTATCATAAAGGGTGAAAATCTTGGTAATGACATCTGGAGAAGCGGCATCCTCCCTAGCTCGAGTAACATAAGCTCTAGCTGGAGCTCTAGCCTTAGATCGAACTGCTGTGTTCTTCGTCCCTCTCTGACTACCACCTACATTGCGAGAATGCTCGGTGGTCCGCCTCGGCCGATGCCTTCGCTTCGGTCTAGAGTTACTGTCGTCCGTATTCGCTTTCGATTAACATCGGGCACTCTCAAATAAAATGGTCTGAGGATCCACATTTAAAGCAGGACCGATCACGAACTTTACAACTCCCAGAATGCCATTTTTCGCAATGTTTACATTCAACTCGGTTCTGTGGAACGTTACCAACACTGGCCATCGAGGTAGCTCGGGAGCCCACTGGAGGTCGATCACGTCTAGGTAAATCTGAAGTAACTTTATGTCGACTGGAGTCATCTCTGAACTTCTTAGATGTGGAATGGAAAGTCTTACCCGATGACCTCTTACGAATGTCTCTGGTTTCTGTCTCAGCCTTTCTTTTCTCTTTCCCAAGCTCTTCAGCTTTGCAAGCTCGCTTAGCTAGAGTCACGAACTCTTTGATTTCAAGAATGCCAACAAGCAACTTTAAATCTTCATTCAAACCATCTTCAAACCTTTTGCACATAATGGCTTCAGTTGATACACACTCCCGAGCATATCGGCTCAATCTGACAAATTTTTGCTCATATTCAGTTACGGTCATTCTCCCTTGTTTCAGTTCAAGAAATTCTTTTTGTTTCTAGTCGATGAACCTCTGACTGATATATTTCTTGCGGAATTCATTCTGGAAGAAATCCCATGTCACTTTTTCTTTTGGAACCACTGACACTAGTGTATTCCACCAGTGATAGGCAGTGTCCCCATGTAATGATATAGCACATTTTAAACATTAAATGCAGGTGCGGGATAACTCATCAAGTACCCGAATAGTGTTATCAAGCCACATTTCATTTCGCTCTGCATCATCATCATCATTAGCCTTGAATTCTTTGGCCCCAAATTTCTTGATTTTATCAACCGGAGGCCTACTAGATCTCATTGGATCTATCATCGAAGTCTTTGAACAGGAGTTGGATTATACGGGGAGGAGGTTGTTGTACGGCCTGCATTATTACGAACAAACTGGGTAAACCATTCATTCATCATTTGGTAGAAAGCTTGTTTAGCCTCCCCCTCGTGGTTACCCGTAACTGGTTGAGAGTATAATGGTGCTGATCCATGTGCGAGACCAGGCGCGACACTCTCCACATCATCAACTACGGCTCTATCGGGATCGGAATCCATTTACCATATAAAATACAATTGAAATTGTCAGAAGTCACCACACTATCGATATGTAATCAAGGCATGTATAGCTAGACTCACACGTGCTACGGTAGTCCTAGAATCGACTAAACCGTAAGCTCTGATACCAATAAAATGTAACACCCCTAACCCGTGTTCATCGCTGAACTAGGGTTACGAGGCATTACCAATTCGGACACAACCATGAACAAACATTAATATCTTTACAAACATTTCGTAAGCTAGCTATAGAACATATTACTTCAATACTTGTGTACAATAAACTGAACAATCCATATCACACAGCTTATTGTCCTTTAGTGTATCTAACATAACAATTTCACAACATGGTCAAGTAAGGATTTTAAATGTCTTAGTGATGTGCGCACTTAACATTATCATATATGAATCCTTTTGAAAACTCCAATGACAATTTAACACATACCTAGGTTGCATGTCAAAATTCATATTTAAACACCATTAGTTCAACCGTACAAGCACTTTCAATTCGGTCATCACATAGCCTTAACTTTCATACTAATTTTCTACATCCAATAATAAGCAAATCATGCCATTTCATTTTTTTGAAAATCAAGCATATCATATTTTAACATCATTCAATCCAACATTCAAGATACTAAGTAAAAATTCGAACCTAATAACCAACTAATCAAGAATAATATATGTATATACTCACTTACACAAACCGAATCAAAACAGCCAAATATATTCATGTATTATTGAACTTAATTCTTATCTAGCAAGTGACCAAACCAAATACTCACGCACATGTCATAAACATTACTTAACAAATATCTATCACATACTATAATTTAAACATGCATCCATCATTTACTTCATTGCCTAAACCGAATACTACATCATGCTTACCATTATTCATTGCCATATCATATGTCCAAACATTATAAATATATATATATATATACCACTCTCACGTGTGATTAAACCACATTCAAGTATAATGATAGTTCATGGCATAAGCAAACTATATCATCAAAACACGAAACAAGTTATCCCAAAATAGTTAGCCATTTTCGCATGGCTTGCATATTTACACAATTAAAAGACATTAGTTATACTGTTTAGTCTAACCTATACATGCCCTTTTTAAATACCAAACTAAGTTATTCAATACCAAAAGAAAGTCGATAGTGCGCTTGACTTCTTCTCGAGATCCTTCGAGTCCGTAGCTTGTACCTAAATCTATAAAACAACGGTAAACAAAATACACACAATAAGCATGCTAGCTTAGTAAGTCTCAAGTCGTATTATGACATATACTCACTATGTACCATCATAGTTAATTTAGGTTTTCATTTATATAGCGAAACCTTACTCATCGTATACTTAACTTGTAAGACTTATCGAAAGTATCTTGATCGATAAATAAAATCCTATGCCATTTCACACACAACCGAATAACATCTTCAATGCACATCTAAAATGATTTCACATAGTTGAATGTATACAAATATATATGTATGTAAAGCATGGCCGAATCTATATATATATATAATATAATTACTCTTATATGCAAATAATCCATATCAGCTCAATGTCTTTTATTTTATTCGAATACTTTACATACCAAATGCACCAACACATTTCTATCAACTTGCTTAATCAAGAAACATCACAAGTATCATAAACTTGATTCGATACATAACTTTCGGTTGAACACTATAGCAATAAACCTTGGCTTAATCAATACCATCATATCTAGACCATTTTTATTCATATGCATAAGCTCGTATTAACACTCACTAGTATAAAACCAGCAAGACCAAAGGTCCGAGATTTAAACACCGGCACGAAGCCTGCTAGGCATTAAAGCCCGAAATAAATCACCTGCACGAGGCCTGCTAGGCTCTAAGCCTGAATATATCACCGGCACTAAGCCTGCTAGGCACTAAGCCTGAATATATCACCGGCACAAGGCCTACTAGGCAATAAGCCCGAATATATCACCGGCACAAGGCCTGCTAGGCAATAAGCCCGAATATATCACCAAGACAAGGCACGCTGGGCAATAAGCGAATATATCACCCAGCACAAGGCACGCTAGGCAATAAGCCCGAATATATCACCAAGCACAAGGCACGCTAGGCAATAAGCCCAAACTATTCATAAACCAATCACATACTTCGTATTTTTCCCAAAGAATATATCAAAGATACACATTAATCTCATATTGTCAATTTATGCATTCAAGCCAATTCCCCAATATACATTCGGCTATTACAAAAATATACCTTCAATTTCATCGAACAATATCGTTTAACTGATTCGTAAATAATTCTATGACCTATTTTAGCTTAAGGACTTACCTCGGTTGTCGATAGACCGTACAAATCGGCTATTCGAGAACCTTCGTCTTTCCCGATCTAAACTGGTTTTCTTTGCTCTTGATCTAATTGGACCCAAATTGTTGCCGAAATTTTCAAGGTTTCTCCCCCTTTTCTTAGTTTCAATCGCCATGAACAAAGATGATAGAAAATTGGCCTTTTGTTTGTTTTATTTAACTTATATTAATTTATTATTAAATTACCTAACTAACCTTTATAATATAATAACAAAATATTATATCTTAAGGAAAACTTGTCCATGACCAGCCACTAACTCTTAAAATGGGTTAATTTCACTTTTAATACTCCATATTAAAAGCCATCCTCATATAAGCACTTTTCACTTTAGCTTGCAACTTTTACACTTTCTGCGATTAAGTCCTTTTTATCAAATTAAGTGCTTAAGCGATAAAATTTTTCTCTGAAACTTTCACACATATTAATTCACATATAATAAACACATAATATAATATTTAAATATTTCTCGAGCTCAGATTAGTGGTCCGAAACCCTTTGTTCCGATTAGGGTCAAATTGATGCATTGCAACCTCACCATGAGACTTGGGTGGTTTCCAATCCAATATTGCCTCAATCTTCCGAGGATCCACCTTATTCCTTCAAAGAGATACCACATGTCCTAAAAGCGTAACTTCCTTCACCAAAATTCGCACTTGCTAAACTTGGCATATAACTTTTTCTCCCTTAACACTTGCAATACGACTCGAAAGTGCTTATCATGTTCTTCCTTAGACTTGGAATACACTAGAATATCGTCTATGAACACAACAATGAACCGATCCAAGTAGGGTTGGAAAACCCGGTTCATCATGTCCATGAACTTGTTGGGGTGTTTGTCAATCAACGGCATTACCAAGAACTCATAATGCCCGTACCTTGTCCAAAAAGTCATCTTATGGATATCGACCTCCTTCACCTTAAGTCGATGATATCCGACCTTAGATCTATCTTGAAAATATGCGACCCCTTAGGTGATCGAGACAAGTCATCTATCCTTGGCAATGGATACTTGTTCTTGATGGCGACTTATTCAATCGCGGTAGTCTATGCACATGCGCATAGTCCCGTCTTTCTTCTTCACAAATAGGACCGGTGCTCCCCATGGAGACATACTTGGTCGAATAAACCCACGATCGAGTAACTCTTGGATCTGGGCTTTGAGTTCTACTAGCTCCTTTGGTGCCATTCGGTATGGAGCAATTGACATAGGGGCTGTACCCGGTAATAAGTTAATTCTGAACTCCACCTCCCTATCTGGGGGTAACCCAGGCAGCTTCTCCGGAAGACATCCACAAATTCCCTTACTGTTCTAACTCCTCCTAGAGCTGCTTCCTTAGCCTCTAAGGCACTTATCAACATCAAAAAAGCTACAAACTCTTTTCTCACCATCTTCTCTGCGTTAAGGGCAGATACCACATTTGACAAGCAATTCTGTCTCTCACCCATCACCACAACCTCTTTGTCGTCAGAAGTTCTTAACGACATGCGCTTAGCAGCACAATCCACATTTGCATGGTACTTCACTAACCAATCCATGCCTAAGATTAGGTCAAACTCCTCAAACGGCAACTCCATTAAGTCTGCTGGAAATTGTGCCCCCTGAACTTCCAAGGGTACTGCCCTAAAGAATTTGTCTAACACTACTGATTGCCCTAAAGGACTAAGTATAGTCATCTTCCTAGGTATAGTCTCAGAGTTCACATGCAGAGTTCCAGACACCTTACTAGCAATGTATGAATGAGTTGACCCAATATCTATCAACGCATTAAAGGGTAATCCAGAGATAAGAAACATACCCGTTATGGCATCAGGTGCATCACCATCCTCCCTCCGATGAACTGCATATACTAGACCCGACTGTCTCGCCTCCGTGCTACCAACACCTCTGCCCGGTGTTCCCCATCCTCTTCCAGAACCATTACCTCTGCTAGCCGAACCACGACCCCATGGTGTCCATTGTCCACCTCTTCCAACCTGATTAGGACCCTGACTTACGAGTCGGCTCCCGTTTGTTTTCATGGGACAATCCCTAATCATGTGATCCTTGGACCCACACTTGAAACATCCTCCTGTCTTCTTCCAACACTCTCCCAAGTGCATCTTTCCACACTGGGCACAAATACGGTACTATCCTCTCGTAGCAGCTTGCTGACCTTGCGACCCATCCATTCTAGGTCTTTTTGGATATTCCCGATGACCACGATGATCCAAAACCTCTCTTTTGCTTATTCCCGTCAGGTGTTACATCTCACGGACTCCTTAACTCCTTCAAAGAACCTTTGCCTTTTCTACCAACACGGTAAACTCCGCTCTGGCGTGGGGCAATCAACAATCTCGGGTCATCTCTTAGTCCATCCTCAAACCAACACATCGTTCATGCTCGTAGCCACTATACCTCGAGCGATCGGCTCAACCTTAGGAATTCCACCTCATACTCCGCTAGGACTTATTTCCCTTAACCAGCCTCAGAAACGCCTTTCTCTGCGCATCAACATAGCTGGTTCCAATATACTTCTTCTGATACACTACCTTAAAATACTCCCAAGTGAGATCATCTGCTATAGTACCATCCCTAACCGTGAACCACCACTGATATGACTCATTGCGGAGAAGCGACACTACCCCTTTCAGGTTCTCCTCGGCAGAGAGGTCCAAATCATCCATAATTCGCTCCATCCTCTAGAACTCATGTCTACGTTCGTGATTTAATCTGCTTAAGAATTTTATGAATTAGTTTTTGTTCCACTGATTTATCGCGAGCAGTCTTATGTTTAATAGTTCTAAAAGTAGTTCTTTCGAGTTTATACACACACTAGGCCTCAAGTTCATTCATCCAATCATCAACATTCATGAACTCATGCTCATTACGTAAAAGTGTTGTGGTTGTCATTGTTGTTGTTCTCCACTACCCAAGGGTATTTTCGTAATTTTTCCTATAGGGGTATTTTGGTAATTTTTCAGATTAGGGTATTTGAAATTTTTGCAAAATAGGGATTTTTGGTATTTTTGCAAAATAGGAATACTTGGTAAGAAGATTCAAGGGTGATATGGTAATTTTATAAATTGAGGGTATTTTTTGTAATTTTACCAACTAGGGGTATTTCGGTAATTTGGTAAAATATGGTTCCAAGTGATTTCACGAAGTAAGGGAAATTTGGGAAATTTTCAATTCGGGGGTACTTCGGCAACCTTCATACCAAGGGTAGCTTGATAATTTTACAAGTTAGGGGTAATTTGGTCAATTTGCAAATCAGGGGTATTTTGGTCATCTTTCGAATCAAGGATACTTTGGTAATTTCGAAACCAAGGTTTAATGTTAGGTTTGTACAAAACAAGGTGACTGGTCCCTTTCGGGTTTTAATTATCGAATTTAGCCTGTGATTGAATCCTCTTGGTTAGGGTGAACCGTCACTACGCACCAAGTAGGATTCGAGCGAAGAGGAGGTGAGTCACTAGAATGCTTAAATACCAAGCTCCCCGAATCAATCCTAGACATGCGCTGTGATTGCCACACCCTTAACTCGGTGACTCACTCACATGTTTGTTTGGTTAGACTTTAAATTTTATGTAATTCTTGTTGGAGTAAGCTAATCCTAGGTTCAATAACTCTAATCTACTAATCTCGTCCTATAATTCCACATACAAATCACACAAGGGTTAAGGGTACTTACGGTGGACTTGGTAGGAGACTCGGTGCCATGCCGAAAACCTGCTCATTCTCTAATAAAACTCAATTTCAAAATAAGAAAAATGTTTTGGGCCCAAAAAGCCCTCAAATTTGAGTTTTGAACCTGACTCTGATACCAAATTAAAACACCCCAAATCGGGCCCACAAGCCCTGACCGGATCTGGCATGCTCCTTGAGTAAAACATAGTTAAGTCTCGTATGACATTTTTAAAAATCGTGGTGGTTTCGAAGAAAATAGATTTGGGTTGTTCTCGAGTTAAAAATTTAGTTGTAACTTAATTTGTACTAAATCGGTAAGTTCATATTTCAAAAGTTACAAGTTAAAGAAATATCAAATTTTAGAGTTTAATATTATCGTTAACTTGAAAAAATACCATAGGTGATTGAGTTTCAAAACAATTGATGTTGTTAAGATCATATTAGAAATTTAAAGCGCAATGAAAATAAAGCGATTAAGTAATAATAGCCTTATTACATCAAAATATAACCCAAAATAAATAAATATAAACTTAATAAGAAAATCGAAAATGAGTGTGCATGGCCACCATTAAGTTCCCGCCAACTTTGGTCCATTCTATGAGTTCCATCTCGCAAAAGTTAGCCCACGAAGGGTGAGTCAAGACTCGGTGTGTAACTACCATCACATTCTCGAATCATACAAGGCATAATAAATCACATAAAATAATTGTGAACCATGATGCAACCCAAACCACCTAGATCCAACCTCTACACATCACCCGTACCTACCGATCACACAGTGGGATTACTAAATCGACCCTCCATCTCGCTACACACCATCGAAGGCGATCATTGCGATCAAGCGCACATCGCCCTTATAATTGTGGCATAGCCACCAAATAATGTGACAGAGTCACCAGATTCGAATAATGTGTGAGTCACGGATAATGTGGTGTGAACCACCGGATCACTTCCCTTTCACAAAGTCACCCATATGCCCATGCAACATACATAACATATGAATAACATGCATTATACCTTACCCCATAGCCTTAACAATATTTCACATATATCCATATTCATGTTTTATAAACTTTACTTAAGCGAGAGTTAGGGGTAACATGACAGAATGCCTTTGTACCATGGAATGATACCCTTAGCCATATTCATGCATAGCCTTATTAATATATACAAATCAATATTATTGTTAGTTGGGAATTTAGGGTGGGTTACACACCTGATTACTCGTAGATCTAATCGAAATCCCGAAAATCCCGATCTAATGCACTAGATCTCTTCTCCTACATTCGGCCAACACTAAGTACATTAGTCAATAGGCCATTCGGCTAAACACAAATCCCGAAGGGTTAACGAGACCAAAACCCTTACCTTGTTGCCGATTTGGTTACCAACCAAATCCCAAAAGTCTTTGATGAATCGTCACTACCAACCTACATTCGGCCAACACCCTATTTATTAGACCAAACCCTTAAACGAAATTAATAAGTATCATAATCCATTCGGTCAACCATGATTGATCAAGTAAGACCATTTGGCCAAAAGAAAAGATTCAAGAGAAGTGGCCATTAGGCTGAACCTACACCATCCTACCTTCGGCTTTTCCACAGATCGGCACAGGAGACTTTTAGTGAGTCTGATTCGGCTTCTAGGAGTAAGGAGTGAAATTGATCGAACCTTGGAAATGTGATTCAGGTTAGAAACTAATTAAAGAAGAGAGAAACCACAAAGAAGAAAATCCTGAAAACTTACCAAGCTCGAGAGGTGTATGCGGCTATGGTGCACTTTCGGGAAAAAGAGATCTCTCCTTGAAGATTCGGCTATGGAAGAAGGTGATGGGGACTAGGGTATTTGCTTTTAGAAGATTTTTGAGGAGGAAAAAGGATGAGAAGAAGAAAATATTAGAGAGTTGCGGTAAAGAATCTCACCAAAGAAAAAGGGAATTTTGGCTTTTAGAGAAAAAGTTGTGGAAAGAAAGAAAACAAATGGGAGAAAAGATAGACCAGTGCCTACTAGTTTCGGCTACACATGCATACCCCTCAGAGTTAGAGTTTCGGCCAACTCTCTGCCTCCTGATAACTTTCATCCATCTTGATAAACCAACTTTTATCTTTCTTTTAAAAGAGGCCACCTAAAATCCACTTCTTCCCTCTTAATTATCATCATCTAGCACTCAAAATAAAAGAATTTAACCTCCTAATTTGTAGCCATTGTGCCGTCACCCCCTTCCCTTAGGAGTGTCAAATTTTGGCTCATTAACTTGGGCCCCAAGCAGCCACATTGGCCCAAACTCCTCCCCTAAGTGACACCACTTAATACCCATTAAAAACTCCTCTAAACTTTGGGCCACAAGCCCAGCTTGCTATCAAATATAATTGTTTAACTTTTAATTTCTACTAACATTATTTATCGGCCACTTAACCTAGGTTTTAAAGTCCAACCCGAGCCCAATTCACACCGTAATGCCTTAGCCATGCAACATACCAAATGCACAGACCCACAAAAATCAGGATATTACACGATCACTCTTTTATAAATATTAAAACTCGACTGTTTGACACGATCAAGTTTTTGGCGCCGTTGTCGGGGAACTCTAAAATATTAAGAAAGCTCTATTTCTATTACTTTAGCCATTATCTTTATTTTTTTAAATTTCTCTTATTTCTATACATATATTTTTGTTTTTCTAAATTTCTTTCTTTCTTTTCATAGCAGGTACCTCTAGTTTATGACTAGAAGAAATCCGAGAGGACCATTAGAATACGAAAGTGACATTAAAGCTACCGCTCACAGAAATAGTAGAGAAATTAAACGAGCCCTAGACTATCAAAGAGAAGAACAGCAAAGATCCAATCCTACTGAAGGGATGGACGAGAACAACCCACCAAATGTGCAAAACGAGAATGCTCGCGTGCTATGCATGATTATGCAAAACCAAATTTGACAGGAGTAAAATCTAGTATTGTTAGGCCCGCTATAGCTACTAATAATTTTGAATTAAAGCCTAACACAATACAAATGATTCAACAATTTGTTCAATTTGATGGTTTGTAGGAAGCACTCATATATCTAATTTTTTAGAATTCTGTGATACCTTCAAAATAAATGGCGTTTCTGACGATGCCATACGTCTTCGGTTATTTCCTTTTTCATTAAGGAATAAAGCAAAGCAGTGGTTGAACTCGTTACCACGAGGATCAATCACCACATGGGATCAAATGACCAAAAAATTTCTTTTAAAATATTTTCCACCAGCCAAAACGGCTAAGAATGACATATCTTCTTTTGTACAGAATGATGCAGAAATATTATATGATGCATGGGAAAGATACAAGGATCTCCTAAGAAGATGCCCACACCACGAATTACCTTTGTGGCTTCAAGTCCAAACTTTCTACAATGGTGTGAATTCTCCAACTAGGCAAATGATAGATTCATCAGCCGGTGAAACTTTGAATAATAAAACTTCTGAAAGCGACTTACGATTTTATTGAGGAGATGTCGTTGAACACCTATCAATGGCAAATCACAAAAGCTAAACCGACAAAATCAGCCGGAGTTTTTAACATAGACGCAGTGACAATGCTGTCAACACATGTGGAGTTAATGAATAAAAATCTTGATAATTTATGTTCTTCATAGGTACATCCAGTCATGCAATGCGAAGCAAGCGGGAATGTGGCAAATTCTGAGTACCCACCCTACCAACCAGGAGCAGAAAATGAGCAGACAAACTATATAGGTAACAATTTCGGATCTAATAATAATCCTTATAGTAACACTATTAATGCAGGTTGGAGGAACCACCCAAATTTTTTGTGGGGAGGACAAGGAAATCAAGGAAATCAAAGGTAGCAACCTACTCCAAATTACCAAAATCAGCCCTATCCACTGGAAAAGACATTAAACCTTGAAGAGATGCTGACAAAATTCATGGTAACTATGGATTCTCGTCTCTAAATGACGGAAGCAACACTTGATGAGCAGCAAATCTTACTCAAGGGAATCAAGACTCAGGTGGGAGAGCTCATTACGTCAGTGGGAATACTTACTGAAATAGTATGTGAAATAAAGACAAAATTTTTTTCCAAAGACACAGAGCAAGTAAGGGCAGTCACACTAAGGAGTGGCAAAGAGCTAGTTGAACCACAGAGAAAGACACCACATGATGTTGTCAAGGAAAAAAGTGTAGAAGTTGAGAACGACAATACATTGCCTAAAGAGAATAGAACACAAATTCCATATCCAGAAAAATTGAAGAAAGAAAAACTGGATGCTCAATACGGTAAGTTCCTTGAACTCTTTAAACAAATACATATTAACTTACCTTTTGTTGAAGCTATTTCCCAGAGGCCCAAGTATGCAAAATTCTTAAAGGAGCTTCTCACAAACAAAAGGAAGCTTGAGGAAGTATCAAAGGTGGAGCTTAATGAAGAGTGTTCAGCCCTTCTCCAAAATAGACTACCACGAAAGTTAAAAGATCCAGGGAGTTTCACTATTCCTTGCTTAATTGGTAGTTTAAACATCACGAAGCATTAGCGGACCTAGGCACTAGTATCAACTTAATGCCTTATCGATTGTTTAAGCGGCTAGATCTTGGGAACCAAAACCCACTAGGATGAGCATTCAATTAGCTGATAGATCTATTAAATATCCTAGAGGAGTTATTGAAGATGTCTTGGTAAAAATTGATAAATTTATTTTCCTATTGATTTCGTTGTGTTAGACATGGATGAGGACATCAATGTTCCTTTAATCTTAGGGTGTACCTTTTTAGCCACTGCTAGAGCTATTATTGATGTAGGTGACGACAAACTAGCACTAAGAATAGGTTATGAAGAAATTATTTTCCAAATTTATGATGTCAAGCGATATTCTAAAGAGCAAGATGATTCCTATTATTTTGTTGACACTCTCGATTATATTATTAAAAATTCATTACAGAATTCTGCGAGGATGACACGATGGGCTGTGTCGCCTCAAGGAGAGGGAAGAGGATGAAGGTGATGAGATTAGTTTGAATACATCATTATTCAGACAAATAAAAGAAGAAAACATTGAAGAAGATGACGTATTAAAATAGAAACCCTCCATCGAAGAGCCACCCAAATTGGAATTAAAATAGTTACCAAAACATTTAGAATATGCATTCCTCGGGGACAATTCTACGTTACCAGTAATCATCTCTTCAGAAATAGAACCCAAGGAAAAGGAGGAGCTGATAAAGGTACTAAGAGAACACAAGAAAGCCATAGCTTGGAAAATTTCTGACATCAAGGGAATAAGCCCTGCGTTTTGTACCCACAAAATTTTAATGGAAGAAGAATATAGACCATGTGTGCAACCTCAGAGACGATTAAACCCCAACATGAAAGAAGTGGTCAAAGTCGAGGTAATTAAACTTCTAGATGCGGGAATAATTTATCCTATTTACGATAGCACTTGGGAAGTCTGCGAGTAGTTCTAAAGAAAGGAGGAATGGCGGTAGTGCTAACGAAAAGAATGAGTTAATTCCCACAAAACGATTCTGAGGTTGGAGAGTCTATATCGACTATAGGAAGTGAATGATGCCACCGTAAAAGATCACTTTCCTCTACCCTTCATTGATCAAATGTTAGAAAGACTATCGGGCATATGTACTCGCTTCCTAGCAGACTCTCCACTACTTCCAAATCCCCATAGCTCACGAAGACCAAGAGAAGGCGACATTTACATGCCCATACAGATGCGTTTGCTTATCGTAGAATGCCTTTTGGATTATGTAATGCTCCCGCCACTTTTCAAGCGTGTTGGTAATCTTTGGCGAACTTGTAGAGGACATCATAGAGGTATTCATGGATGATTTCTCAGTATTCGATAATTCTTTCCAGCTTTGTCTTAAAAATCTAAAACGAGTTCTAATTAGATGTGAAGAAACAAACCTTGTGTTGAATTGGGAAAAATGCCACTTTATGGTTAGAGAAGGAATTATTTTAGGACATAAGGTTTCTAGAAAAAGGATTGAGGTAGATAAAGCAAAAGTAGAAACCATAGAGAAATTACCTCCTCCTAGTTCAGTGAAGGCTATTAGAAGCTTTTCAGGACATGCAGGTTTTTATGGAAGATTCATTAAAGACTTTTCTAAAATAGCTAAGCCTTTGACAAAATTACTAGAAAAAGATGTTCCTTTTAATTTCAATCAGGAATGTTTAGATGCATTCAATATCCTTAAAGATAAATTAATAAATGCACCAACTATAATTGCACCTGATTGAATTTACCCTTTGAACTAATGTGTGATGCAAGTGACTTTGCAGTAGGCGTAGTTTTGGGACAACAAAGAGACAAGCATTTTCAGCCAATCTATTACGCTAGCTGAACATTAACACCCGCGTAAGAAAATTACACCACAACTGAGAAAGAACTGCTAGCTGTAGTTTTTGCTTTTTGACAAATTTAGACAATATCTAATATTATCGAAAATAGTCATTTACACTGACCATTCAGCTCTTCGTTATCTTTTAACCAAACCTGATGCAAAACCTAGACTCATATGATGGATTTTACTCTTACAGGAATTTGGCCTAGAAATATAAGATAAGAAGGGAGCTGAGAATCTGGCGGCAGATCACCTCTTAAGACTCGAAAATCCACACACCAAAAAGCTTGATGAATAAGAAGTAAATGATTCATTTCTCGAAGAACAACTCTTTTCTTTAACGCATTCTGAAGTACCATGGTTTGCAAATATTGTGAATTATTTAGCAGCTAACATCTTGCCAAGAAAATTAACACATCACTAAAAGAAGCGATTCTTCGCTGATGTGAAAATTATTTTTGGTAAGATCCCTTTCTTTTCCGCATATGTGCAGATCAGGTAATTTGAAGATGCATTACAGTGAGAGAAGCAAGAAAAATCCTAGAACATTGTCATTCAGGACCATCAGGAGGACATTACAGTGGTATTAAGACAGCACACAAAATACTTGAATCAGGTTATTACTGGCCCACTCTATTTAAAGGTGCCAACAAGTATGTTACCGCGTGTGATAAATGCCAAAGAACAGGTAATATTTCTAAACGTGATGAAATGCCTCAAACATATATGTTGTCATGTGAAATATTTGATATATGGGGTATTTATTTTATAGGACCTTTCCCTAGCTCATTTGGAAATAAATACATCCTAGTAGCAGTTGATTACATGTCAAAATGGGTAGAAGCGGAAGCCTTGCCTACCAATGATGCTAGGGTAGTAGTTAAATTTTTCAAGAAACTATTCTCCCGATTCGGGACACCTAGAGCCATTATTAGTGATAGGTGTACTCATTTCTGTAATACACAATTTGAAAAAGTTCTAAAGAAATATGGAGTATGCCATAGAACAGCCACCCCATATCATCCTCAAACTAGAGGGCAAGTTGAGGCCGTAAACCGAGACCTTAAGCGCATCCTAGAAAAAATGGTTGAATCAAATAGAAAAGATTGGGCAGTTAAGGTAGATGATGCTTTATGGGCCTATAGAACAGCATTCAAAACACCTCTAGGAACATCCCCATACAAACCTCAGATACTGGGAAAATGAAACACCCCAAGCCCTACCCACGAGTTTGACGGTTGGTATGTTCCTCAAGTAAAGCTGGTTTCAAGTTCTTTTGTAACTTAGAAAACTTGTGTGATTTTAAGAAAAATTATTGCTTTGGGTTGGGCTTGTGTTGAAACAGATTCAATTTTATTTTGAAAACCCTTTTTAATATTAGTGATAAAACATATAGAGTATATTAAAAGAATGAATTACTTAGTCGGGTTGCCTAAATCTGAAAAGAAATAAAGCTAAACTAATTAGTAGGGTTAGTACTCGGGTTGCCTCTCGAGAAGCGCTCGTTTAAAGTCTTGAGCTAGACTTACATTGTATGTACAATCATGGTGGTTTGAGGAGGTGGAAATCCTTTCTCATGCGATCAACTCGATTATGGATATAAAGTTTAAGTCGAGTAATGTTTACCTCAAAGTGTTGAATTTAGGATTGCTTACCTCGGTGTGCAGTATAGGAAGACATTAAGTACCTCAAAATGATTTATTCGTTTGCCTTGAGTTACGAATTGGTGATTCGAGGTCTTCCTTATTCAACAATACGATCCTCTATTTTGATGTGATTTGTTGATCCTATCGGCTCATCGGGTTTCCTTGATTTCACTTCATGTGGTTCGGTTCCTCATGTAATTCTTCTTTATTAGCACGAGGTCTATGATCAGGCTCAGGTTTGTAGCTTTGTGGTGTTTCCTACAATGAAGGTTGAACAAGTTGGTTTACTTTCTCACCTTTATCACTTGATGTTCTGGCCGAGTCAAGAGCTTGAAGAGTGGCTATCTCGCCTACACGAAGTATGAGTTCTCCTGCAGAGATATCAATTTTAGCTCTGGCGATTGCTAAAAGGTCTTCTTAAAATTAAGGGATCGTGTTGTCCTCATCCATGTCTAAAATGACAAAGTCTCTTGGGAATACAAATTTATCAATTTTGATTAGAACATTTTCTATTATACCCTTAGGAATTCTTATAGTTTTATCGAGTTAATTGAATGCTCATCCTAGTTTATGCAGGTTTCCCTAGACACGTTGTTTAAACATTTTGTAAGGCATAACATTGATACTTGCCCTAAATCTGCTAACACATTATCAATAGATAAACTACCAATTAAACATGGAATTGTAAAACCCGGGATCTTTTAATTTAGTGGCGGTTTATTTTGTAGAATTGCTGAGCACATTGCATTTAACTCCATGTGGTGCTCTTCGTCTAATTTGCGTTTGTTGGTCAAGAGTCGTCTTAAAAATTTCCTCGAGTTCAGTATCGAAAAAGAGCTTCAAGAAGAGGTAAGTTAATATGTAATTTCTTTAAGAGTTTAAGAAACTTACCGAACTGTTCCTCTGAATCGTCTCTTTTCATTGCTTCGGGATAAGGTATGCGAGGTTGGTATTCTGTGATTATTGGTTTTGGCTTTTCGTGTGATACCTCTATTTTACCTTTTTCTTCCTTGGTTTCTTTTGCCGTGGTGGGCTCATCTACCTTTGTACCCTCTTAAGCTGTGATGGCTTGTGTAACACCCCAAACCACCCCATACGTCATTATCGGATCGGTATGCTCTGTGTTAAATCTTAAAAACTTTACTCTGAAGGGTTTTGGAAAAACTTAGCTTATTTTAGCCGAAAAGTCCATTAAATGTAAGGTTTTGCAAAATAACTTTAATACTTGCATTGATTGGTTTTGAAAAGCCCGTTTATCATTTCATTTTATATTTAAGACTTTAAAAAACATAAGTTTGTAAAAACCCAACATAGCAAAATAATAAATCGGAATCTAAGTTATGGAGGCCTTATTACACAAAGATGTTCCCAAAATTAAAACATAAATGAAAACTAAAACCAAAAATAGTCTATGGAAATGGTCATAGTCTTGATGGGCCTCGAGTCCATCTCGGCTCCCATGTCCACGATATCTTGCTCATCCGAAAGAGTAGAAAATGAAAGCGTGAGTCACCAAGACTCGATGTATAAATTCGAACGACCGACACGAGGCCCTAAACACATTATGGGCCTAGGCCGTACATAGAGGCAACAATCATATTACATGATAAACAATACATAATGAATGGCCCAACCCATCCTAGAATTCCATCCTCTACACACCAACGTACCAGCAAGTCACTCCTTGGGGATTTCTATAATCAACCCTCCATCCAGCTACACACCATAACGACAATGAATCGCTGTTTCTATTATTCAAAAATCATTAAGCGTGGAATTGCCACCGATCCTTGTGTGACCTAACATTTTATTTGTGGGATTTCTACCACGGTCACCATGTGACCCATGTTTAAATTGTGGGATTTCTACCACGGTCACCATGTGGCCCATGTTTATATTAGTGGGATTTCTACCGGTCATCATGTGACCCATGTTTATATTCGTGGGATTTTTACCACCGGTCATCATGTGACCCATCATGCACTTCCCCTCTTTATTATATTCCCCACATGCATACATACATAAGGAAAACATCATACAAACTTTCATATATTTCATCATACATAAAGATTTCTATGATTGCGTACTTGGCATCCTTGCCTAACCCTTTTAGGGCTTTATTCGGCTGTCTACACAACCACTTTTCGACTTTTTAGCCCATAACACATAAAGAACAATTAGAAAGTGTGTGTTAGAGATCTACATACCTTATTACCGTTAGAACAAGACCCTCTAAGTCGACGCTATCCGTAGCCAACACCACCGCTATTTGCCTAAGGTGTTGTTCAAAACAGAGTCCACAACCAGGTGGCCAATCTTGAATGATGAATCTTGCTCATTTCTTAAACTTAGGGATTCTCTCCTTCACGATCCATATTTAAATCATCATAAGTCCTTGTCGAACCACTATCACAACACATGGTCAGGTACTCACATCATGAAGTTAAGATCTCACATCGATAAGCGAATCTAATGAAAATCTAGAAAACCATCTTACCTTAAATCACGAAAATGTGATTTGAATGCTTACCAACTTCTGACTTAGAATCCTATGCGATTTGATTCCCTACAAATCCCGAAATGTCGCCCAAAGAAAGAGAACACGAGATCAGAAAGAGAACGTCAATTGATAAACCGTAAAAGTAACACATTTTAACCCCATATTTAGTATGCTTTTGGATGATTTAGCCCTCAATTTATGTAAAAAGATGTTCTTAATCCTTTCTTTTCATGTCTTATACTCAGGAGAACACCTAAGGATAAAAAGAATGTAAAATAGGCTTAATACAAACCAAATTGTGTCAACCCAAGAAGTCGGCACGGCCTGGACTTCATGCCACATGGCCGTGCCCCAATATTTAGATTGCACACGGTCACACCCTGATTTACACGACCGTGCCTCGTCGAAAAAAAGCCCAACACGACCGTGCCCTAATTGGCAGAGCCGAAGCATGGCCTCTACCCATATTTTACACAGACGTGTCATAGCCATGCCTAAATTAACAGAATGGAGACACGGGCTGGACCACGACTTACACAAGCGTGCCTTAGCTGTGCCCCTGCCATAGGAAAGAGCAATTTCACTCGGAATAGGATACTTGGAGCCCAAGAAATGTAATCTTAAGTCTACTCAAACACCTAGGACGAATTATACCTAAATTACGAGTACTTAGGAGCCAAGGAAAGCATCCCAAAGGTCTATATAAACAATCCACGGCAGCAATTCAAGGGTGTCAGGTTTTAGCAGAATTTTCTGCCAGAGCTTTACTCGTTTAAGGATTGTCTCGAAGATAGCCAATTGATCCATCTCGAAGAGTCAGAATTCTACTCAAGACGGAGGATCTCCTCTTCAATTCCTTCAGGGGGTTTTAAGGATTTCCTATGTTTTGTTTTATCTTTTCTCTTGAGATGTTTTCTTGTTTAATTATGAACTAAACCCCTCAAATACCTGAAGGGGATGAAACCTATGATGGATTTTGTTATTTAATTCTTTCGATTTATATGATAAATACTTAGTTTGTTCTTAATTATGTTGCGGAGTTGATCGGGCGCCTAGAGATAGAGGTTACGAGATTTTGCCGATTAGGGTGAAACCTAATATGGGAGTCCATTGATCGATTTACTACTTCCTTGGGGGTTATTATAAGAGAGCGAGAGTTCCACTAATTAACCTAAGGTTAGGCGTTATTCACTTGAGAAGGTTTAATATAGGTTAGGGAGTCTCACGGATCAAGCTAAGTAAAGAAATCATATGAATTGAAAAGGTAGATAATAAGTGAAGTCATAGGTGGATTCTTTCCGAAGGTATCATCTTTATCAATTGAGTTTTCTTCAACGTCTTTTCCTAAAGTTTTGTTTCTTTTGTCTTTGCGTTTAGTTTAAATATTTCATTTGTTTTAGTTTAATAAACCAATCACTCCATATTTTAGGCTAAATAATAGAAAGAAAGTGAGTAGTAGTACTTTTAGGTTCCTTGGGTTCGATAAGATATTCTTGCCTGAGCTATACTACTATTCGATAGGTGCGTTTGCCTCTATCGTTGTCATGATTAGTCTCTGAGTTCGATCACTCTTTATAAATATTAAAACTAGACTATTTTACAATGATCATGTTTTTGGTGCGTTCTTTGGGAACTTTCTAAAATATTACAGCTCTATTTTTATTACTTTAGCCATTATTTCTAATTTTATTAATTTTACTAATCCTCTTTCTTTATTAAACTTGCAAGGTACCTCAGTTTATGACTAGAAGAAACCCTAGAGGACCATTAGAATATGCAGTGATATTGAAGCTACCGCCATGAAATCGAGAGAAACTAGGCGCTCTAGACTACCAAAGAGAAGAACAATAGCAGATCCAATCCTTGAAGGATGGCCAAAAATAATCCTTTGATGTGCAAGATCGAATGCTCATATACTATGTATGATTATGCTAGACCTAATCGGCAGAGCGAGAATCTAGTATTATTAGCTGCTATAGCTACTAATAATTTTGAATTAAAATCTAACACAATACAAATGATTCAACAGTTTGTTCAATTTGATGGATTGCAGGACGAAGATCCAAATACTCATATAGCTAATTTCTTAAAGTTACGTGATACTTTCAAAATAAATGGTGTTTTTGATGATGCCATCGTCTTGATTATTTCCTTTTTCATTAAGTAATAAAGCAAAGTAGTGGTTGAACACGTTACCACGGTCAATCACCACGTGGGACAAATAATGAAAAATTTCTTTTAAAGTATTTTCCACCACCAAAATGACCAAATTTGAATGACATATCTTCTTTTATGTAGAGCGGCGAAACATTATATGATGCATGGGAAAGATACAAGGATCTCCTAAGAAGATGCCTACACCACGGATTACTTTTGTGGCTTCAAGTCCAAACTTTCTACAATGGTGTGAATTCTTCAAATAGGCAAATGATTGATTCATCGGTAGATGGAACTTTAAACAACAAAACTCTGAAGCGACCTACGACTTTATTGAGGAGATGTCATTGAACACTTATCAATGGCAAATCACAAGGGCAAAGGCGACAAAATTAGCGAGGATTTTTCAACATAGGCGTAGTGACAATGTCACAACATGTAGAGTTAATGAATAAAAGCTTGATAATTTATGTTCTTCGCAGTACATCGGTATTGCAATGCGAAGCAAGCGGGAATGTGGCGAATCTTTGAGTACCCACCCTACCAACCGGGAGGCGAGAAAAGCGAGCGGACAAACTATATAGGCAACAATTTTAGATCTAATAATAATCCTATAGTAATACTTATAACCTTGAGTTGGAGGAACCACCCAAATTTTGTAATATCCTGGATTATGGCTTATGCATTTTTGCTTAATGATATGAAATAGCATGCCTTTGTGTGTTAAGAATGTGTTGTATGAATTTTGTGAACTTTATAAAATAGGAGAGTGTCTTAGAAATTATTAGATTTTAAATCTAAAAGAGGAAACTAAGTAGGGTGGCCTTAAGAGAAAATGTAGGGGAGTTATGACACACAAATGGGCTTGGTTAAGTGGCTTGGAGGCGCCACTTAAAACCTCTGTAAGTGACGCCACAAGCAGGTGCAAATGGGCCAAGGTTCGAGTCATAAGGGAAGCAAATAAAAGTCTTTATTTTGCTACAAGGAAGAGAAGAAGTGGGCAGCACAAGGACAGTTCAAGATGAAGTGTAGATCAAGTTAAAAACGTGAAGATTTAGCTAAGGAAGAGTGAATTAGGGGATTTGATAAGAGAGGATGTACTGGCCGGCCAAGGGGCTCTCTTGGTGATTATTTTCGGCTTTGTAGTGTGTTAAGGAGTGTGTGCCGAATTTTACAAAGCAAATTAGTCTCTTTTGTTCTTTTCTCTCTAAATTTTCTCTTCTTTTCTTTTATTAGTTCTAGCCAAAATTTTCCACTTACTAAAGACCACCATTCCGGGTTTATCAACTTTTCTTTCTCCTTTTCTCTTACGATTCTCTAACAAAGTCGAAGATTCCATCTACGAATTGGAACCATAGCCAAACCTTTCTAGTAATCATCTAAAGTCGAAACTTGTTGGTTCTTATCTAAGTCCACCTAAATTTGAATCTCTCTGTGGATTCAACAAAGAGCAATCGATTTACGTCATAAGGATAAGGATCAATTATCGATTCTTTTCAATCTTTTCTTAAAGCGAAATCAAGATTCTAATCCCTTAATGTTTTTGGCGAAACTATGAAGGATTCTTTCGAGGATTTCCATGGGTCGACTTCTAAGGAAACCATCCGGGATTTTAGATCTAAGGTGAGCAACATAGTGGTAAGTGATCTCCTCCTTAAGCAATCGATTTTGGGTTCTTATTCTTTTAAGATGCCGAAAATAATGGTTAAACCTTGGTTAGGGATGGCCAAATGTGTATAGTGCCATAACCTTGTGTTCTTTTGTGTGTAGCCAACGTTAAGGGACAGTAAGGAGAATTTTGGGATTTGAAGTGTTTAAGGTCAGTGATACGAAGTATTTGGCCAAAGGCCATTCTCATAGATCTATGCTTAAAATCGATTCTAACACTTGACAAGTAGGGATTTCGACAACTTCAAAGCAAGTAACCACTTTCGAGATTTAAAATCATAAGGTAAGTACCCATGATATTAGTCCAAGGCTAATTTAGTGAATTAGATCTATTTACTATTTTTCAAAAGTGAAAACTAACCAAATAAATTGATCTAGTGTTAGCGATTCAAGGGAGAAAGACTACGAAATTTCGGGACTTGATTAGTAGTGAAATCGACAACAAGGTAAGATTTTGGTTGCGATTGTCCTTCAGATTTAATTAATTAGCGAATGGCTTTTGCTAAAGTGTTTAAGGTTGGCGAATATAGGGATTAAGGGTCTAAAAGCATTAGATCGGGTTTTCGGGATTTCAATAAAGCGCTAAGTAAATCAGGTGTGTACCCCACACTAAGCCTTAATTAATTTATGGCTATGTTTTAATAAATATGTTACTAAGAATATGTTAAGATGTGGCTAAGAGTATCTTGCAAAGGTACAAAGTACTCGAGTCGTTTACCCACTCCTACTATGAGTATGATATGATCTATTATGGCACATATGCCAACAGTGATAAGAATGTGAAATAAGGCATGATATTGCATGATTTGTTTGACATAGGGCATATGGGTGATATGTAAAGGGGAAGTGAATTGGTGGTTTTATACTCCAATATCTGAATGTGGTGACTTATGTCACGTAATTTGAATGTGATGACTTATGTCACGTAATCTGAATGTGGTGACTTAGGTCACGAATTATTATCTGGTGGCTATGCCACGAAATTATAAGGGCAATGAGCACGTCGACTGTAGTGACTGCCTTCGATGATGTGTAGCGGATGGAGGGTTAACTTAGTAGTCCCCACGGTGTGATGGTTGGTACGGGTGATGTGTAGCGGATGGTTATTTAGGTTTGGGTTGGGTTTGCATCATTAATTATATATGTTATTATATACGATTTGATATGCAGAATTTAATTGAGACTTATGTTGGTTGTACACATTGAGTCTGTTTGACTCACCCCTTGTGGGATTATTTTTGGTGACACTCGAGAATGGGTAGGGTCGGTAGGAGCTCAAGTGGTGGCCATGCTCAACTCGGAGAATATCTTATTTTTTAAAGTATTTTGGATTTAATTTGGGTTTTGATTTGATGTAATAAGGCCATAGTTTGAACTAGTATGCATGCATTATTAATTATTTAAGTATGACACGATTTTATTAATTCAAAGTTAAAGTCCATTTTCTTAAGTATAAATATTAAATGTTTTAACATAGAATCAACATGGGTTTTAAAATTGAGCCCAACCCAAATCAACTGTTTTCAAAAACACAAAAATTTTAGCAAAGTTTCAAATAAGATTGAATGGTTTTCCTAGAAGCATGCAGATCAGGTCAAGGCTTGTGGGCGGGTTTGGGGTGTTTCATTTTGGTATCGAGCAGATTCAAAACTTCGACCTTGAGGGCTTTTAGGGCCCAAAATGTTTTCCTTCTTTGAAAATGGGTTTTACTAAGAAATGGCGGGTTTTCTAGCATGGCTTTGAGTCTCGGCCAAGTCCACAGGTAGGTACTCCTAATTCTTCTATGATTTGTATGTGGGAAGATATAGGGATGTAGATTAGTGGACTAGGAATTAAACCCTAGGATTAGTCTACTCCAATATCAAGTTACATAAAACTTAAAGTCAACCTAAACAAACCTGTGTCTAAGTCGCCGAGTTAGGGTGTGGCAACTATTGTGCGCATGTCTAAGATTGGTTTCGGTGGGAGCTTGGTATTTAAGTAGTCCTAGTGACTTACCTCCTACCCACTCTAATCCTACCTGGTGCGTAGTAATGGTTCATCCTAACCAAGAGGACTCAGCCACAGGCTAAACCCAATAACTAAAACCCGAAAGGGACTAGCCATATTTTGATAAAAATCCTAGTCTTAAAATCACCAAATGACCCCTTTGATGTGTAGAAAAACTATTTTGAAAAAAAAATCCAAAATATTCTCGATTTACTAAAATGACCTAAATACCCCTGGTTGGAAAAATTACTAAAATACCCTTGGTTCATAAAATTTCCATACTACCCACAGTTTTACCAAGATTTTCTTACCTTATAAATATCCAAAAATCCTATTTTTGCAAAATATTAAAGATACCCCTGATTTGCAAAATGACCAAATTACCCCTAACCTGTACAAATGACCAAAATACCCTCAGTGAGGAAAATTACCGAAGTACCCTCAAATTAGAAATCTTTAAAAATACCCTTGTTTTGAAAAGTCACCAGGAACCATATTTTGCGAAAAATTATCGAAATGACCTTGGCTTGTAAAATTACAAAAATACCCCTAGTGATAAAATTACCATTTCACCCTTGAAATTTTTCCAGCAAGTATTTTAATTTTGTAAAATATCAACAATCTCTATTTTGCAACATTTTCAAATACCTTAATTTGGAAAAATTACCAAAATACCCCTATAGGATAAAATTATGGAAATACCCCTAGGTAGTGGAAAACAACAAACAATGACACTACAATATTTCTCTGTAATGAACGTAAGTTCATGAATGAATGAATGAATAAATTGAGACTGTATGCGTATGGAATCGAAAGAACTACTCCTTAGAACCATTGAACATAAGACTGTTCGTGATAAATCAGTGGAACAAAAACTAATCTATAAAATTCTTTAATCGGATAAGCGTGATTTGGAAATATGAATTCAAGGGGCCGGTCAGAATAGCGTGCGTGGCGTGGAAGAGGCCGAATGAATGTCGAAGCAGATTAGATCGATCAATGATCGAAAATGAAATGCTACCACCACCGCCGTGATGTGGAATATCGAGGATCGACGGGATGACGCGATGTCACTGAGCGATCTTTGCGGGTCTTAGAAAGGGTGGTGAAGCGGTGGAGGCATGGGAGCTCGAAGTCGGTACTGGCGACTCGAGAATATGAGTGAGGTGTTTAAGTGGTGTATCTAGTGTGGCACCAATCTACCGAGTATTGGTTGAAGGCGACTAAGCGGATTATGGATGAGATCGATTTAGCTGGCGAGGAAAAGCGAAAGGTTTGGTGTCGCTTCTCGCGATGAGTCATATCAATGGTGGCTCACGGTTCGGGATGGTGTTACGGTGAGAACTCACTTGGGATTATGCTAAGGCCGCATACGGAAGAAGTATGTTGGTACTCATTACATCGATGCTGAGAGGAAGGCATTTAAGAAATTTGGTTCAAGGAACAAGTCCGTGGCGAATCTGTTGAATTCTAAAAGGTCGAGCCGTTATGCTCGAGCATAGTGTCAAGCCCGAGCATGGCGGTGTGTCCAGTTTGAGGGCAGGTGAGGATGATTTGAGACTATTGATAGCTCCACGGCAAGAGTGGGAGTTCTTGTATTGGTGGAGAAGGCTAAGGTAATGAGGGTATCAAGGATTACGTAAGGCGAACACAGATCAAAATAAGCGGAAGAGGCTTTGGATCTTGAGGTCTTCTAGGAATGAGCAAAGAGGCCTAGAGTTGATGGGCGCGAGGTTAGAAGGCTACTCTTGGAGGCGATGTCGTACTTGTGCCTAATATGGAAAGAAGCATTTAGGAGAGTGTTGGAAGAAGGCGGGAGGATGCTTCAAGTGTGGGTCCAAGGACCACATGATTAAGATTGTCTGTGAGAACCGAAGGGGACGACCCGATGAAGTCAAGGTCCTAATCGAGTGGAAGAGGTGGATGACTGACCTCGGTGGGTCGTGGTTTGAATGGTAGAGAAGCAGATCTTGGTAGAGGGCCCGGGAACACCGGTAGAGGTGTTGGTAACACGGAGGCCATGCGACGGAGTTTAGTGTATGCGGTTCGTCGGAGGGAGGGCGAAGGCACGCCGGACATCATAACCCAGATCGTTCCTTATATTTGGCAAGCCTTATGTTACTTTGATTGATGTGGGCTCGACCCATTCTTATGTTGCATGTAGTGTAGTTGAAACTCTAGGAATAGCCTCCGAACTATCTAGTAGGAGATGGCGTAGTAAGCCCACTAGGTCAAGCGTAGTAGTGAATAAGATATTTGAGTGTGCCTTTGGAGCTTAGGGAGGCGGTATTTCTTGTCGACTTAATGGAATTACCCTTGGAATTTGATCTTATACTTGGCATGGTGGCTAGTGGAGCATCGGCGGTATTAGATTGTGCGACTAAGCGAATGGAGTTAAGGACGCCGAAGGATAAGGCGGTAATTATGATAGGGGAAAGAAGGAACTACTTGTCTAACGTAGTTTCAGCATTAAAAGCTAATAAGATGGTGCGGAAGGGTGCAAGGCATTTTGGCCTTCATTAGTCGTTGGATGCGAAAGAAGGGGAGTTAGTGGAGTTAGAACCGTAAGGGAGTTTGTGGATGTTTTTCTGGAAGAGTTACCTAGAATACCCCCGGATAGAGAAGTGGAGTTCGAAATTAACTTGCTACCGGGTATAGCTCCTGTGTCAATTGCCCCGTACAGAATGGCACCAAAGGAGTTGGTTGAGCTCAAGGCTCAGATACAAGAATTACTAGACCGTGGGTTTATTCGAGCCAGTGTGTCTCCATGGGGAGCATCGGTCTTGTTTGTGAAGAAGAAGGATGAAACTATGCGCATGTGCATAGATTATTGTCAGTTGAATAAGCTAACCATCAAGAACAAGTATCCATTGCCAAGAATAGATGACTTGTTCGATCAGCTTAAGGGGGGCCGTAGTATTCTCGAGGATAGATCTAAAGTCTGGATATCATCAGCTTAAGGTGAAGGAGGCTGATATCCATAAGATAGCTTTTCGAACAAGGTACGGGCATTATGAGTTTTTGGTAATGTCGTTCGGATTGACAAATGCCCCGTAGCGTTTATGGACATGATGAGCGGGTTTTCCAACCTATCTCGGTGGTTTGTTGTTGTGTTCATTCGGAGTCTGAGGAGGAACACGATGAGCACCTCCGAGTTGTGTTGCAAGTGTTGAGGAAAAGAAGCTCACGCCAAATTGAAGAAGTGTGAATTTTGGCTTAAGGAGGTTACATTTTTAGGACACGTGGTATCTGCTTTGAAGGAATAAGGGTGGATCCTCGGAAGATTGAGGCGATTTTGACCTGAAACCTCCTAAGTCGATGGCGGAAGTTCGAGTTTCTTAGGATTAGCGAGCTATTCTCAGAAGGTTCGTGGAAGGTTCTCATCAATAGCCACACCTTTGACAAAGTTATTGAGAAAGGTAGTGCCTTTCGTATGGACAAATAAGCAACAGGAGAGCTTTGAAAAGCTTAAGAGAGTTTTGACTAAAGCTCTAGTTTTGATTCAGCCCGAGGCGGGGAAGGATTTTGTGGTGTATCGCGATGCTTCCCATACAGGATTAGGAGGTGTCCTTATGCAAGACGGGAAGGTAGTTGCTTATGCGTCTTGACAACTAAGGCCACACGAGGTTAACTACCCGACGCATGATTTGGAGTTGGCGGCAATGGTCTTTGCTCTTAAGGTATGGAGTCATTATCTTTATGGAGAGAAATTAGTGATTTACACAGACCACAAGAGCCTTAAGTATCTGCTGACTCAAAAGGAGTTGAACCTGAGACAGCGAAGGTGGGTGAAATTATTGAAAGACTACGATTGTTCCATAGAGTATCACCCGGGCAAGGCAAATGTGGTGGCAGATGCCCTAAGTCGAAAAGTTGTATCAGATCTGAGGGCCATATTCGCACATTTAAGCCTTCATGACGATGGAAGTCTGTTAGCAGAGTTACAAGTTAAGCCGACATGGCTGAATGAGGTGAAAGAAAGTCAGTTAATGGATGAGGATCTAAGTGCTAAGTTACGGCAAGTACAGAATGGAAAGTTGGAAGATTATGACATTAATGATGAGAGAGTATTGTGCTTTAAGAGTAAGGTCTGTATGCCGAAGAATGAAGAACTTAGGCAGAGAATTCTTCGAATCGCATAGTAGCCCTTATGCTATGCATCCCGGAGGCGATAAGATGTATAAAGATCTAAGGAGCAGCTTTTGGTGGCTGGTCTTAGCGAAGTGACCGAATTTGTTGGCAAGTGCCTAACGTGTCGACAAGTCAAATTTGAACACCAAGTTCATCGTGGTTGCTTCACCGATTAAGATTCCATGATGGAAGTGGGAGAGAATTACCATGGACTTCGTTAGTGGGCTTCCTCTTATGCCTACTAAGAAGGACTCGGTATGGGTGATAGTGGATCGGTGATAAAGTCCGCACATTTTATTCCGGTCTTGGGTAGACTATCTCTCCAAAAGTTAGCAAGGTTGTATGTAGCGGAGATTGTAAGGTTGCACGGAGTGCCGGTGTCGATTATCTTAGATAGGGATCCAAGGTTTACGTCTCGATTTTGGAAAGCTCTACATCATGCTTTAGGCACCAGATTGGACTTCAGTACGGCTTTTCATCCACAGTCAGATGGTCAATCTAAGCGAGTAATACAAGTGTTGGAGGATATGCTAAGAGGCTGTGTGATAGACTTCAGAGGAAGTTGGGAAGAATATTTGCCTTTAGCAGAATTTGCTTACAACAATAGCTATCAGGCCAATATTAAAATGGCACCGTACGAAGCACTGTATGGACGGAAGTGTCGCACTCCTACGTGTTGGACGGAATTAGGGGAACGTCAGATTTTGGGTCTAAAAATTGTGGCAGAATCCGAGGAGAAGGTTAAGATAATTCGGGCATGGTTGAAGGAGGCATCGATAGGCGAAGTCGACGCAGATCTCAAATGAAGGAAATAGAATTTCTTGTGGGAGATCAAGTGTTTCTCAAAGTTTCACCTTGGAAGAAGGTGATGAGATTTGGTCGCAGGGAAGCTAAGTCCAAGGTTAGTAGGACCTTATCGAGAATTGAAGCGAATTGGACGGTGGCATACCGGTTGGAGTTACCTCCGGAATTGAAGCGGATGCGACATATTTCATGTTTCCATGCTACGTCGTCCGATCGGATCCATCTCATGTAGTTCGGTTGAAGAGGTGGAGCTGAGACAGATTTGTCTTATGAGGAAGAGCCAATTGATTCGGAGCGAGATGTGAAGGTGCTTGGAGGAAGTCGGTCCCTTTGGTCAAAGTGTTGTGGCATAACCATGGGTCGGAGGAAGCTTCTTGGGAGCCAGAAGAAGCAATGCGATAGCAGTACCCCCACCTATTCTAGCCAGGTAATTTCAAGGTCGAAATTATTTTAAGGGGTAGAAGCTGTAATATCCGGATTATGGCTTATGCATTTTGCTTAATGATATGAAATAGCATGCCTTTGTGTGTTAAGAATGTATTGTATGAATTTTGTGAACTTTAGAAAATAGGAGAGTGTCTTAGAAATTATTAGATTTTAAATCTAAAGAGGAAGCTAAGCGAGGTGGCCTTAAGAGAAAATGTAGGGAGTTATGACACATAAATGGGCTTGGTTAAGTGGCTTGAGGCGCCACTTAAAGCCTCCGTAAGTGACGCCACAAAGGTGCAAATGGGCAGGTTCGAGTCACAAGGGAAGTAAATAAAAGTCTTTATTTTGCTACAAGGAAGAGAAGAAGTGGGTGGCACAATGACACTTCAAGATGAAGTGTAGATCAAGTTAAAAACGTGAAGATTTGGCTAAGGAAGAGTGAATTAGGGGATTTGATAAGAGAGGATGTAGTGGGTAGTGAAGGGACTCTCTTGGTGATTATTTTCGGCTTTGTAGTGTGTTAAGGAGTGTGTGCGAATTTTACAAAGCAAATTAGTCTCTTTTGTTCTTTTCTCTCCAAAGTTTCTCTTCTTTTCTTTTATTGGTTCTAGCAGAAATTTTCCACTTACTAAAGACCACCATTGTCGAGTTTATCAACTTTTCTTCCTCATTTTCTCTCACGATTCTCTAACAAAGCCAAAGATTCCATCTCTGAATTGGAACCATAGCGAACCTTTCTAGTAATCATCTAAAGCCAAAACTTGTTGGTTCTTTTCTAAGTCCACCTAGCCAGAATCTCTCGTGGATTCAACAAGAGCAATCGATTTACGTCATAAGGGTAAGGATTAATTATCGATTCTTTTCAATCTTTTCTTAAATTCAAAATCAAGATTCTAATCCCTTAATGTTTTTGGTGAAACTATGAAGGATTCTTTCGAGATTTCCATAGGTTGACTTCTAAGGAAACCATCCGGATTTTAGATCTAAGGTGGCGACATAGTGGTAAGTGATCTCCTCCTTAAGCAATCGATTTTGGGTTCTTATTCTTTTAAGATCCGAAAACAATGGTTAAACCTTAGTTAGGGATGGCAGAATGTGTATAGTGCCATAATCTTGTGTTCTTTTGTGTGTAGCCAACGTTAAGGGATAGTAAGGAGACTTTCGGGATTTGAAGTGTTTAAGGTAAGTGATATGAAGTATTCGGCGAAAGGCCATTCTCATAGATCTATGTTTAAAACCGATTCTAACACTTGACAAGTAGGGATTTCGACAACTTCAAAACAAGTAACCACTTTCGGGATTTAAAATTGCAAGGTAAGTACCCATGATATTCGTCCAAGGCTAATTTAGTGAATTAGATCTATTTACTATTTATTCAAAAGCCAAAAACTAACCAAATCAATTGATTTAGTGTTAGCGATTCAAGGAGAAAGACTACGAATTTCGGGACTTGATTAGTAGTGAAATCGGTAACAAGGTAAGATTTTGGTTGCGATTGTCCTTGAGATTTAATTAATTAGCGAATGGCTTTTTGCTAAAGTGTTTAAGGTTGGCGAATATAGGGATTAAGGGTCTAAAGGCATTAGATGGGTATTCGGATTTCAATAAAGTGCTAAGTAAATCGGTGTGTACCACACTAAGCCTTAATTAATTCTGGCTATGTTTTAATAAATATGTTACTAAGAATATGTTAAGATGTGGCTAAGAGTATCTTGCAAAGGTACAAAGTACTCGAGCACGTTTACCCTCCTACTATGAGTATGATATGATCTATTGGCACATATGCCAATGATGATAAGAATGTGAAATAAGGCATGATATTGCATGATTTGTTTGACATGGGGCATATGGGTGATATGTAAAGGGAAGTGAATTGGTGGTTTTATACCTCAATATCGAATGTGGTGACTTATGTCACGTAATTTGAATGTGGTGACTTATGTCACGTAATCTGAATGTGGTGACTTAGGTTACGAATTATTATCTGGTGGCTATGCCACGAAATTATAAGGGCGATGAGCACGTCGACTGCAGCGACTACCTTCGATGATGTGTAATGGATGGAGGGTTGACTTAGTAGTCCCCACGGTGTGATGGTTGGTACGGGTGATGTGCAGTGGGTGGTTATTTAGGTTTGGGTTGGGTTTGCATCATTAATTATATATGTTATTATGTATGATTTGATATGCGAATTTAATTGAGACTTATGTTGGTTATACACATTGAGTCTGTTTGACTCACCCTTTGTGGGATTATTTTTGGTGACACTCAAATAATGGGCGGGTCGGTAGGAGCTCAATTGGTGGCCATGCTCAACTCGAGAATATCTTATTTTTTAAAGTATTTTGGATTTAATTTGGGTTTTGATTTGATGTAATAAGGCCATAGTTTGAACTAGTATGCATGCATTATTAATTATTTAAGTATGACACGATTTTATTAATTCAAAGTTAAAGTCCATTTTTCTTAAGTATAAATATTAAATGTTTTAACAAGAATCAACACGGGTTTTAAAATTTGAGCCCAACCCAAATCAACTGTTTTCAAAAACACGAAAAATTTTAGCAAAGTTTCAAATAAAATTCGAATGGTTTTTCCTAGAAGCATGCCAGATCCTGTCAGGGCTTGTGGGCCGGGTTTGGGGTGTTTCAAATTTTTCATGGGGAGGACAAGGAAATCAAGGAATTCAAAGGCAGCAACCTCCTCCAATTTATCAAAATCAGCCCTACCCACAGGAAAAAAATCAAGCCTTGAAGATATGCTGACAAAATTCATGGCAGCCATAAAATCTCGTCTTCAAAAGACTGATACAAACCTTGACGAACAACAGAAGTCAATGAAAGGACTCGAAAATCAAGTTGGAAAACTTACTAGGTCAGTGGGATACCTGACAAAGCTTATTTTGAATGCCAACGAGGGCGTCTACCAAGCAAACACGAAATAAACCCAAAAGAGTAAATCCAAGCCATTACAACTCAAGAGGGATGCAGTAGATAGACCCACATCGGTAGCAAGAAAAGAAGGATAAGACCGAGGTAGCTCAAGAAAAGCAAAAGCGGTAATCAAAGAATACCAACCCCAAGATACCTTATCCGAAGCATTAAAAAGATGATTCAGGAGGAACAATTGGTAAGTTTCTAAAACTCTTGAAAAATTGCATATTAACTTACCGCTTCTTGAAGCTCTTTTTGGATGCCGATGCAAGGAAATTCTTAAGCAAGCTATTGACGAACAAACACAAAATAGATGAAGAGCACTATGTGGAATTAAGCATAACATGCTCAACAATGCTACAAAACAAGCTACCACAAAACTAAAAGATCCGTGGAGTTTTACGATTCCATGCTTAATTGGTAGTTTGACTATTGATAATCGTTAGGCGATTTAGGGGCAAGTATAAATGTTATGCCTTATGCCTTTGTTTAAACAACTAGGTCTAGGGAAGCCCAAACAAACTAGGATGAGTATTCAACTAGGTGATAAAATTGTTAGAATCCCTAGGGCATTATTGAAGATGTTTTAGTCAAAATCGATAAATTTGTTTTCCCGAAGAGACTTTGTTGTTTTAGACATGGATGAGGATAATTCAATCCCCTTGATTTTAGGAAGGCCTTTTCTAGCAACTGCTAGAACTAAGATTGATGTTGCCACAGGAGAACTCATACTTCGCGTAGGAGATGAATCAATAAATCTTCAAGCTCACAACTCAGCTAGAGCCATGAATGATGAAGGTACGGAAATTACTCTAGTCAATAATCAAATTATTCAACCTTCATTGCAGGAAACACCACACGACATCAAATCTGAATCAAACCATAGCATCTTAGTCGACACAAAAGAATCATGTACACTTAAGGTCGACAAATTAGAAGAGCAAAAGACACAAGCAAAGCCGGACCAACTCGAAGTAAAACCTGAGGAACCACCAGAAGAGCTCATGGGAACATCAAATCACTTTAAAATAGGAGACCAGGTGCTGTTAGACAAAGCCGATCTTCACATCACTTCAACAGACTTGAGGGCAAAGGGAGAAATTCTTCCCAAGGTACACGAAATCTTCCCCCACAACAGATCAAGGTAAATGTTTCTCAACCCAAACTTAGTCACGAAAATAAAACAATCGAGAAGAGGAAAATATTCAAACCTTTAAACAGCCTAAAATTTTTCAAAGTTAAGGATGGCTAGCTTAAGACTATAAACGAGCGCTTCTCCAGGAGGCAACGAGCACTAACACTTTTATTTTTTAAAATTATTTTTTACTATTACTTTTCTCTCTCTCTTTCCTTTCCTTCTCTCTTCTCTTTCCACATTTAAAATAAAGATGCAGGTTTCCAGGCCACACGGCCTTACACACGGCCGTGCCCGTGGCCGTGTGGACTACCAAAACCACCACACTGACAGAGCAGAGCCGTGCAAGTCAGTCCAACCACCCCCCAACGTCACGGATCCAACCACCCATAGCACGGGCACCGACAAAAATAGCACGGTCGTGCCTCACAGTCGTGCTAAGATACTGACCTATTTAGCACGGGCAGACCACGCTCTTGCATTCCAACCGTGCTCCTATATTGGCTTCTTAGGAACGGGCATGCAAACCAACAAAGCAGGCGAGAAGAACAATACACCCCACAACACAAAATGAGTGCGATGCGGTAGTGTGAATTAACACACCCCGGTACAAGGTGGGAATATGCCAGTTTGAAATCCTATTTAAACCCTACTGACCCTTCCTCTTTTCCCATCTTTTTGCTTATTCTTTCTTTCTCTTTTCTTTCAAATTTTTCTTCCTACTCATAGAAAAGATCCAAGACACTTGAGCAACACAAAGACCATGCCGAAGAAACGTAAGCATTGTGTCCTCAGAGGAAACCTCAACATGAGTTCATGCCGACAGCTTTACTTAATTGACACGCCAAGGGTCTCGAAAACCTTTTCGGTTCTATTTTTCTTTTCTCGTCTCCTTTATTTTCCTTATCTATACTTCGTTTATGCTTAATGTAATTTATTTCATATTAGTTTCTTGGTTTTAGGTTCTAAAGGCTGCTAGGGAATCACACAACACAGCCTTCGAAGTCACACCCACTTCGCAAACCATCCAACAATAAGGACTCCTTAGTCCATTAGTCTTTTCTTTCAATTTCAGTTCTTCTTAGTCTCCTTCTTTTATTTTCTTAATCTTTAAATTTATTATAAGTATATCATTATTATTTCTCTAGATCTCTTGGCTATATCTTCACAGGCTACCCAATTTCTTCATCTAGCAAATTGCTTCTCGGTAGCCACTCCATTAGGCCCATAGAAAACACCATCACCACCACCAATGACTCCAGGGATCATCCAGATCTCAGGGAGTATTATTTTCACCACTTATCTTTTTGATTTGGCACATAAATTTCATTATCTATCTTTGTACATTGAGGGCAATATACATTTTAAGTGTGGGGGTAATAGTGCCTAACTTTTTGCATAATTCTCAAAACCCTGAAATTAGTCTTGATCTTAAGTATTTTTCTCATATTATTAATTAGGATGAAATTTCTAATGATTTATGATCTTTATTGATATGTCTCTAATTAAATCATAGTTAATTGTACATTAATGATTAAATTTGAAGGATACTAGAGAATCGAGCATGATAAGCCTACTTTCTAAAAAATTTTGTGAGTTGTTGAACCTAATTTGAGTATCACCTTGAAGTTCAAAATTTATAAGGATTGATGTCAAAACACCCATAATTTTTGTGAGATTCTAATCCTTATAGAGCATATACCCTTTTATGCTCACTTTAATTGATTATGAGTGTGTCAACTTTGAACTGTTATTCTAGAACTTGCCTCGTTTATACATGTGGAGACCACATTAATGATTTGATACTTTGAGATGATAAAGGCACCTAGGTTTAACCCATTTACTCCACTAAAAAGCCTACCTTCACAAATTAACCCCTAGTGAACCCCGTTGAATCCTAATAACCTTTTTATTGACTCACCCACTAATATCAACCCAAAATCCCTTTATATTTGTTATCACCATTCTTTTGACTACCCTTTAATTGAGGTTTGATTTGATTAAATTATCGAATTATATTAGTTCGATAATTACGATTATCATTTATGATGTAATATTTTAGTTTGTTCTTAAAAAAATCAATCAAAGTTTAGAGCTCATGTATCTAAATTCCAATTGATTGAAGGAGAGCTCGTATTGAAGTATTATAGCATTCTTATTAGCTTTTAATTAATGTAAGTACTTATATTAGTTCATTGTTTCTAGTTAGGTAATTGGTTAATTCAATCTTGATTCTAACCTTCTAATTCAGCCTTTATCCACACCTTTAACCCTAGCCCCGTTACAACCCTAATGAAGACCTTTTGATCTGTTTATCATCTCATATACAGTGGTGGAGATTTGATTTTTAGGCAAGCTTATGGGATTAACTTTTCAAGTTCGACTTAGAGTGCTTATTCTTGGACCTTAAACACTTATGAGTGAATCTTTAGTGAGGATGTCGGTCCTTGTCGATTTTGAATCAAAGGTAATTACTTAGATAAGGGGAGACACCTACGGTTTTAGGCTATAAAGGTATGACTTATCGTAATTGAATCTTTAGGGCACTTCGAGTTAAATCATCCATGTATAAATTATCTATGAATTATGATGAGGCATTGTCAATGGGAATTATGAATTTTGGAAAATTTGTTTTAATTGTAAATTGAGAATTTTGCTTGAGGACAAGCAAAAGCTTAAGTGTGGGGTATTTGATAAGTAGTAAAAGTAACACATTTTAACCCCATATTTAGTATGCTTTTGGATGATTTAGCCTCAATTTATGTAAAAGATGCTCTTAATCCTTTCTTTTTATGTCTTATACTCGGAGAACACCTAAGGATAAAAAGAACATAAAATGCGCTTAATATCTGGACCAAATTGGGCCAACCAAGAAGTCAAGACGGCTGGACTTCACCGCCCTGCACTAGTGCCCCAATATTTAGATTGCACATGGTCACACCCCGCTTTACGACCATGCTTCACGACAAAAAGCCCAACACGACCGACCCCAATGTACACTACCGCCTACTAATTGGCGGACTCGAAGCACGGCCTCTACCCATATATTACACAGGCGTGTAATAGCCGTGCCTAAATCAACAGAATGGAGA
This sequence comes from Gossypium rotundifolium, assembly GCA_025506655.1. Lineage (NCBI taxonomy): Eukaryota > Viridiplantae > Streptophyta > Magnoliopsida > Malvales > Malvaceae > Gossypium > Gossypium rotundifolium. Next base: position 173,546,199 of record CP106734.1, on the reverse strand, counting down.
CACGGGCTAGACCATGACTTACACGGGCGTGCCTTAGCCTGCCCTGCCACGGGAAAGAGCAATTTCACTTGGAATAGGATGCTTGGAGCCCAAGAAACATAATCTTAAGTCTACTCAAACACCTAGAACAAATTATACCTGAATTACGAGTACTTAGGAGCGAAGGAAAGCATCCCAAAAGTCTATATAAACAATCCACGGCAGCAATTCAAGGGCGTCAGGTTTTAGCAGAATTTTCTGTTAGAGCTTTACTCGTTTAGGGATTGTCTCGAAGATAGCCAATTGATCCATCTCGAAGAGTTGGAATTCTACTCAAGACGGAGGATCTCCTCTTCAATTCCTTCAGGGGGTTTTAAGGATTTCCTATGTTTTGTTTTATCTTTTCTCTTGAGATGTTTTCTTGTTTAATTATGAACTAAACCCCTCAGATACCTGAATGGGATGATACCTATGATGGATTTTGTTATTTAATTCTTCGATTTATATGATAAATACTTAGTTTGTTCTTAATTATGTTGCTTAACTTTATCGATGTGCTTAGGTGGAGGAGGAATAGAATACGCCTAGAGTAGATCTAGCATAATTAAGCGGAGTTGATCGGGCGCCTAGAGATAGGGTTACGAGATTTTGTCGATTAGGGTGAAACCTAATATGGGAGTCCATTGATCGATTTTGCTTCCTTAGGGGTTATTATAAGAGAACGAGAGTTCCACTAATTAACCTAAGGTTAGGCGTTATTCACTTGAGAGAAGGTTTAATATAGGTTAGGGAGTCTCACGGATCAAGCTAAGTAAAGAAATCATATGAATTGAAAAGGTAGATAATAAGTGAAGTCGAGGTGGATTCTTCCGAAGGTATCATCTTTATCAATTGAGTTTTCTTCAACGTCTTTTCCCAATGTTTCGTTTCTTTTGTCTTTGCATTTAGTTTAAATATTTCATTTGTTTTAGTTTAATAAACCAATCACTCCATATTTTAGGCTAAATAATAGAAAGAAAGTGAGTAGTAGTACTTTTAGGTTCCTTGGGTTCGATAAGATATTCTTGCCTGAGCTATACTACTGTTCGATAGGTGTGCTTGCCTCTATCATTGTCACAGTTAGTCTACAAGTTCGATCACTCTTTTATAAATATTAAAACTAGACTGTTTTGCAGTGATCATCAATCTAAGGATGGTCCTAACACCATCTAGCCATTCGGCTTTGGCTTAAAAGCCGAAAAATAACAAGAATAATAGCACTGGCCAACACTTACCTTTATAGGAAATTCGACAACTCTTAGGAATTCTCAGCTTTGGAGGAGATCAAGAAAAGAAGAAAATAAGAAGATATCTAAGTAGTTTCAGCTTTTAGTTGAGGGAATCGACAGAAGGAAAAGGGTATATTCGGCTACGGAGATGAGAAAAGAATTCAGGATTTCGGCTTTTGGAAAGGAAGATGTTGAGAAGATTGGGAGGTTTCGCTTTTGAAGAAATCAAAAGAAAAGAATTTCAGAGGAATACTTGAAAATTTGACAAGAAAAGAAGAAAAGAATAGGGTTCCAAATGCCTAATTAAAGAGATATCCTCTATTTATAGAAGATTTGACACCTCTTGCTAAAACCAAAACACCCTTCCTAATAACCAATCAATTAATCAAATAGCATGGTAAATTTTGGTACCCCTACCATTAAAAAGCCGATTTTTAACTCCTCTAGGTGATGGAATTTGCCAACACCTAATATGCAGATAGCTCCTATCTTTTCCCCTTGTATCTTTCATATTATCAACTATAATATCTACATTATCCTATACATACATCCTCCTACATTTGAGCCTTGTAGCCATCCACTCTACCTAACCCTAATGCCAAAAATTAGCTAACTTAAATTAAAAGAGATTGGGCTCCATGAAACTTAAATCTGGGCCCTTACTCCCTTGTATGGCGTCACCTCCTTGCTCCCGATAAATCATAAAAGTAACATATTTTAATCCCACATTTAGTATTCTTTTGGATGAATTTATCCTTAATTTATGTACAAAGGTGCTCTTAATCCTTTCTTTTCATGTCTTATACTCGTGAAAGCACCCAAGGATAAAAAAGATGCAAACAGGTTTAAAATGGACCAAAGTGGGCCAACTCAAGAAGTCTGCACGGCCTGGACTTCATGCCACACGGTCCTGCCCCAATATTTAGATTGCACACGGTCACACCCTGATTTACACGACCGTGCCTCATTGACAAAAAAAGCCCAACACGACATGGACTTCATGCCACACGATCGTGCCTCAATTGGCAGACCCGAAGCACGACCTCTACCCAGATATTGCATGGGCGTGTCATAGCCGTGCATAAATCGACGAGGATGGAGACACAGTGTGGACCACGATTTACAGGCGTGTCAAGGCCGTGCCCTCGCTTGAGGAAAGAGCAATTTCACTCGAAATTGGATACTCGGAGCCTAAGAAACGCAATCCTAAGTCCACTCAAACACTTAGGATGAATTTCACTTGAATTACGAGTACTTAGGAGCCAAGTAAGGCATCCTAAATGTCTATATAAACAATCCAAGGCAGCAATTCAAAGTCGTCAAGTTTTAGCAGAGTTTTCTGCAAGAGCTTTACTCGTTTACGGAATTACTCGAAGATAGCCAGTTGATCCATCTCGAAGAGTCAGAATTCTACTCAAGACGGAGGATCTCTCCTTCAATTCCTTCAGGGGGTTTTAGGGATTTCTTATGTTTTGTTTTATCTTTTCTCTTGAGATGTTTTCTTATTTTATTATGAACTAGATCCTTCAGATACCTGAAGGGGATGAAATCTATGATGGATTTTGTTATTTTATCTATTGGTTTATATGATAAATACTTAGTTTGTTCTTAATTATGTTACTCAATTTAATCTGATGTGCTTAGGTGGAGGAGGAATAGACTCTGCCTAAGAGTAGATCTAGCATAATTAAGCGGAGTTGATCGGGCGCCTAGAGATAGGGTTACGAGATTTTACCCGATTAGGGTGAAACCTACTATGGGAGTCCATTGATTGATTTACTACTTCCTTAGGGGGTTATTATAAGAGAACGAGAGTTCCACTAATTAACCTAAGGTTAGACATTATTCACTTTGAGAGAAGGTTTAATATAGGTTAGGGAGTCTCACGAATCAAGCTAAGTAAAAGAAATCGTATGAATTGAAAGTTAGATAATAAGTGAAGTCATAGGTGGATTCTTCCCGAAGGTATCGTCTTTATCAATTGCGTTTTCTTCAAAGTCTTTTCCCAAAGTTTTGTTCTTTTTTCTTTGCATTTAAGTTTAAGTGTTTCATTTTTTTTTAGATTAATAAACCAATCACTCCATATTTTAGGCTAAATAATAGAAAGAAAGTGAGTAGTAGTACTTTTAGGTTCCTTGGGTTCGATAAGATATTCTTGCACGAGCTATACTACGAGTTCGATAGGTGCGCTTGCCTCTATTGTTGTCATGATAGTCTCTGAGTTCGATCACTCTTTTATAAATATTAAAACTAGGCATTTTTGCGACAATCAAGTTTTTGGCGCCATTCTCGGGAATTCTAAAATATTACGTAAAGCTCTATTTTATTACTCTAGCCATTATTATTATTTTTACTTTGCTAACTTTTCTTTTATTTAAATTTTGTGAGATAATTCTAGTTTTTCAAAGGAATGGCCTTTGAATAATTATCGGTTGCAAGGCATGGGGACAATTCCTCTTGAAGCAACCGACTTTTTAACCTCGATGTGGTCACGGGTTATCTAATCGGTTTGAAATAATGAATAAAAAGATTGATGGTATGAATAATCCCTCACGGTACACCCGATGAATGCAGTATAACTCAAATCTGAGAGGCGTGGCGAATCCTGAGTACCCACCCTACGGATATGGCATGAAAAACGGACAAGTCCACTATATAGGTCACTACTCTAGATGTCAAAATAAATTTTATAGTGACACTTATACTACAGGATGGAGGTACCATCCCGACTTCTCGTAGAATGATCAAAGACAGGATTTTCCTCCAAATTTTCAACAACCTTATCCACAAGGAGGGGAATCAAACCTCGAAAAGATTCTGACAAAATTGGTGACAGCTACAAACTCTCATCTTCAAAAGGCTGAAGAAACACTCGATGAACAACAAAGGTCGATCGAGGGAATCAAAATTCAGGTAAGAGAAATCATCATGTTGGTTGGACTACTTATTGAGATATTATGTGAAATACGGACATAGATTTTTTCAAAAGGCACACAGCAGGTAAAAGCAGTTACACTAAGGAGTGGCAAAGAGTTAATTGAACCACAAAGAAAGACACCACATGAAATTATCAAGAAAAAGAGTGTAGATGGTGAAAGCGATAATCCACGCCTCTGAGAGAATAAAACAAAATTCCATATCCGGTAAAATTGAAGAAAGAACAATTGGATGCTCAATACGGTAAGTTCCTCGAACTCTTTAAACAAATACATATTAACTTACCTTTCGTTGAAGCTATTTCACAGATGCCAAAGTATGCAAAATTCTTAAAGGAACTTCTTACAAAAAAAAGGAAGCTTGAGGAGGTATCCATGGTGGAGCTTAACGAAGAAGGCTCAGACCTTCTCCAAAATAGACTACCACAGAAATTAAAAGATCCAGGGAGTTTCACTATTCCTTGCTTAATTGGTAGTTTAAACATCAAGAAAGCATTAGCAGACTTAGGCGCTAGTATTTATCTAATGCCTTACAAATTATTTAAACGACTAAATCTTGGGGAACCAAATCCCACTAGGATGAGTATTCAATTAGCCGATAGATCTATTAAATATCCTAGGGGAATTATTGAAGATGTCTTGGTCAAAATTGATAAATTTATTTTTCCTGTTGATTTTGTTGTGTTAGACATGGATGAAGACATTAATGTTCCATTAATCTTAGGGTGTCCCTTTTTAGCCACGGCAAGAGCTATTATTAATGTAGGTAATGGTAAACTAGCTCTGAGAATAGGTGATGAAGAAATTATCTTCCAACTCTGTAATGCCATGCGATATTCTAAAGAACAAGATGATTCTTGTTATTTAAATGCGACACTCTTGATCATATTATAAAGAATTCATTACGGAAATTATACAAGGTGACACATTGGAATTGTGTTAGAAGCTTAAGAAGAGGGGAAGAAGATGAAGACAATGAGTCGAATCTGAAAATGTCATCATATGAACAACAGAGAGAAGAAAGCATCAAGAATGATAATGAAATAAAACAAAAACCCTCCATCATAGAGCCACCCAAATTGGAACTCAAATAGTTACCAAAACACCTAGAATACGCATTCCTTAGAGACAATTCTACACTACCAGTAATCATCTCCTCAGAATTAAAATCCAAAGAAATGGAGGAACTGATAAAAGTACTAAAAGAACACAAGAAAGCCATAGCTTGGAAAATCTCTGATATCAAGGGAATAAGCCCCACATTCTGCACCCACAAAATTTTGATGGAAGAAGAATATAAACCATGTGTGCAACCACAAAGACGTTTAAACCCCAACATGAAAGAAGTGGTCAAAGCTGAGGTAATTAAACTTCTAGATGCAGGAATAATTTATCCTATTTCTGATAGCACTTGGGTAAGTCCTATGCAGGTAGTCCCAAAAAAGGAGGAATGACAGTAGTACCCAATGAAAAAAATGAGTTAATTCCCACAAGAACAGTTACTGGATGGAGAGTCTAAATAGACTATAGAAAGTTAAATGATGCCACTAGAAAAGATCATTTTCCTTTGCCTTTCATAGATCAAATGTTAGAAAGATTATCCGGGCATATGTACTACTACTTTCTGGATGGACTCTCCGGATACTTTCAAATCCCCATAGCTCCTGAAGACCAAGAAAAAACAACATTTACATGCCCATATGGTACATTTGCTTATCGTAGAATGCCTTTTGGATTATGTAATGCTCCTGCTACTTTTCAGCGTTGCATGTTGGCAATCTCCGACGAACTCGTGGAGGACATCATGGAGGTATTTATGGATGATTTCTTGGTATTGGTAATTCTTTCCATCTTTGCCTTCAAATTTTAAAACGAGTTCTAACAAGATGTGAAGAAACAAACCTTGTTTTAAATTGGGAGAAATGCCATTTTATGGTTAGAGAAGGGATTGTATTAGGACATAAGATTTCTAGTAAAGGAATTGAGGTAGATAAAGCAAAAGTTGAAACCATAGAAAATTACCTCCCTAGCTCGGTCAAGGCTATTAGAAGTTTTTAGGACACATGAGGTTTTATAGAAGATTTATTAAGGATTTTTAAAATAGCCAAGCCTTTGACAAAATTACTAGAAAAGATGTTCCTTTTAATTTCAATCAGGAATGTTTAGATGCATTCAATGTCCTTAAGGATAAATTAGTAAATGCTCCGATTATAATTTCACCTGATTGGAACTTACCCTTCGAATTAATGTGTGATGCAAGTGACTTTGCAGTAGGTGTAGTTTTGGGACAACGAAGAGACAAGCATTTTCAGCCAATCTAATACGCTAGCAGAACATTAACACCCGCGCAAGAAAATTACACCACGACTGAGAAAGAATTGCTAGCGTAGTTTTTGCTTTTGACAAATTTAGACAATATCTAATATTATCTAAAGTTGTTGTTTACACTGATCATTCAGCTCTTCGTTATCTTTTAAACAAACACGATGCAAAACCTAGACTAATACGATGGATTTTACTCTTACGAATTTGACTTGGAAATACAGGATAAGAGGGAGCCGAGAATCTCATGGCAGATCATCTTTCAAGACTCAAAAATCCACACACCAAAGAGCTTGATGAACATGAAATAAATGATTTGTTTCCAGAAGAACGACTCTTTTCTATAACACATTCTAAAGTACCCTGGTTTGCAAATATTGCAAACTATCTAGCAGCTAAAATCCTACCAAGAAAATTGACACATCACCAAAAGAAGCGATTCATTGCTGATGTGAAAAAATTATTTTTGGGAGGATCCCTTTCTTTCCGCATCTGCATAGATCAAGTAAGTCAAAGATGCGTTACAAGGACAGAGGGAAGCAAAATCCTGGAACATTGTCATTCAGGACCATCAGGAGGACACTACAGTGGTATTAAGACAGCACATAAAATACTCGAATCAGGTTTTTACTGGCCCACTCTATTTAAAGATGCCAATAGGTATGTTATCTCGTGTGACAAATGCCAAAGAACAGGTAACATCTCTAAACGTGATGAAATGCCTCAAACATATATGCTATCATGTGAAATATTTGACGTATGGGGTATTGATTTTATGGGCCCATTCTCGAGTTCATTTGGAAATAAATACATCCTAGTAGCAGTTGATTACATGTCAAAATGGGTAGAAGCGGAAGCCTTACCTACCAATGATGCTAGGGTTGTAGTTAAATTTCTCAAGAGACTATTTTCCCGATTCGGTGCACCTAGAACCATCATCAGTGATAGGAGTACTCATTTCTGTACTATACAATTTGAAAAAGTCTTAAAAAAATTTAGAGTATGCCACATAACGGCCACCCCTTATCATCCCCAAACTAGTGGGCAAGCTGAGGTAGCAAACCGAGAGCTTAAGCGCATTCTAGAAAAATAGTTGAATCAAATAGAAAAGATTGGGCAGTTAAAGTAGATGATGCTTTATGGGCTTATAGAACATTATTCAAAACACCTCTAGGGACATCCCCATACAAGCTCATATACGAAAAAAGTTGTCATCTACCATTCAAGTTAGAACACAAAGCTTTCTGGGCAATAAAATTTTTAAATACTGACCTTGACCTTGCAGGAGAGAGAAGAATGATGCAGATAAATGAGTTAGATGAATGGAGAATGGAAGCCTATGAGAACTCACGGTTGTACAAAAAAGCAACAAAGCGACGTCATGATGCCCGCCTCAAGCAATCAAGACATTTTGAAGTAGGAGACCTAGTCCTATTATACAATTCAAGGCTTAAATTATTCCCTGGGAAGTTAAAATCCAGATGGTCAGGCCCATTCATGATCAAAACAATATTTCCATATGGCACCATTGAGGTAACTCATCCCACTAAAGGTACATTCAAGGTAAATGGTCACCGACTTAAGATTTATAATGGTGCAGATCTTGGAGATACAAGAGAGGAGTTTATGCTTCATGAGCCTTCCTTTAGAACTAAAAATAGGGAGAGTCTAGCTTAAGACTATAAATGAGCGCTTCTCGGGAGGCAACCCGAGCACTAAACACATTAACTTTGTTTTGCAAAGTCTAACAAAAATGCAAGATCATTAACACGGCCTTGAACACGGGCGTGCCAATAACCGCGCATAAACAGGGAAAACCTCTCTTTTCTAACACGGGCTGCGATAAAATCACACTGGCGTTCCTCATAACCGTGTGAGGCTACTGACATATTGAGCACGGCTGAAACACGGGCGTGCACCGTGACTGTGTGAACATACTGACTTATCGAGAACGGTCATGTCAAATTATCACATAGGCGTGCTAAAGACACTAAATCGCGCCCAATTCCAAACAATCGCGAAAAGCACGGGCAGTTCAAATTTAACACGGCCGTGTCAGGTGGCCATGTTCCCCTCCTTATATAAGAAAATTAACCGGAAACCCTCCCCTATTTTAAACCCTAGACACAATTCTCAGCCTCCTTCCCTAAAATTTCCACCATACCCACACACTCCACCACCCGAAACTACCTCTCCCTACCTTTTCCTCAGCATAACCAATCAAAAATAAGTCGCACGCCCGCAACACAATCGTGCTATCACACGCCACGCCACTGCCACTATTGTGCTTCACCCGTGAATTATGTCGTCATCACGTCTTAAAAGGGCCGTTCCAAGCAAGAAAAGAAAAGCACCTAGACCATCTTCTGCTAGTGCTTCATCAGAAATTTGACACCACTTCCTCCAATTTAATCAAAACACTCAGGAATAAGGATATAAGGCACTCCGAGAACGCCCTTTAGGTACCGAAAGATGTATGGACTGGAACGCAATAGAATAAATCAGACTGACAACCGATATTCGAGCCCTCATAGCAACAGAGCCATGAGAGCAGCTCTTCTCTATAATCGAGCCTACTTACTTGGAACTCACGCTCGAATTTTGTTCCACCTTCACATTACAAACAGTGATGGCTCAGTATGATGACCCCGGCACTATCCAATTTCGTCTCGGGGGCACAATACAATGATTAAGCGTACCACAATTTGGTAGGGCCCTTGGTCTCTACACTTCGAAATTTATTGAAGAAAATCCTCTGGACGATTTAAACCATGAACTGCACATCACTCAAATCGCCTGCTGGCAAAGCTTACACCCTACTACAAGAAACTATAACCCCAGTCATTCAAAGGTGACTGCCCTTTCCCCAGCTCTCAGGTATATTCATGCTATCTTTGCTCATACAATTACAGGTTGTAAAGAGAGCGCAGGCGTCGTTAATAAACAAGATGTCTACTTCTTATCATGCATGTCTGAGGGACATGTTTTTGATGTGGCGTATTTTATTGCATGCGCAATACAGCATCAGACAGAGGTACATAGAAAGGGAATCATTTTAATGGGGCCATACATAACGCGATTAGCTCGGCACTTTAATCTCCTCGACATCGATCAACAGAGGTCCTCACTCACACTGATCGGATACATAACACCTCAACGGATACAAACAATGTTACATATGAATATGATCAAACAACGTCGTGGAACAGACCCTCCTCAATACAGACTAGCTACAGAAGAGGAGGTGCCCGAGGACATTCCTGATGATATGCCACCAGTCCCAAGCCAGCAGCCATCATGTTCAGTGACTTCATTGACAGATATCTCTGCACGCCTCACTCAGCTCGAGCACTATTGTATCCAGCAGATTACTGGTAATGCTCGACGTCTTGATGGGATCGAGGCCACCCTTCAGCAAATCTGTCATCACTTTCACATATTGCCACCAGCACCACCCCAGGATCCACCTAACAATGAGGACTTCTAAGTTCTCATAGATTGTTTTTTGACATATATTTTTCCCTATTTTAAATGTTTGATTAATGATGCTTCTATTTTTGAACTTTATTAGTATTTCATGTTTTTATTTTTATTTTTATTTTTATTTTTTTCCATTGGCTATCTAACCTCGTAAGCAATCCCTATTCAAAAATTATTAACTAAGTGACTTTGCAGAATCAATTACACGCCGCACAAACACATATTCACATAAAAGTCACCCAAGGAATGTATTTTGGACTCCATCCAAAAATTCAGGAAGTGTCACTTTCTCCCTTCTCTTTTGCTTTATCCTATTACTGTCACTATTTATCTTTGTATATTGAGGGCAATGTACATCTTAAGTGTGGGGGAGTAAAAGTGTCCAACTTTTTGTTTTATTCTCAAATCCTGAATTTAATCTTGATCTTAAGTATTATTCTCATATTATTAATTAGGATGAAATTTCTAATGATTTATGATTTTTATTGATATGTTTTAGAATAAGTCATAGTTAATTGTGCATTGATGATTAAATTTGAAGAATACTAGAGAATCAAGCATGATAAGTCTATTTTTCAAAAAATAAAAATTGATAGGTTGTTGAACTAAATCGAGTATTACTTTGAAATTTGAAATCTATAGGATTGATGTCAAAACACCCATAATTTCGTGAGATATTGAGCCTTATAGAGCATATATTATTTTTCATGTTCACTTTTATTGATATTGAGTATGTCAACTTTGAACTGTTATTCTAGAACTTGCCTCGTTTATGCATGTCGAGACCACAATAATGATTTGATATCTTGAGATGATAAAGGCACCTAGGTTTTAACCGTTCACTCCACTAAAAAGCCTACCTACATAAATAACTCCTAGTGAACCCGTTGAATCCTAACAACCTTTTATTGACTCACCCATTAATATTATCCCAAAATCCCTTTGTATTTGTTATCAACATTCTTTTGACTACCACTCTATCGAGAATTGACTTGATCAATTGCCAAATTAGGTTATTTCAATTATCAAAGTTCCTTCTATTAAGTTTTTCTTAGTTTGATCAAAAAAAAATCCAAGTTTCTTCAATAAAAGAGCTTAGAGCAATTAAACTCCAATTGTTGAAGAAAAAAAAGCTCGTATTAAAGTATTATCAAATTTTAAAGTGAAGAAAATACTCTTTATTATAGAGTAATTATCAATAGTGGTATTATTTCTTTTCATTAGATGTAGATATTCATATTTAGTTCATTATTTTTAGATTAGGTAATTAGTCAATTCAATCTCGATTTTAACCCTCCGATTCAGCGTTTATCCATACCTTTTAACCCAAGCCCCATTACAACCCTAATGAAGACCTTTTGATCTATTTATCATCTCATATACTGATAGTGGAGATTTGATTTTTAGGCAAGCCTATGGGATTAACTTTTAGGTTTGACTTTTGAGCGCTTTTCTTGATCCTTAAACACTTTGAGTGCTTTGAGTGAATCTTTAGTGAGGATGTTAATCCTTGTCGATTTTGAATAAAAGGTAATTATTTAAATAAGGGGAGACACCTATGTTTTCCTGCTACAAAATTATGACTTATCTCGTTTGAATCTTTAGGGCACTTCGAGCTAAATGATCCATGTATAAATTATCTATGAATTATGATGAGGCATTGTCAATGGTAATTATGAATTTTGGAAAGTTCGTTTTAATTGTAAGTTGAGAATTTTGCTTGAGGACAAGCAAAAGCTTAAGTGTGGGGGTATTTGATAAACCATAAAAGTAACATATTTTAATTCCACATTTAGTATGCTTTTGGATGAATTTATCCTTAATTTATGTAAAAGGTGCTCTTAATCCTTTCTTTTCATGTCTTATACTCGGAAAGCACCCAAGGATAAAAAGGGCGAAAAGCGGGTTTAAAACGGACCAAAGTGGGCCAAACCAAGAAGTCGGCACGGCCTGGACTTCATGCCACACGGTCGTGCCCCAATATTTAGATTGCACACGGTCACACCCTGATTTACACGACCGTGCCTCATCGACAAAAAAAGCCTAACACGGCATGGACTTCATGCCACACGGTCGTGCGCCAATTGGCAGACCCGAAGCACGGCCTCTACCCAGATATTGCACGGGCGTGTCATAGCCGTGCATAAATCGACAGGATGGAGACACGGACTGGACCACGATTTACACGGGCGTGTCAAGGCCGTGCCCCTACCACAAGAAAGAGCAATTTCACTCAGAATTGGATGCTTAAAGCCTAAGAAACGCAATCCTAAGTCCACTCAAACACTTAGGACGAATTTCACTTGAATTACGAGTACTTAGGAGCCAAGTAAAGCATCCCAAACGTCTATATAAACAATCCAAGGCAGTAATCCAAAGTCGTCAGGTTTTAGCAGAGTTTTCTGCCAGAGCTTTACTCGTTTAGGGAATTACTCAAAGATAGCCAGTTGATCCATCTCAAAGAGTCAAAATTCTACTCAAGACGGAGGATCTCTCCTTCAATTCCTTCAGGGGGTTTTAGGGATTTCTTATGTTTTGTTTTATCTTTTCTCTTGAGATGTTTTCTTATTTTATTATGAACTAGATCCTTCAGATACCTGAAGGGGATGAAATCTATGATGGATTTTGTTATTTGATCTATTGGTTTATATGATAAATACTTAGTTTGTTCTTAATTATGTTGCTCAATTTAATCTGATGTGCTTAGGTGGAGGAGGAATAGACCCTGCCTAAGAGTAGATCTATCATAATTAAGTGGAGTTGATCGGGCGCCTAGAGATAGGGTTATGAGATTTTACCCGATTAGGGTGAAACCTAATATGGGAGTCCATTGATCGATTTACTACTTCCTTAGGGGGTTATTATAAGAGAACGAGAGTTCCACTAATTAACCTAAGGTTAGACGTTATTCGCTTCGAGAGAAGGTTTAATATAGGTTAGGGAGTCTCACGGATCAAGCTAAGTAAAAGAAATCATATGAATTGAAAGTTAGATAATAAGTGAAGTCATAGGTGGATTCTTCTCGAAGGTATCGTCTCTATCAATTGCATTTTCTTCAAAGTCTTTTCCCAAAGTTTTGTTCTTTTGTCTTTGCATTTAAGTTTAAGTATTTCATTTGTTTTAGATTAATAAACCAATCACTCCATATTTTAGGCTCAATAATAGAAAGAAAGTGAGTAGTAGTACTTTTAGGTTCCTTGGGTTCGATAAGATATTCTTGCTCGAGCTATACTCTTTGTTCGATAGGTGCGCTTGCCTCTATCGTTGTTTGAGTCGATCTCTGTGTTCGATCACTCTTTTATAAATATTAAAACTAGACTATTTTGCAGCGATCACTCCCTAAGTGGCGTCACTGACCACTGGGCCACAAGCCCATTTTGATATTTTAAACACAGATACCACCTTTTAAACCTTATAGTGCCCAAGCAAGAATTCACCAAGGCCTTGACCATATTCTGAGCCCAACTTGGACCCCTAACAGTTAAATTAACACCTTAAACATATACAAACACTAGGCACATAGGCCCATTAATTTAGGATGTTACAGTTCTACCCCGTTAAAGAAATTTCAGCCTCGAAATTACCTAATTAGAAAAGATGATGGTATTGCTATCGCATCGCTTCCTCTAGTTCCTAAGTTGCTTCTTCAGAACCATGGTTCTGCCACAGCACCTTAACCAATGGAACCATTTTCCTTCGCAACACATTGATATCACAATCCAGAATTTCCACCGGTTCCTCTTCGAATGATAGATCGGGTCTTACCACGATTTCCTCCACAGGCACTACATGAGATGGATCCGAACGGTAACATCTTAACATAGAGACGTGAAATACATTGTGAATTTGACTTAGCTCCGAGGGTAACTCAAGTTGATATGCTACTGGTCCTACTGCTTCAAAGACCGTGAAGGTCCGATGAAGCGGGGACTTAATTTCCCCTTTTGTCCAAATCTTAGCACCTTTTTCCACGGCGACACCTTTAAGAATACCTTGTCACCTACTGCAAACTCTATGTCCTTATGCTTTAAGTCAACATAGGACTTTTGTCTATCCGCCGCCTCCTTTAGTCTAGCAGAATCGGTTTCACCTTTTCCTCCATCTCGTGACCAAGTCCGGACCTAAAATTTGATTTTCCCTAATTAGTCCAACAAGTAGGCGTGCGACACTTCCGCCTATACAAAGCTTTGTAGGGCGCCATCCAAATACTTGACTGGTAACTGTTGTTGTACGCAACTCTGTCAATGGCAAGAAGTCCTCCCAACTACCTCTGAAATCTATGACACAACCCCTTAACATGTCCTCCAAGATCTCAATCACCCGCTCCAACTGTCCATCGGTCTGAGGATGAAACGCTGTACTAAAATCCAACTTTGTACCCGACGCTTCATGCAACACCCTCCAAAACCTAGACATAAACCTAGGATCTCGGTCCGAGATAATCGACACAGATACTCCATGAAACCTTACAATCTTCACTATATACAGCTTAGCCAACCTTTGTAAGGAATAGTCGACCCGAACTGGTACAAAATGAGCGGACTTCGTCAATCGATCAACGATCACCCAAATTGAATCTTTCTTAGTAGGTGTGAGAGGTAGCCCACTAACGAAGTTCATTGTGATTCCTTCTCAGCCTCCGGCTGAATCAACACCAGAGCTTCCGTCAAAATCCTTTTTAACTTCTCGAAACTCTCCTGTTGCTTATCAGACCAAACAAATGAAACTCCTTTCCATAATAACTTGGTCAAAGGTGCTGCAATTAAAGAGAATCCTTCGATGAACCTTCGATAGTATCCGGTTAGACCCAGAAAACTCTGAATCTTGGCCACGGACTTAGGTGGTTTCCACTCCAACATCGCTTCAATCTTTCGAGGGTCTACCCTAATCCCCTCAGTCGACACAACGTGCCCTAGAAAAGTAACCTCCTTCAGCCAAAATTCACACTTACTGAATTTGGCATACAATTGCTTTTCCCTTAGAATCTGCAGAACTATTCGCAGATGTGAGTCATGCTCCTCCCCCGATCTTGAATAAACCAAGATGTCATCAATAAAAACCACGACAAACTGATCTAGGTAGGGTTGGAACACTCGGTTCATCATATCTATAAATGCTGCTGGCGCGTTGGTCAACCCAAATGGCATCACCATGAACTCAAAGTGACCATAGCGAGTCCTAAAGGCCTCTTATGAATATCAGCCTCCTTAACCTTAAGCTGATGATACCCTGACCTTAGATCTATCTTCGAAAAGACTAAGGCCCTCTTCAACTGATCGAACAAGTATCGATCCTCAGTAACGGATACTTGTTCTTGATCATTAACTTATTCAACCGACGATAGTCAATACATATACGCATTGACCCATCCTTCTTCTTAACGAATAAAATCGGTGCTCTCCACAGTGACACACTAGGTCGAATAAACCCTTTGTCCAACAACTCTTGAATCTGCGCTTTCAACTCTACCAACTCCTTTGGTGTCATTCGGTATGGAGTTATCGATACCGGTGCTGTTCTCAAAAAAAGATCGATTCTAAACTCCACTTCACGATCCAGAGGTAATCCCGAAAGCTCTTCGAGGAAAACATTAGGAAATTCCTTCACCGTCCTAATGTCTCCCACTGTTAGTTCCTTAGCTTCCATAGCACGAACAAAAACTAAGACTGCCTCACACCCTTTTCTCACCAACGCTCTTAGGGCGGTTACCCTCGATAGGCAGTTCCTCTTTCTCCTATTACCAACACTCACCCTCAGGAGTTTTTAACACCATACGCTTAGCTGTACAATCTAGATTAGCTTGATACTTCACAAGCCAATCCATGCCTAGGATTAAATCAAACTCCCCAAACAGTAATTCCATTAGATTCGTTTAAAAAACTATCCCCTGAACCTCTAAAGGTATTTCCCGATAAAGCTTATTTACCACCATAGAATGTCCTAATGGGCTTACTACAGTCATTTTCCTAGAGGAAACCTCAGCATCTACACTTAAAGTTTCAGATACCCTACTAGCAACATATGAATGTGTCGATCCGATGTCAATTAATGCAATATAGGCCAAATTAGAAATTAAGAACGTATCGGTTATAACATCTGGTGCGTCAGCCTCCTCTCGATGTCTGACAGCATAGACTAACCCCGGCTGTCTCACTTGGTGTTTTGGCCCCTCGACTTTCGCTCTCTACCAGACCGAAATCGTTACCACCTTCTCCGCCTCACGACCTCCTCTCGCTAAGTGGACATTCCTTTAACCCGGGAGCCCCTCATTGCCTTTCAGCTGCGGACAGTTCCTAACTTGATGGTCAAAAGACCCTCACCTAAAGCACTTTCCACTGCCCGCTCTACACTCACCTGCATGGGATTTACCACATTGAGCACACTTCGGTGTCTGATTAGCAGCAGCAGGTCTATTATCTGTCTGGCCTATGTCTTTTCTGATTACTTTTATTTGTCCCCGATGATCTTAAGTTTCTCTTACCTCCACCCTTATCTCTATCCCGGTTTAACTTTTTCGTTCATTTTACCTCCTCCACTATCTTAGCCTTCTCCACAAGTACCGTAAATTCTCGCTCTTGTTGCGGAGCTATCGACACACGTAATTCATCTTTCAAGCCATCCTTAAACCGAACACACTGCTCATGCTCCGTGGCCACTATCCCTCGAGCATAACAGCTCAGGCGTAAGAATTTCCCTTCGTACGCTGCTACAGACCTACTTCCTTCAACCAGGTTCAAGAATGCTCTGTGCTGCGCATCCACATAGCTCAATCCAACATACTTGTTCTGGAATGCTGTTTTGAAGAACTCTAATGTGATGCGGTCAGCCATCGTACCATCCTTAACCGTGAGCCACCATTGGTAGGCTTCATCCCTCAAGAGAGATATAACTCCTTTCAATTTCTCTTCCTCCGTGAGATCCAGATCGTCCATTATGCGTTCAACCGCCTCTAACCAATACTCAGCAAAGCTCGAGGCTATACCAGAGATTCCCCTAAACACTTCTGCCCTGTTGCTCCTAAGTTGCTCCGGCACAGATTTTCGGGCTCCTGTGCCCACACCTACTCCAGCAACTCTCTCCAAAACCCTTAACATAGCCTAAGATATAGCATCATCTCCGGTCGTCTAATCTTGAAATTCTGCCTCCACAGGTGGTGGCACTGGTACCTCATTCCCGGACTCGTGACCAGACCCTACGGGTTCTGACACGGCAATCCTACCTCTACCTCGACCACGCACACCACGTCCTCTAGTGCTCATTCTACCATTCACGATTTATCTGATTAAAAATGTTATGATTTATTAGTTTTCTTCCACTGATTAATGACGGACAATCTTATGGAAAGTAGTTTTAACAGTGGTTCTTTCGAATTCGTATTCTATCTACAAGTTCGGTCCTTGAGTCTGTATTTCTAATTCTAGAATTCTCATTCATTTCACATCAATCAGAGCATCACTTACATTCATCAACCACACAAGCAAACATTTATGAACTCACATTCCTCACTTAGGGGTATTTTGTCATTTCACTACCCAAGGGTATTTTTGTAATTTTATCCTACAGGGGTATTTTCGTAATAAAATTTTCAAAACTAGAGGTTATTTTAGTAATTTTACAAAATATGGTGGATGGTCCTTCTCGAGTTTTAATTATAAATTTTGGCCCATCAACAAGTCCCCATGGCTAAGGTGAACAGTCACTACGCACCAGGTAGGATTCTAGCGAAGAGGAGGTGAGTCACTAGGACTGCTTAAATACCAAGCTCTCCCTGAATCCAATCCTAGACATGCGTATGCCTATTGCCACACCCTAATCTCGCGACTTGTTCACAGGTTTGTTTGGTTGGATTTAAATCTTATGAAATTGAGGAGTTGTTTAACTAGGCCTAAAGTCCATCACTATTATTATCCTAGATTACGTCCATAAAGCCCATCAACCCAATAAGTATATCACAACAAGAGTTAGGGTACTTACCTACATGGATCGGGTGCCGATAGACTCGAAGGCCATATCTTCCAGAATTTTTTTCAAATCCATGTTAAAACATCACTAGACCCATTTCATAGCCCGAGTTTTGAACTGGGCTCTGATACTAAAATTGTAACACCCCAAACCCAGCCCATACGTCATTCTAGAATATGGTATGCTCTGAGTTAAATCTTAAAACTTTACTCGAAGGGTTTTGGAAAAACTTAGCTTATTTTAGCCGAATAGTCAATTAAATGTGAGGTTTTGCAAAATAACTTTTGAAAAGCCCGTTTATCATTTCATTTTATATTTAAAATTTAAAAAAAAAACATAAGTTTGTAAAAACCCAACATAACAAAATAATAAATCAGAATCTAAGTTATAGAGGCCTTATTACACAAAGATGTTCCCAAAAATTAAAACATAAATGAAAACTAAAACCAAAAATAGTCTATGGAAATGGTAATAGTCTTGATGGCCCCTCGATTCCATCTCGGCTCCCATGTCCACAATCTACTACTCATCTGAAAGAGTAGAGAAAATGAAAGCGTGAGTCACCAAGACTCAGTGTATAAATTTCGAACACACTGACTTGAGGCCCACAAACACATTATGGGCCTAAGCCCGTACATAGAGGCAACAATCATATTACATGATAAACATTACATAATGAATGGCCCAACCCATACTAGAATTCCATCCTCTACACACCAACCCATACCAACCGTCACTCCTTGGGGATTTCTACAATCAACCCTCCATCCGCTACACACCATAACGACAAATAAACCGCCTGCTTACATTATTGAAATCATTAAACGTGGCATTGCCACCGATCACTGTGTGACCTAACATTTTATTTGTGGGATTTATACCACCGGTCACTATGTGACCCATGTTTATATTCGTGGGATTTCTACCACCGGTCACCATGTGACCCATATTTATATTCGTAGGATTTCTACCACCGGTCATCATGTGACCCATGTTTATATTCGTAGGATTTCTACCACCGGTCATCATGTGACCCATCATGCACTTTCCCTCTTTATCATATTCCCCCTATGCATACATACATAAGGAAAGCATCATACAGACTTTCATATATTTCGCCATACATAGATATTTCTATGATTGCGTACCTGGCATCCTTGCCTAACCCTTTTAGGGATTTATTCGGCTGTCTACACAGCCAATTTATTACTTTTTAGGCCATAACACATAAAGAACAATTAGAAAGTGTGTGTTAAAGATCTACACACCATATTACCGTTAGAACGAGACCCTCTAAGTCGACGCTATCCGTAGTCAACACCACAACTATCCGCCTAAGGTGTTCTTGAAGTCGGTCCATAACCGGTGGCCAATCTCGGCGACAGAATCGCTCGTTTCTTAAACTTAGGATTCTCTCCTTCACCGATCCATATTTAAATCCGTCATAAGTCCTTGTCGAACCACTATCACAACACATGGTCGTTACTCCACATCATGAAGTTAAGATCTCACATATGATAAGCGAATCTAATGAAAATCTAGAAAACCATCTTACCTTAAATCCTGAAAACGTGATTCGAATGCTTACCAACTTCTGACTTAGAATCCTAGGCGATTTGATTCCCTACAAATCCCGAAATGCCGCACAAAGAAAGAGAACACGAGATCAAAAAGAGAACGTCAATCTAAGGATGGTCCTAAAACCATCTAGCCATTCGGCTTTGGCTTAAAAGCCGAAAAATAATAAGAATAATAGCACTGGCCAACACTTACCTTTATAGGAAATTCGACAACTCTTAGGAATTCTCAGCTTTTGAGGAGATCAAGAAGAGAAGAAAATAAGAAGAGATCTAAGTAGTTTCAGCTTTTAGTTGAGGGAATCGGTAGAAGGAATAGGGTATATTCGACTATGGAGATGAGAAAAGAATTCAGGATTTCAGCTTTTGGAAGGGAAGACGTTGAGAAGATTGGGAGGTTTCGGCTTTTGAAGAAATCAAAAGAAAAGAATTTCAGAGGAATACTGAGAATTTTAGCACAAGAAAAGAAGAAAATAATAGGGCTCCAAATGCCAGAATTGAAGAGATATCCCCTCTATTTATAGAAGATTTCGACACCTACTGCTTAAAACCGAAAACACCCTTCCTAATAACCAATCAGTTAATCAAATAGCATGGGAAATTTTGGCACCCCCTGCCACTAAAGAAGCCGATTTCTTCACTCCTCTAGGTGATGGAATTTCGGCCAACACCTAGCCTTACAGATAGCTCCTATCTTTTTCCCCTTGTATATTTCATATTATAAACTATAATATCTATATTATCCTACGCATATATCCTCCTACATTTGAGCCTTGTAGCCGTCCACTCCACCTAACCCTAATGCTGAAAACTAGCTAACTTAAATTAAAAGAGATTGGGCTCCATGAAACTTAAATTTGGGTCCCTTACTCCCCTTGTATGGTGTCACCTCCTTGCTCCCTAAGTGGCGTCACTGACCACTGGGCTACAAGCCCATTTTGATATTTTAAACACAGATACCACCTTTTAAACCTTATAGTGCCCAAGCAAGAATTCACCAAGGCCCTGACCACATTCTGAGGCCAACTTGGACCCCTAACAGTTAAATTAACACCTTAAACATATACACACTAGGCGCATAGGCCCATTAATTTAGGATGTTACAGCTTGGATCTATTCTTTTGGTTTTATTTCTGTGTTGCTTGGTAGACGTCCTTGTTAACGTTCAGAAATCAGCTTTGTGAGATGTCCTGCTGACCTAGTAAGTTCTCCAACTTGATTCTCAATCTCTTTGATTGATTTTCATTGTTCATCTAGTGCTGCTTCAGTCTTTTGGAAATGAGAATCTGTGGCTACCATGAATTTCATTACCATCTCTTCAAGATTCGGCTCCTCTTCTTATTGGCGAGGTGGTTGTTGAAAATCTGGAGGAAGTTCCGATCTTTGGTTATTTTGATCATCCCACGAGAAATTGGGATGGTACTTCCAACCTGCATTATAAGTGTCACTATAAAAATTATTTTGATATCTAGAATAGTTACCTGTATAGTGAGCTTGCTCATTTTCCATGCCATATCCATAGGGTGGGTACTAAGGATTCACCACGCCTCCTAGATTCAAATCATATTGTATTTCTGGATGTACCTGCTAGGGACTATACCAATCATCAATCTTTTTATTTATCATCTCTAACTGATTAGATAACCTGGTGACCACGTCGAGGTTGAAGACACTGATAATTATTCAATGCCATCTTTTCCATAGACTAAAATTTTTTGCCAAAAGAAAAATAGAGGAAAATTTAGAAAAGTAAAAATAATAAATAATAATAAAAAATTGTAATAAAAAATTTGGCTAAAGTAATAAAAATATAGCTTTCATAAAATTTTAGTGTTCCCGGGCAACGATGCCAAAAACTTGATCGTGTCAAACAGTCGAGTTTTAATATTTATAAAAAGAATGATCGAATTGTAGACTAACTATGACAATGATAGAGGCAAGTGCACCTATCGAACAGTAGTATAGTTTAGGCAAGAATATCTTATCGAAACCAAGGGAACCTAAAAGTACTACTACTCACTTTCTTTCTATTATTTAGCCTAATATGGAGTGATTGGTTTATTAAACTAATGAAAAACTAAACTAGATGCAAAGACAAAAGAACGAAACTTTGGGAAAAGATTGTGGAAAAACTCAGTTGATTACAACGATACCCTTAGGAAGAATCCACCTATGACTTCTCTTGTTATCTAACTTTTAATTCATATGACTTCTTTACTTAGCTTGATCCGTGAGACTCTCTAACCTATATTAAACCCTCTCTCAAGGCGAATAACGTGTAACCTTAGGTTAATTAGTGGAACTCTCGTTCTCTTATAATAACCCCCTAAGGAAGTAGTAAATCGATCAATGGATTCCCATATTAGGTTTCACCCTAATTCGACAAAATCTCATAACCCTATCTCTAGGCGCCCAATCAACTCCGCTCAATTATGTTAGATCTACTCTTAGGTAGGGTCTATTCCTCCTCCACCTAAGCACATCAGATTAAATTAAGTAACATAATTAAGAACAAACTAAGTACTAATCATACAATTTAGAAATCAAATAACAAAATCCATCATAAGTTTCTTCCCCTTCAGGTATCTGAAGGGTTTAGTTCATAACAAAATAAGAAAACATCTCAAGAGAAAAGATAAAACAAAACATAAGAAATCCCTAAAACCTCCTGAAAGAATTGAAGAGGAGATCCTCTGTCTGGAATAGAACTCTGGCTTCTTGAGATGGATCAACTAGCTATCTTTGAGTAATTTCCTGAATAAAAGCTCTGGCAGAAAATCCCGCCCAAAAACTCTCTCCTGTTTTGGCTTCTGCCGAACTCCCCTTTTTAGTTGCTACCTTGGGTGTTTATATAGGCTTTGATATGCTTTACTTGGCTCCTAAGTATCCTAATTCAAGTAGAATTCCTTCTAGGATGTTTAAGTAGACTTAGGAATATGTTTCTTTGCCTTCAAGCATCCAAATTCGAGTGAAATTGCTCATTCTCGTGGCAAGGGCACACTGTAACACCCCAAACCCGGTCAAAACACTACGACCGAATGTGGCATGTCACAGAGAAGGATCATTTTGATAAAACCAGTTGTTGACTTAAGTTGTGAGGAAAACGTTTTGTCTTATGGAAACCGAAGTTAGCTTGAAACAATTGCTTAAACCTTTTTGATTTAAAAATTTTTCTTAAAAAAAACCGAGTTAACTTGTTGATGTTACTCACTTTTTACCCGATGGTAGATTTTTGAAAATCCTGAAAATTCATAATGGTTTATGAAAACATTTATTTTATTGATTCTTTCCCATTTTAAACGTGCTTTTGTGGTTAACCCAAATGCAAAGATATTCAACGAAGTAAGTAATCTCGAAATAATAATTTAAATGGCCTTATTACAATCAAAAACCAAATTTAATGAAAATTAAGTCCGAAGTAATAAATTAAAATAGAACCCGAAATATCGAGCATGGCTACCTCGAGTCCGTCCCGGCTCCACATCCGCGAACTAAGAATTATCTGCAACATGAAAAAGAGAGAGGTGAGTCACCGAGACTCAGCGTATGAATCCCCATCCCATAGATATAAGCCCTTACACAGTTTCATAAGTAGTTAAGTATGCCATGCAACCCAAACCTAACCATCTGAACTCCTGTGTCTACCCCGTGTGGTCAAAACCACTGGTGGTCAAAACCACTGGTGGTCAAAACCACTGGTGACCGAAGTCACAATCAATATATGGGTGGCCAAAACTATTGGTGACCGAGGTCACAAATAATGTGTGTGTGGTCAAAACCACTGGTGATCAAAACCACTGAGACTTAGTCACAATATCATGATAAGCGGGGCCAACCCACTGTGTGGTCAAAACCACTGGTGACAGTCTGAAATCATGCCTTCCCCCCTCCTCTCATCAACCCATTCTCATAACATACTATCAATGCAATATACTCATGCAACATTCTCATCAAGATTATTATATCAGGGCATTTACAATTTTAACAGAGCTTTTAACACAACCAATCAAAGTGAACTTACCCGAAGTCCTCGTTTTTACCCGTAAGGTTAGCTCAACATTTTCTACCATTATTCCGGCTTTTAACAAATCGCAACATACTATCTTATTAACCTATGAAGTGTGTAAGAGTTACACACCTGATTACTCGTAATACGACGCTCTCTACGTCAACACTGTCGTTAACCGACACTACCGCGATCCATCTCGCTATCCCGCGAGATCTTTGGTCCATACCAGTGTGGCCAATGAACCGCAGATACAACCCTCTTCTTGAACTTAGGGGCTGGGATCTCAGATCCAACCCCTCCTAACGTTTGGATGACATTAGGGTCCATAATACCTTTGGTCACTAAATTAGATTAACATAGAGAATAATGAGGATTATAGATTTAACCCGAACGAATAGATCCCTTACCTAAGTCGATAAGACCCCGAGGCTCTAAGCATGACTCACACTCAATGAATCCCGGGAGTTTCTACAAGATGGCGTCAACATCCCCTGCATTCGGCCAAGCATCAACAACACTGGATCTCTGCCTTCAGCATTCAATGCAATAAAGGATATCGAAAGGGTAGGAACACTTACCCCACACTAACAAATCCGATTGGAAGAGATAACAAATCGACGACAGCGATCTACTGCAACTAGAGTCTAACAAGAAGGTTTGAGTGCCAGAGATTTCGGCTTCTCTTACTATAGCAAACGAAATAGAGAAAAGAATAGAGATGTAAGTATCTTTGGAGAGATTGACCATAAGAACAAAAGAGAAAATGAGATCTTACCTAGTTATTAGTTGAGGTTTCGGCTTTGAGAACTAGAGAAGGAAAATAAATTTTGGCACCCCAAGGAGATTAGGAAGAAACACAAGAAGAGAAAGAAAAATAGGGCCAAGGGTATTCGGCTTAAGTGTTTAAAAGAACAGAAAGGAGAGTAGCAAGGATTTCGGTAAAGGATGAGGTTCTAGAAGGTTTTGGCTACTCAAGAATGAGGAAGATGGAGAGGAGGAATAAAGAATGAGGATTCGGCTCTTTAAGAAAATAGCAAAATGAATGAAACACTAATGCCAAGGGGAAACAAGTGGGTTCGGCCAACACAAGAAGTGAGGGATATAAGAAAAGGTTTCGATTTTGGCACAAGAGAAAAAATGCAACAAGATGCTATGGGAAATTCAGTTTTGATAAAAAGAAAAAGAAGCAGAAAGGACACCAAAAATGCTCCCTTAAGCCTACTATTAAAATTCGGCACCTCCCCTAGCTACCCAAACTGATTTCTCCCCTTTCTTAAGTGTTTGACATACGGCCAACTCTAAGCTCCCATGCACATCTCCACAAATTCCTCCTAACCCCTCATTCGAATTCATTTGAATGAGTCAAACTCCTACATTTTCTCTTCCCCACCCATTCAAATGTGTTGACTCCTTCAAAACATATCCAACAGAGTCCCACCTGAGCACAACTTCCCTCTGGTCTTGGCGTCAAAAATAACCAGCAGAAAGGGGATTTCTGCTGCTCGAACCAAAGTCCTCCCACCTACCTGAGGCGTTAACCCCCCTTGTGCTTATGTATCGCCTCCCTTGCCACCTTACCACTGGAATTTTTGTGACACTACCTGCTACCAAATATCCTTAACACCTCACTACTTTAGCTTCCTCCTTCCAAGTACTCAAAAAGGAAATTTTTGCTAAGGCTCAGGCCTACCTCTAGCTCACACCTAAGCCCTAAAACACTCTAAATTAGCACACCAACCATACTATACGCATGCACACATACATAATGCAAAGACCTCGATTTAAGGATGTTACAACGCCCATGGCACACACCCGTGTGAGTCATCTTTAGGCTGTGTCTCAATTCTGTCAATTGGGGCACGACTGTGTAAATCGTGGCATGGCCGTGTAAAGTAATTTGACGAGGTACGACCGTGTGGCTTGAAGTCCAGGCCGTGTCAATTTCTTGGGTTGGCCTAATTTGGTCCGTTTTAAGCCCGTTTTACATTCTTTTCGTCCTCGGGTGCTTTCCTGAGTATAAACATGAAAAGAAAAGATTAAAAGCACCTTTTTACATAAATCAAGGGCTAAATCATCCAAAAGCATACTAAATATGGGGTTAAAATATGTTACTTTTACGGTTTATCAACAGTAGTATAGCTTAGGCAAGACCGAATTTCTAACCCAAAGGAACTAAAAGTACTAATACTAATTTTTTTTTATTTAGCCTAAATTAAGTGAAGTTGCTTTAATCTAAATTAACGACTATGAAACTAAAGACACAAAGACAAAAAAACGAGTTGGGAAATAACTTGAAGAGAAACTCAGTTGATCACGACGATACCTTCAGGAAGAATCCACCTAGACTTCACTTGTTATTTAACACCGAACCATACGATTTATTCACTTAGTTTGATTCGTAAGACTCCCTAACGTATATTAAACCTTCTCTCGAGGCGAATAACGTCTAACCCAAGGTTAATTAATAGAAATCTCTTTCTCGATTAATAACCCCTAGAATAGCAGTAAATCGATCTGTGGATTCTCATATTAGGTTTCACCCTAATCCGGTAAAATCTCGTCTCCCTATCTCTAGGCGTGCGATCAACTCCGCTTAATTATGCTAGATCTACTCTTAAGCAGGGTCTATTCCTCCTCCACCTAAGCACATCAGATTTGGATTAAGCACGTATAATTAAGAATAAAATAAGTATTTATCATATAATTCAGAAAACAATAACAAGATTCATCTAGTTTTCATTGCCTTCAGGTATCTAAAGGGTTTAGTTCATAACAAATAAAGAACACATCTCAAGAGAAAAGATAAAACAAAACATAAGAAATCCCTAAAACCCCTTGAAGGAATTGAAGGAGAAATTCACCATCTTGAATAGAATTTCTGCTCCTTGAGATGGATCCACTGGCTATCTTTGAGTAATTCCCACAAATCTGACCTTCTAGCTCGGCTCCTTGGCCTAGATAACCGCCCTCTTCTCAAGATAGACTTAGGGTGTTTATATAGACTTTTAGAATGCTTTACTTGGCCTCTAAGTGTCCTAATTCAAGAATACTTCCTACTCGGTGTTTGAATAAGCTTTGGAAAGTGTTTCTTTACCTTAAAGTATCCAAATCTGAGTGAAATTGCCCTCTCTCGTGGTAGGGGCACGGCCATGGTACACACCTGTGTAAATCATTTTCAGGCTGTGTCTCGATTCTGTCAATTGGGGCACGGCCGTGTAAATCATGGCATGGCCGTGTCTTAGTTAATTGTCAAGGCACGGTCATGTGGCTTGGAGTCCAGGCCTTGTCGATTTCCTCGTTGGCCCAAATTGGCCCGTTTTAAGCCCGTTTCTCATTTTTTTCATCCTCGGGTGCTTTCTTGAGTATAAAACATGAAAAGAAAGGATTAAGACCACCTTTTTACATAAATTAAGGGCTAAATCATCCAAAAGCTTACTAAATGTAGGCCTAAACTATGTTACTTTTACGGTTTATCAAATACCCTCACACTTAAGCTTTTGCTTGTCCTAAAGCAAAATTTTTGACTTATAATTAAAACGAACTTTCCATAATTCACAATTCCTATCAACAATGTCTCATCATAATTCATAGATAATTTATACATGGATAATTTAACTCAAAGACTCTTAAAGGCTCAAACAATTCTAAGTCATAAATTTGTAGCATAGAAACATAGGCGTCTCCCTTATCTAAATAATTACCTTTAATTCAAAACCGACACTCAAAGCACTCAAGTGTTTAAGGTTCAAGATAAAGCACTCATAAGTCGAACCCAAAAGTTAATACCATAGGCTTGAATGCTACTAAGGAAAAGTTTGAAAAAATTTGTCTGAAAAATAAAATCTCCACCAAATTTCCTAATTAAAACTTTAATATAAGTTTTGTAATGTGAGATGATACACAAACTCAAAAGGTCTTTATCGATCCGCTCATTTGGGGTTGTGAGTCAAACCGACTCAATATGTAATTAGTCCATAGATTTCCAAACATGGGCTTAGCCCAAACCACACCAATCCACATATCAAATAATAATGCAAAATGCACCCAACCCAAATTTAGGGTCCATCCTCTACACACCCCGTATCCATACCACCACACACCGGGGATTACTAAATCAACCCTCCAACCTCTACACACCAATTTGGCAAGCAATGCCATCCACCAAGTGGTCAAGGCTTAGGTTAAAGGTATGGATAAAGGCTGAATTAGAAGGTTAAGAATCGAGATTGAGAAAAGAAGGTTGAGACGATAAATTACCTACCAATTTGGTCGAGAACACTAAACTAGAAAGTAAATGATTACATCAATTGACACTTTGAAACTAATAATACGAGCTCTTCTTCAACAATTGGAAATTAAACGTCTACTATCCATAAGCTCCTTTAATCATATACTAATACTTGAATATACTTTGATTATTACATTTTTTTAAGAAAAACTATGTAGAAACATAATAAAGAAAGAACTTTATCAACTAAGTAGAAACTAAAGAAAGAAATAAACTAATTCAAAGAATCGATCAAATCAATTCTCGATAAAAGGGTAGTTAAAAGAATGGTGATAACAAATACAAAGGGTTTTGGGTTAATATTAGCAGGTAAATCAAAAAAAAAAGGGTTGTTAGGATCAACGGGGTTCACTAGGGGTTAACTATGTAGGTAGGCTTTTTAGTGGAGTGAATGGGTTAAAACCTAGGTGCCTTTATCATCTCAGTATATCAAATCATTAAATGTGGTCTCGATATGTATAATCAAGGCAAGTTCTAGAATAACAATTCAGTGTTGACACACTCATAATCAATAAAGTGAGCACGAAAAAGAATATATGCTCTATAGGGCTCAAATCTCACAAAAATTATGGGTATTTGATATCAATCCCTGTAAATTTTAAACTTCAAGGTAATATTCAAATTCAGTTCAACAACCTAGAAAAGTTTTTATTCTTGAAAAATAGACTTACCATGCTTGATTCTCTAGTATTCTTCAAGTATAAATCATCAATGCACAATTATCAATGACTTACCCAAAACATATCAATAAAAATCATAAATTATTAGAAATTTCATCCTAATTAATAATATGAGAAAATTACTTAGGAACAAGACTAAAATTCAGGATTTTGGAATAATGCAAAAAGTTAGGTACTTTTACCCCCATACTTAAGATGTACATTGTCCTTAATGTACAAAGATAGATAACTAATAATATAATCAAAGAGAAGGGGAGAAGTGACACTTCCTGAATTTTGGATGATTCCGAGAGTTGGCAGAGGTCGTGGCAGAAGGTGGTTGGTGGTGGCATTTTTTTATGGGCCTGGTGGGGTGGTTACCAATGAGCTTTGTGCTAGATAAAGAAATTGGGCAGCCTGCAAAGATATAGCCAAGAAATCTAAAGAAACATTAATAATATACTAATACTATAATTAAAGACAAAGAAAATAAAGAGAATGAGACTAAGAAGAAAACTGAAATTAAAAGAAAAGACTAATGGACGAAAGAGTCCTTATCGTTGGATGGTTCGCGAGGTGGGTGTTACCTCTAAAGCTGTGGTGCGTGATTCCCAAGCAGCCTGTAGAACCTAAAAGCAAGAAACTAAAACAATATAAACTAAATTGAGTAGAAGAGAAGTAAAGATAAGGAATTTGAAGCAAAAGAGAAAAGAAAAATAAAAACTAAATTGTCTCAAAGACCCTTGGCTTGTCGAATAGCTGAAGCTGCCGACATGAACTCATGTGAATCGGTCTCTTTTGAGGAGACTTTGGTTGGCCTTTTACACTTCTTCGGCATGGCTTTGGTGTCTCAAGAGTTATAGGAATGATAGAAGAAAAGGAGAGAGATGAAATATGATAAGAAGAAAAAAGAAAGGAGGAAGGAGGGTGAGGAAGAAGAGGGGAGGGGTGCGGTTTAAATAGAATTTTGGCTTCTGACATTTTCCCACGCCATGCACCGAAGGTGTGTTGCATTACACAGCCTCATCGTACGGTCGTATGTCTAGGCGTGTTTGTTCACCCACACTATTTTCCAGATGCCACTCCCGTTCTTGAAAAGGCAGTGTGATGGCACGGTTGGGTAGCATGAGCGTGTTTTTCCTGTGTCTGGTTAGTCATAGCGGTTGTGGAGCACGACCGCGCCAATTCACCGTGCCCGTGAGGGAGTGGTTGGATTCGTGACGTTAAAAAGCAGTTAGGATTTGATTCGCACTGCCTCTGCTATATTAGTACGGGGATTTCGTTGGTCCACACAGTCGTGTGTAAGGCCGTATGTCCTAGAAATCTGCACTTTTGGTTAGTTTATAAAGAGAAAGAGAAAGAAAATAAAATAAAATGAAAAACATGTAAAAAGAAGTAGGGTTAGTGCTCGGGTTGCCTCCCGAGAAGCGCTCGTTTATAGTCTTAAACTAGACTTTCCTCAACATTAAAAAAAATCAGGGAGGTTTAAAGGTTTGAATATCTTCCCTCTTGCTTAAAGTTGTATTTTTTTTTACAAAGTTGTAGTCGAGAAGTGTTTCCCTCAAAAGTGTTGAATGTTGGTTGCTTACCTCGACTATTTTGTGTGGGAAGATATTGTGTACCTTAAGAAGGTTTTCACCCTTTTCTTTCAGGTCTGTTGTGATGATGTGTGGATTTGCTTTGTTTAACAGTACCTGGTCTCCTATTTTGTAGTGGTTTGATGTTCCTAAGAGCTATTCTAGTGGTTCCTCTGGTTTTACTTCATGCAGTTTTGGTTCTTCTTTGACTTGTGTCCTCTGCTCTTCTAAATTGTCGATCCTAAGGTCTTGTTCCTTGTTTGATTCTTCTTTATCGATTTGGGATCTATGAGTCGGCTCAGGGTTGTGTCTTTGCGATGTTTCCTATGATAAAGGTTGAACAATTTGATTATCATCTGTATTGACTTTCTTACATTCATCGATTGTTGTCCTGGCTGAGTCAAGAGCTTGAAGACTGATTGATTCGTCACCTACACAAAGTATGAGTTCTCCTGTGGCAACATCAATTTTAGTCTTGGCAGTTGCTAGAAAAGGTCTTCCTAAAATTAAGGGGATTGAATTATCCTCATCCATGTCTAAGACAACAAAATCTACTAGGAAAACAAATTTATTGATTTTTACGAGAACATCTTCGATAATGCCCCTAGGAATTCTAACAGTTTTATTAGCTAATTGTATACTCATCCTAGTTTGACCTAGTCGTTTAAATAATGTATAAGGCATGACATTTATGCTTGCCTCTAAATCGACTAATGCATTATCAATAGCTAAACTACCAATTAAACATGGAATTGTAAAACTCCCGGATCTTTTAGCTTTGTGGTAGTCTATTACGTAACATTCTTTGAGCATCTTGCGTTCAATTCCACGTGGTGCTCTTCGTCTAATTTACGTTTGTTCATCAAGAGCTGTCTTAAAAATTTCCTAGAGCCTGGCATCTGAAAGAGAGCTTCAAGAAGAGGTAAGTGAATATGTAATTTCTTTAAGAGTTTAAGAAACTTACCGAACTATTCTTCTAAATCATCTCTTTTCATCGCTTCGGGATAAGGTATGCGAGGTTGGTACTCCTTTATTACCAGTTTTAGCTTTTCTTATGTTACCTCTACCTTAACTTCGTCTACCTTGTTTTCTTGTATTGGATTGGGTTCATCTAACCCCTTACTGTCATTAGCTGAGATGGCTTGAATTTGCTCCTTTGGGTTAATCTCGGTGTTACTTGGTAGACATCCTTGCGGTCATTCTGACATTAGCTTTGCAAGTCGTTCGACTGCATTAGTGGCTTCCTTGATTGACTTAGTAAGTTCCCCGATTCAGTTCTCATTGCTTTTAATTGTTTTCTCAGTTTTATGGAAACGATTTTCTGTGTTTGCCATGAATTTTGTCAGCATCTCTTCGAGGTTTGGCTTCTTCTCTTGCAGATATGGCTGATTTTAGAAATTTGGATGAAGTTGTTGTCTTTGATTTCCTTGATTTCGTTGGCCTCCCCATGAAAAATTTGGGTGGTTCTTCCAACTTGGATTGTAAATATTACTATAAGGATTATTATTGGATCTGAAATTATTACCTATATAGTTTATCTGTTCGGCGTCCGGTTGGTAGGGTGGATACTCAGGATTCACCACAGTTCTACTTGTGTTGCACTGCATGACTGGATGTACCTGCGAAGAACACAAACTATCAAGCTTTTTATTCATCAACTCTACCTATGCTGATAGCATGGTTACTGAGTCGAAGTTGTAAACTCTGGCTGATTTTTTTGGTTTTGTCCTTGTAACTTGCCACTGATAGTTATTCAGTGACATCTCTTCAATGAACTCGTAGGCTGCTTCAAGAGTTCTGTTGTTCAAGGTTCCACCGGTGACTGAATTAATTAGTTGCCTCGTTGAGGGTTTACACCATTATAGAAAGTTTGGACTTGTAGCCACAAGGGTAGACCATGGTGTGGACACCTTCTCAAGAGATCTTTGTATCTCTCCCATGCGTTGTATAATGTCTCTAAATCCATGTACACAAAAGAAGAGATGTCATTCCATAATTTGGCCATTTTGGTCGGTGAGAAATATTTTAATAAAAAATTCGGTCATTTGGTCCAATGTAGTGATTGACCCTCGTGGTAACGAGTATAACCACTATCTGGCTTTATTCCTTAATGAAAAGGGAAATAACCGAAGACGAATGGCATCATCAAAAATGCCATTTACTTTGAAAGTATCACAGAACTCTAAAAATTAGCTATGTGAGTGTTCGGGTCTTCGTCCTGCAAACCATCAAATTGAAAAAATTGTTGAATCATTTGTATTGTGTTAGGCTTTAATTCAAAATTATTAGCAGCTATGGCAGGCCTAACAATACTAGATTCAGCTCCTGTTAAATGAGGTTTAGCATAATCATACATAGTACGCGGAGCATTGTTTTCTTCCACATCTCGTGGTGGATTATTCTCGTCCATCCATTTAGTAGGATTGGATCTGCCTTCTTGCTCTTCTTCAGTGTAATTTAGGGCTCGCCTAATTTCCCTGCAATTCCTACGAGCGGTAGTTTCAATATCACTATCGTATACTAGAGGTCATGTCGGGTTCCTTCTAGTCATAAACTAGAGGTACCTACTAGGAAAAGAAAGAAAAATAAATTAGCAAAAATAATAAAATAAATTGTGAAATAGAAATAAAAATAATGGCTAAAGTAATAAAAATAGAGTTTTATTAATATTTTAGTTCCCCGGCAACGGTGTCAAAAACTTGATTGTTGTTTTTTCGAGTTTTAAAATTTATAATGAATGAGATCGAACCTAGAAACTAACTCTGACAACGATTAAAGGAAAGTGTACCTATCGAACAGTAGTATAGCTTAGGTAAGACCAAATTGTCGAACCCAAAGGAACTAAAAGTACTAATGCTAACTTTCTTTTTATTATTTAGCCTAAATTAAGTGAAGTTGCTTTAATGTAAATTAATGACTACTAAACTAAAGATGCAAAGACAAAAAGAATGAGTTGGGAAATAACTTGAAGAGAAACTCAGTTGATCACGACGATACCCTCAAGAAGAATCCACCTAGACTTCACTTGTTATTTAACACCGAACCATACGATTTATTCACTTAGTTTGATCCGTAAGACTCCTAACGTATAGTAAACCCTCTCTCGAGGCTAATAACGTCTAACCCTAGGTTAATTAACGAAAATCTCTTTCTCGAATAATAACCCCCTAGAATAGCAGTAAATCGATCTATGGACTCCCATATTAGGTTTCACCCTAATCCGGCAAAATATCGTCACTCTATCCCTAGGAGTGCGATCAACTCCGCTTAATTATGCTAGATCTACTCTTAAGTAGGGTCTATTCCTCCTCCACCTAAGCACATCAGATTTGGATTAAGCACGCATAATTAAGAACAAAATAAGTATTTATCATATAATTTAGAAAACAATAACAAGATTCATCTAGGTTTCATCCGCTTCAGGTATCTGAAGGGTTTAGTTCATAACGAATAAAGAAAACATCTCAAGAGAAAAGATAAAACAAAACATAAGAAATCCATAAAACCCCCTGGAAGAATTGAAGGAGAAATCCACCGTCTTGAATAGAATTTCGGCTCCTTGAGATGGATCCACTGGCTTTCTTCGAGTAATTCTGATAAACCGTAAAAGTAACATATTTTAACCCCATCTTTAGTATGCTTTTGGATGATTTAGCCCTCAATTTATGTAAAAAGGTGCTCCTAACCCTTTCTTTTCATGTCTTATACTCAGGAGAACACCTAAGGATAAAAACAACACAAAACGGGCTTAAAATGGACCAAATTGGGCCAACCCAAGAAATCAGCACGACCTGGACTTCATTCCACACAGCTGTGCCTCGATAATTATTTAGAACACGGCCTGTCCCTGATTTACACGACCATGCCTCGTCGACAAAAAGCCCAACACGGCCTGACCCTGATGTATACGGCCGTGCCCCAATTGGCAGACCCAAAGCACGGCCTCTACCCAGATATTGGAAGGGCGTGTCATAGCCGTGCCTAAGTCAACAGAATGGAGACACGGGCTGGACAACGATTTGTACGGGCGTACCTTAGCCGTGCCCCTACCGCGGGAAAAAGTAATTTCACTCGGAATAGGATGCTTGGAGCCCAAGAAACGTAATCCTAAGTCTACTCAAACACCTAGGACAAATTATACCCGAATTGCGAGTACTTAGGAGCCAAAGAAAGCATCCCAAACGTCTATATAAACAATCTAAGGCAGCAATTCAAGGGCGGTAGGTTTTAGTAGAGTTTTCTGCCAGAGCTTTACTCGTTTAGGGATTGTCTCAAAGATAGCCAATTGATCCATCTCGAAGAGTTGGAATTCTACTCAAGACGGAGGATCTCCTCTTCAATTCCTTCAGGGGGTTTTAAGGATTTCCTATGTTTTGTTTTATCTTTTCTCTTGAGATGTTTTCTTATTTTATTATGAACTAAACCCCTCAGATACCTGAAGGGGATGAAACTTATGATGGATTTTGTTATTTAATTCTTTCGGTTTATATGATAAATACTTAGTTTGTTCTTAATTATGTTGCTCAATTTAATCTGATGTGCTTAGGTGTAGGAGGAATAGACTAAGAGTAGATCTAGCATAATTAAGCGGAGTTGATCGGATGCCTAGAGATAGGGTTACGAGATTTTACCGGAATAGGGTGAAACCTAATGTGGGAGTCCATTGATCGATTTACTGCTTCCTTAGGGGGTTATTATAAGAGAACGAGAGTTCCACTAATTAACCTAAGGTTAGACGTTATTCGCTTCGAGAGAAGGTTAAATATAGGTTAGGGAGTCTCACGGATCAAGCTAAATAAAAGAAATCATATGAATTGAAAAGGTAGATAATAAGTGAAGTCATAGGTGGATTCTTCCCGAAGGTATCGTCTTTATCAATTGAGTTTTCTTCAACATATTTTCCCAAAGTTTTGTTCTTTTGTCTTTGCATTTAAGTTTAAATATTTCATCTGCTTTAGATTAATAAACCAATCACTCCATATTTTAGGCTAAATAATAGAAAGAAAGTGAGTAGTAGTACTTTTAGGTTCCTTGGATTCGATAAGATATTCTTGCTCGAGCTATACTCTTGCTCGATAGGTGCGCTTGCCTCTATCGTTGTCATGATCGATCTCTGAGTTCGATCACTCTTTTATAAATATTAAACCTAGACTATTTTGCGCGATCAAGTTTTTGGCGCCGTTCGGGAACTCTAAAATATTATGAAAGCTCTATTTTATTACTTTAGCCAATTTTTTATTTTATTACAAATTTTTATTATTTTATTTTATTTTTATTTTGCTATTTTTTCCTCTATTTTGCTTTTGATGAAAATTTTAGTCTCTGAAAAGATGGCCTTGAATAATTATCAGTGGCAAGGCATGGGGACAATTCCTCTTGAAGAAACCGATATTTTCAACCTCGACGTGGTCACCAGGTTATCTAATCAGTTCGAAATAATGAATAAAAAGATTGATGGTTTGAATAATCTCTCACAGTACACCCGAAGAATGCAAGATAACTTTCGAATCTAAGAGGCGTGGCGA
Organism: Gossypium rotundifolium; assembly: GCA_025506655.1. Taxonomy (NCBI): domain Eukaryota; kingdom Viridiplantae; phylum Streptophyta; class Magnoliopsida; order Malvales; family Malvaceae; genus Gossypium; species Gossypium rotundifolium. The sequence goes on along the minus strand of CP106734.1, from coordinate 173,510,617 downwards.
ATCCTGAGTACCCACCCTACGGATATGGCATGAAAAACTAACAAGTCCACTGTATAGGTAACTACTCTAGATGTCAAAATAATTTTTATAGTGACACTTATATTACAGGATGGAGGTACCATCCCGACTTCTCGTGGAATGATCAAAGACAGGATTTTCCTCTAAATTTTCAGCAACCTTATCCAAAGGAAAAGGAATCAAACCTCGAAGAGATTCTGACAAAATTGGTGATAGCTACAAACTCTCGTCTTCAAAAGGCTGAAGAAACACTCGATGAACAACAAAGATTAATCGAGGGAATCAAAATTCAAGTAAGAGAAACTATCACGTCGATTGGACTGCTTTTTAAGATATTATGTGAAATACGGACAGAGATTTTTTCCAAAGGCACACAACAGGTAAAAGCAGTTACACTAAGGAGTGGTGATAAACCGTAAAAGTAACACATTTTAACCCCATATTTAGTATGCTTTGGGATGATTTAGCCCTCAATTTATGTAAAAAGATGCTCTTAATCCTTTCTTTTCATGTCTTATACTCAGGAGAACACCTAAGGATAAAAAGAACGTAAAGCAGGTTTAATACGGACCAAATTGGGCCAACCTAAGAAATCGGCAAGGCCTAGACTTCATGCCACACGGCCGTGCCCCAATATTTAGATTGCACATGGTCACACCCTGATTTACACGACCGTGCCTCGTCGACAAAAAGCCCAACACGTCCTGACCCCGATGTACACGGCCGTGCCCCAATTGGCAGACTCGAAGCACGGCCTCTACCTATATATTACACAGGCGTGTCATAGCCGTGCCTAAATTAACAGAATGGAGACACGGGCTGGACCACGACTTACACGAGCGTGCCTTAGCCGTGCCCCTGTCGCGGGTAAGAGTAATTTCACTCAGAATAGGATACTTGGAGCCCAAGAAACGTAATCCTAAGTCTACTCAAACAACTAGGATGAATTATACCTGAATTACAGTACTTAGGAGCCAAGGAAAGCATCCCAAAGGTCTATATAAACAATCCACGGCTGACAATTCAAGGGCTTGTGTTTTAGCGAATTTTACGCGAGCTTTACTCGTTTAGGGATTGTCTCGAAGATAGCCAATTGATCCATCTCGAAGAGTCAGAATTTTACTCAAGATGGAGGATCTCCTCTTCAATTCCTTCAGGGTTTTTAAGGATTTCCTATGTTTTGTTTTATCTTTTCTCTTGAGATGTTTTCTTGTTTAATTATGAACTAAACCCCTCAGATACCTGAAGGGGATGAAACCTATGATGGATTTTGTTATTTAATTCTTTCAGTTTATATGATAAATACTTAGTTTGTTCTTAATTATATTGCTTAACTTTATCTGATGTGCTTAGGTGGAGAAGGAATAGACCCTGCCTAAGAGTAGATCTAGCATAATTAAGCGGAGTTGATTGGACGCCTAGAGATAGGGTTACGAGATTTTACCGGATTAGGGTGAAACCTAATATGGGAGTCTATTGATCGATTTACTGCTTTCTTAGGGGGTTATTATAAGAGAATAAGAGTTCCATTAATTAACCTAAGGTTAGACGTTATTCACTTCGAGAGAAGGTTTAATATAGGTTAGAGAGTCTCACGGATCAAGCTAAGTAAAGAAATCATATGAATTGAAAAGGTAGATAATAAGTGAAGTCATAGGTGGATTCTTCCCGAAGGTATCATCTTTATCAATTGAGTTTTCTTCAACGTCTTTTCCCAAAGTTTCGTTTATTTTGTCTTTGCATTTAGTTTAAATATTTCATTTGTTTTAGTTTAACAAACCAATCACTCTATATTTTAGGCTAAATAATAGAAAGAAAGTGAGTAGTAGTACTTTTAGGTTCCTTGGGTTTGATAAGATATTCTTGCTTGAGCCATACTACTGTTCGATAGATGCGCTTGCCTCTATCGTTGTCATGATCGATCTCTGAGTTCGATCACTCTTTTATAAATATTAAAACTAGACTATTTTGCGGCGATCATGTTTTTGGCGCCGTTCTTGAGAACTTTCTAAAATATTACGAAAGCTCTATTTTTATTACTTTAGCCATTATTTCTAATTTTATTAATTTTACTAATCCTCTTTCTTTATTAAACTTGCAAGGTACCTCCGGTTTATGACTAGAAGAAACCCTAGAGGACCATTAGAATCTGACGGTGATATTGAAGCTATCGCGCAGAAATCACAGAGAAACTAGGCGAGCTCTAGACTACCAAAGAGAAGAACAACAAAACAGATCTAATCCTGCTGAAAGGATGGCCGAAAATAATCCGGCTGATGCGCAAGATCAGAATGCTCCACATACTATGTATGGTTATGCTAAACCTAATCTGACAAGAGTAGAATCTAGTATTGTTAGGTCTGCTATAGCTACTAATAATTTTGAATTAAAATCTAACACAATACAAATGATTCAACAGTTTGTTCAATTTGATGGATTGCAGGACGAAGATCTAAATACTCATATAGCTAATTTCTTAATGTTCTGCGATACTTTCAAAATAAATGGCATTTCTGATGATGCCATACGTCTTGATTATTTCTTTTTCATTAAGGAATAAAGCAAAGCGTTGGTTGAACTTCGTTACCACGAGGTCAATTACCACATGGGACCAAATAATGAAAAATTTCTTTTAAAGTATTTTCCACCAACCAAAACGGCCAAATTTGAATGATATATCTTTTTTTGTGCAAAATGACGCAGAAACATTATATGATGCATGGGAAAGATACAAAGATCTCTTAAGAATATGCCCACACCATGGATTACCTTTGTGGCTTGAAGTCCAAACTTTCTACAATGGTGTGAATTCTTCAACTAGGAAAATGATTGATTCATCGGTAGGTGGAACTTTAAACAACAAAACTCACAAGCGACCTATGATTTTATTGAGGAGATGTCATTGAACACTTATCAATGGCAAATCCAAGGGCAAAGCCGACAAAATCATAGGAGTTTTCAACATAGACGCAGTGACAATGCTGCCAACACAGGTAGAGTTAATGAATAAAAAGCTTGATAATTTATGTTCTTCGTAGGTACATCCAGTAATGCAATGTGAAGCAAGCGGGAATGTGGCGAATGCTGAGTACCCACCCTACCAACTAGGAGCAGAAAACAAGCAGACAAACTATATAGGTAACAATTTCAGATCCAATAATAATCCCTATAGTAATACTTATAACCCAGGTTGGAGGAACCACCCAAATTTTTTGTGGGGAGGATAAGGAAATCAAGGAATTCAAAGGCAGTAACCTCCTCCAATTTATCAAAATCAGCCCTACCCACAGGAAAAAAAATCAAGCCTTGAAGAGATCTTGACAAAATTCATGTCGACCACGTAATCTCGTCTTCAAAAGACTGATACAAACCTTGATGAACAACAGAAGTCAATGAAGGACTCAAGAATCAAGTTGGAGAACTTACTAGGTCAGTGGGACACCTGACAAAGCTAATTTATGAATGCCAACAAGGACGTCTACTAAGCAACACAGAAATAAACCCAAAAGATCAAATCCAAGCCATTACAACTCAAGAGGGTACAGAAGTAGATAGACCCACATCAGCACAAGAAAAGAAGGATAAGACCGAGGTAGCTCAAGAAAAGCAAAAATCGGTAATCAAAGAATACCAACCCCGCATACCTTATCCCGAAGCATTAAAAAAAGATGATTCAGAGGAATAATTCGGTAAGTTTCTAAAACTCTTGAAAAAATTACATATTAACTTACCTCTTCTTAAAGCTCTTTTCGATGCTGATGCAAGGAAATTCTTAAGCAAGCTCTTGACGAACAAGCATAAAATAGATGAAGAGCACCATGTGGAATTAAACACAACACGCTCGGCAATGCTACTGAACAAGCTACCACAAAACTAAAAGATCCGGGGAGTTTTACGATTCCATGCTTAATTGGTAGTTTGACTATTGATAATCGTTAGCGATTTAGGGCAAGTATAAATGTTATGCCTTATGCCTTTGTTTAAACGACTAGGTCTAGGGAAGCCCAAACAAACTAGGATGAGTATTCAACTAGTGATAAAGCTGTTAGAATCCCTAGGGGCATTATTGAAGATGTTTTAGTCAAAATCGATAAATTTGTTTTCCCAGTAGACTTTGTTGTTTTAGACATGGATGAGGATAATTCAATCCCCTTGATTTTAGGAATGCCTTTTCTAGCAACTGGTAGAACTAAGATTGATGTTGCCACAGGAGAACTCATACTTCGCGTAGGAGATGAATCAATAAATCTTCAAGCTCACAACTCAGCTAGAACCATGAGTGATAAAGGTACGAAAATTACTCTAGTCAATAATCAAATTATTCAACCTTCATTGCAGGAAACACCACACGACATCAAATCTGAATCAAACCATAGCATCTTAGTCGACACAGAAGAATCACGTACACTTAAGCTCGACAAATTAGAATAGCAGAAGACACAAGCAAAGCCAAACCAAGACGAAGTAAAACCTAAGGAACTGCCAGAAGAGCTCATGGGAACATCAAATCACTTTAAAATAAGAGACCGGTATTTGTTAGACAAAGCCGATCTTCACATCACTTTAACAGATTTAAGGGCAAAGGGAGAAATTCTTCCCAAGGTAGACGAAATCTTCCCTCACAACACAGTCAAGGTAAACGTTTCTCAACCCGAACTTAGTTACGAAAATAAAACCGTCAGCAAGAGGGAAAATATTCAAACCTTTAAACCGCCCTAAAATTTTTCAAAGTTAAGGATAGTCTAGCTTAAGACTATAAAGGAGCACTTCTCGGGAGGCAACCCGTTTATTTTTCAAAATAATTTTTTTTACTATTATTTTTTTCTCTCTCCTTTCATTTCCTTCTCTCTTCTCTCTCCACATTTAAAATAAAGATGCGGGTTTCAGCCACACGGCCTTACACACCACGTGCTCGTGGCCGTGTGGACCAAAACCACCACACTCGTGAGAGCAGAGCCGTGCAAGTCGGTCTAACCGCCCCCAACGTCACGGATCCAACCACCCACAAAGACGGCACCGACAAAATAACAGCAGTCGTGCCTCACACCGTGCTAAGATATCGACCTATTTAGCACGCAGGGCACCACTTTGTGCATTCCAACCGTGCTCCTATACTGGCTTCTTAGGAACAAGCGTGCAAACCAACAAAACAGGCGTAGAAGAACAACACACCCCACAACACGGCCGTGCGATGCGGCCGTGTGAATCAACACACCCTCGGTACACGGGCGTGGGAACATGCCAGATTTGAAATCCTATTTAAACCCCCACAGCCCTTCCTCTTTTTCCTATCTTCTTTCTTATTCCTTCTTTCTTTTCTTTCAAATTTTCTTCCTACTCATAGAAAAGATCCAAGACACTTGAGCAACACAAAGACCATTCAAGAAACGTAAGCATCGTATCCTCGGAGGAAACCTCAACATGAGTTCATGCCTAGCCTTCACTTAATTGACACGCCAAGGGTCTGAAAACCTTTTGGTTCTATTTTCTTTTCTCATCTCCTTTATTTTCCTTATCTATACTTCTTTTATGCTTAATGTAATTTATTTCATATTAGTTTCTTGGTTTTAGGTTCTAAAGGCTACTAGGGAATCACACAACACAGCCTTCAAGTCACATCCACTTCAGAAACCATCCAACAATAAGGACTCCTTAGTCCATTAGTCTTTTCTTTCAATTTCAGTTCTCTTCTTAGTCTCCTTCTTTTATTTTCTTAATCTTTAAATTTATTATTAGTATATCATTATTATTTCTCGAGATCTCTTGGCTATATCTTCACAAGCTACCCAATTTCTTCATCTAGCAAATTGCTTCTCGATAGCTACTCCACCGTGCCCATAGAAAACACCATCACCGCCACCAAAGACACGTGGATCATCCAGATTTGTATGTATTATTTTCCCCACTTATCTTTTTTATTTGGCATATAAATTTCATTATCTATCTTTGTACATTGAGGGTAATGTACATTTTAAGTGTGGGGGTAATAGTGCCTAACTTTTTGCATAATTCTCAAAACCACGAAATTAGTCTTGATCTTGATATTTTCTCATATTATTAATTAGGATGAAATTTCTAATGATTTATGATCTTTATAGATATGTCTCTAATTAAATCATAGTTAATTGTGCATTGATGATTAAATTTAAAGGATACTAGAGAATCAAGCATGATAAGTCTACTTTCTAAAAAATTTTGATGATTGTTGAACTTAATTTGACTATCACCTTGAAGTTCAAAATTTATAAGGATTGATGTCAAAACACCCATAATTTTTGTGAGATTTCGAGCCTTATAGAGCATATACCCTTTTTATGCTCACTTTAATTGATTATGAGTGTGTCAACTTTGAACTGTTATTCTTGAACTTGCCTCGTTTATACATGTCGAGACCACATTAATGATTTGATACACTGAGATGATAAAGGCACCTAGGTTTAACCCATTTACTCCACTAAAAAGCCTACCTTCACAAATTAACCCCTAGTGAACCCCGTTGAATCCTAATAACCTTTTATTGACTCACCCACTAATAACAACCCAAAATCCCTTTATATTTGTTATCACCATTCTTTTGACTACCCTTTAATCGAGGTTTGATTTGATTAAATTACGAATTATATTAGTTCAAGTAGTTACATTTATCATTTATGATGTAATATTTTAGTTTGTTCTTAAAAAATCAATCAAGGTTTAGAGCTCATGTATCTAAATTCCAATTTATTGAAGAAGAGTTCGTATTGAAGTATTATAGTATTCTTATTAGTTTTAATTAATGTAAGTACTTATATTAGTTCATTGTTTCTAGTTAGGTAATTGGTTAATTCAATCGGATTCTAACCTTCTAATTCACCTTTATCCACACCTTTAACCCTAGCCCTGTTACAACCCTAATAAAGACCTTTTGATCTGTTTATCATCTCATATACAGTGGTGGAGATTTGATTTTCAGGCAAGATTATGGGATTAACTTTTCAAGTTCGACTTAGAGTGCTTATTCTTGAACCTTAAACACTTTTGAGTGAATCTTTAGTGAGGATGTCGGTCCTTGTCGGTTTTGAATCAAAGGTAATTACTTAGATAAGGGGAGACACCTACTGTTTCAGGCTATAAAGTTATGACTTATCCTAATTGAATCTTTAGGGCACTTCGAGTTAAATCATCTATGTATAAATTATCTATGAATAATGATGAGGCATTGTCAATGGGAATTATGAATTTTGGAAAGTTCGCTTTAATTGTAAATTGAGAATTTTTCTTGAGGACAAGCAAAAGCTTAAGTGCGAGGGTATTTGATAAACCGAAAAAGTAACACATTTTAACCTCATATTTAGTATGCTTTTGGATGATTTAGCCCTCAATTTATGTAAAAAGATGCTCTTAATCCTTTCTTTTCATGTCTTATACTTAGCAGAACACCTAAGGATAAAAAGAACGTAAAACAGGCTTAATACGGACCAAATTGGGCCAACCCAAGAAGTCAGCACGACCTGGACTTCATGCGACACGGCCGTGCCCTAATATTTAGATTGCACACGGTCACACCCTAATTTACACGATCGTGCCTCGTCGACAAAAAGCCCAACACGGCCAGACCTTGATGTACACGGCCGTGCCCCAATTGGCAGACCTGAAGCACGGCCTCTACCCATATATTACACGGGCGTGTCATAGCCGTGCCTAAATCAATAGAATGGAGACACGGGCTGGACCACGACTTACACGGGCGTGCTTTAACCGTGCCACTACCACGGAAAAGAGTAATTTCACTCGGAATAGGATGCTTGGAGCCTAAGAAATGTAATCCTAAGTCTACTCAAACACTTAGGATGAATTATACCTGAATTACGAGTACTTAGGAGCCAAGGAAAGAATCCCAAAGGTCTATATAAACAATCCAAGGCAGCAATTCAAAGGCGTCGGGTTTTAGCGAATTTTTTGCCGAGCTTTACTCGTTTAGGGATTGTCTCAAGATAGCCAATTGATCCATCTCAAGAGTGAATTCTACTCAAGACGGAGGATCTCCTCTTCAATTCCTTGAGGGGTTTTAAGGATTTCCTATGTTTTGTTTTATCTTTTTCTTGAGATTTTTCTTGTTTAATTATGAACCAAAGTCTAGGGAAGCCCAAACAAACTAGGATGAGTATTCAACTAGTGATAAAGCTGTTAGAATCCTAGGGGCATTATTGAAGATGTTTTAGTTAAAATCGATAAATTTGTTTTCCCATGAGACTTTGTTGTTTTAGACATGGATAAGGATAATGCAATCCCTTGATTTTAGGAATGCCTTTTCTAGCAATCGATAGAACTAAGATTGGTGTTGCCATGGGAGAACTCATACTTGGCGTGGGAGATGAATCAATAAATCTTCAAGCTCACAACTCGACTAGAGCCATGAATGATAAAGTGCGAAAATTACTCTAGTCAATAATCAAATTATTCAACCTTCATTCGAGAAAACACCACACGACATCAAATCTGAATCAAACCATAGCATCTTAGTCGACACAGAAGAATCACGTACACTTAAGGTCAACAAATTAGAATAGCAGAAGACACAAGCAAAGCCAGACCAACATGAAGTAAAACCTGAGGAACCACCAGAAGAGCTCATGGGAACATCAAATCACTTTAAAATAGGAGACCAGGCGCTGTTAGACAAAGCCGAACTTCACATCACTTTAATAGACTTAAGGGCAAAGGGAGAAATTCTTCCCAAGGTACACGAAATCTTCCCTCACAACACAGTCAAGGTAAACGTTTCTCAACCCAAACTTAGCCACGAAAATAAAACCGTCAGCAAGAGGGAAAATATTCAAACCTTTAAATCGCCCTAAAATTTTTCAAAGTTAAGGATAGTCTAGCTTAAGACTATAAAAGAGCGCTTCTCGGGAGGCAACCCGTTTATTTTTCAAAATTATTTTCTTTACTATTATTTTTCTCTCTCCTTTCCTTTCCTTCTCTCTCTCTCCACATTTAAAAAAAGATCTGGGTTTCAGGGCCACACTACACACACTGGCTGTGACCACCAAAACCACCACACTAACAGGCGGTAGTGCAAGTCGGTCCAACCACCCCAACATCACGGATCCAACCACCCACAAGCACGAGCAACGAAAAATAGCACGGCCGTGCCTCGGGCGATGCTAAATCTTGACATATTTAGCAGACGGACCACGCCGTGCATTCCAACCGTGCTCTATCTTGGCTTCTTAGGAACAAGCGTGCAAACCAACAAAGCAGCGTGAAGAACAACACACCCCACAACACGGCGTGCGATGCGGCGTGTGAATAAACTTACACCCTCGGTACGCGGGCATGGGAACATGCTAGATTTGAAATCTATTTAAACCCCCGACCCTTCCTCTTTTCCCATCTTCTTTCTTATTCCTTCTTTCTCTTTTCTTTCAAATTTTTATTCCTACTCATAGAAAAGATCCAAGACTTTGGAGCAACACAAAGACCATTCAGAAGAAAGCGTAAGCATCGTATCCTCGGAGGAAACCTCAACATGAGTTCATCTTGTGACTTCACTTAATTAACACGCCAGGGTCTTGAAAACCTTTTGGTTCTATTTTCTCTTCTCGACTCCTTTATTTTCCTTATCTATACTTCTTTTATGCTTAATGTAATTTATTTCATATTAGTTTCTTGGTTTTAGGTTCTAAAGGCTGCTAGGGAATCACAACACGACCTTGAAGTCACATCCACTTCGCAAAACCATCCAACAATAAGGACTCCTTAGTCCATTAGTCTTTTCTTTCAATTTCGGTTCTCTTCTTAGTCTCCTTCTTTTATTTTCTTAATCTTTAAATTTATTATTAGTATATCATTATTATTTCTCCAGATCTCTTGGCTATATCTTCACAGGCTACCCAATTTCTTCATCTAACAAATTGCTTCTCGATAGCCACTCCACGAGGCCCATAGAAAACACCAACACCGCCACCAAAGACATCAGGGGTCATCCAGATTTGAGGCGTATTATTTTCCCCACTTATCTTTTGATTTGGCACATAAATTTCATTATCTATCTTTGTACATTGAGGGCAATGTACATTTTAAGTGTGGGGGCAATAGTGCCTAACTTTTTGCATAATTCTCAAAACCCTGAAATTAGTCTTGATCTCATATTATTAATTAGGATGAAATTTCTAATGATTTATGATCTTTATTGATATGTCTCTAATTAAATCATAGTTAATTGTGCATTGATGATTAAATTTAAAGGATACTAGAGAATCGAGCATGATAAGTCTACTTTCAAAAAAATTTTGTGAGGTTGTTGAACTTAATTTGAGTATCACCTTGAAGTTCAAAATTTATAAGGATTGATGTCAAAACACCCATAATTTTTGTGAGATTACGAGCCTTATAGAGCATATACCCTTTTTATGCTCACTTTAATTGATTATGAGTGTGTCAACTTTGAACTATTATTCTAGAACTTGCCTCGTTTATACATGTCGAGACCACATTAATGATTTGATACCTTTGAGATAATAAAGGCACCTAGGTTTAACCCATTTACTCCACTAAAAGCCTACCTTCACAAATTAACCCCTAGTGAACCCGTTGAATCCTAATAACCTTTTATTGACTCACCCACTAATATCAACCCAAAATCCCTTTATATTTGTTATCACCATCCTTTTGACTACCCTTTAATCGAGGTTTGATTTGATTAAATTAAGAATTATATTAGTTCAAGTAGTTACATTTATCATTTATGATTTAATATTTTAGTTTGTTCTTAAAAAATCAATCAAAGTTTAGAGCTCATGTATCTAAATTCCAATTTATTGAAGAAGAGCTCGTATTGAAGTATTATAGTATTCTTATTAGCTTTTAATTAATTATTAGTTCATTGTTTCTAGTTAGGTAATTGGTTAATTCAATCTAGATTCTAACCTTCTAATTCACCTTTATCCACACCTTTAACCCTAGCCCGTTACAACCCTAATAAAGACCTTTTGATCATTTATCATCTCATATCTGATGGTGGAGATTTGATTTTCGAGGCAAGCTTATGGGATTAACTTTTCAAGTTTGACTTAGAGTGCTTATTCTTGAACCTTAAACACTTTTGAGTGAATCTTTAGTGAGGATGTCGGTCCTTGTCAGTTTTGAATCAAAGGTAATTGCTTAGATAAGGGGAGACACCTACGGTTTCAGGCTATAAAGTTATGACTTATCGTAATTGAATCTTTAGGGCACTTCGAGTTAAATCATCTATGTATAAATTATCTATGAATAATGATGAGGCATTGTCAATGGGAATTATGAATTTTGGAAAGTTCATTTTAATTGTAAATTGAGACTTTTGCTTGAGGATAAGTAAAAGCTTAAGTGCGGGGGTATTTGATAAACCGAAAAAGTAACACATTTTAACCCCATATTTAGTATGCTTTTGGATGATTTAGCCCTCAATTTATGTAAAAAGGTTCTCTTAACCCTTTCTTTTCATGTCTTATACTCAAGAGAACACCTAAGGATAAAAAGAGCGAAAAGCGGGCTTATCTGGACCAAATTGGGCCAACCCAAGAAATCGACGACACGGACTTCATGCCACACGGTCGTGCCTCGATAATTATTTAGAACACGGCCTATCCCTCATTTACACGACCGTGCCTCGTTGACAAAAAGCCCAACACGGCCGACCACGATGTACAGTAGGTACCCCAATTGGCGGAACGAAGCACGGCCTCTACCCAGATATTGCGCAGGCGTGTCATGGTTGTGCCTAAATCAGCGAGAATGGAGACACGATTTGGACCACGATTTTCACGGGCGTGCCTTAGCCGTGCCCCTGCCACGAGAAGGAGTAATTTCACTTAGAATAGGATGCTTGGAGCCCAAGAAACGTAATTCTAAGTCTACTCAAACACCTAGGACGAATTATACCCGAATTACGAGTACTTAGGAGCCAAGGAAAGCATCCCAAACGTCTATATAAACAATCCAAGGCAGCAATTCAAGGGCAGCAGGTTTTAGTAGAGTTTTCTACTAGAGCTTTACTCGTTTAGGGATTGTCTCGAAGATAGCCAATTGATCCATCTCGAAGAGTCAAAATTCTACTCAAGATGGAGGATCTCCTCTCAATTCCTTCAGGGGGTTTTAAGGATTTCCTATGTTTTGTTTTATCTTTTCTCTTGAGATGTTTTCTTATTTTATTATGAACTAAACCCCTCAGATACCTGAAGGGGATGAAACCTATGATGGATTTTGTTATTTAATTCTTTACGTTTATATGATAAATACTTAGTTTGTTCTTAATTATGTTGCTTAACTTTATCTGATGTGCTTAGGCGGAGGAGGAATAGACCCTGCCTAAGAGTAGATCTAGCATAATTAAGCGGAGTTGATCAAGCACCTAGAGATAAGGTTACGAGATTTTACCAGATTAGAGTGAAACCTAATATGTGAGTCCATTGATCGATTTACTGCTTCCTTAGGGGGTTATTATAAGAGAACGAGAGTTCCACTAATTAACCTAAGGTTAGATGTTATTCACTTCGAGAGATGGTTTAATATAGGTTAGAGAGTCTCACGGATCAAGCTAAGTAAAGAAATCATATGAATTGAAAAGGTAGATAATAAGTGAAGTCATAGGTAGATTCTTCCCAAAGGTATCATCTTTATCAATTGAGTTTTCTTCAACGTCTTTTCCCAAAGTTTCGTTTCTTTTGTCTTTGCATTTACTTTAAATATTTCATTTGTTTTAGTTTAATAAACCAATCACTCCATATTTTAGGCTAAATAATAGAAAGAAAGTGAGTAGTAGTACTTTTAGGTTCCTTGGGTTCGATAAGTTATTCTTGCCTAAGCTATACTACTGTTCGATAGGTGCGCTTGCCTCTATCGTTGTTACAGTCAGTCTACAGGTTCGATAACTCTTTTATAAATATTAAAACTAGACTGCATTTTGCAAATGATCAAGTAGCAAAGAGTTAATTGAACTACAAAGAAAGACACCACATGAAATTATCAAGAAAAGAGTGTAGAAGGTGAGAGCGATAATCCATTTCCTGAGAGAATAAAATAAAATTCCATATCCGGTAAAATTGAAGAAAGAACAATTGGATGCTCAATACGGTAAGTTCCTCGAACTCTTTAAACAAATACATATCAACTTACCTTTCGTTGAAGCTATTTCACAGATGCCGAAGTATGCAAAATTCTTAAAGGAACTTCTTACGAACAAAAGGCAGCTTGAGGAGGTATCCATGGTGGAGCTTAATGAAGAATGTTCAGCCCTTCTCCAAAATAGACTACCACGGCAATTAATAGATCCAGGGAGTTTTACTATTCCTTGCTTAATTGGTAGTTTAAACATTAAGGAAGCATTAGCAGACTTAGGCGCTAGTATTAATTTAATGCCTTACAAATTATTTAAACGACTAAATCTTGGGGAACCAAATCCCACTAGGATGAGTATTCAATTAGTCGATAGATCTATCAAGTATCCTAGGGGAATTATTGAAGATGTCTTGGTCAAAATTGATAAATTTATTTTTCTTGTTGATTTTGTTGTGTTAGACATGGATGAAGACATTAATGTTCCTTTAATCTTAGGGCGTCCCTTTTTAGCCACTGCTAGAGCTATTATTGATATAGGTCATGGTAAACTAGCTCTGAGAATAGATGATGAAGAAATTATCTAAGAATAGATGATGAAGAAATTATCTTTCAACTCTGTGATGCCATGCGATATTCTAAAGAACAAGATGATTCTTGTTATTTAAATCGACACTCTTGATCATATTATAAAAATTTATTACGAGGAAATTATACAAGGTGACACATTGGAATTGTATGCGGCTCAAAAAGAGGAAGAAGAAGATGAAGACAATGAGTCGAATCTAAAAATGTCATCATATGAACAACGGAGAGAAGAAAGCATCAAGAATGATAATGAAATAAAACAAAAAACCTCCATCGTAGAGCCACCCAAATTAGAACTCAAGCAGTTACCAAAACACCTAGAATCGCATTCCTTGGAGACAATTCTACACTACGGTAATCATCTCCTCGAAATTAAAATCTAAAGAAAAGGAGGCTGATAAAAGTACTAAAAGAACACAAGAAAGCCATAGCTTGGAAAATTTCGATATCAAGGAATAAGCCCACATTACGCACCCACAAAATTTTGATGGAAGAAGAATATAAACCATGTGTGCAACCTCGGAGCGTTTAAACCCCAACATGAAAGAAGTGGTCAAAGTCGAGGTAATTAAACTTCTAGATGCAGGAATAGTCTATCCTATTTACGACAAAGACTTAGGTAAGTCTGTGCAAGTAGTCCCAAAGAAAGGAGGAATGACTGTAGTACCCAATGAAAAAATGAGTTAATTCCCACAAAACGATTCTGAGGATGGAGAGTGCATAGACTATAGAAAGTTGAATGATGCCACGAGAAAGGTCATTTTCCTTTGCCTTCCATAGATCAAATGCTAGAAAGATTATCCAGGGCATATGTACTCTCGCTTCTGGATGGACTCTCAGGACACTTTCAAATCCCCATAGCTATTGAAGACCAAGAAAAAACAACATTTACATGCCCATACGGTATGCTTGCTAATCGTAGAATGCCTTTTGGATTATGTAATGCTCCTGCTACTTTTCAGTGTTGCATGTTAGCAATCTTCGATGAACTTGTGGAGGACATCATGGAGGTATTTATGGATGATTTCTCAGTATTCGATAATTCTTTCCATCTTTGCCTTAAAAATTTAAAACGAGTTCTAATGAGATGTGAAGAAACAAACCTTGTTTTAAATTGGGAGAAATGCCATTTTATGGTTAGAGAAGGGATTGTATTAGGACATAAGATTTCTAGTAAAGGAATTGAGGTAGATAAAGCAAAAGTTGAAACCATGAAAATTACCTCCCTAGCTCAGTCAAGGCTATTAGAAGTTTTTAGGACACATGAGGTTTTTATAGAAGATTTATTAAGGATTTTTCTAAAATAGCTAAGCCTTTGACAAAGTTACTAGAAAAGATGTTCCTTTTAATTTCAATCGGGAATATTTAGATGCATTCAATGTCTGTAAGGATAAATTAGTAAATGCACCGATTATAATTGCACCTGATTGGAACTTACCATTCGAATTAATGTGTGATGCAAGTGACTTTACAGTAGGTGCAGTTTTGGGACTATGAAGAGACAAGCATTTTCAGCCAATCTACTACGCTAGCAGAACATTAACACCCGCGCAAGAAAATTACACCATGACTGAGAAAGAATTGCTAGCTGTCATTTTTGCTTTTGACAAATTTAGACAATATCTAATATTATCTAAAGTTATTGTTTACACTGATCATTCAACTCTTCGTTATCTTTTAAACAAACCTGATGCAAAACCTAGACTAATACGATGGATTTTACTCTTACGTGAATTTGACTTGGAAATACGAGGATAAGAGGGGGTCGAGAATCTCATGACAGATCATCTCTCAAGACTTGAAAATCCACACACCAAAGAGCTTGATGAACATGAAATAAATGATTCGTTTCAGAAGAAGCGACTTTTTACGCAACACATTCTAAAGTACCTGGTTTGCAAATATTGCAAACTATCTAGCAGCCTAACATCCTACCAAGAAAATTGAAACATCACCAAAGAAGAGATTTTTGCGATGTGAAAATTATTTTAGGAGGATCCCTTTCTTTCGCATATATGCAGATCGGGTAATTCAAAGATGTGTTACAAGGGCGAGAGGCAAGCAAAATCACGGAACATTGTAATTTAGGACCATCAAGAGGACACTACGGTGGTATTAAGGCGGTACACAAAATACTCGAATCGGGTTTTCTTGGCCCTCCATTTAAAGATGCCAACAGTATGTTACCTTATGTGACAAATGCCAAAGAACAGTAATATCTCTAAGCGTGATGAAATACCTCAAACATATATCTTTGTCATGTGAAATATTTGATGTATGGGGTATAGATTTTATGGGACCATTCCTAGTTCCTTTGGACATAAATACATCTTAGTAGCGATTGATTACGTGTCAAAATGGGTAGAGCGGAAGCCTTACCTACCAATGATGCTAGGGTAGTAGTTAAATTTCTCAAGAAACTATTTTCCCTATTCGGGACACCCAGAGCCATCATTAGTGATAAGGGTACTCATTTCTATAATACACAATTTGAAAAAGTTCTAAAGAAATATGGAGTATACCACAAAAGCACCACCCATATCATCCTCAAACTCTTTGGGCAAGTTGAGGTAGTAAACCCGAGAGCTTAAGCGCATTCTAGAAAAAAGCGGTTGAATCAAATAGAAAAGATTGGGAAGTTAAAGTAGATGATACTTTTGGGCTTCTGAGCGACATTCAAAACACCTCACAGGGACATCCCCATACAAGCTCGTATACTGGAAAAGTCATCATCTACCATTGAGTTAGAACACAAAGCTTTACGGGCAATAAAATTTTAAATCTTGACCTCAAACTTATAGGAAAAAGCGAATGTTGCAGATAAATGAGCTAGATGAATAGAGAACGGAAGCCTATGAGAACTCAAAGCTATACAATGAAGCAACAAAGCGACGTCACGATGCTCGCCTCAAGCAATCAAAACATTTCGAAGTAGGGAACCTAGTCCTGCTTTACAATTCAAGGCTTAAACTATTCCCTGGGAAGCTAAAATCCAGATGGTCAGGACTTTTCATGATCAAAACAATATTTCCATATGGCACCATTGAGGTAACTCATCCCACTAAAGGCACGTTCAAGGTAAATGGTCACCGACTTAAAATTTATAATGGTGCAGATTTGGGGATACGAGAGAGGAGTTTATGCTCCATGAGCCTTCCTTTAGAACTAAAAATAGGAGAGTCTAGCTTAAGACTATAAACAAGTGCTTTTCTACACACCACCCGTGCACCCGGTCCACCAAGTGGGAGGCAACCGAACGCTAACCGCATTAACATGGTTTTGTAAAGTCTAACAAAAATGCAGGGATCATTAACACGCCATACTGTAACGCAGGCGTGCCAATGGCAAATGTATAAATAGGGAAAACCTCTCTTCTTCATACAAAAGATGAGAGAATAGCCTTAATTCTCCTCTTTAAGCTGAAATTGCTATGCCAAGAGTCCTTGACTTGGCCACTACTCCCCACAAGTGATAATATTATCTTTTAATTATCACCTTAATTAAATTAAGAGTATTTAATCCATCCTTTATCTCCTCATTTATCTTATTAAAAGAAAATCCTTTACTTAACACTTAATTAAATCAAATTTTAACGAAATAAAACTCCTCCTTTTCTAGAAATAGGTGCCGTCCACCCCTAGCCTTGGAAGCAAAATAAAACCTTCAATATTTGCTTTCCAAGTGACTCGAACTTCAGGCCTTTTCTCTTACACATGGCGCCATTTCCATAGGCCCCAGTGACACCTTGAGACCACTTTTCCAAGCTTTGTTTGTGTGTCAAATCTCACCAACTTTTTCTTTTAAGGCCCTCTTGCCCTTATTTCCTATTTTGAACTTTAAAATTTGTCATTCTGCATTATTTCTAAGTTTCCTAAAATTTTGATCGGCTCGTAACTTGCCATTTTTCTTACAAGTTCAAGTTTCCAAAATGTTCGGGTTTCAAAATGTTCGGGTTTTCGGATGTGACAAAAGACACGGTCGTGCCTCATGACCTTGTGAAGACATTGACTTCTCAAACACGGATTGCAACACCAGAACACGGCCATGCAGAATAACAGTGTGAGGCTACTGACTTGTCTAACACGGGCATTGCACGAACGTGCCTCATGACCATGTGAAGATACTGACTTATTAAGCACGTCTAGAACACGGCCGTGCACCACGACCGTGTGAACATACTGACTTACCAAGCATGGGCATGCCAATTTGTCACACGGACGTGCTAAAAACCCTGAATTGCGCTTAATTTTTAAAAAAAAATCACGAAAAGCATGGGCATTTCAAATTAATCACGGCCGTGGCGGAAGGCCGTGTTACCCTCCCTATATATTAAAATAACCGTCCCCTTTCCTAACCCCAAACCCTAAAACTTAGATTCCAAACCCCTTTTCTTCAATCCAGCCACCAAATTATTCCCCTTCCCCCAACCCACCGCCTTCCAACCATTTTTTCTCAAAGAAGCAACCACAAACCACCCACACAGCTGCAACACCACCGTGCCCGCAATCACCACGCCCCTACCAGGACGTGCTCACACCGTGAAACCCAGCTACACTGTCGTACCCCCACCCGTGCTTGTCTAATACCACCGTTCCTGGTTCTTTTTTATTCATTTTTACATTTTCTCCTTATTTAAAGTTACATTTGAACTTAGATTTCAAAAGAATCTGATTCATTTTAGTTTATTCAATTTGGCTCGATTACATTTGCTTTAATTTTTTCTTGGTTGTTTATTAAGTGCTTCCTCATATTTCTCTTGTTGATAAATTTCTGCTCTGACACTTTTACGATGCCTTTATTGGCTCTCATCATTGTGAATTAATGCTATATTGCAAAACATAGTTAGCCTTTAAATCATAATGCAACATATACGGTTCCAATGAATTCTTTGTATAACCTTATTATTTTATTTAGTATGATTTTAGTGAGGAATTATTCTAAATGAATAATTAAATTATAGTTTCTGATATTTTCTTGCAGAAGCAATTATAATAATAGTAATTGATTTTGCTTAGGTAAATTCCTAGCTGTCTAAAGGAAGTGGTTCTCTTTTGATTACTTTTCAAGAATTATGTCATCATCACGTATTAAACGATCCGTTCCAAGTAAGAAGAGAAAAACATTTGGATCGTCCTCCGCAAGTGTCTCTACCGAACTTCGACATCCTTTCCTCAGATTTCCTCAAGCAACACAAGAAGAGCGCTATATAAAGATCCAGAAGAGAATTATCGGCACTGCTAGACGCATTAACTGGAATGCAGTGAGGCAAGTCGGACTTAAAACTGATATTCAGGCACTTCTTTCAACCGACCCTTGGGAAAACTTCTTCGCCGTCGATGAACCTACATTTTTGGAACTTACCCTTGAATTCTATGCTACATTCACACTTCAGACAGTAATAACGCACTTTGACGATGCCGACACCATCCAATTCCGCCTGGGAGGCTCAGTTCGCCAACTAAACGTACCTCAATTCGAAATGGAACTCAGACTTTACACACCCGAATTCATAGAAGAAAACCCATTGGACGATTTAGGCAAGAGCTCCACCTGTGAACCACTGCCATCTTGGCAAAAACTACAACCCACTACAAAAACCTATAATCCCAGTCGTTCTAAGGCAACCGCCCTTTCCCCAGCTCTCAGAATCAATTACACGCCGCATAAACACACATTCACATAAAAGTCACCCGAGGAATGTATTTTGGACTTCATCCATAAATTTGGGAAGTATCACTTTCTCCCTTCTCTTTTGATTTATCTCATAACCGTCATTATCTATCTTTGAACATTGAGGGCAATGTACATCTTAAGTGTGGGGGGTTAACTATGGTACTATTTGAAAATCCTTGAATTTAGTCTTGTTTTTAAGCAAATTTCTCATATTATTAATTACGGTGAAATTTTTGATGATTTATGATCTTTATTGATATGTCTCTAATTAAATCATAGTTAATTGTGCATTGATGATTAAATTTAAAGGATACTAGAGAATCGAGCATGATAAGTCTACTTTCTAAAAAATTGACAGGTTGTTGAACCTAATTTGAGTATCACCTTGAAGTTCAAAATTTATAAGGATTGATGTCAAAACACCCATAATTTTTTGTGAGATTTTGAGCCTTATAGAGCATATACCCTTTTTCGTGCTCACTTTATTAATTATGAGTGTGTCAACTTTGAACTGTTATTCTAGAACATGCCTCGTTTATACATGTCGAGACCACATTAATGATTTGATATACTGAGATGATAAAGGCACCTAGGTTTAACCCATTCACTCCACTAAAAAGCCTACCTTCACAAATTAACCCCTAGTGAACCCCGTTGAATCCTAATAACCTTTTTATTAACTCACCCACTAATATCAACCCAAAATCCCTTTGTATTTGTTATCACCATTCTTTGACTACCCTTTAATCGAGGTTTGATTTGATTAAATTACTGAATTATATTAGTTCATTAGTTACATTTATCATTTAGGATGTAATATTTTAGTTTGTTCTTAAAATATATATATATCCAAATATATTCAATATTAGTAGTATATAAAAGAGCTTAGAGCAATTAAACTCCAATTATTGAAGAAAAAGCTCGTATTAAAGTATTATCAAATTTTAAAGTGAAGAAAATACTCTTTATTATAGAGTAATTATCAATAGTGGTATTATTATTTTTCATTCGATGTAAATATTCATATTTAGTTTATTATTTCTAGATTAGGTAATTAGTCAATTCAATCTCGATATTAACTCTCTAATTCAGCTTTTATCCACACCTTTTAACCCAAGCCCTGTTACAACCCTAATAAAGACCTTTTGATCTGTTTATCATCTCATATACAGTGGTGGAGATTTGATTTTCAGGCAAGCTTATGGGATTAACTTTTCAAGTTTGACTTAGAGTGCTTGTTCTTGAACCTTAAATACTTTTGAGTGATTTGAGTGAATCTTTAGTGAGGATGTCGATCCTTTTCGGTTTTGAATCAAAGGTAATTACTTAGATAAGGGGAGACACCTACGGTTTCAGGCTATAAAGGTATGACTTATCGTAATTGAATCTTTAGGGCACTTCGAGTTAAATCATCCATGTATAGATTATGTATGAATTATGATGAGCCATTGTCAATGGGAATTATGAATCTTGAAAGTTCGTTTTAATTGTAAGCTGAGAATTTTGCTTGAGGACAAGCAAAAGCTTAAGTGTGGGGGTATTTGATAAACCGTAAAAATAACATATTTTAACCCCATATTTAGTATACTTTTGGATGATTTAGCCCTCAATTTATGTAAAAAGGTGCTCTTAAGCCATTTTTTTCATGTCTTATACTCAAGAGAACACCTAAGGATAAAAACAACACAAAACGGGCTTAAAATGGACCAAATTGGGCCAACCCAAGAAATCAGCACGGCCTGGACTTCATTCCACACGGTCGTGCCTCGATAATTATTTAGAACACGACCTATCCCTCATTTACACGACTGTGCCTCGTCGACAAAAAGCCCAACACGGCGACCACGATGTACACTGGCAGTGCCCTAATTCAAGGAGACTCGGCACGGCCTCTACCGAGATATTGCAGGCGTGTCATAGCTGTGCCTAAATCAACAGAATGGAGACACGGGCTGGACCACCGTTTTCACGGGCGTGCCTTAGCCGTGCCCCTGCCACGAGAAGGAGCAATTTCACTCAGAATAGGATGCTTGGAGCCCAAGAAACGTAATCCTAAGTCTACTCAAACACCTAGGATGAATTATACCCGAATTACGAGTACTTAGGAGCCAAGGAAAGCATCCCAAACGTCTATATAAATAATCCAAGGTAGCAATTCAAGGGCAACAGGTTTTAGTAGAGTTTTCTGCCAGAGCTTTACTCGTTTAGGGATTGTCTCAAAGATAGCCAATTGATCCATCTCGAAGAGTCAAAATTCTACTCAAGATGGAGGATCTCCTCTCAATTCCTTCAAGGGGTTTTAAGGATTTCCTATGTTTTGTTTTATCTTTTCTCTTGAGATGTTTTCTTATTTTATTATGAACTAAACCCTCGGATACAGAAGGGATGAAACCTATGATGGATTTTGTTATTTAATTCTTTGGTTTATATGATAAATACTTAGTATGTTCTTAATTATGTTGCTTATTTTAATCGATGTGCTTAGGTGGAGGAGGAATAGACCACCGCCTAAGTAGATCTAGCATAATTAAGCGGAGTTGATCGGGCACCTAGAGATAGGGTTACGAGATTTTGCACGATTAGGGTGAAACCTAATATGGAGTCCATTGGTCGATTCTTTGCTTCCTTAGGGGTTATTATAAGAGAACGAGAGTTCCACTAATTAACCTAAGGTTAAGCGTTATTCGCCGAGAGAAGGTTTAATACTGAGTTAGGGAGCCTCACGGATCAAGCTAAGTAAAAGAAATCATATGAATTGAAAAGGTAGATAATAAGTGAAGTCATAGGTGGATTCTTCCCGAAGGTATCGCCTTTATCAATTAAGTTTTCTTCAACGTCTTTTCCCAAAGTTTTATTCTTTTGTCTTTGCATTTAAGTTTAAATATTTCATCTGCTTTAGATTGATAAACCAATCACTCTATATTTTAGGCTAAATAATAGAAAGAAAGTGAGTAGTAGTACTTTTAGGTTCCTTGGATTCGATAAGATATTCTTGCTTGAGCTATACTACTGTTCGATAGGTGCGCTTGCCTCTATCGTTGTCATGATCGATCTCTGAGTTCGATCACTCTTTTATAAATATTAAAACTAGGCATTTTACAGTGATAAAATTCCCACAAATCTGACCTTCTAGCTCGGCTCCTTGGCCTAGCTAACCACCCCCTTCTCAGGATACGCTTAGGGTGTTTATATAGACTTTGAGAATGCTTTACTTGGCCTCTAAGTGTCGTAATTCAAGAATACTTCCTACTCGATGTTTGAATAAGCTTTGGAAAGTGTTTCTTTGCCTCAAAGTATCCAAATCCGAGGCTCTCTCTCGCGGCAGGGGCACGGTCATGGTACACTCCTGTGTAAATCATTTTCAGGCTGTTTCTCGATTCTGTCGATTGGGGCACGGTCGTGTAAATCGTGGCATGGCCGTGCCTTAGTTAATTGTCAAGGTACGGTCGTGCGGTTTGAAGTCCAGGCCGTGTCAATTTCCTCTTTGGCCTAAATTTTCCCATTTTAAGCCCGTTTCTCGTTCTTTTCGTCCTCGGGTGCTTTCCTTAGTATAAAACACAAAAAGAAAGGATTAAGAGCACCTTTTTACATAAATTAAGGGCTAAATCATCCAAAAGCATACTAAATGTGGGCCTAAAATATGTTACTTTTACGGTTTATCATGTGGTCACCCGTGTGGTAGGCCTTGTGCGACAACACAGTCGTGTGATCGATGAAGGCCAGGCCGTGCACAAGACACAACCGTGTGATAGCCGGGGTGTGGTCCGTGTGGGCCACACGGGCTAAACTAAACTAGACATATGGGCTACAAGGACGTGTGATATCCGGGCCAGGCCGTGTAATCCATACAAGCAAGGTCAGTCTAGGCGTGCGGGCCACATGGGCATGTGGGCCCACACGAGTAAGCCACATGGACGTGTGGGCCTATTTAGCATAAATGTTTTCTAGGGTTGCACATGTCATCCAAGTCGACTGTGAACCTGATGGTGGTGGAAAAAGTCTGAAAATTTATATAATAAATGATCGAGCCTAGAAACTAACTATCACCATGATTGAGGCAAGCGCACCTATCGAATAGTAGTATAGTTTAGTGGCAAGACCGGATTGTCGAACCCAACGGAACCAAAAGTACTAATAGTAACTTTCTTATTATTATTTAGCCTAAGAATTAAGAGAATTGTTATTTAATCTAAAATTAACTAATTACTAGGCTAAAGATGCTAAGACACAGAGAAGGAATTGGGGAAAATACTTTTGGGAAAAACCAATTGACTAAGACAATACCCGAGGAAGAATCCACCGAGACTTCACTTGTTATTTAACTCTAAACCAGACGATTTATTCATTTGACTTGATCCATAGGATTCCCTAATTTATATTAATACCTCTCTCGAAGCTACTAACTTCTAATCCTAGGTTAATTAATTGAAATCTCTTTCTAATTAAAACCCCTAGAATTGCATTAACTCGACGAAACACCGTAAACTCGGCCCATAAGCCCTGACCGGATCTGGCATGCTCCTTAAGCAAAACGTAGTTAAGTTTCGTAATGACATTTTGAAAATTTTTATGATTTTGAAGAAAATAAATTTCGAATGTTCTCAAGTTAGACCGTGTTGTAATTTAGCTTTGTACTAAAACGATATTTTCATATTGCAAAAGTTGTAAGTTAAAAGAAATACCGGATTTTAGAGTTTATTATTATTATCTTGAAAGCTGAGGTGTTTGGGTTTCAAAACAATTGATGTTATTAAGTAACATAATAGAAATTTAAAACACAAAGAAAGTAAAAGCGGTTAAATAACAATGGCCTTATTACATCAAGCGTAACCCAAAATAATTCAAACTAGACTTCAATAGAAAAACCAAAAAAAAAAATAACTAAGCTGTGCATGGCCACCACTAAGTTCCTGCCAGGCCGATCCATCTCTGAGTGCCATCGCAAAAGTTAGCCCACAAAGGGTTAGTCAGCAGACTCGATGTGTAACTACCATCATGATTCCCAAATCATACAAGGCATAATAAATCACATAAAATAATGGTAAACCATGATGCAACCCAAACCACCTAGATATCCATCCTCTACACATCATCCGTACCTACCAATTACAAGTGGGATTACTAAATCGACCCTCCATCCGCTACACACCATCGAAGGCAATCATTGCGATCAAGCGCACATCGCCCTTATAATTGTGGCATAGCCACGGATAATGTGTGAGTCACCAGATTCATATTATGTGACATAGTCACCAGATAATGTGATAGAGTCACGAGATATTGTGGAATGAACCACGGATCACTTCCCTTTCACATAATCACCCATATGCCCATGCAACATACATAACATACGAATAACATGCATTATACCTTACCCCATAGCCATAATAATATTTCTCATATATCCATATTCATGTTTTATAAACTTTACTTAACTAAGAGTTAGGGGTAACGTACCTGCATGCACTGTACCATAGGATGGTACTTTTAGCCATATTCATGCATAGCCTTATTAACATATACAAATCAATATTATTGTTAGTTGGGAATTTAGGGTGGGTTACACACCTGATTACTGTAGATCTAATCGAAATCCCAAAAATCCCGATCTAATGCACTAGATCTCTTCTCCTACATTCGGCCAACACTAAGCACATTAGTCAATAGGCCATTCGACTAAACACAAATCCCGAAGGTTCAACGAGACCAAAACCCTTACCTTGCTACTGATTTGGTTACCAACCAAATCCCGAAACTTCATGATGATCCCCCTTGCAATCGGCTAGGCACTAGAACACTCAATCGATTAGTTTTTGGCTTTTGAACGAATAAGAAACAGATCTGAAACACTAGAAACCTTACCTAGATTGCTTAGCCAAATCGCGAAGATCTGTCAAAAATTTCCTAAAACACCATAATTAGAATCGGCACCCTTAATAAATAATATGGCCTGGGCTAAATATTAATATCCCTTACCTTGATTGTCTAAATCCCAAACATATCACTTGTCCTTGGAGATGTCGAAATCCCAACATGGTATATGTTAGATTCGATTCTAACATTTTATGAACAAAGTAAATGGCCTTCACCTAAGATTACACTTCACTTACCTTGGATATTCAAACCCGGATAATCTCGCCTAATCGCCAACTACAATAGAATCCCGAATTCCCTTCAAGTTTTCTACCCACGAGAATGGAAGAGATTAGAATTTTTCTTTTCGACAGTCAGAGGAAAAAATTAAGGGAAAGAAATCAACCTAGAAGAGATTCTTACCGAAAAAGTAATGACCAAAACGCAAATGGTCACTAAACTCCAAGAAATCGGCAAGAAGTACGAAGTAGAAATCGGTTTCAATGAGAAAGATGATAGGCTTCGATCTAATGAATAAATCGGCAGGGGGTAGAGATGCAATCGGTTTTGCCCCCTAGAAAGGAGAATCGGCTTTTAAAAGAACTATGAGAAGAAGAAGTGAATGATGGAGTGGTTCGACTTAGGAGATCTTAATTGCTAAGTGAATTCGGTTTTAACTAAAGGATGAAAAGGGAGAATGTGAAGCTTGAAGAGGTGTTGCGGCAACAGGGAATTGAAAGAGATTTCGGTCTAGAGAGTAGATGAGAAAGAAAGAAAAGAAATCAAATAGAAAAGATGGACACTAGGCTTCAAAATTTCAGTAATACACAAGCACACACTCAGAGTTGGTGTTTCGGCCAACTTTTTTTCTCTCACCCCAATCCCCCTTTTCACTCTAACTTAGCCGAATCCTTAAGCCTTTGACTCAATCTACACTTCATCTTTGACGTGTCCTTGTGCCGTCCAACACTGCTTCTCCTTGCTGCAAAATAAAACTCCAAAAATGCTTCCCTTGCTGCTCGAACCTAGGCCCTTTTCACTCCCTGTGGCGTCACCTTACAAGGCCCTAAGTGGCGCCTCTTTGCCACTTTATCAACTGGGTTCTTTGTGTTCAAAACCACACAATAAACTTCTTAAGGCCTAGCTCCCCTAGTTCCCCTTTTTAGACTTAAAAATCCAATAACTTCTAAGGCTCCTACCCACAGCCCAAGGTTCTTGAAGCCCCCAAAACACATGCAAATCACACTCAAGCATGCAATCACATTCATTTAAGTGAAAATGCATAACCCCTAAATCTCGGATATTACAGTTCTACCCCCTTAAAATAATTTCGACCTCGAAATTACCTGGCTAAAATAAGTGAGGGTATTACTGTCGATTATTTCCTCTGGCTCCCACGAAGCTTCTTCCGATCCATGGTTACGCTATAACACTTTGACTAGAGGGACCGATTTCCTCCAAAGCACCTTCACATCCCGTTCCAGAATCTGAATCTGCTCTTCCTCATAGGACAGATCTGGTCTCAGCTCCACCTCCTCAACCGGTATCACATGAGATGGATCCAATCGGTAATGACGTAGCATTGAAATGTGAAACACATCGTGCATCTGCTTCAATTTCGTAGGCAATTCTAACTGATATGCTACTGGACCAACCCATTTCAGAATCCAATAAGGTCCTATAAACCTAGGACTTAACTTTCCCTTACGACCAAATCTCATCACCTTCTTCCACGGCGAAACTTTGAGAAACACATAATCTCCCACAAAACTCAATCTCATTCCGCTTAAGATCATGTATGACTTTTTGCGGTCGGATGCCTCCTTCAACCATGTCCTAATTACTTTAACCTTTTCTTGATTACGCCACAATCTCGGACCCAAAATCGACGTTCTCCCAATTCCGTCCAACATGTAGGAGTGCGATACTTCCATCCATACACGCTTTCATGACGGTGCCATCCGAATACTTGCACGATAGCTATTGTTGTACATAAATTCCACTAAAGGCAAGAACTCTTCCCAACTCCTCTCAAGTCTATCACGCAACCTCTCAACATATCCTCCAAGACTTGAATTACCCTTTCCGATTGACCATCCATTGCGGATAGAAATCAGATCAAGTCCACGGTGCCCAAAGCTTGATGTAGTGCCATCCAAAATCGAAACATAAACCTCGGATCCCTATCTGAGATAATCGACACCGCAAACACTCGCAAATGCGACCCGATTTTTGCTACATATAACTTTGCCAATTTCAGTAGAGAATAGTCAACCCACACCGGTATAAAATGTGCAGACTTCGTCAACCGATCTACTATCACTCATACCAAGTCCTTCTTAGTAAGCGTAAGGGGAAGCCCACTAACGAAGCCCATGGTAATTCTCTCCCACTTCCATTGCGAGAATCTTTATCAATTTGAAGCAATCAAGCGGATTTGGTGTTCGACTTTGACTTGTCGACCGTTAAGCACTTCCTACAAACTCAGTAACTTTCCGCTTAAGACCAGGCCACCAAAACTGTTCCCGTAAATCCCTATACAACTTACTTCCTCCAGGACGCATAGCATAAGGTCTACTATGCGATTTTCGAAGAATTCTCTGCTTTAACTCCTCATCCTTCGACATACAGACCTTGCCCCGAAAACATAGCACTCCATCACTATTTACACCAAAATTTTCCAATTCCCCACTTTGTACTTGTAGCAGCTTAGCACTTAGTTCACCATCTAACAATTATTTCTCCTTAACCGGACCTAGCCACATTAGCTTCACTTGCTATTCCGCTAACAAGCTTCCATCATCATAGAGGCTAAGATGTGCAAACATTGCCCTTAACTCCGACACTACTTTCCGACTTAGGGCATCCGCCACAACATTCGCCTTCCCCGAGTGATACTCTATTGAGCAATCGTAATCTTTCAACAACTCCACCCACCTACACTGTCTCAAATTCAGCTCCTTCTGAGTCAGCAAATACTTCAGGCTCTTGTGGTCCGTGTAGATCACCGACCTTTCGCCATACAAGTAGTGCCTCCACACTTTAAGAACAAATATGACCGCCACCAACTCCAGATCATGCATCGGATAGTTAACCTCATGTGGCCTCAATTGTCGAGACACATAAGCGACCACTTTCCCGTCTTGTATAAGGACACATCCCAATCCTGTATGGGAAGCATCACAATATACCACATAGTCCTTCCCTGCTTCAGGCTGAATCAAAACCGGAGCCTCAGTTAATACCTTCTTAAGCTTTTCAAAACTTTCCTGCTGCTTATCCGCCCATACGAAACGTACCTCATTTCTCAACAACTTCGTCAAAGGTGCTGCTATCGACGAGAATCCCTTAACAAATCTCCTATAGTAGCCTGCTAACCCCAAGAAACTACGAACTTCCGCCACAGACTTAAGGGGTTTCCAATCCAATACTGCCTCAATCTTCCGAGGATCCACCCTTATTCCTTCGGTAGACACCACATGCCCTAAGAACATAACTTCTTTCAGCCAAAATTCGCACTTACTGAACTTGGCATACAGCTTATTTTCCCTTAACACTTGTAGCACGACTCGGAGGTGCTCGTCATGTTCTTCTTCAGACTTGGAATACACTAGGATATCGTCTATGAACACAATGACAAACAGATCCAGGTAGGGTTGGAAAACCCGGTTTATCATGTCCATGAATACAGTTGGGGCATTTGTCAATCCGAACGGCATCACCAAAAACTCATAATGCCCGTACCTTTTCTGGAAAGCTATCTTATGGATATCAGCCTCCCTCACCTTAAGTTGATGATATCCTGACCTTAGATCTATCTTCGAAAATACTGCGGCCCCCTTAAGCTGATCGAACAAGTCATCTATCCTTGGCAATGGATACTTGTTCTTGATGGTCATCTTATTCAACTGCCAGTAATCTATGCACATACGCATAGTCTCGTCCTTCTTCCTCACAAATAGGACCGGTGCTCCCCATGGAGACACACTAGGTCGAATAAACCCACGATCGAGTAACTCTTGGATCT
Source organism: Gossypium rotundifolium (assembly GCA_025506655.1). Classification (NCBI taxonomy): domain Eukaryota; kingdom Viridiplantae; phylum Streptophyta; class Magnoliopsida; order Malvales; family Malvaceae; genus Gossypium; species Gossypium rotundifolium. The sequence goes on along the minus strand of CP106734.1, from coordinate 173,481,381 downwards.
GGGCCTTGAGCTCTACTAGCTCCTTTGGTGCCATTCAGTACAGAGCAATTGACACAGGAGCTGTAGCCGGCAATAAGTCAATTCGAACTCCACCTCCTATCCGGGGTAACCCAGCGACTCCTCAAAAGACATCCACAAATTCCCTTCTCGTTCTAACTCCTCCCACAATTGTTTTCTTAGCCTCTAAGGCATCGATCAACATCGGAAAAGCTACACCCTTTTCTCACCACCTTCTCTGCCTTAAGGGCAGATACCATATTTGACAAGCAATTCAGTCTCTCGCCCATCATCCAACTTCTTTATCGTCAGAAGTTCTTAATGACATGCGCTTAGCAGTGCAATCCACATTCGCATGGTACTTCACTAACCAATCCATGCCTAGGATTAGATCAAACTCCTCAAATGGTAACTCCATTAAATTAGTTTGAAAGCTACTCGAACTTCCAAAGTATCGCCCTAAAGAGTTTGTCTAACACTCTCGATTGCCCTAAAGGATTAAGCACAGTCATCTTCCTAGGTATAGTCTCGAGTTCACATACTGAGTTCGGATACCTTACTAGCAATGTATGAATGGTGACCCAAAATTTATCAACGCAATAAAGGGTAATCCGGAGATAAGGAACATACCGTTATGACATCAAAAGTCGCCACCATCCTCCTCCTCCGATGAATCGCATACACTAGATCCGGTGTCTCGCCTCCGTGTTACCAACACTCTCGTCGGTGTTCCCTAACCTCTTTCGTAACCATTACATCGCCGCCACCGAACCACGACCATGGTGGTTCTGTCCACCCTTTCTGCTCGACTAGGACCACGACTTCTTGGTTGGCTCCATTCTGCTTTTCATGGAACAGTCCCCAATCATGTGATCCTTAAACCCACACTTGAAACATCCTCCCATCTTCTTCCAACACTCTCCCAAATACATATTTCCACACTGAGCACAAGTACGGTACTGTCTTCCCGTAGCAGCTTGCTGACCTCGAGAGCCATCCGTTCTAGGTCTCTTTTGAACATTCCCAGATGACCCTGATGATCTAAAACCTCTCTTTTGCCTATTCCTGTTCGTGTTCTGTCTTACGGACTCCTTAACTCCTTCAGCAACTTTAGCCTTTTCTACCAGCACAGCAAACTCCTGCTCCTGCTGTGGGGCAATCAATAATATCGGGTCATCCCTCAATCCGTCCTCAAATCGAACACATCGTTCATGCTCCGTAGCCACTAACCTCGAGCGTATTGGCTTAACCTTAAAAATTTTGCCTCATACTCCGCTATGGATTTATTTTCCTGAACCAACCTCAGAAACGCCTTCCTCTGTGCATCAACATAGCTGGTCCCAATATACTTCTTCTGATACGCTGCCTTAAAGTACTCCCAAGTAAGATCATCTGCGGCAGCACCATCTCGAATCGTGAGCCACCATTGGTATGACTCATCACGGAGTAGCGACACTACCCCTTTCAGTTTTTCCTCGGTAGTTAGGTCCAAATCATCCATAATTCACTCTGTCGCCTCCAACCAATACTCAGTCGTATTGGGCGCCACACCAGATATACCACGAAAAAACTCAGCTCCATCTCAGAGTCGCTCGGGTAAAGATTTTTAAGCTCCCATATCTCCACCTGCTCTAGCCACCCTTTCCAAAACTCATGAGATCATTGTGATATCGCATCATCCCCGTCGATCTTGATATTCCATACCAGCAGCTGGTGGTGGTGGCATTACATTCTCGGACCCTTGACCAGACCTAACGGGTTCTGACACAGTCATTCGACCTCTACCACGACCATGCACATTACTACCATGTCCTCTAGAACTCATGTCACGTCGTGATTTAATCTGCTAAGAATTTTATGAATTAGTTTTTGTTCCTTGATTTATCATGTAATGTCTTATGTTTAATAGTTCTAAAAAGTAGTTCTTTCGAGTTCATACACACACTACGGTCTCAAGTTCATTCATCCAATCATCAATATTCATGAACTTGCGTTCATTCTGTAAAAGTGTTGTGGTTGTCATGGTTGTTGTTCTCCACTACCGTGGGTATTTTCGTAATTTTTCCTATAGGGGTATTTTGGTAATTTTCCAAATCAGTATTTGAAAATTTTGCAAAATAGAGATTTTGGTATTTTTGCAAAATAGGAATACTTGGTAAGAAGATTCAAGGGTAATATGGTAATTTTATAAACTGAGGGTATTTTTGTAATTTTACAAACCAGGGGCATTTCGAGAATTTTATAAAATATGGTTCCCGATGATTTTACAAAATAAGGGTATTATGGAATTTTTCAATTCGGGGTACTTCGGCGACCTTCCATACTGTGGGTAGCTTGATAATTTTACAAGTTAGAGGTAATTTGGTCAATTTGCAAATCAGGGATACTTTGGTCATTTTTGAATCAAAGGTACTTTGGAATTTTATAATCAAGGTTTGACTTTAGGATTATACAAAACAAGGTGATTGGTCCCTTTCGGGTTTTAATTATTGAATTTAGCCTGTGATTGAATCCTCTTGGTTAGGGTGAACCGTCACTCACACGCAGTGTAGGATTCGAGCGGAGAGGAGGTGAGTCACTAGGACCGCTTAAATACCAAGCTCCCCGAATCCAATCCTAGACATGCGCACAAACAGTTACCCACCCTTAACTCGGCGACTCACACCACCGGTTTGTTTGGTTAGACCTTAAGTTTTATGTAATTCGTGTTGGAGTAAGCTAATCCTAGGTTCAATAGTTCCTAATCTACTAATCTACGCCCCATAATTCCCACATACAAACCACACAATGGTTGGGGTACTTACCCGGTGGACCTTGGGTAGGAGACTCAAAGCCATGCCGTGAAAACCCGCTTATTCTCTAGTAAAACTCAATTTCAAAATAAAAAATGTTTTGGGCCCAAAAAGCCCTCAAGGTCGAGTTTTGAATCGGCTCGATACCAAATTGAAACACCCCAAACCCAAATTTCACAAGCCCTGACCGATCGGCATGCTCCTTAAGCAAAACGTAGTTAAGTTTCAGAATGACATTTTGAAAATTTTTATGATTTTGAAGAAAATAAATTTCGAATGTTCTCAAGTTAAACCGTGTTGTAATTTAGCTTTGTACTAAAACGATATTTTCATATTGCAAAAGTTGTAAGTTAAAAGAAATACTAGATTTTATTTTAGAGTTTATTATTATTATCTTGAAAACTATAGGTGTTTGGGTTTCAAAACAATTGATGTTATTCGTAACATAATAGAAATTTAAAACGCAAAGAAAGTAAAACAGTTAAGTAACAATGGCCTTATTACATCAAACGTAACCCAAAATAATTCAAATTAGACTTCAATAGAAAAACCAAAAAAAATAACTGAGCTGTGCATGGCCACCACTTAGTTCCTGCCGACCCGGTCCATCTACGGAGTGCCATCTGCAGAAAGTTAGCCCACGAAGGGTGAGTCAACAGACTTAGTGTGTAACTACCATCACAGATTCCCAAATCATACAAGGTATAATAAATCACATAAAATAATGGTAAACCATGATGCAACCCAAACCACCTAGATATCCATCCTCTACACATCACCCGTACCTACCAATTACACCGTGGGGATTACTAAATCGACCCTCCATCCACTACACACCATCGAAGGCGATTCTTTGCAATCAAGCAAGATCGTTCTTATAATTGTGGCATAGCCACCGATAATGTGACAGAGTCACCGATTCATATTATGTGACATAGTCACGGATAATGTGACAGAGTCACCAGATATTGTGGTATGAACCACTAGATCACTTCCCCTTTCACATAATCACCCATATGCCCATTCAACATACATAACATACGAGTAACATGCATTATACCTTACCCCATAGCCATAATAATATTTCTCACATATCCATATTCATGTTTTATAAACTTTACTTAAGCGAGAGTTAGGTAACGCGATCGCATGCAATCGTACTATAGGATGGTACTTTTAGCCATATTCATGCATAGCCTTATTAACATATACAAATCAATATTATTGTTAGTTGGGAATTTAGGGTGGGTTACACACCTGATTACTGTAGATCTAATCGAAATCCCGAAAATCCCGATCTAATGCACTAGATCTCTTCTCCTACATTCGGCCAACACTAAGCACATTAGTCAATAGGCCATTCGGCTAAACACAAATCCCAAAGGTTCAACGAGACCAAAACCCTTACCTTGCTATCGATTTGGTTACCAACCAAATCCCAAAACTTCGTGATGATCCCCCTTGCAATCGGCTAGGCACTAGAACACTCAATCGATTAGTTTTTGGCTTTTGAACGAATAAGAAACAGATCTGAAGCACTAGAAACCTTACCTAGATTGCTTAGCCAAATCCCGAAGATCTGTCGAAAATCTCCTAAAACACCATAATTAGAATCGGCACCCTTAATAAATAATATGGCCTTGGTCGAATATTAATATCCCTTACCTTGATTGTCTAAATCTCGAAAATATCACTTGTCCTTGGAGATGTCGAAATCCCTACATGGTATATGTTAGATTCGATTCTAACATTTGATGAACAAAGTAAATGGCCTTCGGCCTAAGATCACACTTCACTTACCTTGGATATTCAAATCCCGGATAATCTCCCCCTAATCGCCAACTACAATAGAATCCCAGAATTCCCCTTCAAGGTTTCGGCCACAGAGAACAGAAGAGATTAGAATTTTGCTTTTCGACAGTCAGAAGAAAAAATAAGGGAAAGAAATCAACCTAGAAGAGATTCTTACCAAAAAAGTAATGACCAAAACGCAAATGGTCACTAAACTCCAAGAAATCGGCAAGAAGTACCTGAAGTAGAGAAATCGATTTAAATGAGAAAGATGATAGGCTTCTGATCTAATGAATAAATCGGCAGGGGGTAGAGATGCAATCGGTTTTACCCCCTTAGATAGGAGATTCGGCTTTTAAAAGAACTATAAGAAGAAGAAGTGAATGATGGAGTGGTTCGACTTAGGAGATCTTAATTGCTAAGTGAATTCGGTTTTAACTAAAGGATGAAAAGGGAGAATGTGAAGCTTGAAGAGGTATTGCGGCAACAGGGAATTGAGAGAGATTTTGGTCTAGAGAGTAGATGAGAAAGAAAGAAAAGAAATCAAATGGAAAAGATGGACACTAGGCTTCAAAATTTCGGTAATACACATGCACACACTCAGAGTTGGTGTTTCGGCCAACTCTTCTTCTTTCACCCCAATCCCCCTTTTCACTCTAACTTAGCGAATCCTTAAGCCTTTGACTCAATCTACACTTCATCTTTGAAGTGTCCTTGTTTCGTCCAACACTGCCTCTCCTTGCTACAAAATAAAACTCCAAAAATGCTTCCCTTACTGCTCGAACCTAGGCCATTCTCACTCCCTGTGGCGTCACCTTACAAGGCCCTAAGTGGCGCCTCTTTGCCACTTTATCAACTGGGTTCTTTGTGTTCAAAACCACACAATAAACTTCTTAAGGCCTAGCTCCCTTAGTTCCCCTTTTTAGACTTAAAAATCCAATAACTTTTAAGGCTCCTACCCACAGCCCAAGGTTCTTGAAGCCCCCAAAACACATGCAAATCACACTCAAGCATGCAATCACATTCATTTAAGTGAAAATGCATAACCCCTAAATCCCGGATATTACACTCGATCTATGGACTCTCATATTAGATTTGACCCTAATCCGGTAAATTTTCGTCATATTATCTCTAGGGTTGCGATCAACTCCGCTTAACTATGCTAGATCTACTCTTAAACAGGGAATATTCCTCCTCTACCTAAGCACATCAATACTTGAATCAATATCCTCAAAAATCAAAGCAAGAATTAAGAACACATAATTAATTAAGAACAAATCAAGTATTTATCATATAGTTCAAAAACAATAACAAGATCCGTCTTAGGTTTCATCCCCCTCAGGTATTTGAGGGGTTTAGTTCATAATCATAAAAGAATACATCTCAGAAGAAAATATAAAACAAAACATAAGAAAAACGCTAAAACACCCTGAAGGAATTGAAGGAGAGATCCTCGTCTTGAGTATGACTCCGGCTTCGGGGATGGATCAACTGGCTTTCTTCGAGTGAATCCCACAATTCGACCTCTCTGGCTTGGCTCCTTGGCCTAGCTCAACGCCCCCTTAAAGTTTGGCCTCTAAGGTTTTTATATAGGCTTTTAGAATGTATTTCTTTGCCTCTAAGTACCCTAGTCCGAATGAAACTCTTCTTTGCTGCGACAGGGACACGCCCGTGTGGCACGGCCGTGTGAATCAAATCCAGGCCGTGGTCGGATATGCTAAAGAGGCACAACCGTGTGCCTTGGGCCCAGGCCATGTGCATTTCTTACTTCGGCCCATTTTCTCCATTTTGTCCCGTTTCTCGTCCTTTTCATCCTCTGGTGCTCTCCTAAGTATAAAACATGAAATTAAAGGATTAGGAGCACCAAATTCCACAATTCAAGGAATAAATCATCCAAAAGTATGCTAAATGTGGGATTAAAATATGAACATATTACAGTTTATCAAATACCCCACACTTAAGCATTTGCTTGTCCTCAAGCAAAATTCTCAACTCTCAATTAAAACTAACTTCCCTCGATTCATAATTCTTATCAATGATGCCTCATCATAATTCATAGATAATTTATACATGGATAATTTAACTAAAAGACTCCTGAAGATTCAAACAATCAAAGTCACAAGTTTGTAGCACGAAAAATATAGGTGTTTCCCCTTATCTAAATAATTACCTTTAATTCAAAATCGACAAGAGTTGACATCCTCACTAAAGATTCACTCAAATCACTCAAAGTGTTTAAGGTTCAAAATTAAACTCTCAAATTTCGAACATGAAAAGTTAATCCCATCGGATTGCATGAAAACCAAATCTCCACCACTATAAATTGAGATGATACATCGATCAAAAGGTCTTTAAAAAGGGTTGTAATGTGGCTTGGTTAAGGGGTGTGGATAAAGGCTAAATTAAAGGGTTAGAATCGAAATTGAATTGACAATTTACCTAACTAGAAAAATGAAACTAATCCTAAATAATTACATCAATTGAAAACTTGAAACACTAATAATACGAGCTTCTTCTTCAAGATGTTGTAATAATGATTATACTTCGCTTTTTTATTTTTTTAAGAACAAATCATACGAAAATAGGAAAGAATTTACAACTGAAATAGAGAATATAGTTAGGAAACTTTTCAAATCAAATCTCGATAAAAAGGTTAATAGGAAAAATTCTTAATAAATTAAAAAGAGTAAGTCTTGGGGGTTAATATAAGGGGTAAATCAATGAATGGTTTATTAGGATCAAAGGGGTTCACTAGGGGTTAATTATGGAGGTAGGTCTTTTGGGAAGTAAGTGGGTTAAATCCTAGGCGCCTTTATCATCTCAGTATATCATATCAAAAATGTGGTCTTGACATATATAATCGAAGCAAGTTCTAGAATAACAGATCAATATTGACTCACTTAAAGCAATAATAAAAGTGAACACGAAAGAATGTATGCTCTAAAAGGCTCAAAATCTCAAAAAAATTATGGGTTTTTGATGACAACCTTGCAAATTTCAAACTTCAAGGTAATATTCAAATTTAGGTCAACAACCTAGCAAATTTTTAATTCTGAAAAATAGACTTATCATGCTTGATTCTCTAGTCTCCTAAGTTTTAAATCATCAATGCACAATTAACTATGACTTAACTCAAAACATATCAATAAAAATCATAAATCAATAGAAGTTTCATTGTAATTAGTTATATGAAAAAATTACTTAAGACAAGATATCATTCAGGGATTTGAGAATAATACAAAAAGTTAGGAACTTTTCAAAATAAAATTCACCCCCTAACACTTAAGATGTACATTGCCCTCAATGTACAAAGGTAGATAATAATCATATAGTAAGAAAATCAAAAGAGAGGGAGAGAAGTGAAACTTCTTGAATTTTGAATGGAGTTAATGAAGAGAAACCGGATAGAATTGAGTAGAGGTAAACATGGGGGAGCGCCTCGAGCTACTTGAAATTGAATCCTCAAAGCAGCCGGCTTGATTTTATTGTATCCTAAGCTAAATCTGTGGTTCCCACATGGCCAAGGCCGTGTGTAAGGCCGTGTGGGTATGGAAAACCTGCGCCTAAACATGAAAAGAAATAAATTAAACTAATTAGTAAGGTCAGTGCTCGGGTTGCCTCCCGAGAAGCACTCGTTTAAAGTCTTAAGCTAGACTTACCTCTCATTCGCATAATCATGGTGGTTTGAGGAGTTGAAAATCCTTTCTCATGCTATCAGTTCTATTATTAGTATATAGTTCGAGTCGAGAAGTGTTTACCTTAAAAGTGCCAAATATGGGATTAAAGGGATCTCTTCATTTGTCTTGAGGTCTGAAGTGGCGATTCGAGGGTTTGTGAGTGATCGTTTTGTCACCTACACAAAGTGTGAGTTCACCTGTACCAATATCAATTTTAGATCTGGCAGTTACTAAAAAGGGCCTTCCTAAAATTAGAGGAACAATATTGTCCTCATCCATATCTAAAACAACAAAGTCTACTGGGAATATGAATTTGTCGATTTTTAGAAGCACATCCTCAATTATACCCTTAGGAATTCGAATAGTCTTATCAGCTAATTGAATAGTCATCCTAGTTTGTTTGGGTTTCCCTAGACCTAGCCGTTTAAACATTTTATAAGGCATAACATTGATGCTTGCCCCTAAATCATCTAAAGCATTATCAATAGATAAACTACCAATTAAACATGGAATTGTAAAACTCCCTGGATCTTTTAATTTTTGCGGTAGTTTATTTTGCAACATTGCTGAGCACACTGCGTTTAATTCCACATGTGACTCCTCATCTAACTTCCGTTTGTTTGTCAAAAGCTCTTTTAAAAATTTATTTGAATTTGGCATCTACGAAAGAGCTTCAAAAAATAGTAAGTTGATATGTAATTTCTTTAAAAGTTTAAGAAACTTACCGAACTGTTCATCTGTATTGTCTTTCTTCATCGCATTGGGGTATGGTATTCGAGGTTGGTACTCTTTAATTACCAATTTTCATTTTTCTTGGCTTTCCTCAACTTTACCTTCACTTACCACAGGTTCTTGCCTTGGCTCAGATTCAGATTCCACTAACCCTTTACTGCCATGAGCTGTTATGGCTTGAAGTTGCTCCTTTGGGTTAGTCTCAGTGTTACTTGGCAAGCTACCTTATGGTCATTCGGATATCAACTTAGCGAGTTGCCCTAACTGGTTCTCGATCTCTTGAATCGATGCTTGTTGATTTTTAAGTGTTGTTTCGGTGTTTTGGAATCGTGTTTCTGACACCGCTATGAATTTTTTTAGCATCTCCTCAAGATTCGGCTTCTTTTCCTGTGGTTGGAGTTGATGTTATAAGTTTGGAGGGGGTTGTTGTCTCTGATTTCCTTGATCACCCCATGAGAAATTAGGGTGGTTCCTCCAACCTAGATTATAAGTATTACTATAAGGGTTATTTTGAGGTTTAAAATTGTTACCCATATAGTAAACTTATTCGTTTTCAGTGACATGTCCGTAGGTGGGTACTCAAGATTCGCCACACCTCCTAGGTTTGAGTCATAATGCATTAGTGGGTGTACCTGTAAAGAACACAAACCATCAATCTTTTTATTTAACATCTCTACCTAATTTGATAGCATGGTTACTGCGTCGAGGTTGAAAACATTGGCGGCTTTTGTTGGCCTTGTCCTTGTGTCTTGCCACTGATAGTTTTTCATTGACATCTCTTTAATGAATTTGTCGGCTGCCTCAGGTGTTTTGTTATTCAAGGTTCCGCCGACGGCTGAATCAATCAACTGCCTGGTTGAGAGGTTCACACCGTTGTAAAAAGTTTGGAACTGTAGCCACAAGGGTAATCCATGGTGTGGCACCTTCTCAATAGATATTTGTTTCTCCCATGCATCGTATAGTGTTTTTAGATTCATCTGCACAAAATAAGAGATATCATTCTTCAATTTGGCCATTTTGCCGACAAAAAATATTTTAATAAAAATTTTTCAATCATTTGTTCCCATGTAGTGATTGATCCTCGTGGAAGAGAATTCAGCCACTATTTAGCTTTATTCCTCAAAGAAAAGGGAAATAACTAAAGACGGATGGCATCATCAGAAACGCCATTTATTTTAAAGGTATCATAGAATTCTAGAAAATTTGCTAAATGAGTATTTGGGTCTTCATCCTGCAAACCATCAAATTGAACAAATTGTTGAATCATTTGTATAGTGTTATGTTTCAGTTCAAAATTATTAGCAGCTATAGCAGGCCTAACAATACTCGATTCAGCTCTTGTTAAATTAGGTTTAGCATAATCATACATAGTTCGAAGAGTAGGATTTTGATTCATCGGGTCTGTGGCAACTACAGGGGGTAGAGGATTGTTATCAGCCATCTCTTCAGTAGTATTGGTTTCGTCTTCTTGTTCTTCTTCTATGTAATTTAAGCTTCACCTTATTTCTATACGATTTCTGCGAACATTAGCTTCAATATCATTGTCATAAATTAAGGTCCTGTTGGGTTCCTTCTAGTCATAAACTAGAGGTACCTGCTAGGAATAGATAAAAATAAAAAGAAAATTAGAAAAGTAAAAATAAAATTTAATTGCAAAAATAAAATATGGCTAAAGTAATAAAAATTTAGCGTTCTTTATATTTCAGTTCCCCGGCAACGGCGCCAAAAACTTGATGGTGGTGGAAAAAGTCTTAAAATTTATATAATGAATGATTGAGACTAGAAACTAACTATCACCACGATTGAGGCAAGCGCACCTATCGAACAGTAGTATAGTTTAGTGGCAAGACCGGATTGTCGAACCCAAAGGAACCAAAATTACTAATACTAACTTTCTTCTTATTATTTAGCCTAAGAATTAAGAGAATTGTTATTTAATCTAAAATTAATAACTACTAAGCTAAAGATTCTAAGACACAGAGAAGGAATTGGGGAAAATACTTTTGGAAAAACCCAATTGATTAAGAGAATACCCGAGGAAGAATCCACCTAGACTTATCTTGTTATTCAACTCTGAACCAGACGATTTATTCACGTGACTTGATCCGTAGGATTCCCTAATTTATATTAATACCTCTCTCGAGGCTACTTACGTCTAACCCTAAGTTGATTAATTGAAATCTCTTTCTAATTAAAACCCCTAGAATTGCATTAACTCGATCTATGGACTCCCATATTAGGTTTGACCCTAATCTGGCAAATTTTCGTCATCCTATCTCTAGGGTTGCGATCAACTCCGCTTAACTATGCTAGATCTACTCTTAAACAGGGAATATTCCTCCTCTGCCTAAGCACATCAATACTTGAATCAATAACCTGAAATAGCAAAGCAAGAATTAAGAACACATAATTAATTAAGAACAAATCAAGTATTTATCATATAGTTCAGAAAACAATAACAAGATCCATCTTAGGTTTCATCCCCCTCAGGTATTTGAGGGGTTTAGTTCATAATCATAAAAAAATACATCTCAGAAGAAAATATAAAACAAAACATAAGAAAAACCCTAAAACCCCTGAAGGAATTGAAGGGATCCTCAGTCTTAAGTATGACTCCAGCTTCTGGAATGGATCAACTGGCTTTCTTCGAGTGAATCCCACAATTCGACCTTTTTGGCTTGGCTCCTTGGCCTAGCTGAACACCCCTTGAAAGGTTGGCCTTTAGGGTGTTTATATAGGCTTTTGGAATGTCTTTCTTTGCCTCTAAGTACCCTAGTCCAAATGAAACTCTTCTTTGCTGCGGCAGGGACACACCCGTGTGGTTCGGCCGTGTAAATTGAATCCAGGCCATGGTCGGATCTACTAAAGAGGCACAGTAGTGTGTCTCGGGCCCAAGCCGTGTGCATTTTGTACTTTAGCCCATTTTCTCTATTTTTGGCCCGCTTCTCGTTCTTTTCATCCTCCGATACTCTCCTAAGTATAAAACATGAAATTAATGGATTAGGAGCACCAAATTCCACAATTCAGGGAATAAATCATCCAAAAGTATGCTAAATGTAGGATTAAAATATGAACATATTACGGTTTATCAGAACCTACTGTAAGGTCAGTAAGCGCTACTTAGACCCTAAATCGCATGATCTGATTATATAATGTGTGTATTAAGCATATTAAATGTAAGCATGTCTACTGATCTGTATATATGACTGATAATTGAATTTTAGCATGTAAGCATGTATCTCTATATGTTTGCATTTAGCATGTTTAATTGCATTTGCATTGGGGTGGGATGATTGATTATTGGAAGAAGTGTACTGAAAGGCTTTCATGCCTATTATCTGGCAGCTCAGCTTCAATATTACTGATACGTGCCGCATTCAGTACGACCTGGCATGTAGGGCTGGGTGGGTGTTTTAAACCCACATGGTGTGTAGGGATGGTCAGAGATGGTGTGTAGAGGCTAATAGGTAGGTACTGATTTCTGTTACTGTATGCATATTGTATCTGAAATGGGCTACAGCCCTAATTTAAACCTAAAACTGAATCTATAAGGGGCTTAGGCCCCAGACTACATTTGACTGATAACTATTGTTCGACTTTATGCATGTCTTCTGTGGGGATTACACACTGAGTCTACGTAAACTCACCCCTTTCTATTTTAACTGTACAGGTAATCCCCAGACTTATACAGATCGATGCGGCGGAGGACTCAACGGTGACCACATGTTTATTGAACAACTTTAACAATCATTAAGGTTTTATTTCCTATTTTGTTTAAATTATTTTTGTTGTAATTTGGGACTTTTTAGACTGATTGCCTTTCTTTTGGGATTTTAACTGATTTCATGGATTTTTAAACTGCAAAACTCACCAAAACTCGGTTTAATTAAAAACAACGTTTTCCTAAACGTGAACTATTTTCTTTAAAATATCACAGTTTAAAAAGTTTTCACTACAGAATATATTTTTTTACACAAATTGAATTAACGAGAAAATACTTTTAAAATTGACGAGGATAAATAGAAGCTAATAAACAGAAACGGTCTTAACTTGATAAACTCAATTTCAAATTCCTGATTTTTACGCCTCGAGTGTACTACCTGTGTATCAATCGATAATTTAAATAAATTCAACAGGCAAAGTTCTGATATGGGCAAATATGAATTTAAGAAAAATTGACATAGAATGATATATAGATATGATACGGAAATATGATATGAAGAGAATATTACATGAAATACAAGAAAAGATGATATTTGTACATAGAAGTTATTAGATGAAAATGTTCATCCTTGGTTATAGACTTGTACACTTTGAATGTACCACTACTCATGTGACATTGATATTACGAGTATTATGAATAAGGTTCTAATATGAAATAATCTGAACTCGAGATGAGTTATATGAAAATATACTTGAGCTATAACAATGTGATTTATACATGTTGTGGAAAGCATATATGTACATGGAAACTTGATTGTTGTTGAGCTCATACTTGTTTTTGATGTTATTATGGAATATATGACTAACAAGGGCAATGAGGATATGTGTAGGGCTTGAGGTCAAATTAAGTGAATATGCCTTATATAGTTACCTTAAAATAGGATGAATGGTAAGTTAAGTAACATTTTATACGAACTTACTAAGCATACAATGCTTACCCCATTTTATTTTCCCCTGTTTTAGAGTAAATCAGAAGCTCGTTGGATTGGAAGCTCGATGGAGATTACTCACACTATCCATCGGCCCATGACGGTACAATATGGTAAATCAATTATGGTTGTAATGGCATGTATAGGATATGTTGGCCATATTGGCATGTAAATGTAAATTATGCTTGTAATCTAGCCATTAGAATGGCTAGCAATGGTTTGATTTGATATATTTGTAATGTCATACTATGGAAGCTACACATGTGTTAAGTAATTGATCAAATTATGCCTATCATATGGACTAAACCAAGGCAAGATAATAAACATGTAGGCATGCAATGATAGGCCATGTTGAATGATGAAATTTGTTTATTTGAATGCTTGAAATAGTTGGTAATTGAATGTGAGTTTAAGTGCAAGTCATTCGTGTGATTTTGGGTGAGAAAAGAAGCTAGAAATGGCTTTATTTTGTCCACACGGACGGAAAAACAGGCGTGTGTCTAGATCGTATGTGACACACGGCCTACCCCATAGGCGTGTGGTCTGGCCGTGTGTCCCCTGTAACACCCCAAACCCGGTCAACTCACCACGACCGAATCTGGTATGTTACAGGGAAAAAGGAATTTTGAGAAAGTAGGTTTAAGTTTAGATGTTTGATGAAAACACTTCGCAAAATTTGTGTATTTGGAAAAAAACTCGAGTAGGCTTGATTAAAATCTGACGATGTATTTGAAAACCCGAAATTTTGAAAACTCAATCAGATGTGTAGGTAAAACAAGTTTATCTCATTTAGAAGTTTAAGTTGTTTCTTACCATTACTAAAACATTTTGACTTAGTAGAAAATCGTGTTTAAGTTAGAAAACATTTTGAGTTCACTTTATCCCAAATTATAGTGTGTTACCCGCTGGTATAGTTTAAAATATCGTTTTTGTAGTTTTGAAATCATTGTCTTTCCAAGTTTTAGCACATTTTAACCCAATTAATTTGTTAAGGCATATTAAACATCTACTTTAAGCATACACAAAGCAAAACGTAATTTTAAAAGGCCTTTTACAAACCAAAATAAAACCAAATAGAAATAAATAAGCTAATGTACCAAATTTTATAAAGTCTACGCAATTCCTTATTTAGGCATGGCATGAACACCCCGAGTCCATCCCGGCCCCATGTCCGCGTCTAAGTGTCACCTGAAAAAAAGTCAAAGGAGAGAGTGAGTCGCAAGACTCAGTGTGTAAATCCCTCTCCCGATATAACATGCCAACACACATCATACCAAAGTAATGCAAGTAATGCACCGATCCTAACCATCCATATCACCTTCTCTACCCCATGTGGTACCAAACCACCGGTGGTGCTAAACCACCGTGACCAAGTCACAATAATCCAATGATGGGGCCAACCCATCGTAGTGATACCAAATCACTAGCGACAATCCCAGATCTCATAAGTGGGCCAACCCACGGTGGTGTCAAACCACGTGGACGAGTCGCAATAAGGTGCCAAACCTCGTGTCCCAAAGACACAAGTGTGATACCAAATCACCGGTGATCGCAATCACAAACCGATGATGGGGCCAACCCATCATGTGATACCAAATCATCAAGGCCAATCCAGATAATCAATCGTGGGGCCAACCCACCGTGGTACTAAGCCACTGGGACGAGACGCCGAGGTGCCAAACCTCCGTGACCCAAAGTCACAAAATATGTGGTACCAAACCACCTGAGGTGCTAAACCTCCGTGTCCCAAAGACACAAGGTCCCAAAGACACGGATATCATACTCCCTCCTCTCATATCACCCAATAGCATATCATACTAAATGCAAAATCGCAATCATGCTATCATGCTCACATGCTTAATATGGCATCTCAAAGTATATACACCAATAACCATGATATCACATACCATCACATATTTCATAATGAAACGGACTTACCGAATCAAGATCCATACCTCAATGGGTACCAAACTAGTCAACCACATCTGTTTCATTTACACAAACAAAGTTATCACATTACTTAGTTAAGAAAGTGTGTTGATCTACACACCGAAATAGTGAAGATGTTAATCCTAAGAATCGGTTCACGCCCCTTGATCACCTCGACAACCCCGAGCCTACAATCGGCCAACAATGGATTAATCCTTATACCATTCGGCCAAAATAGGTAACCCAAGGGGTTGCGTTAAGCTCATTTTGCAAATGGTTCGGTTTCAACCAAACCCGAACCAACACCGTTCCTTCGATAATCGGCCCCTCTAAAACACAAATCATTAGTCTCATCAATCTTTGGCTTAACAACTCTAAAGAAACCATTAAAGCAACCTCTTACCATCACTTACCGATTTTTTAACAGAGTAGGAAGGCTCTCCTTGCTTGATTTCGAACTCCAAAGGCCCTATATGAAAAACGATTACCAAACCAACGTTAACTCCTCCTAATAGATACCAAAATCGGCCTTAGAACACACTAAAAATTGCCAAATTAACAAGAAAGGAAAGAAATGGCCATTCGGCCAACCACTTACCCCTTCCAACGCTTGAAAACAAAACCAAAAAAAGATCCACACCACACCCCACAATCGGCCAAGATGGAAGAAAAAGGAAATTTCAGTAAAAGGGATGATGGTTCGGCTAAAGGGTTTGGGAAAAACAAAGTAAAAGATGAATAGGGGGTTACTTTCGGTTTTGAAAAAAATAAGAAATGGAGAAGGTGTTTTGGAGGATGAGTTTCGGCTATTACTCTTCAAATAAAGGAGAAAGAAAATGTGAGAAGAAGATGCTAGTTTCGGCTTAGCACAATTGAAAAGGAGAAGAAAGGGAGAGGGATGCACATTCGGCTACCAAGGCTTTCAAATGAGAAAAAAGGAAAAATGTGAAGAAGAAGGTGTAATAGTTTCGGCAAGTAAAGGTGCTTGGGGTTTCGTTTACACAAGATGTAAATACTAGAAGAATGGAAACAAGCATTCGGCTACCAAAGAGAATCAAAAGAAAACAAAGCAACCTTGGACTTTTGGTTTAAGGGGAATGAAAGAAGAATTAACCTTGAAGTTTTTCTTTTGGCTAGCTTTTGACTAAAGAAAGTCGGCTTGTTTTTGACAAAATGAAAGGGCTTGGTTTGCTATCCCCTATGACCGAAAATGCACACTTACCAATTGCCAAAATTCGGCACACTCCCACTCCCTCACAACACTTACCAACCGGCCAACCTCCCCCTAAACACTCCCCAAAAACCGGCCACTCACCTATTTGAAGTTTCCCACAATCGGCCACCTCCTAGAAGCTCTCCAAGCCACTAGTTCAAACTAATTTGAACTAGTCAAATCCCACAATTCACTCCTTGCCATCCATTCCACCTATTGACTTGGTCCAAGGCAGAGTTTGAACTGCCTACAACTCCTCCCTTCCATGCCGTCAAAATGGGACAAAAAATGTGGGATTTTCGCAGCTTGAACACAAGACCTCCTCCCTTGCACTTGACGCCACACACATGCTCCAAGTGGCGCATGCTTTGCCACTTTACCAGCTCATCTCTTGTGCTCAAGAACACCAATTAAAATATAAAAGACCCACTCCTTCAGCTCCTATCACATAAAGCCCAAAACTAAAATTTTCCCACCTACTCAAAGCTCACTCCTAGCCTACAACTAAGCCCAACCACACAAACAACAACATAGCAAGCCCTTAACATGCAAACAAATGCCAAAACAAAATAGCTCTTAACCCGGATATTACATCCCTCGCACCTTAAATTTGAGAAAATAGAATGCTCAGAATTGAGCACACGGGCAGAGACACAGCGTGTGTCTCAAAGGTGGGAGCCTTGGCCTTGAACACAGGCATGTGTCTTGGCCGTGTGAAACCTGCACCTAATTTGAATTGAATTAAATAATCACACGGCCTAACACATGGGCGTGTGGTATGGCCGTGTGGTGTAAGTCAAAGCACCTTAAATTGAACACGGCCTGCAGCACAGGTGTGTCCCAGGGTCACACGGGCGTGTCCCTTGGACCATACGGGCGTGTGAGCCCTACACCTTGGAAAATTTTAGAATTTCACAAAAATTCCCTGAGTTCCTGATTTAGTCTCGACTTGATTCTAATGCTTGTATTGGGCCTCGAGGGTCCATTTAAGGGACATTATGAATGACCTTGGTGAATGAATAGTAACTTGCCTGAATTAATCGGTAAATGTTCTGAATGTTCCAGTAACACTTCGAAACCCTGTCCTGACGACGGATACGGGTTAGGGGTGTTACAGTGTGGACTCAAAATGAGTCTTATTTATTAAATTTTACCAACCCTGCAATATTAAACCATAAGCAATTCAACAACCAATTGTTCAACCAATCCAAAACATAATCAAATACATCCAAAACATGACAATAAACTAACCAATGTATATTCATAAATACTTCATATGTTTTATCCAAATCAATCTAAATTTGCATATAACAAATTCATTCATACTTTAACCAAAATATGCCATTTTGTCACCTTAACAAACACATAACTTATATTTATGTATATAAAACCAACCATTGTCACAATATAACATCATTTATAATCATTTTCCAAAATAACAAACATAACATCCTAGGTACATGCCATTTACCAAAAAGAAATGTACTTCACCACAATGAGTTCGGAATCGGCCTTGGATGTTGATTCAACATTCAAACTTTACGTAACCTACACACAGAAAACAAACCATACGCTGAGTATAAACTCAGTGGTATTTCTATAATCCGAATACTTTAAATAAATAACAATGTATAAAATATACACTTTAACCATACATAAACATTAACTAATCAATAAATCAATTCATCTATTATTGCTTTCTTTTCTCATTAATAGCTTTCTCACTTTGATTCACATATCAATTGGCAATAACAATACTCTTTTCATGAACTTTTAGTCCATGTATCACTATTGTACAATCCAAATCAATATCCAATTTCAAATTTACATTCATTGTCATTCAATATCAATCTTATTGCCAATTTATTTATTTACCCCTATTAACAGACTTAGACTTTGGCGGATATACGGATCCAACCAAAACATACCAGTATAAGTATGGCACCCAGTGCCTTATCGAATAATTCAAAGTAAAAGTTGACACCCAATGTCTCATCGGCCTTGCCAAAGTAAGTTGGTACCCAGTACCTCATTGAATTTATTCGAAGTAATAATATGACACCCTAGTGTCTCATCGACTCAAAGTCGAAGTATCCCTGAACACTTCCAATCCTATGGCATGCCAACTATATCCGACTCAGCCCGATACAGTTAATAGGGTTTCCAAATCACTTTTTAATTTTCCAATCAATACACATTTCAATTCAAATAATCACATATACTCATAATTCAACTCAATTAAATTTTCATATTTCAATATAATCAATATCCAATATCCACATTCACATTAATCACAAATCCACTTATATGCAATTCAATATCAACAATACTAATACTCACCTTAGTTTCACTTACCATGCATATTAAATAATAAATTCAACAAATAATTATTAGATTCGGATTATAGAAATACAAACCGAAATTTTCAAGCTAATCCTTGTTGACTTTGTCTTTTCCTTTCTTAGCCTAGGTCTCCAGCTCAATGTTTGCTACGGAATTAAAATAATTAAAAATCATCAATACAACACAATTTAACATTGAATATTTCAATTTATACACAACTTTTGTTTAAATTCCAATTTAATCCTTAAATTAAACTAATTTTTTTTACAAAACTAATTTCATATCTCAATCCAATTTCCACTTTAATCTAATTTCAACTCCCTAATTTCATCACAAAACCCTAATTTCAAAATTCTCTCAATTTAGTCCCTATTACTCAAAACTTATAATTTAATTTCCAATTCAATCCATATTTCTATTCTAACTTGAAATTCTATCAATTTAATCCCTAATTCTTCAATTTATTCAACATGAACAACTTCTAAACATTTACTAACTTTCAAAATTTTAACATAAATCAAGTAATATTTTGTTTTAGGATTCTAAAACTCAAAAATTCAAGAAAAGGGGCTAAATTGACTTATCACTTAAGCTTCAAACCTTGAAACCTTAATTTTTCCCTTTCTTTTTCTTTCTTTTTCTTTCTCCCCTATTCTTCTCTGTTTCGTTTAAATATTCTCTCCTTTTCTATCTTTATTTCTTTTATTTGTTTTTAATTATATAATTTAATTTAATTTAATAACATTTACTTATATTATAAGTAAATAACATATTATTATTCCACATGTATTTCACTATTACCACACTCTTGGCACTTATGGTTTAATTGCTAATTTAGTCCCTTCATTTTTCTTTATTCTATAATTCAACTTTTACCCTATATTCAATCTAGTCATTATACCTAACTACTCTTAATTCAAGCTAATTCACCTAGCCAAAACCTATTTAATGTAACACCCCTTACCCGTATCCAACGCCGGAACAGGGTACGAGGCGTTACCAGACTTAAAATTTCTTGAACATGTAAAACAAGGTCATAAAATTTTGTCAAATTTAAAAATTTTCTAACACATGCATTTTGTCCCTTATATGGGCTTATAAAGCTCAAAACATCCTTTAGGATGGTTCGGGACTAAACCGAGAACTTTGGAAACTTTTGGGAAAATTTAGAAAATTTTGTCAAAACAGGGGTCACACGCCTATGTCCCTAACCCTTGTAACTCTCTGTTTATGACGTCATCATCAAAATAGGGTCACACGGCCTTGGCACATGCCCGTGCCCTTAGGCCGTGTCTGCACATGGCTGAGACCCATGGTCGTTTCTCTACCCGTGTGGCCTGGAAGTTGGTTATTTTCCAAGCCAGTTCCCCACTCTAAAACACAAACTCTCTTGTATCCATTTCATCAACATGTATCATGCTACAATTGGACATCCGAATATCCAATTTTGCATACACATTCCCAAACACATCGTCATTCATGAAATCGTTTGTAAACCACATCCACAACATCTCAATTATGCAATTACCACATGCATGAATAACCGCATCATAGGCGTATAACAACCATCAGTATTAGCCATCTCCAGATAGCCTTAATCAAAATGAACATTTATTAAATAAGGGCCAACATTTTAGGCCATAAGAAATATGACATATATGATAAAATGACCAAGCCTACTATACGTGTCGTAACCTAAAAATTAGTGTATCTAGATATACCAAGTGTTCCAATTGATAGTTTGAGCGAATCTCTGACGTCCACCAATCCCCGAGCTAACTTGGCGATACTACAAGGCAAGGGAAAAGAGAGGGGAAGTAAGCATAAATGCCTAGTAATTTCATATGCAAATAACAAGAAATTAATAAACTTGTGTGGGTAAATCCTCACAATAATTTCTTAAGATGATATAATCATTATATCGCATGCTTACACCTTATTACTCATGTTCACATTAATCTTTCTACTTGAGTCACTATCACTAAATTATTTATTTCTTGAGATACAAAGCTCCAAATGAAGAACCATTAATTTTCCCTGAAACTAGACTCACATCACTTCTTACCACAGAAATTTAAGAATTTTTTGTCTAGCCAATTAATACAGTTTATTCATTAAATTTACCCCTGGTTTGAGTCCAATAGTTCTTACACTTTTTCACTACAAATCAATTTTATCCTCGTATAAAATTCATATGATGTTTTCGTTTATTTCACTTGAAAATAGACTTATTAAGGATTTTAAGCATATGAATTATACTCCATATTTATTTTTGTACAATTTTTACTGATTTTCCAAAGTTGGAACAGGGGATTCCAAAACTCATTCTGACCCTGTCTCGTTAAAATTAAAATATCTCATAATTTACACTTCTTTTGCTTACTATATTTCTTTTATATAAAAATAGACTTATTAAGCTTTAATTCATATCTCACCCGGCCTTTAATTGAATTTCCACCATTTTTGGTGGTTTTTCAAAGTTATACTAATGCTGCTGCCCACAACTATTTTAATGTCAATTTCACTCATTCATTAATTCTTTGTGTTCACTTTCATTTATACACACTTACACCAACGCATATTATAACTTCGCACATAAAAATCAAGTGATCATAGACACATGTTACTCGTTTGAATCCTTATCAATAATGTATCATAATCCGAGCACATTATTTATGAGTCTCATATACATACTTGTACCTAGTCATAATACTCACATATCCTACTCTTACTTATCTTGAGCATACTCCGTGAATTTCCCATTGAACTACTTGTAATATTAGGGATGTTCGGGATATCTCATACACCTGGTAGGATGCCAATGTCATATCCTTGATATGGTCTTACATGGGATCACATATCGGTGCCAATGCCATGTCCCAGACTTGGTCTTACACTGGCACCAATCTCGAGCCGATGCCATGTCCAAGACATGGTCTTACACTAGTACATGTCTCGAGCCGATGCCATGTCCCAGATATAGTCTTACACTAGCTCATACTCATCTCGGTGTCGATGCTATGTCCCATTGTAATGAATCGAATCGACCCTAATCGAACGGTGGTTTCGGACCACAATTCGAGCCCGAGAAATATTTAAATATTATATTTAGTGTTTATTATGTATGTATTTATGTGTGAAAGTTTCAGAGAAAATTTTATCGCTTAAGTATTGAATTTGATAAAAGGACTTAATCGCGTAAAAAGTAAAAGTGGCCAACTAAAGTGTAATGTGTTAAATTGAGCATGGCTTTTAATGTGAGGTATTAAAAGGGCAAATAGCCCATTTTTAGGTTAATGGCCGGCGACCTTGATGCATGTAATAGTGTTTGAATTTTTATAATATATATTATTACATTATATGTTAAAATAAACTAATTAATATATGTTAATAAAACAAAAAAATAAAAAGCCATGCATTGTTCATCTTTTGGCGAAAAAACAAAAGAAAAAGGGAGAAAAGCCTTGAAACATTCGGCCTTATTCAAGCTTAATTAGGTAAGAAATCTAGCTCGATTTTTGTTAATTTTTACGTTTTTGAGATCGTTGCTTAGTATATTACCCGACCCATGCTAGAATTTCTAAGATTAGTTTGTATATATGAATCGACCATTGATGAATTCTTGAGGTTTTTGATGTTTGATGATGTTAGATGAAAGATAGGTTAAAAATTAGTATATTATGTGTTGGAAGTTTTGGTGAATTTGTGTTTTTAGGGCCAATTTGTAAAAATAAAATTTTAGAGGGGCTTAATTGCAAAATAAATGAAATAAATAGACTTGTATAGTCCTTATACATATTCGGCCCTTAAGGAGTATGGGGAAATTTGATGTATTTTGAGTTTTATGCAAATAGGACTAAATTGCAAAGTATTGAAATAGTTGGGGTAAAATGGTAATTTGCCCATTTGTGTGTTTTGGGACTAAATTGAGATGAAATGTATTTGAATGAGCTAAATTTTAATGTGTATTAGATCAAAAGCAAAGAAAAACTAATTAGATCTGGGAAAGACGAAGGTTCTCAATAAGCGATTCAAGACGGACTATCGACAACCGAGGTAAGTCCTTGTGAATTAGATCAAAGAATTGTTATGAACATATTAAATGGTAATGTTTGATAAATTTTAGTACATAATTTTGTCTTAGCCGAATGTATATAAGTACATTAGATTGTTTGTATAATTTGATATTGTGATATGAATAAGTATCTCGATGTGAATTGTGGGATTTACAAAGGCAAACGATTTTATTTGTTTAAAGTAAATAAGCTTAGCTGAATTGGTTATGTAATATAGTGATGAAATGTGTGGAATGATTGACCACGGTGATATAATCGTGCTTATTGCCTAGTAGGCCTCGTCTGGGTGATATAATCAAAGCTTATTGCCTAAAGGTGCCTCGGTAGGTGATATAATCAGCTTTAATCGGGCTTATTGCCTAGCAGGCCTCGTGCGGTGATATAATCGGGCTTATTGCCCAGCGTGCCTCGTGCGGTGACATATTCGGCTTATTGCCTAGCGTGCTTAGTGCCTGGTGACATATTCGGGCTTATTGCTAAGCGTGCTTAATCTCGGTGATTTATAATACGAGCGTAAACTTATAAAATGCGAAGTGATGGTGGTAAATGAGCAAGTCAAAGCTTGATTAAGCAAATTAAATAATTTTGGCCACAAGGTATGTATTGACTTAAGTGTGTGTTTATATATATATGAAGTTGTGATTGAGTAGATATTAAATAAAGTATTATGCATTTGGTATCTTGGATATGTGGAAATTTGATATTGATTAGATGATGTTCGTTGATCAACATTTAAGCATTTGATGATTTTATGAGTATGAATATACAAGTATATTCGGCTAATTAGGAATTCTATAGATAGGTAATTAGTCATGTGGAATTAACCCCATAATTGTGTGTATATTCGAATGCATGGAATTAGGTTGAAGCTAGTACCTATTAAATTTGTGATATATGGTTTCGATGATTAATGTATGCTATGAGTTTAAACTAAGATTATGTAAACAATAAAGTATAATGGTGAATAGTTGATTATATTGTTCTAATTGCTTAAGGCTTACTAAGCTTAGTAGCTTACTCCATGTGTTGTTTACTCTGTTTTATAGATTCTAATCTAGCTACGAGCTCAGGGGATCATCAGTGAAGTCATCCACGCTATCATATTATTTGGTACTTATAAGTTTGGTTTTAAATCAAAGGCATGTATAGGTTAGACTAAGTTTTAAAACCATGAATTTTGTCTTGTATATAAGTATAGCCATGCGAAAATGGCTAAGTTAAGATACTTTTATCTTGAATATATATATATATATAAAGTAATAATGCATGATCTTTCGTAAGCATAATTTGCAAAATGTGTATGCGTAAATGAATGTATAATTAACTGCTGCACATATGTGAGTGTGTTTGATTTATTAATTCAGGAAAAAGAGGTATTAAAGTGTTATACTCAAGTTTACATCAAAGAGAAAATGTTATAATGCATATAGCATATTCGGTTATAAATGGCATTGGTACATTTGTATCAAATTCGATTTAAGTGGTTTGGTCATGAATTGGTGAAGTCATGGTAATAGGATCTTGATAGTAATTGACCAGGATGCTTGTGTCTTTATAAAAACACAACCTCTAATGCATGTATGCATAATTGCGTATATATTTTATATATATATATATGTCTTTCGTGTATATTATACCATGCCTTTTTCTTTTGGTTTAATAGATGGCAAATTGGAGGTAGATCTTATAATACGCTTTAAATTGAAAGATATTACATTTGGAAATTGTTATGTTAGAAATTTATTTTAAAGGGACTATGGTTGATAAATGTTAAATTCAATTACGAGATTTCGCATCGTCTCTTTAGATATTTTTATATTTACGCATGTGTATTTTGAATGATAGTTAATTTCTTTAGGTTTATTAATAATGGACAGTGCATATTCGGTCATTGTATATTGGGTGACTAGATGAACAGAGTAAATTTATTTAATGAAACATGCTTCTAGGTGAATTCGCTAAATGGTTATAATATATATATGTTTATATTTTATTTTATTTCTTTAAAATGCTAAGGATATTATGATATTACATTACCCATTATGTTTTTGATTATGAACATTAGTGTCGTAAATATTTAATAGGATTCAGATTATGTGTAATAATGCCCTTTAACCCTGATTCGGCGACAGATGTGGGTTAAGGGTGTTACACAGACATGGTCTTACATTGGCACACTCACTGTCATGGTCCAACCATGGTTTTTTCCTTCAATTCATCACGAGTCGTAGTACGAATGAACTTGACCCTACATTTCTCACGATTGATCCTTCAATCCAATCTCGTACTTGCGTAAAGTCATGATTAGATAACAAACATATATAAAATAATACATCATCTCAATTCAAATTTAATAATCGTTCACTATAGACTAACCATGTGAACTTACCTCGACGCGAATTGGTCATTTGGATTGACATTTCCCTGTACTTGGTCCAAATCTCGATTTCTTTGATAATTGAGCTTTGAAAAAGCTTCTTCTTGAAAATTTCGGCAGCATGGAGAAGAGAATGAGCAGATTTTTGGGTTTCAATTCTATCTTATATGCCTTAAAACACCCAAATGACAAAAATGTCCTTTTTACTAAACCTTCAATTTTTACCCTTCCATGACTAGTTTTGTCCATAACAAAATATGATGGTCTATTTGTCATTTAAAGACCTCTAGTTTAAAACCCCATTTAAATCAAGTACTTATGTTCTAGAACTCATATTTTGCAATTAATGCAATTTAATCCTAATAATAAAAGTAGGCACTTTATCGATAGAAATTACTTAACAAAATTTGCACAACATCACCCAAACATATCATAGACTCTAAAACAATCATAAATTAAATATTTTTACTTCGGGTTTGTGGTCTTGAAACCATTGTTCCTACTAGGCCCTATTTTGGGCTGTTACAATTAATCACACAACTAACCTCGTAAATATTTTTAATAAATATTTATGAGTCTGTTTTACGAAAATGGTGACCCAAAAATGCACTTTTCGATATCCGTAAATTTTGAGTCGTTACATGACAAGCCCATGTAGAAGATTTTAACAAGCTTAGGTATTACACTTTAAAAACCCCAATCAAGCCCACACACCTAGTCATGTTATAATTAATTGACTTGCGGTGCATTTTTGAAAGAGATCTAGGCATTTTTGGGTCAATGTATCTCTTGTAGATCAAAAATTGTCTCTTAGCTTCACAATGAAATTTGAATCACTTAATTTTGAGTTCAGAAACAAGTTAAGATAGTGAAGATTGCGCGACCAGAATTTCTGAACAAGATTATTACGAAAATTATGAGTTTTGGATTTTTATTTAAGTTTAAATCATATTGGATTCGAGTTTTGGGCTTAATTTTTATTATATATGAGTCCAATATTATAATTATTAAGTTTTATTATTTTATTGTTTCGAATTTTGGATAATTTCTAAGTATTTCAAGTTACTTAAGTGTTCTGTATCAGGAAGAAAGTTTAGTTTAAAACTACTTCTTGTTTAGATTAACAAGAGTTTTAGTATACTTGAGAGTTTTATTTAGATGTACTTAGCTAGCATGTATAAAGTCGTCTTCATTGTACACAATTCAATCAATTCATTCATTATGCACTTTGAGTTAATAAAATTCTCTTTGAGTTTTTTTTAGAAGAGTTCTAACAATCTTTACAGATTGTAGGGATCATCTTCAAGCTTTTTCTTATCCAGTTTTTTTTTTTTTCTTGGAGAAAAAATTAAAACCGTTTGAAGGGGGTTGTGGATTCATTTTGTTTCCTAAGCTCCTTAGGATTTTTACACTTCACTTTTATCTTTTTCATATATCTTCTCTATTCTATTTTATTCTTGTTTAACTGTTCAAAATGTTTGATTTATTTAATTGCTTCTTTTTTCTATCTTTATTATTTATTTTATTGTTACCTTTAATTCTTATATTTGACTTGGAATTGTTTGTGTTCAGGTTGTATCAAACTAAAGTTTTTATTCATTCGTCTAAAGCCCTGAATCAAATTCGTGATTTGAACAAATTTATGATCATATTCTGCTCTTCTTCGTATCAATTTACTTCACTTTCTAAATTTAGTGCCTTAAAAGAATGTTTTTACTTTAGCTTTTTAAATTCATTCTCTTCAAAGATTCCTAAACCACTTACTCTAGCTTTTTTTATTTAGGAGATTTTCAATTTGTTTGTAACTTTTTAATTTTAGTGCTTTAAAAAATCTTAAAATGTTTACTCTAGTGTTTTTGTACTAGGAGATTCTGAATAAGAGTTTAGTAAAAAATTTTGAGATTTTCAATTTAAAAGTTTTTTTGTGAAAAAGAAAAGGTAAATTACATCAAATAAAATGCATAAAAGCACCACTCTCTTTGTCCTTTTGTAATAACTTTAAAATTTCTTTAGGGTCCCCATCAAAGACCTATAGACTATCTTTTCACGTCAGACTAAGTTTAGCCAGTCTATTCGCAACCAAGTTCTGTTCTCTCGACATATGTCTGATCTTCCATTGCCCTGTAGCTCTTATCATCCGCTGGTCCTTCTAAACACAGTAATACCTGAATCCTCCAATCTAAATTCATCAAGGCCTGAACTACTTCAAGATTGTCACTGTGAATTGTGGCAACTTATTAAACATTCAAACATAAATTCAATCCCCTTCATTGATGATGAATGATTAATACATTACTATAATTAATGCACAAAATACTCATTTTAATAAAAGAATTCATATGTGATTTGAATAAATTGAATAAAATTTATTTTTAAATTTACATTATTAGATAGGTTTTATTAATAAATTGGCCCTTAAACTATATCTTAATTTTCAAATTAGTACTTAAAGATCTTTGTAATACCCTAAAAGTTACTATACTAAGAAAGTGAGATATTGTCCTTGATATAGTAAAATAATGGAATAAAGTGACAAAAAGGGAAATTTTGAGTTATGTCAACAAAATCTATTTGGGAAGTATATTATGATATATTAATTCAAGAAAGGATTAAATTGAAAAAGTGAGAAAAGTTTTGTAGCTCAAGAGTAAATACTCAAAATTTGAGGGGTTAAAGTGTAAATATGAAAATTTTGAAGGATCAATAGTGCAAATATTTTAAGGGTGGAAGGATCTAGAAACTAAGAAAAATGGATGAATTGGACCAAATTGAATAAGTGGAAAAAGTATGAGGGGTTAAATCATAATTTTACTAAAATGAGTGATGAATCAATGGAGGAATTTTGAAGTATCATAAGGGGCAAAATGGTCATTTAGCAAAGAAGATAATTTTGAAGAGTAATAATGATGTTGGTGATATTTTAGTATAATTAAATAAATAAATATTAGTTTATTAACATGTTGATTTGACATTTATTTATATTTTATTCATTTTTGTTTAGTATATAAGGAAAGAAAGATGAAGAATTATCTTCATCTTTCCATGCTACTAACGTGAGAAGAAGAAAAGAAAGAAAGAAATTTTCTTTTCTTTACAATTTGGTCCTTTCACAAAAAATTTACCATTTTTACTTAGAAATCAAAAGAATTTCCATAGCTACCAAGAGAGAAAGATAATAAGAAGACTACGGGGAGCTAGAATATCAAGTTAGATTCAAGAAATAGAAGCTATAGGAGAGACAAAGTTAAGTTAAAGTTTGGTTTCGAAAGAATAAGGTATGAATGTTAAGGTTTTGTGTTATTTTTAAGTTTAGTAGTGATAGAAAAACATAAAAATGGTTTGTATTGAATGCCATGAATATTTAGATACCATGGGTTTACATTAAAAATGGTTAATTTGCATGTTTTAGACTCAGGGGCTAAATTGAATAAAAGTAAAATTTTAAGGGCAATTTTGTAAAAATGTAAAAAAGACCAAATTGCATGAAATGAATTTTTTTATTGTCTAAATTAATATATTGAATGAAATTATTAATTTATATCAAGGTTGAGTGTAAAATTATTAATTTATATCAAGGTTGAGTGGAAAATCGAAGAAAATGAAAAATTTTCAAAATGCCCTAAATATTGGTATTTCTGCAATTTAACTAGGTAAGTTCGTACGAATTGTATTCTGTATAATTTTGATTAAAGTGAATGTTAATTGGTGATTGGTAATATAAATATATATGTGTTCTGTTGTTGGAATTGAATTATTGTTGGAAAAATATTATCGAAATTAATACTCAGTTTGGATTGAACGTGGGATTTGAGTACATTCGTGATTTGGCGAATTGACGGCATTAGAGGAAAATGATGGCAAATTACCCAAGTAAATCGAGGTTCAGCATTTGTTGTGAACTCTCGTGTTTTACTTTCAGTTCAGCTCTTTTGAGCTTCTGTTTAACCCTTATGGGTTTCCGTTCAGCTCTTACGAGCTGCTGTTCAACCCTTATGGGTTTCTGTTTAGCTCTCATGAGCTTGTTTTTAGCTTTCAAGCTTCTGTTAACAATGTACTCAAATCCGTAAGTCATTCTTCGAAAGGTAAAATAGCGAGAGTTGTCTTGAATGATATATGTACATGAAGAAATGGTAAGAGAATGATATGTATCATGATATGTATATATATCAATATCTTGATATGTTGATACATGGAAATTATGTAAGTTGAGATGAGTAATAAACTTAAGTGTGACATATTGAGATAATAAGATTATATATGTTGAATTTATATGAAATATGTTCAAGTATGCTAACAAGTGTTGTTGTTTGATGCTTAGGCAAATGCCAAGCTATTGGTTGAATGTTAATATGTTTAATTATAAGTTGTATTGAAATGGTAAGTGCTCAAATGAAAATATACTTGTGCTTATGAAAGAGTGGTAAGTTTTAAGTTATACAATTTCTTATAAAATAGCTTATTATGTGATTAATTTGAAAAGAGCTATATTTGCATACACTAGCTTGTGGCTGTGGTGGTATAATATGCTTATGACTAGTGTGTTATGCATATGGAATGAGTGTAGAAAGTAAAGAAATTTGGAAGAGTTAAAGTTTGTTTAATATCCTACTATGCTAGGGATAATATGTATTAGTGATGTTGTGGATTTATTTACCTTGTGAGTTGATGAATATAGCCATATAAGTATTGTGGTATCAATATTAGAATATTCTTATTTTTATAAATTTCATATTTGAAATGAATGGATATGATTAAAGTTTATATGAGCTTACTAAGCATTTATTTCTTACGTATTTTTTTCTTTACTTTTCAGATTATTGAAAGCTCGATTGGATTGGATGTAACAGCCCTATTTAGGGGCTAGTCAGAATAGTGATCTCGAGATCACTATTTCGAGATCGAAGAAATTATTTTCATGATATATTATGAGTTAGAGCATGATAGCATATGAGCATTAAAATTTTGGTATTTTAATTTTAACGTTTTCGTGTTTAATTTACGAAAAAAGACTAAATCGCATAAAGTGCGAAAGTTCCATTCTATTTGCTAAGAATACCAAATGGCTATGGATTGTTAAATGGGGGTATTTAAAAGGCAATTTAGCCTTTGAAGGAGGCTTGGTTGGCCATAAGAGAGCATGGGAGACAAAATTTTCAATTAGTGTCAAAGTTAGTAGTAGTAGGTGGACTAATTTGACTTTTAATAATAGAATAAGGAGAGAAAAGTTATCATCTTTTTCTCCTATCATCCTCCACTGAAAATTTGCAGCAAATAAGGGGTAGAAACCTTCAAAAATTTCAGCAAACTCTCATCCATTCAAGTAAGTGTTCTAGTGAACTTTTCTTGAAAATAATTGTACTTTTGAGATCCCTAAAGCTTAAGCTTTCAAATAAGGGGAC
Organism: Gossypium rotundifolium; assembly: GCA_025506655.1. Lineage (NCBI taxonomy): Eukaryota > Viridiplantae > Streptophyta > Magnoliopsida > Malvales > Malvaceae > Gossypium > Gossypium rotundifolium. Next base: position 173,450,403 of record CP106734.1, on the reverse strand, counting down.
TAATGTGCAATGTTGTGAAAGGTTTAGAGTTTTACCATGAGAGCTACTTTAGTTGTTTGTTGCATTTTAAGGAAGAACTTGAGTCTTAATTGTTAGATGAACAACTTTTAAAAAGGGTGTTAGCATGAGGACATTAAATAGGACCTTAATGAAAAGGTTATGAACTTGGTAGTAAGTATGTGAAATATTGATTGTTGATGATAGCTTTAAGAGCATTAAATGTTTGCCTAGGCTTGTTGAAGATAAAAATGTGATTAGAATTAATTTTTGAGCCTAGGGGCAAAACGGTTATTTTGCCAAAATCTAAGGGTAAAATGGTAATTTTGCCTAAGTAGGACTATTGAGATTCTTATATTAATAAAATGATTAAAATGAGCTAATTTGTTATTATAGAGCAAGAGGAGACGAGAATTCACCTCAATCGTGGAAAGGATAAAGTCGTCGACTAAACCAAAGAACTAACTCATTTTGAAAACGAGGTAAGTTTGTATGATTTCTAAGCTTTATGATCACTATCATTGAATTGCTTAGTATAATATACATTGCCATTTTGTAATGCCTATCATTTTGTAAACAAAGAGATTAAACATGAGCAAGCCCGATTGAATATGAATTCCCAAGATACCGATATACCACACAAGATATCATGTAAGTCCAAGGCAAGCTTGGCATTGATCAAGATATCATGTAAGTCCAAGGCAAGCTTGGCATTGATCAAGATATCATGTAAGTCCAAGGCAAGCTTGGCATTGATCAAGATATCATATAAGTCCAAGGCAAACTTGGCATTACTTAAGTTATCAAGGGCAAGACTTCATGTAAGTCCATGTCAAGACATGGCCTTGAAACCAAGATGAGAAATTCCATGTAAGACCATGCCTAAGATATGGCTTTGGTGGCATGTTAAGTGGGAAGAGATCTAGTATCCTCGGGTATTCGTAGAAGTTCATCTGGCAAACAAGTAAGGTTAATAATGAGGTAACAAGAGGGCTAAGAAAGCAAACCTAACATCAAAATGAATTAAATATTACTCATGTTATGAATGAAGAATTAGAGATCATAATGATTATTATTTAAGTACGCTAATCAATGTGATCAAGTGACACAGGTATCATGTTTACTTACAAAAATGAGTATAGTGAGCATCATGAGGCATGTAAGAACCAAGTATGAGTAAGTAAGATTTAGAGCTGAAATTACGATACTATTGTTATGCTAAATGGTTTTTATTAAGCAAGCTTATTGACATGTAACTTACATGCAAACTTACTAAGCTAAATGCTTACGTATTTGATTGTTTCTTTCTATGTAGTCCCGCCAAGCTAATTTGTGGATCATCGGAGTCGAAGCTCGTAGCACACTATCAACTCTTATTTTGGTATAGCCAAGTTACTTTGCTAAGTATGGCATGTATAGGAGACATTCATTTTGTGGACATGTTTTTAGAAGGGCCTTTGTAAAAGCTATCAAGTTTATTATTCTTTTGTATATGGCTAAGTGATTAGCCAAATTTGACTAAGTATTTATGTTTATTGAGATCAATAAAGCATGTAGTATTATTCATAAAATTGGGTTGTTATTGCATCGTTGAATTGTGTATGGATATGATCTTCATTTTAGGGTGGCTAACGGCTTGGTAAATAGCCTATAAATGCCCACACGGTTGGACACACGGGCATGTGTCAAGGCCGTGTTAACCCTGCACCTTAGTATTATGAATCAGAATAGGCCATGGGTAAATTCCACGGTCGTGTGTATAGGCCGTGTTATACACACGGGTTGGACATGGGCGTGTGCCTAGACCGTGCTGATTTAGTCAGTATATCAAGGATTAGCACACGGTTTAAGCCCACTGGCGTGTCATGGCCGTGTGAAATTAGTCAGTAGCCTCCCACGGTTGGAAGACACGGGTGTGTCTAAGCCGTGCGGAAATAGTTAGTAGCTTCCCACGGTTTGAGGGTATGGGCGTGCTTAAGGGTACACGGGCGTGTTCCAAGTCACACGGGCGTGTGAACCCTGCTCAAAAATGAATTATTTGATTTAGTTCCGAAAGTTTTCAGACACGAGTTCAAGGCCTCGTAGGCCTTTGTAATGTATATGTTGACTAAGAAAGTGAAATTTTTAAGTTGGAACGAAATTTTATAGCTCGTAGTACATGTTCAAGTGAGTTCAAGCATAGTAATGTCTCGTATCCAGATCCAGTATCGGTCTTGGGTGTGGGGTGTTACATTGGAAGCTTGTCGGAGTTATATCACACTATCCATCAGTTCTATTGGTGCTTTCAAATGATTTGATTTTGGTTATAATGGCATGTATATATAACTTGTTTAATGTTGGCCTATATGTAATTTGTTGTGATTAGCAACTTATTTTGGCTTGTTTTGGATGTCTAATTATGGCTTGATGATATGTATAATGTTGATTGTAGGTTGACACAAAATTGGGTGAGAAATATGGCTTGTAAAATAGCCTATTTTCACCTACATGAATAGAGACACAGGCGCATGTCTCAACCGTGTGTCCCCTGTACTTAAATTTGCACAAAGCAGAATGCTCAAACGGCCTAGCACATGGGAGTGTGGCTTGGTTATGTGACTCAAGTTAGTATGCTCAAATTGTTCACACGGCCTGAGACACAAGCGTGTCTCTTGACCATGTGAGCCACACGGCCTAACCACACGGGCGTGTGTCCCTTGCACTTTAGAAAAAAAAATTGATGTTTTCTAAAAAATTCTTGGAGTTCCCGATTTAGTCTCGACTTATTTCCAATTTGTATTTTGAGCCTCGAGGGCTCACCTAAGGGACAATATAATTGATTTTGATTGGTTTTTGATATGAATGCTAGATTAAATGAAATGTCTGATATTTGATCTGTAATATCTGGTAATGCTCCATAACCCTGTTTCGGCGATGGATACGAGTTAGGGGTTTTACAATCTTTGTCAAAAGTAGTACTTAAACTAATCAATTTGATCTTGATTTACCTAAAAAAAATGATAACAACCAACAAGAATGTGATATGTGACACGTTTCCATTAGACACCGTATACATTTTTTAAGAAAATGGGATAAATTGATAGTTTATATAACACCCTTACCCAGACCGATGACAATCCTGAATAATTTATACTAGACATTCTTTGACATTGTAATCAATTATTTGATCTTAACTAAACTCAAATTAATATCAATAACTCAAATATAACTTTGTAATTATCATCCCAACTCATCATGTATCATAAAATTTCAATTACTACATTTTGAAATTGAGGTACCTATACTTCAAAGGAAGATATTCATACCTAAGCATATAGCATCGATATCAAAACTTTTAATAACTCCATTTAGACACTAACTTTGCATGTATTGATACCTAGAAGTAACGCAAAACATTTTCAAAACCTCATCAAAACAATCTAAATCATTCCCAAACATTTCAAGACTTTATGAAAATTGAAAATACCATTCTTTTGACCTATTGATCAACCAATAACATTGGTTTACAAATAAACACAATATATATGTGCAAACATCATAACACCACAGTCTCAATTCACATATATATAAATTTAACAATTAAAGTTTTGTTTATCCTAGATACATGCCATAACCAATCTTGATATGATTTTTTATTGGTGATGTGATCTAAAAGTTGATTTTTTATAGGTGATGTGATCCAAAAGTTGATACAATCCTCAACAAATCTCTTTACGAGATCGACATCTAATCTATGCATGAAAAACAATCCAACTTGCTAAGCATTCAAGCATGCTCAGTGATGCTCAAATTAAATTCCAAATTACCTTATGCAAGTATCAACTAAAACATAATATTATTCTCATCAACCATTAGGGACTTAATTAATTCAATTATTATATCATTTTAAACATTACCATGACCTTCACTTATTTAATTCAAGTTATACTTTCTTTTCTTTTTTTTTAACTTTGAAAATAGTTATATTTATTAATTATAGTTTCCTAAAAAAATGAGGGCATATAATTTTGCAATAAATAAGATTACAAAAATAGAATAATTTATTTTAAAATATTTTGAATTTATTACTACTTTACATTTATAATTTATTTATGAAACCGAGTCCAATGGAGAAGTTAAGTCTTCAGGTTTTTCATGTGCCCCGATTGAAGTCCTAAAGCTACTTTGACAATATAAGACTAATGATGCTTTTGTTCAATTCAACTTTGATGTAATTCTATTTCTATATATTTCACCAAAAAAAAAAAAGAAGAATTTTATTTTTAAAATATTTTGAATTTATTACTACTTTACATATATATTTTAATTATGAAAAAATCAAACTAATTCCTAACTTAAAAAGTTGAAGTTAATTTTGTATTGCATTTATTACAATTGGTTACAATAATAATAATAAATTTGATTTAACATATTTATATATATATATATATATATATATAATGCATATATTAATATGATAATTTCATGCCTAAAATTAAGGTGTTCTTTCAATTTTAGAACTAAATGATTTATATTTAAAGGAAGGAAACATATTTTCATTTAATAGGTTGATGTCAATAAAATATTAATTATGATAAAATATATTAATTAAAGGAAATATCCCTGTTTGAATAATTTTCATCGAAACAAATTAGTATGTAATACATTTTTTTAGTTTCTAAAATTTTAACCCGATTTTCTACCTTGATACTCAAAATTTTAATTATGATACAATTTTAATAGCTTCCATAATTAAAATAAACCAATCATAGAAATACTAATAATAATATTCAGAGTAAGTCATACCTGTACCTACAATAATGATGCTAAGAATATCAATATAAAATAAAATCATATATAATAAATGGTTAAAACAAATAACCAAAATAAATAGCAATAGAGATGAATTGAATAAATAAAAACTGATTTCAAAAGCTTACTGGCATAGGCCGCAAACTATAAAGGACTAAAATGTAATTATCCCATCCTATAAAAATTATGTCGGACGGTTGGTTATGATGGTTTCAATTTTTGTTTTTAAATTCATTTATTATTTCATTTGTTTTTCTAAAACAACCGCAAAGTTCTTTTTTTTATCTCCCTTGTTTTCCCAACATCACCATCAATTATATATATAAAGAACATATATTTTTGGGTCGGCAAGAGCTTCTAGCTCACAAAAAGTTCCTTTTATTTTTTTGAAATTCGATTTCGTACTCCTAAACTATTTTGAGTTGAACTCAGTTTGATTCTTATTTTACAGATAGGCTTTCTATACTATTTGCCTACCATGTATTGACACTCGTTTTAGTTCTATCAGTTTAACCTATTTTTCAAGCTTCTTCACATTCAGCATCAATTTCACTACTCTCTTATTCAATCTGACCAAGGCGAAGTTAGGAGGTTGGCATGAGCCCCGGCCCCCCTAAAATATAAAATTACTATTTAGGACCTTAATTTTTTAAAAAATTTTAAATTAGTAAAGGTAAAATTGCACCTTGACCCCCTTAAAATTATAAAAATTCGATTTAATCCTTTACAAATTATAAAGATATAAACTATAAAAATTAAAATTTCATCCGGCCCTAAAAATTTATTCTGGCTTTGCTCCTGAATCCGACATCAAATTTTTTGATCGTTTGAACCGATACACCCAACTATAACACTTAGTTCACAACTTTGAGATCATATAACTCTTAAAGTGAACTTGTGAAATACTGATGGGCGGTGTGCTTACCTTCAGTGAGGTTAAAAATAGCGGTGGCGGTGAGATTAGTTACTGTAGCGGTGAGATTGGATATTGTAGTGGTGAGAGTAGAAACAGTGGTGGAGTGTGTGTTTGGATTCAAACGCAGGTGTAACGGTGAGGTGAGAATAGAAAATGACTTTTAAGGACATTAGAGTACAAATTATATATACTAAAAAGTTCTAAAATTATTTAATAAAATATTAATTTAAAAAAATTAAAATCATATTTTTGTTAAGGTTAAATATTTATATATCTTTTGAATAATTAAAATATATTTATCATAATTAAAAATTACTAAAATTAAACTAAATATTTTAAAAATAAAATTAACGATAATTATGAAAACAAATAAAGAATATATTTAAATTAATAATTCCTTTAATAAATATTATTCAAATAATTTATTAAATTATAAAATTAATATCAAGTTTTAAATAATAAATTATAAATGAAATTTTAATTTTAAAATACCATAAAGATAAAATAATAAAAATAAAATTACAAAATTATAAATACAAAAGACAAAAGAAAGAGGGATAAAAATGGAAGTAGCTCTCCTGTGAGTTTCACTAGACACTTTTAAACCAATGAAAATTTGGTTTTCCATTGGTGTCCACGTAAGTTAATTGCACTGGAGATGTGCTATCTAAAGGGATAGCAATTATGCTATTGCACCAAAAAGGTGCTCAAATTCACTGCACTGGAGTCATGATAAGTTTCCAAAGGAAGCCTAAATGTAATTAGAAACAATTTAGATCAAACATTTTAAATTTAAATATAGGTGTTGCGAAATGTATACTACTGAGATTGAAAATCTCGTATTCAATATTTTAAAATTTTATATCTATTTTGGAGCCAATGTGAACCAGGAGACCAAAGATTATATTGTCAATTTGTTAGGAGTTCGGGTAGCTTCTAATCCTGAGAAATATCTAGGCCTACCTATGATGGTTGGTCGAAAGAAATCCTAGGCTTTTACTTATTTCGCGGATCGTTTCAGGAAAAGAATTGAAGGATGGAGCTTGCGTTATTTATCTACTGGTGGGAAGGAAGTCTTTATCAAATCGGTTCTACAGGCCATTCCTCTTTATGCTATGCAATGTTTCCTTTTGCCGAAATCCTTTTGTCGTAAGTTAGAAGGGATTATGAATAAATTTTGGTGGACCAATAACAAGTCGTCTAAGGGTATTCATTGGAGTGGATGGGAGTCGTTATGTAAATCAAATGTTGATGGCGGAATGGGTTTTAAAGATCTTGTTTTGTTTAATAAATCCTTATTAGCAAAACAGATTTGGCGTGTCTTAACTCAGCCTAATTGTCTCTTAGCTAAAGTCTTAAAAGCGCGATATTTCCCTCACTTTGATGTTTTAACTGCTAATGTTGGTTCTTACCCTTCGTTTACCTGGTGTAGCATTTGCAGTGCTCGGGAGTTGGTTGAGAATGGACTGTTGTGGCGGATTGGAAGTGGTTTTGACATCAATATTTGGAATGATCCCTGGTTACCTGGAAAAGAGAATAATAGAGTTTCAATACAGCAAATTCTTCCAAATTGGACTACTGTAAACCAGCTATTCAATTGTGGAACTTTTACCTGGAATGAAGAGCTCCTGAATAACATTTTCGATGCTGAAACGATTAATCGTATTCTTGCTATTCCCATTGCAGGGGGTCAGTTGGGTGATATACGGGTATGGAAGTATGACGGATCTGGAGAATACACTGTAAAAAGTGGATACAGGGTCCTAGCTACAGAACACCTAAAGAATTCTACTGTTACCATCTCTGATGGTGTGATCGATCCTAAATTTTACAATTCTTTATGGGCTTTACACATTCCTGCTTAAATTAAAATTTACATTTGGAGGTTAACTAATAATTTTTTACCCCATCTTTGTAACCTGGAGAGCAGGAAGCTGTATGTGGAAGTTTTTTGCCCTCTTTGTACGAAAGGCCCGGAGAACGCTGATCATCTTATATGGTCTTGTGAAATGCTACAAGATGTTTGGAAGTCTCTGAATATCATGGTCCCTCCCTATGATCCATTGTCAGATGGTAAGATCTGCTTTGTTAATACCTTTTCTGCTGCAAATGAACAACAAAAACAAATGATGGTCCTTTCTTTGTGGGGGTTGTGGAATCGAAGAAACAAACTACTTCACGAAGGAGTTAAATTTTCTAAGCATAATTTTTTGGGGTTTCTTAAAGGTTACAACCAGGAGCTAAATCTTAACAGAGAGATCTATTTTCCGTCTTCTACATCTTTTGGGAATCAAAGTTGGAAACCCCCAAGCACAGGTTTTATTAAACTTAACTTTGATGCATCCTTCCAAATTGATACAAAAATAGCTATAACAGCGGTTTTAGCCAGGAACCCAGAAGGAGAAATAGTAGGAGCGGAGACTTATCTGTTCAAGGAAGTGCCTGATACGTTTGTGGAGGAGGCGAGGGCATGCGAAAGGGCTCTTATTCTGGCGGCATCGATGGGCTTCAGACGGGTAATTGTGGAAGGTGACTCTTTAACTGTTATTAAGAGCATTAAGAAGAAACAGAATGACAAATCGATCCTCCGTCCGATTACACAGTATATTCAATCTCTGGAAATTGGATTTGAAGAAATCTTTTACCTTTTTGTTCCTCGGATAGCGAATAATACGGCTCATACTCTGGCGATGGAAGGTCGGAGAAGGCGCGATTTTAGAGTTTGAAGTGATGGGGTACCGAAATCTGTTCAAACGTCAGCAATGAAGGATTGGGCGGCTTGGAATTCTCGGCCTTAGGGGTTTTTTTTCGATGATGCTTTGATGGTGGAGAAGGTTCTTTGAATTTCCACTTTTTTCGAAGCATTTGGATTTCTTCTCGCCTATCATTTACTATTCTAAAGAAGAAGAAACGTTTTCGATACTAATATTGGGTTGTTTGATTGTTGTTGTGGGCACAAGCAGTTTTCTTTCTGATGGTTTTTGTTGGTTTTCGGCTTTTATTTATTGTTTACAACTACTTCATTTATTGTATTTACTTTATGTTTGCTTTGTAATTTTGTTTTTGACGTTTTTGTTCTTTGTCTGTCGTTTTGGTTTCACGTAGGGCCATGTAGTAATAATATCAGTCTATTATTTATTCAAAAAAAATTTAAATTTTATTCAATAAATAATTGAAAATATTTTATTCAAAAACCCATATTATGAATTCCATAAATGGAAATGGTTTAATTGTGATGACTTTCCAATATTCACTTCTAACTCTCTTTTATCTTTGACTATATATTAATGCTACCCTCCCACTTTTCTGTTCCCAACTTTGAGCAAGTGCCTCGGGCTTCCCTTTTCTTCTCATTCAAAAAATTACAAAAAAAAAAAAAAAAAAAGATAAGCTAAATGCTAAGAAACCTGCAGATTCTGATGAAAATTATTGTTAGCAATCACCTATTTATAACCCTGTATAAAGACACGGTAATTTAAGATATTAAATAAGGATTTTAAAATTCTGATTATGTAATTAAAATTTAATTACTAAATATAATAATTATCCAAATTATTATATTTAATATTATTATTTAATTAAGTAAATATTTTTATAATAAAATGGATAATATATATAAAAATTAATGTAAAATTTACTTATGTTATAATATTACTTAAGTTATCCAAACTATATAACTAATTTTAAAATTTTCATATTAAAATTAAATTAAAAATTTTAAGATATAATATTATTGATAATATAAAAATAAATATTTTATTTTAATAAAATGGATAACTATCTATTCAATTTTCTTATTTAATTAAATATTTATCTAAATTTAAATTCTGATTATCTAATTAAAATTTAAATAAAATTTAATTATTAAATATAATATTTATCCACATTATTATATTTAATTTTACTAATTAAATAAATATTTTTATAATCAAATGGATAATACATGAAAATTTTGAAATGTAAATTTTACTTACATTTTAATTTTACTTAAATTATCCAAAATTATATCCAATTTTGATAATTATTTTTAAAAAATTTAAGTTAAAATCAAAATTTAAAATAGATAATATATAAATAAATATTTAAGTTAAATAAAATGGATATTTGTCGATTAATTTTCTTATTTAATTAAATATTTATTTTAAATAAATTTAAACGGTTTATTTTAAATAAAAATTAAATAAATCACAAATTAAATAAAATTTAATTCAATTTGATTAAAATTTAAAAAAAGGATGAAAATATATAATTGCACGCAATTATAGTGCATTTAACTTACTATTATTTATATATATGCAAAAAATCATCTTCCACATTTTCAATTAAAGAAATTCTCGATATCCCTTTAATCAGAATCTCTGTAATATTTCAATTGGAGCATAAACATTAAACATTATTGTCATGTCATCTTCACACAATTCAAAACTATCGGTTTAACCACAAAACACATTCAATCTCATGGAGTTGAAATACAATATCCCAACCTTCCACCCTTTCCTTGATTTAAAGTCCTACTCTTTCCCTTCATTCCTACCAAAGCTTTCTTCCTCCTCCTCTTCCTCTTTAAAATACACACAAAAACACTAATAATCTTATTTATACCAAATACAGGACATTAAACATAAAAATATAAACTTATTCATTACTTCTCACTTTGGATACTAAGCTCAAAACCAATTTCTCTTTCTCGCTTTCTCATCAACTGACCTTTTCTTTCTGATCTCTCTTTACCATCTCACACACACTAGGCGTCCATTGCCTGTTTCATTCGTCCGGGAAATTATAAACGAACTTCTTCTATCCATAATAATCCAAGGGTCATTAATATATTTAGCTAAACTAATGGTTATCCTAAGGATGATATTTATCCTTCCATTAACCGTAAGACATGTATTTTAGCTAACAAAATGTCCACTTAACCAACATTAATTCATTTAATCCAAGGGCTTTCCAAAATATATAGTCAAATTCCCTTTTAAGTCCTCCCATTATTCAGGTAGAGAAATGGGATTATATCCCTCATGCATCTCTTCAATTCCAGCTTCCCATCTCGAGCCCAAATTAACACTGTTGAGAATGTACCAAGCACATTCATTTTTTACCCCCCGACAACTTACTATTTGAACTCTGAAATAATATCATCTTCGACACCGAAAACTAGTCATTTTATAAATATTTTTAATGATATTTAACTAATATTATTTTAATAATTCCATTTTATGTTTTTATATAAATATTTTTGTCATTAAAAACATTATAAACTCCCTACCCCCGCCCCCCTGGGAGGCTTGGGCCCAATAAACTGAATTTCATATCCAAACCAAACATCATTCATAAATCAATAGTTTAATTGGGTATGATAAAAAGATTTTCAGGTTTTGTTAGTTTAAATGCAGAGACAAAAAGCATAAATAGTAAGTAATATATTATGAACTCAGTCATGCAACAAGCCATATAGTTGGCTTGCAACCACATACAAATTAACCACTGTCGACTCTCTAGTTCTCAACCCTTGGTCGATAATCACAAAGAAAAAGATGCAAAAGGGAGTTTAAGAACTACGCTTTTACACTAATTTGGCCTTTGGGGGCACGACACCAGTAAAACACAACATCCTTTTCTTATATAGATTCTTAATGCACTTACTTACAATCGAGCCAACCATGGAGCACTTGAGAGTGAATAAACAACCTCTTCTTTCTCTTCGGCTATCACTGCTCTTCCTTCTTCCCCTTCTCCGTGGCTTCCTCTTCCATTACCTGACCGCAAGAATCCGCCATTGTTATCAAACTTGAGTTCCATTAAAGCATTCATTTTACCTCCTAGAAAATACTGCTTAGCCGCCCACCTTTGAATTTTACCCGAAGTTGTTTTCGGGACACTTCCACTTTTTACAAGAACTACCATCCCTACATATAATTTTTCGTTTTCGAAAACATTTTCTCTGATTCTTTCACATATTTTGCTCAAAATCTTATTATCCTTTTCACTCCTCTGCATTTCTGCAACAAGAACGATCATTCTTGAAACATCAAATGCAGCGAGACAACCCCCTCTTATGAACTGTGGGCAACTATTGTAAGCTGCAGTCTCTATGTAATGAGGGTGTATGTCCTGACCGTTTGGGAGCTTAATCACCTCTGCGCAACGACCTGTTACGAAGAGAAATTTTCTTCCCCTTTAACAATCCCTTTATCCCCGGTCCGGACGAAACACCGACTGACCTTGTTACTAAGTCTACCTTTGAATATGTCTTGAGTTAAGAAAGGATGGCCTAAGTAACCTGAGGCGTTGCTTGGAGACGAAACCCAAATCTCGCCTTCGATTCCATCGTCAACAGGTTCATGTGTGTGCTCGTTCACTACAATGATGTCCATGTCCTCTTCTTCTTCACTGGCAAGTCTCGCAATAGGTAAGAGCTTGTTGTGGGAAGGGAAAACGGGGAAACAGGAGTTTCCAGAGTTGTCATCGTTTCTCCATGCTGTGGAAACGAAAGTGCAATTCTCTGCTAAGCCATAGGAGGGGGAGATGGACGATGGTTTTAATCCAAAAGGCTTGAACACATGAAGAAATTCTTCAACTGGTGCCTTGTAAATGGGCTCATTAATGATTATGAGGTTTCTCAAACTCCATAGGTTGATAGGTGAGCTTCCTGTTTCGACTCCACCACGCTTCACGACTAGTGGCAAGGTGAATGATGGAACCGGAGTACAAGTGGCCTTAAACTGTGTAATGAGCTCGATCCATAATCTAGGCCGGTTGGAAAAAGCTGCAGGTGACGTTAGCACGCATGTTGCACCAGATACAATGGTCAATAACAGAAACATTAGGCCGCAATCATGGTACTGAGGCAACCAAGAGACGATTACACTATTTGGATGTAAGTCATAAGCTTTCCTTGCTGTTCTAACATTGTGAGCTGCTGATCCGGCTGTCACAAGCACTGGCTTTGGGATCCCTGTTGCACCTGAGGTGTATTGAATCAAGTAAGTTTCATCAGGTTTGCAACCGTCATAAGACATAGAATCCAGTCTTGAATCTGCATTTTTATGTTTGACATCTTCAGTAGGAACCCACTTCAGGTTCTGTAACATCTGGGCAAGCTTCTTGTCTTTGGAGGGCAAAGAGAGATATTGCTGAACTTTTGTGATATAATCATGCTGAGCAATGGCAGCTTTAGGCTTTGTCTGGGAGAGAGCTCTGAGCAGGTGGTGATGGTTTTGTTTGGAAAAAGAAGGGTCAGGTGGGAATATGGGCACGCTTAAAAGGCCGGCTCTTTGACACCCAAAAATAATCTCAACCAGCTCTAGCCCAGGCGTGCATAAAATGATTACAGTGTCTCCTCTTTGTAATGAGTGCAGCAGCTGGATAGAAATGGACTGCACTGAATCATTGAGCTGAGCATAGGTAAGTGTTGAGCCATTGCTTACATTGGTCGTGCCATCTTCGGACCAAATGAAAGCTGGCTTGGACCTAAAGGCTGACAGGCTAGCCCAAATGGGAAGGTATTGGTCAACAACTGGTTGGTCAGGGAAAATAGGGTCGTAGTTCTCATAATTCATATTTCCTGGTCTTGTGCTTTTTGATGTTTTGTCTAACTGTTAATCCACTTTTATAGCGAGGAACGCGAGGTCAACGCTGGGGGATAAGGTGCGTATGTCGTCACCATTGATTGAAGACAACATATAGTAAAACAGAGCACAACAAAATATTCCTGAGAATATCTCAGTATGATCCTGGAATGATTTACCCGTAAATAGGTAGCAATGTCACCTTCTTCATGTTTGTACATAATTGTCCCCATTACATCCCAGACGGCTTTGGCTTGATTATTAGATGCTGTCCCAGCTTCTCACCGAAGCGGATTAACAATAGAATATTAGGTGAATATAACAAATTAAATGTTGGCTCTTACCATAAACCTCGGCAAACAGTAGCGGGAATTCCAAGGGCTTAATGCCAATAATGATCTGGAATATGCGGCAAATAGATGATTAAGTCAAGGTATCTTTTGGTTAGTTCATGTCTTCAAATCAAATGGCATGATAACGAAACCCTGTTTTGTTAATGGTAATCCTGTTACATTAATCTTTGCATTTTAGCTACTAAAACTATTCTCCATCTAGTTTTCAACATTTCCGGTTTATATCACCAGGAACCCAGTATTCCCTTGCGGCTCTGAACCTGATTAATTAACATGCGGCCACATATTAGACAACTCAAGAGACACAAAGCCACTCCAGCAGTGAATTGCAATCCATTAATGTCTTATATGAGACAGCTGACAGCTAAAATATGAAGACCAAAGAACCGGGCAAAGTGTTTATTCAATCTCAAAGCAGATTTAGGAGACCAAAGTTAAAAAGACTTTACTCTTAAGGCTTATAATTTTAATGGCTTTCAGAACAATAATTTTCACGCAAACATTTTTCCTTTCAAGTGCCTGCCTTTCAGATCCATGGATTGTGACAAATGCCAAACATTCCATCTCCAATGACAATCATTGCCCCCAGGCACAGGCCCTGATCATATAATAGACAGAAAAATCATTACATAAACATTATACATAAATTTTAGAGCCAAGCAAGCAAGAAATAAAGAAAAAGATAGCTTCCGGGGTGCATGGATCATATAACCTCATGATGATTTTCTACTTTACCATGTAAATCTATAGCATAAGTTAGTAGATTGGGATTCTAAGTGGAGCCAATTATGCATTACTATCCTTATTGATATCTTAATATCAATTTGATAGTTTAGATCTATGTCGAAGATTACTTCTTTACCTAGGATACCACAGGGTAATCTAACTGAACTTTGAACAGAGGACAACAACCATTCTTTTGAAAATTATAGAAACTTTACGGCACTTGGAGAACAATATTAAAGAAACAAGGGAAAAATAATAAAGGATATCTCCTTAGGCTAATTTTTATTCAGGCTTTTTTCCTTAAACTAGTGAAAGAGATACAACTTCATAACAAACTAAGAATATAACTAAATTGGTCACAGAAGAAAAAAAGATTATAACTAAAGAACAGATGCTGCTGAAGCATAGACAATCAATCAGCAGTAAGATTGTCTAAACTTTGCATAAAACTTCATTAAATAGAATGGGAATCCAAGCCTCAAAATTTGTTCTCGTTGCCTTTGTGGACAAGACAGGTCAATGGCACCAAACATGAAAAGACAAACTATTCCAATTTATAGAGGTTAAGACTCTCTTCCTTACGAATCTGAGATTAGAAGCTCCCTTCGACCAGTTTCAAGGTTAGGAGCTCCCTTCGACAAGTTCCATGTATTATTCATAAATTATTCATGTGGCAGAAACCACCACAAGGGAAAGGCTTCATCAAATTAAAGCGGACTTTCCCCTGAATCGCCAGGTAACTAGATTCATAATCCATGACCATAACAAGAGTCTACCACAATTCCCAGCAATGCAGCATAAGAATTCAGGCACATAAAACTTTTAAGGCTGAAAAGCATATAATGATGGACAGGTTCTATTTGCTATTTATCTCCAATTCAAACCTTGACTTGCACCATTATCAAGCTAGATATGACATATAATCATAAAACAGTGATCTGTTAGAACATGGTGTCACGCCTCATGAGTATCCACAACAGTCCCAAACTTCATTCCCAGAAAAAGTGTCCCCAAAGTTTATGCAGCTTGCAATGTTACACTTTTGGGCAAACTAATATCTATTTCTACTTCTGTTTAACTCTAACTGCAGTGATGACCTAACATTAATACATTGTCTTCTTTCAAATGCAAAACATGAACAAGTTATCATTAAGGTGTTTTCATGCCAACATAAACATAGATCTAAACATGCTCTCCCAAATCCATATTACTATTCTGTAATTACTATCAAGATTTGATATTTTTAATAGATAATATATATAATAACACTAAAGAGCCAAGGTCAAAGGTAAAGAGATAAACTGGATTCCCATAGCATGTAAATTGAAAGAATATAGAAATGAAAAAAAATTGAATTTGCTTTACTGGTATAAAATTCTACAAATTGTTAGTTAAAGTATATCCTTAGCACCTCAATTTAGTAATTTTCGATAAAAATCATATCCTTTAACAAAGCGTTCTATAAATTCATATAGCATTTCAGAGCACTTTTCGGAGTTGATGCAAATCCTGCCAGTTGCCTTAAGTTAGGAGGAGGCCAGTTCCCTTTTCTAGATTTGTTTTCCCCCAGATAATGATAACATATTGCAGGGTATAGATAATATCCATGCATGTAAATATTTAATCCTAACAGGAGATTTGTATTCTAAGACTTCCATAACTTTCTTAAGAGCTAAAGACAACAAAGAAATAAATTTCAAGTCTAACAAACAGCACTTGAAATACATATAAAAAATAGCTCATGGTTACTATCAATCCTACATAGAAAATTTAACTGTTGAAATGAATCTTCTAATAGGCACAAAAAGGTAAAACGGGGCAAGGTCATAGAAAATGTCAAACGTCTCTTAATGGGCATCAAGTCATCAACTAGCTACAATAGGGCGAGGAAAAAAAATCCATTTTTTTATTAAGATGGCAACTAATACTAGTAACACCAAAACATGCAACAAAGGACACATTTTTCTTTTCTCCAAGAAACAGATCATACCCAAGGTTGAGAATGCTATTAATGGGGTCCATAAGCTGGGGCTGTTGCTGATGTTGTTGCGGCTCCTCTTGTTGCTGCAGCGGTGGAAGACTAGCACCAGCAGCAACCGCGGCAGCACTCGAAGGCGCTCCTTTGGCCTCCACATACCTCCAAAGATACCAGGAAGCAACCGACCTGTATGGCCTCCATTTCTCACACAATTGATCCATCTGCGAAGGCCTTGGCAACTCCTCCAAATTGTAGAGCAATTGAACCCCTTTTCGAACCCCGAGATCATTAATTGGCAAAACATCGGGTCTATGAAGCGAAAAAATCATGAACATATGAACCGACCAGGAGCCGATCCCATTGACCATCGTAAGCATGGTGAAAAGTGATTTGTCATCCATATTTACAATCGCCGAGTCCGATAATATCCCTGTCTGGTATTTTCTCGCGAGATCATGAAGGTAACTCGCTTTTCGTCCCGAGACACCAATTTGTCGCAGCTGTTGAGAGGTTAAAGAAAGAACAGTTTCAGGAACAACCCCGTTTTCGCCTCCGCAGAGAGAGATGAAGCGGGTGTAGATGGAAGTTCCGGCTTTGAAAGCGAGCTGTTGGTAGAGAATGCTCCGAGTGAGCGCGAGGAAAGGGCCATGGAAAGTGTCGAAGGTCGGAGGTGGATGGAGGTCGATTAAGGAAGCGAGGAGGGGATCGGCGTTGCGAAGGTGGCGGATGGCGGTTTCGACCTCGCCCTCGCAAGAGAGGGACCGAGCAATGATTCGTGGAGCCACCACCGCTAGGGCTCGATGTTGACTGAGTTTTGTTTTGGAAGTTCTGCCGACGGTTTTACGCTGTTCGGTCAGGGGTGTGGAGGAGAAGGTCGTTGCTTGTTGGGAGGCATTAGGGTCGAAGCTCAGGTCAGGGGAGAGTTTCCGGATTTTTCTAGGGCGGGAAGGGATTTTCGAAGGAGGAGACGAGGTTGGGAGAGGAACATTGACTAGCTCCGTCGGACCACATGCTACAATGGCGGTACAGGCGGTGGTAACGGTGGAAATAGCGGCCGTGGAGGAATTACTCGGGTCTCCAGATTGGGTTTGAACTTGCGCTTGAGTCGTAGTAGAGGAGTCATTCGGTGGCTGAGATTGAACCTGCGGCTGAGGCTGCGACGGGGTTTGTTCGCCCATGTGAAATCGATCAAAATCTGAGATATAATTCAAAAACCTTTGGAGAATGAAAGCGGCGTTGGCGTTGGCGTTGGCGTTGGCGTTGGCGTTGACGATGGGCGGCGGGGTTAAGGGCAGGAGTAGTGGAAGAAAAATAGATGAGCGAGTAGAGGTATTATGAGAGCAAGTCCAATGACTCCAAACATAGATCAGTGGAGTGACTGACCCCTTTTTTTATTATTTATCCTTAAAATTGTCAATCTAATTCTGAACTGTGTTCTTACTTTTGTATCTCAGTTCAGTTGCCCGAGAAGGTAAAGTTTTATCGCTTATTCAATTCCACTCCCATTTACAGCGCGTGCATATCAACTTCACACCAAAGGGTTGCTCAAATTAAGCCGGCCTAGGACTAGCCCTAGTTACGTAACGTACCACCTATTGGGCAGGTTTTGGCCCATCAACATTTACTTCAGTCCACAGCCGGAAATTATTTAAGGAAAAATGGAGTTCCATATTCCTTTTTCTTTTGAAATTATACTTGTGCTGTTACTGCTTTCAACCTTCGTTGCTAAAATGAAACATCAAACACTGCTATTGTGTTATACTAGGACTTTGACTGTCCGACTGGCCCTTTGTTTACAATATCTGGACAGCCAGACAAGGTTGATAGTGTTAACAAAAAGCAAAAACCTGAATATCAAATTATGAAATCTCAAATAACCAACGTGGACACCATAATTGAAGCAATGTTTTGTTTTGGCTTCCTGACGAACTCGACTTCCCTTCACCCTCATGATTCAATGGTTGCAATTTCCCTTTGGCTTAAAAGAAGCCAAGCCAGTTCCTGCAATTTGCATTTTGTCACAGATCTCAGTAGATGTACAATTTTTTGATGTGATTTTCTTCTTCTGGCATGGAAAAAGGCACACGCTCTAGCGAGCACCCTTTGTTGCTGGCTTGTATTTCTACAAGGCTTAATTTCATCGTCAAATAAATATCTGTATTGTCTTTACCTATTTTAGTGATATTAACTCATTCATACGAAAGTGCTTTGCCTTGAACAAAAACGAAATAAACACTACAACCTTTCTTTCTCCCTCGTCTTCCAATCACAACCTATAAATGACTGGTCTTTACCATGTGTTGGGACAATATTGTTATTGCATGTCAGATACAATAAGTTCATCTAAATCAGTTACCTTAGGAATAAATGTATTGACCGAAATAGAAACAGCAGGAAAGCAAGGACCACTAATCTCAGTTCATGCTATACCTACTTTCCACGTTTAGCCGCAGCTGAAATGTATGTCATTTATGAACGTACATGATAATTTTATGTCAGACATAAGTGTTTGGCATGAATACTTTTAAGAGAAATTGATAACACAAAATTGAGAAATGAAGAATCTAAATAGCATCTAATGCAATGATGCCATAATGATGAAAATTTTCAAAAAAAAAAAAAACTACCAGTCTCAAACAGGTCAATTACTAGTACATGGAGAATTATAGTACAAAATGAGCAAGTCTCACACGATGGTACTCCAGATATGCATGCAAGCGCAAGTAAATGAGAGAAAAAATATAAAAATAAAACACATTTGACAACATGCCGAGAATAAGAATGACACACTATAGTACACATCAAGAACTATAGATAAACCAAGGCACAGCGGTTCTGCCTACCAATGAAATCCTCTATTTGAATGTAGAATCTAACTCAAAATATTGCTCAGCTAGGTGGTTATTTTCACAGGATACCTATCAATGCAATCTTCCCAAGGACCATTGCTAGATGACTTAACATTACGAAGAGCTTCCCAAACTGCACTATTACATTTGAAGCCACTTCCAAATGCGATTTGCCAAACACGGTTTCGCTTCCGCATCCTCCCCTTGGCCTCAATGTAGGCCAATTCATACCATATGGAACTTGAAGAAGTATTTCCAAAACGATGGAGTGTCATTCTAGAAGCCTCCACGTGTATTGGTAGCAGCTGCAGGTTTTTCTCCAGCTCATCGATCACAGCTCTCCCCCCAGCATGTATACAGAAATGATCAAATGCCAACTTGAAATCTGGAATATAAGGCTTAATACCGGCATTGAACAATTTCTTCACCACCAAGGTTGTGAAAAACAAAAGCTGCTCGCTGATTGGTAGCACGAGAGGACCCAAAGTAGTGATATTGGTCTTCAGTGCACCTCCGGCAATGGCCATCAAATCTTTAGACAGTGAAACACCTGTTTTCCCTGCATCGTCCTGTTCCTGATACACACACCTAAATGCCTTATCATCTGCTCCTCGATGTGTTCGAACCACATGAATAAGCTTATACTTAGCCCGCCTCCTATCCTTAGACTTATTTGAAAGCAAAACAGCAGAACCCCCGACGCGAAACAAACAATTGGGGATCAACATGGACTTCTTGTTCCCAAAATACCAGTTCTGAGTGATGTTCTCAGTACTCACAACAACAGCATACGTATTCCTATGTACCTGCAACATATCCTTAGCAAGATCTACGGCGATCACCCCAGCACTACACCCCATCCCACCTAAATTAAAACTCCTAATATTTCCCCTCAGCTTGTACTTGTTCACAATCATGGCAGACAATGAAGGTGTTGGATTAAACAAACTACAATTCACAACAAGAATACCAATATCTTTGGGTTTGACATTTGTGTTATGGAAAAGAATATCCAGTGCCCCAAACATAACCTCCTCAGCTTCTTTCCTCGCCGCCGCCATGGAGGGCGTTGGAGGGATGTTATGCATAGCTTTAGGCACATAAGTCTCTTCCCCGAGCCCCGAGCGCTCCAAAATCTTGCGCTGGAACTCCAGAGACGATTCATCAAAATCACCGGTCAACTTAGAGTGCTCCATAAAACGACCATATGGAGCCTTAAGATGGTCGGGAGCACGGTAGCAAGAATAGTCAACAAGGTAAACGGGTCTGGGTCGAGTCATGATGTAGACTGTTAACCCAAAGACTAAGATAGCAGAACAAATGATTATGCTAGCCAGGTTGTACTGAAGGTGAACCCATAACTGGCGTAAATCATCGAGATTCATTTGAGAAACTTCGATTGAGATCACCGCGATGAGAGGAATAAAACACAGGGTCAAAAGATTGGAAATTAAATAGTGATAGCCTAGTTTTACGTACTTGAGATTAACGCTTTGAAGGAAATCCGGCAGCCTTCGGGATTGCTGGATCTGAACGCCGACTGAGCCGCTTCCCGAGCCACCGTTCGTGGTGGCTACGCCCCCATGGTTCATGGTGCCGACCTGGTCTGTTAACAGTAATGAGCCCAGGGGTCTGGTCAGATTTTGACGGTTGGGATAAAAAGATCGTTAATTTTCTCAGACCAGTAGGTGTCTTCGGGACCAGCAAAATCTAAGAGTTAGATTTACAGCAGGTCCTTGCCCAAAGGCATCAACTTTGTTCCGGAAATATTGAAGCTCCAAGGAAGGGTAAAAACAAAGGGCAAATATGGAATATAATCTCAAGTTTTAAACCCCCCTCCCCAAGAGAAAAATTTCTCTTCCTTGGACTGGACGTGGTTTAGACGTACTTTCCTTCTTTGTTACTATTTGTCTAGACCTTACTTTTTAGCTTTTTCTAATAGGTATTTGCTTCCCCTTTTTTCACTTTTTTTTTCGGCAAACATACACCTCGTGAATTTCCGCGGCTTTAAATCTGTTCTTCAATACTTATATCGAAATGCCAGCTATGAAAACTGAGTCAGCCGGTCGTTAAATTGCAATAATACAAAATTGCCCACCTGCATGGGAAAAAGGTACGTTAATGAGATCATCGGGGGCCACCTGGGAAGCCCCACTGTTTGTGGCTGAGCCGGAGGCTGGTGGGGAGGGCAAAGTTAAAATAAATTTTTAGGGATAAGTTAAAATTTTAATTTTTTATAGTTTATATTTTTATAATTTATAAATGATTAAATAAAATTTTTATAATTTTAGAGGGTCAAAGTGTAATTTTACCTTTATTAATTTAAAATTTTTAAAAAATTTTAAGGGTCTAAATAATAATTTTACATTTTAGAGAGGTGGGGCTCATGCTAGCTCCCTGGCTTCGCCCTTGTGGTGGGGTTGATCTTAAAATGAAATTTTTTTATTTATATCTTTTATAATTTATAAAATTTTAAATTAATAATGATAAAATTATTCTTTATTCCCAAATAATAAAGATTTGATTTTGATTTAATTTTTTAAAATTTATAAAGATATAGATTATTAAAATGATAAACTTGTATTTGTATTATCATAAAAATATACAATTTAATTTCAGCCCAAAAAAATTTTATGCCTCCACCAGTACCCAAAGATATAAGGATGTCAAGCTTTACGACCAAAACTGATCCACGTCGACTCCGCGATGTTTCTATTATTTTTATCTAGATTCGATGTGTGTCATTTATTAGAAGACTCAATTTTAGGTACTACAAACTTAGATTATCTTGAGTTTACAATTTTTTTAAATATTTTTTAAAATTTATGATAATACTCTAGAACATCATATTTTTATGTGCTAATTGCATGTTTATTTTGAGTATGATTCTACTAATTTGGGCTATTTATGGTCTTTTATCTTATAATTACTAAATTGGAAGCAAAAGCGAAATTAAGGTCCAAAAGCGTGAAATTAAAGATAAAATGGGCCAATGTGCAACATGGGGAAAGTTGGTGCCAAAAGTGCAAGCATGGAGGACACAAGGGTTGAAATGCAAAAAGAAGAGTTTTTATTCTACTCTATTTTGATTATGTTAGGATAATTAATATTAAGATAATTATTAAGGATTATTTAATTTTAGGATTTACTTTATTTATCTTTATTTATCTTTGATTATTTGTAATTATCTTTAAGAATTTGAGTAGGATTAGTCTATCTATCTTAGTACTATAAATAAGGGGAGAGGTGACTCAAATAGAGGTTGATATTTTTTTGAAAACACTCTCCCCTCAAAAGTCTAGGCTTTTGTTATTTCTATATTTTCTTTCAATAAAATTTTTTTTTCATTTTTATATATTTATTTTCTTTTCCATCATAACTATGAGCCACTAAAACCCATCTAGCCAAAGGTTGTCGAAAATCCCCAAATTCGTACTTAGCCTTCTCAACAGGGTATTCATCGTTTCTCCGCATTACGGGGCTGACGCTTCCGTTCATATACCTTAAAAAGTGATCTTTTCAACATGTGCAAGGAACGGTCGCTTTGTATATTTTGAGAAGGTTGCATAGTCGGTTCGTTAGCTTCCTGCATTAGAGGTTGGCGAGCCCAAGAGACAAAATGGTGTGGGATTCGCCATTGAGAAACGTTGATCTAGCATAAGATGATCCCACAAGAGCAATTGTTGGCTAGAGTCAGGTTCCACTAAATCGAAGTCTAAATCCTTGAAACTAGTGGTCATAGGCGTCCTCTTCCACTATAACTGGCTTATTCGGTTTGAGAAGGATCATTTAAAAGCCAAGGATTGAAACCCAAGGCGGATCGAGGCAACCGGAGGCTGGAATCTCCCCATAAGAATTTCTTTATCTCAACTCTATTTCCTATTTTTAATTTTCGCAATTTCAATTCGACTTCTCAATTCTGTTTTTATTTATTTTATTTTCGTTTCCAAATCAAAATTATTAATTCTTTTTTTATTTTTCCAGGATCGCAAGTTTTCTTGGTCAAGAAATTGTTTAGGATTTCAAGAACGAACATTCGTACAATCCGGTCCCTGAGGATTCGACCCTACTTTCCCTTTACTGTTATTTTTATTATTTTATAGGAATAGAATATTTTGGGTGCTTTCAACAAAACATCAAATTATTTTCAATAAAATAATCATAACATAAATTATATTTATTACAAAATATTATAGATATGTTTTTATTTGATAATCTAAATTCATTTTTAAACATAATATTCAAGCTTAATTAAAACTTAATTTGAAAATATATATTTAATATAGGGTTAGTATTTGGTACACTAGTTGTGTACTCTCTCTTTTTTTATTTTATAAGCAACCTTAAAAACTTAACATGTCTCTTTTTCTTAATATTTAATATTTACTATTTTAATATTTTACAATGTCTCTAAAAGACATTTGTCAATCCTTTGAGATTCCCTAAGTGCCTTTCTGGATATTCCTCAATGTCTCCGCTATTCACGAAACGTGAGAAGCGGATGAATAATCATCTGCTTCCGGAAGAAATCGAAGAATTTCTTGGGAATCCTACAAGATCCATTCGTTCTTTTTTCTCTGGTAGATGGTCGAACTTCATCCAGGTTCAAACCCTACTTGAGAGGTCCACTAGAGATCAGAAATTGTTGAAGAAAGAACAAGATGTTTCTTTTGACCCTACTTGTGGTGTCTAAAAACTCCACTAGCAGCAGGGGTGAAGTAAGAAATTTTTTTTAGTGAGGCCAAAATTAAATTGTAATTTTTACAATAGTAAAAATGTCATTTTTAAAAGATTAAATCAAAATTTTATCTTTTTTAAGGGATTAAAGTATAATTTTACTTTTACTAATTTTAAATGGTCAAAATAGAAATTTTTTCATTTTAAGAGGGTGGAGCCCTTGCCAACCCTGCCTAAATTCACCCGTAGGGCACCAAATATTACTCCTTAAATATATATATAAAATATATATAAAAGTAAATAGTGACACATTAGAACTAAAGGAAAAATAAAACTAAACAACTTTTAAACAAATACTCATATCTATATATTTTTAAAATAGATATATTGTATACTATAAAACATTTATTACTAAATATGAATAAATTAAAATATTGAGAGAAAAATCAAATAATATTAAGAATAATGTTTAAAATTATCATTAATTTTACTATAAAAAACAGACAAAAATTGTAAAAAGTAAATTTTAATAACTACAAACCAAACACAATCTTAAATTTAAAATGTAATGAAAGTCAGAATTAGCATTTATTCTACAAAATACACCTACTTGTGAGTTACGCTTTGAATTTAAATGCGTTACCACTAACAATTCAGCGAGCTATGTCTCGTCATGGCAATTTGTTTCTTGTTTAATTTCGATTAAATTTATTTAAATCTCGCCAACTGGTGGTCAAAGTCATTCCTCTTATGCCGATGAAAGCAAGTGGGTTCATCAAATGATGGTTTCGTGGAAGATGGTCAAAGGTTATCTATAAATTACTTGGTATTTTTATCCAATTTTGTAAAAATTTGAATTTGACTATGTAAATTTTTATATAAAATTAAAATTAACTATAAAAATATTTTTTAATTAATTATTTGAAAATATAATTTAAATTCAAATAATAGATACACAGGATATTCATCTTCATTTTTCTAAATCAATAATGTTAAAATTTTTAAATATAAGTATTCACAAAATCTAATCATTTGATCCATAAAATGTGATATAATCAATTTAAAACTTAAATATAAAATTTAATTTAATGAATTTTATGATTTGAAACTAATTAATTATAATAACGCATGAAATAAATATGTATGTATAGTTTAAAAATATATAAAACACATCAAAATAAAGCTTTGATTGAGGGGTAAAAGGTTTTATTAATTCGTAAGTTTTGATACAATATTTAAAATTATCCATAACCTTTCCCAAATATTTAATAAGAAAATAGACACGTTTTAAAGCACTTGAATCCACGCCCTCTTATATTGATAATAATGTTAATGCCAATCAAACTAAGATTCTCTTTGTCATATGCCAATCTGTTTATATTTTGCATTCTTTATTATCATCCTCGTATTTGATGAAAAAATTGTTTTCTTAAAGGGATAAATAAAAATATAACTACATGAACTTTGTCCAATATATAAATCGATACATAAATTTTGATTTTGTGCATTTATATATATGAAACTTGAATTATATTTCATATGTATACATGAAACTTTGATTTTATTTTCAACCATATTCATTTAAAGAAATAAATACATATATTTATTTTTCAAATTAGATTAATATAATTATTTATGTATGTAATATATCAACATAAAATTGTGCTAATTCGATAATATTGTCAATAATTTATGAAAATTAAGCCAAATCAAAATTTCATGTATAAAATTATACAAAATTAAAACTCATATATAATATTAACATTGCATATTGAATTAAAATAACATTTTATTTATAATTTTAATATTTATCCTTTCTTAAATTATATCTCAACTTTTATATAAATGTCACGATAATTTATTTGTTGTTTAACATCTTCGTGTTCATGATTTGTTTTTCTTTCACATTCAAAGTATTACAAATTTATATAGTTGTTTCTTTTATATAAAATTTTATTTGTTTGATTTCACTGTTTATGTCCTTTTTCGTGTTTTAATTATTTTGTTATTTTTCTTTTCATGTTTGTCATGTTTTAATTATTTTATTTTATTATTCTCTTCTTTGATTAATTTTTTATTCTTTTATATTTCAACTCATCTCATAAATTTATAGTTTATTATAATAATTTGATTTTAATTTCAATTTTATATACTTAAAATATAAAAATAAATTTAAGTACTAAAATTATTAAATATTTTTTATACAATGCTTAAAATTATTTGTAGTCCTTTCTCGGTTATTAAATAAGAGAATAATGCTTTTTAAGACACTCAAACTTACGTCCTCTTATACT
The DNA here is from genome assembly GCA_025506655.1 of Gossypium rotundifolium. Lineage (NCBI taxonomy): Eukaryota > Viridiplantae > Streptophyta > Magnoliopsida > Malvales > Malvaceae > Gossypium > Gossypium rotundifolium. Next base: position 173,424,251 of record CP106734.1, on the reverse strand, counting down.
AATAACAATGTCAATACTATCTAAATTAAGAATTAAATAATTTTTATAATATTCTAATTCAGAGACATGTATTTTATTAAAAAATAATTTTTAAACCATGTATCTAAAAACAGTGGGTATTATCCATATTTGACCGGCTAAAGAGGAAAAAAGTTAAAATATATTTTTATATAATATTAGAGTGAGGATAAAGTATGAGGGTTTGAATTTATGTCAAATAAATGTCTTACAAAAGTTTTAATCATTTTTCCATACAAGTGAACACATTAAAATATAAATGTTGTTGTCGCTGTTGTTGTTGTAAGTTAATTTAAATTTGACCCCAAATTTGGCACATTTTCACAAATTGGTACTTATAGATTTTTTTCAAGTTGGTACCCGAATTTTTATTCTGTATAGGGTTTTAGTATTTCTTTTCTAATGGTGTTAAGTCTGATACACGTGATAATTTTAGATAATGACACGTGACAATTCATTAACATCATAATTCGATTTTTAAAGAGAAATTAAAAAATAAAAGTATTTATAATTTTTAAAATCATAAAAACTATAAATATATTAGAAGTTTTAAAACTACAAAATAAAATAATTTTTTTTTAAATAGAAGAGACAAAATACAATAAATGACTTTCCATGATACTTTAAACTATACCAGATGTGGGTTTCACATGTGTTTGTTATGTACACTTGAAAGAATGTTGCTTGTCTACATACAATCCAAAGGTTGAGGGTGATAAACTATAAAACGTTTTTTCACCAATACTAGATTGAAACCGACAACCAAAGAATTAGGATTTGAAAGAAGGCAAGTGAGAAAAGAAACTTGGTTCAAAAGCAATGGCAAATCCAAATTACTCACATCTATCATGAAACTAATTGAGTAGTTAATCGATAAAAAAAATGCGTAGGACTAAACACAAGTTGAAAAAATTGATAGATTTAGTAAACTTAAGTTTCACCTTATACATGTATAATTGAAGAATTAAGTTTTAATTTAATAGAGACTCCACCCAAGGAGTTGGAAAATGTTGTATTTAGTGATGCATCAAGGATCACTTTTAGTAAATATTGTATTATAATACTTAACAGTTTGAACTTGTTCCCTTTACCATACTAAAAAACATTCAAATCCTCGACGAAGGTGGGCCAATTTTAGTAATTTGTTAAAAGCTAACAACATTAAGTACATTTGAAGCAAAGTAAAATGTTTAACACATATTATGAAGTGATCAATATAAATGTAAATCATGTCTATTAAGAGGGGATCGGCTCTATTGGGAGAAATTTGCAAAGAGTGATTCATCAAAAGTAAATGGACCCTTAAAATTTTAGACTTGTTCTTGGTGGGAACTTTTTCCCTCGACTCTATCGAGAGCTCAAGTGTCTGAAAAGGTGACTTGTAACGACCCGATTTCTAGTAGTGTTGAAAAATGACATTTAGGACCTCGTTTTCATAAACTAAGTCCATAAATATTTATGGAGTTTGTATATAGTTGAATTGAATCTTGGTTAAGTAATTTAGTCGAAATTGTGGTCAATTAAGGCTTAGGACTAAATTGTAAAAATCCATTTGCTATAGATTTTTAATTAGGATATAGCTTTAGAATTTAAATTGCAATTAGCCAAGGGTCTAAAATGGTAACTAAACCCCTTATTAAAAATGAGATAGTGGACGGTAATGTTATATGTTGATTAATTAAAATAAAACATAACCGATTAAGTTAATTAACAAATTAACCTTAATATAAAAGGGAAATTAGTGGAAGGAGCGATAAAATATCATCTTCTCCAACCAAACAAAACAAAAAACCAAGGAGGAGAACACCATTATTAGGTTTTTAGGTATTTGGCCCTTAATTCAAGTAAGTCCCTAGCCAATTTTTCTTTGATTTTTATGAAAATTGAATCATGGGAGCTTTATTTAGCTAGCTCATGTACTAATTTGTAAAAAATTTAAAGTTTTAAAAAGTTACCATTGATGAGAATTAGATGAAATTGGTGTGAAATTATTAGAAATTAAGCTTAGATTTAGAAAAAGACTAAATTGTAAAACTTAATTTTTAATTTTGTACATTAGGGACCAAATTGAGTAAAATTTAAAAGTGTCATGAAATTTTGGCAGGAATAGAACATGGAAGGTCCCTAATGAATATATGTGAAATCGAATTTTAATCTGAAACACTAGATTGAAAGTTATGCTTGTCCTAGATTTAGGGACTAAATTGAATAAATTGTAAAATGTGCTTGAATTTGTAATTGATTGTGATTTAAATAAAATTTGATAGTAATATATGTTTTGTGATTTTATTTAGCTAATGTTGACTTAGAACCTTCGAGAGGGAAAAGAAAATCGAAAGTCGTCGACGAGTAGCTCGAAAATTCGGTTTGTATTTTGATGATTCGGGACCAATTTATTTATAGCATATTCATAACATTTTGCATTATATGGTATTGAGGTGATTTGGAAATGGTTGTTTGAATTGAATTACTATGATTGAGATTAAATTTCGTTATATGGACTAAATTGAATAGAATAGAAAGTTGCATGACTTATTTGATATGTGATAAATGTTATGAAATTTTGAATTGTTGATGAATTGAGGATATTGGTATATGAATTGAATTATATAATAAATCGGAAGTTTGGTTACCGTATTAGCTGTTTGGATTGAGTCGAATATAATTAGCATGCCATAAGATTAGATTATTAATTGAAAACCATCATTGCCAAGCAACCTGGGGTGGTAGATTGTGCATATAGAATCATCGTTATCGAGCAACCCGAGGTGAAAAATTAATCAAATTAAGAAAACCATCGTCGCCAAGCTACCCGGAGTGGTAATATATACATGTATAGCATCATCGTTGCTAGGTAGCCCTGGGTGACGGATCTGCATATCCATTCTGAGTCTATGTCTGGTTATTAGGGTTATAAACATATGAATTGATTAAATGATATAGGAATGAAATGATATTGAATTGTAAAATACGATAACATGTGAAAGATCAGCCAAAACAATTTGAAAACAAGTCCTGGGGGGCAATTGAATATGAATAAGCTTATAGGCTCGGAAATGATTAAAATGATAACAAGAATTGAGTATATACATTTATTTATAAATACAAATTAATTATTGTTTGCTTGTGAATTATAATGTGAAATGAGTAAAAGGGTGATATAGCAAATATATATTTAGATGGCATAGTTCAATTACATGAATTGGTTATTTTATAATTGGTTATTTTATTATGTTATTAATTAACTTGTTACAAATGAAAGAAATGATACTTAATGATGAATAACATGAATGGTATGTTTAGATATCCATAAGATGAATTGAAGTGTAAAATGAATAAGTTATGTAATAATGGTAGATTTGGCATGAACATGTTTATGAATTGATGTGTAAGATTGGTTATATGCATGACCATAAGAAAATGAAGATGTATGACATGAAATGGCATGAGATTAGGTTATGAATTGAATGTGTGCATTTGTATAAACTTGTTTTATATTATCTTGAACAATGGAAATACCACTGAGCGTTTTCGCTCAGCGTACGATTTGTTTTCTTGGTGTGCAATGTATAATAGATCCCCAAGACTTCGAGTAGTAGATCTAGCATTCAGGAAGTGATCTCCTAACTCAACAAAATTTATATAAATCCCATTTTATTTTAAGTATGACAGATACCTAGGTTGAGTCGATTTTTGGGTATAATATATGTTTATGTGAATGATTGCAACTTGAATTGATATTTTACAAGTAGTTAAATGTTGTAAATATGAATTTACTATAGAGTTTGAAATGTAAGAAATGTTATTACACTGATAAAATGAAGTGTGAAACCATGTTACTTGCTTAATATAGTTAGAACCACAAATATTGTTTATTTGTTGAATGAAATTGGTTAGATGCTTAAATTACAAATGTGATTGTATAGGTATGGTACAGAGGTTTGGAATTAAACTTGTTGATGTTGAGTATTTGGCTCGAAAATGTGGTTGAAAAATATAGGTATATTATGGTACATGAAATATTGTCATAATGAATTGAATAATTTATATTTATGAAGAAACAGCAAGAGAATGATACGTATCATGACATGTAAATATGAGACTATCTTTGGTACGTTGATACAAGGAAAATTATATATATTAGGACAAGTAATAAATTCAAGTGAGACATGTCGAAGAAATAAGTTTGTCAATATGTATATTAGGATTTTGCTAAAAATTCCCTATGATCCCGATTTAATCCCGGTGGTTCTTAATATATATTTTGGGCTTCGAGGGCCCAATAGAGGGACGTTATGATTATTTTCAGAATATGAATAATAAATGACTTTGAATTATTTGAAAATGTTCAGTAAACTCCAGTAATACCTCGTACCCTATTCTGGAAACGGATACAAGTAGGGGGTTTACATTAGTGGTATCAGAGCTAAGGTTTAGTCGGTTCTCGAACTGAATGTAGTATATGTGAAGTCTAGAAATACATGTCATTATATAACCTGTGATAGTGTGATATCTCCCAACTCTGATGAGACTTGTTTTACTTATAAAATGAGATGCTTTCTAATCGAGCTAATTCCGATAATGCTGAAAACGATGTTCAAGTATATGAGTAAAAAGTTGATTATGCTGAATCGGAACTCATAAAGGAATGAATAAATGTTTTATAATATATGTCGATGATGACTGTTATGTTATAGGTGTTATTAAAAAAAATTGCTACAAGAAATATTGTACTGATGATTAAATTACAAAATATACAAAAGTGATATGTGAAGTACATGATAAAGATCATTAGTGAGTTACGGATGAACAAGGAATTTTTGAAATATATTACATGTATTGAAGATAATGAAAATATAAGTATATGGATTATTGGTACAAGGGTTATATTGTAAAGTATGTAAAAGCATTATGCAAAAAGCGTAAAAGTAATATGTGTGTATGATATAATTTGCCTAAGTAGACGAGATTAGAACTACTAAGACATTAGTGATACGTCATTAATGGACCTTAACACACTTTCTGATTAATAGCACGCTAGTGCTTTTCAAATATTAGCACAATTGTGCTCTCTGTTTAATAGTGTATAATAACGCACCCCTATATCAGTTCCGTATATCCTAAGTATTCTGTTTAATCTACTGGGCCTCTGCTAAAAAGGAAAACAATTTTCGTTACAAGGTATAGGATTATCCCTGATTCATGTTTGAAATATTGAATTAAAGTTAAATTGTGAAATGAAAGAATAGAGAATAGATACAAATGATAAGCTAAGTAAATATATGCAAAAAGGAACTATAGAATTAAAGAAATAATAAGTTCATGATCAAAAGAAAACAAGGAAATTTCGAGGACGAAATTTATTTTAAGGGGGAGAGAAATGTAATACCCCGAAAATTTTTACAGTAAGATATTATCTTTGATATAGTAAAATAAGGAAATAAAGCGACAAAAAGGGAAATTTTGGAGTTATGACAACATTGAGAAGTATATTATGATATATTAATTCAAAAAAAGGACTAAATGGTAAAAGTGAGAAAAGTTTTGTTGCCTAAGAGTAAATATTCAAAACTTGAAGGGTTAAAGTGTAAATATGAAAAAGTTGAAGGATCAATAGTGAAAATATTTTAAGGGTGGAATGATCTAGAAACTAAGGAAAATGGATGAATTAAGACCAAATTGAATAGGTAAAGAATTATGAGGGACTAAATCATAATTTTACCAAATTATGTGATGATTCAAGGATGGAATTTTAAAAGATCACAAAGGGCAAAATGGTCAATTGGAAGAGAGAGAAACCTAGAAAGTAATGATGATGTTGATGATATTTTATAATTATTTAATTAGATAAATATTATTTTATTAATATTTTAATGAGATATTTTATTATTTTTTATTATTATTTATTTAGTATATAAGGAAAGATGAAGAATTATCATCTTCTTTCCCATGCACCAATGTGAGAAGAAGAAAGAAAGAAAGAAAATTTTGCTTTCTTTACAAATTGGTCCTTTCACCAAAAATCCACCATTTTCACTTAGAATTCAAAAGAATTTCCATAGCCATCAAGAGAGAAAGATGACAAGGAGACTATGGGGAGCAAGAATATCAAGTTTGATTCAAGAAATAGAAGCTGGAGGAGAGAGAAAATTAAGTTAAAGATTGAAATCAAGAAGACAACGTAAGAACATCAAGATTTCAATATATTTTTAAGTTTGATATTGTGGAAAAAGCATGGAAATTGTAACATCCTGAATAGGGCCTATGCATTTCCAGTTTAATTGTATGAAATGACAAGTTTCAAGTACTATGAATAAATTTTTGATACTTTTGGAAACCTAGAAATGCATGAAAATGGAAATGGAAATGGAAATGGACATTTTTGGAAACTTAGACATTTTTGAAACCTAAACATTTTGGAAATGATCCAAAATGGAAACTTGAACATTTTAGGAAACTTGGATATGTAAGAGAAATAAAGGAGTTTTATTCACATAAATATGTGAATAATAAGAGATAAATAAAGGAGTTTTATTCACATAAATATGTGAATAATAAGAGAGAAATAAAGGAGTTTTATTCACATAAATATGTGAATAATAAGAGAAATAAGGAGTTTTATTCACATAAATATGTGAATAATAAGAGATAAATGAAGGAGTTTTATTCACATAAATATGTGAATAATAAGAGATAAATAAAGGATTATTTTTAAGGAGATAATTGAGGAGATAATGGATGGATTAAAGGCTTTATCTTTTAAATAAAAGAGATAATATTATCAAAAGAGGAGTGGTGGACAAGTAAGGGACTCCTAGGCTGATAACTTTGGCTATAAAAGGAGGGCAGGAGGGCTACTCAATCACTTTTGCTTCCTCTTTGCCGAAATTTTCCTAGCTCTCTCCCCCTCTCTGCTGAATTTTTCTTCAAGCAAAATCCATCTTTTCTTCTTCTATTTTTCTTCTCTGTCTCTACTATCAAAGTCGAATCTTTGTTGATTCTAAGTAAAGGAGCAATCAACTACAACATCAAAAGGGTTTCTTCAATGTCGAATACAAGGATCAAGGATCTAAGGTAAGATAAATTTATTTGATTAAAGGTTATGATGTATATGTTAGATTAGATCTAACATGAAGATTTCGACAGCATATATAGGGCAAGGAATCCTCTTGATTTGGAATTTGTATGGTAAGTGATATTCTAAAAAGGCTTAATTTTGGTATTTGGAATTATTTTCATTATTTCAAAAGTGAAAACTCACATGGTTACATGAATTAGTGTTAGCCGATTTCAAGGAAAAGGATACTAGCAATTGTGGGATTCGATTTACAATCATCCAATTCGGCAACAAGGTAAATAATACAAATCCTACTAGGATTTGGTTTTAAGCAAATAGGTTTGTTAATATGTTTTAATAATTGGCGAATATAGAGATAAAGATCTAGATCGGTAGATCGTTCTTTGGATTTTAAGGAATCTATTAAGCCAATCGTGTGTGTACCCTTACTAACCTTCGATATTTCATATGGCAATTATTTTATTATATGATTATACTAAAGTATGTGAATATGGCTAAGTACCCTAAAGTGGTACAAAAGTACAGTGCACGCTTCCTACTCGATAGGATTGTGAAATATGTTATTTTATAACATGCGAATATATGTATATGAATATGAAACTAAGTAAGTTATGCATGATATATATAAATTTTGGGGCATTCGGGATTTATGTGAAAGGGAAGAGTAGGTGTTGACTTGGTCTCACCTTGAAGGTGTTGACTTCGGTCTCACCAACTAAATATGTTGACTACGGTCACATTGGAATTTTAGTAACTTCGGTTACAATATTCGAATATAGTGTCTAATGACATAACGTATAAATTTGACTATAGTGTCTAATGACACAACATATATGGGCGATGAAACACGCCACCGCAATGAACGCGCCTTCGATGGTGTGTAGCGGATGGAGGGTTGACTTAGTAGTCCCTACGGTGTGAATGGTAGGTACGTGGTGTGTAGCGGATGGACCATTAGGATTGGGTTTGGGTTGCATCATAATTTCATTTTTATATGGATCGATGATTTGAACATGAATGCTCGAATTGTTGAATGTTAGTATTGTGTGCACATTGAGTCTGTTGACTCACCCGCTATGGGAATTATTTTCGGGTGATGAGCGATGATTGACCGGGCTAGTGGACCTTGAGGTGGCCATGCTACATTTGGAGATTTTATTTTATTTGGACTTTATTTCTATTTGGTACCCTTAATTATATTTCTTTTGGGTTTTATTTGATGTAATAAGGCCATAAGGCCCAGTGGATTATTCCTTATTTTTACTTTACTTTTAAATATTGTGCTAAGAACTATTTTGGACGTAATAAATCAAATTGGATTTACAAGTTTAATAAAATGGGTTTCAATCTAAGCCCAATCCACAACAACATTTTCTAAAATTTTACTTAATTTTCTCTAAGTAACGAATGATTTTGAAATCGGTTCACTTTAGGAACATACCAGATCCTGTTCAGTGCTCGTGGGGTGTGGGTGTTTCAATTTAGTATCGAGCCCGTTTTAAACTCTCGACACGTGGCTAAGGCCCAAACGTTTTCAAAGCGAGCCAAATGAATTTTCTTTGAAAATAAGCGAAGCTTCGGCATGGCCCCTAAGTCTCCAATTCAGCAATCCACCGGTAAGTACCCTAACTCTATGTGTGATTCTTGATTTATATAAGGGTAGAAAAGGCATGGAACGAGAATAGAATGATAGGAACTTGAACCCTAGGATTAGACTACTCAAACACAAACACATAAGACTTAATGCATCGAACAAACCTATGGCTAAGTCATGAGCTAGTGGTGTGGTAACCCCTGACGCATGTCTAGGATTGGATCCGAAAGAGCCTGGTATTTAAGCAGTCCTAGTGACTCACCTCCTCTTGCAGAACCCTACACAGTGCGTAGCGGTTCACCATAACTCGGAGGGCTCGGTGGTGTGGCAACCTCACAAGCATGTTCAGGAATGGTTTCTTGGGAGCTTGGTATTTAAGCAGTTCGTGACTCACCTCCTCTCCACGAATCCCGACTGGTGCGTAGCTTTGGTTCACCCGACCAAGAGGGCTCGGTCATAGGCTAAACATAATGACTAAAACAGGAAGAGAACTAGCCATGTTTTAAAAAAAAAAAAAGAAAGAACAAAACAACAAACTCTAGTTTTTCAAACCTTTAAAACTTTCTTTTAAATCTGAGAAAATTATTTTTACAACATTTTCTGAAAAACTCCTGATTTGCGAAAATTACAAAAATGCCCTTAGTGGTAAAATTACCAAAACGCCCTTGGTTTGTAAAATGTTCAACTACTTAACAACTTTACCAAAATTTCATGATTTCATAAACATTCAAAAACCCTAATTTTTAAAATATCAAGATACCATGATTTTGGAAAAAAAATTACAAAATTGCCCCTAACTTACAAAATTACCAAAATGACCCTGATTCCAAAATTTTTACAACATCCCCATTTTTTGAAGAAACAATTTTCGAAAAGAACTCTCAAAGTTTTACAACTTTTGAAATACCCCAAATTTATTAAATTTTACAAATTTACCCTGAGTTGTGAAAAATCACCAAAATACCCCTGAGGTCAAAAATTTTCGAAATACCTTCGGATTTCAAAATTTTTCCAAATTACCCTGAGACTTCAAAATTTTCAAAATACTTTTTGACCAAAAACACCAAGGAACGGTTTCTTCTGAAAAAAATTACGAAAATGCCCCTGTAGGACAAAATTACGAAAATACCCCTGGGTAGTGGAAAACAACAACAACAACAACTACAACGTTTCTCTGAATGAACGAAAGTTCATACTTGTTTGATGGATGAAGGAATGAATGGAAAAACTGCTGTGATTGTATGAATACGAAAGAACCACTCTTAAATCCTTTCTCATAAAACTCCTTCGCGGGTAAAAAGTGGAATAATGACTAATCCATAAAATTTCTTAATCAGATCTCGACGCTAGAAAATGAGCTCTAGAGGACGTGGTCGTCATGGTCGAGGTAGAGGAAGGATGACTGTGTCGAAACCCGTTAGGTCGGGTCAAGGGTCCGACAATGAGATGCCACCGCCACCACCACCCCCAGCTGTTAATGTTGAGCAGCAGGCTCAGACGGGGGAAGATGCTGTGTCGCAGGCTGTGCTGCGAGTTTTGGAATTAGTGGCAGGTGCAGGTGGAAATTCAGGAAACCAAAAGTCGGTACCTGAACGGCTCCGAGCTAATGGAGCGGAAATGTTTCGAGGAGTGTCTAATGTGGCACCCAAGATCAATTGATCTTGGTTGGAAGCAACGGAGCGTATCATGGATGAGCTTGACCAGACTCCAGAGGAAAAGTTGAAAGGGATGGTGGCGTTGTTACGCGACGAAGCTTATCAGTGGTGGTTAACTGTGCGAGATGGTGCCACGGCGAAGGATCTGACCTGGGAATATGTTAAGGAGGTATTCCAGAAGAAATATGTGGGAACTAGGTATATAGACGAGCAAAGGAAAGCTTTTCTGCGGCTGGTTCAAGGGAACAAGTCCGTAGCGAATCTGAGGCGAATTTCGAGGTTGAGTCGTTATGCTCAAGTGTAGTGGTAATCGAGCATGAACGCCGTGTCCGTTTGAGGACTGATGAGGATGATCTGAGGCATTGATAGCTTTGCATCAAGAGCGGAATTTTCTGCGTTAGTGGAAAAGGCTAAAGTGGCTGAAGGAATTAAGGATTCTGCAAGGCAGAACACTGATCGAAATAGGCCAGAAAGAGGTTTCGGATCGTCTGGATCATCGGGGAATAAGAGGCCTAGAGTGGATGGGCCGCGAGGTCAGCAAGTTGGTTCGAAAGAATGTATCGACCTTGTGATGTGTGTGAAAGAAGCACTTAGGAGAGTGCTGGAGGAAAACAGGAGGATGTCTTAGGTGTGGGTCCAAGGACCATATGCTTAAGGAATGTCCTAAGAACTTAGATGAAAGTCGACCAGCAACTCAGAACGTTAATCAGGCTAGTAGAGGTGGACAGCAGCCTCAGCAAGGTCGTGGACCAAACCATGGAGGAAATGGTTCGGGCCGAGGACGTGGAGCACCAAGCAGAGATGCTGAAGGTGCAGACGCGAGGCAACCAAGGTTGGTTTATGCAGTTGGCTATTACGAAGAGGAAGATCTGGCAGATATGACAATGGGTACGTTCCTTATTTCTGGAATACCCTTAATTGCTTTGCTTGTTATAGGTTAGCTTATTCTTGTATTCTTTGGTGAAGTGATGAAACTTTGGATGTGAACCTAGAGAATGTGCCTAGAAAGTATGATAGTTCTTTAGGATCGAAGACAATAATAGCGTAGTGGGGTGAGTTAGGCCGCACGATTGTTCGTCAATAAGTAATTTGGGGGACGAAATTTTGTTTAAGGGGTAGAAGCGTAACATCCTGAATAGGGCCTATGCATTTCAGTTTAATTGTATGAAATGACAAGTTTCAAGTACTATGAATAAATTTTGATACTTTTGGAAACCTAGAAATGCATGAAAATGGAAATGGAAATGGAAATGGACATTTTGGAAACTTAGACATTTTGGAAACTTAGACATTTTGGAAATGATCCAAAATGGAAACTTGAACATTTTAGGAAACTTGGATATGTAAGAGAAATAAAGGAGTTTTATTCACATAAATATGTGAATAATAAGAGATAAATAAAGGAGTTTTATTCACATAAATATGTGAATAATAAGAGATAAATAAAGGAGTTTTATTCACATAAATATGTGAATAATAAGAGAGAAATAAAGGAGTTTTATTCACATAAATATGTGAATAATAAGAGATAAATAAAGGAGTTTTATTCACATAAATATGTGAATAATTAGAGATAAATAAAGGAGTTTTATTCACATAAATATGTGAATAATAAGAGATAAATAAAGGAGTTTTGTTCACATAAATATGTGAATAATAAGAGATAAATAAAGGAGTTTTATTCACATAAATATGTGAATAATAAGAGATAAATAAAGGATTATTTTCTAAGGAGATAATTTATGCATGATATATATAAATTTTGGGGCATTCGGGATTTATGTGAAAGGGAAGAGTAGGTGTTGACTTGGTCTCACCAACGAAGGTGTTGACTTGGTCTCACCTGTGAAATATGTTGACTACGGTCACATTATGGAATTTTAGTAACCCGGTTACAATATTGAATATAGTGTCTAATGACACAACGTATAAATTTGACTAGTGTCTAATGACACAACGATATATAGGCGATGAGCACGTCGACCGCAATGACCGCCTTCGATGGTGTGTGCGGATGGAGGTTGACTTAGTAGTCCCACAGTGTGAATGGCGTGCACGGTGGTGTGTAGCGGATGGACCATTAGGATTGGGTTTGGGTTGCATCATAATTTCATTTTATATGGATCGATGATTTGAACATGAATGCCCGAATTGTTGAATGTTAGTATTGTGTGCACATTGAGTCTGCTGACTCACCTCATTGTGGGAATTATTTTCGGTGATGAGCGGTGATTGGACCGGGCGGTGGACCTTGAGGTGGCCATGCTACATTTGGAGATTTTATTTTATTTGGACTTTATTTCATTTGGTACCCTTAATTATATTTCTTTTGGGTTTTATTTGATGTAATAAGGCCATAAGGCCCGTGGATTATTCCTTATTTTTACTTTACTTTTAAATATTGTGCTAAGAACTATTTTGGACGTAATAAATCAAATTGGATTTACAAGTTTAATAAAATGGGTTTCAATCTAAGCCCAATCCACAACAACATTTTCTAAAATTTTACGAATTTTCTCTAAGTAACGAATGATTTTGAAATCGGTTCACTTTAGGAACATACCAGATCCGGTTCAGGCTCGTGGGCCGGGTGTGGGGTGTTTCAGAAATGATGTTAATGTAGAGTTTTCTTATATAAGGTTTTATGTTCTTGATATGTTAGTAAAGGAAAATAAGAGAAAGTGATGGGAAATATTGTAGAGAAAGGAAATAAAGGTGTTATAAACTTGGTAATTAACATTTTGCACTAAAACAGTTTTGGACAGTAGCAGTAGTATAACTTTGAAAAATAACCAATAATTTTAGAAATCGAATTTGAGGATGAATAAAATATTAAATTAAAGCTTATTGAGTCTAATTTCTTATAGAAGAAATGATGTAAGCATTGGAATTTTAAATCATGAGATATAATAGGTTTTGTGAGACAAGGTCAGAATGATTTTGGGGTTCCCATGTTCTGACTTTAGAAAATCATCAAATTATAGGAAAATAATTATGGGTTATAATTTATATTCTTAAAATATTTAATGAGTCTATTTTCAAAATAAACAAACGGTAACATTATCAAAATTCTTTATGATGAGATAATTAATTTTTAGTGAAGAGGGGTCGGAACTGTCGAGACAGCGGAACAGGGGTGACTTTAAAGAATAAACGGTACTTATTGGTTAAACAAAAAATTTTTAAAATTTTATGGTAAGAAGATATGTGAGTCTAGTTTCTAAAACATTAAGCGGAACTTAAATTGGAATTCTGTAGCTCAAGATATAAATAATTTAGTGACGATGACGCAAATGGACAACTTTGAATAAATTTATAAGTAAATAGTGAAATCATAGATAATGTTACTTATAAGCATGTTATATAAATTAAGGATGTGTAATGGAGAGGAGGAGGAGGAAAATATATATGAATATTCAGCTAGCATGGCTAATTTGCATGTTCTAGGCTCAAGGACTAAATTGAATAAAAGTAAAATTTTATGGGTAATTTTGTAAAAATTTTAGAAATGACCAAATTACATGAAATTGATTATTTTATTATTTAAATTATAAAATTGAATGAAATTATTAATTTAGATCAAGATTGGGTGAAAACATGTTTTAGGGATTAAATTGAAAAAGTTGAAATTATGGAAAATTCGATATTTCATAGAATTCATGGGTTGTTATCAATATATATGAGAATAGTTAGGCTTGAAATAAGGATTAAATTACAAGAATTTTATTTTCTAAGCTTAAGGATGAAAGTGTCATTAATTAAAAGCTTAGGGGCAAAAAGGTAAATTGGTCTAGAGCATTAATTGCATGTATCAGAATATGAAATGAATGAAAATGATGATCAAATTTATTTATAAAGATCAGGATAACTCAAATACGAGACTTGAACATGGAAAAGAAAAGACATTGAATTAGTGAAACTATAAACATGAATAAGCAACGAGGTAAGTTCGTGCAACTTGAATTGAATTCTTAAATGCTTAAATTGTATATTTATGTGATTGAATGTTTAATGTATGATAATATATGAAATGTTGATAATACTTGATAAAAAGAGAAATAAATCCCAGCTGGATAGAATGGAATTCGATGGATCACTGAAAAGGATTTGGCGGTAAAAAGGATCTAGCCCGGACGGGTGATCCTGATATAAGCCCTCTCGAAGAATATGTGTGAAAAGGATCTAGCTCGGTCAGGTGATCTTTATATAGCCCTCCCGAAAAATATGTGGAAAATGGATTTATCCCGGACAGGTAATCCGAATTAGGGTTTGAATTTAGCCTGGACTGGTAATTCAGATCCAAGCTCATTAGAGTAATTATCGTTGTAGGGGATTTAGCCTGGACTGGTAATCCCGAAAATACTCTTTGAGCATATGTTACAAGGGATTTAGCCTAGACTGGTAATCCCATTGTAAGAAATGAAGTTCGCGATAGTGTGCTCTCTTACAGGGGATTTAGCCTGGACTGATAATCCCGCTGTATGGATGAGGTTCACGAGAGTGTGCTCTCTGGAAAAAGGGTATACCCATATGTGTACGAATTGGCGGACCCGGGATTGTACACTATAAGTGTACCACTGGAAATTCATTGAAATTTCGAGAAATTCAACGGAATAAATATAGAAAATGGCAAGTACTTGAAATCATGAAATTAAACTTGAAATACATAGAAATGATAATTATTTGATATCTTGAAATATGATATGGAAAATACAAGTATGTGAAACTTGCCTGATAATTATGCATATTCAAGATTATGAACTGCTATTGGAATAAATATACACTAAACTCATGAAAATGATGGTACATGAAATATTGTCATAATGAATTGAATAATTTATATTTATGAAGAAACAGCAAGAGAATGATATGTATCATGACATGTAAATATGAGACTATCTTTGGTACGTTGATACAAGGAAAATTATGTATATTAGGACAAGTAATAAATTCAAGTGAGACATGTCGAGGAAATAAGTTTGTCAATATGTATATTAAGATTTTGCGAAAAATTTCCTATGATCCTGATTTAATCCCGATTGGTTCCTAATATATGTTTTGGGCTTCGAGGGCCCAATAGAGGGACGTTATGATTATTTTTAGAATATGAATAATAAATGACTCGAAATTATTCGAAAATGTTTAGTAAACTCCGGTAATGCCTCGTACCCTATTCCGACAACGGATACGGGTAGGGGGTGTTACAATAAATATATTAGAAGTTTTTAAAAACTACAAAATAAAATAATTTTTCTAAATAGAAGAGACAAATTACAATAAATGAATTTCCATGATCCTTTAAACTATACTAGATATGGGTTTCACATGTGTTTGTTATGTACACTTGAAAGAATGTTGCTTGTCTACATACAATCCAAAGGTTGAGGGTGATAAACTATAAAATGCTTTTTCACAAATACTAGATTGAAACCGACAACCGAAGAACTAGGATTTGAAAGAAGGCAAGTGAGAAAAGAAACTTGGTTCAGAAGCAATGGCAAATCCAAATTACTCACATCTATCGTGAAACTAATTAAGTAGTGGATCTCGTGGCGAAAATATTCATCGATAAAAAAAAATGTGTAGGACTAAACACAAGTTGAAAAAATTGATAGATTTAGTAAACTTAAGTTTCACCTGATACATGTATAGTTGAAGAATTAAGTTTTAATTTAATAGACACTCCACCTAAGGAGTTGGAAAATGTTGTATTTAGTGATAAATCAAGGATCACTTTTAGTAAATATTGTATTATAATACTTAGCAATTTGAACTTGCTCCCTTTACCATACTAAAAAACATTCAAGTCCTCGATGAAGGTGGGCCAATTTTAGTATTTTGTTAAAAGCTAACAACATTAAGTACAGTTGAAGCGAAGTAAAATGTTTAACACATATTATGAAGTGATCAATATAAATGTAAATCATGTCTATAAAGAGGGGATCGACTCTATTGGGAGAAATTTACAAAGAGTGAGTCATCGAAAGTAAATAGACCCTTAAAATTTTAGACTTGTTCTTGGTGGGAACTTTTTCTCTCGACTCTATCGAGAGTTCAAGTATATGAAAAGGTGACTTGTAACCACCCGATTTCTAATAGTGTTTAAAAATGAGGTTTTGGACCTCATTTTCATAAACTGAGTCCATAAATATTTATGGAGTTTGTATATAGTTGAATTGAATCTTGGTTAAGTAATTTAGCCGAAATTGTGGTAAATTAAGACTTAGGACTAAATTGTAAAAATCTATTTGCTATAGATTTTTAATTAGGATATAGCTTTAGAATTTAAATTGTAATTAGCCAAAGGTCTAAAATGGTAGCTAAACCCCTTATTAAAAATGAGATAGTGGACGGTAATGTTATATGTTGATTAATTAAGTAAAATGATTAATTAAAATAAAACATAACCAATTAAGTTAATTAACAAATTAACCTTAATATAAAAGGGAAATTAGTGGAAGGAGCGATAAAATATCATCTTCTCCAACCGACCAAAACAAAAAACTAAGGAGGAGAACACCATTATTAGGTTTTTAGGTATTTGGCCCTTAATTCAAGTAAGTCCCTAGCCAATTTTTCTTTGATTTTTATGAAAATTGAATTATGGGAGCTTGATTTAGCTAGCTCATGTACTAATTTATAAAAAATTTAAAGTTTTAAAAAGTTACCATTGAGAATTAGATGAAATTGGTATGAAATTATTAGAAATTAAGCTTAGATTTAGAAAAGGACTAAATTGTAAAGTTTAATTTTTGATTTTGTACATTAGGGACCAAATTGAGTAAAATGTAAAAGTATCATGAAATTTTGACAGGAATAGAACATAGAAGGTCCCTAATGAATATATGTGAAATCGGATTTTAATATGAAATACTAGATCGAAAGTTATGTTTGTCCTAGGTTTAGAGACTAAATTGAATTAGTAGTAAAATATGCTTGAATTTGTAATTGATTGTGATTTAAATAAAATTTGATAGTAATATATGTTTTGTGATTTTATTTAGCTAATGTTGACTTAGAACCTTCGAGAGGGAAAAGAAAATTGAAAGTCGTCGACGAGTAGCTCGAAAATTCGGTTTGTATTTCTATGATTCGGGACCAATTTATTTATTTCATATTCATAAAATTTTGCATTATATGGTATTGAGGTGATTTGGAAATGGTTGTTTGAATTGAATTATTATGATTGAGATTAAATTTCGTTATACGGACTAAATTGAATAGAATAGAAAGTTTCATGACTTATTTGATATGTGATAATTGGTATGAAATTGGATTGAAGCATTTGATAAATGTTATGAAATTTTGAATTGTTGATGAATTGAGAATATTGGTATATGAATTGAATTATATAATGAATCGGAAATTTGATTACCCTATTAGCTGTTTGGATCGAGTCGAATATAGTTAGCATGCCATAGGATTAGATTATTAATTGAAAGCCATCATTTCCAAGCAACCTGGGGTGGTAGATTGTGCATATAGAATCATCGTTGTCGGACCACCCGAGGTGACAAATTAATCAAATTAAGAAAACCATATTCGCCAAGTAACCCGGAGTGGTAATATGTACATGTATAGCGTCATCGTTGCTAGGTAGCCCTGGGTGGCAGACTCGCATATCCGTTATGAGTCTATGTCTAGTTATTAGGGTTATAAACATATGAATTGATTAAATGATATAGGAATGAAATGACATTGAATTGTAAAATACGATAACATGTGAAAGATCAGCCAAAACAATTTGAAAACAAGTCCTGGGGGCCGATTGAATATGAATAAGCTTATAGGCTTGGAAATGATTATAATGATAACAGGAATTGAGTATATACATTTATTTATAAATACAAATTAATTATTGTATGCTTGTGAATTATAATGTGAAATGAGCAAAAGGGTGATACAACAAATATATATTTAAATGGCATAGTTCAATTACATGAAATGGTTATTTTATTATGTTATTAATTAACTTGTTACAAATGAAAGAAATGATACTTAATGATGAATAACATGAATTGTATGTTTGGTGTAATACCTAAAAATTTTACTGAGAAGATATTATCTTTTATATAGTAAAATAAGGAAATAAAGCGACAAAAGGGAAATTTTGGAGTTATGACAACATTGGGAAGTATATTATGATATATTAATTCAAGAAATGACTAAATGGTAAAAGTGAGAAAAATTTTATTGCCTAAGAGTAAATACTCAAAACTTGAAGGGTTAAAGTGTAAATATGAAAAAGTTGAAGGACCAATAGTGCAAATATTTTAAGGGTGGAATGATCTAGAAACTAAGGAAAATGCATGAATTAGGACCAAATTAAATATGTAAAAAATTATGAGGGACTAAATCATAATTTTACCAGACTATGTGATGATTCAAGGATGAAATTTTAAAAGATCACAAAGGGCAAAATGGTCAATTGAAAGAGAGAAATCTAGAAAGTAATGATGATGTTGATGATATTTTATAATTATTGAATTAGATAAATATATTTTATTAATATTTTAATGAGATATTTTACTATTATTCATTTAGTATATAAGGAAGGAAAGATGAAGATTTCTATCATCTTTCCATGCATTTCACGTTAGAAGAGAAGAGAAGAAAGAAAGTTTTGCTTTCTTTGCAAATTGGTCCTTCTACCAAAATATTCACCATTTTCACCAAGAAATCAAAAAAATTTCCATAGATACCAAGAGAGAAAAATGTTAAGGAGACTATGGGGAGTTGGAATATCAAGTTGGATTCAAGAAATAGAAGCTGGAGGAGAGAGGAAAATCAAGTTAAAGATTGAAATCAATATGACAAGGTAAGAACATCAAGATTTTAATATATATTTTAAGTTTGATATTATTGAAAAAGTATGGAAATGATGTTAATGTAAATTTTTTTTATATATGGTCCTATGTTCTTGATATGCTAGTGAAGAGAAAATAAGAGAAAGTGATGAGAAATAGTGTAGAGAAAGAAAATAAGGGTGTTATAAACATGGTAATTAATATCTTGCACTAAAACAGTTTTGGACAGCATTAGTAGTCTAACTTTGAAAAATCACAAAAAATTTTGGAAATCGAATTATAGGATGAATAAAATATGAAATTAAATTTTATTGAGTCTAGCTTTTCATAGAATAAGCAATGTGAGCAATGAAATTGTAAATTATGAGTTATAATAATTTTGTGAGACAAGGTCAGAATGATTTCAGGTTCCCCTGTTCTGAGTTTGGAAAATCATCAAAAATTGGAGAAAAATAATTAGGGGCTTAAATTTACATGTTTAAATTCTTAATGAGTCTATTTTTAATAGAAACAAACAGGAACATCATCCAAATTCCGTACTAAGAGATAATTAATTTTTAGTAAAGAAAGGTAGAAGCTGTGAAACAACAGAACAGAGTCAAGTTTGAAGATTTTACTGTACTTATTGGCTAAATAGAAAAATATTTGAGTCTAGTTTCTAAAAAATCAAGCGGATCTTAATTAGAAATCAATAGCTCAAGATATAAATAATTTAGTGACTATGACTCAAATGGACAACTTTGAATAAATTTATAAGTAAATAGTGAAAGCATAGATAATGTTACTTATAAGCATGTTATATAAATTAAGGATGTGGAATGGAGAGGAGGAGGAGGAAAATATATATATGAATATTCAACTAGCATGGTTAATTTGCATGCTTTAGGCTGAGGGACTAAATTGAATAAAAATAAAACTTTATGGGTAATTTTGTAAAAATGTCAAAAATGACCAAGTTGCATGAAATGAATTATTTTATTATTTAAATTATAAAATTGAATTAAATTATTAATTTAGATCAAGATCGGATGAAAACATGTTTTAGGGATTAAATTGAAAAGTGTTGAAATTATGGAAAATTCTGATATTTCATAGAATTCATGGGCTGTTATCAATATATATGAGAATAATTTGGCTTGAAACAAGGATTAAATTACAAGAATTTTATTTTTCTGAACCTAAGGATGAAATTGTAATTAATTAAAAGCTTAAGGACAAAATAGTAATTTTGCCTAGAGCATTAATTGAATGTATTAGAATATGAAATGAATGAAAATGATGATCAAATTTATTTATAAAGATCCAAATGACTCAAATACGAGACTTGAACATGAAAAAGAAAAGACGTGGGATTAGTGAAATTATAAACACGAACAAGCAACGAGGTAAGTTCGTGCAACTTGAATTGAATTCTTGAATGCTTGAATTGTATATTTATGTGACATGAATGTGAATTGAATGTTTAATGTATGATAATAGATGAAATGTTGATAATACTTGATAAAAAGAGAAATAAATCCCGGCTGGGTGGAATGGAATTCAATGGATCACTGAAAATGATTTGACGGTAAAAAGGATCTATCCCGGACAGGTGATCCTGGTATTAGCCCTCTCGAAGAATATATGTGAAAAAGATCAAGCCCGGACGGGTAATCCGAAGTAAATGTGAGTCTGGATTTAGCTTGGACTGGTAATCTAGACAAAACTCTATAGAGTATTTGTCATTGCAGGGGATTTAGCCTGGACTGGTAATCCTGACAATACTCTTTAAGCATATGTTACAGGGGATTTAGCCTGGACTAGTAATCTCACCATAAGAAATGAGGTTCGTGGGAGTGTGCTCTCTGAAAAGGACTTATGTGTATATATATATATGTACGAATTGACGGTTAATGAGATTGTACACTATAAGTGTACTACTGGAAATCTATCGAAATTTTGAGAAATTCAACGAGATAAATATAGAAAATGGTAAGTACTTGAAATCATGAAATTAAACTTGAAATACATAGCAATGATAATTATTTGATATATTGAAATAATCTATAGAGCTTTGTCTGGATTACCAGTCCAGGCTAAATTCAGACTCACATTTACTCGGATTACCCGTTCGGGTTAAATCCTTTTCACACATATTCTTCGGGAGGACTTATATCAGGATCACTCATCCGGGCTAGATCCTTTTCACACATATTCTTTGGGAGGGCTAATACCAGGATCACCCATCCGGACTAGATTCTTTTTACCGTCAAATTCTTTTCAGTGATCCATCGAATTCCATTCCATCTAGTCGGGATTTATTTCTCTTTTTATCAAGTATTATCAACATTTCATCTATTATTATACATTAAACATTCAATTTACATTCATGTCACATAAATATACAATTCAAGCATTCAAGAATTCAATTCAAGTTGCACGAACTTACCTCGTTGCTTGTTTGTGTTTATAATTTCACTAATCCGATATATTTTCTTTTCCACGTTCAAGTCTCGTATTTGAGTCATCTGGATCTTTATAAATAAATTTGATCATCATTTTTATTCATTTCATATTCTGATACATTCAATTAATGCTCTAGGTAAAATTACCATTTTGCCCCTAAGCTTTTAATTAATGATGATTTCATCCTTAGGCTCGGAAAATAAAATTCTTGTAATTTAATCCTTGTTTCAAGCCTAATTATTCTCATATATATTGATAACAGCCCATGAATTCTATAAAATATCAAAATTTTCATAATTTCAACACTTTTCAATTTAATCCCTAAAACATGTTTTCACCCGATCTTAATCTAAATTAATAATTTCATTCAATTTTGTAATTTAAATAATAAAATAATTCATTTCATGCAATTTGGTCATTTCTTAACATTTTTACAAAATTACTCATAAAGTTTTACTTTTATTTAATTTAGTCCCTGAGCCTAAAGCATGCAAATTAGCCATGCTAGCTGAATATTCATATATATTTTCCTCCTCCTCCTCTCCATTCCACATCCTTAATTTATATAACATGCTTATAAGTAACATTATCTATGATTTCACTATTTACTTATAAATTTATTCAAAGTTGTTCATTTGAGTCATAGTCACTAAATTATTTATATCTTCAGCTACAGAATTCCAATTTAAGATCCTCTTGATGTTTTAGAAACTAGACTGAAATATTTTTCTACCATAAAAATTTTAGAATTTATAGTTTAGTCAATAAGTACAGTAAAATATTCAAATTTGACTCTGTTCTGCTGTTTGACAGCTTCTACCTTTTTTTACTAAAAATTAATTATCTCTTAGTACGGGATTTGGATGATGTTCTCGTTTGTTTCTATTAAAAATAGACTCATTAAGAATTTAAACATGTAAATTTAAGCCCCTAATTATTGTTATCCAATTTTTGATGATTTTCCAAACTCAGAATTGGGGAAACCAAAATCATTCTGACCTTATCTCACAAAATTTATTATAACTCATAATTTACAATTTCATTGCTTACATTGCTTCTTCTATGAAAAATAGATTCAATGAAATTTAATTTCATATTTTATTCATCCTATAATTCGATTTCTACAATATTTGGTGATTTTTCAAATTTAGACTACTAATGCTGTCCAAAATTGTTTTAGTGAAAGATATTAATTACCATGTTTATAACACCCTTATTTTCTTTCTCTACACTATTTCTCATCACTTTCTCTTATTTTCTCTTCACTAGCATATCAAGAACATAGGACCATATATAAGAAAACTTTACATTAACATCATTTCCATACTTTTTCAATAATATCAAACTTAAAATATATATTAAAATCTTGATGTTCTTACCTTGTCATATTGATTTCAATCTTTAACTTGATTTTTCTCTCCTCTAGCTTCTATTTCTTGAATTCAACTTGATATTCTAACTTCACATAGTCTCTTTTAACATTTTTCTCTCTTGGTAGCTATAGAAATTCTTTTGATTTCTAGATGAAAATAGTAAATTTTTTGTAGAAGAACCAAATTGCAAAGAAAGCAAAACTTTCTTTCTTCTCTTCTCTTCTAACGTGAAATGCATGGAAAGATGATAGAAATTCTTCATCTTTCCTTCCTTATATACTAAATAAATAATAATAAAATATCTCATTAAAATATTAATAAAATAATATTTATCTAATTAAATAATTATAAAATATCATCAATATCATCATTACTTTTTAGATTTCTCTCTTTCAATTGACCATTTTGTCATTTGTGATCTTTTAAAATTTCATCCTTGAATTATCACATAGTCGGTAAAATTATGATTTAGTCCCTCATAAGTCTTTACCTATTTAATTTGGTCCTAATTCATCCATTTTCCTTAATTTCTAGATCATTCCACCCTTAAAATATTTGCACTATTAGTCCTTCAACTTTTTATATTTATACTTTAACCCTTAAGTTTTGAGTATTTACTCATAGGCAACAAAACTTTTCTCACTTTTACTATTTAGTCATTTCTTGAATTAATATATCATAATATACTTTTCAATGTTGTCATAACTATAAAATTTCTCTTTTTATCGCTTTATTTCCTTATTTTACTATGTCAAAGATAATATTTTACTGTAAAAATTTTTGAGACATTACAGTTACTCCGACAACAAATGTAATACCTTATAATTTAGACCCAACGATCAAGTTTGATATAAAGTGTTATAAGATTGGTTGAACCAATCGCCTCTTCAGGCACTTGATATTCTCAATAGAGTCAAGAGACAAAAATTTCACCTAGAACAATATGAAAGGATTTGGCAGCTCACAAATTTCTTTTGACGAAATTCGCTTCCCCTCAAGGTCCTACAATAGAATCAAACGATGCAGCTCCTAGAGGAGAAAGGGATATTCCTACTAGTGTCTCTGTGAGAGCTTTCGGCAAATCCATGACACTTTCTATTGACCCTACAAGTAAAGATAACAAACGACATTTTATCTACCTCTGATATTTAAAATATTATTTTTCAGTTAGTAAAAACCCACCAACTACCACAAAAAAAAAGATGCTGCTTCAGACTGGACGTATGAACAACTGCAATCCACATAATTCCAGCTTTGTAACCTTAACAATATCTATCGAGTGCCTATGACCATATAATTCCAAAACCTTAGATAGTGCAGATCTTTCAATCAACAATGGGCTTTTTACCCCCTTCAGATAAGTAAATAGAAATGGTAATTGAACATTCATGAAGTAGTGGGTAAGAGCAAAAGACACACTCCATTACTATTTCATATGCATTTGATGCCATTTCCGTGGGCTGTGGCTACCATGGTGGGTCCAGGTACCAATAATGGGAACAAGAAAACTGGAGAACTGTAGCCAATACGCACATAAACAAGGAATCATGAAAGGACATTGGAATGAGAGTTGGGTTCAAACCAAAACAATTTTGGGTGTTGTGTATTCGTACTTGAGAACATGTGTTATATGATAAGGTTCCTCACATATGTTAGGGCTCTTGAAGATATTTTCTCTTGATATGATTCATTAGGTACTTGACACAGCTGAGAACATTTACTTTATGTGGCCTTGATCAAGAAAGTTTGGTAATTATACAAGCAGGTGTTAAGATTTCTTGTTTGCCAGCAAATATAGTTCCGAATTTTTTGGAAAACTACGAGAAAATAAAAACATTTTTTTTTTTTTTTGTTGAGCAAATGACGATTTTTAGCGTACCTTGAAGGGACAAGTTTTGTCTTCCATTTTGTCAAAGGCGGAGCCAACGAACAAGTAGAGAAAAACAGAGCAACGAGACTCGTCTAGCTAGGTAAAGAGAGGAGGGCGCGCGAGTTTAGCAAGACGACCAAAATAAAATCTGGTCCCTAGCTCTAATTGCGTTTCTAGAGTTCAACTTAAGGGCCATTAGGCCCACCAATGCAGCTACTATATTAAACTAAACTTTGCTCTGTCATTGAAGCCCAACCCCGTAACAAATGAGACTTTTTAAAAAATATACAAATTCAATCACATAATTATGACTAAAATAAAATCAGTACCAAGTATGGCGGAACAAGTAAATTTGAAATCAACCCACAAATGGTAGACTTAAAACTAACATAAATTTAAGAGAAAATTCATACAAAATATTCACGCCTCGCGCAAGATATTAATATTCTCAAGACTTCATGATTATTGAGTATTACTTTAATCACATATATTTGTACAATTTAAAATAAAATTTTCATGATGATTAGGTATTAATTCAAGTGACGTAACAACTTAAAGAATATACTAAATCATATAATAATTTTCAAAATTAATTTAATTAGTTGAGATTTGAAACATTTATAATATATACAAAATTAAATTCTCGTTGAGAACCGAATAATAATTATTATTTAAAAGATTTTATATCAAATACACATTTGTATCTAGATTTATCGGCTGATAAAATAATACATAAAAGTTGCAACATCTATTTCTAATATAAACGAAGACAAAGACATTCATTAATGATTAATGGACGATATATATATTCATTAAAATCAGGAACAACATAAGAGGAACTTTTTTATGTACCAGTGCTATGAGATAATTAATTGGTACATATAAGGAAGCACAACTAGTGTGAACGAAGTATATAGAATGAAGATACAACTTTCAATTTAAGATACGCTTTGAGACGAAATAATAGGCGACATATTTGCTGCTTGTTGCACCAGACAACTGGCTGCATTTGCTTTATTAAAGGCTAAGGCCTTTGTTTCTAAAGGTTCCGGCTCATATTTCACTGAAGCCTCAGATTCCTCATCCTGCAGAACAACAGATCCAAGAAACATCAGACTTCGCTGTGCATGGGTAACTTAAATGCCACAATTAATATTGCAATTTGCAAGTAGTGTATAACAGTGTTTAGAAAGCTGTTAGCCATGCATTACTCTATCAAGTACATTGATAAATGGTTCCTAATAAGTTTATGAAAATCTCCCATCTTAACAAACACTGGGAAGTGAAAAACATTGAAAATTAGGGGGTGGGGGGGGCTGAAAGGCATGGGTATACCTTTGTTCTCCATCCATGAAATTGTATCCTTTGTTCCCTCCAGCTTTCTTGTAAGGAGGTAAGGGCACTTGGCCAGACTCAATCTGTTGGATGTCTTCGACAAGGTTCTGGTAATGTAGCTTCACTTCCTCCACGGTTTTCCCTCCAACTGCCCTAGCTAGATTGTGCCAGCGGTCTGGGGTATCTTTGTCGTAGATAACTAAAGCATTCTCGAACAACTTGTTTTGTTTTGGTGTCCAGCTCGAACCTGAGGCCATTGCAGTTGCAGAAACTATATAACCACAAGGGTCAACGAAGTCACAAGAAAGTGGAGAAAGATCAGTAGGAAGGTTGTGTATGAGGAGACTGTCAATGGTGCTCTTTATATAGAAGAGGGAGCTCAAGTAATCGAAAGTGGGGGTTGGAAATGGTGGGCCGGTGGGCTTTTGTCTGGTACTTTGCCGTTGCTTTCCTTGCAAAACAGCGGGACCTTGTAAGAAAAATAGGTGGTTTTTTTAGGATCAAATAGGATTTGGTTTATTACAGTGGATGGAAAATTTTACTCGTGATGATTGCGGTGATGCACTGGATTCGAAAGTGTACTGTCCACCCTCATGATAAATGTGCTGGAACTGATTATTTTTTGTGGACAACATTTCATAGAAAGAATCAAAATTTCAAAATAAACGTATTTAAGGTGTTATATATAAATTTGATATCAAGGTGTTATATATTTAAACCTGCTATATTAAAACCGATTTCCAGATTGGTACTAATTAACGCCTCATTTATTATACTTCACACTAGGATTCAAAGCAGTGCTATTAGTTCATTTGTTATCCTCCTGTATCTGAGATTCCAACTTTCTAATATCAGGTTTAAATGATACTTGCTTAAATATTCAAGTAATGGATACAGATAATAAATAAATATATACAAATCTCCCAAGTGAAGTTAACATAGCAACAGTTCAGTACTCTAATGGCAGTGTGTAAGATACAGCCTTGAGCAGGGTGGGCCAAGGATTATTCCAGTAGCTGTGGATAACATCAGGGTGTACCAACCAGTGTATGCAGAAGTAAGATACAGGCTTCATCATCAGGGGTGGACCAACCAGTGGGTGTGCTGATAATCTTTTAACAATATTCACGGGTTCATCATAGCTAACCGGTAAAATATTCACGTCGAGATTGCTGTATCTCTTTTATTTTGTTTTCTTTCGAGGCGTTTTCTGTGTGGTGAATTGATCTTAAAACTGGCAGAAGCTGCCCTTATTATTAGTTGTTAATGTCTTCTCAGGAGCATCCAAAGACTGTTTTGTTTTAGATGGCTGCCTAGATCTTTCCGTACTATTTTTTGGTACTTGTTCATGTCCCCCCTCCCCCTACTGAGAATGATTCATCAGGTCTTAGATGCTAGTAATGGTAAACGCACTGAAAATGTTGGTTATTAATTTAAAGTAGTCCACATTGTTGCACTGGAAATCTGGTCGTAGTTAATGAATATTACCATCACTAAGACCTGACAGGTTGTCAAACACAGTATTGCAAAAATTCTTGAAAAACCAATCAATCATAAATGAAATGATCTCACTTTATAGATGTGAAAGTTGGATTACGTCTCTAATAGGTCATGGGAAATTGGTTGCGATTGCTCTTTGATTATATGAAATGTAGTCTATTTTCATAAGCAAAAATTAAATCTTGATCACATTATTAAAAGATTACATCACTTTACAATAATTCAAAACAATTTGGATAGAAAAGAAGGTAAACTAGTAAGTACATAATATATTAGAAAGCGTTAAGTTTAACTCTAGTTTGGACAAGTACAGGGGAAACGGCAAAGCCAATTATATGTAGTTGGCTGGCATTTCCAACTTTTAGGGGGGGAATATCTACAAAGAAAGAAGACTATCTTGGTGATGATTAGAATCCTTATCATCCATGTCCACTGCAAGGATTGGATGCATTTCCTTTCTGTATATTTTAAGATCTTTTCTGTATATTTCTTTTCCCTAACTTTTCTGCAAGTTGAGGATGGGGCTACGGAATCCAGGACTTTATTTCAGAAAGCTCATCAGTTTGAAGACCACCCCAACTTGTAAAAGCGGTCCTGTTTAACTCAGGTCGGAAATTTTGCATTGAGGTGCTTGCTCAAACCTGGTAACTTTTTTTGTTTCTCAAAAAAGTAAGACAGTTTGCTCACAAAAATAAGTATTAAATTGTGGTTACCATCGCGGATACCATATGGACGTTACATATCACATAATGATTATTGTGGACGTCAATTTTTTTCAAAAAAATCATAATATTTTAAAACATTATACTTATACTATTCTAATATTAATAATTCTTTTTATGAGTTTTATTTAATTTGTAAAAATAAAATTCTAATTTATTTATATATTTTTCTTTTGAAAAAGAAACCTCTTGATTTTATGTTGGTTTTACTATGTTACTTGGTTATTAAAATTAACTATTGAATAATTCTAACTTATTATTTTAACTCGAAAATCCAAATCATATGCAAATCATCCATGGCTATATTTTTATTCATTGCATAATTCAGTTCTGTTGTCCAACTCTTTCAAAGGAGGTAACAAGTTATTTTAACTTCTTTATTTAATTTGTTCAATTCCCTATAATTATTTTGACATAAAAAATAAGACTCTTAAAGCAATGAATTGTTGCGACGTTATGTTTAAATATTATCGTATTGTGGTGTTACGTAACGGATTTTGTTCGCAAAAGTCGTGATACAGTACTTTCATTGCAGCACGATAACTTGCAAAACCTTTACAACGTGACTATTACGTTACATTGCAACCGCAATTTATTACAAGGAATTTAAACTTAATTAACCAATCCCTATATCAATTTCTAAACAACTATTAATAATTTGCAAGGTTAGCAATTCCACTTTACTAACAAATAAATAAATTTTTATAACTTGAATAATTGAATTGGTGCCGAACCCATACCTATCGGGCTTTATATATATATATCATCAAAAGATAGAAGTTCGAGCTTAAATTTGGTGGAACAAATATTTTTTATACATAAGTATTATTTTTATTTTAAAAATAATTATTTTTATTTGCATCTTACCTAAATTATTTGAAAATAATAATTTTTCCAGAAAATTTTGTAGAGAAAAACATTAGTGTTTTGGAAAGTTGTTATATTATAGAAAAATGTAACTTGTTTCATAAAGTTATGTATTTCTTTGATGAAAAAACTATGTGCCTATATAATACTCAAAAATGCTATTTTTATGTTACTATATTTTCATGTTGACTACTTGTATTTTAAGAACAAACTTAGCTTCTTTATTATTAATTTCAACACAAGTTTTTTATCAACAACTTCCTAATAAATTTAAAATGCTGAGTAACAGCATGCAATGCCATATAAGTGGTATATGATAGGGCTGCTTGTTCATAAACACATGCTTATTTTATCTTGGAATATCAGGCTACCTTATTATCCATGTCATTTCCAAAAGTAAAAGTGTACAATTTTCCTGCTATCAACAGCCTTTTAAGGACTTGAATAATTTAAATTCTGCTTTCTAGTTGGAGAGATTTGGATTAGCCATCTAGGGCTATCAAATTATGGTCTGAAATTGCAAGATGTGTCCGTCGGATTCACCAGACGAGGGGGCTGAATATTATTCCTGCTCAGGGTGAGTGATGAGGATCCATGAATCTGCTGTCTGCACTGCATAGCCTCTTTACATTGTGGGGGACCTAGCCTAACTGCAACATCCAACAAGCAAAGAAGTCGTCGGGGAATAATCTATACGAGGACAAGCCAGCAACCTGTTTCAAATAAAAGTCAAAAGTTGTGGATCCCTAAGAACAATGATGAAATATTTTTCTGGACCAAAACCTAATCAGGAAAAAATATATATCAATCACATTTATAAGAGATAATGTTTAACTTTAATGTGATTGAGGCTCTCAACCCAATTCAAAAACGATAAAAAGATTACTCTTACAATAATTTGTAATTTTACACAGATAAAAGTTATGCATAAATTAGTTTGATTTTATGAATTTCACTCCTAAACAATATAGTAATACTTAATGCAATTAATACAAATATGATTCAAAAAACAACTAATAAATTGAATTAATCATTAGAATTAAATAATTTGTCAAAAACAAGTAATATCTCATTGGGTCGACCAATGTCTTAAAAAAGAGGGGGGAAAAATTACATGAAAGCAAAGGAATCAGTAAAAACTGATATGAATAAGCACAAAGTTGATAGGTATATTCAACTTTGAGAATTCCTTCCCCACTTTGGGGCTAACAAAGCAAATGAAAGTCGGATCGTCTGGTTCAGCATCATGAGAAAGATATGCATGCATGCGTTGAGCTGAGAGATAAGAATAATGTCAAAACTTTGCCAGGCTGTATAAGATGAGAGTCGAATCTTGAGATTCATAGAGTTTAATAAGCAGTGACAATGGCGTGAGATGAAGATTCTCCTGCCTTTTCTGTTTTGTTGTTTCTTATGACAACTTTTTCACTGCTCAAAATCAAACATTCATTAGCCAATTGACCCAATGCTGTAAAATTACAACTCCCTTTGTTTCCCATGCAAAGAGCACCATAGAAATGGAGTATAATAATCATATTCCCCTCTTCTTTGTATTCTGCCAGGACAGAAATTCAACTTTGGAATTTTGATTTATAATTATTATAAAATTATACAATTTAATTCCAATCCAAATTATTTCCTTACCTCGTCCATGAAATTAGCACATTGGAGATCACATTTTATGCCCAATCCAAATGCAACTAAAATCTGTGGACCATTATTCTGAGCCACTCTAGTGCAATTTCATTTTCGAAAATTGACCCATATCTAGAAATCTATGCCTTGGCCTAGAATGCTTTCGAAAGACAAATGCCCTTGGCTAGAAGTAACAGAAACACCAAACAACTTTAGTTTTAAATAAATTGTGAGTAATTTTCGAAATTTCTTTATAAAATAATAAATATTATTGTGAGGATATTTTATCATTTTGAATCACGTGAAATTTTAAAATTTATGTTTAATGAGATTTAAATTAAAATATCATAAATTTAATTGTTTTACCATTTCAACTAAATCTTCGTATTATTCTTCAATCAGATTTTTATAAATATATTTTCTACAGAATTTTTTGACACACAAGTGTACCATAATTAAGTTATTATTAAAAATTTGATTAAGTTAGTATTACTCGTTAATCGATCTCACCTCAATTATGAAATATTATTAAAAGTATTTATGTATTTTATATTTTGATAAACCTAAAAAATACATAGTATTATAAAATTTTACCCTAAACATCACATTCTTCATCATTTTAACTCTACTCTTGTAACCAAATTTGTTTAATTTTATCATTTATTAAGAAGTTGAATGGAAAAAAATATATATATTTAGAAAACAAAAATTGAGTCAGTCAATGTTATTTATGTAACACAAAATAATTAGAGGAAAGTATAATTATTAGAGCAATAATTACATTTTTTATAATTATAAAGAATTATAATTCTCTTGATGTGTTTGATTGACTATGTGTAATTACATCATAATTTATTGTGTCATATTTGGTAGTACAAATTATAATTATAAATGGTAATCACACAATTACATAATTTATATATATATATATATTTAAAAATATCAATTACTATAAAAATATCATTACAATAAAAATTTTCTAAATGAATAACACAAATTGAAATAAAATAATATATAATATGTTAGTCCAAGAAAGTAGTTGCTAATCTGATTATTAATAAAATAAACATCATATGCATTTTTTTTCTAATTGCTCTAACATTCTATAATTGTTTGGTTATTTCCTCTTTAATATTTAACATATATTTTTTATCATTATCTGAATATGAATTTGTATCAATATATCTTTTTTCCGTGTACTTTTCAAGTATGGATCAACTTAATTCTACTTACGAATGAAGTTGTTAAGTATACAACATACTAGTATGATCCAATCTTTTTTTTATACTATATTGAGGTTATGTTGTTAATACGAGAAACCTTTTATTTTTTAGAATAACAAATGTCCTCAACGACATTTTGAAGCTTTGAATGTATTAAATTAAAGATTTCATGAGTTATCTGTAGTGTTTGTGTTTGACGCTATTCTCTCAAATGGTATTGTGCCTCATGATATTGTATAAGAAAATATTTTGTATTTACATAAATAACATCTACTACATTATATTTAGGTTCATAGTGCAAACAATTTGTAGCTTTGATTATAAAAATTTAAATATTATACTAAGTTATAACCTTTTTTATAATAAATAAATAAAGTTAAAAATAATATAAAATTTATAAAATATAACCTTTATAGAAAATGTTTTATAAATCGTATATAAATAATATAATTTTTGTCAAAATTTTATAAAGTTGTTTTTATAAATAAATTATGGCTCAAAATTATAAACTTTTTTTATAAAAAAGTATATTACTTTTATAATATATAGCATGAACACAATAAATTATGACCATATTTTTAGTCATAATTTTTATAATTAAATATATTATAACACCTTTATAACACATAAATTAATTTTATAATATACTTATTTAGCATAATTTCAGTTTTTTACTATTTAAATAATATAAATTTTATTATAAATTTACAATACAAATAAATTATTTTATAATAGAATTTTAGAATTTTTTGTCACAACCATCCCAAACACTCATACTTATTTGTGTTATGTTTATTATATATATATATATAATATATATATATATTATTACTTAAACTTGTATAAAAAGTATTTTTTAAAGTTAAATCATATAAAAATGTTTTGAAAGCCACAAATTAATTGAATTTGGATGTAATTATCAATATAATTACTTCAATTCTCACCTTCCCCATTAAGAATTGGAAAATATAGTTGGGTTGCTCCAATTACATTTAATTTAATGAAATCTATAAACTACAATGATTACTAAAACATATTATTAACTGATTTTCCAAACACTACCTAAAATATACTATCGCAATTTTTATAGTAACCATATTAATCTAAAGTGTGGAAAATTAGTTTTTTTTTTTCATCTACAGAAATGTTAAAGAGATGAGTGAATGCAACTAGTAGGTATTTGTATTATACAAATTAGATAAAAATAGTCCTGATATTATTAAATAAATCGAGTTAATTTTTGTACTATTAAAAAAATTAAATAAATTTAAATTTCAATAGAGTTAACATTTATTGTTTAAAAATGTAATTTATTGTTTAACACAGTTATATTTTGTAGGCTTTTATGGTTTTGTAAATAAAATATTTTGTTTAAAATTGCATAGTAAATAAAAATAATAATTTTCATATTATTTTTAAACAGTAATTATTAAAATTTTTTAATTTTTTAATAGTACAAAAATAAAATTAATCTATCTAATAAAAGGGACTAAATTAATTCAATACCTATAATAGAGAGTCTTAACAAGTACTTTCACCTAGATTGGAATTAGACGATTTCTTGATCTTTTCCTGGGGGTTTTACACTTATATTTCCCTATCTAGGGTGATAGGCTGATATAGCTATCGGGGGATTTTTTCGTTCAATCATGACCATCAAATTTGACTGAACAAATTAGGACCGCTGTGTAAAAGCCAATGTTGAGCCGTGGATAAATGATCATATGATTGTGGTCCTAATCTAAAGGGTTTTTTTAGAAAAAGAATAAAACAAAAAAGTAATATGGGTGGACCGTAATCACAGTTATGCTAAACCATCCAGTCCAGTATGTAG
The DNA here is from genome assembly GCA_025506655.1 of Gossypium rotundifolium. Lineage (NCBI taxonomy): Eukaryota > Viridiplantae > Streptophyta > Magnoliopsida > Malvales > Malvaceae > Gossypium > Gossypium rotundifolium. The sequence goes on along the minus strand of CP106734.1, from coordinate 173,390,295 downwards.
ACTTGGGCGAGTCGACATCTTAGTCCTAAGACTCCAATGTCATCTATACGTATAATTTGTCTATGGGCTAAGTTGGGGTTAATTTATCAAAAAATATTAAAATAATAAAAAAATTACGGAAAATAGTTAAAATTTGTATTATTTACGAAAAAGAGTTATTTCTCCATAAAACGCGTCCACATCAGTGCGTTTTGAATGGATACAGAAAGAAAGAGCGCCCTCCACATCAGCACAAAACGCGTTGACAAGAACGCGCTTTGCTGATGTAGCAGGGCACACTCCCTCAAGGGCGCGCTTTCCTACTACAACGGTCAAATTTTTTTGACCATTGGGCCTCCAACGGTAATAAAAAAAATCCTATAAAACCCCCAACCCTTTTATTTTTTTCACATATTAGTCCTTGCTCATCTTTCTCTCAACTTTCTCTCAAATTCCTCTCAAATTTCTCTTAAATTCCTTGAAACTTCTTCTCAAATTTCAAAATAGTCCTTTAATATTTACAAAAAAGTCTTTTTTTTAATTTTTTGAAATATTTTTTGATAAATTTTAAAATATTCAATTGTATTACTAATAGCCGGGGAATTAATTCATCTTGACGATAAGCACATCTCCGTCGATCAAATGCAAATGGTAAGTTTTAATTTTAATTTTTCAATGCTATTTAATATTTTTTAGGTTTATGCAATTTTAATTAATTTTTACTTTATAATTTTTTAAACAGTCTATAGATCGGGTGTTGCAATGCTATATTCGCAATATATCTGGTCCGCCATCACCGTTTATTGAGAATTATCATACATTACTTGCGTATATCTACCATACATAAAGGTTTCATCAATTTGTACCAATGGCTTGCAGTATATAAATGCATCTAAGCATTGCTTAAATGTCCGAACAGACGCTTGAACACTGCGTATCCACGAGCAATCGATCGTTGTAATACGCCGATTCCATTTCAAGGTGCATTATCTTGCTGGGACATATCTCTCCAAAGACTGACACCACCGCCACACTTCATTATATGAAACGCCCCACCGACCATGCAACTTTTCCAACGCTTCGCAGCTATCCAAATCTTCCGATAAAGGCGTGTACCCCAATTGGCTACGAATATTGCCAATTAAGGTAAAAGATCAGTAGTCTTGGGATCCGCCTTCACCGTCGAGATTATTAAGTCACCAACATCTCTAAATCCATCTTCGGATGATCTTGTGAAACTCCTGTCAACGAAGTATGTTAAATAATGCAACATTACGTAATATTAGTATTATTCAAAAACATTGAACACATAGTGATACTGTACCGGCAAGACATGTATATGGATCTTTATACTTTTTTGATCTCCTACAAGCCTGTCCTTTTCCTCAACGAGGCCATGATTTTCCATTAACATGTACCGTCTTGCACTGTACACTTCGCCTCGTACTTATCGAGCTTGGATTTAATCACGTTGTAGTTAACCCCGTTCTTAATGATGTATTGTTTCAATTCACCAAGAAAAGCATCCTTGTTGGAAAACTCTTTACCAACTTCTAATTCACCCAAATTTAACGACAAACTTGTACGGTCACGCTTCCGGTGTAGTAGTTCAGGAAACTCCAATGCATCGTCTTGAGATAGATCGACATTATGCATGTGGGCTGGAGGCGAGTACGCCCTGAATAGCAGATCTTCTTCTTCTTTATTTGAATCGCCCTCAACATCTTCAGGTACAGTTGGAATAGGCTCCGGTTCAGAAAATAATGCAACTTTTAAACCATCAGGCCCGGGCTCTCGAGGTGGATCCACATCAGACTCATCATTTGACCCACCATAATCTGCAACGAATGAGGGCCCATCGCCAGTAGATGTCGTGGGGAGTACATTATCCCTCCTTAAACATCTTTCGTAATGTTCCCAATCATATGTCGATTGCCAACCATTAGAAGTTGATGACGTTCCCCAATACGTATTTCTATCATCGGACGTCGAAGGAAGGATATGTATGTCCCATCCACCAACCGAGTGTCGTGCAGGAGTTATGTTTTCCATACTACCACCAAACACGGGCATTTCCGTATCCTGCCTCCCACTAACAGAGAGTCAGCTTGGGGTCGTGTATTCCCCTCAAACAACAGTAGATGTTGAGGTCGAAGGAAGATCACTTGGCGATAAAAATTATACATACCTCAAGATAGGGTGATCCACTGGCAAGATGAGTCTCCACCATTGCCTCAAAGCTCCGAGGACCTTTGATGTCGAATGAGTCATATCTCACAGGATTAACCGAAGTGCAAAATCTATACTTAATAGACTAAACTTTCATTGGCGTTGTTCCGAAGATTTTACGCCTAATTCTTTTGCAAAGTTCTATCAAATCTATGTTCCGATTAAAACCCAGTCGCGTTGTGTTCTCCGATAAAAAAATAATACCATTTTCGGTGTCACAAACCTCACCATCGAGATGTCGGAACCTTTTGTTTGGAAAACGGGCCGACTTTAAAAAGAAAATGGAGTCGCCACCAATCTTTTTTGAAGTGTGATTGGGCCACTTTTGAAAACGTTTTGGTCTCACGAATTTTAATAAAAGCGGGCTCGGAGTTGATTCACGCATTACGAGGAAGGATTAGCACCTCGCAACGCCCAAAATTGGTCTTGTATTGATTGATTAATGTCCTTAATATAAAAAAAAAGAATATTTTAAAATATGAATCTTTAAAAATGTTTAAATAACTCACATTGGATATTGAAAACTCTCTTGTTCCGGAAAGTTGAAATACCACATCCAGCACGATAGGACACGATGTTTCAAACTATCGGTACTAAGATCATTTCATGATTTCCAACATTCTTGTCTTGCAATTTTAAAAGGATATTTCACTATTTGACCAAACCAAAAACTGAAACCCAGCACGATTGGGCACGATTCCTTGAATTTCCAATCATGAAATATTACTTTTATTTAAGAAACACGATAAAAGAATCTTTGAAGGATATTTAGTTATTCGGACGAATAGAAAATCGAGACCCAGCACGATTGGGCACGAATCTCTCAAACTCCCGAATACGAAACATTGCCTTATTTTAAAAACATGATCAAAATCTTTAAAGAATATTTAGTGATCCAGACGAACGAAAAATTGAAGCCCAGCACGATTAGGCACAATTTGTCGAACTTCCCAAACACGAAATATTACCTTTGTGAAAACCATTTTTTGTGAATTTTTTTAAAAAAAAAGCAAAAATAAAAATCTTGAAATGTGAACATGATAATAATAAGGAGAATAGTAGATGTAAAAAGCGAAAAAACAATAATATTACGGGTAAAGAAAAATATGTGACAAATGAAACAAATTGGTAATAATAATACTACTAATGAAACTAATAAATATAGTAAAAATAAATAGATATAACACTACAATATAAATATGATAACAAGATAGTAACAACAATAAGTAAAAACCAATAAGAAAATAATAATAATATTAGAATAATAGTATTGAAAAAAAGTAGTAAAAAATATTAACAATGAAAATAAAAATATAATAATATAAAAAAGAAATAAGCAAAATAATATATAAAGAAATAAGCAAAATAATATATAAAATCATAGTACATATAATAGAAAGTATAGAATTATAATAATAATAGTACTAGTAAATTAAAATAACATTTATCAATAAAACAACAACAATAATACTTAAAAAAAGTAGTGAAAATAAAAGTAATATTAATGGTAACTATAATAATAATTAAAGTAATACTAAAAAATAGTAAAAACAATAATATATAATTAAAAGAATTAAAGCAAACAAGAATATGTATATCATAATAATAATAATAATAATAATAATAATAAATAATAATAATAAATAATAATAAGAAAATAAGAAAATAATAGTATTAATAAAATAGTAATAATAAAAAGAACATAAAAGTATTTGATAGCAATAAAATAATGGGTATAATCATAAAAAAAAATTAAAGTAAACAAGGATATATACATATAAGCAGATGGTAATAAAAAATAAAACAATTAATTTAATGGTAAAATAGCAAAATAATCGAAAAGGGACTAAATTGGGTTGAAAACAAAATATTTGGGCCGAATTTAAAAACAAATAATGATAAAGGAGTAAATTGAAATACGCGCGCAACTTAGAGGAACCAAAATGTAAATAAACCCCACTCTTTGAAACGCAGCGCTCAACTGAGGACTCGATTGAAATGAAAAGCAAACTTTTGGGCCAAATCTAGAATAAAAAAATTATAAAGCCATGGAAGAGAGGAGGGGCTAGATGCGCAATTAGCCCCTCTCCAAGAAAAACACGCGGATCCTTGGTGGATTGGGTCGGGTCAGTCCGACCCATCTCAAAACGACGTCGTTTTTGTGTTAAATGGTCCAGGGTGTAAATGGTCCAGGGTGAAACGACGTCGTTTCACCCTTCCTATATAAATAAAAATTTTGACAAAAAAAATCATTTTTCTTTCTTTTTCTTCAAAAAACCAAAACTTTTCTCTCCCCCTCTCTCTCCCTTGCGATTTACGGTGAGTCCATCGTACGAAGTCTCCTACCACCGTCTGCTGGCAGTGCCGGCCACCGTATACGATGGCGAAATTTTAAAAGTAAGTTTTTAGCCCCCTTTTTTTATTTTTATAAAATCTGATCTATATATTATAGTTTTGAAAAACAGAACAAAAAAAAACGATGATATTCGAAAATAATGAAATCGAAAAAATAAAGAGGAAAAAAAATAAAAGTAAACATTGACTGATTCAGTGTCAATAGTGTTTTTCTATTACAATCGTGTATTTGCCTTTGTATTTCTCAAAAACAAAAAAAAAAAAAAAAATCCCCCTCAACAGATTTTGATTTGGCTTTTTATAGCCGGATTTTATAATAAAATCTATTCTGTTTGCTGTTGCTTTGTCCTCTTTTTCCGTAGGTGTGTGATCGAGTGGTGGAGGAGGGCACGTCGCGGAGGGTTCGGAGGTGGTTTGGTGTGGGGTGACGTGGCGTTGGGCGTGGGGCTGCTGGTGGCTAGGGTTTCATCTTTTTTTGTTTAGGTCTGGTGGCTGAAAAGTGTTAAGGTTGTGGGCTAAACGGGCTAGGGTTAATTTGGGCTTAGGTAGTTAGGTTTAATTTGGGCTTTATTTTATTTATTTTTGGTTTTTGGTATGGGCCCGGGCATAAATCGGGCTCTACAACTGCCCCTCTTTGCTCATTGTCGTGTAACGAGAATGGAGCAAAGACTTTGATAAGACCAATTTTGCCCGGTCTTGCTGAGTATCAGTGCTTCTTTTCCTCTTCTTCAAGTAGCCTCGGTTTAACACACTGCATCTTCAGGTATAAGAATTTTGTCTCAATTTGCCCTACTATCGCTCATTGGAGATATCACCTGTTACCCTACCGCTAGGAATTAAAGCTCTGTAATTTTCGACTGTTACCCCACCGCTAGGGAATTAAGGCTCATCATCTTCGATCTGCTCCACTCCTCGCCGGTGGGATAAGGTCTGCTTGGTCTTCGATCCGCTACTACTCCTCGCCAAGAGAGATAAGATCTGTTGTCTTCAATCCGCCCACTCGCTTTCGGTGGAGATAGGATCTGTTATCTTCAATCCGCTCCACTTCGCCGGTGGAGATAGGATCTACTATCTTTCTTTGCTCCCACCGCTTTCAGAGAGATAAGGCTTGATCTTTTGATTTGCTCTACTCACCTTTCAAGAGAGATAAGATCATTATCTTCAATCCGCTCCACTCACCCGCCGGTGGAGATAGGATCTGCTTTTTAACTGTTACCCACCGCTAGGAATTAAGGCTCATCGTCTTCGAATTGTTCCACTCTCATTCAATGAGATAAGGTCTATAGTCTTCACCTGTTACCCCACCGCTAGGGAATTAAGGCTCGCTGCGTTTTGATCTGTTCCACTCCGCCGGTGGGATAAGATCGCTATTTTGGCCTACTACCCTACCGCTAGGGAATTGAGGCTTAATGTTTTCGACCTATTCCCTCCTGCTCGGTGGGATAAGGTCTGCTATTTTGGCTGCTACCCCACTGCTAGGGAATTGAGGCTCAATGTTTTCGACTGCTCCACTCCGCCGGTGGGATAAGGTCTGCTATTTTTGGCCTGCTACCCTACTGCTTAGGGAATTGAGGCTCAATATTTTTGACCTGTTCCACTCCTGCTCAGTGGGATAAGGTCTAATATTTTAGGCCAATTACCCTCACTGTTTAGGGAATTAAGGCTCGTCATTCTCGATCTGCTCCTCCCGCGGTGGGATAAGATCTCGCTATTTTGGCCTGCTACCCTACCGCTAGGGAATTGAGGCTCAATGTTTTCGACCTATTCCACTCTCGCTCGGTGGGATAAGGTCTCGATATTTTCGACTGTTACCCTACCGCTTGGGAATTAAGGCTCGCTGTTCTCGATCTGCTCCACTCCGCTTTCGGTGGGATAAGATCGCTATTTTGGCCTGCCACCCTACTACTTAGGGAATTAAGGCTCGCGTTCTCGATCTGCTCCACTTCGGTGGGATAAGATCTGCTATTTTGGCCTGCTACCCTCTGCTTAGGGAATTGAGGCTCAATGCTTTCGACTGTTCCACTCTCGCCGGTGGGATAAGGTCTAATATTTTCGGCCCGTTACCCTACTACTTAGAGAATTAAGGCTCGTCGTTCTCGATCTGTTCCACCCCTGCTCAGTGGGATAAGATCTGCTATTTTTGGCCTGCTACCCTACTGCTTAGGGAATTGAGGCTCAATGTTTTCGACCTGATCCACTCCTGCTCAGTGGGATAAGGTCTGATATTTTCGGCTCGTTACCCTACTACTTAGGGAATTAAGGCTCAATGTTTTCGATTGCTCCACTCTCTTTCGGTAGGATAAGGTCTGTAATTTTCTATAACTCCCATCAATTTTGCTACATTGTCCTATGGGGAACCTACCTGTAGAATTGATTTCATGGGGCATATGTTTATGCCAAATGATTAAGATGTCATGAAAAATGCTCCTAACCATATGTATTATGAATGTTATGAATGAGTGCAAAATGTCATGAGAATGATCCAATTTTAACACTTGGGCTGTCGTTGCTTGCCATTTATTAAAGTGACATCTCTGACGTACATCTTTTGTTCAGCTGATACTTCTAACAGAGAATCTGAAGATGTCGTCACTGCTTAGGCCCTTATCTCAAGTGCTCTGAGCCTTTTAGGCCTGGTTAGTTCTAAACAATTGTCCTGTTTCAGATTCTTGTATTTTTAGAGACTTTCGAGTAATCATAAAAATTCTTTTGTGAAAGCATTATTAGTTCAAGAATCGTTATTTCAATGAAAATGCTTGGAAAAGATCATAATAATGGACAAGAAAGAAATTAATTAGGAGCATAGCTCGAAACAAATAAGATAGCTAATGCAATCAAGAAGGAAATTTATTGGTAGTGTACTTTGAAACGAGCAACTTAAGAATGGGTAAGATGGCAATTAGGTGCCCCAGATATCGCCGACTGAGCTCATTTGTTCAAACTTCTTGAGGACCATTTAAGCTCAATATGTGTTTAGGGGATTTAGAGTACTTTATCGATGCCCCAAGATGTAACATACTTCTTCATTGTCAATTCAAGCGTGGCAAAACTACTGTATGCCCCATCATGATTTGATCACAACTTGAGCCGCCCTTTTCAGGTTTTCGACTCAAAGCCCATTTGGTCTCAAAGTGCCCTTTGCGGGTTTTCACCTTGGCCTCTCCGTTTTTTTTATTCAAGATGTCTTTTGTGGGTTTTCATTTTGGCCCACTTTCAAGCGAAGTACTTCTTGACTGAGTCTGTATTAATTAGATTTGGCAGACTTTTGCCGTCCATCTCGGCTAGCATCAAAGCTCGTCCAGAAAAGGCCTTCTTTACAACATAAGGTCCATCCCAATTAGGCATTTACTTTCCCCTGAAGTCCTTTTGCATAGGGAGGATCTGTTTCAATATCAAGTCTCCTTCATGGAATACTCTGGGGCGGACTTTCTTACTGTAAGCTCGCATCATCCACTTCTGGTACAATTGACCATGGCGAATGGCTCTTAGCCTCTTCCTCGATCAGTTTCAGTTGGTCATACAGAGAGTGAACCCATTCTGCTTCGTCCAACTTCAGTTTCGAAAAAATTTAAAGAGTAAGAATTTCAACTTCGATGGGCAAGACTGTATCCATCCATAAACCAATGAGAAGGGTGTTGCCCCGGTGGAAGTCCTCGCCAACATTCGAGAAGCATAGAGGGTAAATGGTAACTAGTCTATGCCAATATTTACAGGTTTCCATCATCTTTCAAAATCTTTTTTTTGGATGGTTTCTTTCTTTTTTCTTCTTTCTTTCTTTTTTTTTGTTTTGTTTTGTTTTTTTTTAAATTGAACTTGAACTCAAGTTGAAATTGAACTTGATGATTGACCTCAGTAACTTTTCATAGGAACCGATCCTCACCCTCTTAGTGGAATAGTTGACAATCACGAAAATAGATAGGCGTCAACTAGATACTTTTGACGAAATCATCCCCGTAACATCTATGCCCCACGTATAGAAAAAGCATATAAGTCATGTCTTCTCAATTTGGCATTTACGGTAACACTGGCAAAATCTCCCTTTCATGGTAGCCTCATCGTGCCTAGGCATATCTTGATGCGATCCCACAAAGACATCTTTGAATTCTTTGAATAACTCAATGTCGTCTCTCTTTGTTTCTATGGTGGGCAATGTTTCGATCTTCACTCCTTTCCCAGACTCACAATGTCCACTGACCCTTTGTACGATAGAGTCTATTTTCCTTTTGTTTTACCATCCTTAACAGATCAATAGGTAAGTTGTAATCTCTGACATCTTCAAAATATTCAGATCCTTTTAGACCCATATTTCACTTAAAAGGGAATCCGTAACAGCGTTGCTCATGTCCCGATATCTGGGTACCTATTGTAGGTACGAAGGTAAATTCCAAAGAAGAAATGGTTCTAAAGATGATTATTTATAATCATGGATGAAAAATGAAAGAACATTCCAAAGAACAAAAGAATATATAGTATGACATGGAAAAAAAAATGAGAAAATATTTGCTCGGCATGAAACACAAAATGCATTTTATTGAAAATAAAGATGTTTAAAGCGAAGCCTATTTCAAAAAGATTCTTATTGTTTCTAGGCTTAAAACAACAAGTGTGTTTTGAACATTACTGCTTTTAGCTCTAAAAACTACAGGAGTTTCCTTCACAGTCAGTTATTCAAAACACTTTCAGCTCGTAGGGCGAATGCCTCCTAGGTTTCCTTCATTCGATCTCTCATCGAATCTGGCGTTGATGCTCAAAGTTTTCATTATATCCTTATTTGTTTTTACATTCGTGTGTAGTAATGATGTTCCAAGGTCACTATAATATAATCTCCAATTAATAGGATTCTTTTATGACATTTAATGCATATGATGTGATGTGATGCAAATGCATGATATAAATGCAAAAATAAAAGGCATCGATTCTAGTTCAATTTCTTTTAGAAAACTTATTTAAAAAATCCTTTACATAAAAGAGAGTCATATCGACCTATCCCTTCTCAAGTCGACCATGTACACACGGCCGCATTATCCTCTACTTTATCAAGGAATTCGTTCTCCATAACAAGCCTCCTAAATTAGTAACCAACAGTGATTCACGCCCTTTTAATATGATATGATATGCAAACATGGCAAAAAAAAAGGTTAGTAATGAATAATAGTAACCAAAGCAAGTAAAAAATGTCAAACCACGGTATGGGTAACCATTAAGGTTTAGCATGGCTCTACCTAGGGTAGGCTCTTAGGGTTCACTATATGTGGTTTAGTTCTAAAGGAAAGGTACCTGAACCAGCAGATTCCTCAATCCTCACCTATTATAGGCTTATACAGATCGAGTTCGGTTCAGGGGAATACATTTCCCTATGGCCATGTGGAGGTGAAGACCTCACGGAACCATAGGTACGGATGTATCCGAGAGCATCCCCCAGCTCATGCGGAGGTGAAAACCTCAAAAGCATAGCTTCGCTCCCACTTAGAGGTGTGACCACAACGGTCATGCAATATGAATGCAGAGATATCTCATGTGTCTCAAACCAAAACAAATATATGACGTGACACAAACTCATGCAAATGGAAAAACAAAAAAATTATTTTCGATAAAAGAACATTAATCAACCAATTTTACTGACTTGACTCTTATTGGTCCCCGATGGAGTCGCTAAGTCGCGGAACCTTTTGTTTGGAAAACGGGCCAACTTTAAAAAGAAAAACGAGTCGCTACCAATCTTTTTGAAGTGTGATTGGGCCACTTTTGAAAACATTTTGGTCTACGAATTTTAAGAAAATGGGCTTGGGAGTCGGTTACGCACGAGGAAGGATTAGCACCATCGCAACGCCCAAAATTGGTACCGTATTGATTGATTAATGTCCTTAATATCAAAAAAAAAATTTAAAATATGAATCTTTAAAAATGTTTAAATAACTCACATTGGATATCGAAAACTCTCTTGTTCCGGAAAGTTGAAATACCACATCCAGCACGATAGGACACGATGTTTCAAACTATCGGTACTAAGATCATTTCATGATTTCCAACATTCTTGTCTTGCAATTTTAAAAGGATATTTCACTATTTGACCAAACCAAAAACCAAAACCCAGCACGATTGGGCACGATTCCTTGAATTTCCAATCATGAAATATTGCTTTATTTAAGAAACACGATAAAAGAATCATGAAGGATATTTAGTTATTGGACGAATAGAAAATCGAGACCAAAGACGATTGGGCACGAATCTCTCAAACTCCGAATCGAAACATTGCCTTATTTTAAAAACATGATCAAAATCTTTAAAGAATATTTAGTGATCGAGACGAGCGAAAAATCGAAGCCCAGCACGATTAGGCACAATTTGTCGAACTTCCCAAACACAAAATATTACCTTTGTGAAAACCCTTTTTGTGAATTTTTTAAAAAGCAAAATAAAAATCTTGAAATGTGAACACGATAATAATAAGGAGAATAGTAGATGCAAAAAGCGAAAAAACAATAATATTACGGTAAAGAAAAATATGTGACAAATGAAACAATTGGTAATAATAATACTACTAATGAAACTAATAAATATAGTAAAAATAAATAGATATAACACTACAATATAAATATGATAACAGGATAGTAACAACAATAAGTAAAAACCAATAAGAAAATAATAATAATATTAGAATAATAGTATTGAAAAAAGTAGTAAAAAAATATTAACAATGAAAATAAAATATAATAATATAAAAAAGAAATAAGCAAAATAATATATAAAATCATAGTACATATAATAGAAAGTATATAATTATAATAATAATAGTACTAGTAAATTAAAATAACATTTATCAATAAAACAACAACAATAATACTTAAAAAAATAGTGAAAATAAAAGTAATATTAATGGTAACTATAATAATAATTAAAGTAATACTAAAAAATAGTAAAAACAATAATATATAATTAAAAGAATTAAAGCAAACAAGAATATGTATATCATAATAATAATAATAATAATAATAATAATAATAATAATAATAATAATAATAATAATAATAAAAAATAATAATAAATAATAATAAGAAAATAAGAAAATAAGAAAATAATAGTATTAATAAAATAGTAATAATAAAAAGAACATAAAAGTATTTGATAGCAATAAAATAATGGGTATAATCATAAAAAAAATTAAAGTAAACAATGATATATACATATAAGCAGATGGTAATAAAAAATAAAACAATTAATTTAATGGTAAAATAACAAAATAATCGAAAAGGACTAAATTGGGTTAAAAAGCAGAATATTTGGGCGAATTTAAAAACAAATAATGATAAAGGAGTAAATTGAAATACGCGCGCAACTTAGAGGAATCAAAATGTAAATAAACCCCACTCTTTGAAACGCAGCGCTCAACTAAGGACTCGATTGAAATGAAGAGCAAACTTTTGGGCCAAATCTGGAATAAAAAAATTATAAAGCCATGGAAGAGAGGAGGGGCTAGATGCGCAATTAGCCCCTCTCTAAGAAAAACACGCGGATCCTTGGTGGATTGGGTCGAGTCAGTCCGACCCATCTCAAAACGACGTTGTTTTTGTGTTAAATGGTCCAGGGTGAAACGACGTCGTTTCACCCTTCCTATATAAATAAAAATTTTGACAAAAAAATCATTTTTCTTTTTCTTCAAAAAACCAAAACTTTTCTCTCCCCCTCTCTCTCCCTTGCGATTTTTGGTGAGTCCATCGGCGAGTCTCCGGCCACCGCGTCATTGTCGCATGCAGTGGTAAATTTTAAAAGTAATTTTTTTAGCCCCCTTTTTTTATTTTTATAAAATCTGATCTATATATTATAGTTTTGAAAAACGGAACAAAAAAAAGAGGATGATATTCGAAAATAATGAAATCGAAAAAATAAAGAGGAAAAAAATAAAAGTAAACCTTGACTGATTCAGTGTCAGTAGTGTTTTTCTGTTACAATCGTGTATTTGCCTTTGTATTTCTCAAAAACAAAAAAAAAATCCCCCTCAACAGATTTTGATTTGGCTTTTTATAGCCGGATTTTACAATAAAATCTATTCTGTTTGCTGTTGCTTTGTCCTCTTTTTCCGTAGGTGTGTGATCGAGTGGTGGAGGAGGGCACGTCGCGGAGGGTTCGGAGGTGGTTTGGCGTGGGGTGACGTAGTGTTGGGCGTGAGGCTGCTGGTGGCTAGGGTTTCATCTTTTTTTGTTTAGGTCTGGTGGCTGAAAAGTGTTAAGGTTGTGGGCTAAACGGGCTAGGGTTAATTTGGGCTTGGGTAGTTAGGTTTAATATGGGCTTTGTTTTATTTATTTTTGGTTTTTGGTATGGGCCCGGGCATAAATTGGGCTCTACAGTAGAAAATAACATGATAATATCGTTCACTCATTTTAGTTTCTATTTTTCTTTTGCCTTAATTTCATTATGCAACCTAAGAATGAAATTTGGTGATTTATAGTCTAAGGATTGCGAAACTATCAGTAGCAAAAAGCGTCCACGTGGGAGCTCTTTTCAGTACTATTGCTGACAGTGCATCCTTCTTGAAGCGTTTTGGGCACTATTTGTTCAGAAACGTTGGGCACTATTTGTTCAGAAACGTCTTCTTAAAATTATTTTACTGGAGACTATCAGAAAAAAGCGTCCGTGGGAGCTCTTTTCAAGACTCTTCTTGAAATGCATCCTGCTTAAAGCGTTTTGGGCACTATTTGTTCAGAAACGTCTTCTCAAAATTATTTTATAGGAAACTACTATAGCAAAAGAGCGTCCACATGGGAGCTCTTTTCAGTACTCTTGCTGACAGTACATCCTGCTTGAAGCGTTTTTGGCACTATTTGTTTAGAAACGTCTTCTCAAAATTATTTTTCCAGATACAACTGTCAAAAAATTCAAATAATTTTTATTTTGATAATTCCCCAAAACCCTAAATATATTTTTACTAAACTCTAATTAACCTTATAATCTAGTCTATTAATTTTTCCCTAAAAACCCTAAACTGAACGACCCTAAAAAATCCTAAACTCTAGCCCTAAAACCCTAAAACCTCATACCCTAACACTAAAAATAACTAAAAATACCTCTAAGGCGCGCTTTCCTGCTGAATCCCCATAAAATGCGCCGACGTGAACACGTTTTGGGAGGAAATGACCATTTTCTGTAAATAATCAAATTTTCGACCCATTTCCGTAAACTTTTTTAAATTTTGGTATATTTTAGTAAATTGCCCCTAAGTTGGTACAAGTACATCAATTTGAGTCCATTTACAAATATGGCTACTACTAATACCGAGAAAAAAAAAGTACTATAGGTTATACTGATAAGATACATTAAAGTTTTAAAAAGACCTCGTTAAAAATAATCACAAAACTTAAATATAAACATAAAGAGTAAAACTAACATGAAAAATATAAAAAAGATAATTTTATAATCAAACCGAGGTCTTGTGTAGTTTGTCATTTGATGAGTACTATATATATATATATATATGTCCCCCGAAACACTATTTTTTATTTTATTTTTCAGATATTTATAGAATAGTATATAATAATTATGTCAAACTTCATTTTTAAGAAGAAAATAAAAAAGAACACAGCATGTACTAAACGAGTATCGATGACTAGAAGCATTTTTTTGAGTAAGAATGTAAATGGGGAAATTTAAGTACAATGAATCTCGTTGATTTAGGGGTTAAGATGAATACGAGGATCCGGCTTTACAACTTCTGCGGCACCAGAACAGAACAAAAATTATTTGCTTCTACGTTCAGTTGTCGGTCAGGGAACAGTTTTCACTTTTCAAGATGGAAGAATATGAAATTCGTGAGGCATGAAATCTTCACATGGCCTATAGCATTTGTCTGGGGAATACAAGCTTAAGTTAGAGACCTGGCTAGTGTAAAGACATGCAAATCTCTCAACCTGCGTCGTGCCAAGCGTAAAGCAAATTATCAGTGATAATAACAAGTACTAACGATACAGTAATCTAGGCAGTTTTTTCAGATCGTTCAGAAACTCCATCTAAAGCTAATGGTACCTGATGAGCAAAGCGAGAGTTCTGATAGCCAGTCTTCATGAGTTGCCCCCAGATCTTATGGAACTGTTTCGTAATAAAATAGTCATTGAAAGTATCTTTATTCAAAGGTTGCTTAAGCCTGATAGCCCCCTTAACGTCTCGAAATAATCTAAGGATGTAGAAAAGTTTCTTCTACCTTATAGTGATAATCTCCTTGAGCCTGTTGATGAGCAAGACGCACTTGATCCCTTCGCGACTGTTAAAAGAGAGAATTGTAAATAAAATCATTAGAAAGCTTCAAATCATCCATCTGGCACTACATAAAACAGATCAAGGTCAAATGGTCTAACCTCCAATTCACCCAGACTTGAAATCATATTCTGCTTTTCATCATCACCAAGACTTTCAAATCTAAATAACAAGAATGCAACTCTCTTTGCTCAAAAGAGAACCAATGGAACCAAACCAAATAATAATAACCAAAAATTACAAAAGCAAAGATGAGAATTCTCCCTTGTGCTAAAGATTTGATGCGATCAAGTAGAAATTAATAAGAAATCAAATCCAGGGTTTCGATATTAATTTGTCATGTCCATAATGTGTGACACACGGAGAAGGGTAGTCATTCTTATGCATCATTCAAGGGTAGTGATACTGATGACATCAGTTTTAATGATAAAATAAGTACGTACTTGAGAGACCACTTCAAATGATGAACTCGGTCTTCAACAAGATCACGCTCATTCCTCAACAACCTTAGTTGCTGCATGAAAGTACATGTATTAGTTGTAAGGAATTAAAATACTATGATAAAGCAGGACTGGTAGTAAGAACTCTCATGCTATAAAACTTCTACATGTTTTGTGCAGAATTCCCCTCAAAACTTATTAAACAGTTAGAAGGACCATGAGAAAATATAGATATAGATTAACAAATTACCATCAAGAAAAAAGCAACATGCAAACTGTTCTTCACTAATGTGTTTTTACAACAAATTCTTCCTAATAAATTAGAATTTTACAATAAATTATCCAAACAGTATGATATGAAATTGAAATATCGTGATCAATATCTCAGTTTAACATCATATTCAACATGTAAACCCACCTTTCGCGTATCTCTTAATTCCCAAAGCAATTCAACCTCCCTCTCAAGCTCTGGAACAACAAGCATCGTTCTCCATCCTAATCATTGACAAATTACAGAATTAAAAGTGCCCCATGCACCAAAAGAAACGAGGTTGTTAACATCTTGCGCAAAAATACATTATTAGCTCATTTTAAAGGCAATGATCATCGTGAAACTGTTGATGAGTATTAATGAAGAAATATAGAAAATTCGATGACACAAGGAATATTAAGTTCCCAAAAGCACAATGAAATCATGAGAAAATATTGCATACTTATACAGCAAAACTAAGAACTAATATCGTCTAATTTTTTTCTGGCATAAACATTGCCTTCGATTCGGATTTTATTGTTCCTATATTCTATTGCTTTTCAAGCGTTGAATATAATTCACTGAATACTTGCAGTCTAGGCAAAAGAAAAAGAAGAAGAAGAAAAATTAGAGTCATAATTCCATCTAACAGTGCTGCATTAATCCTACAAACCTCTTTATAATCCATAGACCAATATATATTAGAATTGTCTCATTCAGATAGGTTCAAAGGTCCAATCTAACAAGATTAACTTAAACAAAAAGGGGAAAGGAGAACAACGATATAAATTCATACCGAGAACCTTCTTGCTGCGCAAAATATCTCCATAGATATGATCCCCAACATAGAGAACCTAATAGAAGCATAAAACTAATTAGATTATAAAAGACAACACAGTAATTATTATGGAATTCAACAAGCCAAAGATACAATGATCAAAATAGAACAACTTAAGAAGTTAACAAGAATCACCTGTGTACTTGACTCGATAGAAAGCAACTTATGTAGATGACCAACACTGCCTCCCTGACAAGTTTGAAGAAACTTTAATTGAAATAAAACTCCGCTATTTTAAATTTTAATAATAGATAATATTCAAAATACCTGGAAAACTCGGTATCTTTTGTTTAATCCCTTCGGCAGCATTTTTGGTGAAGTACTTCCCACCTAATATCAAAGTTATGTTTAAATCATCAACTGACAATTAGACAGAATGAGGAAAGTATATTTTACCCAACCTGAGGCATAGGAGTGCCATTGTCAGTATTGAGGAGCATTCCAGACTCGGGTTCAACCTCAAAAATATTGGCACTATTGTCTTCAAGGAAGAAGCCAGGTTTTGCGCTGCATGAATACTTTCATTTTCAGCACGAGAAATCAAAGGATAGAATAGATAACATGTACCATAGATATTAAATAAAACCAAAGAGTAACTCTAGGGTCATGTTAAACTAGGTTGAAATGAATTCACAACTCCAAATGATGAAAGGTCAAAAAGCACCAACATTTAGAATCAATAATATGAAATAAAAGAGCATGCCTGCCAGTGATGACAACATCAAAATATTGGAGCCAATCAAACTTGCATGTAAAACCACCATCGAACTTATGCGATGCACAGAGAAAATTCATTACAATATTTGTGTAGTCCCATAAACTGCAAGAGATTCAATCAAGTATCAAATGATTGTTCTGCACAACCTTTTAGAAATGGAAGTCAGAGAGGCTAAAAAGAAAGCCTTGAGAATCATTAAGTATGAAAGTAAAACCATTAGTAGGATAGGTATAAAATGTTACTTTTCCAACTTAGGGAAATTTTATTAGAAAAAAAAAAAAGAGGGCAAGAAAAATTGCATTGAATCCCATATCACCTTTGCCTAAACAATTAGAATCTAAAATCACCAAGGAAATATACCTATTTGTCACCAAGAAAGTTAAACGGCCAGAATTCCTCAGCATTTTGAGCATAGGTACTATAGAAGTGTCCTCATTGATATACCTTGAAAAAAAGGGAAAAAAACTACATGAAAACCACTTCAAGATGCACTATAAGAATATCTTCAAACAAAGATAAAATTTTCCCATGTGAATTTAAATGGAAATTCAGAACTATTCTTAAACTTAGTAGTAATCTAAATAATAAAATAATGCCTCTTTTCAACTTACCTTTTAGGATCCTTTGCAACCACTTGCTTTAAGGTTCCATCCCGGTGGCACAAATCAACTGCAGCCCGTACATCTTTGTACATGCGAGGGTAACTGAAAGAATCGTTTATAGCTGGCATTGGTTAATATACAGAACCTGATAAATAAAAGGAATTAAGATCTAAGTACTCAGTAATTCCAAGTATATGTTAATAGTTCAGCATCAAACAATAGAGTTTGTTCATTAAATTCAAGTTCAGAAACTACATAGGTAAACTTGGATCACATCTAAATTCCAACCACGATGTACTGTTTTCAAACTTGATATGATCTTAAATGCCTCTACCAGCATGGACTACTCATTGCACTGATGGGATTAAATGGCCTATTGATCATAACCAAAAAAGAAAAGAAAAGAGGAAATTAATTTCTTACTCAGCACCCTCTGGAACTTTTCCAGGATTATTGTCCCTGAAATCAACAAGTTGAGCAAACAAGTACGCTTCAGCTAGTGAAAATAGTGTATCAATAAGGGCATAATCTGGCTCATCAAAGGAATCCCGTATGAATGTATTTCCATAGGTGCCAACTTTATCTTCCTTGGACAACTCTCTGAATCCATGGTATGCTACTTTCACATATTTATGTCGATCCATCTATAAAAGGCACAACCATGAATACAAATCATATTCAAGCAAAGTAGATGAGAGAGAGAGATAAATATTCCATTAACTTGGCTATGGAGAAACTACAGCAGAAATAAATGGATCGACCTTTAAAATGTTGCCTCTCTTTTTGTCAAGGACCAAACCTCTAACCATGTATTTCCAATCAAACGTCCACTCTAGTAACTGCATTAAATTTTGTCCTTATCAGCATGCTTGCACATACCACTCAAACTTAGGAAAATTTTTCTTGGCTGATGTAAAATATGTAGAAAGTTGACAAACCTCTTGAGGATAGCCCAAATCATACACCAATTTTCTTACTGTGCCTTCATATGCAAGGGACTCAAACGTCTCAGGCTTGTATTGTGCTAGGGTATAATCCATATCAAATCCAATAGCAACAATATTCCTCATATTCAATGATCTGTTGCAGAAAATTTGTTTTCCTATATCAATTCGAGATCCACCTTCAAGAGATGACCCTATATGTGGTTTCTCACCACCATGAGATTGTAATGCTTTGTCACCTAACATAGTCCTGTCACCATGGTCCATTGAGTAGAAAGAGTGCGGCTGTTTAGCCCCTGGATAGATTAGCAGGGAGAAAACCGTATTAGCATTAATGTTAATTATAGAGTCCAATCCGTAACATGAAGCAGTCCTCATATCCCAGAGGAATAAATTTACTCCAAGTGCTATGAGTAGAATGAGCATTGTTCTGCTTTATGTTGAAAATCATTTTAGATGACATCATACGGGATTGGTCAGGTTCATCTGAGACTACAAGTTTTAGAACATAGAAACCAAATGGATGAAATATATTAACTTGTTCCACACGACATCATGCATTGTTCCTAATAAATTAGTATAAATTACAAGTATCTGGTACTTCATTTTTTTTTCTTTCTGAAAACTCAATGTCATTAAGTAGCTATAACAAATTTCAGAACATCTGCTATTTCCATCATATTAAAGAAGTTACTAATCAATAAAAATAAACAGTGAGGTTTCCTGTAGACGACTAGACAGAAACTTGACAGCTTACTTAAGGAGCCAAATAAAAATTATCACGTAGTGAACCACGTTAATTTCTGAAACAGAGAATCTTTGAACATATGATCCAAGTAACACCTAAATCTCCAATTTATCAATCAAAACTAACAAAAGTCACGAAACAAACAATTTCCCCAAACTCAACCACAACCAAAAATGGAAAATTAGCTCCCAAATGCAACATGCAAATAGCAGGTGAGAGAAAACAAACAAACAAACAAATCAAGATTAAAACAGTAATTGGTAACCTGCAGCGCTGATAGCTTTTAACTTTGGCGGGAAACCCAGAGAAGAAGCGAAGAAACCGGGAAGAAAAAAGGAGGAGGAAAGTCACAGGAGCGGGAAAAGGCAATTGGTATCTTGGGAATTCGCAAGGTGGATTTAGACAGACATGTCAAGAACGAGTGGAAGTGAAAAAAACAGTGAAATTAGTTTCGATGCTTTAAAAAGAAAATAAAAAAAAGAAAAGGGGAATATACAGTTACAAGTTGACAAAGGAAGTTGCAACTGAAACAAAACAACAAGCCAAACAATTGAATTGAGCTAATTCCTTTGTTTGCTTCAAGAAAAAGGAAAACAAAAGGAGGATTATTTATTCTAGTATGGAATTTGCCATCAGAACTGGATTCATTTTTATTCATCCATGATGGATGGTGAATGGAATATGGTAAAAAATTAGCGAGGGAAGATGCGGGAGGGGAAATTAATATGCCTGATTTCAGTTCTTAGCCTTCACTCCACCCCGGAGAAAACGAAACACTGTAGGAAAACATTCAGGCAAACAAATTAGTTAGTGAAGATGGAGTGACACGTGGCATCACTATAAAACAAAACTAAGATGATGTCTTTATGGTGGATTATGGATTCTTTTCTCCAGATTACTGGCCCCGGAAGCCTTAATTCTATACTTAATTAAACAAACACATTAAATTATTAGTAAATTTAGGTTTTGATGGTTGAATTTTAAAAGTTATAAAATGAATATTGAATTGGTTATTGAACTTTTAGAAGTTTTTATTTAATGTATAAACTATTCAAAAGTTTTTATTTATGTTATTGTACTGTTAAGTTTTATTTAAAAAAAAAAGAGTTTGGCTAGCGAGCTTTAAACTAAAATTCGACAATCGATATGCTAGATTAGATCTTGATCAAAGAACATACCATAGGTTCAAATCAATCTAATGGTTTGTGTTGAAGATATTACAACAAAATCATTTGGATTTTAGTTTGAGATTTGTGAGGTTTAGGAACATTCACTCATTACATCCTAATCATCATAAAAGACCATTCTCATGACATTCGCATTCACAAAAGTCATCCATTGTCATTTAGTTAGGAGCATTCGATTCATTCGATCATTGCATCCTAATCATTGTAAAAGACCGTTCTCACCAGATTCGCATTCATGAAAGTGTCGTCCATAACACATGTAGTTAAGAGGCTTTGGGTCATTTTGATCATAGCATCTTCATCATTTGCATAAGCACAAGTACATAAAATTCATTCTACAGAGTTCCTCAAAGAACGATGTAGCGATTTGAAGTTCGATTTTGTTCCTCAAGATGGTCCTCCTCAACAAGAGACTACAAATTGGAAAGAATCTCTTCTGAAGCCTTCCAAGATAGTAAGGAAGCAAATGGGAAAATTCTTATTTCCTCAAATTGAAAAGTTCTCGTGGAGTAAGTTAACAAAGGTAAATCAGAGAGAAGAAGAAATCGGTCGTGGAGTAGGTGATCCCAAGTTTTTAGACATTCCTAAATTTGCAAGAGCGGATCGAAAATAAATAAGTCACGTCCCTTGAAGTCACAAAGAAAAGTAGATTGAAGCCACATATCGTGGAGTGGATCAAGCAACAAGATGCGGTGGGCGTAGTGACACTACCAAGAAAAGACACCAAAAGAAGTTAAGGCCCATCGAGACCGGGCAAATGGGTCTTTCTTATGTCTTTGTTTCTATTATTGATTACGACAACGAGAAAGAGAGGGCATCTGATGACCCATTTCCCTGTGCCCAACAACAAACCTGCACCCAAATAAAAAACCTCATCCCAATACACCCAATGGCCCAATGGCCCAAAATCCAAATTAGGGTTCTGGGAACCCTAATCCCCCTAGCGCCGCAACAATTGAATGGCCAGCTGCCATTCATCTTCTGCCTCTGACCAACCACCAACCCTTCACCGCCTTCGACGCCTCTTCGACCAAACCACCGCTTCTACCCACCACCCACCTACCTCGACCACCGCCGCCTCGGCCACCGACCCCACCTACTCTGCCACCGCCATAACTGTCAGAAAAATGAAAGAAACAAAAAAACAAACGAAACCATATTGTATTGTGTCTATTATAAAAGCCATTCGATATTTGTACAAGGGGATTTTTTTTGGAATCAAAAGAAGGAAAAGGAGATTCAAATGAGTTTTTTTCATCATTTCGAAAAATAAAAAATACCAATCGTCAAAGAATCAATAAGAAAAGCAGAGGCTTAAGGTTGATTCAGTTCTTGTATTCTATTTTATTTATCGTTTTATGTTTTTTATATATTTTATAATAAAAATAAAATATAAAACTGCTGTAAACAAAAAAGAAATCAAAGAGGAAAACGAAGAAGGCGTTCGAATCACGGGAAGCGTGTCTCGAGCCGCCTCGTCCCCATCGCCGAAATTTGAAAGCGGAGGAGGCTTTCTCTTCGGTGTTGAGGAGCCAAGATTGGCCTCAAGTCCACGCCGGAAACCAGCCCAAAGGTTTCTCCACGCACCACGACCACCACGGTGTGCTTGATTACGGAGGAACCCCTGAATCGGGAAATAAGGAAGAGAAGGGACTTTTTTGTTTTTTTTTTTCAAAAGGAGGATACAAGGGCCATCTCTACGCTGTCTCGTCCCACCGGATCGTGGTGGCGCTGACACGCGAGGTTGGCCGGAGAAACCCAATCGTCAAGCAAAGAGAGAGGGGAGAGAGAAAAAAAGCTATCGCTTTTTTAGGTTAAAACATGTTTTGCGAAAATAAAAGGGCTTTTATAAGCCTTGGGCAAAAGCAATGCAAGTTCATGATAGAGAAGTTATCGCGCATGACCCTAAAAAGGGATATTTGTGCGAATGACCCCTCCCTTTCGCTGCTCCGTTTGATCAGGCCCTGATTTCTGACTTGTTGATTCTTTTAAAATTGACCCTAGATTTTATTTCGCTTTCGATTTGGTCCTTAAAGCGATAACCTGGTATACGCTGGGGATCTTGGGGATATTGACCATTTTGGTCCCTCTTGTTTATTTCCGCACGAGATTTAGTCCCCATTCTTTATTTTATTTCAAATTTACCCCAAGTATTCCGTTTTGTTCATTTTTTAGTCATTTCCCTACTATTATTATTTTATTATTTTATTACTAGTATTTATTTTACTTCTATTAACACATATTTATTTACCTTTTTACTATTACCGCATTTTATCACTACCATAATTACTACTATTATTATTATCTAGTATTTGTATCATTATCATTATTATTTTTATTATTGTTTCGCTACCATATTATTATCATCATCATTATTTTTATTTTTATTATTGCTATTGTTATTAATATTATATTATTAACATATCATTATTTAATTTTCACTATTATTATCCTATTAACACATTTTACTCGCTTTTATTAATATTATTATTATTATTATTATCATATTACTATTATATATTAATTTAGTATTATTATTCTTATTACTATTATTATATATTATTAATCATTTTATTATTATTTTTTTTTACTAACCGTTTTACTATTATCACTATATTACTATATTAGTATTATTATTATTATCATATTACTATTATATATTATATATATTATTGTTCCTATATTTATTATTACTATTATTATATTATTTTCATATGTATATATTTTTGTTAATTACCTTCATTATATTATTTTTTATTATCATTAATATTATTTTATTATTATTATTTTTTTAAACATTATAATTTTATTATTACCATTTATCATTATTGGTTTTATTATCATTATTATTATTTGATTGTATTTAGTCTTATTGATACTACACTATATTTACTATTATATAACATCTTTATTATCATTTGTTTAGTATTGTTACCCATCACCACTGTCATCATTATTGTCATCAATCATCCTTTATTTGCGTTATTATCGCTATTGTAATTTTTCAATAATCTCGCTAAATTAAAATACATTTTGTGAAATCGTCCTATTCTATCTAAAGATTCTTAAAGCAAGGTAATGTTTCGTATTTAGAAATTCGGAAAATAGTGCCCTAACGTGCTGGGTTGCGATTTCCCGTTTAACTAAATTACTTAACATCCCTTTACCAAGTTTTGCAAATCACGAGACAACTTTGATTACGAGAGATTAAAACATCATGTCCTAACGAGCTGGATGTGATGTTTATATCTTTTCGGGACGAAGAAATCTCAAGTTTTGACTCTAGTCTTTTCCTAGAATTAATCCGATACGATGCATTTGAAAAGTCGCTACACTCTATTCAAAGGATTTTAAAATAAAGGCAATGTTTCGTATTTAGGAATTCGGGGAATAGTGCCCTAACGTGCTGGGTTACGATTTTTCGTTTGACTAAAACACTAAACATCCTTTTAATAAATTTCAAGAACTCCGAGATAACTTTGATTACGAAGGCTTCGAATATCGTATCCTAACGTGCTAGATGTGATGTTTGTATCCTCTCGAAACAAAGAAATCTCAAATATCCTAATACATTTTTAAGACCCGTATTTTGAAACCCTTTCAAACTTCCGATATTAAGACACTAATTAATCATTTTGGTACCAATTTTGGGCGATCGAGGGTGCTAACCCTTCCTCGTACGTAACCGACTCGAATCCGATTTCTAAAACTTCGAGACCGAAACACTGCTTTAGTAAAACAAAACGCTTTATTAAAATAAAGGTGATCCGATCACACCAACTAAAGGTCGGTGGCGACTCCCTTTTTTCGCTTTTTAAACCCAACGTCGAACCCTTTTGTCGCCTTCCAAAAAATGGTTACGACAATCTAATAATAATAAATGTAGTTTACCTTAGTTTATTTAATTAAATTGAAATTTGAATTTATAATACATCTAATTTGTTTATCCTCATAATTTTAATAAGTTTATTTTAAAAGAATAATAACATAATAGCAAGGATATGCGAGATAGGAAGGAGGTAAAAGAGTAAAATGAAACATTTGTTCGTCCAAATCCAATAATTAAGATTTATAATTACTTTTTAAGTTAAATTACCTGGTAAATCCTTATATTATAAAGGTTAAATTTAATTAATTTTTATTAATAAATAAATTAATTTAATGTTAAAAGAATCAAATTATGACAAATCTGAATCTGTTAATGTTCATGCTTATATTTTCACAGTGGAAGTGGCGCTTAAAATTTACTTTTATTGTTATATTATTACATATTAATCTTTGTAATTTGGAAATAAATTGAAATCCGACAAAACGCAATGCATTTTTAGAGAAAAAGTTAGAAGTTGAAGCCCGAGTGACGATCAAGAACTTTCCGATTATGTTTTTCTTTTTATTTAAAGTTCTACAAACATCAAAATTAAGAAGTTTAAAATCACACGCAAACTCAAATTTCATCGCATGCCACGGCTTTACTTAAATTGTCTAATTTTCTTCATCTTCCCAAACACAGCCACAAAACTAAATTTTGAAAAAAGTAATATTGTACTTTGTACACCAGCCAACGTATCAGTTAACACTTGTCTTTAACCTCTCAATTAATGTAATTATAATTAAAAAAACAGGGCACATTCCCTTATTATTCACCTTAAAATAACATCATTCCTATTTTCATCATTTTAAATTTATTTTATTAATAATTTCTTTTTTTCAGAATGATCACTTAACCGTTATCTCACTAACAGGCAGCTGATCGGGCATGCCAAATCAGCCAATTTTCCATCTATTATCCACGAAATTAAAAAAGTTAAATTTCGCTAGATTTAAACAATGTAAAACGACAATTGGGTTATTGGAAAACGACATGCCCAAACAATTCCCTTTCTCCCTCAGACACTTATCGGAGGCATCGCCAGTGATAGAACTGATGAACTCCGACGCACATTCTTGCACTGTCTCTTTGGCTTCTTTGGATATTTTTGCATTGATGGGGAGGGATTTTTTTTCATTATGCGATTCGCATTAGCTATGAGGAGGAATCGATCTTGTTCTTTAGAAGAATTGTCACAGATGTTTCCGGACAATGGGCTGCGGACGGGGCTGGTTTGGTTTCTTTTCCCAGTCATGGAAAATTAAAAAAAGTCTTAAAACAGTGAATATTCACCATCAAAGTTTTGTTATTTCAATGTTCCATCTGAAACAAAAGTTAAAACTAAGACACAAACAAATCATCCATCAGTGTCTTCATACCCATATTTTTTTAAAAAAAGGAAGAAGAAAAAATAAAATTTTGAAACCATAACAGCAACAGCACTAGCCCAGAGATGTTTGGTGGTATTCAAAACACTTGATCCTTTCTTCCCTTTCTCCTCTTCCACCATTTCCACCGCTTCTAAATTGTTATCCCCGTTTTGCCCCCAATCTTCTCCTGATTCCCCAACGTACCCTTCCTCCTTCGACAAACTCGCCTATAAAACCCAGCCCCCTTCGCCACCACCTCTCCTCGACTTCACAGGACGCAGAGTCTGACCACTAGGAAAACAAGAAACCGAACACACATTTTCATTTTTATCAACAAAACATTTCAGGGTCTTTACTGAAAGGAGGAAGGAACTATTTTGTTGCTAAGAAACAAGCCACCATGTCGTGAGGCCCTGATAAACCATTCATGAGCTTTGAAATGAAGAAATGGAACTTGAGCTTAAATTGGAGCTTTCCAACTATGAAGCGTTCTGGATGGGTGTTTATTTTTAACTGCGGTACTTTTAGTTTTACTCTGTTTTATTGGGGTTTGTTAAGGTAAATAAGTTGAGAAATTAAAAAGAATAATTAAAAATTTAGAGAGATTAAAATATAAATGACTCTATTTTAATGTAACTAATGAGGAAGTAATAATAAAATAATAAAATAATAATACAAATAAACATAACAGAAGTAAAAATGTGTTAGTAAAGATAATTACAATGAAAAGAAAATAATAATAATATGCTAATAATATAATAGTAATAGTAATAATAATAATTTAATGATAAAATACTAAATAATAATAATAATAATAATAATACACTATAGTTATGAAAATAAACAAATAAGGACTAAGCTGAAATTAGAATAAAATTAAAGCACTGAAATCGCAATAAATAAAAGTAAAAGAAATGGGGTGTGGATTTAAATGGAACGTGCGTAAAAAAAAAAAAAGGACCGAACGGGAAAATCCCCAGGCCTAGATGCTTATCAATGGGTCAAGGACCCGATTGAAAACTTAGAGAGATTAAAGGGAAAAATCCGTAAAAGGAAAAAATAACAAAAGTGCTGATTGAATGACGCTGCAAAAGGATGGGGACCGATCATGAAATTATCCATTTTAAGGGTACGCGCATATTCCCTTTTAGTAAAAGGCGCCATTTCATTGTTATTAACTTATTATTATTATTTTTTTTTTTTTGAGAAAATACCGAGTGGACTTTATTAGAAAAGAATTGGAAACACCAGAAAATTAACCCAAAGAACAAGCCCCCAACAGAACCCAATCACCGAGGCCCCAAAAAGAAAAGAAATGTAAAACCCAAAAAAGAAAAGAAATGAAAGACAACAAATTCAGTCACAAAGTCCAGCAATAAAAGGAAAATCTAGAAACGAACGGATAAGCATAACGTCCCATCAGACGTTCACTCCAATCGGCAAGGTATTAGCTGGCTCCCACGAACTTCTGTCCATTTCTGTTCCCAACGCCAGCTATCATTTTGATAGCATTAACCCAAAACATTTTGAAATCTGCTATCTTCCTTCTCCAACTTTCTGCCGTCCTCTCTCAATCCGGAGTGCGCATACCATTCTCCGCTCTGCTCCGTTGACGGTCCGAGAAAGGCCCTCCCACGAAATTCTGTCCATTCTGTTCCCAACGCCAGCTATCATTTTGATAGCATTAACCCAAAACATTTTGAAATCTGCTATCTTCCTTCTCCAACTTTCTGCCTTCCTCTCTCAATCCGGAGTGCGCATACC
The DNA here is from genome assembly GCA_025506655.1 of Gossypium rotundifolium. Lineage (NCBI taxonomy): Eukaryota > Viridiplantae > Streptophyta > Magnoliopsida > Malvales > Malvaceae > Gossypium > Gossypium rotundifolium. Next base: position 173,362,758 of record CP106734.1, on the reverse strand, counting down.
ATTCTCCGCTCTGCTCCGTTGACGGTCCGAGAAAGGCCTCTCCTCCAGGTAAATCCCCTCACCTGTTCGTAACGCATCCCTTGCTACTGTGTGGGCTTCATTATTGTTTCTTCTGCTGATAAATCGCATATAAATTTCTCGGAAAGATTGGCAATGGTGTTGAATGTCTCTAATAACTGCTCCCAGAACTGATCTGTCTCTCTCTGTTTTATTGCACTTATTAATGACTATTTTAGAGTCCCCTAGTATAGTTATAGACTGAAACCCCAAAGCAATCCCTAATTTAACTGCTTGCAAACCTGCATGTGCTTCCGCCATAAACGGTGACGCAATGGCGGAGTTAAGGGTCGACTTCAAGACAAGCCGCTCATTCCTATCTCCCTTCACCACCAAACCCGTTGCTGAAGTAGTTATTAAAATCAATTTTTTTTGTTTTGAATTCATTTTTAACACTTCAGAAAAAAGTCACAGACCCCCTTTATTCTTTTTCATTTCATTTCCTTTCTTCGAAACAAACAGAGAACCCCTCCCCATTTTCGTTTCTTATTCTGCTAGGATTTTAACCCAAATCACGCCGTCGTCGAACCACCACCATCCGGCGGCCGCCAACGTGCTAGGGGGAGGTCGTTAGCCCCGTTTCAGACAAGCCAATCGACGGAGACTAGATTCAAAAGTATCATCCTTTATTCTCCTTTTTTGTATCAAAAATGAAAATCAAATTGGAAAGGAAGTCAAGAAAATCGAGTCTTACATACATTCAAAAAGGATCTGTTCTCTTTTGATTTCTGATATTTCGTATTTTCTCTTTTTTTTTCTTTCTGAAAATCCTCCCCTTTCTACATCATTTCCTTTGGTTCTTATAACCAAAATTAAAGAGAAAAAATGGAAATAAAAAATACAATAGTATTTGTCTTCTTGCTGCCATTATTGCTCTTGTTTCGTCTTTGTCTCCTTTTTCTTTTTGCAGATGCAACTTGGGCAAGTGGAGGGAACTGCTAGTGGAGCAATAGCATGTGGGTTTGTTGTCTCGTAGGGTTTGTTGGCTGATTTTTTTTTTTGGGTATTGGGCTATTTTGTTGGGCTTATTGGGTTTGTTTAGTTAAACTTTGGGCTTGGTTTAATGGGCCCGGGCAAAATTTGGTTATTACACTGATGATAATTAAATATCGACTATCTATAGAAAATGTATGAACAATTTCCAGTACAACTAGCCAGTAATGAATGAGGCTTTTTTTTAATCATAATAATGAATTAAGATAGGTGTCGAAAACATTAAAGACATGGAGTCGGCCACTGATTTTTTATTCGAGGGGTGATTGATTATTTTGAGATTTATTATTTTAATAAAATATATTTATTAAAATAATAACTCGAGATTTATTATTTTAATAAAACATATTTATTAAAATAATAACTTTGGTCTACGAGAACTTGAGAAGATAAGCTCGAGTCGGTTATGTATGAGAAAGCGTTAGTACTCTTGTAGCGCTCAAAATTGATATTAAATTGATTAATTAATATTTTAAAGTCAAAAATTTAGAAAGATTTTAGATTACGATTTATTTATATATGTGTTTGGATAAAATCGTATTGATGTTAAAGTTTCTTATTTTGAAGAAATAGGATGTCGTACTCATTAAGTTAGGGTATAATATTTTATATTTTTAAAATTAAGTTTATCATTCGGCAGTTAATGCTCGTACCTTTAAAAATAAGAAAGGATATTCCTTAATTTGAGTCTAATAAAAATTGAAACTCAATAAATTAGGTATTATTTTTAAAATTTTTAAATATGGATTATTGTTTTTGTTCTTTAAAATTTTTATTTAGAGATGATAAAATATCACGTAATGTTTTAAATTTTGAGAATAAGTTTTTATTTTTATTTGAAATATTATGTATTTTGATTTAAGAAAGAAAGGATATTTGGTTGTTAGGTTTTAAACGAGGAGAATCGAATTTCATAAGTTAGAGTATGATTGTTTTAAAACCCTAAACACGAGTATTATTTTATTTTAGAAAAACTTTAAAAATAAGAAAAAATGATCTTTAAAATTAAAGTGATATTAAACACAATATTTTTTATAATATAAAATGAAATGTTAATATACTGAAACTAATATCAAATATTATAATGATAAATCACAAGTAACTATTGGTCTAAAATTAAGAGATATAACACATATAATAATAAATAAATGAACATCTAATATTTAAGAAATAGTATACGTCAATTTAAATAATACATGTATAATAAATTTGATATAAAATAATGTGTATATATATATATGTATATATATAGTAAAAAAATGTTTAGAATAAATAAACATACGATTTAAAACAAGGTTCTTTAAAAGAATAAATTATATATAATGAATAAATTTAAAAAAATATATATGCATATATGTACATGAATAAATTTAAAAGAAAATATTTACATAAAATAATACAAAATCAATAATATATAATATACATAGAAAATAATTTAATATAAATTGTATATATATGTATAAGAAGAATATATGTATAAAAATTTAATGAAAATAACGTGGAGAAATAATATCTAAAACCAAAAATATATAATATATGATATTAATTTAAAAAAACAGTAATCAAATAATTAAATATAATGATTAAAGGACTATATTGAAATGATAACAAAAGAAAGCTGAAAGTAATGAATTAAAAGGAAAACGAAAAGGACTAAAAAGCAATTAGCTCAAATGATTGGGGATTAAAATAGCAATATTAAAAAAAATTCAAAATGCAGCGCACAGACTGGATTAAATCGAAAAAGCGCGCAAATCCTCGAGGTAAAATCAAAAGAACGAAATAAATAAAATAGGACTCAATCAGATGTCAACACAAAACGGGGACCGAATGCGGAAATTTCCCATTAGAGCAAAAATGCGCGGACCCAGTGCACGGGTAGGGTTGACGCGCGGGTCATTTCCTTCAAACGGCGCCGTTTCTTTTAATAACAATATTTTTCTTAAAAAAAACAGATTAACCATCAGCTCTCCCCTTTTTTTTTATACACGAAAACCCTAGCCCCCATTTTTCTTTCCTTATGGCCAAAACCCCCATCCGGAGAAAGCTTTGATTTCCCCCTTGGGCGTGATTCCGAAGAAGGAGACGAAGGTCCGACGACGCTGCCCAAAATAGGTACTCTCTTAGTCCCTTCTCTTTTTATTTCAAATATATATAAATATATAAATCAAAAATGGAAATAATAAGTAAGAACACAGACGAAATAAAGGGGTTAATCACCTTTGATAGCTACTATTTTTTTTATATATGTTTGCTTAAAAACAGTATGTGTGTAAAATCCCCCTCCTCCTTCCTTTGTTTATTCCCGCATGCAAAAAGATGAAGAAAAGAATCCAAAGCTCAGTGAAAATGAATTCGAAGATTGAATGAAATAAAAAAAACACCTTTGAAATTCTATTTCTGATTTTTGTCTTCTGTATTCGCGTGTTTTCGAGCGTAACCCCACAATGATTTTTTTTTCGGTCTCTTAAAGCCGAAAAATTGGAATTAAAAACCAAAAAAAAAAAAAAAAAGCCAATATTGCAACTGTTTTTTCTTTCTTGTTTTCTCTGCTTTGCTGTCGTTTGTCCTTGTTTTTGCAGGTACAGTGGCCAGCTGGTACGGAGGTTGTGCGCTGGAGGCTGCTGCGCGTGCGAGGAGCTTGGTGGCGCGCGTGGGGACGCGCGCGGCGCTGGAAACCTCTGGAGTCCTCTAGGGTTTCTGCTTCGCTGAAACCTATTTGGGCCAAATCGTTGTGGGCTAGGGTAGGTTGTTGGGCCAATTTTGCATTTGGGTTTGGGTATGATGTAAACGGACATTTAATGGACTGCTGTTATTCTTTATTTTATTTTTGGTTTTTTAATTATTTGGTTTTTGTTTTTCGGTTATTGGTTATTACGGGCCCGGGCAAATTTTGGGCCCTACAATAGGTTAATGGGCTCTTTATCCATTTTCTTAAAGAAAAAAAAAACATTTCTTTTGTTGTAATATTTGTTTGAAGGCGGGAACACTTGGCGCCATCAGTTCGTGGGTACCAGTCTGTTGGAATCGTTCCTCTGTTTTCTCTACCTTTCCAAGATCTCTTCTCACGATGGCCCAAGCAGATCAGATTAATAACAACAGCCCTGAAATCAAAGAGCCATCGCTTAAAGTCCCAAAACTCGGTCAGAATGGAGTACATGAAGTTACCCAAGGTCCAGCCTCCCTCTTGAAAGTTAAAAAGCTTTCTGAAAAAGCCGTGTTGCCGTCAAGAGGCTCTACTCTCGCCGCTGGCTACGATCTGTCAAGGTAACGCCTCAAACCATTCTCTATAATGGAAATCGCGGTCGATATACACCAAATTTGATGGGCTTTTTTTTAAAAAAAAAATTATGGCACAGTGCAACGGATACCAAGGTGCCAGCCAGAGGAAAAGCGTTGATCCCCACTGATCTAAGCATTGCTATCCCTGAAGGAACATATGGCCGCGTTGGTAAGAATATGTTGCTCTATTATGTTATTTCATTCATTAATTCATTATGATTTGATTTCGTTGGCTGATTGAAAATGTGTGTACTTTTTTTTTTTTTTTTTGTGTGTGTGTAGCACCAAGGTCTGGTTTGGCTTGGAAGCATTCCATCGACGTAGGTGCTGGAGTGATAGATGCTGATTACAGGGGACCCCTGGGGGTGATTTTGTTCAACCATTCTGATGTTGATTTTGAAGTGAAAGTGGGTGACAGAATTGCCCAATTGATCATTGAGAAGATAATGACACCTGATGTTTTGGAAGTTGATGATTTGGATTCTACTACTAGAGGTGCTGGGGGATTTGGATCCACTGGCGTTTAAATCTCTGGGTTTTTTCCCCTAATGTAATAATTAATATGACGCAGGAACCGATCACTACTCTTGATCTTTGGAAACTTACTGTTTTGAGTGTCTTTGATTCCCTGGATGATTTATAGGCTGTCTTGGAGTAAGCATATTCATCTGCTCAAATGCAACAAAAGGAACAAAGCAAATTATGCATTTCTGTTGCGTATTGATGGGTTTTGCTAGCCAACTAAAGCTCCATTATCATGAATCTAGTCTTTATATTCTCATGTGAAATAAACTGTTTTCTCATCTCTTAAGTTTTATTTACATGCAATGTTTTTCAAACATGGTCTTCTAGATATTAGTCTGGATTCTGGAAGAGGGTAGGAGAGGAGCAATTATGCTGAATACAACCTATACCAGACAAAACTTGATACCGTTTAAAGCAAAAGTTCCAAAGATTCCTCACTCTCTTAGCTTCTTCAATCAATGTCTCCAAGAGAAGATTTATTGCTTAATCACGAGGCTGGTTTTGTTAGGTAAAGGAATTGTAACACTTCTAACTCGTTCCGTCGTCGAAACAGGATTACGAGGCATTATCAAAGAGTACATAACACTTACAGATAATTTAAAATCATTATCTTTACACAAATAGAACACTTGATGTGCACAGTTCTATAATTATGAATAAACATATTTATCAAACATATTTTATATTTTTATATATCACAATCTCATATTTCTATATATCAAGTACCATTATTTTCTCGTATTTCAGACAAATACGTGTAACAATTTATAGACACATAATTCACGAACTCTTCTTGCCAATCACAATTTAAATTAACAAATCACTTATTGAGTCCAATTTCAATGTTCACTAAAACCTATCATATAAATTTGGATGTACGTATCCACCAATAGATTCCATGTACCGATGTTATCATCTCGAATTTCCACATGCATTTACTTTCCACATTATGAACTCAAATAACATATACAAAATATACCAATGTATTTCAAGTATGATTTCATAATATTTCGTTTCAAATTTTAGATTATTTCATATTAAAACTTTTCTCATTAACTCATTTGGAATACTAATTCATACAGATAATACACTCAATGGTGTACAGATATATAATCACAAATGAACTCATTCATCAACCAAGTTCTATGTTTATGTCTCATCAACTCGTATTTCCTTGTATCACATAATTCCATGTAACACTTACCAAACTTTGTCAGATTAGTGAACGTCTTATAGAATTGGTCTGCTCACACAAGCTATCGATCATGACAAGCTACACGGTGTTGTTCAGTGCCACATTTCACAACTCAGTATGGGAAATGTCATACCTACGTTTCTTAACTCGGTATGGTTAATATCATACTTACGTTTCACACTTTGCCATGGATCACCCATGGTCTTATCCGTCAATTCATCACTTTTCACTAGAATGTCATAGCCCAGCTATGGTCTTACATCTTAAACACGTATCACACCAATGCCATACCCCAGATATGGTCTTACACGGAAATCACTTGTCACTTGTAACCGAAGCTACTACTATTCACTAATCAGGTAGTTAGAGCTACCATTTTTCACTGATCAGGTAGCCAGAGCTACCACTTTTCACTTTCACTTGTCCTTGATCAGATAAGTGTAGCCGAAGCTATCACTTATCACTTGTTGCCATGGTTCAACCACAGTATTTTCCGTCAATTCATCTTGTCACTGAACTGAAGTGATCAATTTGGTCGCTTATTCAATTTTCATGTTTTTACATTATTCACGATTTTATCATCATTACATATAAAATAACACATCATGAAGTTCATAAAATTAACAAATTATCACTAAAATTTAGCCGTATAAACTCATAAGTTCAATTTTTGTATTATAACGATAATCATAATTTCATAATAAATATTCCAAATAAAATATTATATCGTTTGTAATTCAACATTTATCAATTATAATCGAGCATGTGATCAATTTATACACAAGCCGTTCATATATTATTTTTCCTCCCCTTCCTCTCCATCCACATGCTTAGTATAAACAATACACTTATAAGTAACATTATCTATAATTTTTACTATTTACTTGTGTGAATATTCAAGCTGTCCATCCGTGTCATAGTCACTAAATCATTTTTATCTTGAGCTAAAGAACTCCAAATTAAGATCCGTTAATTTTATTTGAAACTAGACTCACATATCTTCTTACTATAAATTTTATAGAATTTTTGGTGTGGCCAATTAGTACAGTTTATTAGTTAAGTTCTCCCCTGTTACACAGTCCGACGGCTCTGACCTCTCTTAACTAAAAATCAATTATCTCATAGTAAGATTTTCATATAGTATTTCCAATTATTTCTAATGAAAATAGGCTCACTAAGGAATACAAACATATAAATTATAACTCATAATTATTTTTGGAAAATTTTTAGTGAATTTCTAAAGTGAGAACAGGGGATCACGAAGTTATTCTAAACCAGTCTTACAAAAATTTAAATATCTCAATATGTAGACTTTCTTTCCTTGCTCTGTTTTTTTTATATGAAAATAGACTCAACAAGCTTTAATTCTATATCTCACTAAACTTCTAATTCAATTTATATAATTTTTAGTAATTTTTCAAAGTTAGACAACTGTTGCTGTCCAAAACTGCTTTAGTATAACATGTTGATTTCTGTTTTGTCTCAAATTTCACATTTCATACAATTCAATCCTTGTTCAATTAACCCCTCAATTGAGCTAATTTTCTCATTTAATACTTTTATCTATCATTTTAAACTACTTCATAACCTTTGAAAATCAGAATTTTAACACTAGGCCTTAATTTCAACTCTTTCACAATTAGGTCCTAAAATAAATTTCCATCAATTTTACTTGATAAAATCATCATATAACAAGATTAAAGCTTCAATTCATTATTTATTCATCATATTCTTCCAGCACTAATCCACATCAACTTTAAAAATTAGCCATAGAATCAAAAACTAATGACATAGTAAGTTGGACCCAATTGTAAAAGTCTAAAAACATAGAAATGTCAAGGAGAAAGCAAGAATTAAACTTACATGAAGCTTGAGTATGAAAACTAGCTTGAAACTCTCTCCCATGACTGTTTTTAAGCTGAAGAAAATGAAGAGAAATGAAGAGAATTCTAGATATTCCAATTTGGTCCCATTTTTATTTAATTAATTTTGGCAAATTTCTAATTTTACCCTTATTTCACCCATTTCCTAATTTTTCTCGGCTATTACCGCCCAAAATATCTCCTTTGGCTTATTTTCACTTTAGGTCCTTCCTCATTTGACAATTAATCTATTTAATCCTTCTAGCAACTTTTACACCTTTTTCAATTTAGTCATTTTTATTTAATTAACCACCCAAACGTCAAAATTTTCTAACGAAATTTTAATACTACCTTATTGACATTCCGTAAATATTCATAAAAATATTTATGACTCGATTTATAACACCGAGATCTCCATACCTCTTTTTCTCGATTTCTTGACCAAATAAATATTTATAAAACACAATTTACTATTTTAAAAATATTTTAAAAGCTACATTTGGCTCGTAAATATTAAATAATATAGTCTACGAGTTCATTTGTCAGATTTTGTAGTCTCGAACCAATATTTTTGACATCACTGAAATTTAAGCTATTACAGGAATACAATTAACAATATGTATTTCCATATGGGAAAGAAAACAAAGAGTAGTGGTTAATGCTCAAATTATGCATTTCATCAATCGCATGTGCTTGATTTGCATATTTGAATGATCGTTTTCTCAGTAGCATTAATTAGCTTTGAAATGTGCGTAAGTAATGCCTCCAGTTTTTCTAATGTCTAGAAGAAATTGAAAAAGAATCATGATCCACAAGATTTTTTATTGCAGGGTTTTAACTGATTTGTTGAAGGATGTTGTAAACTTGTTATTTAATACATGTTCCACTACGGGTGCTTATTTAGGTTTCAGGAAAATGCTTACCTGCAACCATTGGATTTGTACCCTTTGAGCTCTGAGAGGCAGCCATCTGTTCCTTCCGCAACCGAAGGTCATCTAACAGCTTCTGTGCAAAATCCGATCTCTTAGCCATGTTGGTACTCCCAACAAGGTACCTTCAACTCTCAACATGGGATTTCTTTATTTTGTGTTTTCCCACTACAGATAAGTGATGGGAACTAGGAACAGGAATGCTTTTTCTGTTCTGTTTCTTTTTCTAGTTGGAAAGTTTGTTTCAAAGTTGGGTGAGTTGAGAAGGTCTAGCCTCGTAGTCAATCAAAATGGAGGTTGAAAATGTATCTTAGATGGGTAAACGTAAATGTTAGCTCTCCTTTTTCTTTCTAGATGTTCTCTATAACTATCACGAGTATCCCCGACTCTGATTATGATTATGATTATGATTATAATACAAGCAAATGACAGAAAGTTTCACTCAAAGGGCTTCCATCCCAAGGGCTTCTTTATTGTCATCTTTTCTTTTTAATATTCTCAGTCCATCTTCATTCCCTTTAGCCACGTGAAACGCCTTTGCATCAAACTGATGCTCGGTAAGCAGCATCGCTCATAGCCATGGGCACATGTCATTACGGGAAGGCTAAAAAGGAACTTCGGAATTTTAAAGGGAAAAGAAAGGTATCTATCTTGCCACTCTTTCACACTATCTTTATTGTTTCTTTGGTATCCGAAATCATAAAAGTTGTGCACTCTACAATGAAGCAGTCGATTTGGTTCTTATTTTGTAGTAAGATAAGAATGGCAGGCAAGGTGATGTTGAGAATGAGAGTGAGCGGGTGTGCTAATTGGAGCAGTCTTTTGGAGCTTTAAACTGACCCCACCATTATCAAAGAAACAAGAAATGGGTAAAGGGGAATCAAGTATTGAATGATAAGTTTCAGTTAAAAAGAACGGTCTTCTCAGGCTACAAACTGATTGGTTTTTTAAATTTTCAAATATGATTCAATGTTACTTTTTTTTTTTTTAAGAAACATGATTTTAATTCTTCATTTTTTTTTATAATTCTCTTATTAATGCTAAAATATCCATTTGTTAGGTAAATTTTTAAATACTACTTCATTGAATATAACTAATTACATGGTGCTATTTATAAAGTTAAACTTCAATTTTAATTGGTATATAACTCTAATGTTAATTAAATAATAATTAATATGCTTAAAGTTGTACTTGAGTAATAATTCTATTTTACATTAATAACCACATTTAAAAAAATAAAGATAACACAACTTTGGTACCATTAAACTTAATAGTTAATATCTTAGAAGTCATCTTTGTCGAGTGCACGAACCAATTCAACATTTATAAATTTATATTTATCAAACAAGTTAATTATACTCAATAATTAATTTTAAGTGATATATCAAATAATTTTATTAGTTCATCTCAATACTTAAATTTTTAACATTTATTTTCAACACTTACATTTTTTCAATTTATCAAATAACACCTTAACTAATTTAAATTAATTTCAAAATAAAATTATTAAATAATAATGCTTAAAAGTTGTATTCATAAAATATAATATCAATATATTTTGTATTATTAATTATTAAATACAAATTATAGTAATTGTTCAGGGAAGGTCGAATATGTCTACTAAATTGGTGTAAATACACAATTCAATCTTTTATATAAATACTAGCTATCATTTAAAAACAAAACAAAATTAAATTTCTCTTCTTAAACAAATCAATTTTCATCCAAAATTAATATTCTAATGAACGTGGGAGCAATGCCTTCATATATATCATTTAAACATTAAATAAATTAATTTTTGAATCTTTTACGCTCGTTTTATGATTCATATTTAAAATTTATAATTATCTCTTTTAATAATGTTACTTCTAAAAGTCAAATTGTATTGTTTCGTTAGAAATGTAATATATCATATCACTATGTCAATACTTATTGCTATAAAATAATTTTAATTTTTAATATATTTAATTAATAAATCAACACATTACAATAATTTATATAAAATAAGTAACGTAAAAAACAATATAATATAAAAATATATATAAAAGTTTCAAAAAAATAATATATAAATATGTTAAAATATACCTAAAATAAAATTCTATATATAGATTGGTTTTTCTAAAAAGAAATTTATTATCATTAAATTTATTTAAAATAGTGTTCGATAGGGGCACTACCTTTCTTGCCGTTGGTTAATATAAAAAGTAAACTACCAAAGAGAATCCTACACGATCAAAATAAATTAATACCTCAAAGGTCTTCAGCAATATACACATTAAATTAGAAGTTACTTTTAAATCAAGCTACACATTTATTTCATTCTTAAAACATATATTTAGTAGAAAAATATAACATCTGCTTCAATCTTTAGATAGTTAAATATTAAATTTATAAACTCTCACTTAAAATCCCAATATTAATGGCTTTTAAAATATGTCGATAAGTTTCAATTAAAATGAACCAAAATCTATTTTTTTTGAAGTTTTCAATTGAAGAATAATTAGTATAAATTTAAGTGAGGAGGTTTAAGGTGGTTTCCAAAACAGAAATTATTTCCTATTCAATGCTAGAGAAAGGAAAAGAGACACTTGCCGTTGATCTATAAAATTATGAAATGGAGAAGCTGACAATAAAAAAAAAGCACTTAAATTATATTTCCTCAACCCTAATTTCTTTTTCTTTTGAGCCTGACCCTTAAAACAAGAAATCGCCTCCTCACCATTAAGGCCCAGCATCTAGAACCTTCTTTCACTAACAAACAAGCGCTGTTCGCGCCTTCTTTGCCCTTTCTCCTCTACTAACCATAATTCCCTAGGAAAAATGTTTCACTCAAATCCAACCGTTGATCTGTCAACCACAAAACAATCAAAGCCGTCGGATAAGCCTATTTTCGTTCCAAAAATATCTGCCCCCATTCTATTTATAACTTTTCTGACGCGTCTCGTTCTACATATCCGCCTCTGTCTCATTGTCGTTTCTTTCAACTCAATTGAAATCTTCAGGTAGTTTGACGAGCGCTTTATTTTATTCTATCATGGCTTTTCACTGTTTGGTTGGAATCCACGATTCCCACTTGTTTTTCTCTCACACGATTACAAGAATCGGTTTCTTCTCAGATATCTATTGAGGTAAGTCGGTTAATAATTTTCTGTAATTGATTACTAGCTCGCTTGTTTAGTTTTCATAGATGTTCTAAGCTAGAATTTCGTGCTAATCTTTCTTTTGAAGGTTTCAATAGTTGATGTGTCTGGGTTTAAGTCTATTCTTATCTAAAGAGGCCTATTTATCGTGTTATCGAACTTGGATATCTGCCTTTGGATCTTTGTCTAAGCGTGAGGTGTTAAGCTTGAATCCTTATTTTCTTTGCCTATGTTTTGATTTCTTAATTGCTTATGTCAAAACCATTTTTTTATTTGAAAAATGGGTCGACTTTAAAAAGAAAAACGGAGTCGCCACCAATCATTTTTGAAGTGTGATTGGGTCACTTTAGAAAATATTTTGGTCTACGAATTTTAGGAAAACGGGCTCGGGAGTGGTTACGCTCGAGGAAGGATTAGCACCCTCGCAACGCCCAAAATTGGTACCGTGTTGATTGATTAATGTCCTTAATATCGAAAAATTAGAAAATATTTTAAAATATGAATTTTTAAAAATGTTTGGATAACTCGCATTAGATATCGAAACTCTCTTATTCTGAAAAGATGAAATACCACATCCAGCACGATAGGACACGATGTTTCAAACTCTTAATACCAAGATCGGTCCATGATTTCCAAAATTCATGCATCCGATTTAAAAAAGGGTATTCCGCTATTTGGTCAAACTAAAAGTCGAAACCCAAAGACGATTGGGCACGATCCTCAATTTCCAAACATAAAATATTGCCTTATTTAAGAAAACACGATAAAGAATCTTTGAAGGATATTTAGTTGTTTGACGAATAGAAAATCGAGACCCAAAGACAATTGGACACGAATCTCTCGAACTTCCAAACACGAAACATTGCCTTATTTTCAAAAACATGATCAAAATCTTTAAAGAATATTTAGTGATCCGATTTAACGAAAAATCAAAGCCCAAAGACGATTGGACACAATTTCTCGAACTTCCAAACACGAAATATTACATTTGTGAAACCCATTTTTATGAATTTTGAAAAAAGTAAAAATAAAAATATCAATAAGAAAATAATAGTAATAATATTAGAATTAATAGTGGTAATAATAAAAATAATGGTAGTAGTAAAATAAATGTAATTATAATAAGTATAATTGTAGTAATAATATATATGTAATAATAGTGATAAAAATAATAGTAATGAAAATAAGAATAATAAATAGTAATATAAAAAATGATTTTATAATAATAATACATGTAAAATAGTGGCAATAATAAAATGATGCTAATAATGCTAACGAATCTAGTAATAGTAATAAAGTAAAAGGAAAAAATATTAAAAACAATAATGGTAATGGCCACATTAAAACAAGAAGTACAATAATATATATTTAGAGATAATTGATTTGAAAGTAAAGCGTAATAGGGACTAAATTGAATTTAAAAACAAGTATCTGGGCAAAATCGAAATAAAATTAAAAGATGGACCAATTAGAACTTATGAGTAACAAGGAGGGCTAAAGGAAAATATCCCCACCCTCCAAAATGGTCTGCAAGACCGCAAAGACACCTGCAATGAAACTAAAAAGCTTCTTTTTTCGACGATCTCAAAATGGGTACGCTTCTACCTCTTTTTCCAGATTTTCGATTTATTCTTAAAACAAGTGTAAAAATGAATAAAAGAACAAAATAAAAGAACACCTTGAATATTTTGAATCTGTCTCAAAATTCTTTTCTTTTGTGTACTTGATTTCTCGTGTATTCAGAATTATCAGAAAAAATATAGAAAAAAACCCTTTACAATGGTTTTGAATGGCTTTTATAGCCAAATTCTACAACTTATGCATGTAAGTGGGGTGATAGAGTTAGTGGGATGGTGGAGTTAGTGGAGTGGTGGAGTTAATGGTCGATTTAGTGGGGTGGTAGAGTTAGTGGTCGGTTTAGTGGTCTAGTTGGGTTAGGGTTACTTGGGCTTGGTTAATTAGGTTTGATTTGATTTTTTTTTTTGGTTTGTTGTTTGGGCTTTGGTTGGGGTAAAATTGGGTCATACAGATGCCCCTCTTTGCTTGTTGTCGTGTAACGGGAACAAAGCAAAGATTTTAAAGGAGCCAATTTTGCCCCTGCTTTTTGAGTCTTGATTTCTTGGCGCTTTTTCTCTCTGTAGCCTTGCTTTGACCCATTGCATCTTCGGGTATAGAAATTTTGTTCCGATCTATTCCACCTCGCCGGTGGAGATAAAATCGCTATTCTTTAGCCTGCTACCCTCTCGCTAGGGAATTAGAGCTCATCGATCCGATCCGCTCCACACCGCTTCAGAGAGATAAGATCTCGCTATCTTTAGCCTCGTTATCCCATCGCTAGGGGTTAAGGCTCATCGCCTTCGATCCGTCACCCTACCGCTTAGGAATTAGGATCTGTAATTTTGGCTGTTACCCTACCGCTTAGGGGTTTAGGCTAGTGGTTTGAATCTGCTCCATTGTCGATACATGAAGATAAGATTCGTCATCTTCGATCCGCTCCACTCCTGCTCGGTGGAGATAGGATCTGCTGTCTTTAGCCTGCTCCACTCATGCTCAGTGAAGATAAGGCTAAGATCTTCAGTCTGCTCCATTGTCGATACATGGAGATAAGACTTATAATTTTCGATCTACTTCCTTTCAACCTGATCCCTCCTGCTCAGTGAAGATAAGGCTGGGATCTTCAGTCTGCTCCATTGCCGATACATGGAGATAAGACTTGTAATTTTCGATCTGCTTCACTCCTGCTCAATGAAGATAAGATCTATATATCCAGCCTGCTTCACTCCTGCTCAGTGGAGATAAGGTAATAAACTTCAGTCTACTCCATTGCCGATACATGGATATAAGACTTGTAATTTTCGATCTGCTTCACTCCTGCCCAATGAAGATAATATCTGTATATTCAGCTTGCTCCACTCCTGCTCAGTGGAGATAAGGCTATAAATTTCAGTTTGCTCCATTGTCGATACATTGAGATAAGACTTGCTGCTTTTGATCTGCTCTACTCCTGCTTAGTAGAGATAAGATCTGTATCTTTGGCCTGCTCCACTCTTGCTCAGTGGAGATAAGGCTCATTATCTTCGATCTTTCCCACTCCTGCTCAGTGGAGATAATATCTGTTGTCTTCGATCCGCTCCACCTGTAACACCCCCAAACCCGGCCCACGAGCCTTGATTGGATCTGGTATGTCACTGCGGAAAACATTTGCGAAGAATTTGTCTTAAAGGTGAAAATGTGAAAATTTGTGAACTTTAATAAAACATTGTGTATTTAAAAGCCCATTAAAATTTAGTTGTTATAAATTCCCAGATTAAAACTTTTACATAAGTTATTATAATATAAATCGATTCAAAAATATTTTTTCCATTATTAGTTCAATTAATAAAATAAACTTCAAACCGTAAATAAAGTTTCCCAAATACCATAAGTGGCCTTATTACATCAAATAAATTCCCAAAATCTCGATAATATAAAATGTATAAAATAAGAAAATCAACTTACGCATGGGCCACCTTGTATCCACTCCAACCCGGTCCAAGCTTTATGCATCACCGTAAGGTTTGAGAAATATTGGGTGAGTCAAATGACTCAGTGCATAGTTATTTCACATGTCCCTACATGTGGGCTTGGCCCATATCTACACAGTCCATATACATAATCATGCAATTATGAAGCCCAACCCAACCTAGTGTCCATCCATTACACCCACCTCGGCAGACCTGCTACCCAAGGCCGTGGCTAATCCACCGATCAACCAAGTGATCCCACATATCTTACCCTGGCAGACCTGCTGCTCAAGGCCGTGGCTAGGCCACCGATCACATAAGTGATCCCACATGTCAATCAGTCCACGGTGATGCACACAGCTATCAATTGCCGAGATGTGGCACCTAGCCAACACCTCCCTTGGTGAAGCACATAGCTAACATCAAGCGCTAATGTAGCACAAGGCTAACATTAGACCACGTACATAAATATGTATACCCTTTCCTTCGATTTTCACATCCCAAGTCCCATGCATATATGTGTATCATGTCAGATTAACATTTAGAGTAAGTATTCATCACATGCTCACCACAAATATCACACATATATCATAGGCAAAATAGAGCACTGACCTGATTAATTGATTACCCACTACGGGTATCTACCATCTTAGCCATTATTTCCGGCTAACATACACATCATAAACATACATACATAAACAACAAACAAATAACAGGAGAATAGTGCGATAACTACGCACCTGACTATTAGCGAAATCCCGATCTATTTGGATCTAACACAATCTAGAATCCCGAAACTCTTTATTCCTGTTGATTTGCCTCTAAAATCCATGATCACAATCTGTCAGTTCTTAAACCCATAAAATGGCCTTTGGCCGAATACCACAACCACTTACCTCACTTATCCAAATCCCGAAAAGCCACTCCTTGCTCTTGAAACTGTCGAAATCCCTATTTAGCAAATGTTAGAATCGGCCTACCACATAAATCCATGAAAAAGGGCCCTTGGCCGAATACCCTATTGGCTTACCTTGAAAAATCGAACCCAAGAACCTCCTTTGATCCTGCTTAACGTTGGCACTACACAAAAGAAACACTTAGCATAGCACTATGCCATTCGGCAATGCCTACAACCAAGGCTTAATCCATTAGATTCGGCACCCCAACTAAAGAGCTTAAAACCGATAGATAATGAAAGAACACTTACCACCATCAAGTCACTCTCAGAAAATTGACTTCTAGACCCCAAAGAGAAAGATTTTGGCACTTTAATGGTGAGAAGATATCACGCCAAAATGGAGAGGGTTGAATGCTCAGAGGATTCGGCTATGGTTCACCAAAGTATTTTGGCTTCTAAAAGAATTATGAAAGAAAGGAAGAGAAGAAGGAGTTGAGCAATACGGCAATGGTGGCAAAGGGAGGATTCGGCTAACAAAAATAAAAGAAGAGAATTGGGACAGGGATATAGATTCGACCAAGAACAAATAGAGAAGAGGAATGAAACACCAATGGCTTTTGCATAAGGGAAAAAAACGGAACAAATGGGAAAAGAGGTACTAAATTTCGGCACACCCTCCTTATAAAGCTTCCAACCCAAAAATGCTCACCAAGAGAGTTCCTTGGCCGGCCACCTTATCAACTCCTTATCAAATCCCTCATATTTTCCTTTTATAAAATAATCCATCACATAATCCCTTATCACACCTCTATAATATCTCTTATCTTACCCCTTTAAAATAAATAAAATAAAACCATACTTATCCCATTCTTCTAGCTAAAATTTAAAATAAAAAACCAAACTTATCCTTACCTAATTAAAAGTCCAAAGCCGTCCAATTTCTTTCCAACTCTCTTGGTGCCAAAAGCCAAAATAAAAGCCACCTATTTTGCTGCCCCCAAGATTCGAACCCCATCCCTTGCTGACGCCACCTTTCCCCTTGCACCCAAGCGCTCCATTGCCACTTTACCACATGATTTCTTGTGGCATAAATCCCTCACGAATTCCCCTTAAAGCCTCCTTAGCCCAGTTTCCCTTCTTGACGCAAAGAGTAAAAATAAAACACACTCCCATGCCGCCAACATGATTCGAACTTGAGTCCCCTTTGACGCAACACTCCAAGCCCCTAAGGTAGCGTCCCAAGCCACTCTACCAAGATGCTTTTTGTGACATGCTTCACCCCGAATTCCTTTTAAAACCTCCCTAGCCAAGCTCCTACTTGACACAAAAATAAACTCCCATTCGCTTCCTCTGCAACTCGAACCAAGGCGTCACATACCAGGGCCCTAAGTGGCGCCTTGCAGCCACTTTACCAAGGCTATTCTTATATCCCAAACTCCACATAAATTTCCTTAAGCCTTCTTTACCAAGCTTCCCCTCTTTAGACTTAAATTCTAAAAATTTCCTAAGGCATTTTTCCATATCATTGGGTTCTCAAAACCCCTAAAACACACTCAACTACATACTAAGCCTTCTCTTACCTGGATTATGCACTAACCGCATAACCCCTAAATCCAGGGTATTACACCACTCCTGCTCAGTGAAGATAGGATCTGCATCTTTAACCTGCTCCATTCCCGCGGTAGAGATAAGGCTTGATCTTTCGATCCGCTCTACTACTCCTCAAGAGAGAGAGATAAGATCTTCAACCCGCTCCACTCCTACTTCGGTGGAGATAGGATCTTCAACCCGCTCCACTCTTGCTCAAGAGAGATAAGGCTTCATCTTTCGATCCGCTCTACCTCGCCAAGAGATGTAACACCCTTACCCGTATTCTATGCCGAACCGAGTACGAGGCATTACTGGACTTAACAATACATTTTGTCAAAAACATATATACATAATGACTTAGTCAAGCCCCTATACATGCCATAGTTTAAATCATTTATAAATAAAGATACCCATAGATAGCTTGATAGTGTGAA
The DNA here is from genome assembly GCA_025506655.1 of Gossypium rotundifolium. Classification (NCBI taxonomy): domain Eukaryota; kingdom Viridiplantae; phylum Streptophyta; class Magnoliopsida; order Malvales; family Malvaceae; genus Gossypium; species Gossypium rotundifolium. Next base: position 173,344,350 of record CP106734.1, on the reverse strand, counting down.
GCGATCTCCGGCGACCTCCAACCCGAGCTTGTTTAGTAAGACTGTAACATAGGAAAGAATAGGGGTAAGCTTATAAAGCTTAGGAAGTTCACATGTAAAAATAATAAGCATTAGCAATGAATTTAGCTTACTACTAAGCTGTCATAACTTGCATAAATAATGCTAAGTTTTTACTTTCCCAACTTACTCATTTGTAGCCTTATCAAAGCCTCAACATGACAAATCCTCACAACAAGTTCTTAAAGTGATACAATAATTAAATCACATGCTTATACCTTATTACTCATGTTCACATTAATTTGTCTACTTGAATCACTGTCACTAAATTATTTATTTCTTGAGCTACAGAGCTCCAAATTGCAAACTGCTAATTTTCCTTGAAACTAGACTCATATATCTTCATACCATAAAATTTCCAGAATTTTTGGCTTAGCCAATTAGTACAGTTTATTCATTAAAATTTCCTCTGTTTCACTATTCATCTATTCTAACCACTTTTCACAACGAATCAATTTTATCCATGTTTAGAATTCAAATGATGTTAAAATTTGTTTCATTTGAAACTAAACTCATTAAGGAATCTAACCATATAAATTATGTCCCAAAATTATTTTTTTACAATTTTTAATGATTTTTCCAAGTCAGAATAGGGGATCTCGAAATCACTCTGAACTAGTCTCACAAAAATCTAAATATGTCAAAATACAGAATTTCTTTGCTTTCTTTGTTTATTTCATATGAAAATAGACTCAATAAGCTTTAATTTAATATCTCACTCAACTACTAATTCCATTTCTACCATTTTTGGTGATTTTTCAAAGTTTCTCTACTGTTGCTGTCCAAAACTGTTTTATTTCTAAATTTCACTCTTTCATGTTTTCTTTATGGTAACTTTCATTGGAACACTTACTCCGTATCAATCTTACCAAAGTTCGATCACATATCGAGCACATTGCTCATAATTTTACACGCATATACTTGCACTTATTCATCATATAATCATATTCAATTACACTTAGTCGTTACATAGCCACATTGTATTTTCACTTAGTTAATTTCCCGTTGAACTCATTGGAATATTAACAGATACATCGGAATATTGCACATAGTACCACACTTGTAGCCAAAGCTACTTCATATCAGTTATCACACATAGGCTCGTTCTCGAGCTATTCATATTCATGGTCTGCTCACACAAGTCATCGGTCATACGTAACTACTCAAGTCGCCACACAAGTCGTCAAGTATCCGCAACACATGCGTGATTACCCACCATCGGTAGAACTTATAAGACCAGACCCGCTTCACATAATCACAATCTCGGTCTGCTCACACAAGTCGCTCGGTCATACGTAATTACTCAAGGCTGCTCACACAAGATGTCGAGTATCCGTAATACATGTCGGATAACTCACCACCGTAGAGAACGTACGGACCAAAGACCTGGATCACTTATTTCACTTAGATTTCACATAGGTTTCTAGTGAACATGTCACTCGTATCCATTTTTATTCCTAAGGTTCAACCGGAAATTTCTCACTTGTCTATACTTTGTCAATTACATCAAATATTCAGCCATAATTCATACCATTTATCAAAATATGAAAACGTAAGTAAAACGATGCAATATTTACATACAAACTTACATAATTACATTCTCAATCTCATCACATCATCAATTTAACTTATCCTCCCAAATTATTTTATTCAATACTAAAGTATTAATAACTAAAATTTCAATCTAATATTCAAACTTGCATCATTAAATGCTTATTAAACATTTGAACTTACCTCGATACCAAAACGGCCATTTTACCAACTTTCCCGATTTTCAATTTTCCTCCCGTTCTAGGTCCAAATCTCATTTTTCGAAGTCTAAAACATCACATTTCACTTAATTAGTTAATTTACTGTTCAAAACAATCCTTAACTCAACTTTTTCAAAATTATATTTTTGCCCCTAAACTTTTACATATTTGCACTTTTGCCCCAATACTCGAAAATTAAACTTCAGCCCTTATTCTTATGTTTTATAACATGCTGATCATTTTCTCTTCTATGGCAACATCAAATTCTCACTAGTTCACACACTTATGACCAATTTATAACTTTTACAATTTAACCCTTTTATACGATTTCATCGAAAATCATCTAATAAAACTCGTTTCTCTAATCATAGACATGCATAATATACCATAATTCATCAAAATTCACAATTATTCAACATGGTTCAATTTTTAAAATTAAAATCTAGCTCAAAATAATGGTAGAAATAGCTAGACTAAGTTATCTGGATTTCAAAATACGATGAACATTAAAAACGGGCTCAAAAACACTTACTATGAAGCTTGAAAAGCTTGAAACCCTTAGCTATGGAGTCTAGAAATTTTGGCAGCAACTTGAAGAAGAAGAGCAGATTTTTTCTTGTATTTTGTCTTTTATTCATTTAAAACACTAAATGACTAAAATACCCTTAAGACTTTTCTTTCACTTTTGTCCTATTCATGCCCATTTTTGTCCATCAAGTTATTAAATGGTCTAATTACCTTTTAAGGGCCTCCAATTTAAAACTCATAGTAATTTGACACCTCTAATATATAGAACTCAACTTTTGCACTTTTTACAATTTAGTCCTTTTGACTAAATTGAGTGCTCAAATGTCAAAATTTTTGAACGAAATTTTACTTAAATCTTTCCATAAAATTGTAGACCATAAAAATATAATAAAAATAGAATTTTACTCGTGAATTTGTGGTCTCGAAACTACTATTCCGACTAGACCCAAATTTAGGCTGTTACAGTAGAGATAAGATCTGTTGTCTTCAATCCGCTCCACTCCCCGCGGTGGAGATAGGATCTATATCTTTAGCCCGCTCCACTCACTCGCCAAGAGAGATAAGGCTTCAGCTCTTCGATCCGCTCTACTCTCCTTTCAATAGAGATAAGATCTGTTGTCTTCAATCTGTTCCACTCCTGTTCAGTGAAGATAGGATCTGTATCTTTAACACGCTCCACTCCTGCTCAGTAGAGATAAGGCTTCAATCTTTCGATCTACTCTACTCCTGCTCAGTAGAGATAAGATCTGTTTTCTTCGATCTGTTACTCTACTGCTTAGGGAATTAAGATCTGTAATCTTTGGCCTGTTACCCTACTGCTTAGGGGGTTAAGGCTCATCTTCTTCGATCTATTCCACTCCTACTCAGTGGGATAAGATCTGGTTCTTTAGCCTATTACCCTACTGCTTAGGGAATTAAGGCTCATCATCTTTGATCTGCTCCACTCTCGCCGGTGGGATAAGATCTCGCTTCTTTAGCTTGTTACCCTACTGCTTAGGGAATTAAGGCTCATCGTCTTCGATCTGTTCCACTCCTCGCCGGTGGGATAAGATCGATATTTTCGACCGTTACCCTACCGCTTAGGGAATTAAGGCTCAATGTTTTGACTGTTCCACTCTCGCCGGTGGAAAAAGATCTGCTTCTTTAGCCTGTTACCCTACTGCTTAGGGAATTAAGGCTCATCGTCTTCGATCTATTCCACTCTTGCTCAGTGGGATAAGATCTGTAACATTCAACCTGTTACCCTACTGCTTAAGGAATTAAGGCTCATCGTCTTCGATCTATTCCACTCCTGCTCAGTGGGATAATATCTGCTTCTTTAACTCCCATTACCTTTACTACATTGTCCTTTGGGGAACCTACCTGTAGAATTAATTTCGTGGGGTATATACTTATGCCAAATGATTAGGATGTCATGAAAAATGCTCCTAACCATATGTACTATGAATGTTATGAATGAATGCAAAATGTCATGAGAATGATCCATTTTTAACACTTGGGCTGTCATTGCTTGTTGTTCATTAAGGTGATATCCCTGACGTATATCTTCTTTGTTCATTGATACCTCTAATAGAGAATCAAGATGTTGTCACCGCTAGTCCTTTTCTCAAGTGCTCGAGCCCTTTAAGCAAGTTAGTTCAAACAATTATCCTGTTTTGGATTCTTGTATTATTTAGAGACTTTCGTAGTAATAAAACTTCTTTTGTGAAAGCATTATTAGTTCAATAATCATTATTTCAATATGAAATGCTTGGAAAAGATTATAATAATGGACAATAAAGAAACTAATTAGGAGTATAGCTTAAAATAAATAAGATAGCAAAATGCAATAAAAATGAAATTTATTGGTAATGTATCTTGAAATGAGCAAATTGAATAGGTAAGATGGAAACTAGGTGCCCAGATATCGACCTAAGCTTCTTTGTTCAAACTTCGAGGACCATTTAAGCTCAATATGTGTTTAGGGGATTCAGAGTACTTTGTCGATGCCCCAAGACGTAACATACTTCCTCATTGTTAATTCAAGCGTAGCGAAACTACTGTATGCCCCATCACGATTTGATCACAATTTGAGCCGCCTTTTTTTTGGGTTTTCGACTCAAAGCCCTTTGGTCTCAAAGTGCCTTTATGGGTTTTCACATTGGCCTCTCATTTTTTTTTTGCAAAAACTCGAAACGCCTTTATGGGTTTTTGCCTTGGCCGATTTCCGTCATGTTTAAGCGTTCTTGACTAGGTCCGCATTAATTGGGTTTGACTGACTTTTGTCGTCCATCTCGGCTAGTATCCATACTTCTCCAAAAAACCTTCTTTTCAACATAATGTCCTTCCCAATTAGGCATCCACTTTCCCCTGAAGCCCTTTTGCATAGGGAGGATCTTTTCAATACCAAGTCTCTTTCATGAACCTCTCTAGGGTGGACTTTTTGTTGTAAGCCCGCATCATTCGCTTCTAGTACATTTGGCTATGACGGATGGCTCTTAATCTTTTTCCCTAATCCGATTCAGTTGATCATACCGAGATTGAACCCCTTCCGCTTTATCCAACTTCAGCTTTGATAGAATCTGAAGAAAAAGAATTTCAACTTCGATAGGCAAGACTGCATCCATCCCATAGATCAATTAGAAAGGCGTTGCCCCGGTGAGGGTCCTGGCCAACATTCGAGTAGCATAGAGGGTAAATGGTAACTAGTCTATGCCAATCTTTACAAGTTTCAACCATCTTTCAAAATCTTTGGATAGCTTCTTTCTTTTCTTTTTTTTTTTTTTTTGAACTCGAACTTGCATTCAAAATTGAAATTGAATTTGATGACGGTTGTTTTTGTAACTTTTCCATAAGAACCGTCCTTCACCCTCTTAGTGAAATAATTGACAATCATGAAGATGAATAGGTGTCAACTAGATGCTTTTGATGAGATCGTCCTCGTAACATCTATGCTCCACGTATAGGAAAAAAATAGAGGAAGCATATAAGTCATGCCTTCTCAATTTTGCATTTACGACATAACTGATGTAACCTCCCTTTCATGGTAGACCAACAATACCCGGACCTTATAATCAACCTGGCTATCAGAAATCTCCTAGCATGTGTCTTTTCGAACACTCCACAGCCTCCTCGTGCCTAGGCATATCTTGATGCGGTCATGCAAAGACATCTTTGAATTCTTAGAATAACTCGATGGCGTCTTACTTTGTTTCGGTGGAGGTAAGGCTTCGATCTTCACTCCTTTCCTAGACTCACAATGTCCACTGACCCTTTGTATGATAGAGTCTATTTTCCTTTCGTTTTACCATCCTTAACAGATTAATGGGTAAGTTGTAATCTCTGACATCTTCAAAATATTTAGATCCTTTTAGACCCATATTTCACTCAAAAGGAGTCCGTAACAGCGTTGCTCATGTCCCGATATCTGGGTACCTATTGTAGGTACGAAGGCAAATTCCAAAGAATAAATGGTTCTGAAGATAATTATTTATAATCATGGATGAAAAATGAAAGAACATTCCAAAGAACAAAAGAATATATAGTATGACATGGAGAGAGAAAAAAAATAAGAAACTATTTGCTCGGCATGAAACACAAAAATGTATTTTTATTGAAAGTAAATATGTTTGAACAGGAACCTATTTCACAAAAGATTATTGTTGTTTCTAGGCTTAAAACAACAAGTGTGTTTTGAACATTACTCTGTGTTAGCTCTAAAACTACAGGAGTTTCCTTCACTGTCCAATTATTCAAAACACTTTCAGGCTCGTAGGGGCGAATGCCTCCTAGGTTTCCTTCATTCGATCTATCCTCGAATACGGCGTTGATGCTCAAGGCTTTTAACATGTCTTCGACCGTTTCTTCATTTGTCATCCCCGATTTAGGAGGGATAATTCTTCCCGATATGAATGCCTTGGGTATATATGGAAAAGTAATTGATCCCCATTTGACCTTGGCGTCCTTCTCTACTGACTCACTTCCTATGGTACACACGTTTTCCCCTTCCGCAAAGTCAAAGAACTCTAGCTCTTTATTATCCATTAACCCTTATACTAGGGCTCTAAATTCGCTGCACTGCTAGATCTCATGGTCTTCCTTGTTATGGAACTCATAGTAGTTCCTCGTATCCTGGGATTTGCCCCTTACATCCTGTATGATTAAACCTCTTTCCACCATTCTTCTCCAGACCTCTCTCAACGGGGTTCTTATTTCTGCAACGTTCAACTTGATTCTTTTTCCTGTGCTCTCGATTATCACATTCATCCCATTATCAATGTGACTGGGTAACGGATTTCCTACGACAGACTTATCATTAAACTCCATAATGCCCATTTTGATGAGCTTTTCGACTAGCTTTTTGAAAGGAAAGCAATTCTCTATCGGGTGCCCCACTATCTCTCGCATGGTATTCACATTGAGTGCTTGCATCGTACCATTTAGGATATGGGGGTTGCAAAAGATTCGAGTAGAGGAGCTATCACGCAGCGTCTCATAAAGTTTTATACAACTCCCTATCGTCACAAGTATGAGAGTAAACTAAAATTTCTCGATCTTACGCCTCGTGTTGGGCTCTTGTCTTGGTGGGGCTGCTCGCTCTGCAGTGACCGCTTCGATGGATCGATAGTAATGGGTTTGGGATAACTCGAACTTACATTACCTACTTCATTCTCTATTTTCTTTGAACCGATCTTCTCATGCTCTCTCCGCTTTATTTTCCCACACCTTATCGCGTTTCTATCATTTCACGGACATCACTATGTCTCAAAAATCTTAGTCGCTCCCCAATATATGATTGATGAAAGGTGCTTTAGGGTATTAATGAAGAGCATAGTCATTTCTTTTTCTAGTAGAGGTGGCTGAAATTGTGTAGTGACTTCCCTCCACCTCTGGGCATACTTCTTGAAACTTTCGTCCGACTTTTTCTCCATGTTTTGCAACGTGATCCTGTCAGGCGTAATGTCAGTCACATGGCCATAATGTTTCATGAAGGCCTGTGCTAAATCCTTCTATGATTTGATTTGAGTGCAACTCAGCTGATTGTACCATTTAACCGCGGCTCCAGTCAGGCTATCCTGGAAATAGTGGATCAACAACTGGTCGTTGTTGACATATCCCATCATTCTCCGACAGAACATTGTAATGTGAGCCTCAGGACAACTAGTCCTAGTGTACTTTTCAAACTCCAGCATCTTGAACTTCGGAGGAAGTACCAGATTTGGAACTAGACTCAGTTTTCTAGCATCCACCTCGCATTGATAATCAGCACTTTCCAATGCTTTAAACTTTTCCTCCAGCCACTTGCAGCGATCCTCAAACTCTTTTGGGAGTTATACCCTCGTCTTTTCTTTTTCTGCTACATCATAGAAATCAGGGACCATCAGCCTTATCAGGTTACCCCCGGGTTGGGGCTCGAGCCTACAGGGAAATTTACTGGCGCTGGGGTGTCAGATTGGTGCTGAGGTCTGATATTGACAGACACTCTCGGTGGTTGTGCTTGAGAATTTTTCGGGGCTAAGCTTGGAAGACAAGCAGAATTTCTATTTTCATCTTCAACATCGCCCACGGGGCCCTTTCCTTTATCTTGCCCTCGAGTTAACAAATGCGTTAACTGGCTCATCATACTCCTTTAAGACTCCAGCATCTGATCCCTCATGTCCTGCTGGATCTTAGCCAACTGTTCCTGCAGTTAGTCTTGTATTTCCTTCTGCATCTGCTCTAACTTTTCCATCCTTTGATCCATTGCTTTCGTTCTTTTCCAAGTGTAATAGCGGTGTTCCAGGATAACTATAATATAACCTCTAATTAAAAGGGTTGTCTTATGATATTTAATGCAAATGATGTGATGCAATGCAAATGCATGTAATGCAATGCAAATGAATGAATGCAAAAATAAGAGGAGTCGATTCTGATTCAATTTCTTTTGGAATACTTATTGAAAAAACAAAATCCTTTACATAAAACAGAGTCACATATACGACCTAGCCCTTATGTTTTAACTTTCTCAAGAAGCGAAGCTAACTCTCGACCCTAGTCTGACTTTGACTCATATACTATACTTAACACATCAACCTGAACAGTTAATGTTTGTAAATGTTCAGCCATTTCTCGTATCTGAATCATGGCTTCGCCCATAAGTTAGTCTCTCTCTCTGACTTGGCTCTAAGAACGTTGAAGTTGTTCTTCCCATAGTTCGTTGTTTGTCTCCAATAGTTGGATCCGGAGCTCACTATTCTGCAGCGCCGTTTCGAGAGCTACCACCTTTCCTTTCGACTCTTCAATCTGGTTTAAGCTCGATTCCAACTTTACCGTAGAGTTATAGCTTTGACACAATGCCCTCTCTAGTTCTGCTACTCGAGCTCTTAACATCTCATTCTCGCTTTGGCTCTCACCCACAGTCTTTTTCAAAGTATCCTTTTGTGCTTGAGCCTTATGGAACCTCTTCCTTCACGATAGGCACCAAGTCCACTTCCCCAAACGTAAAACAGCTATAAGCGAGATTCCAATATTGAGTCATAGCCTAAAACAAGTGTTTGTCCACTCTGATGTCGAGTAAGTAGGGTAGATCACCATAATTAAGGTAGAAAAGTTGCCTAGTTACTTCATCCCAACAAGCTCATATATCTCTTAGTTCTTGGAGCTTATTCTGTGTCACACTGATGCGAGTGAAGCCCAATAATTTTGATGTGGACCCTTCGGTTAGGCTATCCTCCTTCTCAAGCTGTGTCTTCTTTGACCATATACGCACGGCCGCATTATCCTCTACTTTATCAAGAAATTTGTTCTCCATAACAAGCATTCTAACTTAGTAATTAAAACAGGAATCGACGCCTTTTAATTATGAAATGACATGCAGATATGATCAAAATAAAACAAGTTAGTATCACATAAAAGTAACCAAAGCAAGTGAAAAATGTCAAACCACTATATAGGTAGCCACTAAGGTTTAGCATGGCCCTACCTAAGGTGGGCTCTTAAGGTTAACTATATGTGGTTTAGTTCTAAAGAAAGGGTACCTGAACCAGCAGATTCCTCAATCCTCACCCATTATAGGCTCATACTGATTGAGTTCAGTTCAGGGGAATACATTTCCCTATGGCCATGCGGAGGTGAAAACCTCACGGAACCATAAGTACGGATGTATCCCGGAAGCGGTCCCCTAGCCCATGCGGAGGTGAAAACCTCACGAAGGCATAGTTTCTCGCTCCCACTTAAAGGGTGTGACCACAACGATCATGCAATATGAATGCCGAGATATCCCATGTGTCTCAAACCAAAACAAATATATGACGCGACACAAACTCATGCAAATGGAAAAAATGAAAAAAAAATTATTTTCGATAAAAAGAACATTAATCAACCAAATTTACGGCTTGACTCTCTTATTGGTCCCCAGTGGAGTCGCCAAGCTGTCGAAACCATTTTTTTGTTTGGAAAACGGGCCGACTTTAGAAAGAAAAATGGAGTCGCCACCAATCATTTTTGAAATGTGATTGGGTCACTTTAGAAAACATTTTGGTCTACGAATTTTAAGAAAATGGGCTTGGGAGTCGGTTACGCATGAGGAAGGATTAGCACCCTCGCAACGCCCAAAATTGGTACCGTGTTGATTGATTAATGTCCTTAATATCGAAAAATTAGAAAATATTTTAAAATATGAATCTTTAAAATGTTTGGATAACTCGCATTGATATCGAAACTCTCTTGTTTCAAAAGATGAAATACCACATCCAAGACAATAGGACACGATGTTTCAAACCTCAATATCAAGATCGCTCCATGATTTCCAAAATCCATGCATCCGATTTAAAAAGGGTATTCCGCTATTTGGTCAAACTAAAAGTCGAAACCAAAGACGATTGGGCACGATCCTCGAATTTCCAAACATGAAATATTGCCTTATTTAAGAAAACACGATAAAGAATCTTTGAAAGATATTTAGTTGTTTGGACGAATAGAAAATCGAGACCCAGCACGATTGAGCACGAATCTCTCGAACTTCCAAACACGAAACATTGCCTTATTTTCAAAAACATGATCAAAATCTTTAAAGAATATTTAGTGATCCAAACGAGCGAAAAATCAAGCCCAAAGACGATTGGGCACAATTTTTCGAACTTAGAACACGAAATATTACCTTTGTGAAATCCTTTTTATGAATTTTGAAAAAAAGCAAAAATAAAAATATCAATAAGAAAATAATAGTAATAATATTAGAATTAATAGTGGTAATAATAAAAATAATGGTAGTAGTAAAATAAATGTAATTATAATAAGTATAATTGTAGTAATAATATATATGTAATAATAGTGATAAAAATAATAGTAATGAAAAATAGGAATAATAAATAGTAATATAAAAAGCGATTTTATAATAATAATACATGTAAAATAGTGGCAATAATAAAATGATGCTAATAATGCTAACGAACCTAGTAATAGTAATAAAGTAAAAGGAAAAAATATTAAAACAATAATGGTAATGACCACGTTAAAATAGTAAGTACAATAATATATATTTAGAGATAATTGATTTGAAAGTAAAGCGAATAGGGACTAAATTGAATTTAGAAACAAGCATCAGGGCAAAATCGAAATAAAATTAAAAGATGGACCAATTAGAACTTGCGAGAAACAATGAGGGGCTAAAAGGGAAAATATCTCCACCCTCCAAAACGGTCATTGAGGCACCACAAGATACAATGGTGAAACTAAAAAGCTTCTTTTTTTCGACGATCTCAAATGGGTACGCTTCTACCTTTTTTTCCAGTATTTTCGCTTATTCTTAAAAACAAGTGTAAAAAAATGAATAAAAAGAACACCTTGAATATTTTGAATCTGTCTCAAAATTCTTTTCTTTTTGTGTACTTGATTTCTCGTGTATTCGTAACTATCCAAAAAATAGAAGAAAAAAAAAACCCTTTACAATGGTTTTGAATGGCTTTTATAGCCAAATTCTACAACTTATGCATGCAAGTGGGGTGATAGAGTTAGTGGGATGGTGGAGTTAGTGGAGTGGTGGAGTTAGTGGTCGGTTTAGTGGGGTGGTGGAGTTAGTGGTCTAGTTGGGTTAGGGTTACTTGGGCTTGGTTAATTGGGTTTGGTTTGATTTTTTTTTGGTTTGTTGTTTGGGCTTTGGTTGGGGTAAAATTGGGTCATACAGCTTACTCTGGTTCTTTGGTGTTTTCAGATCTGGATACATCGTCCAGATTCGGTTTTAAGGATAGGGAATTGATTTGCTGATTTTGGTGCTTGATGCGATCTATTTGTTGTCGCTTTGATGATCGATTGACGTATGTGGGGCTTAATGCATTTAGAGCAAGAACATTTTGCGAAAGGGTTTATGAATGTTTGTTAGGTTTTGAATTATTCCTTGATTTAACTTTGATTTGTTTTACCAATCTCAGTATTGTATGTAACACCTTGAATTAGGGGTTATTTGTAATTTAAATAAATTCCATGTGGACTTCAAGAAATAAATAAATATGATTTTATTTAGCATGATTTAGGGTCTAGAAATAACCCTGATTTAGGTTTAAAAAAAATTAAATTAAAGTACTTAAAAGGAGGGAGCTAGGTGGAGATAGGGTTTAAATAAAAATTGGGAGAAACATGACACAAGAATGGGCTTGGTACAAGTGGCTTAGTGCGCCTAAGAGAGGTGCTAGGGGGGAGGTTCGAGCCTCGGCAGGAACAAGGAGGAAATATTTTTTTCCCTTGTGGGCTTTTGGGCGTTAGGCCTAGGAAGGCCTTATAATTAAATCAGGGGGGCTTATTGACATGAAAGTCGAGGAGGCGGAGTGGCTGGGGCGCCACTTAAAAGACCTTGGTGCATGGACTAGGGTTCGAGTCGTGGTAGGCGCAAGGAGTTTATTTTTTGGGCTTCTAGCAAAAAGGAAAAGGCTCTGTAAGGTTATAATAAAAGGTAGGGCTTTATGTCATTAAGGTCGGGCTAGAAGAGATGGCAAGGCGTTGGAGGGGGCTGCTTTGCTCCTACAAAGCAGTCGCAAGTTCGAATCACAAGCCCCTGATTTCGTTTTTTTTATTTTTTCCTTTCCTTGTCTTTCTGTAGAATGGGAGAATTTGGTTCAATTTAGGACTCCTAATTAGGCATATTTTTATGTCATAATCATTTGGAAGAGGGGAATTTTAGTGTTTTATTTGCTATTAAATTGTTGAAGGATTAGGAGATTAAAGCTAGATTTATTTTGTGATAATTCAAGGCTGGAAATTATCACAAAATAAAGAGAATTGGCCAAGATTGGGACTCTTTCAATGTTCTTAATCTGATTTTTCATACAAAGAAAGAATAGAAAAACTCCGAGAACAAATTTCTTTTCTTCTCTCCAAAATTTCTCTTCTTGAAACCCCTTTGTTGCATTGCTCAAGTTATCAAAAAATTCCAGCTTCTCTTCCCTTCACAATCTGAATATACCCCTCAAAAGAGAAAATTCTGACAAACTCTTTCTCTTCTTCCTCTCTTCTTTGTCGCTAAAATCTCCTTAAACTCTTAGCCAAAAAAATTGCTTAGAAATTCCAGACTATTATTTTCCTTAGCGAATACATCCTCCTCCTTCACAAAATTTCCAGCCCTTCCAATCGTGCATTAGGCCGAATATCATATCTCCAAACTAGGTGTTGCCAATTTTTTCAATAAGTGTGGTAAGGGATAATCATCTCTTTTGGAATTAAAATTATGGCCTACGATTCGTATTAACTTGATTAAAACCAATTGTAGGGAAGTTTTCAGATTTTACTTTCCAAGGGACTAATTAAGGCTTCGAGATTTGTTAGGAAATCAAATCCGTTTAAAGTTAAGAGATCTAACGTTATAGATCGGCTTTTCGGGATCTAGGAGTTCCGGTAGAAAAAGGTGTGTATGATCTCTCTACACACTTTATTAATTAACATGACATTATTGTTGCTTTAAATCTTTTTGGTTGTGATTAGCTTGTGGCATAATCATGGATTCTGGGTAAGTCCCCTAATTTGCGATTTTGATATATGATTTGCATGCCATCACATGATGATTAAATGCTATGATATGATTTATGAAAATTGTTATAAAAGCATGTGATGGTGGGATTGATGAGAGGAGGGGGAAGATTTTATGGACTGTCGCCAGTGGTTTTGACCACAAGATGGGTTGGCCCCATCAGATTATTTGTGACCTATGGTCATTAGTGGTTTTGACCACAAGATGGGTTAGCCCCATCAGATTATTTGTGACCTATGGTCATCAGTGGTTTTGACCACACTTGATATTTTGTGACCTATGGTCATCAGTGGTTTTGACCACACGATGGGTTGGCCCCATCATATAAATTGTGACTCTAAGTCATCAGTGATTTTGACCACACGGGGTAGTTGAGGAGTATGGATGGCTAGGTTGGGTTGCATATTTGCATGTTATTTAATATCTTGTGTATGAGTGCTTTACTGGGTAGGGGATTTACACACCGAGTCTTGGTGACTCACCCTTCCTTAACATTTTGCGATGAGTAGATCGCGGAGATGGAGTAGGAGAGGACTCGAGGTGCCATGCCATCATTGAATTGAAATTACTTTGTTTTAGTTAATCATATTTATTTTTCTAAGTCTTTTATTTTGGGATTGTAATAAGGCCGCTATTTATCATGTGGATGTTTTTTTTTATTTTGCTTTTGTCATGTTACAAATTAAATTTTCAAATGATAAGTAAACCAGGTTAAAAATAATTTTCAAAACTTAATAAACTTCTACGGGTTTTTAAATATGTTACCATCGGGTAATAAAAATAAACTAAGTCAACTATCACTTTGATGATTTTAAAATGATTCACGATCAATGTTTTCAAAAAGGTTTATAAAGCCCAACAGTATTTATAAAAGGCCCAACCGAGTTTTCAAACACCGTTTTAAATACCTTAGCCAAATTTTATCAAATTTTCACCCAACTTTCAAATTGGCCCAAAATATTTCACCCAAAGGATATACCAGATCCGGTCAGGCTCATGGGCGGGTTTGGGGTGTTACATTTTGGTATCGAGCAGGTTCAAAACTTCGGTACGTGGGGGCCAAGGCCCAAAATGTTTGGTTTTGATAGTAGGCCTTATTATGATGTTTTAAGAAAGTGTTTGTGATTTGAACAGCATGGCACCGAGTCTCCGGCACCTATCCACCCAGGTAAGTACTTCTATCCATTTCTGTGAATACTTGATGAGGGGTAGAAGGGTAAAATGGGAACGTAGACTACTAGAGTAGAAACTGTTGAACCCTAAGGCTAGCATACCCCAACAAAAATTACATAAGATTTAATAATTCTCTAAACAACCCTGTGAGTTGTCACTAAGCAAAGGATGTGGCAATCGTTATACGCATGTCTAGGATTGGATTCGGTGGGGGCCTGGTATTTAAGCGGTCCTCGTGACTCACCTCCTACTCACTCGAATCCTACCAGTGCGTAGTAATCTGCTCATCCTAATGAGGCGACACACTCACAGGCTAAACTCGATAACTAAAACCCGAAAGGGATTAGCCGTTTTATTTTTGATGCAATTAAAACTTTAGTTTAAAAAAATGACCAGAATACCCCTCAGTTTGAAAAATGACCAAAATACCCTTGGCTTGTAAATTACCAAAATACCCTCCATACGAAAAATTTTCAAATAGAAATTTTCAAAATATCCTTCTTTTGTAAAATCACTTGGAACCCAATTTTTGGGAGTCAGTTTGAGAAAATGCTCTGAATGTGAGAAATTACTAAAATACCCCTAGGAGAGTAAAATTATGAAAATACCCCTGTAAGACAAATTACGAAAATACCCCTGGATAGTGGAAAAACAATCACAATGGAATCAACAACGCCTCTTTGATTGGATGAATGGAAAATTGTGTGCTTGTATGATTACGAAAGAACCACTCTTTAAACTCCTATCATAAAATTTCTTCGCGGATAACCAAGTGTAACTAAGGTACTAATACATAAAAAATTCTTAAACAGATAAATGCAGTCACTAGAATGAGTTCAAGAGGTCATGGACGTCCGCCCCGTGGCCGCGGTAGAGGTAGGATGACTCTGTCGGAGCCTGCGAGGTCGGGTCATGGGTCCGAAAATGAGATGCCGGATTTGTCGACACCGAAAACTGAGTTTCAAGACCATAAAGGTGGTAATGACGTAGTATCTCGGTGAGTACTCTGTATTGGAACGAGTAATGAGGTCATGCGTGTAGAACCCAGAATCGTGGTTGAACGACTCGAGCTAACTGAGCGTAAGTATTCAGAGGAGTTTTGAGTGGCGCCAGTGTGGCGGAATATTGGTTAGAGTCCACGGAAAGGATTATGGGTGACTTAGATTTCACCCCGAGGAGAAGTTAAAGGTATCATCTCTCCGCTTCGGATAAGTTCTATCGGTGGTGGCTCACCGTAAGGGATGGAACAGTGGCGTAAAATCTCACGGGAATTCTTCGGAAGCTTACCAAAAGAAGTATATTGGAACTAGCTATGTAGACGCTCAGAAGAAGGCTTTCTTGAACCTGGTTCAAGGAAATAAGTCAGTGGCGGAATATGAGGCCGAGTTCCTCCGATTGAGTAGATATGCTCGTGGTATTATGGGTACCGAGCATGAGTGCTGTGTCAGGTTTGAGGATGGCCTGAGAGATGAGCTGAGAATGATGATAGCTCCACAACAGGAAAGGGAGTTCGCGGTCTTGGTGGAGAAATCTAAAGTTGCTGAGGGAGTAAGACAGTCGGTTAGACGAAATCAAGAGAGGAATTGGAATAAGAAGAGCTCCGGATCTTTAGGGTTCTCTGAAAATCAGCAGAAGAGAACGAGGTATGGTGAATCAGATCAAGCTGCTAGGCCTGCTGCCGCTGCTAATCCTCAATGGCCGCCACGGTGTGATAAGTGTGGCAAGTCTCACAAGGGGGAGTGTTGGAATGGTAATCGTGGATGCTTTGAGTGTGGGTCTATGGAGCATCGGGTTAGAGATCGCTCAAGAAGGCGGCTATAGGTGAGAACCAAGGCCAGGATAGGCCACTGAACCAGGGGGATAACCAACAACCACAGAGGGGTCGAGGTGCAGCTAGGGGTAATGGAAATGGTAACGGGCGTGGCCGAGGTGTTGAAGATGCAGAGGCGAGGCAACCAAGGTTGGTTTATGCAGTCGGCCATCGCGAGGAGGAGGATGTGCCAGATGTGACAACGGGTATGTTTCTTACTTCTAGAATACCTTAATTGCTTTGATTATTGTAGAGTTTTCTTGTTTTACTAGGGAAGTGCCTGAAACCTTGGTTGTGAACTTAGAGATTGTGTCTAGGAAGCATGATAATTCTTTAAGATCGAGTCTTGCAGAAGATAGCATAGTCTTGATGTAAGTAAAGATGTACGGTTATTCGTTAGTAAGTAATTTCGAGGACTAAATTATTTTTAAGGGTAGAACTGTAACACCACAATTAGGGGTTATTTGTAATTTAAATAAATTCCATGTGGACTTCAAGAAATAAATAAATATGATTTTATTTAGCATGATTTAGGGTCTAGAAATAACCACGATTTAGGTCTAATTTGGGTTTTAGAAAAAAATTAAATTAAAGTACTTAAAAGGAGGGAGCTAGGTGGAGATAGGGTTTAAATAAAATTGGAAGAAACATGACACAAGAATGGGCTTGGTACAAGTGGCTTAGCTACTAAGAGAGGTGCTAGGGGAAGGTTCGAGCCTCGGCAGAACAAGGAGGAAATATTTTTTTCCTTGTGGGCTTTTTGGCGTTAGGCCTAGGAAGGCCTTATAATTAAATCGGGGCTTATTGACATGAAAGTCGAGAAGGCGGAGTGGTGGGCGCCACTTAAAAACCTTGGTGCATGGACTCGGGTTCGAGTCGTGGTAGGCGCAAGGAGTTTATTTTTTGGGCTTCAAGCAAAAAGGAAAAGGGCTCGTAAGGGTTATAATAAAAGGTGGGGCTTTATGTCATAAAGGTCTGGGTGGAAGAGATGGCAAGGGCGTTGGAGGGGCTCATTGCTCCCTACAGTCAGTCGCAAGTTCGAATCACAAGCCATGCATTTCATTTTTTTTATTTTTTTTCCTTTCCTTGCTGACGCCGAATGGGAGAATTTGGTTCAATTTAGGACTCCTAATTAGGCATATTTTTATGTCATAATCAACTGGAAGAGGGGGAATTTTAGTGTTTTATTTTCTATTAAATTGTTGAAGGGATTAGGAGATTAAAGCTAGATTTATTTTGTGATAATTCAAGGCTGGAAATTTTCACAAAATAAAGAGAATTGGCCAAACATTGGGACTCCTTGGGGTGTTCTTAACTGATTTTTCATACAAGAAAGAATAGAAAAACTCCAAAGAACAAATTTCTTTTCTTCTCTCCAAAATTTTCACGCCGAAACCCCTTTGTTGCATTGCTCAAGTTATCAAAAAATTCCAGCTTTTCTTCCCTTCCACAAGCTGAATATACCCCTCAAAAAGAGAAAATTTACAAGACAAACTCTTTTCTTCTTCCTCACTTCTTTGTCCGCCAAAATCTCCCTTAAACTCTTAGCCAAAAAATTGCTTAGAAAATTCCAGACTATTATTTTCCTTAGCGAATAACCCTCCTCCTTCACAAAAATTTCCAGCCCTTCCAATCGTGCATTAGGTCAATATCATATCTCCAAACTAGGTGTCGCCAATTTTCAATAAGTGTGGTAAGGATAATCATCTCTTTTGGAATTAAAATTATGGCCTACGATTCGTATTAACTTGATCAAAACCAATTGTAGGAAAGTTTTCGAATTTTACTTTCCAAGGGACTAATTAAGGCTTCGGGATTTGTTAGGAAATCAAATCCGTTTAAGGTTAAGAGATCTAACGTTATAGATCGGCTTTTCGGGATCTAGGAGTTCCGGTAGAAAAAGGTGTGTATGATCTCTCTACACACTTTATTAATTAACATGACATTATTGTTGCTTTAAATCTTTTTGATTGTGATTAGCTTGTGGCATAATCATGGATTCCGGGTAAGTCCCCTAATTTGCGATTTTGATATATGATTTGCATGCCATCACATGATGATTAATTGCTATGATATAATTTATGAAAATTGTTATAAAAGCATGTGATGGTGGGATTGATGAGAGGAGGGGGAAGATTTTATGGATATCGCATGATGGTTTTGACCACAAGATGGGTTGGCCCCATCGATTATTTGTGACTTATGGTCATCGTGGTTTTGACCACAAGATGGGTTGGCCCCATCGATTATTTGTGACCTATGGTCATCATGGTTTTGACCACAACGATTGAATATTTACGACTAAGTCCGGTGGTTTGGTACCACCGTGGTTTTGACCACACTTGATATTTTGTGACCTATGGTCATCGTTGGTTTTGACCACACGATGGGTTGGCCCCATCATATAAATTGTGACTCTAAGTCATCAAGTGGTTTTGACCACACGTGGTAGTTGAGGAGTATGGATGGCTAGGTTGGGTTGCATATTTGCATGTTATTTAATATCTTGTGTATGAGTGCTTTCTTGGGTAGGGATTTACACACCGAGTCTTGGTGACTCACCCTTCCCTTAACATTTTGAGATGAGTAGATCGCGGAGATGGAGCAGGAGAGGACTCGAGGCTGCCATGCCATCATTGAATTGAAATTACTTTGTTTTAGTTAATCATATTTATTTTCTAAGTCTTTTATTTTGGGATTGTAATAAGGCCGTTATTTATCATGTGGATGTTTTTTTTTTTTGCTTTTGTCATGTTACAAATTAAATTTTCAAATGATAAGTAAACCGGTTAAAATAATTTTCAAAACTTAATAAACTTCTACGGGTTTTTAAATATGTTACCATCGGGTTATAAAAATAAACTAAGTCAACTATCACTTTGATGATTTTAAAATGATTCAAGATCAATGTTTTCAAAAGGGTTTATAAAGCCCAATGGTATTTATAAAAAGGCTCAACTGAGTTTTCAAACACCGTTTTAAATACCTTAGCCAAATTTTATCAAATTTTCACCCAACTTTCAAATTGGCCCAAAATATTTCACCTAGTGACATACCAGATCCGGTCAGGGCTCATGGGCCGGGTTTGGGGTGTTACATTGTAGATTGATGAGGTAGTCTTTGTTTTGTTATATGGAACTCATTTTGTAGTTTTATTAGGCTGTAGTTGCTATTAGAGTCGAAGGATCGAGAGTGTGAAATTAACATAAGACGTGAAAATTGAGGGAAAAGAAACAGTGATTGATTTTGGTGTTATCAGATCTTTGCCATGACAGGTGCGCTTTAATGGCAGCTCATAAACCCTAATAAAATTTGAATTTTCTTTGTTTTTAAGGGGGCGGGGAGATGGCGCGGGATATATATAATTTTATTTTCCTCCGGCTCTCTCCCCTTTGTGTCTTGGCTTTATTGTCTCTTCTAATTTTCTCCTGCATCTCCGGTTACCTATTTGTGATCCGTTCTTTTATGTAAATCCATGCATTACTGCTCGCAATTGAAGCATGCCCATTTGATAGACTGCAATTGCAACTGCAACGAACAAGGTGCATTCCTTCATTTCAATTAAAACCCAGAATGTTCAATGCTATTTATATAATAGTTAGCACAATTTTACTAAAATCATCCCCCATGTCATTCCTGGTTTTGAGTTGATACTGACATTTAATTATTACCCTTTTACATCTCTATATAGACGATAGTTGTATTCATCTCATTGCTACGCTTTTCGCCAAAATTTTACCGCATGTCTTCTTGGTTCTCGTTTTATTAATATCTCTATGCGATAGTTGTGTTTATATCAGTGCTATGCTTTTCATACTTTCAAATGTTCTTACTTATATATGATTGTAAATTGAATTTAAATAAATGCCCCTGTGAATTGTGGTGATGTAATCAGTATAGATGCTACTTCAGCATGTAGTTACTTCCTTTTGATTGAACATGAACTTAAAGTGAATGTTTTTTTTATAACCCATGGGTCTTAGTCCTCTATTGTCTAGAATTCTCAGTATTTTGTTGTAAGAGAAGTGGTATTGGTCCATTGTAAATTGTTAAGAAGATTGGGTCTTCTTATTTTAGCATTCCTGGTTATGTATCAATATATTAGTTCATAAGTTGTATGCTTCATTGATCCAACTAATGGCTTCCTTTGCAATCAGAGAGTTTTTTTAAAAAAAAAAATTTATAGGAATAGGTCGGTTTTTTAAGTAGAAGCGTTTTTAAGTTTTTTGCAAAAAAAGACTTTCAAGTATAAGCGATTTCTACCACAACACTAAAAAAGTGAATGGTGATTTGTGGTAAAGATCATATTAAAAAGTGTAACATTTAATATTATGTTGTTAGTTGAAAGAGTAAACAATCTCACGTTAATTAGAAAAAAGCTGCAAATGAATTATGAGTCTATATATATTCAGTATCTTACATATTATATCGCTTAAGAAAATAAAAGAAATGTGACTTAGAGTTTGTATAAATACTTTTTTATAAATTTTATTTTACATTAATAAGTAGCACAAAAAAAATTGTTGGTGCTACTGTTTTTAATGTTGATGTGACAAAAAATAATTTCAGTTAGAATCATTTTTTTAAATCCGTCTATTCTCGTAATTATGCAAAGATTAAAAAAAAGGGGGCATTTTTTAGTAATAAAGTCTTTTTTTAGGTTGATAAAAGGCCAAAACCTTCTTTTAAACAAAAGAGCAATCCCCTCGTTGCCAGCGATCTTTATTTGGCCAATGCCACCACCAAATGAGAGCTGTCCTCCTTTTTCTGTTTGTTTTAGTTTAGTTTTTGAAGAGAACACTTCCAAAGTCAATATAACTCCAATAGCTTGAACACAAGAGAAGCATTCGATCTGCCACCTCCAACGTCGGATCGGAGTATAAAATCATATTTGGCCTCTCCTTGGCTCAAGGGAGCTTTTGACTGTTCGAATTTAGAGAACGGTGCTCTGAGCCTCAAAAATCAAAGGAACCCAAGGTGGGTTTTGGAATTTCTCTTCGCATTGCTTGGCTTCTCTACTCCCTCTCATTTCTCGACTTTTTTCATATTTGGCTCCCCGTTTTTCTCTTTCTTGAGTCGTCAGCTTTTCTCTTTGTTATTGTGAAGAGATAAAACAATGGCATGTAATATATTATAGTTTTGCTTGGAAGAGCGGAATTAAAGCTCCATCTTCTTATTGATTTACTCGACTAATTGCACTCTACAAAAATCTAAATTGACACTAAATTTCAAGTTAATTGGCAATTCCTGACCATGGAGTGTGCTTTTGAACAAAGAGGAAGGTTGTAGAAACAAAGTGGATTCACTGTGTTACTCAACATCTGTTAGCTAGAATCCCAAATGATATTTGAGTGTAATTTTTTAAATCTCATTATTTATTTTCTTAGCTTCAATTGTATATAATTTAATCATTGACATAAATGGAAAACTTTTACGTGATTTTATATGTTTTTAATTCATAGAAAATTTAGAATTTATAAATATAATTTATTTAAAAATTGGATTATTTTTTATAGTTTTTGTAGTTTTCAATATTTTTTGGAAATTTTATTAAATTTCTAGACTTTATATATATTTATTTATTCTTTAAAAATTAATCATTTTTATACTATTAATGACGTGGAATATACAAAAAGAAATTGATAAAAGAAATTGAGATAGTAAGTGTAAGGCCCAATTTCTAGGGGCCCAAAGCAAATAAAGGCCCAATAAAACAAAAAAAACACACCCAATTTTAGCATTCAAAATCCAAAACACGGGCCCAAAATAAAATAAAAGTAACAAAATAGGGTTTGAAACGACGTCGTTTGGGCCTCGACCAAGAACCCGACCCGAGGCGAGGCTAGGATCCACAGAAGCGTTGGAGGGGCTAATTGCGCATTTAGCCCCTCCGCTTTTTACTAGTTTTAAAATCATTTTTTTATTTGCGATTCGGCCCCAAAATTTCACTCCTGATCTCAATTAGGTCCACAGTAAGGGTAAGCGTTTTGCTCAGTGGGGTTTATTGCTCTTTCACCCTCCGAGTTTACGCGCGCTTTATAATTTACTCCTTTATCATTACTTTATTTAAAATTAGCCTAAGTTTTCAGCTTTTAGCTTAATTTAGTCCTTTTCTTATTTTCTTTGTTTATTATTTTATTACTATCATTTTTTTTAGTGTTACTATCCTATTATTTAATATTTAATATTTTTATTACTATTAATTATTTATTACCATTATTGTATTATTATTCTTATTATATCACCTTATGATTATTATTATCGTGCTATTATTATATTTATAACTACTACTATTATTATATTTCTATCATACTTATTGTTATATATATACTTGTTTGCTTGTTTATATATATTATGATTATTTCTTTTGCTTCATTATTATATACCGTTATTTTCAATATGTTTATTATTATTTTATTATCATATTAATTATGTGTATATATATGTGTCTCTATTATTTTTTTATTTTTATTACTATGGTTATTATTTTATGTTTCTTTATCAATATTAATGTTGTTACTTTTGGTATTTTTGTTGCATTCCTTATTTTATTTTTTACTATTAAAATTTATATTTTTTCTTATCATCTCATGTCAATCAATGATTTTGAAGGACACCTTAACGATTTTACCTTTTTTTCAAAATTCATAAAAGGATTTTACAAAGGTAACATTACGTGATTAGAAGTTCGAGAAATCGTGCTCAATCGTCTTTGGGCTTCGATTTTTGTTCATCTAGATCACTAAATGTCCTTTAAAGATTTCGATTGTTTTGAAAATGAGGCAATGTTTCGTGTTTGGAAGTTCAAGAAATTCGCACCCAATCGTCTTTGGGTTTCGATTTTCGCTCATCTAAACAACGAGATATCCTTCACAATTTTGTTTTATCGTATTTCTTAAAAAGCGATATTTCGTGTTTGAAATCCAAAGAATCGCACCCAATCGTCTTTGGGTTTCGGTTTTAGTTTAGCCAAATAGTGAAATACCCTTTTCGCCAGATTGCACTCCACGTATTTTGGAAATCATAAAATGATCTTGGGATCGAGAGTTTGAAGCATCGTGTCCAATCGTGCTGGACATGATATTTCAGCTTTTCGGAACGAGAAAGTTTTGATATCCAATACGAGTCATTTGAATATTTTTTTTTCCTACTCTAAAATATTTTTTTAACTTTTGATATTAAGGACATTAATCAATCAATACGGTACCAATTTTGGGCGTTACGAGGGTGCTAACCCTTCCTCGTACGTAACCGACTCCCGAGCCCGTTTTCTAAAAACTCGTAGACCAAAATGTTTTATAAGTGGCCCAATCACACTTCAAAAAAGATTGGTGGCGACTCCGTTTTTCTTTTCAAAGTCGGCCCGTTTTCCAACAAAAAAATGGTTTCGACAGCTTGGCGACTCCACTGGGGACGCGTTAAGAGAGTCAAGCCGTAAAATTGGTTGATTAATGTCCTTTTTATCAAAATTTTTCGTTTGTCAGTTGCATGAGTCTGTGTCGCGTCATATGTCTGCTTTGGTTTGTGAGACATGGAATATTTTTGGCATTCATATTGCATGACCGTTGTGGTCACACCCTTAAGTGGGAGCGAGAAACTATGCCTTCGTGAGGTTTTCACCTCCGCATGGGCTGGGGACCGCCTAGGAATACATCCGTATTTATGGTTCCGTGAGGTTTTCACCTCCGCATGGCCATAGGGAAATGTATTCCCCGAATCGAACTCAATCAAGATGAGCCTATAATAGGTGAGGATTGAGGAATCTGTTGGTTCAGGTACCCTTTCTTTAGAATTAAACCACATGTAGAAAACCTAAGGGCCTACCCTAGGTAGAACCATGTCAAACCCTAGTGGTCACCCTGATAGGTTCTATGTTATTTATTTTCTTGTACTAACGAAGTTTTATTCTGTTTTGATTGCCATTGCATTCACATCATAGAAAAGAGGTGTTGATTTCAAATTCGATTACTAAATAGAAAAGTTGGTCATAAGAAAATGGATTTTTGATAAAGTGGATTATAATACGGTCATCCGAATATAGTCCAAGTGAAAACAATGAGAGAAGACTTATAATCCGTGAAGGAATACAAGACCTTATCACCCCAGGATTCAAGTTGACAAGAATATTCAAAGATTATTACGTCTCGACGCTTTTGAAGAAGCTAACAAGTGAGCAGGAGTAGAAATCGGATCAAGCAAAAGGAGGTAGAAGAAGTATCTATTAGAATTTTACAAGACTTGACTTTTGTAAGAAGGGATTCATGTTTTCACTTGGACTATAAGGACAAGGCCGTATATCGATCCGTTTTGTGTAAAGAAATTTATTTTCTAGTAAAGTTTTTCTAATGTGGCGAATTCAAAGTCAATGCCTCTTATTTTTGCATTCATTCATTTACATTGCATTTCATGCATTTGCATAGCATCACATCGCATCATGTGCATTTAATATCATAAAAGAACCCTATTAACTAGAGGTCATATTATAGTTATCTGGAAGACCGCTATTACACTCGGAAAAAGACGAGAGCAATGGATCAAAGGATAGAAAAATTGGAGCAAATGCGAGAAAGAGATGCAAGACCAACTACTGTGCTCGGATGCAAGAGCGATTAGCCAAGATCCAACAGATATGAGGGATCAAATGTGGAATCCCAGAGAAGCATGATGAGCCACCTAACACGCTTGTTGACCTGGAGGGCCTGAAACGAAAAAGGCCTATGGTCGATAATGGAGAAGATAATGAAGATTCGCTGCCCTCCGTGCCTGGCCAAACAAGTTCCCAAGTGCAACCACCAAGAGTATCGGTCAATATCAAACCTCAAGACTAATCCGTGCTCAAGACTGGAAACTTTCCTGAGCTCGAGCTCTAACCTCAAGTCAATTTGGTAAAACCAATAGTCCTGCACTTGATGAGGTGGCGTAAGAGGAGGAGGTAAAAGTAGAGTTTCAAAAGAGTTCAAGATCGATGCAAATGGCTAGAGGAGAAGTTTCGAGCATTGGAAAGTCTTGATTACCAATGCGAAGTGGATGCTTAAGTGAGTCTAGTCCCGATTTAGTACTTCCTCCAAAGTTCAAGATGCCGAGTTTGAAAAGTACAACGGACTAGCGCCTGAGGCCCATATCACGATGTTCGTCGGAGAATGACGGGATATGTCAACAACGACCATTGTTGATCCATTGCTTCGTGGATAGTCCGATTGGGTCTGCTGACAGAAATGGTACAACCAGTTGAGTTGTACCCAAATCAAATCGTGGAGAGATTTGGCGCAGCTTTCATTAAGCATTACGGCCATGTGACCGATATAGCACCGACAGATCACGTTGCAAAACATGGAGAAAAGTCAAGTGAAAGCTTGAAAGTACGCCCAAAGATGGAGGGAGGTCGCCACGAGTCCAACACCATTATTAGAAAAGGAAATGACCATGCTCTTCATCAATACCACAAGGCACCTTTCATTAACCACATGTTGGGAGGCACGACTAAGAGTTTCATGACATGGTGATGTCAAAGCGAGATGATAGAGAACGTAATCGGTGTGGGAAGATAGAAGCGGAGAGAGCACAAGAAGAGCTACCAAGAAAAGGGAAGTGAAGTGGGGAATATAAGCTGGGTTATCCTAAACCCGCATTATTACCCAACCGAGAATCAGTATGTGGGCGGTGAGTTCGACCAAGACAAGAGCCCAACATGAGGCAAAGGACCGAGAAATTTCAATTTACTCCTATACCGGTGACGTATAAGGAGTTGTATAAAACTTTATTAGACGCACACGTAGTAGCCCCTGTCTACTCAGAACCGCTGCAACCCCCATATCCTAAATGGTATAATGCAAGCACTCAATGTGAATACCATGCAGGGATAGTGGGGCACCCGATAGAGAACTGCTTTCCTTTCAAAAAGCTAGTCGAGAGGCTCATCAAAATGGGCATTGTGGAGTTCAATGATCGCGCTTGCAGTGAAATCCGTTACCTAGTCACATTGATAATGGGATGAATGCAATAATCGAGAGCGCAAAAAGAATCAAGTGGAACGCTGCGTAAATAAGAACCCGATGAGAGAGGTGCGAGAAGAATGGTGGAAAGAGGTTTAATTAGACAAGACGTAAGGGCAAATCCGTGATACGAGGAACTATTGTGAGTTCCATAACAAGGAAGGCCATGAGATCCAACAAGGCAAATAATTGAGCCCTAGTACAAGGGTTAATGGATAATAAAGAGTTGGAGTTTTTGACTTTATGAGGGGAAAATATATGTACCATAGGAAGAGAGTCAAGAAAGAAGGACGCCGAGGTCAAATGGGGATCAATTACTTTTCCACACATCTCCAAGGTATAGATATCGGAAAGAATTATTCCTCCTAAACGGGGATGACAAATGAAGAAACGGTAGAAGACATGTTAAAAGCCTTGATCATCAAAGCCGATTCGAGGAGAGATCGAATGAAGGAAACCTAGGAGGCGTTCATCCCTACGAGCTCGAAAGTGTTTTGAATAAGCTGGACTGTGAAGAAAACTCCTGTAGTTTTTAGAGCTAACACGAGTAATGTTCAAAACACACTTGTTGTTTTAAGCCTAGAAACAATAAGAATCTTTTGTGAAATAGGCTCATGTTCAAACATCTTTATTGTCAATAAAAATGCATGTTTGTGTTTCATGTCGAGCAAATATTTTTTCATTTTTTCCCCATGTCATACTATATATTCTTTTGTTCTTTGGAATATTTTTTCATTTTTCATCCGTTATTATAAATAATCATCTTCGTAACCGCTTATTCCTTGAATTTACCTTCATTACCACGATAGGTACCCGGATATCGGGACATGAGCAACGCTATTATGATTCCTTTTGAGTGAAATATGGGTCTAAAAGGATCGAATATTTTGAAGATGTCGAGAGTACAACTTACCCATTGATCATTAAGGATGGGAAAGCAAAATAAAATAGACTCTATCGTACAAAGGGTCGATGGACATTGTGAGTCGGGGAAAGGAGTAAAGATCTAACCTTGCCCGCCATCAAACAAAGCAAGACGCCATCGAGTTATTCAAAGAATTCAAAGATGTTTTGCATGACCGCATCAAGATATGTCTAGGCACGAGGAGGCTACCATGAAAGAGAGATTTTGTCAGTGTTGCCGTAAATGCCAAATTGAGAAGACATGACTTATATGCTTTTTCTATACGTGGGGCATAAATGTTATGGGGATGATTTCGTCAAAAGTATCTAGTTGACGCCTATTCATTTTCGGGATTGTCAACTATTCCACTAAGAGAGTGAGGTTCGGTTCCTATGACAAAGTTACAGGGTCAATCATCAAGTTCAATTTCAACTTCGAGTTCAAGTTCAAATAATAAAAAAAACAAAACAAAAAAAAAGAAAGAAGAAAGAAAGAAGAAAAGAAAAGAAAGAAACCATCCAAAAAAGATTTTGAAAGATGATGGACCATTTACACTCTATGCTTCTCGAATGTTGGCGAGAACTTCCACCGGGGCAACACCCTTCTCATTGGTTTATGGATGGATACAGTCTTGCCCATCTAAGTTAAAATTCTTACTCTTTAGATTTTGTCAGAACTGAAGTTGGACGAAACAAAATGGGTTCACTCTCTGTATGACTGACTGAAACTGATCGAGGAAATGGCTAAGAGCTATTCACCATGGTCAACTGTACCAGAAGCGAATGATGCGAGCTTACAATAAGAAAGTCTGCCCCAGAGTATTCCATGAAGGAGACTTGGTATTGAAACAGATCTTCCATATGCAAAAGGACTTCGGGGGAAAGTGGATGCCTAATTGGGAATGACCTTATGTTGTAAAGAAGGCCTTTTCTGGACGAGCTTTGATGCTAGCCGAGATGGATGACAAAAGTCCGCTAAATTCAATTATTGCGACTCGGTCAGAAGTACTTGTTTAAAAGTGGGCCAAGATGAAAACCCACAAAGGCATCTTGAATCAAAAAAAAAAAAAAAAAAAAAAAAAGAGAGGCCAAGGTGAAAACCCGAAGGGCACTTTGAGACCAAAGGGCTTTGAGTTGAAAACCCGAAAAGGGCGGCCAAGTCGTGATCAAATCATGATGGGGCATCTGAGTTTTGCCACGCTTGAATTGACAATGAGGAAGTATGTTACATCTTGGGGCATCGACAAAGTACTCAATCCCTTAACACATATTGGGCTTAAATGGTCTCAAGAAGTTTGAACAAAGAAGCTCGTTCGGCGATATCTGGGGCACCTAATTGCCATCTTACCCATTCTTAATTTGCTCGCTCCAAAATACACTACCAATAAATTTCCTTCTTGATTGCATTTGCATTCTTATTTGTTTGAGAGCTATGCTCCTAATTAATTTCTTTCTTGTCCATTATTATGATCTTCTCCAAGTATTTTTCATTGAAATAATGATTTTGAACTAATAATGCTTTCACAAAAGAGGTTTTATATTACTTCGAAAGTCTCTAAATAATACAAGAATCCAGGAATAGGACAATTATTTAGAACTAACCAGCTTAAAGGGCTCGGAGACTTGAGATAAGGGACTAGCGGTGGCGACATCTTGATTAGTTGTTAGAAGTACCGGTGAATGAGAAGACATACGTCGTGGGTCACCTTAATAAGCAGAACAATAACAAATTTCAAATGTTAAAATGGATCATTCTCATGACATTTTGCATCCATTCATAACATTCATGATACATATGGTTAGGAGCATTCTTCATGACATCCTAATCATTTGGCATAAACATATACACCTTAAAATCAATTCTACGATAGGCTCCCCATGGGACAATGTAGCAAATTGATGGGAGTTCCAGAAAATATCGACCTTATCCCATTGGCGAGTGGAACAGTCAAAACATTGAGCCTCAATTCCCTAGCAAGTAGGGTAACAGCTAAAATAGCAGATCTTATCCCGGCGAGAGTGGAACAGATCGAGAATGACGAGCCTTAATTCCCAAGCGGTAGGGTAACTGGCCGAAACATCGGACCTTATCCCACCGAAAGGGTGGAAGCAGTCGAAAACATTGAGCCTCAATTCCCAAGCGGTAGGGTAGCAGCCAAAATAGCGAGATCTTATCCCACCGAAAGGTGTGGAACAGATCGAGAACAACGAGCCTTAATTCCCAAGCGGTAGGGTAACGGCCGAAAATATCGGACCTTATCCCACTTTGGAAAGGAGTGGAGCAGTCGAAAACATTGAGCCTCAATTCCTAAGCAAGAGGGTAACAGCTAAAATAGCGATCTTATCCCACTTTGGCGGGGAGTGGAGCAGGATCGAGAATGACGAGCCTTAATTCCCTAGCAAGAGGGTAACAGGCGAAAACATCGGACCTTATCCCATCGAAGGAGTGGAGCAGTCGAAAACATTGAGCCTCAATTCCCTAAGCGGTGGGGTAGCGGGCCAAAAATAGCAGATCTTATCCCACCGAGGTGTGGAGCAGATCGAGAACAACGAGCCTTAATTCCCTAAGCGGTAGGGTAACTGCCGAAAATATCGGACCTTATCCCACCGGCGAGGAGGAACAGTCGAAAACTTGAGCCTTAATTCCCAAGCAAGAGGGTAGCAGTTAAAAAATCAGACCTTATCCCTTTGGAGCAGAGTGGAGCAGTCGAAACGACAAGCCTTAATTCCCTAGCAGTAGGGTAACAATAAAATATCGGACCTTATCCCACCGGCGAGAGTGGAGCAATTGAAAACATGGAGCCTCAATTCTCAAGCAAGTAGGGTACCGGGCTAAAGATAGTAGATCCTATCTCCACCGAAAGCGAGGTGGAGCGGATTGAGCAGCAGATCTTATCTCTACCGGCGGAGTAGTAAGCAGATCGAAAAGCCTTATCTCCACCGATCGGGAGTGGGCGAGGCTAAAGATAGTAGATCCCATCTCCATCGAAAGGGGAGTGGAGCGGATCGAAGATTGAAGCCTTATCTCCACTGAACAGGAGTGGAGCAGGCTAAAGATAGCAGATCGAACAAGCTAGGGCAAAATTGGTCCTTTTAAAGTCTTTGCTCTATTCTCGTTGCACGACAATGAGCAAAGAGGGCAAATGAAGGCCCAATTTCTGGGCCCAAAGCAAATAAAGGGCCCAATAAAACAAAAAAAAACACACCCAATTTTAGAAGCCCAAAATCCAAAACACGGGGCCCAAAATAAAATAAAAAGTAACAAAATAGGGTTTGAAAACCCTAACAGATCGTATCGGCGCCCAAAGAACCCTCTCCACATCGTGCGAACGAATTTTACCGCACGTCTCGGGCTGATTCGGGTTTGGCGCCCACGACGCTCACTGCGAAAGCGTAAAGGCAAGAACGTGATAAAACACTAGGGTTTTAGGCTATAAAAGGAGGAAAATCAGAATGTAACAGGGGGAGATCGAGGGTTTTTGTGAGAGATAAAAACAGAGGAAAAACACTTGTAACAGAAAAGTCCAGAGAAATACAAAAAAGAACCAAGGTTTTTTTTTCCCCGTTTCGGTTTATTTGTTATTTTTATTTTATTTTTATTTCTTATTTTTTGAATCCGTTTTCGGTTTTTTTTTAAATATATATAAAGGTTTTTAGAAAAAAAAAAAGGAAGAGAAAGCTTATCGTTCAGATTCCGCCAGTGGGCGGTGGTGGTTTCATGACGACTCATGACGGCGGTTGGCGGCCGGAGGGCCAAAATCGCAAGGAAAGGGGAGGAGAGCTCCCTTTTTTTTTTAAATGGGGAAAATGAAATTTTCAAAGTTTTTTCCCATTTATCTTGTGGGCTAATGCACACTGTTTTAGCATCATAGCGAGGCCAAAGCGACGTCGTTTGGGCCTCGACCCTAACCCGAGCTGTGGCTAGGATCCGCGTGTTTTAGTTGGAGGGCTAATTGCATTTAGCCCTCCGCTTTTACTAGTTTTAAAATCATTTTTTTTTATTTGCGATTCGGCCCCAAAATTTCCTCCGATCTCAATTAGGTCCATGGAAGTACTGCGTTTTGCTCGATGGGGTTTATTGCTCTTTCAAATTTCTACGAGTTACGCGCTTTATAATTACTCCTTTATCATTACTTTATTTAAAATTAAGCCTAAGTTTTCGCTTTTAGCTTAATTTAGTCCTTTTCTTATTTTCTTTGTTTATTATTTTATTACTATCATTTTTTTTTAGTGTTACTATCCTATTATTTAATATTTAATATTTTTATTACTATTAATTATTTATTACCATTATTGTATTATTATTCTTATTATATCACCTTATGATTATTATTATACGTGCTATTATTATATTTATAACTACTACTATTATTATATTTCTATCATACTTATTGTTATATATATACTTGTTTGCTTGTTTATATATATTATGATTATTTCTTTTGCTTCATTATTATATACCGTTATTTTCAATATGTTTATTATTATTTTATTATCATATTAATTATGTGTATATATATGTGTCTCTATTATTTTTTATTTTTATTACTATGGTTATTATTTTATGTTTATTTATCAATATTAATGTTGTTACTTTTGGTATTTTTGTTGCATTCCTTATTTTTATTTTTTACTATTAAAATTTATATTTTTTCTTATCATCTCATGTCAATCAATGATTTTGAAGGACACCTTAACGATTTTACCCTTTTTTCAAAATTCATAAAAGGGATTTTACAAAGGTAACATTACGTGATTAGAAGTTCGAGAAATCGTGCTCAATCGTCTTTGGGCTTGATTTTTGTTCATCTAGATCACTAAATGTCCTTTAAAGATTTGATTGTTTTGAAAATGAGGCAATGTTTCGTGTTTGGAAGTTCAAGAAATTGTACCCAATCGTTTGGGTTTCGATTTTACATTCATCTAAACAACGAGATATCCTTCACAATTTAAGTTTAGCATTACTTTTAATAATTGTTTTTAAAAAATTTAAATGTTTAAAATGATAAAAAGAAAATTGTTTTTGAGAAATAATTTTGAAAAGTTTGGTTTAATATATATATATATTTTTTGAGAAAATCCGACTATTACTGGAAAAATAAAGAATGAATATAGTAAACAAAATAGGCCTGGAATTGGCCCAAACGAAAAAGAAACAATGGAAAACCCAATGTGGGAGAAACAAACTAAAAGCCTAAATTGATCCAAAACGAAACTAAACAGACTATTGAAAAAAAAATAAAATCCTATCAAATCAACATTAGTTCCAGTCGGCCTCACTTAGCTGGCGCCCATTGGAATTCTGACATTTCGTGTACCGTAACCTACGCCAACCGGGTTTTTTATCAAAATAGGATAGAAAAAAAATGACAGAAATGGGATGTGATCCCAATTATTTACCGAAATGGGTGGTCAGGGTGGTCACGCCACTCCCATAGGCGGCACCACCACGATGTCGGCACCTACTGACAAGCAATGACAAAACCTGCGATGTGATTACAAACAGTTAAGTAAACAGTTACAAACAGAAAAAAGCAGAATAATGGTCTGCAATAGGCGGCACCACCTGGACAATGTACTGCCAGAGGCGGCACCAAGCCAGGTCAATGGCTTGGCAGAGGCGGCACTAGCCCACCTTAAATAGCTCCCCTCGTCCTGGAAAGGTTCTTACTGCAGAAGAAGAAGAAGAAGAAGCCGGAAAAAGAAAGAGGAAGAAGAAAGAAAGAAGGAAGAAGGAAGAAATCAGGGGAAAAAACATTTGGAAAATTAGGTATATTTTTCTTGAAATAATGTTTGTGTTCTTTGTTGTTAGTATATTATTATATTAGATATTAAATTTTATTTTATTAGTTATTTGTTGTAGTAAACTATTAATAAGTATTGTTACTTACTTAGGATTAGTAGGTTAAACCTTAAAACCCTAAAAAAATAGTTATGTTAACTTAGTTAGTATGTTAGTATATATTAATATGTTAGTTTTAACACTAACATTATTTTATTTAGTATATTGTTATTAGTTAATCCTTAATGATTAATTTAGATAGTATATAGAATAGTTATTATTATTGCTAGTGTAATATTGTTGTTAGTAAAAATGGTAAATGTTATTTTAATTAGTATTATATTATTATTGTTGATAATATATTATAATTATTGTTAGTATAAAAAACATTAAAATAATATAGAAAACATTATGTATTAAAATAAAAATATAAAATAATAAGATCTGAAAATAGTATATTTTTAAAAGTAATCGAATTTGAGAAAAGTGTTAGTATATTAATGTTAGTTAGTATGTATATTAATGTGTTAATATATTAATATGTTAGTTAAAAACCCTAAAATAATATATTGTTAGTTAGTATGTATATTAATGTGTTAGTATACTAATAAACATTACTTTAAAACCCTTAGAATCTTAAAATAATATATTGTTTGTTAGTATATTAATACTTTAGTATTACTCTAAAAAGTTAATATTTTAGTTAGTATATTTTAGTTAGTATTATTAATATTGTTAGTATAGTAAAAACCTAATTATTATTTTTGTTATTTTTAAATTTTTAGTTTTGTTTTAAAGCTATTCTATTTTGTTTGTTGATTTTGATTTGTTAGTAAGTTATTTGTTTATATTAATTAATTTTTATTGTGAATGTTATGTTTTAAATTTTGTTTATTTTTAATGATTGACCATTGAAGATGGATGATCAGTTCTTCGTATCGTTTATTTCGATGGAATCATCTTGACAACAACCGTTGGATGCATATTTGAATGTCGGCAACAAATAGCAATGAGATTTAATAGAAATGTCTCGTTGGATGATATGAAGGGAAGGATTAACGCAAAAATTGTTAGACGTTGTGGGAGATCGATTTCGAGAATTTTCTACAAGTTTCCAGTTTCAGCAGATCCGATCAAATTCACAGAAATAGAACTTGTAGATGACGAAGACGTGGAGACAATGATCGCTCTTTACTGTGGGAATGGGAGTAACAAAAATACACCGATTCACTTATTTGCTGAGTTAGTCGGTATTGTGCAAAATGAAGACATCAATGCATATGGTGAAGAACATGGGGCTGAAGAACCGTGCATAGTGCCTCCAATATCGTATGTTGATGCCGACTCAACTATACATGGGATCGATATCGATCTTAATATTACACCCGATATTGATGTCGTTGGTGATGATGGACACGATAGTTGTGATCATTGTGAGAAAGAGGTCGATATTGACAGTGATCCCGATATGGACGACATACTTGATGATAGTGACGATGAATACGTGAATGACGATGGGAACAGTACTGCGTCTTTTGTCGGGAACCAGATGCGATGTATTACGATACACAATAATCTTGGGCCACATATGTCGCTCATAGACCCCGACGCAGCGCGTGTAACTGAGTTTTTGGAGTACCCTGAAATATGTCATACTCACCGGGTCGCCGTAAATTTCGATCATGAGGAGTTATTCGTAGGCCAGAGATTCAGAAGTAAAGAAGAGTGCGTATTTGCTATTAAACGGTATAGCATGGATATACCAGTGGATTACAAAGTCGCAGAGTCTAAATCAACAATATATATTGCGGAGTGTTGAAAGGCAGCGGAAGGCTGCAATTGGCGGATACGAGCTGCATTCATTCAAAAATCGCAGATGTGGGAGATAAGAAAATTAGTTGGGCCTCACACATACAGATCGACATGTATGACAGAAGATCATCGAAAACTTGATTCCAAAACTATATGTACATGTATCATGCCAATGGTGAAGGACATGCCGACTATTAAAGTTTGATCTGATCGATTCTTTGAAATACAAGCACGATTTCAGTATCGAGTATCATATCAAAAGGCGTGGATAGCTAAATAGATGGCAATGGAACAATTGTACGGGGATTACGATTCATCGTATAACGAGCTACAATGATGGATAGCTGCTATGCGGGAGTACATACCAGGAACTGTGATTGAGTTACAGACACAACCTTTTTACGGCCCAAATGACCAATTACAGCCGGGGAAAAGAATTTTTCATCGGATGTTCTGGACGTTTGATCCATGTATACGGGCATTTCCACATTGTAAGCCGTTTGTGCAGGTGGATGGGACATGGCTATACGGAAAATATACACAGATCTTACTTATTGCGGTTGCTCAAGACGGCAATAGGAACGTGCTCCCAATAGCGTTCGCAATAGTAGATAAGGAGAATATGGAATCTTGGGAATTCTTCTTGACCAACCTGCGGAGGTATGTTATTAGCAACGATAATATTTGCATCATCTCCGATAAAGGGAAAGGACTAATTGCCGCAATTAGGCGTTCCGGTGTCATGTGTAGAAATGTGGTTAAATTACAACTAGACCCCATGTGTAAAGTAAACAAATCAATTTAGTTGTTGGTGTACAGTGAGCTGTTGGTGTCATGTCTTAAAATCTTGTTACGAAATTTTAAAGCTCCAAATCATCAAAAATTATAACAATATTAAGTAATCATAGCTACAAATAATCAAGTTAATTTTATACAAATAAAGTATAAACATCGTAATATTTACAAATACAAAATACAAGAAAATCAAGACCGGAAGAAACACCTTAAAACTAATAGTTTGATGGTGTAGTCCTCGGTGTGTACTTCTGCGGTGGTCGACGTTCACATCGTCCATGCCTACGACGACCAACATCCTCGTCAGTCTCCGGTGGGGGTCCAGATGGCGGTGTGCTAAACATGGCCGAAAAATCATGTCGCTCGAAAGGCATAGATGAACTCGAGCCAGATGGAGTGTCCTGATGCAGTG
Source organism: Gossypium rotundifolium (assembly GCA_025506655.1). Taxonomy (NCBI): domain Eukaryota; kingdom Viridiplantae; phylum Streptophyta; class Magnoliopsida; order Malvales; family Malvaceae; genus Gossypium; species Gossypium rotundifolium. The sequence continues at coordinate 173,308,360 of CP106734.1, read as the reverse complement.
GATACAACCCAGGATACGAGCCGGGAGTGCCGTACTGCGGTGTGTACGATCTAAATATATCAACCCCGTACTGGTATCCACCTCCTAACGAGCCCAAAAAGTTGTCAGTGCCTGGCATATATGGATCATACGAATGTGCATCCGAATGTGATTGTAATTGCTCGGGCTCCGGCTCGGCCTCCGGCTCGGCCTTCGGCTCGGGCTTTAGCTCGGGATCAAGATCTGCAATGCTTGGCCTCCATATCGCCATCGCTCGTATGCCCCATGCATTGCACATGTGGGGGACTCTGATCATCGCCCTCCGAGTATATATGGCTTCCCATACTAGAGTACCATTGTATGTACTCTAATGGAGGTTGAAGACTGGAAGCCATATCCATCCGAGGCATTCGGGACATGCGATCATTCCACATCGCAATAAATTGACCATGCCTAACCCCCCAATCCACGTCTGGTCTCCCTCTCTTATTTTTGCAATGAACCTCTATTGGACACAACCAAATTGTCGCAGCACTCGGTCCCCGTGATACCACTCTACTACATGGAAACAGACAATTGGTGCGTTTGTGCACCACATATACGAGTGGATATAGGAGGACGGGGGTATAACGGCTGCAATTTTTGATCTACAGTATGGCATCCATATAAACTGCACGATTAATAACATTGTTAAAATTAAACACAGTGTGCGTAAGATATACAAACTACTACGTAACTAATATTGGAATCGCTACCCTTCCCGGCATGTTGTTCAATCATAAGCCGATATATCGAGACGATGTACGACCTCCGATGCCGGATAATTACTCCACCTACAAAAAAATTAAGTCAAATAGTATCGATATAAAGAAATTTCAATTAAAAACAAGTTATATTTTATCACCTGTTCACTAACAGATATACATATGGTTGGTGGGTAACTGATGCTAAGAATGGCATCCGATACAGAGCCCAGGACTGCAGTAGTGTAAGGTATCCGCCTATGTCTCCGGTCGTTGGGTCTGTCGTCCGACAAAGCTCACGGTACAACCACGTAAGAACTGCGGAGCCCCAACTATACGAGCAAGCATTGCTTAAATCAGCCAATAGGGTAGGTATCGAATATGAACCCTATTATTGTTTGCCTTTGGACATCAAGATACCCCCTATGATGTGCATAATGTACGCCGACTAGCGCACATCAGTCGCCAGTGGCATCGGTGATATATGTTCGTACCTCGCTCTCGACCATGTAAATTTTAATTACGTAAAATATTTTCCATTATTGCCGTCACGAGTGCCCTAGTAGGCTCGGCAGAAGGTAAGCGGTCACTACCACATCGACGCTCGAACGGGACTCCGTCAATTGGGAGCCCAAGCTGCAGTGCAACATCCTCTAGAGTGATTGTGTACTCTCCACACGGAAAATGAAAAGTGTGGGTCTCCGGGCGCCAACGCTCGACTAGTGCGGATATTAAATCATACCGCAAGTCAAACGTCCGGATCAGTGCTGCTGACCCGAATCCAACTTGCTCTATATATGGCATCAGTCGTTCATCTGGGGGATTTTTTACTCCATTCACCCGGCCCCGTAATACACGGTACGAGTCCTGGTAGTGTTAAATCATAAAAAGATTACTACTTATGTAGAATAACATAATTTATTATGTAGCTATTTTGTTAATATAACCTGTGATTAATAAATAATAATACATTACCATATTATTAGCAGCGTCGCATATGTGAGGAACTTTACTAATCAATGAAGCCATTTCCGTCTCAAATCAATTTTTACCTACATAAAAACAATAAATCTATATTCAATTAGTAACAAATAACATGCCAATTACTAATAATATAATAAGAACATCATGTAAACGACGCATAATAAATATAATATTTTATTATTTATACAAACATCATAATATTAAGTCAAATATTAATTAGAGTTTTTTACAAACAATGATAATAACTAATAATAATATTTACGGTTTCTTAATAATAATATTATATTAACATAGCTAAAGTAATAATAATAATTTTTACGATTCCTTAATAACAATATTACGTATATCGTATACCTTTTCTAATAAAACAATTGATTAACAAAAATAATTTAGTACATAATTATTATATATATATTACGAGCCTTTATCGTTTTATTTTATATTATTTTAGTACATAATAATTCAAATATATTATTTACGATACATTTTAGTGCATAATAAATCAAATATTTTATTTTACTATTTTCGTATTTTATTATTTTATATTATTTCTTTTACTACGTAATATTTCAAATGTATTGTTTTATTACTTTTTATATATCAATTTAGTAAAACCCACTTATTTTAACTATTTATTCGTATTTTCCTTTTCTCGATTCTATTACTTTAAAAAAATACTATTTTAAGTATTTTATTATTTTATATTATTTATTTTATAGATAATGTTTTATGTATTATTTTAATGTTCTTTATACTAACAATAACTATAATATATTACTAACAATAGCAATATAATACTAAATAAAATAACATTTACTATTTTTACTAACGATAATATTACACTAACAATAATAATAATTGTTTTATATATATACTAACTAAATTAATTATTAAAGTTTAACTAATAACAATATACTAACTAAAATCATGTTAGAGTTAAAACTAACATATTAATACACACTAACATAATTTATTAACTAACTAACATAATTAAATATTTTTTAGGGTTTCTATTCTAACTACCTATTAATCATAATAGTATTTAACTAACTACTACTTAAACTACTAATGTTAGTTATAAACTAAGTCATAAAATAAAATTAACATATAATAAAATTATTATAAACTACTTAAACTACTTAAACTACTTACATTATAAACTACTAACAACAAATATGTCATAAAATAAAATTAACATATAATAAAATAATTTAATAAAAAAATCAACAACATAAACATTATTTTAAAAAATTATACCTAATTTTCTCCTAATTTTTTCCTTCTTCCTTCTTTTCTTCTTCTTTCTTCCTTCTTTCTTTCTTCTTCCTTCCTTCTTTCTTTCTTTCTTCCTTCTTTTTCTTTCTTCCTTCTTTCTTTCTTCTTCCGTGCTCCTTACGCTTGTTTCGCTTCTCCTTGTGGGGGGACGAGGGAGGAGGGACCATTTAAGGTCCCCAGCAGCAAAAGGTGACAAACGGGCATGCAGGTGCCGCCTATGGGAGGGCATTGTTCACCCTGGTGCCGCCTATGGGAGGCCATTCTTCACCCTGGTGCCGCCTCTGGCAGTGCATTTTCCAGTCTGATGCCGCCTCTGCCATTCTATTTTTCACTTTCCACTGTTTGCATGCATGCCTCACACTGTTTTGTTTCGCTTTCGCAAGTTTTCTTCATTGCATTTCTTGCAGGGTCTTGACACCGTGGTGGTGCCGCCTATGGGAGTGGCGTGACCACCCGGGCCACCCATTTCAGTAAAATAATTGGGATCACATCCCATTTCTGTGATTTTTTTTTCTGTCCTATTTTGATAAAAAAACCTGCGCCAACCGTTCAAAATTCAAATGCTTTAGCAGTTCCCAACACTCATCACTTCTGCTACGCTCCTGTCTATTACTATCCCATTTCTGCGTCCCACTTTCCCCTTCTTCTCCTAAATCTCTTTCCCTCTCTGTTAGCTCGAAGGCAGTAAAAGAACATTTCCTCTAGATAGCAGATCAGAACAACGTCCTTTCTGCTACCCTCCCCTCTTTTATTAACCCATATCTTCAATCTGGATTCCTTAGTCCTCTTTCCCCTCTTATGTTCCAAATCGTTCTCTCCTCTCGTCTGATTCGAAGGTACTGAAGGGTACGTCTCCTCTTAAATGTTTAGTATTATTGTCAAAAAATATTTTTAAGAAATAAAATATTTATTTTAGATATAGTGTTATAAAATAACAAATATGTATTTAAATAATATTTAAATTAATTAATATTATGATATTTTAATAAGAATATGAAAAATAATTTATTATAATTTATTGTTAATATATAAAATATAAATTTTAAATATTTTAAATAATTAATATTAATTATTTATAAAAATTTAATTAGAATATATGAATTATATTTTAAATATTAAAATATAACAAAATAAAATTTAAATATAATATTATATATTTGAAATAAATCTCAATGGAAAAGTAATTATATACTCAATATAAATATTATATAAAATATTTAATAAAAGTTAAAATATTTTTGAAAAAAAAAAAGAGTTAGAAGGTCGAAATTTTTTTAAAAGTACTTGTAACATTAAAAATTACCTATTTAATATTATTGTTCCAAAAGTGCTTTTTATCTCAACAACACTTTTGAATAACAGTATTAAAATAAGCCGAACTACAGCTGTAGGGCCAACTTGATAATTAACCCTAGAAGCTTTATATCCGAGTGGCACAAGTTTCCAAGAAATGCAAATATGCAAATGGTTAAATAGGAACTTCAAATCCAATGCCCCACTACTGGCTAATCCACAAAAAGTAAGGTAACGTTAAATAATGGGTTGGGCCATTGGGTTTCCAAGATTTTACCCACACACATAGTTTTGGGCTTAGTGAATGGCCTGCAGGCCATTGCCAGCCTAGAGCATTTAAGCAGGGCGGCAGATAGGAGTGGGCGCTCTTGGAAATGGCGGGAACACTTGGTGCCATCAGTTCGTGGGTACCAAAAATCCCAGCTTTATTCTTATATAACAATAATCGCTGTGCTTCAGGGCCAGTTTGGCAATACTTCTTAGAAGTGCTTTTGAGAAGTATTGTGGAAAAATACTTTTGACAAGTACTTTTGAGAAGTGCTTTTGAAAAATCTAAGTGTTTGGCATTGCTGTCAAAAAGTACTTTTGAGAAGTAAAATGTCCAATTTAGACATGATATTATAAAGTAATAAATATGTATTTAAATAATATTCAAATTAGTTAATATTATGATATTTTAGTAAAAATATAAAAATAATTTATTATAACTTATTGTTAATATTTTAATATATAATATTAATTTTAAATATTTCTAAATAATTAATATTAATTATTTATTAAATTTAATTAGAATATATAAAATATATTAAAATATTTAAATATAACAAGTCCGAACTTCAGCTATCCCCGTATCAGAGGAGAAGCAGCGATCACAAATCATACTAACAAATACATTTGGATATGAATTCTGAATCAAAGCCTTAGACTTGCCTTGGATCTATAAGAGCTTTTACGTATCCAAAATTACTACAACTGCAAACCTGGAGATCTCAAATCTCAATCTAGAATGAAACCTCTTGACTTTGAGAACTAAAGTGTATAATATTATTTGTGTATCATCTATATATATGTACACCCTCACCATATTGCATTCATGCACTACCCCTCTGTTTGCACCAATCATTTACAGGAAGAACAAGACAGGGCACAGCAAGGTATATATATGTATATAATAGCCGCCAATTACTATATAACTACATCAAAACCTTATAAAAAGGGGCTGATTCAGCAAAATGTTCATATGATCCCTGTATGTAGACACTACACAAAGAGACAGGAGTACGCAAACATTTAAATTTAATGAGCTAAATCAGAATACACACAAGCCCCGGCAAGTAAACAATGTTGTAAATCAAATATAAACAACTCTTCTCTACTCGTATTGTTTAGTTTAGTTTAGTTTACAATAATAACATTACATATCCCTTCTACACAATGGACAAGAACCATGACTAAGCAGCCACTTATCTATGCATGGCTGGTGGAACATGTGATGGCACTGTGGCAAGTTCCCCACTGTTTCTCCAAGCTGAAAGTCCTGCATAATATGAAACATAAAAGACAGTCAAATAAGCTCTTTATCAATGGCATCTAGTTCTGAGAATAGGGTTAAGAGGAAACTAGACCTGAAGGCAAACTGAGCATGAAACTTTCTCCCCGGAAGCATTTACATTGTTACCGTTTGTGATTATCATCTTCGGGATTTTTTCAACCAAATGTCTGGCTAATCCTTTAGCACTACCGGTGTCAAAGATGTTGTGGACCTTCGCGAATGTTGTTGCAGGCTCAACAGTGCCCATCTAGTGAACGAAAACCGAAATCTTAAGCATATTGCCCCCTTGATGGAAGCTCAGAAAAACTAGTATCATCTTGCAGTGAATATATAATATATATCACCTGACTCTGGACTGCACTCAGCATAGCCGGACCGATTCGTTCACGAACAAGTCTCCCACTTAGAAGGCTTACAACCACGTCAATCTGCATAATAGAATGGATTTCATTTATCATAAGAACTAGCAACTAAAGGTGTAAATGTTAAAACCATGATACTGAACAAAACTGCTCACCAAGTAGAGCAAACATCCGATCCCGGATTCATCGGATTGCCAAAGAAGGAGAGAAGATTCGAAGACTTCCATCGAGAAAACTGCTCCAGATATTGCCCCAACTGCAGCCCCTCGAACAAACCCACTCTCCGTCTCTTGTCCTATCAATGCCCCCGTCATGGCCCCTAACAATGTTCCCACTGCACATACAAATGTCATCAATCTCCATCCTCACCATACTTAGAGCGAAAAAATGGTTACCCTCAGGCATTAAAGTGTTCCACATGCTAAATTCTATGAAATCAAACAGCATAATTGGATTTATTCTCTATATAATAAAAATGATGAAATTATATAACTTGCCATAAAATTATGAATGGAAAAGCAAAATTTAAAAGAAATAATGATAAAAAAAAGAGGAACTATCGTATTCATTCAAGCTACAACAACAGGGCAAATTTAATTTATTGCAACACCAATATGAATAGGTAATGAACCAAATCCAAAAGCTTTTGAAGGAACAATGAAACGGAAAGAAGGAAGAGAAACCAACCCAACGCAAAGAAGAAGGTTAAGATGGCAGAGAAAATGTTCCCAATAATGGCAGAAAGGGCGGAATTGTAAAATTCTTTAACCTTTTCAATGAAATTCCTTAACAAAGAAATTGAAGACATAGAAACACGAGATGGGTATCCGTAATAATCCATTTTATTAAAAACACAGTATCTAAATCAGATTTATTAAAAACTCTAGCACAAGGATAGCCACACTTATGATTCATGTGTTTATCGCAGGTAAAATCAGATCTTATGTGACTTTTAAAATGGGTTTGGCCAGTTTCTTAGCCCTAACTATCAAGATCAGTGAACAATTAAAGAGGAGAAGAAGAGAAGAAAAAAAGATAAACTCACCTGTGGATGAGAGAAACAAAGAATCAGAGGAAAAACTAAGTTCGGATAAAAAGAAAATAAAAAAAAAGTCTTCCCAACGTCTTGTGGAAGAAGAAATAGTGAGGTTAATCAAGTAAAATCTCATTTAAAAGCACTTCTAGGTGAAAAGCTCAAAATTTTGCTTTTGCATTTGTGAAAAAGACTTCAAAAAGCTAAAAGTTTTCTCCATGGTGGTATACGTTCTCTAATGCTTTTCAAGAAAAAGCACTTTTCCGTGAAAAGCTCGTTTGAAATGCAATGGAGAATCACCTTAGTCTTCAAACCGGTCTCTTGGAATCGCCCTCTGTTTTCTCTACCTTTCCAAGATCTCTTCTCACGATGGCCCAAGCAGATCGGATTAATAACAAGCGCCACGAAATCAAAGAGCCATCCCGAAAGTCCCAAAACTTCGGTCAAAATGGAGTACATGAAGTTACCTTGAAAGTCAAAAGCTTTACGAAAAAGCCGTGTTGTTGTCAAGAGGCTCTCCTCTCGCCATGGCCAGCTACGATCATCAAGGTAACTACTCAAACCATTCTCTATAAGGAAATCGCGATCGATATACAACAAATTTGATGGGCTTTTAAAAAAAATTTATGGCACGGTCTGGATACCAAGGTGCCGGCCGGAAGAAACGCGTTGATTCCCATCGATCTAAGCATTGCTATCCACGAAGGAACATATGGCGCGTTGGTAAGAATATGTTGCTCTATTATGTTATTTCCTTTATTAATTCATTATGATTTGATTTGATGGTGATTGAAAATGTGTGCCGGTTTTGCATTCCATCGACGTAGGTGCTTGATGAAAGATGCTTGATTCTGAGGGACCCCTGGGGTGATTTTGTTCAACCATTCGATGTTGATTTTGAAGTGAAAGTGGGTGACAGGATTGCCCAGTTGATCATTGAGAAGATAATGACACCTGATGCTTTGGAAGTTGATTTGGATTCTACTACTAGAGGTGCTGGGGGATTTGGATCCACTGGCGTTTAAATCTCTGGGTTTATTTCCCTAATGTAATAATGATTAGCGTTAGGTTTAGGATTAGGGGTTGTTTTAGAGGGTTAAGTTTGGGGGACTACTGCCTACTTGTGAAACAAAGCTTTGCTTTGTTTTACTTATTGGTTATTTTGACTTGTAAGAAAACCTGAATGGGTCAATGGTAGCATATTAAGCTACAATCGGCAGTAACTGAGCTCTATCATGGATATTTGCACTATTGTTCAACCTGGGCTACTTTGTGAATTTATATGGTTTATTGCTTATGATATATTTGCTGTGCCGTTGATCATGAGCTTCAAGTTCATCTTTCCCCCCTTATTATTCACATTTTGCAATACGAACGTGCGTGGCTGAGTAATCATAAAACGTTAAAAAATGAGCTTCAACATGTCAGACAGTGAAAAACAGGTTGACAGTTTTGTGCATTTACTCGAAACTGCTATTGGACGTCTAATGTCATAATTTTATTAAATCCAATGGGTAATTTTATAACATTTTCAGTAAACGTGTAGTGTTATTTTTTGTCAACAACCAAACCTCTAACCATGTATTTCCAATCAAACGTCCACTCTAGTAACTGCATTAAATTTTGTCCTTATCAGCATGCTAGCACATACCACTCAAACTTAGGAAAATTTTTCTTGGCTGATGTAAAATATGTAGAAAGTTGATAAACCTCTTGAGGATAGCCCAAATCATACACCAATTTTCTTCTTGTGCCTTCATATGCAAGGGACTCAAATGTCTCGAGCTTGTATTGTGCTAGGTATAATCCATATCAAATCCAATAGCAACAATATTCCTCATATTCAATGATCATTGCGAGAAAATTTGTTTTCCTATATCAATTGAGATCCACCTTCAAGAGATGACCATATATGTGGTTTCTCACCACCATGAGATTGTAATGCATTGTCACCTAACATAGCTAGCATCACTATGGTCCATTGAGAAGAAAGCAGTCTTGTTGTTTAGCCCCGGATAGATTAGCAGGGAGAAAACCGGATTAGCATTAATGTTAATTATAGAGTCCAACCCGTAACATGAAGCAGTCCTCATGTCCGAGAGGAATAAATTTACTCCAAGTGCTATGAGTAGAATGAGCATTGCTCTGCTTTATGTTGAAAATCATTTTAGATGACATCATACGGGATTGGTCAGGTTCATGTGAGACTGCAAGCTTTAGAACATAGAAACCAAATGGATGAAATATATTAACTTGTTCCACACGACATCATGCATTGTTCCTAATAAATTAGTATAAATTCCAAGTATCCGGTACTTAATTTTTTTTTCTTTAAAACTCAATTTCATTAAGTAGCTATAACAAATTTGAACACATCGTTATTTCCATCATATTAAAGAAGTTACTAATCAATAAAATAAACAGTGAGGTTTCCTATAGGCGACTAGACGAAACTTGACGACTTACTTGAGAGCCAAATAAAAATTATCACGGAGTGAACCACGTTAATTTCTGAAACAAAGAATCTTTGAACATATGCTCCAAGTAACACCTAAATCTCCAATTTATTAATCAAAACTAACAAAAGTCACGAAACAAACAATTTCCTCAAACTCAACCACAACCAAAAAAGGAAAATTAGCTCCCAAATGCAACATGCAAATAGCAGGTGAGAGAAAACAAACAAACAAACAAATCAAGATTAAAACAGTAACTGATAACTGTTAGTACAAAACTCCGGTGAGGAAAATCTCGAACACACGAACGAAAACTCGAACAGAAGAAGAAATAGGACAAGGCTCCAAGGCGTGTATCAAATCACTATCTTTAAGGTTGTATTCGCCCCACCTATCTTGATTGTGCAAAGCGAGTTCGTGCAAATTAACCTCGAGGATACAATAAAGCCAATGGCTATTTGCGTTTTGCACTGACGAGAATAGCCCACTACACACTGAGCAATGTATGACAAGAAAACCAATTTCTATAAAGGATTTTTGCAGTAATACTTTATAGAACAATCTAACAATATTAGATAATGAAGGAAGAGAGAAAGAATATTAGAATTTTTTGTTGGTATATCTCCAAATGAAATCTGATTCCTATTTATAGGAATTTTCATGTCTCTTCATAGAAACATCTTTAATCAATAGGTACCTTACCGAATAATAATATTTTTAAAATAAAATATTATTATTCATTTAATTATAACTATTCAAATAATATTATTTAAATAGTTATAATTCTTTTCAAAAATTAAAAGATATAATCTTTTAATTAATTATACCCATTCATTTATAATTATTAAAAACTATAAATATTTGAAAATGTTCCAACAATCTCCCCATTTTCAAAATATTTAGATTTTGATATTCTTGAAATCAATTTGCATAAATGAAGGTATCTTACGATTGAACCTTCACTTAGTGAAAACATGTTAAAGTTAATCGAAATTGCATGGTAGACTAAGCTTTGAACCAACTATTTCATTTGATTAATCGAACACATCTCACACAATGATTTCAACATCGGTCAATGCATAGTATCTAGGGACACTATTATGGCCATGTGTCGTGTCCTCTTTTCATGAGTCTTGTCGAGCCAAGCCCTTGAGCTCTAGAAGCGGCCACACTTCCACTCACATAGGTAGATCCCATCAAAAGTGTTCTCGTAATTATAGCACTCTAACATATTTATGTTATGGGTCCATTAAGAGTACATTACTCATCCTTCCCTTATCATTACGGTACCTAGCACTTTAATCTTAGGATGAATTTATTTATAGTGCTAACAATCACATACTAATGATGTACTTTGTCTTATTGAACTCAAGACTTGACGTTATACCAAGCGTGAAGTCGAGTTTCCATCATGGATGACTCTAATTAATGGGCTTGAGTCCCATCCCTTTGAGGTCCTTTTTATCGCATCTCTAGCAAGACTTTTGTCAAAGGATCGCCAAATTTTCACTTGACCTCACATAATTAATAGTGATCACTCCATCAGAGATTAATTGTCTGACATAACTATGTCTTAATCCAATGTGCCTAGACTTTCCATTATATACTTAGCTATATGCCTTTGCTAGAGTAGCCTCACTATCACAACGAATAGAAATTGGTGAAATTGGCTTAGGCCATAAAGGTACATCATAAAGTAAATTTCTTAACCATTCTGCTTCTTTAGATGCAGCGGCTAATGCAATAAATTCTGCTGCCATGGTGGAATCAGTAATACAAGTTTGTTTCTTGGAACCCGAAGAAATGGCTCCCCCACCAAGAATAAAGATCCATCCACTAGTAGATGCATGATCTTCCAAACTTGTAATCCAACTAGCATCCGAATACCCTTCTAAAACTGGAGGATATCCATTATAACACGATCCATAGTTAATAGTTTTCTTTAAATACCTAAGTACTCTATTCAATGCTTGCCAATGCAAACTACTTGGATTACTTGTGTACCTACTCTTTTTGCCAATAGCATATGCAATATCTGGTCTTGTACAAGTCATTATGTACATAAGACAACCAATTAGACTTGCATATTTCAATTGATCAATTTTCCTACCAGCATTAGATACTAATTTTATTTGAGGATCCATGGGTGTAGATCTTTGGTATCTTGTTGAAAAGATCAAACTTTTAAGCACATTTTCAATGTAATGTGATTGTGATAAAGCTACGATGCTTTCATCTCGGGTTATTTTAATCCCAAGAATAACATCTGCTACACCCATATCTTTCATATCAAAGTTGTTTGACAAGAATTTCTTTGTGTTTTCTATTTGTTCCAAATCCGTGCCAAAAATGAGCATGTCATCTACATATAAGCAAATTATGACACCTTTTCCATTTTCAAATTTACTATATATGCACTTATCGGATTCATTTATTTTATAACCATTAGTGAAACAACATTGTCAAACTTTTGGTGCCATTGTTTTGGTGCTTGTTTAAGTCCATATAAAGATTTAACAAGCTTACATACCTTATGCTCTTGTCCTGGAACAACAAATCCTTCCGGTTGTTCCATGTACACTTCTCTTCCAATTCACCATTTAAAATGCGTTTTAACATCCATTTGGTGAACAACCAAATTATATATGGATGTAAGTGATATTAAGAGTCTAATTGTAGCAATTCTTGCTCTTGGAGCATAGGTATCAAAGTAATCATACCTTGTTTTTGTGTAAAACCTTTGGCTACCAACCTTGCTTTAAACTTAACAATGGTTCCATCGACCTTCATTTTCTTTTTGAAGATCCATTTACAACCTATATGTTTGGAACCGGTGGAAGATCAACTAAGATCCAAGTTTGATTTCCCATTATTGAATCCATCTCATCATTTATTGCTTCTTTCCAAAAGCGAGTCTTGAGATTTCATTGCCTCTTCAAATGTAATAGGATCAGATTCTGTATTATAACAATAAGGTATCTTATTATATATACTTTCACCTTTTCTTTCTACAAGAAACATCATGAAATCTGGTCCAAAATCTTTGACTTTTTTAATCCTCTTACTTCTTCTTAATTCTTGACAAGATTCATCATTATTATCAATTTGTTCCAATGGAATCTCATTCTCATTTGAAGAATGAATCAATTGTTGTGGCTGTAATTGTCTTGATATAGAATTAAATCTATTTTCATCAAAAATAGCATCTCTTGATTCAATAACATATTAATTGAAATTGAATCATTTGGTTCAATTACCATGAACCTATATGCCTTGCTATTATGTGCATATCCTATAAATATGCATTCAATTCCTCTTTCACCTAACTTTTACGTTTAGGTGTTGGAACTTTGACAATAGCTCTACAACCCCAAACCTTCAAATAATTAAGGTTTGGTTTCCTTTTCTTCCATTGTTCATAAGGGGTTATTTTAGTTTCCTTATTAGGAACTCTATTCAATATATGACAAGCTGTTAGAACAGCTTCTCCCCAAAAACCTTGTCCAAGACCTGAATATGATAACATTGAATTTACCATTTCAGTTAATACTCTATTTTTCCTTTCAGCTACACCATTTTGTTGTGGTGTATAAGGGGCTGAAACTTGATGGACAATCCCATTGGATTCAAAATAACTTGGATTATAGTATTCTCCACCTCTATCCGATCTTAAGCACTTGATAAATGATTCACATTGAAGTTTAACTTCTGATTTATAAACTTTAAATTTATCAAGCGCTTCATCTTTCGAATGCAATAAATATATATAACAATATTTAGAACAATCATCAATAAAAGTAACAAAATATTTCTTTCCACCTAATGTAAGAGTATTATGCATGTCACATAAATCACTATGTATCAAATCAAGCAATTTTGTTTTTCTTTTAACCTTAGGGAAAGGGTTTCTTGTAATTTTAGTCAACATACATGTATTGCATTTTCAATATTATTATTAAAAACAGAATTAAATCTAACTTATACATGTCATTCAATTTTCTATAATTCAAATGACCTAATCTATAATGCCATAAACAAAAGATTCAACCATATAAGCGAAATAGTATTTTCATTTTTATTGATAATATTTAGTTTGAACATACTCTCATACATATACCCTTTCCTACAAAAATTCCTCCCTTAGATAAAATAAATTTATCGCCTCAAAAACAAGTTTAAAACCAAACTTATTTAATGAGACTTCAGACACTAAATTCTTTCTAACTTCGGTACATAATATACATCATTTAAGGTTAAAACCTTTCCGTAGTGAATTGCGTTCAACAGACCCTTTGCCTTTGATTGTGCGGTGGAAGAATTTCCTATGTACAAGACATTGTCATTTTCACATTGTGTAAACTTTGTGAAATGCTTTTGTCTTTGCACACGTGTTTAGTTGCTCCAGTATCAATCCACCATGTATTATCATCTTGTGCCATATTAATTTCAGATATTATTGCAACGAACTTTTCGTTATTATCAGCCTTAGAAGATGATTTCTTCTTTAAGAATCGACATTCATTCTTGAAATGTCCCGGCTTACCACAATGATAGCATGAGCCCTTTTGTTTCTTTTTAAACTTAGGTGCTCTATCAGTCTGTTTGAACTTTCTCTTGAATGGTTTAGTAGTCTGTACTTCCTCCGTAACATGCACTTTGGCATTTTCAGAATTTAGATTCCAATCTTGCTTTCGATATTCTTCTTCAATACGAAGATGATTTGCCAAAGCCTCAAGAGATATTTCCTCTTTCTTATGTTTTAGACTTCTTTTAAAGTCTTTCCACGATGGAGGAAGTTTGTCTATTATGGAGGATACAACAATCATTTCATCCATTTTCATATCATATTGTTTGAATTCATTCAGCATCTTTTCAATATCACGAAATTGTTCCATAACAGAACGACCATCAATCATTTGATAATTATTGAAACGACTGACAAGAAATTTCTTACTTGTAACATCTTCGGTCATGTATCTTGTCTCCAATTTGTCCCATAATTCTTTAGCGGTGACCTCATTTTGGTAGGTGTCGAACAAACCATCAGATAAACCATTCAATATGTGGCCCATGCACATGTAATCAACATTGTCCCATTTTGTCTTTCTCGGGTGCGACAGCAGATTCGTTTCGGTCTCCTCGGTCTTGGGGTATCCAAAACATATGCAATCTTCAAATTTGATAATAAGAAGTGCATCTTTTTACGCCATCGTCGAAAATTGCCACCATCAAACCGATCAAGTTTGACAAAATTGAAGCCAACTCCTTAGTGTTCCACTTTCGTGAGTTGCGGTAGTCATTGTGAATATAACCTTAAAATTGTTAGTACAAAACTCCGGTGAGGAAAATCTCGAACACGAACGAAAACTTCGAGCAGAAGAAGAAATAGGACAAGGCTCCAAGGCGTGTATCAAATCACTATCTTTAAGGTTATATTCGCCCCACCTATTTTCGATTGTGCAAACGAGTTCGTGCAAATTAACCTCGAGGATAATGAAGCCAATGGCTATTTGCGTTTTGCATCGATTTGAGAATAGCCCACTACACATCGAGCAATGTATGACAAGAAAACCAATTTCTATAAAGGATTTACAGATAATACTTTATAGAACAATCTAACAATATTAGATAATGAAGGAAGAGAGAAAGAATATTAGAATTTTTGTTGGTATATCTCCAAATGAAATCGATTCCTATTTATAGGAATTTTCATGTCTCTTCATAGAGACATCTTTAATCAATAGGTACCTTCTTGAATAATAATTTTTTAAAATAAAACATTATTATTCATTTAATTATAACTATTCAAATAATATTATTTAAATAGTTATAATTTTTTCAAAAATTAAAAGATATAATCTTTTAATTAATTGTATCCATTCATTTATAGTTATTAAAAAACTATAAATATTTGAAAATGTTCCAACAGTAACCTGTAGCGCTGATAGCTTTTAACTTTGGCGGGAAACCCAGAGAAGAAGCGAAGAAACCGGGAAGAAAAAAGGAGGAAAGTCACAGGAGCGGGAAAAGGCAATTGGTATCTTGGGAATTCGCAAGGTGGATTTAGACAGACATGTCAAGAACGAGTGGAAGTGAAAAAAACAGTGAAATTAGTTTCGATGCTTTAAAAAGAAAAGAAAAAAAAAGAAAAGGGGAATATACAGTTACAAGTTGACAAAGGAAGTTGCAACTGAAACAAAACAACGAGCCAAACAATTGAATTGAGCTAATTCCTTTGTTTGCTTCAAGAAAAAGGAAAACAAAAGAAGGATTATTTATTCTAGTATGGAATTTGCCATCAAAACTGGATTCATTTTTATTCGTCCATGATGGATGGTGAATGGAATATGGTAAAAAATTAGCGAGGGAAGATGCGGGAGGGGAAATTAATATGCCTGATTTCAGTTCTTAGCCTTCACTCCACCCCGGAGAAAACGAAACACTGCAGGAAAACATTCAGGCAAACAAATTAGTTCGTGAAGATGGAGTGACACGTGGCATCACTATAAAACAAAACTAAGATGATGTCTTTATGGTGGATTATGGATTCTTTTCTCCAGATTACTGGCCCCGGAAGCCTTAATTCTATACTTAATTAAACAAACACATTAAATTATTAGTAAATTTAGGTTTTGATGGTTGAATTTTAAAAAGTTATAAAATGATTATTGAATTGGTTATTGAACTTTTTAGAAGTTTTTATTTAATGTATGAACTATTCGAAAGTTTTTATTTATGTTATTGTGCCGTTAAGTTTTTATTTAAAAAAAAGTTTGGCCAGCGAGCTTTAAACGACAATTCGACAATCGATATGCTGGATTAGTACTGATCAAAGAACATACCATAGGTTCAAATCAATCTAATGGTTTGTGTTGAAGATATTACAACAAAATCATTTAGATTTTAGTTTGCAGATTTGTGAGGTTTGAACTATTTCATAAAAAAATTAGGGTAAACTATACAAATAGTCACCCAACTATACTTGTGTTCCTGTTTTGTCACTCAACATTAAAAAATTTCAATTTAAATACAAAAGTTTGAATTCGTTCTTGTTTTGATCACTCACAGTTAAATCGACAACGGAAAATCTTTTTTTAATTGGTATAATAACACATTTAGCCCTCAACAACTACATATTTTATTAATTTTATCCTAATTCTAAATAATTTAATAAATTTAACCTTCATATTTATAAATTTTACCAATTTGATCATTAAACTTCCTAACCAAAGCTTCCACTTTCAAAACAAAGGTATTAACTAAATACATAATCCTTTTTGTTGAAATTATCCAATTCAATACATAATCCTTTTTGTTTATATTTTTAAAAAGTTATTGTTAGAAATTAACTAAATATCATTGAAAACAATAAAAATACAAATTAAAAAATACAATATATAATAAAATTGTATAAATAATTTAATATTTATAAAAATAAATTTTCACTCTAACTAGCATAATTTTAGTTTTAATTAATTTGATAAATGATTTGACACTCAATCAAATTATTAGTAATATATATTTTATTGTAAATTTAAAATTTAAAAATAAATAAAACACGTAATAATCTCTTAATCAGTTTATAAAATTAAAAAAATCATTATCAATGTAACAAAAGGAAATTTAATTAATTCTTTTACATTTTTTCTTATGAAAATTTATGATCATAATTTTTATTTTATAATCATTTATTGAACATTTAGATTTTTTAAAGCCATATTTTTTAATTCTGAATTTAATTTTTAATTTCAAGGGTCAACTTTGAAGATTATTTTATGTACCTTGAAAAGAAATATCATACAATTAACCACAAAAGTAAATTTAAAGTGTTTTTTAAAAGTTTTTCTATTTTCTTTAGCTAAAATTTTATCAATAAAATGTTATAAAACATTATACTTGGAAGAAAACTAATGAAAAAACAAAAGAAAAAGAAATAAAATTTCAAGACAAACTCAGTGGTATTAAGAATTGGATTGAAAAACGACTCATTAGTTGAGAGAACTTTTTTAAGATATAGTTTCAAGTAAAAGCTTTGGTTAGAAAGTTTAAGGATCAATTTGATAGAATCCATAAATGTAAAAGGTTAAATTTTATTTAATTATTTAGAATTAGGATGAAAGTGCTAGAACATGCAAGTATTGAGGACTAAATGTATTATAATATCAGTTAGAAAAATATTTTCCGTTATCAATTTAACGAGGAGTGACCAAAACATGAATGAAATCAAATGTTAGTGCCTAAATTAAAAAAAAAAGTTGGGTGACCAAAATAGAAACTTAAGCATAATTGGGCTACCATTTACATAGTTTATCCAAAAAATAATTGTAGAAGAAAAGGAAAATGAGAGCTTTTTGGTTGTTGCAAGCCGTACAAATATAAAAAAAATCATACAACAATAATTTTAACAGCATAATGATTTAAATGAAAATTTTTAAATAGTATAGTGATAATTTTATAAACTTTTAAAATTAAGAGATTAAACCGTAAACTTTCTAATAGTCTAATAATAATAAATGTAATTTACCCTAATTTATTTAATTAAATTGAAATTTGAATTTATAATACATCTAATTTGTTTATCCCCACAACTTCAATAAGTTCCTTTTAAAAGAAAAATAACATAATAGCAAGGATATGCGAGATACGAAAGAGGCAAAAGAGTAAAATGAAACATTTGTTCATCCAATAGTTAAGATTTATAATTACTTTTTAAATTAAATTACCTGGTAAATCCTTATATTATAAAGGTTAAATTTAATTAATTTATTATTATTAAATAAATGTTAAAAAAATCAAATTATGACAAATCTGAATCTGTTAATGTCCATGTTTATATTTTCAGAGTGGAAGTGGCTCTTAAAATTTACTTTGTATTATTAATCTTTGTAATTTGGAAATAAATTGAAATCCGACAAATCGCAATGCATTTTTAGAGAAAAAGTTAAAGGTTGAAGCCCGAGTGACAATCAAGAACTTTCCGATTATGTTTTTCTTTTTATTTAAAGTTTTACAAACATCAAAATTAAGAAGTTTAAAATCACACGCAATCTCAAGTTTCATCGCATGCCACGGCTTTACTTAAATTGTCTAATTTTCTTCATCTTCCCAAACAACAGTTAACACTTTTCTTTAACCTCTTAATTAATGTAATTATAATTAAAAAAAGGGTAAATTCCCTTATTATTCACCTTAAAATAACATCATTTCTATTTTCATCATTTTAAATTTATTTTATTAATAATTTCTTTTTTTCAGAATGATCACTTAACTGTTATCTCACTAACAGGCAGCTGATCGGGCATGCCAAATCAGCCAAATTTCCATCTATTATCCACGAAATAAAAAAAAGTTAAATTTCGCTAGATTTAAACAATGTAAAACGACAATTGGGTTATAGGAAAACGACATGCCCAAACAATTCGCTTTCTCCCTCAGACACTTATCGGAGGCCTCGCCAGTGATAAAACTGATGAAATCCGACGCACTTTCTTGCACTGTCTCTTTGGCTTCTTTGGATATTCTTGCATTGACGGGGAGGGATTTTTTTTCATTATGCGATTCGCATTAGCTATGAGGAGGAATCGATCTTGTTCTTTAGAAGAATTGTCAGAGATGTTTCCGGACAATGGGCTGCCGACGGGGCTGGTTTGGTTTCTTTTCCAGTCATGGAAAATTAAAAAAAGTCTTAAAACAGTGAATATTCACCATCAAAGTTTTGTTATTTCAATGTTCCATCTGAAACAAAAGTTAAAACTAAGACACAAACAAATCATCCATCAGTGTCTTCATACCCATTTTTTCCCAACAATCAAAAAGAATTTTTTTAAAAAAGGAAGAAGAAAAAATAAAATTTTGAAACCATAACAGCAACAGCACTAGCCCAGAGATGTTTGGTGGTATTCAAAACACTTGATCCTTTCTTCCCTTTCTCCTCTTCCACCATTTCCACCGCTTCTAAATTGTTATCCCCGTTTTGCCCCCAATCTTCTCCTGATTCCCCAACATACCCTTCCTCCTTCGACAAACTCGCCTATAAAACCCAGCCCCCTTTGCCACCACCTCTCCTCGACTTCCAGGGCGCAGAGTCTGACCACTAGAAAAACAAGAAACCGAACACACATTTTCATTTTTATCAACAAAACATTTCTGGGTCTTTACTGAAATGAGGAAGGAACTATTTTGTTGCTAAGAAACAAGCCACCATGTCGTGAGGACCTGATCAACCATTTGTGAGCTTTGAAATGAAGAAATGGAACTTGAGCTTAAACTCGAGCTTTCCAACTATGCAGGGTTCTGGATGGGTGTTTATTTTTAACTGCGGTACTTTTAGTTTTACTCTGTTTTATTGGGTTTGTTAAGATAAATAAGTTGAGAAATTAAAAAAGAATAATTAAAAAATTAAGAGATATTAAAATATAAATGACTCTATTTTAATGTAACTAATGAGATAGTTTACCTTCAAAAAAAAAAAAAAAAGTGAGCCCAGAGAGACTGCTGGTTAAAACGTAAGCAAATCGAAGCTGCAGAGATACGTAATAAAGTGGACAAAAGCATATGAATTCCCTATTTCAACAACACAAAGCAGTAGTAAACTAATCCTTACACTACACGTGAGCAAATTCTTTATTTGGTTCGCTCAAATTTTCACTTTTTTTTTTTTTTTTGTCTCTCCGATCATTTAGAAGGACAAAGCAACAGACAAACTTCCCGGCTTTTCTACAGAATCCTGATTGCTATTTCAAGAGAGCTAATAAAACAACACTAAACAAACAGAGAGAAAAGGGAGAACAGAAAGTATGGCTTCAGACGTTCCTTGTTGCGGGGTTGAATTCTCGTTGTATCTGCTCATAATTGCGGGGTTGGTGTGTTTTGCTGGTTTGATGGCTGGGCTAACACTTGGACTTATGTCTCTGGGTCTCGTGGACCTTGAAGTCCTCATCAAGTCTGGCCGTCCTCAAGATCGTATCCATGCCGGTAACCATCGCTCCTTACCTTCTCATTTTTAATGAGTTATTGACTGGAATATTCTTGTACTTCGTTCACTTGATTTTGTCAATTCAGTTAATTCGGGTATAGCTGGTGATTGCGGGGTTTCAATACTGTTGTATCGAATAGCTTGTCGGTGCTTTGAATAGGGATGCTTTGGTTGGTCTACTAAGCTATCAATGTAAGGGCTTGATCATATATAGTTAATGTTTAGAATCTTTAGATAGTTAAAAAGCCAAAAAAAAAGGTTTAATTAGCTTTTGGAATTGAGTCCACTCGCCGAGTCCTGTTACTCGGTTCCTACTTCCTACTACGATAGGTTTATTGCATGACGTTGATGCCGAAGTGAGGCGGCCGGTTACTGACTTCAGGGTTTCTTAAAGGCTTTGTCTTGGTTGTTATTTTGTTGTTTGCTTTTGATTGTATTCTTGATTCTGGAAGAAGAAAAAAAGAATAGTAAAAGTAAATTAGTCAATAAACAAAGCAACAATCAGTTCCATGTAGAATTGGGTTTTATTTAGCATGTTAGCTGATCTATTACAAGAAGGTGAGAACTTTATGGCCTTTTTTACAATAATAACTTTCGTTTTGTTTTGTTTTCTCTTTGGCAGCAAAGATATTTCCTGTGGTAAAAAATCAGCATCTTCTGCTATGTACTCTATTGATTGGAAACTCCTTGGCCATGGAGGTTAATGCTCTAAACGATCATTATCGGTTTCTCT
Organism: Gossypium rotundifolium; assembly: GCA_025506655.1. NCBI lineage: Eukaryota > Viridiplantae > Streptophyta > Magnoliopsida > Malvales > Malvaceae > Gossypium > Gossypium rotundifolium. The sequence continues at coordinate 173,286,975 of CP106734.1, read as the reverse complement.
CTTCAATGTTGTTGCTTGTTTTCTAACTTATTTTCCTTCTATGCAGGCTCTTCCCATTTTTTTGGACAAGCTTGTGCCTTCGTGGGCTGCAATTCTGATATCAGTGACTCTGATCCTCATGTTTGGAGAGGTTGGTTGTTAATGGATTGAGCTTGCTATCTTTAGGAGGAAGTTGCAGTAGTGTTGCTAAAATATGTTTTTATGTCTGACTGCAGATATTGCCCCAAGCCATTTGCACTCGTTATGGCTTGAAAGTCGGAGCAATAATGGCACCTCTTGTCCATGTTCTTCTTTTTCTTTTCTTTCCAATTTCTTATCCAATTAGCAAGGTATAATCATCTACAAATTTTTCTATTATGTTGTTAGGAATATATCGGTATTTGCTGTATATTGTGCTCTTAATAAGTTGTTACTAGATGTAGTTGAAGTTGGCAACTAAATGCTAGTATTATACTAGAAACCGGGTTTATATTTTATATTCTCTCAATTAATATCATGTACTTTCCAGATTTTGGACTGGATGTTGGGTAAGGGACACTCTGCCCTCCTTCGGAGAGCAGAGCTAAAGACTTTTGTGGATTTTCATGGCAATGAGGTACTGTATATATGTTTAAAACCGCTGGTTTATGTTTGAATGCTTTATGCAGTCCTTGGCTTTTCTTTATATGTCATTATATATGCTCTTTTTTTAGGCTGGGAAAGGTGGTGATCTGACTCATGATGAGACGACTATCATTGCCGGGGCACTTGAAATGACCGAAAAGACTGCTAAAGTTGCCATGACCCAAATATCAAACGCATTTTCCCTTGATCTGGATACCTTTCTTGATTCGTGGGTTTGTGGATCCCAGTGAATTGCTAACAGGATTTACCACTCTACCTATGCTCTAAGCTTTTCTCTCTCTTTCTCTTTGCAAATCAGGGAAACGCTGAATAAAGTAATGGCAGTGGGTCATAGCAGAGTTCCAGTGTATTATGGAAACCCAACAAATATAATTGGACTTGTTCTGGTAATTTCCTTTCTCTGCACAAGCTATCATTTTATGATAGTTTCTTGCTAGGATACGTTACACTTATTTGCCAGCTATTCACTTCTGTTCCATGGTCATATGAGACCTTGCCTCCCATTCCTGTCTTTGTTTCTGAAAAACTTTTGACGGAAATCTCTCCTTTATGTTTTTGTTGCGATTCTTTTGTTAACAATGGCAGTTCGCATACCTTCTTGAGAGACAAAATGATGAATAAGGTAAGAACAATGGCAGGGAGTTGCAGTGACATGACTAATAGCCATTGGTAATCAAATGTGATTTTCTTGACCTAAAAGCTTATGACATAATGACGAAGCCCAATAAACGTATGCATTCGAAATTTAGAACTGAGCTACTATTTCTTGTTTATTTTGCTGGTAAAACCTTGGATTCTTTTTGGCCTTGTAAAACCTTGGAGTTAGAGAATGCTAAGATGCACCTTTGGGGCGTTGCTGAATGCTATGAGTATCATGTTAGCTGTGCTGTTATCTGTCCTAAAAATACCTTGTTCTTTGCTTGCCTTCTCTTATTCCTTTAAGACACTCTAATAGGTACAACTTGAAACCTTTGTTTAAACAGTTATCAGCTCACCCATTGTGTATTTATCCCATTCCTGTCTTGGGTATTATTTTGGAAATAGTTTGTGTTTGTACCATTCATAATGCATGTTATTGATTTCTGTCACTTGAAAACTTTGTATCAAATTCCTACTAGCTCCTGCAAGGATGCACTTCACTTCCATTGCTGCCTTTTTGTCTAATAGTTCCCAGAAAAGCAATTCCTTCATTTTAAGATCATTTCTATAATATTATTTATATTGGTTATCTCCCACATGGCGTTATTCGAATTTATTTTATGTTTTCTTCTCTTTAATTAGTGCATTCTTATTCTGGGTTTGGCTTGAAATGTGCAGGTTAAAAATCTGTTAACAATTGATTCAGAAGGTCCAGTTCCTTTGAGAAAAATGATAATAAGAAAAATCCCACGGTACGGTATCTCGTCTTTCTGCTATAGCATAACATTTTAGTATCTAAATAGGTGGAAAAGAGATGAGGACATGAAATTTAACAATGGATATGTATGTCCCTTTGGAATATTCATAATCAGCTTCAGTCGGTTTAGTTGTTGTTTTTGTTTCCTTACAAGAAGAAAGAAGTAAAATCTATTCTTCTATTATTCTTGTTCACTGTACAGGGTGCCAGAGGACATGCCACTATACGATATTCTTAATGAATTCCAAAAAGGTCACAGCCACATTGCTGTGGTTTATAAGGATCTAAATGAGAGTGAAGAATCTGTGAAGAAAGGTAAAGATGGTGAACGACTTGAGTTTAAGGACAGCTGTAAGAAGCGAAGAGGTGAACCCGAGACATCAAGAAAAGGTGAGTATATTCGTACTAGGACAGTAATTGCTCTAAACAAATTTTTTTAGCATATTGTTACATACCACAAGTACCTTTCTTTCTTGGTTAAGTATACCTTCATTAGGTTGACTGATCTTGTTCTTTTGAAGTAAAATATCACCTACCTTCATGCATTTCCAGATGATCGTGAGGTTGGCTTAAGTGCCCTAAAATCAGGGCTTAAGTTGGACTCGCAAGATGTTCAGACGCCTCTGACTAACAGTGATGGAGGTCAGCAGACAAAGAAGAGTCCACCAACTACTCCTGCATTTAAGAAACGACACAGAGGTTGCTCGTACTGCATATTGGACATTGAAAACGCTCCTATTCCTGAGTTTCCATCAAATGAAGAGGTTGTTGGTGTTATCACCATGGAGGATGTTATTGAAGAACTGCTTCAGGTAAATCTCTTGCAATCATGCATTCTGGGGGTAATGAAGAGACCAACCATCTTTGGGACCTTCATATTACTTCTCGCTTCCCCATGGTGTAATGATATTAATCTTTTTACCTCTGGTGGTGGCTTGATAGCTTGGAACAACTATTTCCAGTATGCTAAAAAGGTTTATGGGAATTACGTGTTAATCTCTTTTGTCAATGCTTGCTTCTGACAGGAGGAGATATTAGATGAGACCGATGAGTACGTCAATATCCACAACAGGTAGATTTTCACCATTTCTCTATGTTCATCTGGTATGTATCTTGTTAAAGTCGATGTCATAGCATGTGGATCATGCTAACGAGTTAACTTCAGTCACCTTCATGTAGCAGAGTATGGTTCTGATTTCAGCTCTAGCACCGTGAAAGATATTTTTGTTTTTTGAAAATGGAAAGATTAAAGAGATTTAGTTCCCAAGAGTTATGACCATATGTCCCATGCAGGATAAAGATCAATATGCACGCATCTAAGGAAAATGCTCCTCATTTGAATTCAACACAACCTCCTGTGACTGGCAGCGACATCCCTTCCTCCGGTATCACCAGTTCATGAGAGAAATCTTTCTCAACTTTCCCTCACGCCAACAGTTTCACATTGAGCTCCAGGAGAAAGACTCGTTAAAGGATAGGTGAAACCTCAGCATTTTTTCTTCTTCTGTTTCTGTAGGACATGATAATTAAATATAGACTTAAGAAAAAAATATATGAGCTAAGGTTTAGCTACTTTATAAGAACCAATGACGGACCCTACTTTAGTTTTAGACGGAGTGCCTGCAGGATACGTGCATCACATACAGAACAGATGCTTTTTTTTAGTTTAATGGATGAAAACGCTATTTGAGATCATCCAATATAGATAGATGGTGATTGTTTTCTGTAAAATCTGCTTGGAGTTATATGCTGCATTCATATCAAAGCAATTTACGCACAAAATCGATACCCTTCTCTTGAAGAGAATTGTATGAAGATTGCAATTGACGGAAGACAATGTGGAACTGATTTCAAGAAGATAATCAAGTGATATCCCTTATCTTAATCCTAAAGTCTCGGTCACCAATGCTCTTCGAGATTTTTCTTTTGGTTTTGGATATTTTGCTTTTGAGTTTGAACTTTGACCTAATAATCCAACATGGTTTAGAATATCAATACTACAAGGCCTTCATTTGAACGTCATCTTGCCCATTGATATACTCCCTACGGGGTCTCCATTTTCCCATTTATATTTCCTGAAAACAAATTGGGATTTTGACAAGTTTGGCATGATTAATAATGGTCAGTTTTATTAAAATATGTTTTATTTTTAAAGAGTTCAAATTTTAATAATAATATTGAGGGAACAATTATAAATTTCGAAAATATTAATTTTACATATACACAGTACACTTATCAACTTTTGGAGACAATGTAAGATTAAGGGCCAACTGTCAGTAGTCTCTTGCAAGTGGACCGACAATCCAATTTGCGGGCCTTGCCTTACTTGATGGCTCTCGAGTCTTTTATCATTTCCAAGTCCAAAACAATTGGACTGTCAAAGACGAGAAATCACAGCAATGAAGGGTCATTCTGTTGAAAGCGCAATGACAATTCATTACTTTACACCGAAGCGACGAAGTTGGATGCCCTGCTTATCTTAACTGGACAATGTAATCTTAACAATTTCCAAACATTTTTTTTAGTTAATATATCATTTAATATTTAAATTTTTTTAATCTTTAATTTGATATCTAAATTTTTTCCAAAATTAATATTTGAGGTTGATTTTAATATTTAAATTGAAATATGAATTTTTCAATTTTATAATTTACTTTTTTATTTTAATTAAGTATTTAAATTTTGTTCAATTAAATACCTTTACTTAAACATATGTATTAAATATATATTAATCTACGTATACAAGTATTAAATTGAATTTTAAAACTAAATTCGAGTGTTAAATAATATATTAACCTTTTTTTCCTTTCATTTTCTTGTTACTATCCTTAGCTTCAAACATTTTCCCTCTTTTTTCTTTGGAAATTTAGAACTTTAATAATAGTTGTAGTTAAAAAAAAAGAAAAAAAAGCCACTACCCTCTTGTCTGGATAACTTTGTGTTCTTAAAGTAAAAAAATTTGGTGGGTGGAATTTCAGTCTTCACCTTTAATTATTTTTCAATTGAACAAAAGCTAAAAATATAAACGTCAGCTTTGCTTCTACCCGTTTTCTAAATCTGGGTACTCCAAAATTTCAGTTATTTGAAAGCTAATGCCTAATCTTTCAAAAAATAAAAAAACTTTATTAAAACCTCTTTTTTTTTTTTTTTTCCTTTCTTTCTCTTTCGTTATAATGCTTGCTTGAAGGTCCGAGGCTTTTAGTTTTTTAAAGCTCCACTTCAGATCTCGACAGATCTTATTTACTTCTTTCCCGAAGTTCTTTTTTTTTTTTTTCGTTACAAATATGTACTTTTTGGTGGGCTTATTCTTTGTTTTTCTCCCATCTGAGTACTAGATTTCATTGTTTGGAGTGCTGTTTTGTTTCAAATTTGCTTACTTCAAGGAGCATTTATTGAGAGCTTTGAGAAACAGAAGGACATGGCTTTGGCTCGGTTTGGTCGACAAGTTAAGCGCCAGCATGGGGTTTGTGTGAAGATGACGGCAGTGGCAATCTTGGGTCTTTGTTTTATTTTTGTTTGGTCTATGTTTTCTTCTCCTTCTAATTCTGTTACTGTTCAAAGGGAGAGCTTTGATGACATCGCTGAACCTGTAGCTTCAAGCACAATGGTAAGCAAATCTAAAGGAAAAGATATAGAAAAACATGATGCAAATGACAGCAAAAAGAATGTTGAATCTAGTTTAAAGAAAAAAGATGAGAAAAAGGTTAATGGATCTTTGCCTTTACCTGCTCATGAACATAAATCTGGGAAAAAGAATGAGAAACATGTTTCAAAGACGAAAAAGGACAAGGATAAGTCAAAGTTATCCAACGAAGTATCAAAAGAAAATCAAGAGAATCAGGAGCAAGAAGAATCTCAGGGTGAAGAAGCCGAGAAGGAGAATGAAGATGAGGAAGAAGTGGTAGTGGATGACAAGGAAGAAGGATTAGATGGTGAAAGTGAAGAAAAGGGGGAGATGGAAGGTGATGCTGACGTGAATGAATCAGTAGATCAAGAGACACAGGAGATGGCGGAAAATGAGAATGAAGGGAAGAAGAGAAAGATCAAAGGTCCGGTTTTCGATCTGAAAGCACATTATAGTTGGAAACAATGTAGCACAAGGAGCAAGCATAATTATATCCCATGTATTGATGTTGAAAGCGGCTTCACAAGGCTGCACGGCTATAGGCATAGAGAGAGGACTTGCCCGAAAGCTCCTCCAATGTGTCTTGTTCCCCTTCCCCATGATGGTTATGATTCTCCCGTGCACTGGCCTGAGAGCAAATTGAAGGTAAATATATAGAGTGTGGTTAATTTGACTTTATGCTGATGCATTTTGAGTTCTGATGTTGTAATAATCTAATTGTTTTGCAGGTATTGTACAAGAATGTGGCTCATCCAAAGCTAGCAGCGTACATGAAGAACCATAATTGGTTGATTAAATCTGGGGAATATTTAATGTTCCCTCAGAACCAATCTGAATTCAAGGGTGGAGTTGTTCACTACCTTGAATCCATTGAAGAGGTGAGCCTTTATTGTAGCATGTTTTAATGAAATTTTATGGATTATCTGCACTTCCTTAAGTTCCATCCTTCGATAGATATTAAGAACCATTCATTAGTAGAGCATAAATTTACTGGATAAGAGATTATTCTGTCGTTGTCACTATATAATAACGTTGTTATCATATTCGAAGTGGACTTAGCCTACCTCTTGTTTGTGTTTAACATCTAATGTCATGGCCAATATAGGAAATGGCAAAGCTACGTGAAAATCATCTCAGGGAAAACTTTTCTTGGATTGCATCTCCTACCTATGATTGCCATGAAGGATAAGAAATCTAAATATTGTAATAGAGCAAAGTATGGTATATACAATGCTTTTGCATTGCTCATTTTGCACATGCATAATGGAAATTGAACTAGTACTCTCGTGTTCAATGAATATCGTGAACACCTTTTTCTTCCTGATTTTGTTTGTCCCTCTGAAAAACATGCCTGTTAACTTTGCACTTACCTAACCAAAAATGATATTTCTCAAGTTCCTTCTGCCTAAATTGTTCTCATTGATTTCTTGGTATGGAAAGTGAGCTTCACTGTTTAGCCAGAGAACCCTTATGTTGCAATTGTCTCCTCATTTAGCATTTTTAAAGTTTTGGGTGGATTTTCTTAGATGGTACCAGATATTGAATGGGGAAAGAATATACGTGTAGTGCTGGACGTTGGATGCTCAGATTCAAGCTTTGTGGCCTCTCTTCTTGATAAGGATGTATTAACATTGTCACTGGGCTTGAAGGATGATCTTGTCGACCTAGCACAGGTTTCCCTTGAACGCGGTTTTGCTACGTTTGTTAGCCCCTTTGCAAGAAGAAGACTTCCTTTTCCCAGTGGAGTTTTTGATGCTATTCATTGTGGTCGATGTACAATTCCCTGGCATGCCCACGGTACTTGTTCCCTTCTTTTTTTTGTCCTGTAAATTTTATTTCATATTTGAAGTCTCATCGTTATTTGATAACATGAAACCTGCTTTTCATTTATTTATTTATTTATTTCAGAGGGTAAGCTTCTTCTAGAGATAAATAGGATTTTGAGGCCTGGTGGATACTTTATTTTGTCAACTAAACATGACAGCATCGAGGAGGAAAATGGTTAGGCCTTGTCTGTTCCTTTTTACTGTTTATTATGTTTTGAATACAGGAATAATGTTGCCATATGCCTTCCCTTGAAAATTATTGTCTGTCAATGCATACCAAATATGAACATAGGATTTTTACCACCTTGACTTCTTTGTAATATTCATGGAATTTATTGAGTGTCTTCTGTTGGATTTCACTTTCTGTGTGGTAGAAAGATTTTCTTTACTACATAGAACATCGGTGAATCCTACTGCTATATTATGGTTGGTCTATCTGCCACTCTCAAAGTTTTTGCCCCTGGCTATGTGTTTTATGTGCTTTCGGTTTTCATATTTAGTGCTTGATTATTAATCTACAAAAAGGAAATTCTCTTTTGCTTTATCTATGATATTCTAATTTTAATGATATTTTTTTCCAGCAATGAGCACATTGACTTCTTCAATCTGTTGGAATATTCTGGCTCATAAAGCCGATGATGTCAGTGAAGTGGGTGTTAAAATATATCAGAAGCCTGAATCCAATGATATATATGTGTTAAGGAGGAGGAGAAATCCGCCTTTATGCAAGGAGAATGAAAATCCTGATGCTTCCTGGTAAGCTGAGATGTGATTGCTACACAAAGTGTATCTTTCAGTTTTAATGCTATGTAATTTCCTCCACTTGATTATATACTCATTTAACTGACCAATCCAAAATTGAGTTTCGGTGAAACATAACCGTGTTTAACCTTCACATATTTGATAATTTAAACTTAATTTACTTGGTGGCTGTAAATGTTTTCCTGATAGGTATGTTCCAATGAAAACTTGCTTGCATACTGTTCCATCTGCAATTGAACAACATGGGACAGAGTGGCCCGAGGAATGGCCTAAGAGGCTCGAAACATATCCGGATTGGTTGAACAACAAAGAAAAAGCGATTGATGATACCAAGCACTGGAAAGATATTGTTGACAAGTCCTATCTTACCGGACTGGGCATCGTCTGGTCAACTATCAGGAATGTGATGGATATGAAAGCCATCTATGGAGGGTATATTTATGGCACAACAAAACTCTTGGAATATTAAGGGTCCTATCAGTTTTGCAAATATATTATGTATCATGGAATGATGTTCGAATGTTTATGTTCTGAAACAGATTTGCCGCTGCACTTTTACAACAGAAAATTTGGGTGATGAACGTGGTCCCTGTCCATGCACCGGATACACTTCCCTTCATTTTTGAACGTGGACTCGTTGGCATCTACCATGATTGGTGCGAGCCTTTTGGGACTTACCCCAGATCGTATGACCTGTTGCACGCTGATCATTTTTTCTCCAGGCTAAAAAACAGGTTAGTTACCATTGAACATTACTGTCATCTGTATAAAGATGTTTTGTCTGCACTCTTATCACTCTCATTGGTGGATTCATCGAGTCATTGTGCCTCACCAAAAATATCATATTTTGCAGGTGTAAGCACCCTGTTTCGATTGTTGTTGAGATGGATCGTATTCTACGTCCTGGTGGTTGGGTGGTTGTGCGTGATAAGGTCGAGATACTTGATCCCCTAGAGGCAATTTTGAGAAGTTTACGTTGGGAGATCAGAATGACTTATTCTCAGAACAAGGAGGGTATCATATGTGCACAGAAGACCATATGGCGACCTTGACAATGACATCTCTCAATATTTGTACATTCACAAATTTCACAAAACACAATGCATTTTCTCTTCTTTTGCAGAAACATGATTTAGTAGCCTACTTTGTGTTGTTCTTTACGTCCAGGCTCAATTTACGAACCATGAAGGGTCGCTGAGTATCCAAATTTTGCGAGATATTTGTAAATTAATCATCACATTTAACACGGCTGATTCAATTTAATCTTCCCAAAGTTCATTTGTAAGAATACCTTGTGGGGTTATTTGACACACTCTTGATTACCTGTCTATGTGAAAATACATAATTATTTTTGTCGAAACTTTGTTTTTTTTTGCTTAAAAAAAGGGGCCGACTTTAAAAGAAAAAACGGAGTCGCCACCAATATTTTTTTTAAAGTGCGATTGGGCCACTTTTGAAAATATTTTAATCTACGAATCTTAAAAAAAACAGGTTCAGGAGTTGGTTATGCACGAGAAAGAATTAGCACCCTCGTAACGCCCAAAATTAGCACCGTATTGATTAATTAATGTCCTTAATATCGAAAATTAGAAAAAATTTTAAAATATGAATCATTTGAAAAATATTCGAGTAATTCGAATTTGGATATCAGAATTCTTTTGTTCTGAAAGATGAAATATCAAGTCTAGTACGTTAGGATACGACGTTTCAAACCTTTGACACCAAGATCATTTCATGATTTTCAAAATTCATTCATTGTCATTTTAAGAAAGGTATTTCATAATTTGGCCAAATGAAAAAAAAATGAAACCCAACACGTTAGGGCACAATCCTTCAAATTTGCGATCAAAATTTAAAAAGGATATTTAACCCTTTAAACGAGCGAAAAATTGAAACCCAACACGTTAAGGCACAATTTCTCAAAACTTCCAAGCACAAAATATTGCCTTGCTTTTAAATTTTTTTTAAAAAAAACGGACACAATTTTAAAAGATATTTAATGATTTGGTCAAATAAAAATCATAACCCAGCACATTAGAGCACGATTCCTTAAATTTCTCAATCATAAAACATTACCTTATTTTAAAGCCTTTTCATGAATTTGAAAAAATATTGAAATGTAAACACAATAATAATAAGGAATAATAATAAAATAACAGTGGAAATAACAAACAAGTAATATACAATGAAAAACATAAAGTAAACAATAATACATAGATATACTAATAGTAATAATAATGCTAATAGTAATGAAAATAATATATTGATAGTAACAAAATAATAATAATTATAAAAAAGTAAAAAAATATTAGGAATAATAGTAGTATTAATAATGAAATATAATATTAATAACAAACATAATTGTAATAGTGATAAAACGTTTATAGTAAAATAATGAGTATAATAATAATAAAACGAGTAATAATAATAGTAGATAATAATAATATTCACAATGATAGCAATATTTAATAGAATAATGTCAGAAAATATAATAAAAAATAAAATAATTTAAAAAGTGGTTAAATTGAACTCAAAAAAGAAATTCGGGGGTCAAATTTAAAATAAAAGAAGAATAAAGGGCTAAAGTGTAAGACGCGCGCAAACTGGAGGGCTAGGAACGCAATTATTCTAAGTTCCTAAACACTGCCCTTGCGCGCGGACCAAATTGCAATGAAGGACCAAACTTGGGGTCGCATTTAAAAAATCATGGAAATGAAAGATGGGCTGAATTGAAACGGATTAACAAAACAGAAGGGTCTGGGCTGCAAATAGCCCCATTTGACAAAATGCGCGGATCCCCCTTCTCAGGCGGGTCGCACGCTTTAGGGCTAAACCCTGGCACCAAAACGGCGCCGCATTCCTTAGGGTATAAAAGCCGAAATTTCGTAAAAAAAAAAATAGTTCTCCTCATTTTCCTTCAAAAAAACAAAACAAATAGAGAACTCTCTCTGTTCTCTCTGCAGGTTTTCCCCAGACGACCTTCGGCCTTCCCTCCTCGCGGCACGGTGGCCGGAATTTTGAAACGAGTTATGTTTTTCTCTTCTTTTCTTTCTGTAAAAATCTGATCTTTGTATATTATATATGTACCATATAGTTTAAAAGAATAAAACAACAAATACTAACGCAAAGTATCCAAATGGTTATGCGAAAATGAAGAAATAAAAAAAGTAAACCTTGACTGATTCAGTGTTTGCTTATGTATTCTGCTCTGTATTTTTTTGTATTGCTGGGTAAAAATGTTTCTGTGTATTTCTTGTATAAATCGTGTAAAAAAAAAAAAAAAAAAAAAAAGACCCCGTTACACTTGTTTTCGAAGGCTTTTATAGCCTTTTAGAAGAAATAAAAAAAAATCTGTTGGGGCTGCTTTCCTCTTCTTTCGCATGTACAACGCCTAACACGGAGAAGGCGAAGTGTGCGCGAACGTGAAACTGCTGGTGGGGTAGTTGCGGCGCTAGTCACTCCGAAAGCCTTTAGGGTTTTCTACTAAAACTTAAAAAAATTGGGCCATTTAAGCCTGTTGATTTGGGCTGATTAAATTTGGGTAAAAATTGGATCATACAATTTTTACTGGTAAAACTGAGCTGCACAGGGTTATTAGCAAATTGATCAAATAGAATGCTATAAATGTTGCAACCAGTATGATCAAACAGGGAATGCTGGTTAGCAAGGGTTGGCCTAGATATTGTAATTCTACCAAGCCCTATTGGAGGGGAAAAAAATCATCATATCTAAGTCCAATATGGCCCAATGATGCTTGTTCTTTAAGCCCAGAATCTTAACCGCAAATTGTGGTCTATTAACCTAAACGTATATTCTGGTTTCAGCCCACGATTTCTTCGCTCGCCGCCGTCTTCCGCCAATTCACACCGAGTTCATTCACAACCGCGACGAGCGCCGCGGCGTCTACGTGCTCATTTCCCCTAAAATCCTCAAAAAACCCGAACCAAAAAAGGAAAACAGTAAATCCCAAGTCCCAACATGTCCCCATCCTCGCTCTCTACGCCTCACCCCCTTGGCTGTTCTCTCTGCCGCCACTTTTTACTTCCTATGCAAATACAGCCGCCGTCTAAAACCCCTTAAGCAACCACCTCTATACCATAACCATAGAAAAGGCGAACTTTTCCTCATCAGCCAAACAAGAACATCCAAAGCCTTAGCCAAACGCTTCCTCAACCTTCTCTCTTCCAACATCTCCTTCGACCTCGTCCATCCCGAAAACTACTAGCCCGAGGGTCTCCCTATGGAATCCCTAATCGTTATCATTGCTTCCACGTGGGAAGATGGAAACCCTCCTCAAAGTTCAAAATTCTTCTTCAATTGGCTTTACCGAAACCAGCACAACTTCGCGCCAGGAATCTGTTACTCCCCTATTATGAATTTGCCATCCTTTGATGCTCATTATTGCTATTTTCCTTTCACACCTCAATTGGGAAGTAGTATTGACGAGGGCACAAGGCTCACTCTAGGCACTAAAACTCTTGTATTACGTTAGGCAGTGCAAAAAAAGGAGCATTGATCTGTGCCAAGTAAGGCGCCATACTATATGTGTGTCTTAGTGTTGTTAAGAACCAGACAGCAAAAGTGTCTCTGGACCCTTTCGGGTGAGTCACATTTGAGTAGGTGCACACTGTACTTCGTGTTTGCAGCCGTAGATTGCAATTCATTTTTGTTGAACTTTTGAATTGAACAGATGCATGGAGGCTACCCCTGGAGTGGCATCTGCTGATAATATGTTTTCTGCTGTAGGCACCATTCGAATCCTGTAGGAAAAAAGTTGGCAACGGAAGATGGATGATCCCTTAGAGATTTTCAATACTGCCGCTGACCTTCATACCGAGATGATTAACCAAATGAAAGGGGTTCCTGGTAAATGTCATATATTTCTTCTGATTATACCATCCCATTCGGAATATGGGATTCATTACAATTAACATTTTCTTTTACCAAGTTTCTGACACTGACGGTTTAGTCAATGCCCTTCTTACGTATCTCATAATCATTTAGTAATAATTGATAGGATTAGAATGTCCTCAAAATTATTTTTTACAACTTAGATTCATGGACAGAGATTGCAGCATAGATCTTTCTATTTCATGCAGAGAATGTTACTCATTCTACCGTTGCAGGTGTTACACAAGAGCGACTGGTGGAAGGTCTATCCGCTAGGTACTGTGCCTTATCACTTGTTGGTGAACCAATTATGTATCTAGAGATTAGTATGTTTTTGGATGAGCTGCAGAAAAGGCGAATCTCTGCACTTCTAGTCACTAATGTACAGTTCCCTGAAAGAAATTAAAATGGTGAAGCCTTTAACCAGGTTTGTTGCTTGTGAATTTATGTTAAGAAATTTATTTGATTGAATTGCTCTAGCCTAAAATTTTAAAGGCTAACTGCTCAAATTAGAGCGCAACGTTTTAGCAAGCGCCAAACTTTTGAAAATGCTCATATAAGGGCCTATCCTGTATAAAAATGTTCAAATAAGGACTTTTCACGCACTTCAGCCCAATTTGAATAAAAATTAGGTGAATCCAAACGTATTTAGAACAAAATATATGACAGTTGAATCAGATGTTGCTTGAAATTAAAAGAAAACAATAAAAACATAATTTAGGACCTGATATACGGCATTTAGGAAGTCCTTATTTGAGCACTTTCAAAAAGGTCTGGCTCTTATTTGAGCACTTCCCAAATGTTTTGGCCGTTACTTGATCACTTTGAAAGGTTTGCCTTTGATTTGAGCACTTTTGTAAAGGTTAAGCCCTTATATAAGTATTTTGAAAGGTTTGGCCCTTATATGAGCAACCCCTAAAAGGTCGGGCTCCAATTTAAGCATTTAGCCAATTTAAAATGCTGTGCTCTTGATTAACCTAGTCAACGTATTTGGCTTGTGCAGTTATATGTGAGTGTAGATGCTGCAACAAAAGATAGCTCGGAGGCAATTGATAGGCCACTCTTTGGGGACTTCTGGGAAAGATTCATTGTTAGTATTTCATTCTTGAAAGCTTAGAAACTTGAGCTCAAACATTTACATGGGGACTGTGGAACGAACTTCCTCTTCAAACTTGAATTCACATTGATTTGATCTGGAACTTACCATGCTATTGAGGAAATATTGGCTGTTGCCTTAAATCTCAATTTGAAACATCTTTCTAATAGCCATTTTTGATGATTTTTCTTTGGCTGGCATGGCGTTACTGTTTTCTTATTGCTAACATCTTTTTTTTTAGGATTCCTTGACAGCTCTCAAAGAAAAGCAACAACAAACTGTATATCGCTTGACTGTCTTGAAAGGGTGGAATAGAGAAGGTGTAGATGTAAAAAGCATTGGGAAGCCTAGTTTTGTTGAAATCAAGACATACTGTGGATCGGAAGTCTTTTGCTTAGTCATGATGATCTTTTTTACAGTTCTGCCACATCAAAGTTAAATGTGCAGAATGTGTCATGGCATTCTAATGTGAAGGTTTTCTCAGAGGCATTGACTCTTAAAAGTGAAGGGGAGTATGAGGGTTTATGTGAACATGCACACTCATGCAGTGTCCTGTCAAAAACCAGAAAGTTCAAGGTCAGTGTCCTATCGTATACATGGTTAGTAACGGCATCAGTATTGTCTTTTGGAGTGTATCTGGAGTCATCCTTTTTTCTTGGTTTTAAACATCGTTTCTCACTGATGGTTCAGGTGGCTTCAGGAAGACCTTTCAACTGCGAGGATTATATGGCTCTCACTCCATCCTGGGCCATCTATGGAGCCGAGGAAAGTAGATATTATCCCAATCAATCCTGGTACAGGAAAAAGTGACATCAAAAGTGAAAAAGTTGAGTAATTCAGAATTATATCAGTATCGGGCAGCATAATCCATTTCGGGTTATCATTATCTTTGCATTTTTACAGTTTTGCTTTATGTGGCTATGCTTACGGATAAAAAGTCTGATTCAAATGACAGTCTTCTGCCTGTAGTTTTATTGTAGTCATATTCTCTGAAAACAATTTTAACTTCAGCCATTTTAGATGTAGAGCTCATGATGTAAGTGGCTCAATTATGTGTTTTTAGTACAAATGAGGTTAGAGTTTCAAATCTCAAGTAGTTAGATTTTACATTTATAGTTATATGAACTTTGGAGCGCAAAATCCATTTCTTAAATTTGATTCCAAGAATAGGGAATGTATTAATTGAATAACTGTCTAGTTTCTGCGGATGTTTTGGGCTCAAACATTTTTAGAACCGACCTTTGAAAATGGCAACATAATAACCAGTTGCCAACGGAAAAAAAACATCATTTTCAGAAGAAATTGAGGCCTTGTATGATAGACAATTTGACTGGGACGGTCTTAAGAAATTTGGTTTGGCGATCTTTTGAAAAGTCTTTTGAAAGATCTTGTGGAAAAGTGTTTTGAGAAGTCTTTTGAAAAGTTTGCTTTAAAATTTGAGTGTTTAGCATTCTTTGTCAAAAGTCTTTTGAGAAATAAAATATTTATTTTAGACATGTTATTATCAAGTAACAAATATACATTTAAATAAATTTTAAATTAGTTAATATTATTATATTTTAGTAAGAATATAAAAATTACTATAATTTGTTAATATTTTAATATATAAAATATAAAATTTAATTTTAAATATTTGTAAGTAATAAATATTAATTAATTATAAAATTTAATTAGAATATATAAACTACATTTTAAATATTTAAATATAACCATTAAATATTTATAATTAATATTTTAAAATATTTTTTATTTTTAATTAATAATTTTAACACATTTATAATTAAGTCTCACGAAAAAAAAGGAAAGTACTATGTTATTAGAGGGGTGAAAAAGTAATTAAGCACTAAAAGTGTTTTTGGGAGAGGAAAAGATAAAAATTTTAACTTCTCTTTTCGAAGTCTTTTAAAAGACTTACAAAAAAAAAATTCAGTAAAAGCAACATTCTCGCATAACTTTTCTTCCAAAAGTCTTTTGGATGTAATTCTTTTGAAAAGCAATGCAGAACTGGCCCTAAGCAGCAGACTAATTAACCTACAAATTTATCTTACATTTGAGAGCTGGGGACATTTTCCTACTCAGAAATGTCCCCATCAGTTCTTATTTAAACCTAATGTGTTGTTCCTTTTGTCGGACTTCGTCTTATGTTTTTTAAATTTAACTTCCCTAAGCATAAAAATGGCTAAATGGTCATTTTCCAGTCACATTATTTGGTAAAAGACGAATACAGATTACAGTGTATTAAAAGCCACTTCTTTGTTTATCAAGGTTGAATCGGGGAATGTTTTCTTTCTAAAAGCACTCCTTGCGCTCAAAGAGTCGGACTTCCACAATGCTTGTGTATATATCTTTGATTGAGATGTATATACAAGAAACCAGATTGGCAAATGTGGCCCTGACAATGTTAAATCAAATCAGTGAAACGTGTAGTTGGATGACAGCAAGATTGGTGTTGGATGACAAGCTCAGTCTGTGCTGTGCAACATCTACCGCACTATAATATACTACTTGCTAGTTAACTTCTAATATATATCTTTCTGTTGTAAAAACAGTGACATCTCAGTTTCTCAACTCAGGCTTTGGGTTTTTGCATTTACAGACAATAATAAAGATAGAGATAAAAGAAAATTGCTGATAAAAAATTGGGCAACTTCAATCAAACAGTAGTGTTGCTGGAGATTTTCGGGTGGGGATTATTTATTTACTCAAACAACTTGTCAAAAGCTATGCAGAGCGTACAGATAAGGAGGGTCCCACTGGAAAGAGAGCGTCTGGGTGTGGCAAATGGTAAAACCTCTTCACTTCTTGCTGCGGCTACTTAGAAATACTGTTTCTTGCAATAACTAGCCAACTGTTTTGACTTTTGTCAATCACTAGTGTCTCAAATTAAAATAAAACTCTCACGCGCCTTTATATCATTCGGGAATCACTTGCCACTCAAGTTTTCGTGGTAAAGAAAGAACACAGCAATAAAAGAGATTTGCCTCCATTGCTGCGCATTGAGTTACTGTGGCTGTGTTGTTGATATCAGGTGCTAATGTGTTGGCAGCAGTCTCTAGTTACTTTCTTGTTCACTGCAATTATGATTTATAAGGCAGAGCTGGCACTGGCACTGGCACCAGCAAAGTGCCTCATATCTTGCCCACCTTCAGAACTTAATTCTGCTTTCAGCTTTCAACTTTACCTCCTCATTCAATGTCACCAAACATTAAAATTCCTACATTATGGAGTTAACTAAGCAAATCCCTTCCTTTTCTTGGCTCCAAGTTTCTTCAACTTCCAATATGATTAATACAGTAGCTACTAGCTAGGCTTTCTTTTCCTTTGTTTAAGTAATTAAGTCTAATAGCAAAGGAAAAGAATACAGTCAATTAAAATAATAATAATCAGAATGAAAAGAAACAGTTTAACAAGGAAAATACGTAATAGAAATAGTTGTAACAACCCTAATCTGCTATAAAGTTCATGCAATGGTATAAGAATAAAAACCATCTCTGGTACCTTTAAGCTATGTTTTGTTTATACAGAAAATTTATGGGAAAAAAATGGTTAAGAGAGCCCAAATACTGCAATTAAGAAAGGAAAAGAAAAAGCAAGGCCCTTTGTATTATGCTTTTCTGTCTTTACATTTGAAACGGATAAACTGATAAAGCAACAAATTTGATGAAACCAAGAAGTTTTCAACATAAAAGCTGGAAGCTTCATCTTCATCCTACACAAGCATGACAAGCTAAATTCATTTTAAAATCTTCCTTTCTTGGAGCTACCATATATGTAGTAAAGGAGAAGAAGAAAAATGGATTTTACCAGACTTTATAAAGGCAAATTGAAGCAATTTTAGCTGCTCTTTCTTGGTTTACTTTTTCTTCTCGTTCTCCTTGTTGGAGGCTGCTTAGGTGCCACTGATTGCTCCTCTCCTTTCTTCATGCCTCCCATCGAAGCTGATGAAGCCTCTGCCTCTGCTTTTGGTTGTGGCTTTTGCTCTTGTTGCTCTTCATCTTCTTCTTCAACTTTTTGATGATGTTCTTCAGTAATTCTTAGTTGCTTTGATTGGGTCTCAGTAACTTCAGCTGCTTCCTCTTCTTTTATTTCTTCAGTTTCAGTTTTCTCAACAGTCTTTCGTGGTCTACCTCTCTTTCTTGGAGTGAGAGGCTGCTGAGACTGTTGTTGAGGGACCTCTTCACCAGCTGATGAAGCCTCAGCTATTGCTACTGAAAGTTCCTTTGTCTTTTGAGGCTTCTTCTTCTTACCCATCAATCTTTCCTTATCAATTAGCTTTCATTCAACGACCCAGAAATAAACCATCAATATCAAATCTTCTATGACTTGTTTTTACTTTACTATATTTTTTTAATGTTTGAAGCTTTCTGTTTATTGAATCCAAAATTAATTCATTCAAATATGCCCCCTAGGTGTATTATTTTTTATACAACACCTTAAAGCAACTGGACCAATATCTTTGACCAATATCAAGATTCTGGAAACCCCATTAATGCAAATCTCTTCTTTTTTTAGTTTCTTTTCCTCTAATTCCCTTTTATTCTATTCTAGATACCATACAATCTACTACCAAATACCAATATCAATTGTAACTGCTTCTATTTGCAAAGAATAAACAAAGCTAAAAAAGCCATTAAATTTACTTTCCTTTTCTTTATCTACCAACCCTATCCATCCATCCCAATATATGCGTGTGTGTGCATATATATGCTTTTCTTTTGCAGCAAAAGAAAAGACAAGCAGGAGAAAATATGGTCGAAAGCTAACCCTTTTCCATGCACCCTCATGAATTTTCTTTTTATTTTGTTCAACATGGATAGTTCAAAAACTAAGAAAATGAAGCAAAATGAAGTGGCTATACTAACCATGGTTAAAACGATTAGAATTGTTTGTGTATATTTTTTTTTTCTTTTTTGGCAAGAAGAATTGTTTCTCTCATATAACCGAGCATTGGTGGAATTAAAATTTTGTACCTATAAAATGAATAAATCATTGTTTGAATCGAATAAGATTAATTCGATCAAATTAAAAATTAATATGAATCAATTGAACTAACAATTAAACTGGATAAACCAATGGTTAAACCAAGATTTTTTAATTTTTTAATTTTTTTGAAATTTTAAAAACTTTTTAACCGAAGCGATTGACTGATCGGAACAATTCAATATAGCAAAACAGTAGAATACTGGTACCAATACATTATGACTTTAGAGGAATCGCCAAGATAACCATGGTTAAATAATGACTAGGGGTTTGAAACCAGTGTGTTGTGACTTGTGATCCTCAATTCTCGTTTATAAAATAAGGGTGGTTTGGGTTTTGCCTTTAACGTGGTTAAAGGATTGGAGTGTACTGTACAATGACTCAGAAGTCAGACCCAGTGTCTCAGTCTGACAACTTGTGTCGCTATAAGGCCATGGAGCCCTCCAGCAATGTACCCCTGTTGAGATTCATAAACATTTAACCCTCCCATTGGACTTAATCATTGTGGTTCAGGGGCAGCTAAAGATATTAATTATGGCAAATTGAAGGCACAAACAATAGTAATCTACAACAATTCTGCCAACTCTCGTCAGGATCATCAGCTTACAGGATCAAATTTTCAGCAGTATTCAAAGACCATTCCTCATGATGCAAAGTTAAGCAAACTCGGAAATGCAACTATAAATGTACAATAAGCTTGTTAGACAGCTAATAGACATACACCCAACCTAGAGTCAACTGGGCTACCATACAACTAATATAGTATTTGTAATTCATGGCGAATAAATAGATTCTTCAGTCACTTGGTTGAGGTCGTGACTCCAAGAATAATCTTACAGTCGAGTGGATTAGAGAAGGTTCTGCCATTGCGCCATTCCCATAGTCCCCACAAGCTAGTCTTTTGGAGACAGGGGGGATGAGAGAAATACCAAGCTCATCAATTGTCATGAGATGCTTTTCTGTGAAAGGGTTGCTCCACATGAAAGTGTTCATAGCTGGTGCAACAAACATTGGCTTGCTGTAGTCCCATGCTCGTACGACACAAGTTAACAAATTGTCACATAATCCTCCAGCAATCTGCATCAGCATATATTAGGAAAATAATAAAAAGGCTTAAGAGAAGAGTTGCAATTGCATCGTGCAATAAGATCATTTAAGCAACAAACCAGCTCACGAAAAGGGTAATATCAAAAGCATATGACAGCAAGAATAAAAATCTTCAGGTACATGAATGCTTAGCATAAATTATAAACTCGTGGTCAACCAAAAATATAATTGACATAAAGCATAAAATAAGTACTTGGATCTTTTTTACAGCTACATAAAACACACCTTAATCACTCAAAATTAGGTGACTTTCAGGGATACTAGTCCCAAGTCTCAACGCATTTTTAGTTCTCTTTACATTGACATGCACATATAATGAATGTTGAGCGTCCCTTCAACAATTAATCCAATGTACAAGAAAAGAGGAACAAATATATACCAAAATACGGGCAAATAAGATTACCTTGCCAAGTGTGTTTGCTGACAATGGGGCAATGACCATAATATCAGCCCATCGACGAAGCTCAATGTGAAGCACACTGTCACCTATTTTCCCCCAACTGGACCATTCCTCCTCATCAGTGTAAAGCTTAAGATCCTTAGGAAGTGATGCTCTGTCAATGAAATGCAAAGAAGCTTTCGTGGCAACTGCTTTTACTTCTGCCCATTCAGAGAAACAATGGCAGAGATTCCCAAACTTTATGGCAGCTACACTTCCACTGGCAGCGAGTAAAACCCGGGGTTTTCTTGGGGTAGGATTGACCTTAACCATCTCCCTATCTGCACCTTGAGGCTCAGGATACGCCATAACCTATGCAAATCTAAGCAAGAATAACCTTGATTACACCTTTCAAAACAGTCAGTCTTCTTTCTACTTTCAACTATCAGTTAATTAATCCAAGAAAAAAGGAAGTACAGCCACCACAATAAATCGAAAGTAAAACCCCAAATCCATCCCCAAAAGAAAGGAACTTTCCCCCACTAAGAATTTGAAACCCAAAACCCACTTCAAAATTTCATGATACAGATCAATTACGCTAGAGAAAAAATCAAGATTAAATATAAAGTAAGCAGGACCGTGGGAGTTGCAGAGCTTTCGCATTGCGTAGAAAAACGAGTTGCTTACCTGGAGTCTAAGATTAGAGAGGAATCTGGGCTTTCTGCTTCAGATGTTCTTGCGACTTGCAGAGAGATTTGAAACGCAAAGAAGCGCGAGAGTTGAGCTTTCGAAAGGGCCCCTGGTACAAAAAGAAATGCTGCCTTTTGATGATCTGCTGCTACTTGCTATACCAAAATGCCTTTACGGAGCGCTGCAATACTTTACCAATCCTTCTCCTTTTTTTATGGTAGGTAATTTCTACTTCCACTGCACAAAAAAGGGAATTTCCTCGGTTGCTCTGCCCACTATTTTTCTCTCACCAGCACTAAAGGTGACAATGGGTATTTGGTTTTTGGTCTCTTGGTTTCAAGAATTGGGCTTCTCTTACTAAACCGAAGCTTCTCCTTTGGGGTTTTTAATACGTTAAAAGGCTTCTTTGTACAAGTTCAAAGTAGGAAGGCCCAATAAGTCCGAGGAGACTAACATCTAAATGCTAATGATTTCATGGCGCAACAGGCGACAGCCACGTTGACATAGATGCTGATTGGCCCTCAGTCAATCATCAAAGCGGGGCAGAACATCCCTTTCAAATGGCACCAGCCTCGTAAAATGTAATAATCTGGGGGTGCTAATCGGATAAGGTAATCGATAACATATTATAATACACAGGTAGCGTAAGTCACAGAGGTAACCCATCTCTCTCAGTATATTCAACCATTTGACAAATTTACTCGTTGAGAAAAATCGTAAATAAGATTAGTCATCTAAAAGTGCCACCACCCATTCAATTTTAAGATTATTGGGACAAGTCATTTCAATTAACACTGTAGCAGTATATATAATGTAAGGCTAGAAGTTTCTTGTATATTTGGAGACTTTGGGCCTTCGTAGTCTTTGTATATGTGCTTATCCACAATTTTTATTTAGGAAATCAAAAGCGGTAATCTTAGAGGTTGAGAGCGATTTGAGAGGTCAATAGTTAGTGACTAGAAAAGTGGATTTTTTTTTTTTTTCCGATTAATAGAAGACAATTTATACATTTCCACAAGTTAGAATTTTTGTGGATGAAAGATTTTCCTGGTAAAGATTATTTCCTTGGTAAGGAAATTCCTGTTCACATTTTGTGGTGCTCTATATTTCTAGAGAAACTGATATTTTCATAATTTGGCTGGTTGTGTGACGTGTGTGTTTAATATTTGTTAATTGCCATGTGCCTGGTTATTTTTGCTTCTTAAAAGGTTTTTTTTTAATTAATTTTCTCTTGGAAGGAGAGGAAGATAGTTAAAAACTCAAAGAAGGGCTTCAATTAGATCCTCTTGCTTGCTATCATTCCAAACTTGGAGATAAGAGAAAGCTGACCCCTGGTTTGCTTATCTGTAGGATCCCCTGGGGAAGCTGCTGGTGGTGGTGGGTACTTTTATTTCAATTTCCAAATGATGAAGATTTTTTTTTAAGTTGATCTTTGTTTTAAATTCCCACTTGGTTGTCTTAATTCTTTTGTTGTTCTATGGAAATTTCAAGTAAGCTAATAGAAGGTTGATTTTTTTTCTTTTTTGTGCAAGCTGAAACTTTTTTTATCACTTTGGGATTACTTAACAATTAATTGTGTATATTTTCAAAGGAAAAAAAAAATCTAGACTTTTCCCTGATCTGTATTAGCGATGATCAATCATATTGTAAAGTTGGAAACTCATCTTCTTTTTGTGGCAACGAGTTAACTACTTGTTTGACTGCTTATGCTTTTTTTTTTTTCTGTTATTGTTTTTCCTCCATATTTCCAGTGTTTATGTTCCTAAATTTTTTTGTGGTTTAGGCATTTATTTAGATTTTGACTTGGAAACCTCTTATCAAGATCTCCCTTGGATTTTTCTCATATATGCTTTGTTCTTATACCCTTCTCTCTCCCGTAATTTCGACCTAGCTAATTCGGATGGCTTATTCCTTGTGATTATCTGACTGGCATTAATCTCAATTTGTTATAACAGGTTTTTACAGGCATTTCAAATACCATTTTCTATGGTTCTTTGGCTGTTCTGATTCTAATTGATGTTGGAGGGGTTCAGTGAGGATTAAGCTCCTCAATCATGGAAGGTCTTTGTGAAACACCAGAAAATGGTAAAGTAGCAGATCCCGACCTTCGGAATATTCGGTACTTGCCATTCCAACCCTGTACCGGATTATCATTACTTTGGTTTGATGTGAGAGTCTTCTATGTTAGGGTCAGCAATTTTCAGGTTGATGATTCAACCCCAGAGTTTCTGACTCTCAATCATATCCCCTTAGACCCTGACACCCTTTTGGAAGTTAATGGCATTAGAAGCAGCATATACTCTGATGGCGTCTCTATACTCCTTAGAAGGGATCGTGTAGATAAGAGATCGGAAGAAGTCACCTTTGTGAGCACAGATAATGTTAGGCTGACAGGAAGTGTGAAATTTGAGGTGTTTGATAAGAAGGATCTTATTCTCTCTGGTATTTTGGAAATGTCTAGTAGTTATGGCTTCATTGGGGAATCGAAAAATAACGTGAAACAATGGAGTATGAATTGTGAATCAAATATCACATCTGGCAGCGGTTTCCTGAAGGGAAAGCTCATTTCTTCCCCCAAATTATCACCACCAACCATTGAGGTTTATGTTGCGGGTTGCTTTTCTGGGAAACCAATCATCTTGACCAAAACATTGCAACTTAATTACCGGAAGAAGCATAATCGGAAGGGAACGTTAGATGCAATCCCGGAATACGAGAGCACTGAATGCCAGAAAGATATGTCACCTGAACTTGATATGCAGGTAACATACCTGATATTTCACTATTAAAATTCCAGTTCTTATCTTTCCTGTTCTCTTTAGCGGACTAATTTTAAGGTATACTGTCTTTAAGCCATGCTTTGGTGCTGCATTGTTAATCTTACCATTTTAGCAGCTCATATTCTGTATATTTAAGGATGGCTAATCCTGACAAATTACTGTGATTTAAAAGTCATTAAGTTTTCTTTTATTTTCTGTTAGTTTCCTTCCTCCTTGTTGCGGCTGCCAATGTGCTTCCTGTTCCAAAACATGTTTCTTTTTGCAATATGGTTCATACTTGCAAGATTTGAAATGGATTGGAAACAGAATCTTTATCCTATATGTGTCATCAGTGTATGGACAAGTATGGGATTAGGATATACCCCCTTTCCTTTTCTCTTGTGTACTTTCCAATAAAATTGGTCTGCCAATCGTGACAGCTATAGGCCCACTAGAGACATACTGGTTTGGTTTCATGTAGAGGCCACTTTTCCTGGCCGTTTCTTGCCATTTTGTTTTTTGGGGGGTACCCCTTCTCTTCTCTCAAAGCAAATGCTGTGTTATAGAGTGCATTGCAATCCAAGTATTTGATTAAGTAGCAACTTGCTAGCCAATCGAGGGTCAATGTTGTTTACTTTATCTTGCTTATAAGCTGAATGTTGTCTTTGAATCAACACATTTAATTTCGAATTGTTTTTCGAACCTGTATCAGACCAGACTCAGAAAAGTTGCTGTTGATCTTTAGGCTTGGTTCTTTGCACAAAACTTCCTATTACATGAATGGATATACTGAACTCTTGCTACCAAAAAACTGGTTGGAGCATCTAAACATACTACCATATTTTCTCAAATATTTTGTTTGAGCATGACCTAATATTTTGTAGACCTCCGTTATTGCCTGCTGTTTTAACTCACCTTATACATTGAAAGTAGAGATCTCTTCCTCTTTGAAGGCAACTCATATCCCGGGGAAACTAATGTGTTGAACCCTCTTTTATGTAAAACTTTATGTACTTGTATTAGTTGTTTTCTTCTTTGGCATCTCTTGGATTGGTTATCGATTCCTTGGTATAATGCCGCTCTTAGTTTTGATGGTATGAGGTTTGGTCTTTAGCAAACTAGAATATTCTCACACCGTCAGGATTGGATATCTGCTGAATCAATTCAGGCTTTCATTTCATCCTCTAAGATCTGATTCTTAGCGAGGATCATAAAGCTTTGCCTTTTTACCTGTGTGTAGTATATGTTTGAGATGGAGAGACGAGAAAGCCACGGGACAAATCCTTAAAATTAACATTCCTGTTAAATTCAAGTTTTTTATTTCGAGTTTGTTTTCTTTCATGCGTCACATTTCACTCATCTCTAACTTTTCATGTTACTTTCCATTTTTATAGTTTTCAGAATACAGAAACTACAAACCACCAAACGAAGAAGACTACAGTAATATTTTCTGGAGGAGGACAGAGTACATGGATGGCGAAGATGGTGAGCTCTCATGGTTCAATGCAGGTGTAAGGGTTGGTGTAGGGATCGGTCTTGGTGTTTGTCTTGGCGTCGGTATAGGAGTTGGCTTGTTGGTTCGTACTTACCAAGCTACCACTCGAAGCTTCAAAAGGCGGCTTATCTGAGTCCTTGCATCTAAATCGGTATTACAGCCCGCTCTGCTGAGATCCAAAAGCATTAACGCCATCTTGTATACAAGGGATGCATCATTCAGTACAGATTTTGACTGAGTAGTTCCCCGCGCTGCTTTGCAATTAGTTTGTTAGATAGTTTTATTACTGCTATTGGGAAGTAAATGATTGTTTAGGTATTACATGTTAAAGCTTGTATGACTTGTATTTCCCTGTATATAACTCTGCTTTTGAGGCAAAAAAGTAATCAAATGAAGTCTGCCTTTTGGCACGTTCTCTCTGTCTACTTTTTAGCACGCTTTCTTTGAGTTAAAAAAATTTTCTTTCTGTTCTCCATTGATTATTAGTTTGTCTTGGCTATAGTTTTGATTGGATTAATTGGTGGTCCTATGGAAGATGATCTGGCGAATCTGAGACTAACAGATGACGAGGAAGAAGCCTTTGTTGAGGATGTAGCGAGGGTGGAACGTTCTTATCAATGTTGCTTGGTGGGGTGCTGTTTGATTGACAGTGTCGTCCATTTTCTTTCACTACGGAACACAATGGCTGATATTTGGCATCCTCTTAGAGGTATTTGCATCACAGATGTTGGGGATAAAAAGTACCTTTTTCAATTTTTCCATGAGGTTGACGTCCAAAGAGTTCTTCTTGGCACACTGTGGTTTTCAACAACCACCGCTAATCTGCAACATATTCGGATGGATTAAATCCATCGGATCTGCCGCTTAATTTTGCTTGATTTACGGGTACAAATCGTGATTTGCTGCAGGATTAATGGTGAAGCAATGACTAAACGGCTCGGTGAGTTCGTGGAAAATTTAAAGAGTATGATGCTCTTTGTTCGGATGTTTGGTTTCAAGAATTACATGCGTATCCGGTGTGTTTAGATGTCTCCGCTCCTTTGAAACGAAAGAAAAGATCTGGTCGTGAGCGTCCATATTTATTTATGCGGTTCAAATATGAAAACTTGGCTTATTACATTTTATTTGCGGAAAAATGGGACATGGGAAAGTTATTGTCCTTATCGATTGCGAATCGAGCCCACAAAAATAGTTTTGGATGGGATCTTTCATTAAGGGCGGAATCGAGGCGGCGAAATATGGCGACAAGCAGATGGCTGCGCGATGCTGATGGTTCTCAAATCGCCGGTGGGAATTGAAAGTTCTCCAATTTTGGTAGCTCATTAAAATCTGAGAAAGATATGGCGGAAAAAATGGTAAGAAATTATGGGAATCAGATTTTGAATAGCAATTTAAATATGCTAGATTCTAATCGACGAGGTATCACAATTGGGCACAATTAAAGGCGTGACTAGTGCAAGGGGGATTTGACTAAGAAGGGTATGATGAATGGGCCAATGGAGCATATTTTGGAGGAGGAAAATGACCCAATTGCAATATTGGAGGGAAAGAAACGACAGCGAACTGTAGATGGCCCGATGGACTCTTTAGGTTCGGAAGTTGGTTTTGGTCCTTTGGTTATATCGGCTAGCTCTGGTGACCAGAGCAGCCGGGCTCAATGAAAATCTTAAGCTGGAACATTCGTGGTTTGGGAAGACCACGGACTATTATGAGGCTCAAAAATAAATTGCGGGCCATTAATCCCCGAATTTTGTTTCTTATTGAAACAAAGTTGAGTTTGAAGAAGATGGAGTTGGTCAGAATGAGGTGTGGATTTGAGAATGAAATTGATATTGGGGCTATAGGTACAAAAGGGGGTTTATCTTTAGGTTGGAAGGGGAAACCGTTAGTCACCCTGAAGAGCTACTCTTCTTTCCACATTGATGTTAAAGTTCAAGAGGAGGATTGTGATACAAAGAGGCGATTGACGGGGTTTTATGGAAACCCGGATGAATGTCTCAGAGCTACGTCCTGGAATTTGTTGAGGCAGTTGAACTGCGATTACAATACTCATTGGGTCGTGATGGGGGACTTTAATGAAATTATGAACTCTTTTGAAAAGAAAGGAGGACGTCTACGCTCAAAAAGTCAGATGCGGAGTTTTCGTATGGCTTTAGAGGATTATAGTCTAGACGACTTAGGGTTCACTGGCCGGTGGTTCACCTGGGAAAGAGGTAGATTCGTTACTTTTAATATCAGAGAGCGGCTGGATCGTGTGTTTGCTACACTAAGGTGGATAGAATTATTTTCATACTATAGGGTGGAACATTTAAGTCACTCATTTTTCGATCACTATCCAGTTTTGCTTAACACCATGGGAGGACGACGGGAAGATCATAACCACAGTAATAAGATGTTTCGATTTGAGACTAATTGGTGTCTGGATAATTCTTTTGAAGAATTGGTTCGACAATGGTGGAATGCTGCTACGGGGAGCATACCAAACAAATTGGAATTGTTGAGTCATCAAATGTTACATTGGAGTAAAGTCAAAGGTAAAGAAAAAAAGCGAGGTCGAGTTGCTTTGGAGGAAAGGCTGAGTTATCTGTTTAACCAAGACATTTCAGATGAGAATTTAGCTGAAATTTCGGAAATCCAGTTGGGGATCAATTTGGAGGCTGATAAGGAAGAGCTTCTATGGGAGCAAAGGGCTCGGGTTAATTGGTTAAAGAACGGCGACCGAAATACCACCTTCTTTCATAAGACGGCCAACCAACGTCAGTTCCGGGGCCGAATTATTGAACTGCAGAACGAAAATGGTGAAAGGTACACAACATCAGATGAAATTCTAAAGCTTGCTTCAGATTATTTTGAAAAACTTTTTACTGCTTCGGAAATGAGTTCAGATGAGCATTTGTTTGGGCTGGTGAATAAAAAAGTTTCTGACGGTATGAATGAATATCTACTCAAACAATTTAGTGAGGATGACATTTCTAATGCGGTAAAGTCAATGGCACCTTTGAAAGGACCCGGAGTAGATGGTTTTCCTGTATTTTTCTTCCAAAGATTTTGGCACATTGTTGGATTGACGTATCATGTTATTGTCTTGATATTTTGAATGGCCAGTTGGAAGTAGGAGAAATCAATAGAACTCGTATTGTTTTAATACCTAAGGTTGCAAAGTCGAAGAATACGACACATTTCAAACCCATCAGTCTTTGTAACGTTGTTTACAAAATCATAGCAAAAGTTCTAGTTCATCGCATGAGTGATATTTTGGGTGCTTGCATCAATGAGGCTTAAGGAGCTTTTACTCTAGGAAGACTTATTTCTAATAATGTCCTGATTGCTTATGAGGTATTGCATTAGCTCAAGATGGAGAAGCAAGGCAAAAAAGGAAACTTTGCTCTGAAGCTAGATATGAGCAAAGCATATGACCGAGTTGAGTGGGATTTTCTGGCAGGGATGAGGAAGCATTTAGGCTTTCACGATGACTGGATTGTTCTTATTATGAGGTGTGTATGCTCGGTTTCTTATTCCGTTTGCCTAAACGGTATGCATGGAGATTGGTTTTCCCCATCACACGGCCTGAGACAAGATGACCCTCTTAGTCCTTACCTATTTTTGATTTGTGCTGAAGGTTTTTCTACGCTCCTTCAGAATGCTAAACAGAAGGGTGACATGGCAGGAGCCCCTATCGGTAGGGAGAGTTTTTCTATTAACCGCTTATTTTTCGCAGACGATTGTATCCTTTTTGGAGATGCCTTGAATGAAGGTGCTAGAGTGGTCCGAGATGTTATTCATGAGTATGAGACGGTCTCTGGACAAAGGGTGAACTATGACAAGTCCTTAATTTATTTTGGTGCTAATGTGAACGTCAATATTAAAGAGGATATTACAAGATTGTTGGGGGTTCGGGTGGCCTTGAGTCTTGAGAAATATTTGGGGTTGCCTATGATGGTTGGACGCCGGAAAACATGGGCTTTTGCCAATTTTGTAGATAGATTCAGAAAACGTGTTGAAGGATAGAGGCTAAAGTACTTATCAATGGGGGCAAGGAAGTCTTTATTAAGTCGGTTCTACAGGCAACATCTATTTATGCTATGCAATGTTTTCTTTTCCCCAAGTTTGTGCCGAAAGCTTGAAAGTATTATGAACAAATTCTGGTGGTCTAATAACAAAACGCTAAGGGGAATTCATTGGAGTTGTTGGGAAAGACTTTGTAAACCGAAGTGTGAGGGGGGACTTGGTTTCAAAACTTGGAGTTATTTAATAAAGCCTTATTGGCTAAGCAAGTTTGGCGTATTATAACTCAACCCCATTGTCTGTTAGCTAGAGTTTTAAAGGCCTGATATTTTCCGTTTTCAGATTTGTTATCAGCGAAAATTGGTTCTTACCCATCACTCACCTGGAGAAGTATTTGTAGCGCCAGAGGGTTAATTGATGAAGGGGTGTTGTGGCGGGTTGGAAAAGGGGATCGTATTAATATCTGGAATGATCCACGTTACACGCCATGAGAATAATAGAGTTGTTATACAGAATATTAGGCCCAGTTGGACAACTGTCAATCAACTTATCGAGACTGTATCTGGTACCTGGAATAGGGAGTTGATTCACCATTTATTTGACGAGGACACAGCAACTCTTGCAATTCCTTTCGTCGGGGACAGATCGGATGATTTCCTTGCTTGGAAGTATGATGGATCTGGGGAATATACAGTGAAAAGTGGGTACAGGGTTCTAAATACAAATCGATTACAATCTGACACAGACAGAGACTCTAATGATGAAGATTACAAATATTTTAACAACGCTTTATGGACTCTCAACATTCCAGAGAAAATTAAAATTCACAACTGGAGAGCTTTCAACGATATGCTACCACACTTAAGTAATTTGGCAAGAAGAACTTTGGTAGTTGATATTGTTTGTCCACTTTGCAAAGCAGACAGGAAAGATGCAGATCATCTATTGTGGTATTGTAACGTTGTGCAAGATGTGTGGTCCTCGTTACAGGTGAAGGTGCTGCAGTCTGATGAGTCCTTGTGTGCTTAGGAAAAATTTGCTAGAACTTTCTCTGCAGCCAATGAACAACACAAACAGTTTATTGCAATCTCTTTATGGGGAGTTTGGTACCGACGGAATAAGTTAGTTCATGAAGGGGTGAAATTCTCAAAGCAAGAAGTGATAGGGTTTATTCGTGGTTATACACAAAAGTTGGATTTTTGTCAGGAGAACCTTCAACTATCTAAAATAGTGATGACAAAGGACCTTTGGAGACCTCCGGATAATGGTTTTATTAAAATAAACTTCGATGCCTCTTTTTAGAAAAATGATGGGATAGCCACAATTGCAGCTGTTGCCAGAGACTCAAGGGGAGAAATTACAGGGGCAGAAACTTATCTGTTTCAAAATGTGGCAGATCCTTTTGTTGCGGAAGCAAGGGCATGCGAAAGGGCACTTCTATTTGCGATGAAGATGGGTTTTCGGCGTCTGACTGTTGAAGGAGACTCCCTATCAGTAATTAAAAGCATTAAGAAGAATAACTCAGATAGATCTGTAATCAGACCGATTACTCAACACATTGTTCAATTGGGATCGAATTTTGAGGAAATCTCTTACCGTCATGTGCCCCGAACGATTAATGGAGTGGCTCATACTCTTGCGGTGGAGGGCCGGAGGAATAATTTTTATGGATGTTGGGTCAATGGCGTTCCAGAAGCCGTAAAGAAGTTAGCGAGGGAAGATAGACTAGCATGGGATTTGATTCACTGATGGTTTAGCTTGGAACAGTGGAGAAGGTTCTTAGAATCTCCCTTTTGGTTTCTAAGCAATAACTCTTCGCATTAGTCTGGTTTTGCTAATGGAGAGTTTTTTTGGGGCTGATTTTTTCTCTTTGGAAGATGATCCGTTCGATTGCTGGCTTATCATGCTTGGTTTTTGTTTTGTGTTTTTTTTTTATTATTCATTTTATTTGTTGCGTGCCAGTTGTAGCTCTGCTTTTTTTTTGTTATTTCAGCTGTCAGAAATTTATGATTTTACTTTCCCTATGCCAACAATAATATCAGTCCTTTTCAAAAAACTCTGCTTTTGAGGCAACTGGCGTGTGTTCTGTTTTCATGGTAAAAAAAAAAACAAAAAAGTACACTTAGTTTTTGTACAAGGGTTAGTTTGTTTGTCACAATTTTGGAGGGATTGTTATACATTTATTTCATTGTTATTATTTGATATTTTTACTTGAAAATAAAATAATATTTAAAATAAAATTTCCAAATATATTTATATTTTTATTAATAAAGATATTAAATGAAATTATATATAAATAAATTCATAACTCATGGTTGTGATATCAGATAATTAGGGTGATAGTTATGACCTGGATGAGGAAATTTAATTGGAATACTGAAATCTTCTCGTTTAGATAAGCTTTGGCCCTACTTACATGCACCGATGGAAAAACCCGCATGTTACTTAAAAAGTATTTAATTCCATTATGTCAACATTTGTATAGATACTTAGATATAAAAGATACCCTCGCCAAGACTCTAAATATATAAAAGAATTTCCGGAAAATATATATGTGAAAGCAATTTTAGAAATTGAAATATCTATGTTTTATATATAGACACTCAGAATGAATATTTGGATAAACTAGCAAATTTTAGTTCTGAATTTTTGTAGGTTAAATGCTCAAATTGTGACCCAATCTTTTAGGGGTTGCTGTTAAACTTTTCAAAATGCTCGTATAAATGTTTAATTTTTACAAATGTGTTTAAATAAGGGTTAAAGCTTTTTGAAAATACTTAAATTAAGAGCCAAACTTTGCTTAAACAAAAGCTTCTCAAATGTTGTATATTAAGTCTTAAATTATGTTTTTTATTATTTTTAAGCAATATTTGATTCAACTTTCCTATAAATGCATTAGAGTTCACCTATTTTTACTCAAATCGAGTTGAAGTGCGTGAAAAATTATTATTTAATTTTTTATTATTATAAAAGTTGGCTCTTATATAAGCATTTTAAAATATTTGACCTTTATGCGAGCAACCCTTAAAAGATTAAGTCCTAATTTGAGCATTTAGCCTTTTTCTTTAGAGGAGATGCAGATTCAAATCTTGCAAATGATATTATCAGGACAACCACAAACCTCAAACATAAGCCATTAAATAGACATAAAAATACCAAAAATATGTAGATGTTCAAATTGTGTGCAAACATAAACTCTTAGATATCAATCAGTTAAATCCATTATTTTATACAAATATCTAGAATTTTTCATAATCATTTTCAACCCCTAAACTAGAAGGACAAATGCGCTTTAACACTCTCAAACCCATGAACTCCTACACTGACAGTAATATCAATATCAATTAAATTAAAATTCAATCAAATTTAAAAATTTATTATTTAAATATTTTAATAACATATTTGGATTCATTTTGTTTTTTACTTCGTCAGTTTCTAAACTAATAAAATTCCCAGAGTTCCCCCAACCCGTATTAGCCACAGGCTTAAGGTTGTTTAGAAAAGCATAAGGTTTTAAATCTGTACTTGCACGTATCAGAACAAATTTCAAAATGCTTGTCCACCAAAAATAATTCTTTAACAACCCTGCAATTGGTTTATTGATTATGGGTGTTTATTTTATATTAAAATTGTAAAAATTATTTACTAGTGGTTTGTGCGACAGTCAGATTTTAAAATTAGATTGATGATATTATTTTTAATTTTATCAAATAAATTATTAAAATTTATAAAAATTAAATTAATTTAACTATTAATTCAATCACTAATTCAACTAATCTTTTAGTTTAGGTTAACCGACTCAATTCTCTCTCTACATTGGTCCCTAATAATTTTTGATCCGATCGACTGATGCGGTTGTATTCTAAAAATAGTGTCACATTGTGAGTTTGTTAAAAAAAAAAATTGTTTTCAAGATATTCGTAGATTCATTGGCTAAAATGGAGGCTCAAAACAATATATTTTTCTTAGCTTGGTTTTAATTTTGCCTGCATTTTGGTATTTGATGTGGGTTAAATATTTAAATTAGTTCCTAAAATTTTAAATGTTGTTTATATAATGGTTAAACTTTTCAAAATGATTGTATAAATGTCAAATATTTTAAAATAGTCAAATAATGACTAAATATTTTGAAAGTGTTCAAATAATGTGTTTTTCAAGTGTCGTATATCAAATTTTAAATTATGTTTTTATGTTTTATTTTTTTATTATGTAATATTTGATTTTG
The DNA here is from genome assembly GCA_025506655.1 of Gossypium rotundifolium. Taxonomy (NCBI): domain Eukaryota; kingdom Viridiplantae; phylum Streptophyta; class Magnoliopsida; order Malvales; family Malvaceae; genus Gossypium; species Gossypium rotundifolium. Next base: position 173,253,116 of record CP106734.1, on the reverse strand, counting down.
CTATCATGCATTCCATTCTAAATAAGTCTAACAGCCACATAATTTTTACTACAACTAGACCGAAAGTGCATAAAATTTTTATTTGTGCACTTTTTTGAGCTTTATATGACTATTTTAAGATGTTTGATTTTATGTGAATAACCCTTAAAAGGTTAAGTCTTGATTTGAACATTTAGCTATTCAATGTGTATTGGTTATTTTTATTATTAACATACAAACACCAATTGACCGGGGCTGGGGAGGGGGGAGAATCTATAACAATCCACTTTGTCTATCAAGATTTTGACTGTTATAGAAAGTAATAATCAAATTAGGAAAATTAAAAGATATATTACAGGTGCTTGCATTATTGTTTTATGCATATTCTATTTTACATTTTTCACATGATTAATTATGAAGTTCATAAATCTAGCAAGATCAATTAATCAGTATGAGTTATCAAATTAAAATAATTGATTTATCACGAGTTATTAAATTAAAGTAATCAATTTATAAATTTATAATGCTTCAAATTTATAGTAGAATATTTAATTAGGAAACTTAATAATTTATTGAATTGATATATTTAATTCCACTCATTGAATATTATTTTCATTTAATAAAATATAATTAATAGATTTTTTCATATAAAATTTAAATATTTTATTGAAATAATATTTTAATTAATATCATTTTATTTAATAAATTATAACTAATAGGTTTGTTTATATGAACTAGATATAATTTTACTTAAAAATTTTAGAAAATATGTTTTTGTAGAGAATTAATTTAATAAATAATATACTTTAAAACTATGTATGTTGCTATTATAAGTGGAAAATTGTTATAGAAGGTTAAAATAAAATATGAAAAATCAATTTTGCTAGAAACTTGATTGTTACATTTAAATGTTGTTATAGTGGGTAGCTATTATAGAAAGATTAACTGTATATATTTTGCCTCCTAAACTTGGTTACTTGTATTTAATCGATACATTTTTTATATGATTGATACCTAAACTTCAATTTAGTCACACTATGGTACCATTGTAGTAACATCATTAAAATGTGCTAATATGACATTGACAATTAATAATATGATAACACAAGGCGTGGCATTTATTCACACTGAGAATCAACTAAGACAAATTATAAAATTTGTTCAAGTTCATTTTTAATTAGTAATTTCATATAAATAATTTTATTTTCTTATAAGGCTTAAGGCACAATTTGGTATTTGATTTGACACATTTTTAATGTAGTACTTATATTTTTTTTTCTAATGTGATACTTGTATTTGAAAATAATTATATATTTTGTACGTAAAGATAATCTTATTAATTTTTAGTATTTAACCTGAGTTTTAGAGTTGATTTGATAAAAATCATAATTAGATAATAATATTAGCAATTAACTTTTATCTAATCAATATTAAAACTCAATTAAATTACATTCATTGGACTACATTTGACAAATTAAACAAATTCACACTTAAACACTAAATTTATTCTATTAAAAATCATAAAAATTTAAACCTAATAATATTAGCGACTAGCTTTTATCAAATCAACTCTCAAACCTGAATTAAACATTATAAAATTAACATCGTTGCATTTGGTTATCAAAATATATAACTTTTGTTAAATACAAATATAAGATTAGACCAAAAAAATGACATAGATGGTTCATTAGAAAAAAAATGTCAAATTTGAGTACCAAATACTATTTTTATATTATTAATTTGAAATTAAAAATATATAAAAATTAAAATAAATAATTTTTAAAAATTATAAATGTCAAAACTATTTTTTGTTTGGAAAAACGGGCCGACTTTAAAAAAGGAAAACAGAGCCGCCACCAATCTTTTTAAAGTGTGATTGGGCCACTTTTGAAAACGTTTTGGTCTACGAATTTTAAGAAAACGGGTCCAAGGGTCGGTTACGCACGAAGAAGGATTAGCACCCTCGCAACGCCCAAAATTGGTACCATATTGATTGATTAATGTCCTAATATTGAAAATTGAAAAAGATTTTAAAATATGAATCCTTCAAAAAATGTTTGGATAATTCAAATTGAATATCAAAATTCTCTTGTTCCGAAAATATGAAATACCACATCCAGCACGATAGAACACGATGTTTCAAAACCTCGATACTAAGATCATTTCATGATTTCCAAAATTCATGCATTGCAATTTTTAAAAAGGTATTCCACTATTTGATTAAGCTAAGAACCGAAACTTAGCACGATTGGGCACGATACCTCGAGTTCCCCAAATATGAAATAACGCCTTTGTTTAAGAAAATTCGATCAAAATCTCTGAAAGATATTTGATTATTTGGACGAATAAAAATCGAAACCCAGCACGATTGTGCACGATCTCTCGAACTTCCAAACACTAAACATTGCCTTATTTTTAAAAACACGATCAAAATCTTTAAAGGATATTTAGTCATCTAGACGAACGAAAAATCGAAACCCAACACGATCGGGTGCAATTTCTCGAACCTCCAAACACGAAATATTGCCTTACTTACAAAATGCGATTAAAATCTTTAAAGGATATTTAGTGATCTAGACGAACAAAAATCGAAACCCAGCACGATTGGACACAATTTCTCGAACTTCCAAACACAAAATATTACATTTGCGAAACCCTTTTTATGAATTTAAAAAAAAAACAAAAAATAAAAAAATGAAATGTAAATACGATAATAACAACGAATAATAATAGTAAATACAAAAGGGAAAGGAAAATAAACGATAATGTTATAATAACAAAAATAATATATGACAAATAAAACAAATAGTAATAATTATAATACCATCAATGGAACTAATGAATATAGTAAAAAAAGGTAAATATAATACTAAAATAATAAATAGAATAATAGAATAATAACAATAAGCAAAAATAAAAATATTAATAAAAAATAATAATATTAGAATAATGGTACTAATAAAAATAGTAGTAAAAAAAAGTGTATTGATAATATAATATAGATATGATAATAATATACAAAAAAAGAAGTTAACAAAATAATATATATATATATATAATTATAGTTAATATAATAAAAATAATACAAATAGAAATAATAATTAAATGTACGTATATAGTAAAAAAAAAAGAATAGTAGAATAGTATAAATAGTGATAATAATAATAAGAATAATAATAATTAATGTATACATATATAATAAGATATAATAAAACGACTTTAATAATAATAATAATACATATAAATAGGGTCTTGATAAAATAAATATATAACTAAAATAGATATGATTATAGTAATAAAAAACAGTAATAATAATGGTAAAAAAATGAACAAGAATAATACTAATAATATTTACATTAATAGTCATAATAATGAAAAATAATAGTAGTAAAATCAAAGAAATATTAATGGTAAATACGGTAATAATAAAAGTAATCATAATATTGAAACGGTAAGTGTAATATAAAAATAATCAATTTATGATTAAATTGAATAAAAAATAGAAGCTTTGGGCCAAATTTAAAACAAAAGGAAATCGATTTGAAAAAGACTAAAACGCGGAAGGGCCTGACGCGAAAATAACCCTTTTATGCACAAAACGCGAGGATCCTCTTAGCCCATCGGGTCGGGTCATGGGTCAGAGGGCCAAAACGACGTCGTTTTGGCCTCTGACCCCTATTTCCAAAACGGCTTCGTTTCACATGTAGTATAAAAGCCAATCCCTTTTTAAAAACCTTCATTTTTTCTTTCCCTCATAAAAAAAACCTGAAATTCTCTCAAAACCTCTCAAGCTTTTCCCCCTTCCGACCAAACCACGTTCGCCTGACCAAGTACACAAAGGTACGACATTTAAGCATTAGTTAATGATCCGAGCTCCCGTGGATATAACTTATATAATTAATATTTCGCACAATACTAATACTTCTCCCGTGAAGTTGTAGGTCGTATCCTCACGATCTCAACTTGCATAATTAATGCAATCAAATACATTTTAAAATATATAAATGCACACATAATGGTAAAATTATTTATTCATGCTCAACTTGTTGGATATACAGATAACGATTAGAGAAATAATATTAAGATAAGAAAATACAGTTCGAAATATTCCTTTCATCTTGACTCGAATGCTTTTTCTTGATTTCAAAAAAGCATAATGTGATTGTCATGTCCAAACAGGTAATTGCGTTTCACAAAGAATACGATCATGTACATAATATTCTTACCAAACCAGTCAAAGTTCTTCTATTCTTCAACATTGACAATAATTTGTTTATTTGTTTTTATGTTTTTATAAGAGTTATAGTCTAATTAGGATAACTTTATATTAAAAGGTGTTGTTTTCAGAAAACTTTAAAATGCATCTATTTTGTTTGGATAAATATTTTTAATAAAAAATAGTGTAATAAGTCCATTTTGCTCGGACCCATGAAAATAAAAAAATAAAAAAATAAAAAAAATCAATAACTAGTTACAGATTATTTACAGTCCAAAATACAAACATGCCTAAATTCACAAATTTACTCATAGCCCAAACTAATACCCAAAACTCAATTATAGGCCATTACCTTAAATAGACTACCCAGACCCAAACCCAAAACCTACAAGGCCCAAAATGGTCCAATGCCCAAACAGCTCTAGAAGACCTAGGGTTTTGGAAAATCCTAAAGCATGACACCAAAATAGATCTTCTTGGCAGCTGCGATACCACTTTCATTACCGTCGGATTCTTCGCCGTTGACCTGCAAAAAAGGAAAGAACACAACAGCAAAATGGAAAGAAATGGTAGAAAACAAGCAATACAGATTTTGTATTTATTTTTTTTGATTCATTTTTAGGTTATAAAAACCTTAGCATAATCTGTAAAAGGACACACATATACATGCATATACAGAAAGAATACAGAAATAAAAAACACAGAAGGTGATTTTTTTCGATTATTCTATTTCGCTAAGTTTTTTTTTTATTTTTCTTTTCGATTCATGCATATTTTTTTATACACATAATACTACAAAAAATTAAAAAATATGAGTTTACCTTTCGAATCAATGCTGAAAAATTGAAGTTTTAGCCCTCATTTGCATCTCTGATGGCGTGTGTGGTGATCTGTCATAGAAATCCTAGTCGAAGGTCAAAGGACAGAGAGAATTTTTTTTAAAACTCGGTTGGTTTTTTTTTTAAAACTGGTTAAAAGTGATTTTTTTTTTAAGTTCTTGATTTATATAGGTCAGGGAAACGGCGTTGTTTTAAGGTTGAAGATCTGCGTTGACTTGACCCGGGGAGGATCCGCGCATTTTTATAAAAGGGTCAAATTGTCTCTTTGGTCCTTCCGTAATTTTATTATTTTTAATTTCGTTCAATTTAACTTTTTTATATTTTAATTCGGCCCTAAAATTTATACGTTTTTACAAGTTGGTCCCTCGGGCTATTTAAAGGCTGATAACAGAACGGCGCTGTTTAAGAGATAGGGCATAATTGCCCATTAGGTCCCTACAGTTTGGCGCACGCTTCAACATCACCCTTTTTACAATTTTTCCTTAGTTTTTTTTATTTTAATTTGATCCCTGTTTCTTTAATTCTTTTTATTTATTTTTATTTTCACTTTTATTCATATTTTTAATTATTTTAGTATTATATATATTTATTATTATTATTTATTATGTATATTTGGTTATTTTATTAAATTCAATATTATTCATATATTCTATATTATTTTAGAATTAGCACATTAGTTTTTATATTACACTTTTATTTTGTATATTATGTATTATTATATTATATTATGTCTAACTTTTAAATTATTTTATCTTTAACATTGTATAAAATTTCATATATTGCGTATTGTTTATATTATTTATTCTTAAATATGTAATTTTATGCATATATATATATATATATATTAGATTATTATATTATTGATATGTTTTTTATTAAAGTTATATATCATCTATTTATTAACAATATATTTTACTTATTTTTTCATGAATATATATATTATTATTTTTTGATTATGCCACATCATTTTTATATATGTTTCTTGATTTACAATATCTATGTGTCGAAACCATTTTTTATCGGGTTTTGAAAAATGGGGATCGACTTTAAAATGACAAATAGAGTCGCCACCAATCCTTTTTATTTAGGTGAGATCGGATCACCCAGAAAACATTTTGGCCTACGAAATTCAAGAAAATGGGTTCGGAAGTCGGTTACGTATGAGGAAGGATTAGCACCCTCATAATGCCCAAAATTGGTACCAAATTGATTAATTGATGTCCTAATGTCGAAAAGTTTGAAACGATTTTGAAATTCTGTTTTTTTAATTTAAATAACTCGAATTGGATATTGAGATTCCTTTGTTCCGAAGGAATAAAGTATCACATCCAGCACGATTGAATATGACAATTTGAGTCCTCAAATTTAAGATCATCCCAAAATTCTCACAACTCATGTATTGAAATTTTGAAAGGGTATTTAGTTATTTGGACAAACGGAAGCCAAAACCCAGCACGATAGGACATGAGTCCTCAAATTTCCAAACGCACAAATATTGCTTTATTTTCTTTAAAACATGAACATAATTTTCAAAAGGATATTTGATTATTTGGTCAAACAGAAAACCGAAACCCAGCACGATAGGGCACGATTCCTCGAACTTCCAAATGTACAAATATTGCCTCATTTCGAAAATATGGACAAGATTTGAAAAGGATATTTAATTATTTGGTTAAACAGAAAATCGAAACCCAACACGATAGGACACGATTTCCTCGAATTCCCAAATATCAAATATTGCATTGTTTAAAAACTCTTAAATAAGTGATTTTAAAATTGACTCAAAATGCTTTTATTGAATCACTAGATAATGAGAAACAAAAATATGGCATCGAGCATGGAATAATAATATGTGAATACAATCTCTGTACAAATGGATGACAAGAATGATAACACGAACATACAATTCAATATATACAAAATCAATAATTTCACAATTCTTATTTTAAAAAACCAACATTATTAATTAAGAAATAACGAAAACTAAAAATATAACTAATTGAAAACTAGTTAAAACAAAATATAGCAAATTTTAAAGTAATAAGCAAATAATATGTATCAATTTAAGTAATATATACGTAAATAAATAAATAAAAACTTGATATAAAATAATGTACATATAAGAATAATAATGATATATAAAAGTGTATAAATATATAATTTAGAATAGGGTTTTTATAGAAACAAATCATATGTATAATAGATATATATATATAAAATAATATAAAACCAATAGTATATGCATAAAAATATTTAATATAATTATATGTATATAAAATATATATATATAACGTTAATGAAAATAACATGTAAATAGAAATAAATAATATCAAAACCATTTAAAATGTATAATATTTAATATTAATAAAAAGAAAATAATTAGAGTAATCAATAAACAAATAATTAAATAAATAATTAAAGGATTGCATTGTAATCGAACAAAATTAGAGAGCTAAAAGAAATAAATTAAAATGAAATAAAAAAACTAAAATACAATGCGCGTAAATTAAAGGGATTAAAATCAAAATTTGCCCAAGTTATTAAACGTTGTATTAAAAGAGGGATTAAAATTAAAACGGCGCAAAATTTAAGGGCAAAATTTAAATAAAATAAAACTTAATTTAAAAGAACTAAAAATGCGGAAGGATTAAAAGGGAAATTAGCCCATTAAAAAAACACGCGGATCTCTGTAGTAGGGTTGGGTCGCGCCCTCGGATTAGCATTGAAACGGCGTCATTTTGGCCATGGGGATGGGCTCCCAAAACAGTGTCATATCAGAAAGGTATATAAAGTCGAAATCTCTTTAAAAAATAATTTTATTGCTTAGTTTTTTTTTTTTTAAATGAAGGGATCAGTCCCTTTTTCTCTCTAGGGTAACCCAAAACCCGCCGTAGTAACCACCGGAGGCCCGTCGCAACTCCACCGCAGCTCCTCCGTGGATGGCAGTCGGAGTCCCAGGTATTCTCTTTTCCTTTCTCTCTTTTATTCCCACATGCAAAAAGGAAAAAAAAACGAATATAAAGCTAACAGAAATGAATTCGAAGATTGAAGAAAATAAAAAAAACCTTTGAGTTTCTATTTCTGATTTGTATTTCTCTCTATTCATTGCGTTGTGTGCGTAATCAAAAGAAAAATCCCCTTTTTCAGTACACTATCGACTTCTTTTATAGCCGAAATAGAAAATGTAAATAAAAATAAAATATCCAAAATCTTCTCTGCTATTGCTTTCTTTGTTTGCTTGCATGGATTGTTGCAGTACATTTGTGGAGGCCGTTGTTGGTAGCGTGGATCTTTGTGAGGTGTGGCGTGGGTGCCTGTGAGGCGTGCATGGGAGATGTTGCGGTGCACGAACAGTCTAGAAGCCTCTAGGGTTTCCAGAATTTCCTAACGCAATTTGGGCCATTTGGGTTGTTTTAACATTGGGCCATTTATTGTATTGGGTTACAATTTTAGGCTAGTTTAGTTTATTAGGTCTAGGGTATGGTGTACTTTGGGCCTCGGGTTTGTAATATAGATTTGAATTTAATTTAATAATTATGTAAATGTACTTTATTATTGGTTTTTATTTTATTGAATCTGGTCACTATTTAACATTAGGCCCGGGTAAAAATGGGCTTCTACAGCTGCCCCTTTTTACTCGTTGTCGTGTAACGAGAATGAAGCAAAGACTTAAAAAAGGACCATTTTTGCCCGGTCTTCGAATCTTTGAATTATTCAAGTGCTTTTTCTCTTCGAGTAGCTTCATTCCATCCCACTGCATATTCAGGGGCATGAAGACTAGTGCTTCGATCCAACTAAAGGAAATTAGACTTGTAGCTTCAATCTGCTCTGCCGTAACTTTAGGAAGATCAAACTTGCTGTATTCAGTCTACTTCTCTGCAACTTCAGGAAGATGAAACTTTCTATGGTAACTTCAATCCGGCCTACTGCAACTTCATAGGTATAGGATTCTTCGTTTTAACCTGCTCCACTGCAACTTCAGGGAGATAGGATTCACTGTCTTCAGTCTGTTCCACTGCAACTTCAGGGAGATAGATTTGTGACTTCAACTTACTCCACTGCAACTTCAGGGATATAAGATCTAATATCTTCGATCTGCTTCCTGCAACTTCAGGAATGTCAAATCTGCTATCTTTAATCTTGTAACACCCCAAACCCGGCCCATAAGCCCCGACCGGATCTGGTATGTCACAGGGTAAAAACGTTTTGAAAGATTTTGATGTATGGTGTAAATCTGAAGAAAATGTGTTAAAGTTATAAAACAGTGTTTGATTTTTTTTCAAACTTGGTTGTGTTGAAAACCTTTGAAAACATTTGATCACTCAAAATTTAAAGAACTTTCAAAACCATGGTTGACTTGGTGAATTTTGCTACCCGATGGTAACATCTTTGAAAACCGTAGAAGTTATTAAATTTGAAAATGTTACTTTTAACCGATTCACTTAACTTTTATAATTTCATTTGTAATATAGTTTAAGTAAAATAAAACAACTATAATAACATCCAAATAATAATTAGCGGCCTTATTACAACCCAAATTAAAAAAATGTAGAAAGTAAATAAACATGAACAGAATCAAATAAAATTCCAAAACCAAGGAACAAGCATGGCGCCTCGAGTCCTCTCGGCTCCATCTCATGATCTACTTATCGCAAAATAATATGGGAAGGGGTGAGTCACCAAGACTCAGTGTGTAAATCCCCCACCCGGAAATGCAACTCATACACAAATTATTAATAGACATGCAAACATGCAACCCAACTAACCATCCGTACTCCTTTAACTACCCCGTGTGGTCAAAACCACTGGTGGTCAAAACCACTGGTGACTAGAGTCACAAATCAAATGATGGGGCCAACCCATCGTGTGGTCAAAACCACTGATGACCATAGGTCACAATTATCATAATGTGGTCAAAACCACTGGTGGTACCAAACCATTGGGACTTAGTCACAATTTATCAATGGTGTGGTCAAAACCACTGGTGACCGAAGTCACAATTAATCTGATGGGGCCAACCCATCTTGTAGTCAAAACCACTAGTGACAGTCCATAAAGATCATCCCCCTCCTCTCATTAATCCCACCATCATCATGCTTACATAACAAATATCATAATCCCATATATCATGCATATATGTATAGCATAGCATTCAACAGCATATGATGGCATACACAACCATACATCATAGATCACATGATAGGGAACTTACCCGGAATCCATGCTCATGTCCACAAGCAAATCACTACCACAATGATTAAAAGGCACAATATAGCAATGTTAACTAATAAAGTGTGTAAAGAGTTTTACACACCTGTTTAACTGTAGATCTAAGGGAAAATCTCGAATCTATGCGATATCACAAAATCTCGAAAGTAATCCCGTATTGCTCCTACAATCGGCAAACACCCACCTTTAGATCTAATAGCCATTCAGCTATACTAATAATCCTGAAGGATATGTCGTACTCAAAATAACACTCACCTTGGTTGCTGATTTGGCCTCCTACCAAATCCCGAAACTGCACTTATTCCTGAAATCGTTGAGATCCTTATATGGCACATGTTAGTTTTCGGCATTAGGCATAAATTCTTAACAAATGGCCTTTGGCCGAAACTACCTATTACTTACTAAGGCGAATTGAAATCCCGGAAGACTTCATCAAAGCCCCTTAATGTTACCTACACACAAGAGAACACATCACCTTTGTCTTAAGAACACATTCGGCCAATCTTACCAAGGCTTATTCTTACTTTCGGCACACTAAGAGGAAAAGAAAAGAAACAGAATGCGTGAGAGAGACACTTACCAACCTTTGAAATCGTGACACCTTCCTTAGGGGATTCGACATGCCCTTTATGGTAGGGGATATTCATTAGCAACACAAATGGAAGGTGAAATTTTAGTAGAAGAGGGGGTAGGTTGGCCAAATAGAAGAAAAGAAGAAAGGAATTTTGAAGAATTTTGGCAATTGTGGCTAGGGAGAATTCGGCCAAGTAATCAATTGAAGAGAAAAAGAAAAGAAACTTTGATGAATTTCGGCACCTCCCTAATGTGATAACTGATTATAGATGGCCCCAAGGAGTCCTATATTCGGGCATCTCCCCTCTTTTTGTGATAATTTTTTAGCTTTTAATTATCATCCAAAAAATAACATTTATCTTCCATTTTATCTCCTATCCACCTCTTCAAAATAAAAGAAAAAATAAAACTAATAACACTACTCTTCCAGCCGAAAATAAGTGCAAAAATTTAAGCTTATCTTATCACATTAAGAGTCCAAAATCAGGCCATCAGCTCCCTCTCCCATTCACGCCAGTTTGTAAAAAAAAATAAAATACCAACTGCTGCTCCCTTGGTTCGAACATGGGACCTAAAGGAGCAACTGCCGCAGCCCCTTACAACGCCCCAAGCCACTCTTCCAAATCGACTTTCATGCCCCAAAACCTCGCCATTTATTTTTAAGGCCTACCTAGCCCATCGCCATATACATAACGCAAAAGAAAATAAAACTCCCAAAGCGCAAACTCGCACTCAGAACCCAAGACCTGCGCCCATCGTCACCTCCAAGCTCTTAAGTGGCGCATGAAAGCCACTTTGCTACTGACTTATTTCGTGACATAAACCCCTTACAATCCCTTTTAAACGCTCATTCCTTAACTCCCTTTTGCCTTAACGCCAAAGGCAAAAATAAAACATTCTTGCGCTTCCACCAGGATTCGAACGTGAGTCCTCCCTCTTGCACTCCCTTGCACCTTAGCGCCTCAAGCCACTATGCCAACTTATTCCTTATGTCCAACTTCTCCCAAAACTTTCTCTTAACCCCTATTTCATCTAGCTCTCTCCTTTTAATCACTAAAAAGAAATTTCAGCCCTAAGTTAGACCTAGCCCAGGGTTATGACTAGACCCTAGAACATGTCAAGTAATCATATTATTCATTTTTTCAAGCACACCCATGGGAAAAATAATTGAATTACAAACAACCCTCAATTTAGGATGTTCTGGTTCTACCCCTAAAAAGAATTTGACCTCGAAATTACGGATCAAAAATTTGGGGTATTCTTGCCGCATCACATCCTCGGGTTCCCATGTGGCCTCCTCCGTACCATGATTTCGCCATAACACCTTTACCAAAGGCACTGACTTCCTCCTCAAAACCTTGACATCTCGGTCCAAAATCTGGACTGGCTCCTCCTCGAAAGACAAGTCTGAGTTCACCTCAATTTTCGTAACCGGCACTACGTGTGATGGATCTGACCTATAGTGCCTCAACATCGAAACATGGAAGAAGTCATGAATCTGGCTCAATTCTATCGATAACTCAAGCTCGTAAGCTACCGGTCCCACACGTTTCAACACTGTGTACGGTCCGATAAATCTAGGGCTTAGCTTGCCCTTCCGGCCAAACCTCAGCACCTTCTTCCAAAGTGATACCTTCAAGAAAACCTTATCACCCACTGCATATTCAACCTCTCTGCGTTTAAGATCCGCGTAGGACTTCTGCCTGCCCGATGCCTCCTTAAGACGAGCTCGAATTACTCTAACCTTATCCTCTGTCTCTGCCACTAACTCTGGACCCAACATCTGTCGCTCTCTTAGTTTCGTCTAACATGTAGGAGTACGATATTTCTGACCATACAGCGCCTCATACGGTGCCATCCGAATACTCGCTTGATAACTATTGTTATAAGCGAACTCTGCCAAAGGTAGGTACTCCTCCTAACTACCACGGAAGTCCAAAACACTGCCCCTTAACATATCTTCCAATACTTGGATAACCCTCTGAGATTGTCCATCAGACTGCGGGTGAAAAGCCGTCTTTGAAATTCAACCGTGCCCAACTCGATGTAAAGCCTTCTAGAATCTCGGCGTGAGCGGGGATCCGATCCGAGATAATAGACACCGGTACTCTATGCAATCTGCACTATCTACGCTATATCTGACTTGGCTAACCTTTGAAGTGAGTAGTCAACCCTTACTGGTATGAAATGGGCCGACTTGGTCAACCGGTCCACTATCACCCAAACTGCATCTTTCTTACTGGGCGTAAGGGGAAGCCCACTCACGAAATCCATAGTAATCTCCTCCCACTTCCACTGTGGAATCTTTACCGGCTGTAATAGCCCCGATGGCAACTGATGCTCAGCTTTAACTTGCTGGCATGTCAGACACTTGCCCACCAACTCGGTTACTTCCTGCTTAAGACCCGGCTACTAAAACTGCTCCCTTAAATCCCGATACATCTTGCTACTTCTCGGGTGCATAGCGTACGCACTGCTATGAGCTTCTTTAAGGATTCGCTGCCTCAAATCATCATCCTTAGGCAAACATACTCTCCCCTGAAAATACAACACTCCATCACTACCCAAGCTGAATCCTTCGGCCTCACCATTCTGTACTTGCAACCTCCGAGTACTCAAAGCTTCATTGGTCATCTGTCTTTCTCTGACCTCATCAATCCAAGACGGCTTCACTTGTAATTCTGCCAAAAGGCTCCCATCCTCATAGAGACTTAGGTGAGCAAACATTGCTCGCAAATTCGCTACCACCTTTCGGCTCAATGCATCAGCTACCACATTAGCCTTACCCGGATGGTATTCAATTGAGCAGTCGTAGTTCTTCAGCAACTCAATCCACCTCTGTTGCCTCAGATTTAAATCTTTCTGAGTCAAGAGGTACTTTAGACTCTTGTGATCTGTATACGGACCGACTTCTCTCAATATAGATAGTGTCTACAAATCTTCAAGGTAAAACCACAGCAGACCAATTCCGGATCATGTGTCGGATAGTTAGCCGTGAGGCCTCAAGCTGCGATGGCCGATAAGCGACCACCTTCCTTCTTGCATCAACACACACCTAAACCGGTATGCGATGCATCACGATTACCTGATGAACTCCTTTCACGCCTCGAAAAGTGAATCAAGGCCGGTGCTTAGTCAAAATCCTCTTGACTTATCGAAACTCTCTTGCACGCTTCTCGAGACTACACAAGCGGAACTCCTTTTCTCGGCGGTTTGGTCAGCGGTCTTGCGATTAGGGAGAAATTTTCCACAAATCTCCGGTAATATCCTCGCCAACCCCAAAAACTCGAATTTACATGGCGACTTTGGTGGTTTCCATTCCATCTTGCCTCAATCTTACGGGATCCACCCCGATTCCTCAATTTGAAACTACATGGCCGAGAAAAGTCACCTCCTTAAGCCAAAACTCACATTTACTGAATTTGGCGTACAACTGTTTCTTCCTTAAAACTTGCAGAACCACATGAAGATGTGCGTCATGCTCCTCTTCTGACTTCGAGTATACCAAAATGTCGTCTATGAACACCACGACGAACTAATCCGGATAGGGTTGGAAAACCCAGTTCATCATGTCTATAAACGCGGCCGGTGCATTCGTCAACCCAAAAGGCATTGCCAGAAACTCGTAGTACCCATACCGAGTACAGAATGCCGTCTTATGGACATCAGCCTCCTTCACCCTAAGCTGATGGTACCCTGACCTAAGGTCAATCTTAGAGAACACCGATGCGCCTTTAAGTTGATCGAACAAATCATCGATTCTGGGCAAAGGATACCTATTCTTTATTCTCAGCTTGTTCAGCTGTCGATAGTCTATGCACATTCTCATTGTCCCATCCTTCTTCTTGACAAAAAACACTGGAGCTCCCCAAGGCGATACACTTGGTCGGATGAACCCTCTATCCAACAATTCCTGGATCTACGCCTTCAACTCTACCAATTCTTTCGGCGCCATCCGATACGGAGCCATAGATACTAGCGCGGTTCTGGGTAACAAGTCTATACCAAATTTAACCTCACGGTCCGGAGGTAGACCCAGAAGTTCCTCTGGAAACACATCAACGTAATCCCTTACGGTCCGGACATCTCTCACAATTTGTACCCTTAGCTTCCAAAGCATAGACATGCACCACATATGCTTCACAACCTTTCCTAACCATCTTTTCCGCCTTGATGCGAACCAGATTAGATAGGTAACCCTCCTTTTACCTATCATCACCACCACTTCTCCTTCCATGGTCTTTAACACCATGCGCTTAGCGCATAATCGGGCTAGCACGATACTTTACTAGCCAATCCATCCAGGATTAGATCGAACTCCAAAGCAGTAGTTCCATCAAGTCGACCAAGAACACGACCCCGGAGTTCTGGGGGTGCGTCCTATAGAGTTTACTTACTTCTCTGAGTGACCTGAGGGCTTAATACGGTCATCTTCCTACAAGTAAGCTCGAGTCTAAGTGCGAGTTTTACTATGCTACTAGCAATGTATGAGTGGGTTGAGCCAATGTCAATTAAGGTACTATAGGGTACACCAAAGATCAAGAACATACTGGGTTATGACGTCCGGTCGCCGCCCTCCTCCCGACGCCTCATGACATAGACCAAACTAGGTTGCATAGCCTCAGTACCACCGGTACCTCCTCTCGGTGCCCTACGACCTCTGCCAGCACCATTACCTCTTCTTCCTGCACCACGACCTCTCGGTGGCTATTGGTTATCCCTCCTATTCTGATTGCGATCGACCTACGATCTCGGCCTAGTTGCCTTTTTGGACAATCTCTAACTCGATGTTCCATTGACCCACATTTGAAACATCCCCGATTACCATTCCAACACTCCCATACACATCCACTCAACGGATATTCCTGTCCGTTCCTATCCCAGGGGTATTTTCGTCAATTGTCCTATAGGGGTATTTTTGTAATTTTCAAAATAAAAGTTCTCGGATGATTTTGTCAAAAAGTATTTTGGAACTTTTAAATTCCTGGGGTATTTTGAAAAAAATATTTTGAAATTCGAGGTATTTTGGTGATTTTGAAGTTCAAGGGCATTTTGGTAATAAATCAGGGTAACTTTGTAAAGTTTGATAATTTTCGGGGTATTTCCTAATGTTGCAAAACTTTGAGGGTTCTTTTTGAGAATTTTTTTTCCAAGTTGATGGTGTGGCAAAATTTTTTTGAAAATCAGGGTCATTCCGGTAATTTTTGTAGGTTAGGGGCAATTTTGTAATTTTACCACTAGGGCTATTTTAGTAATTTTCCATAATCAGGGCATTTTCATAAAAAGATTTCCCAAAATTTGGTTCTAATTGATTTCACAAAAGAAGGATATTTCGAAAATTTTCTATTTGGAAATTTTTCATACGGAGGGTATTTTGGTAATTTACAAGCCAGGGGTATTTTGGTTATTTTTCAAACTGAGGGGTATTTTCGTCATTTTTTTTAAAGTTAAGGTTTTGATTACTTCAAAAACAAAACGGCTAGTCCCTTCGGTTTTAGTTATTAAGTTTAGCTTTGTGAGGGCGTCGTCCCAACTAGAATGACGAATCACTACGCACTGGGTAGGATTCAAGTGAGTGGGAGGTGAGTCACTAGGATCGCTTAAATACCGTGCTCCCAGAATCCAATCCTGACATGCGTATAACGATTGCCACATCCCTTGCTCGGTGACAACTCACGAGGGTTGTTTAGGGAATTATTAAATCTTATGCATTGTTTGTTGGGGTATGCTAGCCCTAGGTTCAACAATTCCTCATTCTAATATTCTCGTTCACAATTTACCCTTCCACCCCTATCAAATATTCACAAAATAGATAGAATTACTTACAGGTGGATTGGTGCGAGACTTCGGTGCCATCTTTGTTCAAGCCATAAACAGTTTCCCAAAACATTCCAATAAGGCCTACTAACATAAACAAAACATTTTGGGCCTTGGGCCCCCCACAGTCGAGTTTTGAATCGGGCTTTGATACCAAAAATATAACACCCCAAACCCGACCCATAAGCCCCGACCGGATCTGGTATGTCACAGGGTAAAAACGTTTTGAAAGATTTTGATGTATGGTGTAAATCTGAAGAAAATGTGTTAAAGTTATAAAACAGTGTTTGATTTTTTTTCAAACTTGGTTGTGTTGAAAACCTTTGAAAACATTTGATCACTCAAAATTTAAAGAACTTTCAAAACCATGGTTGACTTGGTGAATTTTGCTACCCGATGGTAACATCTTTGAAAACCCGTAGAAGTTATTAAATTTGAAAATGTTACTTTTAACCGATTCACTTAACTTTTATAATTTCATTTGTAATATAGTATAAGTAAAATAAAACAAATATAATAACATCCAAATAATAATTAGCGGCCTTATTACAACCCAAATTAAAAAAATGTAGAAAGTAAATAAACATGAACAGAATCAAATAAAATTCCAAAACCAAGGAACAAGCATGGCCACCTCGAGTCCTCTCCGGCTCCATCTCCGCGATCTACTTATCTGTAAAATAATATGGGAAGGGGTGAGTCACCAAGACTCAGTGTGTAAATCCCCCACCCGGAAATGTAACTCATACACAAATTATTAATAGACATGCAAACATGCAACCCAACTAACCATCCGTACTCTTTAACTACCCGTGTGGTCAAAACCCTTGGTGACTAGAGTCACAAATCAAATGATGGGGCCAACCCATCGTGTGGTCAAAACCACGATGACCATAGGTCACAATTATCATAATGTGGTCAAAACCATTGGTGGTACCAAACCACCGGGACTTAGTCACAATTTATCAACGGTGTGGTCAAAACCACTTGGTGACCAAGTCACAATTAATCGATGGGGCCAACCCATCTTATGGTCAAAACCACGGTGACGATCCATAAAGATCATCCCTCCTCTCATTAATCCCACCATCATCATGCTTACATAACAAATATCATAATCCCATATATCATGCATATATGTATAGCATAGCATTCAACGACATATGATGGCATACATACCATACATCATAGATTACGTGATAGGAACTTACGGAATCCATGCTCATGTCCACAAGCAAATCACTACCACAATGATTAAAAGGCACAATATAGCAATGTTAACTAATAAAGTGTGTAAAGAGTTTTACACACCTGTTTAACCGTAGATCTAAGGGAAAATCCCGAATCTATGCGATATCACAAAATCTCGAAAGTAATCCCGTATTGCTCCTACAATCGGTAAACACCCACCTTTAGATCTAATAGCCATTTGGCTATACTAATAATCCCGAAGGATATGTCGTACTCGAAATAACACTCACCTTGGTTGCTGATTTGGTCTCCTACCAAATCCCGAAACTGCACTTATTCCTAAAATCGTTGAGATCCTTATATGGCACATGTTAGTTTTCGCATTAGGCATAAATTCTTAACAAATGGCCTTTGGCCGAAACTACCTATTACTTACCAAGGTGAATTGAAATCCCGGAAGACTTCGTCAAAGCCCCTTAATGTTACCTACACACAAGAGAACACATCACATTTGTCTTAAGAACACATTCGACCAATCTTACCAAGGCCTATTCTTACTTTCGGCACACTAAGAGGAAAAAAAAGAAAGCTGAATACGTGAGAGAGACACTTACCAACCTTTGAAATCGACAACACCTTCCTTAGGGGATTCGACATGCCCTTTATGGTAGGGGATATTCACTAGCAACACAAATGGAAGGTGAAATTTTAGTAGAAGAGGGGTAGGTTCACCAAATAGAAGAAAAGAAGAAAGGAATTTTTGAAGAATTTTGGCAATTGTGGCTAGGGAGAATTCTGCCATGCAATCAATTGAAGAGAAAAAGAAAAGAAACTTTGATGAATTTTGGCACCTCCAATGTGATAACCGATTATGGATGGCCCCAAGGAGTCTTATATTCGGCCATCTCCCCTCTTTTTGTGATAATTTTTTAGCTTTTAATTATCATCCAAAAAATAACATTTATCTTCCATTTTATCTCCTATCCACCTCTTCAAAATAAAAGAAAAAACAAAACTAATAACACTACTCTTCCAGCCGAAAATAAGTGCAAAAATTTAAGCTTATCCTTATCACATTAAGAGTCCAAAAGCAGGCCATTAGCTCCTTCTCCCATTCACGCCAGTTTGCAAAAAAAAATAAAATACCAACTGCTGCTCCCTTGGTTCGAACATGGGACCTAAAGGAGCAACTGCCGTAGCCCCTTACAACGCCCCAAGCCACTCTTCCAAATCAACTTTCATGCCCCAAAACCTTGCCATTTATTTTTAAGGCCTACCTAGCCCATCACCCTATACATAACGCAAAAGAAAATAAAACTCCCAAAGCGCAAACTCGGTAGCTCGAACCCAAGACCTGCGCCCATCGTCACCTCCAAGCTCTTAAGTGGCGCATGAAAGCCACTTTGCTACTGACTTATTTCGTGACATAAACCCCTTACAATCCCTTTTAAACGCTCCTTCCTTAACTCCCTTTTGCCTTAACGCCAAAGGCAAAAATAAAACATTCTTGCGCTTTCACCAGGACTCGAACGTGAGTCCTCCCTCTTGCACTCCCTTGCACCTTAGCGCCTCAAGCCACTATGCCAACTTATTCCTTGTGTCCAACTTCTCCCAAAACTTTCTCTTAACCCCTATTTCATCTAGCTCCCTCCTCTTAATCACTAAAAAGAAATTTCAGCCCTAAGTCAGACCTAGCCCAGGGTTATGACTAGACCCTAGAACATGTCAAGTAATCATATTATTCATTTCTTCAAGCACACCCATGGGAAAAATAATTGAATTACAAACAACCCCCAATTTAGGATGTTACAAATCTGTTCCACTGCAAACTCAGGGAGACAAGATCTGATGTCTTCGATCTGCTTCCTGCAACTTCAGGAATGCCAAATCTACTATCTTCGATTTGCTCTACTGCAAACTCAGAGAGACAAGATCTGATGTCTTCAATCGCTTCCTGCAACTTCAGGAATGCCAAATCTGCTATCTTCGATCTGCTCTACTGCAAACTCAGAGAGACAAGATATTGATGATTCACCGATGTTGCGACTCCATCCTCTAGGGGACCTGTCCTGTAAAATCAGTTTTATGTGTTTATGCTTATGCAAAATGGTTATGATGCAATGATCAGAATGAATCTAATGCTCTTAACTAAATGTATTATGGATGACATTTACATGAATGCAAAAATGTCATGAGAATGATTTCTTACAATGATCAAGATGCAATGATCCGAATGAATTGAATGCTCTTAACTAAATGTGTCTTGTATGAATGTAGGATTTTATGAGAATGATCCTCTTTTTAAACGCCTTGGATTGACATTGCTCATTATTCTTCCAAGTTGTATCACTGATGTAATACCCTGTCTTTTTATTCCATTGACAATTTTAACAGAAAGTTTGAAGAAATGGTCACTGTTTAGAGTTTTCTCCTCAGATATTTCTAACCCTTAGGCTTGGTGAGTTCTAAATAAAAGTCCTATTTCAGATTCTTGTATTATTTGGAAATTTCTAGAATAATATACAAAACTCCTTTTGTGAAAGTGTTATTAGTCGATTAATCATTATTTCAATACAAAATACTTGAATATGATCATAATGATAGACAAAAATGGAATTTATCGGAGACGAAATCTGAAAAGAAGAGAGCAAACATTGTTAGAATACGAAATGATAAAGTAAAAGATAGGTGTCCCAGATATAGCAACCTGAGCTTCTCTATACGGACTTTTTGAAGACCAATTTAAGCTCAATATGTGTTTAAGAGATCAAGAGTACTCTGTTGATGCCCCAAGACGTAACGTCTCTCCCTCCTCTTAATTCAGCTATAGCAAGATTACTGCTTGCCCTATTATATTCTGATCATAATTTGAGCTGCCCTTTTTGGGTTTTCAACTCAAAACCCCTTTGGTCTCAAGGTGCCATTTACGGGTTTTCACATTGACCTCTCCATTTTTCATTTTTTTTTTTTTTTAAAGAAAGTCTCAAAGCGCCCTTTGTGGGTTTTCACTTTGGCTTCTTTTCCTCTTCAAGAATAATACTTCTTAACTGAATCCAAATTTACAGGATTGGATAAGTTTTTCCAATCCATTTCGACCAAGATCAGTGCTTATCCGGAGAAATCCTTTTTCACCCTATAAGGTCCTTCCCAATTTGGCATCCACTTCCCTCTGAAATCCTTTTGCATGGGGAGGATCTTTTTCAAAACTAAGTCTCCCTCGTGAAATTCTCTTGGGCGAACATTTTTGCCATAAGCCCGCATCATTCTCTTTTGGTACATCTAACCATGACGAATAGCCCTTAGCCTCTTCTCATCAATCAAGTTTAACTGATCATATCGAGACTGGATCCATTCTGCTTCATCTAACTTTAACTCTGACAAGACTCGAAGGGAAGGAATTTTAACTTTGATGGGTAACACTGCCTCCATTCCATAAAATAATGAGAAGTTGCCCCAGTAGATGTCC
Organism: Gossypium rotundifolium; assembly: GCA_025506655.1. NCBI lineage: Eukaryota > Viridiplantae > Streptophyta > Magnoliopsida > Malvales > Malvaceae > Gossypium > Gossypium rotundifolium. The sequence goes on along the minus strand of CP106734.1, from coordinate 173,231,806 downwards.
TGACTGATGTTCGATAAGCATAGAGAGCGAATGGTAGCTTCTCGTGCCAATCTTTATAGGTTTCAGCCATTTTCCCCACAATATTCTTAATGTTTTTATTGGCTGCTTCCACTGCCCCATTCATTTTTGACGATCTGACGGTAACCAATTGTGGTGTCTGATCTTGAATTAACTGCAGACCTCTGCGATTGTGTTGTTATTCAAGTTTAACGCATTCGGATATGATTCTTTCAGGTATTCCATATCGACATATAATTTCCTTTTTTAGGAATCTGCTAACTGTCGATTTAGTAACACTGGCATATCAAGCAGCTTCTACCCATTTGATGAAATAGTCGATGACTACAAAGATGAAACGATGCTCATTCGAAGCTTTTGGAGAGATCGACCCAATGTCATTCATGCCCCATATAGAGAAAGGCCACGGGAAGTCATAACATGCAAAGGTGAATGAGCTACATGAATTTTGTCTTTATATATCTGGCATTTGTGACATGTTTTCACATAGCTGATACAGTCTTCTTTCATGGTTGACCAATAGTATCCGAATCTCATAATTTGTTTAGCCATTGTAAAGCCATTAACGTGTGTCCCACAGACACCTTCATGGACTTCTTCCAAAATTTTCTTAGCTTCAATAGCATCCACACATCTCAAAAGTACTTGATCTTTTCTTCTTTTGTACGACCTCCCCGTCTAAGAAATAATCACAGGCTAACCTTTTCAATGTTCTTTTGTCATTCTCAGTTGCCTGCTCAGGATATTCACGATTTCTCATGTATCGCAATATATTGTGATACCAAGGGTGATTATCTCTTTCCTCTTCATCCACATTATAGCAATGGGCTGGAGCTTCGTAGATACTCATTTGGATAGGCTTTACATCCTTTTGTTTGCTTACTTTGATCATGGAGGCCAAAGTGGTCAAAGCATCTGCCATGTGGTTTTCTTCTCGTGGGAGATAACTAAAAGTGATATCGTCAAACTCCTCAATTAACCCCATAACTATCCTTTGATAATTGATCAATTTGGGGTCTCTTGTTTCCCATTCACCTTTTAGTTGGTAGATCACTAGTGCAGAATCTCCATATATTTCTAGCATTTTGATTTCGCGCTCAATGGCTGCTTGGAGTCCCATGATACATGCTTCATACTTTGTCATATTATTTGTACAATCGAAGTCTAACTTGCATGTGAACGGATAGTAATCTCTATTTGGGGATACCAAGACTACCCGAATTCCATTACCGACAGCATTTGATGCTCTATCAAAATTTAGCTTCCAAAGATGATCCTTTAGGGTATCTTCCTTCACTAATACTACATACATTAAATCCTCATTATGGAAATCAAAATGTAATGGTTCATAATCCTCTAAAGCTCTGCTAGCTAGAAAGTCTACTATTACGCTCCCTTTCATAGGTTTTTGACTCACATAGATGATGTAGAATTCAGAAAGCAGGATTTGCCATCTTGCCATCCTTCCATTTAAAGCAGTTGACTCCATCATGTACTTTAGGGGGTCTAATTTCGAGATTAACCAGGTTGTGTGGTACAACATTTATTATCTCAATCTCCGTGTCGTCCAAATTAAGGCACAACACAATTTCTCAATTAGCGAATATCTCATCTCACACTCACTGAATTTCTTGCTAAGGTAGTAAATCGCCTTTTCTTTTCTTCCCAAATCATCATGTTGACCCAGCACATATCCCATAGAGTGATCAAACACTGTCAAATACAGGATTAACGGTCTATCCGGGCATGGGGGTGACAATATTGAAAGGTTTGACAAGTATTGTTTGACCCTATCAAAAGCTCTTTGGCATTCATCATCATACACTCCTGGATTGTATTTCTTCAGAAGACGAAATATGAGATCACATTTTTCGATTAATTGTGAAATAAATAGAGCAATGTAATTTAACCTTCTAAGGAAATCTCGAACTTCTTTTTGAGTTCACGGTGGAGGCAATTCTTGTATAGACCGAACCTTGTCTGAGTCAATCTTAATTCCCTTCTCGCTGACTATGAAGCTTAACAATTTTCCCGATTTAGCTCAAAAGTGCATTTTGTGGGATTGAGATTTAACTGGAATTTTCTCAATCTCAAGAACAACTTTCTCAAAACTTGGATATGTTCAACTTCTGTTTGGGACTTTGCAATCATATCGTCGACTTAGACTTCAATCTCTTTGTGCATCATATCATGGAACAAGGTCACCATAGCTCTTTGGTACGTAGCTCCACATTTTCAACCCAAACGACATTACTTTATAACAGAACATACCCCACAATGTTATGAAGGTAGTCTTTCCCATATCTTCAGGATGCATTTTTATCTGATTGTACCCCGAGAATCTATCCATAAATGAAAACAATGAGTAGCTTAGTGTTGTCCACCAGAGTATCAATATGGGGTAAGGGAAAATTATCCTTCGGGCTGGCCTTATTTAAATTTCTGTAATATACACACATTTGTACCTTCCCATCCTTCTTAGGGACAGGCACAATGTTGGCTACCCATTCTGAGTATTTGACCTCCTACAGGAATCCGACATCAAACTGCTTTTTGACTTTTTCTTTTATTTTCAACATGATGTCTGGCCTCATTCTCCGGAGTTTCTATTGAACCAGCTTGTAATCCTCTTTTATGGGGAGACGATGAACAACGATGCCAATGCTTAACCCTGGCATATCTTGGTATGACCATGCGAAGATATCTTTGAATTCCTGAAGTAACTCTACAAGGTTTCGTTTCGTCTCTTCAGTTATGCACGCTCTAATTTTCAATACCTTTCCCTCTTTCAAGGTCACAATCTTCACTGTTTCTTCATGAGGCAAAATTTGCTTTTCCTCTTGTTTTACCATTCTTAACAAGTCCGGAGATAAGCCACCGTCTATGTCATCTTCAAATTCCTAGGACCCCTCTAAACTCATGTCTTGCTCAAAAAGAGATTCTAAATCAATAGCAGCGTTACTCATGTCATTGATATCTGGGGACCTGTTGTAGGCACAGAAAAATATACAAAGAACAAATGAATTTGAGAATAACTATTTGCACGGTATGCTTATGAATGAAATGAAAGAATGATTCAGAACAAAGGTCCAAAACAATGAAAGAATCTAAAAGAACGAGAAGATTTTTATTCAAAATGATCTCAAGTATGTATTTCATAATGAAATTTAGACATAAGCCTATTTCACAAAGGAATACTTATTGATTCTAGGCTAAAAGCAATAAGTGTGTTCAGAACATTACTCTGAGTAAGCTCTAAAAACTATAGGAATTTCTTCTGCAGTCTAATTATTCAGAACACTCCCAGGTTCGTAAGGGCAGATATCTGACAAGGTCCTTCTTTCAGTGATTTCTTCATGTATGGCATTGATGTGCACATTTTCAGCAATTCTTTAACATCTCCTTCACAGAACTCGATTTCTTTATTGTCCATCAAACCTTGTATCAAGGCTCTGAATTCTACGCATTGTTGGATCTCATGCCCCTCTTCACGATGGAACTCACAGTAGTTGCTAAAGTTTTCGAAACTTCTTTCAGGATCTGGCATGCTCAGCCCTTTTACCATCTCTTTCCAAACCCATCTCGAAGGAGTTTTTACTTATGTGATATCAGCCTTGATTTTTCTCATTGTCTCTCTCTCAATAGCATTTACTCCACCATAAGTGTGATTTGGTAGCGGATTATCAGCACTTGGTGTATCATCAAATTTTACAATGCCCATCTTAAGAAATCTTTCTATAACTTTCATAAAGGCTGTAACATCCTAAATTTATGGGCCTATGCATTTAGTGTGGGGATATGTTTAATTTGTTAATTTAAGTGATAGGGGTTCAAAATTGGGCTTAGGAGTAGGCAAAGGCCTTGATTGAATTATTTTAAGGTGGCGTCATTAACAATAAAAGAGGCCCAAGTTTTGGCCGCAAGGAGCCCATATTTTTAGGGCCATTTTTGGCACCTAGAATGAAGCAAGGAGTGACGCCACACACAAGGAGTTAGGGGCCCAAAATTTAAGTTTAATAAAGCCCAACTCTTTTAATTTAAGTGAGTTAAATTTAGGCATTAAGATTTGATGAGGTGGACGGCTACAAGGCTCAAAAATAGGAAGATTTAGATGGATTTTATAATTGATAAAATAGTAGATAAAAAGGAGAAAAGTTAGGAGCCTATCTACAAGGGAGGTGATGGCCGAAAATCCATCACCTAGAGGAGTGTAAAATTCGGCTACTGCATGGCAAAGAGGGTGACGAATTTCCCCTTTCTTTTAGCTTGAATTTAAGGGCATTTTTGGTTTTTAGCAAAAGGTGCCAAAATATCTATAAATAGGAGGGGATAGCTCCTTGATTCTGACATTGAAAACCCTAATTTCTTCTCCCATTGTGCCAAAATTCCTTAGCCTCTCCCTCTCCAATTTCTTTTCTCCAATTTCTTCAAAAGCCGAAACTCTTCTCCACTTTTTCCTCCTTGTGTCAATTTCTCTAAAAAGTCGAAGCATCCATAGTCTTCTCTTTTATTCATCTTATTTGAGAATTAGTTCTATACTTCCGGCATTTAAATCTTCCATTGGCATTGCTGGATCCTCTTTCTAGTGCTAGCCGAATCTCCTATGCTAAGGTAAGTGTTAATTTTTGATTAGTTCTCATGATCTATTCCCGATTTTTGAAAGGCAAAAGCCGAAAGCTAATAGTTTAATGGTTTTATGATGGGGGCAATTCGAGATTTGAAGGAAGCTTGGTCAATTAGATCTAAAAGCCGAAAATAGCTAGTCTCCACTTTCGAGATTTTTAAGGTAAGAAGATTTCCCTAGATTTCTATTAGATTTGATCATTATATGCAAGATCTTAAGGTTATAATGAGAATTAACGATTAAATATTGTGATAGTAGTTCTGATAAGGACTTGTGATGGAATTAAATATGGATCAGGCAAAGGAGAAAATACCTAAGTTTAAGAAAAGAAGCGATGATCGACCATTCCAGATTGGCCACTTGGTTGTGGACCGGCTTCTGAACAACACCTTAGGCAGATAGCAGTAGTGTCGACTAAGGATAGCGTCGACATAGAAAGCATCGTCTTATCGGTAATCAGGTGTGTAGATCTCTAACACACTAATAAACCTGTATGTATGACTATATATATGTTATGGGCTTAAAAGCTGGAATGAGGCTGTATAGACAGTCGAATGGAACCCTAAAAGGGTTAGGGAAGGATGCCAGGTACATAAACATAGAACTCCCTATGTGTATCAGAAAATATATATAACTGCATGATGTTTTCTTTATGTGTATGCATGGGGTGAAAGTATGATATTGAAGGGGAAGTGCATGATAGGTCACTTGGTGATCGGTGGTGGAAATCCCACATATACAAATGTTAGGTCATATAGTGATCAGTGGCTATGCCATATTCAATGATTCCTAATTAATAGGAATAGGCAGTGCGGCTGTCATTTTGGTGTGTAGCGGATGGAGGGTTGATTGTAGAAATCCCCAAGGTGTGATGCTTGGTACGGGTTGGTGTGTATATGATGGAAACCTAGGATGGGTTGGGTTATTTATTATTTATCGTTTACCATGTGATTATGATTGTTACCTTCATGTATGGGCCAAGGCCCATAATGTGTTTGTGGGCTCGGGTCGTTGTGTGTTTTGAGATTTATACACTGAGTCTTGGTGACTCACGCTTTTTTTCTACGCTTCCAGATGAGCAGTAGATCGTGGACATGGGAGCCGAGACGGACTCGAGGAGCCATCAAGTTTTATTTCTACAAATTATTTTTGGGATTTCTTTAAATTTTATTTTATTTTATTTGGGAATATCTATGTAATAAGGCCCCTAGTTTTTATTCAACTAAATAGTTTTCAATGTTATGCAACTTATGAATTTATGACAAGGTTTATTTATACGTAATAATAATACAAAGAGGTTTATTTTCAAAAAAGTCACTTCTTTATTCAAATTTTAAATAATTAACTTGTGTTTTCAAAATCCGATAAAGTGTTATGTGTTCCATAACACGCCAGATCTGGTCGAAACGCATGGGCTGAGTTTGGGGTGTTACATTTTGGTATCAGAGCCCAGTTCAAAACTCGGGCTGTGAAATGGGCCTAGAGGTGTTTTGGGAAAAAATTTTTTAGAAAAATGTCTGGTTTGAGGATATGGCTTTCGAGTCTACCGGCACCCGATCCACGCAGGTAAGTATTCTGAACTCTCTGTGTATTATATATCTATGTGGGCTTGATGGGCTTTATAGGACGTAGACTAATTAGATCTAGAACTTGATGGACTCTAGGCTTAGCTGAAACAACTCCTTAAATTTCATAAGACTTAACCTCACTAAACAAAACCCAGGAACGAGTCGCAAGACTAGGGTATGGCAACAAACATACTCATGTCTAGGAATAGATCCGGAAGAGCTTGGTATTTAAGCAGTCCTAGTGACTCACCTCCTCTTCGCTGGAATCTTACCTGGTGTGTAGTGCCTGTTCACTCTAATTATGAGGACTTGTTGATGGGCCGAACCAATAATTAAAACCCGAAAGGGACCAGCCACCCTATTTTGCAAACAAAAACCCCTAAGACTTGTAAATTTCCAAAGAAATACACTTGATTTGTGAAGATTCCCAACCAACAGTGAATTTGTAAAATGCCTATATTTTGAAAATTTACCCCAAAATCGTATGTTTACAAGAGTAACTAGATTTTCTTCAAAATACCCATTCGGAATAATAATAATAAAAAATCACAACGACAACAACAACATCAAAATATCCCTGATTTAAAAAATTATCGAAATACCCCTAGATGTCAAAATTACTGAAATACCCCCGGATCTCAAAAATTATCGAAATACCCCCAAATTGTAAAATTACTAAAATACCCTTATTTTACAAAATCACCAATGAACCTTATTTTGAAAAATTACGAAAATACCCCTATAGGATAAAATTACGAAAATACCCCTGGATAGTAAAACAACAACAACCATAAGACTGTATTGTGTTTCTTAGAGGATACGAACTTGAGACTGTATTGTGAATACGAATTCGAAAGAACTACTTTTAAAACTATTATCCTTAAGACTGTTCGTGGTTAATCAGTGGAAGAAAACTAATAGTTCATAAAATTTCTAATCGGATAAGCGTGAAGCGGTAAAATGAGTACAAGGGTGAGGGCGTCCACCACGTGGTCGTGGTAAGGGTAGGATGACTCTGTCGAACCGTGAGGATCCGCAGCGGTCAGAAATAAAATACCGGTGAAGAGGTCGAATGTCAGGATCAGACGGCCGGAGATGATGTTGTATCTCAGGCGATGTTGAGGGTTTTAGAGAGGTTCTTGGAGTAGGCATGGGCACGAGAGCCCAAAAATCATCTTGGGAGCGGCTTAGGGCCAATAGGGCAGAAGTGTTTAGGGGAATTTCTGAGGTAGCCCCAAGTTCAGCTGAGTATTGGTTGGAGGCGGTAGAACGAATAATGGATGATTTGGATTTCACGGAAGGGGAGAAGTTGAAAGGGGTTGTATCCCTCCTGAGGGATGAAGCCAATCAATGGTGGCTTACGGTTAAGGATGGTACAGTGGCTGACCATATCACCTGGCATTTCTTTAAGACAGCATTTCAGAATAAGTATATTGGATCGAGTTATGTGGATGCGCAGCGCCGAGCATTTCTAAATCTAGTTCAAGGGAGTAGGTCAGTGGCTGCGTATGAAGCTGAATTCTTACGCCTTAGCCGTTATGCTCGTGGGATGGTAGTCACGGAGCATGAACATTGTGTTAGGTTCGAAGATGGCACGAGGATGACTTGCGTGTTTTGATAGCCCCACAACGGGAGAGGAATTTCTTTGTGCTTGTGGAAAAGGCTAAGATAGGCGAGGAGGTAAAGCGTCTTGAACCGAATCGGGATAGAGATAGGAGTGGAAGTAAGAGGAATTTTGAATCTTCAGAGGCAGTTGGGCAAACTCAGAAAAGACCTAGGTCGACGGGTGAAAACAGGATGAGAGATCGGTCATTGCTAACTGCACACAAAAGTGTGCTCGATGTGGTAAGTTCCATACCGGTGAGTGTTAGGTAGGCACTCGGAAGTGTTCTAGGTGTGGATCTACGGACCACCAAGTTAGAAACTGTCCGTAGCAACGGGGCAGTAAAGGGCCCACAGGTCAAGAGAATGCACCGTCGGGAAGAGGAGGTCAACAACCACCAAAGGGCCGTGGTCAAGTCAATGGTGGCAATGGCACAGGACATGGTCGTGGAGGTACAGGCTATGCTTAGGCGAGGCAGCCAGCCTTGGTCTATGCAGCACGTCGCCAAAGAGACAAGGATGCTCTAGATGTGAATATCGGTGCGTACCCTACCATAGTATACTAAGTGTTTATTTTGGCTTTAGAATAAGAGTGCCCAGCGAAAGCATAGTAGTGAGACTTAGGTAGTTGGATTACTAGTTAATTGGAAATTTCGAGGATGAAATTTCTTTAAGAGGGTAGAACTCTAACATCCTAAATTTATGGGCCTATGCATTTAGTGTGGGGATATGTTTAATCTATTAATTTAAGTGATAGGGGTTCAAAATTGGGCTTAGGAGTAGGCAAATGCCTTGATTGAATTATTTTAAGGTGGCGTTATTAGCAATAAAAGAGGCCCAAGTTTTGGCCGCAAGGAGCTCATGTTTTTAGGGCCATTTTTGGCACCTAAAATGAAGCAAGGAGTGACGCCACACACAAGGAGTTAGGGGCCCAAAATTTAAGTTTAATAAAGCCCAAATCTTTTAATTTAAGTGAGTTAAATTTAGGCATTAAAATTTGATGAGGTGGACGGCTACAAGGCTCAAAAATAGGAAGATTTAGATGAATTTTATAATTGATAAAATAGTAGATAAAAAGGAGAAAAATTAGGAGCCTATCTACAAGGGAGGTGATGGCCAAAAATCCATCACCTAGAGGAGTGTAAAATTCAGCTACTGCATGGCAAAGAGGGTGCCGGATTTCCCCTCTCTTTTAGCTTGAATTTAAGGGCGTTTTCGATTTTTAGCAGTAGGTGCCGAAATATCTATAAATAGGAGGGGATAGATCTTTGATTCTGACATTGAAAACCCTGATTTCTTCTCCCATTGTGCCGAAATTCCTTAGCCTCTCCCTCTCCAATTTCTTTTCTCCAATTTCTTCAAAAGCCGAAACTCTTCTCCACTTTTTCCTCCTTGTACCGATTTCTCTAAAACGCCAAAGCATCCATAGTCTTCTCTTTTATTCATCTTATTTGAGAATTAGTTTTATACTTCCGGCATTTAAATCTTCCATTGGCATTGTCGAATCCTCTTTTTAGTGCTAGTCGAATCTCCTATGCTAAGGTAAGTGTCGATTTTTGATTAGTTCTCATGATCTATTCCCGGTTTTTGAAAGGCAAAAGCCGAAAGCTAATAGTTTAATGGTTTTATGATGGGCGATAATTTGGGATTTGAAGGAAGCTTGGTCAATTAGATCTAAAAGCCGAAAATAGCTAGTCTCTACTTTTGGGATTTTTAAGGTAAGAAAATTTCCCTAGATTTGTATTAGATTCGATCATTATATGCAAGATCTTAAGGTTATAATGAGAATTAATGATTAAATATTGTGATAGTAATTCTGATAAGGACTTATGATGGAATTAAATATGGATCAGGCAAAGGAGAAAATACCTAAGTTTAAGAAAAGAGCGGTACACGCCATTCGAGATTGGCCATTTGGTTGTGGACCGCTTCGAACAACACCTTAGGCGAGATAGCGATGAGTGTCGACTAAGGATAGCGTCGACATAGAAAGCATCGTCTTATCGGTAATCGGTGTGTAGATCTCAACACACTAATAAACTGTATGTATGACTATATATATGTTATGGGCTTAAAAGCTAGGAATGAAATTGTATAGGCAGTCGAATGGAACCTAAAAGGGTTAGGCAAGGATGCTGTGCGTAAACATAGAACTCCCTATGTGTATCGAAAATATATATAAGCGCATGATGTTTTCTTTATGTGTATGCATGGGGTGGGAATATGATATTGAAGGGAAGTGCATGATAGGTCACTTGGTGATCGGTGGTGGAAATCCCACATATACAAATGTTAGGTCACATAGTGATCGGTGGCTATGCCACATTCAATGATTCTAATTAATAGGAATAGGCGGTCATGTTGTCGTTTTGGTGTGTAGCGGATGGAGGGTTGATTGTAGAAATCCCTAAGGTGTGATGCTTAGTGCGGGTTGGTGTGTAGAGGATGGAAACACAGGATGGGTTGGGTTATTCATTATTTATCATTTACCATGTGATTATGATTGTTACCTTCATGTATGGGCGAGCCCATAATGTGTTTAATGGGCTCGGGTTGTTGTGTGTTTTGAGATTTATACACCGAGTCTTGGTGACTCACGCTTTTTTCTACGTTTCCGGATGAGCGATAGATCATTGACATGAGAGCCAGAGACGGACTCGAGGGCCATCAAGTTTTATTTCTACAAATTATTTTGGGATTTCTTTAAATTTTATTTTATTTTATTTGGGAATATCTATGTAATAAGGCCCTAGTTTTTATTCAACTAAGTAGTTTTCAATGTTATGCAACTTATGAATTTATAACAAGGTTTATTTATACGTAATAATAATACAAAGAGGTTTATTTCCAAAAAGTCACTTCTTTATTCAAAATTTAAATAATTAACTTGTGTTTTCAAAATCCGATAAAGTGTTATGTGTTCTATACACGCCAGATCTGGTCAAAATGCATGGGCCGGGTTTGGGGTGTTACAAAGGCGATGTAATTTTCTATTGAATGCCCCAAAATTCTCGCATGATAGTCACATTGAGCATTTGCATCGTACCACTTGGGGTACGGGGGCTGCAATGGTGTTAGGTAGAAAGGGGACACCACGTGTGCGTTATACAGGTTCTGATATAGCTCTTGATATGACATTGAAATAGGAGTGAACTGAAGCTTTTCTGTATTTGTCCTTTGACTAGATTCATTCCTTGAAGGAGTATGAAGGCTAGTAGTTATCGTCCTTGGTGATCCCAGAGTAACTTACTTTGAATGACCTTTACTGTATGCTCCGACATTGTTTACCTCATTTTCTTTCTTTTTCAGGGTTGATCTTTTGGTACTTTTCTCCGCATCTATTTTATTGCTTCTCACAGCATTTTTGATCATTTCACTGGACATCACTATGTCTGAGAAACTCTTCGTGGCACTCCCCAACATATGGTTGATAAATGGGGGCTTTCAAGGTGCTAATGAAGAGCATAGTAGTTTTTTTCTCCAGAAGAGGTGGCTGGACCTGCATGGCAACCTCTCTCCACCTTTGTGCATATTTTCGAAAACTCTCGCTTGGTTTCTTCTCTATGCTTTATAAGGTAATTCTGTCAGGAGTCATATCTGTTACGTGATTGTATTGCTTCATAAATGCCTGTGCTAAATCCCTCCAAGAACCAATTTTGGTACGGCTCAGCTGATTGTACCATTTAGATGCTGCTCCCACCAGACTGTCCTGGAAGCAACGTATTAGCAGTTGGTCATTATTAACATACCCAGTCATTCTTTGGCAAAGCATAGTTATGTGAGCTTCGGGGCAAGTAATCACATTGTATTTTTCAAATTCTGACATCTTGAATTTGTAGGGAAGTATTAAATCTGGCACCAAACTCAGATCTTTAGTGTCGATTTCATGCTGCCTATCAGCATTTTTCATGGCCCTAAATTTATCCTCTAGCCATTTGCAACGATCCTCTAACTGCCTTGGCAATTCAGACTTTGCCCTTTCCCTCTCTGCTACTTCATTAAAGTCAGGAATAACAGCATTAATGGGATGATCCCCGAAGTTAGAACCTGATCCTGCTTGGAAGTTTGGCAGTATCGAAACACCTTCTTGAAATTGTTGAGGTTTAATTGTGACGGATGTTTTTCGTGGGTGCACCTCAGAATGTGTCGGGGTAAAACCCGAAGGATATAGTAGTTTCTCATTATCTTCACCAGTGTTAACCATGGGGGTTTTTCCTTTGTCTATTCCTCCCGCCAGTAGTTGAGTCAATTGCGTCATCATACTCTTTTGTGATTCCATCATTCGATCCATCATATCCTGCTGGATCTTAGCAAGTTGCTCTTGCATTTGCAGCTGAAGTTTATCCTGCATCTTCCTTTGGAGTTATTCAAGCTTCTCTAATCTCTGATCCATATCTTTCGTCTTGGTTCGGTTACCGTAAGGATGTTTGGTTTTGCCGGTGTCCAGGTTAATGCTGAAATAACTTCAACCAATTAGGGTCTTCTCATGAAATCTAATGCATATAATGTAATGCCATGTGAATGCATGCAATGGATGCAGAAGAGTGTCGATTCTAATTCAATTTTTACTATAAAACTTTACTAGAGGGTAAAATTTTTTACATGAAATGGACTACAAATATACGGACAACCGTATTGTCTTCCATTTTATCAAGAAATTCGTTCTCCACGAAAAACTCTCTAATTTAGTAATCGAATATGAATCGACACTCTTTTAGATATGAAATGATATGCGATGCAATCATAACTAAAACAAAATGAAACACATTAGTGTAGGATAAAAATAAGCAAAGAAAAATAAGTAGAGTACTTATTCGGATGGCCACTATGGTTTATTGCGGCACTATTTACAGTGGGTTTTTAGGGTTCACTATATGTGGCTTAGTTCTAAAGAATAGGTACCTCAACCAGCAGATTCCTCAATCCGCACTCATTATAGGTTCATATGGATCGAGTTTGGTTCAGGGGAATACATTTCCCTATGGCCATGCAAAGATGAAAATCTCACGAAGCACATAAGTACAGATGTATCCCGGAAGCAGTCCACTAGCCCATGCGGAGGTGAAAACCTCACGAAGGCATAGATTTTACTCGTTTATTTGTGTTTCACTCCGAAAATACCTCGTAACCCTATTCTGGCGACGGTTTAGGGTTAAGGGGTTTATAGGTGTGACCACAACGGTCAATGCAATACCAAAGTATTTTATGAGACTCGACATTATTGCAATCATAGCACCAAAAGTGCATCAAAAGAAACATGATTTTTCAAAACAATTTTCCAAATTTTCAATCAAAAGGACAAAAAATTAATCAATTTATGGCCTGACTCTCAACCAGTCCCCAGTGGAGTCGCCAAGCTATCGAAACCATTTTTTATCAGGTTTTAAAAAATGGGGATCGACTTTAAAATGACAAATAAAGTCGCCACTAATTCTTTTTATTTAGGTGTGGTCGGATCACCCAGAAAACATTTTGGCCTAAAAAATTCAAGAAAATGGGTTCGGAAGTCGGTTACGTACGAGAAAAGATTAGCACCCTCGCAACGCCCAAAATTGGTACCAAATTGATTAATTGATGTCCTAATGTCGAAAAGTTTGAAACAATTTTGAAATTCTATTTTTTTAATTTAAATAACTCGAATTGGATATTGAGATTCCTTTGTTCCGAAGGAATAAAGTATCACATCTAGCATAATTGGATATGACAATTTAAGTCCTCGAATTCAAGATCATCCCAAAATTATCACAACTCATGTATTGAAATTTTGAAAGGGTATTTGGTTATTTGGACAAACGAAAGCCAAAACCCAACACGATAGGGCAGATTCCTCGAATTTCCAAACGCACAAATATTGCATTATTTTCTTTAAAACATGAACATAATTTTCAAAAGGATATTTGATTATTTGGTCAAACAGAAAATCGAAACCTAGCACGATAGGGCACGATTCCTCGAACTTCCAAATGTACAAATATTGCCTCATTTCGAAAATATGGACAAGATTTGAAAAGAATATTTGATTATTTGGTCAAACAGAAAATCGAAACCCAGCACGATAGGGCACGATTTCCTCGAATTTCCAAATATCAAATATTGCCTTGTTTAAAAACTCTTAAATAAGTGATTTTAAAATTGACTCAAAATGCTTTTATTGAATCACTAGATAATGAGAAAAAAAAAATATAGCATCGAGCATGGAATAATAATATGTGAATACTGTAACACCCCTTACCCGAGACCGTTGCCGGAGTCGAGCACGAGGCATTACTAGACTTAACTACTAATTCAGCATAAAATTTAAAACTATCCATCTGTGTCATAGTCACGAAATTATTTATATCTGGAGCTACGGAACTCCAAATTTAGATTAGTTAATTTTCCTAAAACTAGACTCATATATCTTTTTATTATAATTTTTACAGAATTTTTCATGTGGCCAATTAGTACAGTTTATTCATCAAAGTTTCCTCTGTTTTACTGTTTGACTGTTCTGACCTCTCTTCACTTCGAATCAAATTTCTCTTCATACAGAATTCATATGACCTTTATATTTATTTCATTTGAAAATAGACTCATTCAGGATTCCATGCATATAAACTATATCCCACAATTATTTTTGTATAATTTCTAATGATTTTTCAAAGACAGAACAGGGGATCACATAATCGTTTTGAACTAGTCTCACAAAAATTCAAATATCTCAAAACATAAGAATAATTTGTTTGTTATATTTCTTTTATGCGAAAATAGACTCAATAAGCTTCAATTATATATCTTATTCACTTTCTAATTCCATTTCTTCTATTTTTGGTGATTTTTCAAAATCACGTCACTGCTGTAATTCAAAAACTGTTTCATTGCAAAATATTGTTAACTAGTTTATAACATCTTTACTCCATCTCATTTAAACTCTATACTTGCCATATAAATCTTTAAACATAAAACAAAAGCTACCGGAATTGATCTGGATAGTGAGCTTTGCTGTGATGATCCGATCTACCAACTTCTCTTTAATTCAATCTACATAAAAATATCAAGCACACACAAGTAAGCTTAATGAAGCTTAGTAAGTTCATAGGTTTAAAAGTAATGCTTACCACACATAACATTTCCAAACAATAACAAAACATTTACTAAAGTTCCCTGTCATTCACAACCATTGTTAAAATACTTCACATAGTTGAGCTCAACATTAACAACTACTCAATCTCTTTCATTTAATTCACTTCTTTTATATTACTTAATATCAAATTAGGAAACGTCTTACGAATTTGAGTACGTCATTGCTCAGTGCCATGTTTCACAACTCAGTATGGATGATACCATACCTACATTTCACAACTCGGTATGGACGATACCATACCTACTTTTCATAACTCAGAATGCCATACCGATACCATACCTACTTTTCATAACTCAGAATGGACGATACCATACCTACATTTCTTAACTCAGTATGGATGATACCATACCTACGTTTCACAACTCAGTATGGTTAATACCATACCTACGTTTCACACTTTGCCATGGATTAACCATGGTCTTATCCGTCAATTCATCACATGTCACGATACAAACGTACTCAATTCTGCGTTTTTCCTAATTTGAATTACCACCTTTATTCTTTCATTTTATCAAAATTTTCATAATTCCACAGCAAATTCAGATTTAACAACACATTATATCATTCAATCATTCACAAATAAACATATAAATTCAACCATATGAACTTACCCGGCTGATTTGTAGAAGATTTTGAAATTTAGGGACTATTCTGCAACTTTTTCTTTTCCTCGTTCTTCTTTGTATTCTTGATCTATAATGTAAAATATTTTCACTCATTAGCATTTATTTCATTTCTATTTCACTTCATAATTTATGCTCTTAAATTTTTGAAATTGCACTTTTACCCCAAAATTTATAGTTTTTACAATTTAGTCCCTACTCAATTCAGCCATCAATTGAACTAATTTTTCTCAATCAACACTTTATTCTATCATTAAAAACTATTTCACAACCTTTGATATTCTGAATTTCAACACCAACCTCTAATTCACAACTTTTTCACAATTAGGTCCTAAATATCATTTCCTATCAAAATCACTTAATAAAACCACCTTAATATGAAATTAGAATTTAAATTTCATAATAATTCATCATAAACTTCCATTTCTCAGCAAGGGTAACTTTTAATTTTACCCACCAAATCAAAAACTAATGAATTCTATAAGTGGATCTAATTGTAAAAGTCATAAAAACATAAAAATTATCAAGAAAAAGCAAGAATTGAACTCACATGGTGTAAAAATATGAAAACCAGCTTTCTCCAGACTTCTTATGGCGTTTTGGCTCAGAAAATATGAAGATATCTCTAGGTTTTTCAATTTTGTCTTTATTATACATGTTAAAATCATAAAATTTCCAATTTTGCCCTTATTTCCCCTATTTTCTGCTGATTTTCTTGCCTTTTCCGTCCAACCTTTTCACTTTTAGGTTTAATTTCCTTTAAACCCTCCTTCTTTTAACACTTGAGCTATTTAATTCATCTAGCAATTTTGTACTTGTTACAATTTAGTCCTTTTTATTTAATTGGCTACCCAAACATTTAAATTTCTCAACCAAACTTTAATACTAACTTAATAACACTCCATAAATATTTCTAAAAATATTTATGGATCGTTTTCAAATTCGAGGTCTCGATACCTCATTTTTGACCCATTTGACCTAATAAATTCTTTTAATTCACCAAATTCACCAATCCACAAATTCTTCTAAATTCTCACTTGACTCATAAATATTAAATTACTATCTTACTCAATCTTACCTTTCGGATTTAGTGAACTCATATCACCATTTCCGACACCACTAAAAATTAGGCCGTTACAACTCTCCCCCTTTAAAAATTTCGTCCTCGAAATTTATTACCTGAAAATAGATTTGGATACTGTGATCTCATTGACTCCTCTATTTCCCAAGTTGCTTCCTCCATACCATGTCGATGCCATAATACTTTAACCAATGGTATCTTTTTATTCCGCAATTTTTTAACTTCACGAGCCAAAATCTTCATTGGTTCTTCTGAATAAGTCATATCTGGTTGAAGCTCAATTTCAGTATGAGAAATTACGTGTGAAGGATACCATCTTAACATAGACACATGAAACACATTGTGGATCTTCTCAAGTTCCGGAGGTAAAGCCAACCGATAAGCTACAGGGCTAACCCTTTCCACAATTTCATACGGGCCTATAAATCTCGGACTCAATTTTCCTTTTCTACCAAACTGTAACACCTTCTTCCATGGTGAAACTTTTAAAAATACTCGATCACCTACTGCATATTCTATGTCTCTTTGTTTCAAATCCGCATATGACTTCTGACGGTATGAAGCAGCTTTTAGACTATCTCGAATAACTCGGACTTTCTCTTGGTTTCCGAATCAAATCAACCCCAACCATTTTGATTCACTCAATTCGACCAACACAATGGAGTCTTGCATTTCCTACCATAAAGAGCCTCAAACGGTGCCATTTTTATACTAGACTGATAACTATTATTGTAAGCAAACTCAGCCAAAGGTAAATATCTTTCCCAATTGTCACCAAACTTGAGTATACAACATCTTAACATATCTTCTAGAATTTGAATCACTCGCTCTGACTGTCCATCTGCTTGAGGATGAAATGCTGTACTAAAATTTAATCTGGTACCTAAAGCTTCTTGCAGTTTATTCCAAAATCTCGAAGTAAACCTTGGATCCGGTCGAAATGATGGATACTGGAACTCCATGTAGTCTCACAATCTCTGACACATACAATTCCGCTAACTTCTCAAGTGAAAAATCTGTTCTGACTGGAATAAAGTGTGCTGACTTTGTCAATCTATCAACAATCACCCATATCGAATCTTTCTTTCTTGGAGTCATAGGCAATCCTGACACAAAATCCATTGTAACACTCTCCCACTTCCATTCAGGAATCATAATGGGTTGTAATAAACCCGTTGGCACTTGATGCTCTGCTTTAACTTGCTGGCAAATCAAACATTTTGCAACAAATTCTGAAATTTCTCTTTTCATACAAGGCCACCAATATATCTTTTTCAAATCACCATACATTTTCGTACTGCCCGGGTGAATAGAATACATACTATTATGTGCTTCAGAAAGAATATTATTCTTCAAATCAAAATTGTTTGGAACACAAATTCTGCTATGATAACGTAGCATACCTTCATCATCAATGCTGAACCCTGAATCTAAATTATCTCGAACCATTTGTCGTTTAGATACCAATTTCGGGTCTTCATTCTGCAGTTTCTGAATTTGTTGAAGAAACATGGGTTTCACTTTCAATTCTGCTAATACAACACCTTCTTCATTAAGAGCCAAATGAGCATTCATTAACTGAAGTGCAAACAATGATGACTTTCGACTAAGTGCATCAGCAACTACATTAGCTTTTCCTGGATGGTAGTCAATAACCAAATCATAATCTTTCAGCAACTCTAACCACCGTCTTTGTCTTAAGTTCAGTTCCTTCTGAGTCATTAAGTATTTCAGACTTTTGTGATCCGTATAGATATAACACTTCTCACCATATAAATAGTGTCTCCAAATTTTTAAAGCAAATACAATTGCAGCTAATTCAAGATCATGTGTAGGGTAATTCTTTTCATGTGGTTTTAATTGCCGTGAAGCATAAGCCACTACCTTTCCCGACTGCATTAACACACAACCCAAACCATTTAAAGATGCATCACTATACACAATATACGGTATACCTGATTCTGGTTGAGTCAAAACTGGAGCTTCTGTTAACATTTTCTTTAATTGGTCAAAGCTATGTTGACATTCATCAGACCACACAAACTCAACATTCTTTTGTAATAAACGAGTCATTGGTGAAGCAATCATGGAAAAATTCTTTACAAAATGGCGATAATACCCTGCTAGTCCCAGAAAAATTCACACTTCAGTTACATTCTTCGGTGTTTTCCAATTCACCACTGCTGAAACTTTACTTGGATCCACACGAATTCCTTCAGCTGATACAATGTGACCCAAAATCCAACTTCATGAAGCCAAAACTCACATTTACTAAATTTTGCATATAATTGCTTTTCTCTCAAAGTCTGTAATACAATTCTCAAGTGTTGTGCATGCTCAGATTCTGTCTTTGAATTGACCAATATGTCATCAATAAATACCACCACAAATCTATCCAAATAAGGCTGAAACATCCGATTCATTAAATCCATAAATGCAGCAGGGGCATTTGTTAAACCAAAAGGCATTACCAGAAATTCGTAGTGACCATACCGAGTTCGAAAAGCAGTCTTTGGCACATCACACTCTTTAACCTTCATTGATAATACCCGGATCTAAGGTCTATCTTTGAGAACACTGCAAGCACCTTTCAATTGATCAAATAAATCATCGATACGAGGTAATGGATATTTATTTTAATTGTTACCTTGTTCACTATCGTAATCAATACACAATCATAACGAGCCATCTTTTTTTTCACAAATAAAGCAGTGAGCCCAGGTGATGTACTCGATTCGATGAACCCCTTATCCAATAACTCTTGCAATTGCGTCTTCAACTCTTTTAACTCATTGGTGCCATTCTATACGGTGCTATTGATATCGGAGCTGTACCGGAATTACATCAATTACGAATTCAACCTCACGATCTGGGGGTAAACCAGGTAATTCCTCAGGAAACACATCAGTGAACTCATTAACAACTGGCAATTGTTCCATCTTCAATTCAGAACCCCGAGTATCAAGAATATAAGCTAAAAATGTTTCATTACCCTTCCGAATCAATTTCTGAGCTATAATGGCTGAAATAATTCTGACGTCATTCTTTTTATCTCCAAACTCAGCTGAAACTATTTCCCCTGTCTGACATTTTAAATCAACCCGTTTTTCTCTACAATTCACTATGGCATCGTGTTTAATCAACCTATCCATGCCAAGAATAACATCAAATTCTCGGAAAGGTAACAACATTAAATCAGCAGAGAATTCACAGCCTTGTATTTTCAGTGGACACTTTCGACATATTAAATTAACTAACACATTTTGCCCTAACGGATTAGTGACTTACATATCAAAGTCAGTGGACTCAACAGTCATTTTCTTTTCTGACACTAATGCAGTGCAAATATATGAATGTGTAGATCCAGGATCAATTAAAGTATACACAGAATCATTAAAAAGATGGAAAATACCAGCTATCACATCTGGAGCAGAAGCTTCCTCTCTTGCCCGAGTAGCATATGTACGTGCAGGTGCCCTTGTTTACGGTCAAGACTCTGATATCTCTCATTCTGAACGAAGCGGTCTCAATGACACTACTTTGACCCGAACGTCTACTTTTTTGAGGAGTATTTGTTTGCTTCTCGCCTTGTTCTTTATTTTCTTTTAATGACTGAGGACAGTCCCGAATAAAATGACCAGTTCCACCACATCTATAACAAGCTCCGGTTCTTCCCCAACATTCACCAATATGAAATCTACCACAATTTTTGCATCTAGGTCTCGGAATATTTTGTACACTACCAGTACTAACTGCTGGTTTATTAGTCACTCCGACATCTCTTTGAGTTGTTTTACTTTTATTCGATCGTTTCGGAATTATAACAGATCGACTAAAATCATCTCTGAACTTTTTAGCTGGAAAAGTCGAAGTTGGTCTAGAGAAACTTCTTTTATATACTTCTTTTCCTTTTTTTTCTCTTTGCATCTTTCTGTTATACACTTCTTCCATCTTTTGAGCTCGATAAGACAGAACCACAAATTCTCGAATCTCTGTGCCTCCTATCATCATTCTGATTTCATCATTAAGCCCTTCTTCAAATCTAATGCACATTTCTTCCTCTGTTGGTACAACATCCCGAGCATACTTACTGAGATATACAAATTCTCTTTCATATTCAGCCACTGTTTTATTCCCTTGTCGAAGATCAAGGAATTCCCTTTTCTTTTTATCTAAATATCTCCTTCCCACATACTTTTTCCTAAACTCATTTTGGAAGAATTCCCAGGTAAGTTTTTCTACAGGTACCACTGCCTCAATGGTTTCCCACCAATTATACGCTTCTTCTTTCAGTAATGAAATCGCACACCTCAAATAGTCTTCCGAAGAACACATCATCTGTTTAAAAACTCTTTCCAAGCTTTTTAACCAATACTCTGCTTTAACTGGATCATCGTCCGATCTTCCCCTAAATTCTTCAGCTCCGAACTTTTTGAGTTTCTCAATCGGTGTTCTTTTGCTAGATTCATCTATTAAAGGAGGAGCAACTGGGGTTGTAACTGGTGGTACAATAGAGGGAGGAGGAGGTTGTTGTGCCTGACTTCTTCCTTGCATTGTTTCACTAAACCACTGATTCATTACCCCGTAAATCAAATTTTTAAGTTCTTCCTCTCTCATCAAAGAAATCGGAACATTATTACTTGTTCCCTGCTCAGAAGTCTGTACTCTACTATTAACTTCCTCTTCATGATCAGCACCCTCGGGTCTATCAGACATCTTTACAATCTATAACAAAAATTAATAGTTAGATCGGATCATTCACATCCCACTATCACAGATTTATATGGCATGTATTTCTAAACATTTTATACATCACATTCATTCCAAGAATCGTCTAAACCGAAGCTCTGATACCAATAAATATAACACCCTTACCCGAGACCGCTTTGGGAGTCGAGCACGAGGCATTACTAGACTTAACTACTAATTCAAACATAAAATTTAAACTGTCCATCTGCGTCATAGTCACGAAATTATTTATATCTGGAGCTACGGAACTCCAAATTTAGATCCGTTAATTTTACCTAAAACTATACTCATATATCTTTTTACTAAAATTTTTATATAATTTTTCATGTGGCCAATTAGTGCAGTTCATTCATCAAAGTTTTCCCTGTTTTACTGTTTGACTGTTCTGACCTCTCTTCACTACGAATCAAATATCTCTTCATACAGAACTCATATGACCTTTCTATTTATTTCATTTGAAAATAGACTCATTCAGGATTCCATTCATATAAACTATATCCCACAATTATTTTTTATAATTTCTAATTATTTTCAAAGAAAGAACAGGGGATCACATAATCGTTTTGAACTAGTCTCACAAAAATTCAAATATCTCAAAACATAAGAATAATTTGTTTGTTATATTTCTTTTATACGAAAATAGACTCAATAAGATTCAATTATATGTCTTATTCACTTTCTAATTCCATTTCTTCTATTTTTGTTGATTTTTCAAAATCACGTCACTGCTGTAATTCAAAAACTGTTTCATTGCAAAATATTGTTAACTAGTTTATAACATCTTTACTCCATCTCATTTAAACTCTATACTTGCCATATAAATCTTTAAACATAAAACAAAAGCTACGAAATTGATCGGATAGTGAGCTTTGCTGTGATGATCCGATCTACCAACTTCTCTTTAATTCAATCTACATAAAATATCAAGCACACACAAGTAAGCTTAATGAAGCTTAGTAAGTTCATAGGTTTAAAAGTAATACTTACCACACATAACATTTCCAAACAATAACAAAACATTTACTAAAGTTCCCTATCATTCACAACCATTGTTAAAATACTTCACATAGTTGAGCTCAACATTAACATCTACTCAATCTCTTTCATTTAATTCACTTCTTTTATATTACTTAATATCAAATTAGGAAACGTCTTACGAATTTGAGTACGTCGTTGCTCAGTGTCACGTTTCACAACTCAGTATGGATGATACCATACCTACATTTCACAACTCGGTATGGACGATACCATACCTATTTTTCATAACTCAGAATGGACGATACCATACCTACATTTCTTAACTCAGTATGGTTGATACCATACCTACGTTTCACAACTCAGTATGGATGATACCATACCTACGTTTCACAACTCAGTATGGATGATACCATACCTACGTTTCACAACTCAGTATGGTTAATACCATACCTACGTTTCACACTTTGCCATGGATTAACCATGGTCTTATCCGTCAATTCATCACATGTCACGATACAAACGTACTCAATTCTGCGTTTTTCCTAATTTGAATTACCACATTTATTCTTTCATTTTATCAAAATTTTCATAATTCCACAGCAAATTCAGATTTAACAACACATTATATCATTCAATCATTCACAAATAAACATATAAATTCAACCATATGAACTTACCGGCTGATTTGTAGAAGATTTTGAAATTTAGGGACTATTCGCAACTTTTCTTTTCCTCGTTCTTCTTTGTATTCTTGATCTATAATGTAAAATATTTTCACTCATTAGCATTTATTTCATTTCTATTTCACTTCATAATTTATGCTCTTAAATTTTTGAAATTGCACTTTTACCCCAAAATTTATAGTTTTTATAATTTAGTCCCTGCTCAATTCAGCCATCAATTGAACTAATTTTTCTCAATCAACACTTTATTCTATCATTACAAAATATTTCACAACCTTTGATATTCTGAATTTCAACACCAACCTCTAATTCATAACTTTTTCACAATTAGGTCCTAAATATCATTTCCTATCAAAATCACTTAATAAAACCATCTTAATATGAAATTAGAATTTAAATTTCATAATAATTCATCATAAACTTCCATTTTTCAGCAAGGTTAACTTTTAATTTTACCGACCAAATACAAAACTAATGAATTCTATAAGTGGATCTAATTGTAAAAGTCATAAAAACATAAAAATTATCAAGAAAAAGCAAGAATTGAACTCACATGGTGTAAAAATATGAAAACCAGCTTTCTCCAGACTTCTTATGGCGTTTTGGCTGAGAAAATATGAAGATATCTCTAGGTTTTTCAATTTTGTCTTTATTATACATGTTAAAATCATAAAATTTCCAATTTTACCCTTATTGCCCCTATTTTCTGCTGATTTTCTTGCCTTTGCCATCCTACATTTTCACTTTTAGGTTTAATTGTCCTTTAAACCCTCCTTCTTTTAACACTTGAGCTATTTAATTCATCTAGCAATTTTGTACTTGTTACAATTTAGTCCTTTTTATTTAATTGGCTACCCAAACATTTAAATTTCTCAACCAAACTTTAATACTAACTTAATAACACTCCATAAATATTTCTAAAAATATTTATGGATCGTTTTCAAATTTGAGGTCTCGATACCTCGTTTTTGACCCATTTGACCTAATAAATTCTTTTAATTCACCAAATTCACCAATCCACAAATTCTTCTAAATTCTCACTTGACTCATAAATATTAAATTACTATCTTACTCAATCTTACCTGTCGGATTTAGTGAACTCATATCACCATTTCCGACACCACTAAAAATTAGAAAAATCAACATTATTAATTAAGAAATAACGAAAACTAACGAAAACTAAAAATATAACTAATTGAAAACTAGTTAAAACAAAATATAGCAAATTTTAAAGTAATAAGCAAATAATATGTATCAATTTAAGTAATATATCGTAAATAAATAATAAAAAACTTGATATAAAATAATGTACATATAAGAATAATAATAATATATAAAAGTGTATAAATATATAATTTAGAATAGGGTCTTTTATAGAAACAAATCATATGTATAATAGATATATATATATATATATATATATAAAATAATATAAAACCAATAGTATATGCATAAAAATAATTTAATATAATTATATTATATAAAAATATATATATAACGTTAATGAAAGTAACATGTAAATAGAAATAAATAATATCTAAAACCATTTAAAATGTATAATATTTAATATTAATAAAAGAAAATAATTAGAGGAATCAATAAACAAATAATTAAATAAATAATTAAAGGATCGCATTGTAATCGAACAAAATTAGAGAGCTAAAAGTAATAAATTAAAATGAAATAAAAGGACTAAAATAAAATTCCCGTAAATTAAAGGGATTAAAATGGAAATTTGCCCAACTTATTAAACGTTGTATTTAAAGGGGGATTAAAATTAAAACGGCACAAAATTTAAGGGTGAAATTTAAATAAAATAAAACTTAATTTAAAAGAACTAAAAATGCGGAAGGACTAAAAGCAAAATTAGCCCATTAAAAAAAAGCAGATCCTGTAGTAGGGTCGGGTCGCGCCCTCGGATTAGTATTGAAACGACGTCGTTTTGGCCATGGGGATGGGCTCCCAAAACGGCGTCGTATCGGAAAGGTATATAAAGTCGAAATCTCTTTAAAAAATCATTTTATTGCTTAGTTTTTAAAAGAAACGAAGGGATCAGTCCCTTTTTCTCTCTAGGGTAACCCAGAAACCCGCCGTAGTAACCACCGGAGGCCGAAATCGCAAATCATGCAGACTCCTGCGTGGGCGTGATCGGAGATCCCAGGTATTCTCTTTTCCTTTCTCTCTTTTATTCCGACATGCAAAAGGAAAAAAACGAATCGAAAAGCTAACAGAAATGAATTCGAAGATTGAAGAAAATAAAAAACCTTTGAGTTTCTATTTCTGATTTGTATTTCTCTCTATTCACTGCGTTGTGTGCGTAATCAAAAGAAAAATCCCCTTTTTCAGTACACTATCGACTTCTTTTATAGCCGAAATAAAAAATTTAAATAAAAATAAAATATCCAAAATCTTCTCTGCAATTGCTTTGTTGTTTGCTTGCATGGGTTGCAGGTATAGCTGTGGAGGCCGTTGTTGAGGCTGGAGTGGATGCTGTGAGGCGCGCGTGGGTGCACGCGGGGCGTGCATGGGAGAAGTTGCGGCGCACGAACAGTCTGGAAGCCTCTAGGGTTTCTAGAATTTCCTAACGCAATTTGGGCCATTTGGGTCGTTTTAACCTTGGGCCATTTATTGTATTGGATTATAATTTTAGGCTAGTTTAGTTTATTGGGTCTGGGGTATGGTGTACTTTGGACCTCGGGTTTGTAATATAGATTTTAATTTAATTTAATAATTATGTAAATGGACTTTATTATTGGTTTTTATTTTATTGACTCTGGTCACTATTTAACATTAGGCCCGGGTTAAAAATGGGCTTCTACATCTATTATAACTCATTCTATGTTGTTATTTTATTTTACATTTAATCATGCATGTAAAGTTTTATATTTATTTAATGACCTTTTTATCTTTTGTTATTCTTGCTTTATATCTTATATTTGTTTATCATTTTTATTCATTTATCATTTTTATGTTTTGCTTTAGTATAATTATTCTATTATTTGTATCACTTGTTATTTTATATTATTCTTTTTTAATTATCTAGTAGTAATTGTTAATATGATTTGTAGTTATGATAAATTGTTATTTGGTATGTATGTTGTGATTAATTGCTAGTCGCAGTTTATTTAAAAGCTTTTTTAATACAGCGATACATGATTTTTAGGGACTTAGGGAAAAACTATATCCTAACTTATTGGGTTTTAATTTTTCTCGTAGAACTTAAAGTATCAAGTATCCTCTTTTTTAAAACCCATAAACTTCAAATTAAAATTTATCGAAAATATAAAATATTATATCTTAACTTATTAGATAAAATGTTTCGTATCTTGAGGAAAAGTTTTTCTGCAAATAAAGGCAATCTTAATTTCGAAGCCTTGAGATGTTACATCCTAACTTATTGGGTGTGACATTTTATTTCTTTGAGATAAGTGAGTTTTAACTTTCTTTCAAATAAAAGGATCGTATTTTAAAATCTTTAACATTGAGACATGATTTTATCAATTAGGTACCAATTTTTGGGCGTTACGAGAATGCTAACCCTTCCTCGTACGTAACTGACTCCTGAATCTATTTTCTCGAATTTCGTAGGCCAAAATTAATGTTTTAAAATAAAACATGTTTTATAAGGTGATCTGATCACACCTAAGCAAAAAAAATTGGTGGCGACTCCTATTTTCGTTTTTAAAAGTCAATTCCTTTTTTTTCATAAAACTATAAAAATGGTTTCAACAAATAGGTTGTTGAAATTTCATAAATTTAAAAATAATTATAAAATAATATTATTAAAATAAATATATGTAAAATAAACACTATGAATATAGTTATATTGATAAAAATATATAAATATTTTAGTAATATTAAATATAAAAACATATATTGTAATTAAATAAAAATATAATTTCATTTTGAAGTTTATGTTATTATTTTATAGTGGGATCATTTCTATTAAAATAAAAGAATTTTGAAAATTAATTTTTAAGTGGAATTTAAATAGAGAAATTGAGCTACTCAAAATTACTTTTTAAAATCTTTAAAAATTTTGAAAATTTTATTATTTTTATTCAAATAAGTTTTGGCATTTGAAAATTTTAATAGAAATAAATTTTCTCCTTCAAATCTCTTACCCAAACACATTCTTAGGCTTTATTTGATCGAGAGGAAAGAAAATTGGAAGGATAGAAAACATAATTTTCTTTCCATAAGTGTGTTTGGCAAGAGAGATGAAAAATGAAAAGAAATTTATATTTCTATTTCCATTCATTACTTGGTAAAGGTGAAAAATAGAAAGAAATAAAATAAAACATATGAAAAATGCATAATTTTGAACTAATACGTATATCTCTCTCATTTTCTCTCCTCTCATCATTCCAATTTGAAATAATTGATTTTATATGCATTAAGATGAAAAATGATCCCCTCTCTTATTTTCTTTCCTACCAATTACACTCAAATTTCATTTTCTTTCCACTTTTTTTTCATTTCTCTCATCCCTCCACTTTTCCACCCAGCCAAACATTGAATAAGCACTCTTACGGTTATTTTATTTTTGTAATATTTAAACTTGGGGATAAAGATATTAGGAATTGAATCCAAAATCTCGTGCCAACAATACAACTGCCATTAGTTTAAAGAAGTTATTAACTAGTTAAAATTTTATTTTATCTTTTTTTTTATGAAAAGAAATTGAATAAAATCAACTACATAAGACAACTATTGTCTTTATCTTTTGTAACAAATCAATTATTTCCTTGGGAGCCTCATTAAAAACTTGCAAGCAAGATTTCCAATTCAGACTAAGTTTAGCAAGACGGTCCGCCACCAAATTTCGAGTTCTTGGAATATGTTTAATCTTCCACACTCCTTCCGCCCTCATGATGCGTTGAGTCTGTAATAGCCCAAATTTCAGTGATGTCGGAAATAGTGGTTCGAGACCACCAAATCCGATAAATGAACTCGTAGCTTATAGTATTTAATATTTAAAAGCCAAATGTAGCTTTTAAAATATTTTTGAAATAGTAAATTGTGTTTTATAAATATTTATTTGGTCAAGAAATTGAGAAAAAGAGGTATCGAGATCTCGGTGTTATAAACCGAGTCATAAATATTTTTATAAATGTTTACGGAATGTCAATAAAGTAGTATTAAAATTTCATTAGAAAATTTTGACGTTTGGGTGGTTAATTAAATAAAAAGTACTAAATTGAAAAAAATATAAAAGTTGCTAAAAAGATTAAATAGCTTAATTTTCAAATGAGGAAGGACCTGAAGTGAAAATAAGCCCAAAGGAGATATTTTGGGCGGCAATAGCTGAAAAAATAAAATGGGTGAAATAAAGGCAAAATTAGAAAATTTCCAAAATTAGCTAAATAAAAAGGGGACCAAATTGGAATATCTAGAATTCTCTTCAATTCTCTTCATTTTCTTCAGCTGAAAAACAACCATGGGAGAGAGTTCAAGCTAGTTTTCATACTCAAGCTTCATGTAAGTTTAATTCTTGCTTTTTCCTTGAAATTTCTATGTTTTTGGACTTTTACAATTGGGTCTAACTTATTAATTCAGTAGTTTTTGATTCTATGGCTAGTTTTTAAAGTTGATGTGGACTAGTGATAGAAGAATATGATGAATAAATATTGAATTGAAGCTTTAATTTTATTATATGGTGATTTTATCAAGTGAAATTGATGGAAATTAGTTTTAGGACCTAATTGTGAAAGAGTTGACATTAAGGCCTAGTGTTAAAATTCTGATTTTCAAAAGTTATGAAGTAGTTTAAAATGATATAGAAAAGTATTAAATGATAAAATTATCTCAATTGAGGGGTTAATTGAGTAAGGACTGAATTGTATGAATTGTGGAATTTGGGACAAAATAGAAATCAACATGTTACACTAAAGCAGTTTTGGACAGCAGCAGTTGTCTAACTTTGAAAAATCACCAAAAATGGTATAAATTGAATTAGAAGTTGAGTGAGATATAGAATTAAACCTTGTTGAGTCTATTTTTATATAAAAGAAACATAGAAAGCAAATGAAGTCTACATATTGAGATATTTAAATTTTTGTAAGACTGGTTTAGATTAACTTCGTGATCCCCTGTTCTTACTTTAGAAATTCAGTAAAATTGTAAAAAATAATTATGAGTTATAATTTATATGTTTGTATTCCTTAGTGAGTCTATTTTCATTAGAAATAATCAGAAACACTATATGAAAATCTTACTATGAGATAATTGATTTTTAGTGAAGAGAGGTCAGAGCTGTAGGAATGTGTAACAGGGAAGAACTTAACTAATAAACTGTACTAATTGGCCACACCAAAAATTCTGGAAAAATTATAGTAAGAATATATGTGAGTCTAGTTTCAAATAAAATTAACAGATCTTAATTTGGAGTTTTTATCTCAATATAAAAATAATTTAGTGACTATGATATAGATGGACAGCTTGAATATTCACATAAGTAAATATTGAAAATTATAGATAATGTGATGATGACGGATAAGACCATGGGTGATACATGGCAAAATGTGAAACGTAGGTATGGTATCTTCCATACTGAGTTGTGAAACGTAGGTATGGTATTAACCATACTGAGTTAAGAAACGTAGGTATGGCATTTCTCATACTGAGTTGTGAAATGTAGGTATGGTATTTCAATGAGGAAAACCATACTGAGTTGTGAAATGTGGCACTGAGCAACACCGTGAAGCTTGTCATGACCGACAGCTTGTGTGAGCAGACCAATTCTGTAAGACGTTCACTAATTTGACAAAGTTTGGTAAGTGTTACATGGAATTATGTGATATAAGGAAATACGAGTTGATAAGACATGAACATAGAACTTGGTTGGTGAATGAGTTCATTTGTGATTATATATTTGTACACCCTTAAGTGTATTATCCGTATGAATTGGTATTCCAAATGAGTTAATGAGAAAAATTCTAATATGAAATAATCTGAAATTTGAAATGACATATTATGAAACCGTACTTGAAATACATTGGTATATCTTGTATATGTTATTTAAGTTCATAATGTGAAAAGTAAATGTATGTGGAAATTTGAGATGATAAAATCGGTACATGGAATCTATTGGTGGATACGTACATCCAAATTTACATGATAGATTTTAGTGAACATTGAAATTGGGCTCAATAAGTGATTTTTAATTTAAATTGTGTTTGGCAAGAAGAGTTAGTGAGTTGTGTGTTTATGAATTGTTACACGTATTTATCTGAAATACGAGGAAATGATGGTACTTAATACATGGAAATATGAGATTGTGATATATAAAAACATAGAATATGTTTGATAAATGTGTTTATTCATAATTATAGATCGAACTGTGCATATCAAGTGTACTATTTGTGTAAAGATTATGATTTTAAATTATCTGAAAGTGTTCTGTATTCTTTGGTAATGCCTTGTAACCCTGTTTCGGCAACGGATACAGGTTGTGGGTGTTACAAAGTCCTTCTGAGAACAGTAATCCCGGAATCTTCCAAATCCAAGTCAGACAAAGTTTAAACAACTTTAAGATTATCAGTCAAGATCAAAATTTGCATGTATCCCTTGTTAAGTAAGATGAGGATTCCATCAAGAATGCCCCAAACAGATAACATACTCCTAAAAAATGGGTGAAACCCACAATCCAATTTCCTTCATGGTCTCTAGCCATACCTCCTGTAGCAGCATATCTAGAGTCTTTGGCCATAGCTCCGTCCGTGGAGAGAAAAACCCACGTATTATCCTAGATATTTGCAGAATTCGAACTATGTTTATTCCTTTTATTGATTCCCATGTGTGCTTCATATTGTCGAGCCCAGCAACTAAAGCTCTTAACCACGTCATTAGTTGTCTAGGAGAGATTCTAGAAGATAAAATAAATAATTTCACTATTTACTCATATGTATATTCAAAACTGTCCATTTGAGTCATAGTTACTATATTATTTATATCTTGAGTTATAGAACTCGAAATGAAAACCGTCAATTTTCCTGAAACTAGACTCACATATATTTATACCATAAAATTTCCAGAATTTTTAGCCTAGCCAATTAGTACAGTTTATTCATCAAATTCACCCTATTCTGTTGTCTGGTGGTGCTGACCCTTCTTCACTAAAAATTAGTTATCTCTTCATTCAAGATTTAGATGATGTTCTTGTTTATTTCTATTGAAAATATACTCATTCAGGATTCTAAACATATAAATTTAAGCCCTAATTATTTTTATTCAATTTTTATGATTTTCTAAAGATAGAACAGGGATCTCGAAATCACTCTGAACCAGTCTTACAAAATATAAATATCTCAGAACACAGAATTCTTTTGCTTTCCATGTTTCTTTCATATGAAAATAGACTCAATAATCTTTAATTATATATCTCACTCAACTTATAATTCAATTTCTACAGTTTTTGGTGATTTTTCAAAGTTAGACTACTACTGCTGTCCAAAACTGTTTTAATGCAAAATGTTAATTATCAAGTTTATAACACCTTTATTTCCTTTCTCTACAACATTTCCCATTACTTTCTCTTATTTTCCTTCTCTAACATATCAAGAACATAAAACTTTATATAAGAAAACTCTACATTAACATCATTTCCATGCTTTTTCCACAATATCAAACTTAAAATATATTGAAAACATGACGTTCTTACCTTGTTTTATAGATTTCAATCTTTAATTTGATTTTCTCTCTCCTCCAGCTTCTATTTCTTGAATCAAACTTGATATTCTTGCTCCCCATAGTCTCCTTGTCATCTTTCTCTCTTGATGGCTATGTAAATTCTTTTGAATTCTAAGTGAAAATGGTGGATTTTTGGTGGAAGGACTAATTTGTAAAGAAAGCAAAACTTTCTTTTCTTTCTCTTCTTCTCACGTTGGTTAGCATGGGAAAGAGATCATGATAATTCATCATCTTTCCTTCCTTATATACTACATAAATAATAATAAATAATAAAAATATCTTATCAAAATATTAATAAAATAATATTTATCTAATTAAATAATTATAAAATATCATCACTATTATCATTACTTTCTAGATTTCACTTTCTAGATTTCTCTTTCTTCTAATTGACCATTTTGGCCTTTGTGATCTTTTAAATTCCACCTTGAATCATCACATAATTTGATAAAATTTTGAATTAGTCCCTCAAAATTCTTTACCTATTCAATTTGGTCCTAATTCATCCATTTCCCTTAGTTTCTAGATTATTCCACCCCTAAAATATTTACACTATTGGTCCTTAAACTTTTCATATTTACACTTTAACCCTCAAATTTTGAGTATTTACTCTTAGATAATAAAACTTTTCTCACTTTTACAATTTAATCCTATCTTGAATTAATAATGTAATATATCATAATATATTTCCCAGTGTTGACATAATCCAGATTTCCCCTTCGTCACTTTATTTTCTTATTTTACTATATTAAGGATAATATTTCATTGTAAAAATTTTCGATTATTACATTTCCTCCCTTAAAAGAAATTTCGTCCTCGAAATTTTCTTGTTTTCTTATTGATCATGAACTTCATTATTTCCACAATATCTATAGCTCCTTTGTACACATATTTATTTAGTTTATCATTTATATCCATTCCATATCCTTTCAATTCACAATTTATTTTAATTCAATATTGCGAACATACCTAATTATAACGAAAATTGCTTACCTTTTTATAAGAGGCCCAATAGACTAAACAGAACATTTAAGATATCTGAACAAATATAAAAGTGTATTATGATGTACTATTAATCGAGATAGCACTTGATGAGTACCAAGTATTATTATCGAGAATGCGTTAGAGTCCCTTAATGGTGTACAACTAATATATTAGTAGATCTAATCTCATTTACTTGGATAAATTACATTATGCACGCATATCACTTTTACACTTTTAGCATAATGTTTTTACATACTTTACAATTTAATCATTGTGCTAAAAACTGAATGTTTATATATTTTCTTACTTTAATATATGTAACATATTTCAATATTTACTAGTCATTCTTAATTTACTAATAATTTTATTATGTACTTCACATTTCATTTTCCAATTCCAATTTCACTTTCAATTTATTCACAACTAAATTTAATTTCACTTCCTCATCAATATACAATTCAATACTAATATTTATCCATCACTTAATCCAATTTCCATTTAATTCAACAATAACACTTACCTCACACTTCATTTACTATACGCATAATTTAAATTTAACATTTAATATTAAATAATAACATCAAACATGTAACAATATAAGTCATATGTATTAATTTATATATGTATTAATTTATACTTTAATTTCATACCTCAACAATAATCTTTCATCAAATAGCATCATATATCATCTATATTATCTAATCAACTTATGAACCTTTGGTTCAAGTTTTCAATTTATATATCAATTTTAATTCATAATTCCATTTTTTTTTCAGTAATGTCAATAATTCAATCGATCAAATTCATTCAATTTTCTCATTTCATTTATTCAACCGATTTCAATATCAATAATTCGATATTTTAGCAAATTTATGAACCTTAAGTTCATCTTTCAATTCTCACATTTCAATTGATTCACAATTCAACTCGAATATCTTTCTTATATTTTTAGTAGTACACCAATCAAATTTATTTAATTTTCTCATTTGAGTTATTCACCCTATTAACAATCCGGACTTTGACGGATACACGGATTCCAACCCAAACACACCAAGACGGCACATTGTGCCTAAAACAGTACATAGTACTGATCGTTATCGACACACGAGGTGCACGAAATCGACACATAAAGTGCCTCGATCGACACACGAGGTGCGATACGACACGAGGTGCACGATATCGACACATAAAGTGCACGATACGACACGAGGTACGATACGACACATAAAGTGCACGATCGACACACGAGGTGCACGATATCGACACATAAAGTGCCTGATCGGCAAAGCCGATAAATCCCGTACTCTTCCAAATCCTATGGCATGCCATTTGTATCCAATCTAGTCTGATAAGTTAATAGGGTATTAAATTTTTTTTTTATTTCAAATTCACTTTTTTTATTTTCTAATCAGTATACAATTCAATACCAATACATATTTCACATATTCACATATAATCATACTTCAATTCAGTTCCAACCACTTTTCAATCAATACACGATTCATATATTTACACATATTCACAATTTAATGCATTTCTATTCAATTCGTATTTTAATTTATTGTCCAATCAAATTTAAAATCACTAATTACTTTTCAATCAATATACATTTCAATTACTCGCATATTTTCTTTATTTAATATACCTTCAAATATTCAAATAATTCATAATTCGATTCACGTAATTTAAATAACTTTCTAAATTCCATTCATTTTATTTTCACTTCTTATTTCATCGGGTTTACAAGATTGCGATAATTCATTACATCAATGATTCATAGTTTAATGCAATACACATAACAATATTCAATAACTTCACAATTTAGTTCGATACTCAAAATAATATTCAAGATTCCATAATTCAGTTTAGTATTAGTTTCAATTTCATTACCCAATCATAAATTTATCATTTTACTAAACACTTATCACAAATAATTAATAAATTACAAATAATAATGATAAAGTTTGAATTATAGTGATACAAATATCATCAAAATTAGAAGATATCACATTGTCTCAAGTTATATATTAATAATGGCATATATTTCTAGACTCTACATATACTATATTTGGTCCGAGAACCGACTAAACCATAGCTCTGATACCACTAAATGTAACACCCCTTACCCGTATTCAACGCCGGAATAGGGTACGAGGTATTACCGGAATTACAAATTTATTTAATTTTCTCAGACCTTTTATTTCAGTTCTTTTTTTTATATTTGAAACCAATCAAA
This sequence comes from Gossypium rotundifolium, assembly GCA_025506655.1. Taxonomy (NCBI): domain Eukaryota; kingdom Viridiplantae; phylum Streptophyta; class Magnoliopsida; order Malvales; family Malvaceae; genus Gossypium; species Gossypium rotundifolium. The sequence goes on along the minus strand of CP106734.1, from coordinate 173,196,846 downwards.
ATTAAACATATTGTCCCTTAAACATATTTATTTTTCTCGTCATGTCTTACTTAAATTTATTACTCGTCTCAACATACTTAATTACCTTGTATTAACATATTACAGATAATCACATATTTACATATCATGATAAATATCATTCACTTGTCTCTTCTTCATAAACATAAATCAGTTAATTCATCATATTAATATTTCACATACCATCAACTCATATTTCCTTATATCACATAATTAAGTTACGAACTTATCTAGTTAAATTTGCGTAAATACCAAAATTTAAGGGCATTTTGGTAATTTTCTATTTTCATAAATTTTTCAACCGATCTAATCTAAATTAATAATTTCATACTTTCAATAATAAAATAATCCATTTCATGCAATTTGGTCATTTCCAACATTTTTTACAAACTAATCATAAAATTTCACTTTTATTCAATTTAGTCCTTGAGCCTAAAACATTACAAATTAGCCATGCTAGCTGAATATTTATACATATTTTCCTCCTCCTCCTCTCCATTCCACATCCTTAATGTATATAACATGCTATAAGTAACATTATAAATAATTTCACTATTTACTCATATGTATATTCAAAACTGTCCATTTGAGTCATAGTTACTATATTATTTATATCTTGAGTTATAGAAATCGAAATGAAAACCATTAATTTTTCCTGAAACTAGACTCACATATATTTATACCATAAAATTTCCAGAATTTTAGCCTAGCCAATTAGTACAGTTTATTCATCAAATTCACCCCTATTCTGTTGTCTGGTGGTGCTGACCCTTCTTCACTAAAATTAGTTATCTCTTCATTCAAGATTTAGATGATGTTCTTGTTTATTTCTATTGAAAATATACTCATTCAGGATTCTAAACATATAAATTTAAGCCCCTAATTATTTTTATTCAATTTTTTATGATTTTCTAAAGATAGAACAGGGGATCTCGAAATCACTCTGAACCAGTCTTACAAAAATATAAATATCTCAGAACACAGAATTCTTTTGCTTTCAATGTTTCTTTCATATGAAAATAGACTCAATAATCTTTAATTATATATCTCACTCAACTTCTAATTCAATTTCTACAGTTTTTGGTGATTTTTCAAAGTTAGACTACTACTGCTGTCCAAAACTGTTTTAATGCAAAATGTTAATTATCAAGTTTATAACACCTTTATTTCCTTTCTCTACAACATTTCCCATTACTTTCTCTTATTTTCCTTCTCTAACATATCAAGAACATAAAACTTTATATAAGAAAACTCTACATTAACATCATTTCCATGCTTTTTCCACAATATCAAACTTAAAATATATTGAAAACATGACGTTCTTACCTTGTTTTATAGATTTCAATCTTTAATTTGATTTTCTCTCCTCCAGCTTCTATTTCTTGAATCAAACTTGATATTCTTGCTCCCCATAGTCTCCTTGTCATCTTTCTCTCTTGATGGCTATGTAAATTCTTTTGAATTCTAAGTGAAAATGGTGGATTTTTGGTGGAAGGACTAATTTGTAAAGAAAGCAAAACTTTCTTTTCTTTCTCTTCTTCTCACGTTGGTTAGCATGGGAAAGAGATCATGATAATTCATCATCTTTCCTTCCTTATATACTACATAAATAATAATAAATAATAAAATATCTTATCAAAATATTAATAAAATAATATTTATCTAATTAAATAATTATAAAATATCATCATTATTATCATTACTTTCTAGATTTCACTTTCTAGATTTCTCTTTCTTCTAATTGACCATTTTGGCCTTTGTGATCTTTTAAATTCCACCCTTGAATCATCACATAATTTGATAAAATTTTGAATTAGTCCCTCATAATTCTTTACCTATTCAATTTGGTCCTAATTCATCCATTTCCTTAGTTTCTAGATTATTCCACCCCTAAAATATTTACACTATTGGTCCTTAAACTTTTCATATTTACACTTTAACCCTCAAATTTTGAGTATTTACTCTTAGATAATAAAACTTTTCTCACTTTTACAATTTAATCCTATCTTGAATTAATAATGTAATATATCATAATATATTTCCGGTGTTGACATAATCCGTTTCCCTTCTCGTCACTTTATTTTCTTATTTTACTATATTAAGGATAATATTTCATTTGTAAAATTTTCGGGTGTTACAATAAAAGATTTTTATTCTTCCATAGGCACCACGCAATTAAGCCAAATAAACATGGCCAAGAGAGTCCACTACCCTGCAGTCTTTCATAAAAACAAAGGTTAAGTGAAAACCAATTAAGGAAAGGGAAAGAAAAGAACCTTTGTTTAAGTTGTTCTAGAAGAACAAGCACACATCCTTTGCAAAGGGGCATTCACGGAGAACATGAGACATATCTTCAATCACATATTCATACATAGCACAAGAAAAACTATGCCCAATCCCTCTTCTTACACGCTCCGAATTAATAAGGAGTCTTTGCTGAGAAGCCAATCGAGAAAAACTCTAACTCTCTATGGTCTCGGATATTTCCAAACAGACTTCCAATGCTCATCTGGAGGATTCCAATCAGGCTCTTTTAAGGCCCAATAAGCACTTCGAATTGAAAAATTTCCTGAAGTTGACCGAGCCCAGATTACCCTATCAGGTCTAGAGGCTGAATGCGGAGGGGGGGGGAATACTAATAATCCTGCAAATTACTTCTTCAGATAACCAAACACGAAACAGATCCAAATTCCAGCTGCCATCCGAATTTACAAATTCCTTAACACGACAGTCAAGGTCAAGATTAGAAAAAAGATGGAATTTTAGAAATTAGAGCACTCATACCTGGAATCCAAGGGTCCTTCCAGCACTGGACAGTAGATCCATCTCCAAGAGACCAAATTAAGTTATCACGAAATAATGGCCATATCTTAGAGAGAGCTTTCCATAAGTTGGAGCATTGATTCCTAAAATCGAATTCGAGAGTTGTTTTTTCAAACTGTACTTGGAACGAAGGACACAAACCCAAAGGGCATCACTCTTGGAGATAAGACTCAATCCAATTTTCATAAGAAAAGACTTATTTTGATCGTCCAAGTTTCTAAATCCAAGGCTACCCCTAGCTTGAGGCTGACAAATAGAATCCCAACCTACTAAAGACATTTTAGGATTGCCATCAGTGCGACCCCAAATAAAATTTCTGATGAATTTCTCAAATAAGCAGACACCTCTCGGAATCATCATAGACTGTATAAAGAAGTTGGGAATGGAAAGAAGAACTGATTGCGCCAATGTAATTCTTCTTGCCATAGATAACATCCTAACATCCCAATTTGAAGTTTTTGCCTAACCTTATCCACAATAAAGTTGAGCGTATTTTTGGTAACCTTCTCGTGAATGAGGAGAACACCTAAATACTTACCTAAATTCTGAACTTCCTGAAAACCAAACATTTGAGTAATTTGATTGCGAACATCACCTGAAGTAATCTTGGAAAAGAAGATATTACTTTTCCTAACACTAATTCTATAACCCGATGTCTCGCAAAACTGATTAAGGATGAAATCTAACAGCCGAGCTTGGTCCAGATGAGCTTTACAAAAGATAACAAGGTCATCTGCAAAAAATAAATGAGAGATTGCAAGACCATTACGAGATAGCCGAATAGGATCCCAATTATCGATCTCCACTTCTGTTCGAATAATATGCCCCAACCAATCCATGCAAAGAGCAAACAAATACGGTGAAAAAGGACATCCTTGACGGATTCCTCTAACCAGTTTGAACTTACGAGTAGGCACTCCATTCCAGAGTATCTGCATAGAAGAAGATGATATTGTTGACATAATCAGAATACACCTAACCCGTATCCGTCACGGATTAGGGTTATGAGGCATTACTAGAACAAAACACATTTCAGAACAATCATTCATTTCTTTTCATGCTTCGTAAATTAACCACATCAATACACTTACCCTATTCAAATTTCGAACATTAATACTCCTATATTCATATCATTTGCATATTAAAATTTTATTCAATCATATATCATTACATAAAATATATCGAGCATATATCAAATCGAGCACACAAATTATAAAATTTTCACACTAAACTTTCACACATATTAATTCACATACTGTAAACACCAAAAATAATATTAAAATAATTTTACGACTTTAGATTTGTTGTTCTGAAACCACTGTTCTAATTTAGCTTAAATCATGCTGTTACATAATCACTTTAAACAGAGAGATAGGGATTTCGGCCGCACTCAGCGATGAAGCGATGAATTCCCAACTAACTCTGTCATAGGCTTTTTCCAAGTCTAACTTTACGGCCATCTAGTTTTTCCTTTTGCTTACACGCATGGAATGAATAACTTCTATATAGAATAATGTTATCGATATGTTCCGCCAAGAATGAATCCGACTTGCTCTGTGAGATTAGCTTAGGAAAAACCACCTTAAACTTGTTAGCGATCACTTTCATAATCAGTTTGTAAAGCACAAAACATAAGCTGATGGGCCAAAATTGGCTGAAATCCTCAAGATTCTCTTTTTGGGAATTAAAACGATCGTGTTGTTTAGCTCCTGCTCAATCTTTCTTCCATTAAAGACCTCTTTGACCCATTGACATACATCCTTACCAATAGTATCCCATTGACTTTGAAAGAAGAGAGCATGGTACCCATCGCTTAAGAGTTTTTGGTGCCATATCAAATAACGCCTTTTTGATTTCCTCATCGGTGATACTAGCTTCCAAAAGGAAACCTTTAAAGGTTTAAGGTTAGAAAACCAAAACTAGGCGTACCTCTTAAGGTCGGAGGAGGCTCTCCATATAGCCTTTCAAAGAATTCCACCGCTTTTGACTGCAAGGTATCTTGATTAGAACACCAATTCCCATCATCCATACGTAAGGTAGAAATACGGTTGAATGTCCTTCTCTTAATCGTGTGACTATGATAAAATTTCGTGTTTCGATCCTCCAAATGAAGCCAATCACAACGAGCCTTTTGTCTCCAGAGTAAATCTTCATGATCAAGAATGTTCTACAACTCATCACGAGTTTCCAATTCTTTCTGAGCTAACTAACTCGATGGACAATGATCAATTGCCTTTTGAATATTATTAAGCGATCGCATAATAAGATGCTTACGTGTACCAAAAGCTGACACATTCCTATTCCATATTTTAACGAATAGGTAAAATTATTTAGAGAATCAACCATATTACCAGTAAAATCCACTTTTCTTTTTACGAGGTGGGGAAAGTTGTATGATTCGGTTTATACCCTAGTCGAACGATGGTTTATGTGATTAAGCATGTGGAAAATTTTCGTAAGCTAATTTGTTCATTTGTGTGTTTAATTTGAAAAAAAAGAAGATGAAATTGCATTGAGTGTGAAAGTTGCTTGCTATTTGTTAAAGTACTTAAGTGTTGTGGCTTTTAAAAGTAGTGGCCTTAAGTGGCAATTGAACCACTATTTAGTTAGTGGGTGGTTTTGGTCAAAATGACCTTGTTATTTATGTTATAAAATTTTATTTTAAAAGGCTGCCTTCACCGGCTTAACGCGTTTATTTTAACGCGTAGGTACAATTAGACTAGAAGAGAGTCCAACTAGAAGATCTCTCATCTCATCATATCCTCAAGGGCTTCAAAAGTGGGTACTATATTTTATATTAAAATGGCATGTACATATGTAGTTCAAAGGTGTTCCCATGCGAGAGAGACTAAAATGTAGATTCTTAAAATTTTATCTATTTTCAGTTACTTGAAATATTTTGGTATATATGGAATGAATTAAGAAACAATAAATATGTTAGCAAAAATGGTTGGTAAGTTAAAATATTATATACAAATGTTTTAATTAAACAGTATCTCGCCATAATTGTTTTGGCACCAAATGTAATAGTCTTATACCGGGTCTGCATAATTGAACCGGGTATAGGGGTATTACAGAACATCACCTGAAGTAATCTTGGAAAAGAAGATATTACTTTTCCTAACACTAATTCTATGACCCGATGTCTCGCAAAACTGATGAAGGATGGAACCTAACAGCCGAGCTTGGTCCAGATGAGCTTTACAAAAGATAACAAAGTCATCTGCAAAAAATAAATGAGAGATTGCAAGACCATTACGAGATAGCCGAATAGGATCCCAATTATCGATCTCCATCTCTGTTCGAATAATATGCCCCAACCAATCCATGCAAAGAACAAACAGATACGGTGAAAAAGGACATCCTTGACGGATTCCTCTAACCAGTTTGAACTTACGAGTAGGCACTCCATTCCAGAGTATCTGCATAGAAGAAGATGATATTGCTGACATAATCTGTAACACCCCTAACCCGTATCCGTCGCTAGATTAGGGTTATGAGGCATTACCGAACAAAACACAGCTCGGAACAATCATTCATTTCTTTTTATGCTTCGTAAATTAACCACATCAATACACTTATCCTATTCAAATTTCGAACATTAATACTCCTATATTCATATCATTTGCATATTAAAATTTTATTCAATCATATATCATTACATAACATATATCGAGCATATATCAAACTGAGCACACAAATTATAAAATTTTCACACGAAACTTTCACACATATTAATTCACATACTATAAACACCAAAAATAATATTAAAATAATTTTACGACTTCAGATTTGTTGTTCTGAAACCACTGTTCTGATTTAGCTAAAATCATGCTGTTACATAATCACTTTAAACAGAGAGATAGGGATTTCGGCCGCACTCAGTGATGAAGCGATTAATTCCCAACTAACTCTGTCATAGGCTTTTTCCAAGTCTAACTTTATGGCCATCTAGTTTTTCCCTTTTTGCTTACACCGCATGGAATGAATAACTTCCTGTGCGAGAATAATGTTATCTGATATGTTCCGGCCAGCAATGAATCCAGCTTGCTCCTGTGAGATTAGTTTAGGAAAAACCACCTTAAACTTGTTAGCGGTCACTTTCATAATCAGTTTGTAAAGCACAAAACATAAGCTGATGGGCCAAAATTGGCTGAAATCCTCAAGATTCTCTTTTTTGGGAATTAAAACGATCAGCGTGTTGTTTAGCTCCTGCTCAATCTTTCTTCCATTAAAGACCTCTTTGACCCATTGACATACATCCTTACCAATAGTATCCCATTGACTTTGAAAGAAGAGAGCATGGTACCCATCGCTTCTAAGAGTTTTCGCCGGTGCCATATCAAATAACGCCCTTTTGATTTCCTCATCAGTGATACTAGCTTCCAAAAAGGATACCTTTAAAGGTTTAAGGTTAGGAAAACCAAAACTAGGTGTACCTCTTAAGGTCGGAGGAGGCTCTCTATATAGCCTTTCAAAGAATTCCACCGCTTTTGACTGCAAGGTATCTTGATCAGAACACCAATTCCCATCATCCATACGTAAGGTAGAAATACGATTGAATATCCTTCTCTTAATCGTGTGACTATGATAAAATTTTGTGTTTCGATCCTCCAAATGAAGCCAATCACAACGAGCCTTTTGTCTCCAGAGTAAATCTTCATGATCAAGAATGTTCTACAACTCATCACGAATTTCCAATTCTTTCTGAGCTAACTAACTCGATGGACAATGATCAATTGCCTTTTGAATATTATTAAGCGATCGCATAATAAGATGCTTACGTGTACCCAAAAACTGTACACATTCCTATTCCATATTTTAACAGAATAGGTAAAATTATTTAGAGAATCAACCATATTACCTGCAAAAATCCACTTTTCTTTTACGAGGGTGGGGAAAGTTGTAACAGTCCTGTTTATACCCTAGTCGGAACAGTGGTTTATGTGATTAAGCATGTGGAAAATTTTCGTAAGCTAATTTGTTCATTTGTGTGTTTAATTTGAAAAAAAGAAGATGAAATTGCATTGAGTGTGAAAGTTGCTTGCTATTTGTTAAAGTACTTAAGTGTTGTGGCTTTTAAAAGTAGTGGCCTTAAGTGGCAATTGAACCACTATTTAGTTAGTGGGTGGTTTTGGTCAAAAATGACCTTGTTATTTATGTTATAAAATTTTATTTTAAAAGGCTAGAATAGGAATTATGTTATTAAGATATTTTTAATGAAATAAAGCATGATAATGGACATTTTCACATCCGTTTTCCATTGAATTTGGGAAAGAAAATAAAGAACAAAAGCTTTTAAATTTTCAGCTATTACAAGCTTAAATCAAAGGTTAGTTTTTAATCCGTTCTTGATAATTTTTACGTTTTTGTAATCGTTGCTTTGAGAGCTACAAAACCCATGTTTTAATTTTATGAATTGATGTTGTTCATGAAATGTGCCATTGATGATATGTTAAGCTTTTTGATGATTTTTGGTGTTAAATGAAAGATATGAGTTAGATGAACATACTTTGTTCTTGAATTTTTGATAAATTTAGCTAAATAGGGCTAAATTGTGAAAATAGAAAATTGAAGGACTAAATTGATGATTTGATGGAAAATATGGGCTTGTATGATATATATGTATATTCGGTTAAGTATGTGTATGTATTGATTTTGTGAATTTGATGTTTTGAGAAAAATGGACTATATTGATAAAATATGCAAATATGAGGGTTAATTTACAAATAGCCCTAAATGTGTATTCATGGATTGAATTGAATGAATTAGTGAATAAAAGGGTTAATTCTGAATATGTTTAGATCAAGAACCGAAGAAAATAGACTTAGATCGTGGGAAGGCGAAAGTAATCGAGTAGCCGTTTTCATTCCAATAAACCGAATCCGAGGTAAGTCACTATGCAAATAAACGTATTTGTATGATATTATATTTGTTCTTATGACTATTATTGAATATGGATATTCATGAGAAGATATGCAAATGAAATCTGGGATAAGTTCGATATAGTGACTAAGTCCGAGAAGTCCCGTACGAACCTAGGAATTGATAGGATTAGAAATGTCATGACATAGGTGTCTGTTCTGTTTTATCATGTAAGACCATGTCTAGGACGTTGGCATCAATATCAGCTTTATGAATAAGACCATGTTTGGGACATTGGCATCAATATGACTTTTACGTGTAAGACCATGTCTGGGACGTTGGCATCAATATCAGCTTTATGAATAAGACAACGTCTGGGACGTTGGCATCAATATGACTTTTACGTGTAAGACCATGTCGGGGACATCGGCATCGTATTGATTCGTGTAAGACCCTATTTGGGAAAGTGGCACTGATATCCGAGTGCATGTAAGACCTCGTCTGGGACATTGGCATTATACAACTATTTCGTGCTTTCTGAGTATCCTACTAGTTTCCTATTGGTTCAGCGAGTAAATTTGTGATACGTATTGTAAATCCGAGCTATGAACAAATATGTGATTGTAAAACCATTTCAGGTACATTGATTATACACTAATTGTGTATACAAGGTAAGCATCTATGTTATCTTATTATGATGCTATGAATATGGAATTGATAATATGATAGGTAAAGTTTTGGTTAAATGAGTTATACATTTATGTGATTCTTAAATTGTGAATATGTCAAATGTGATCAAAGGTATATGAATCAAAGCATATATGTGATAATTTGCTAAGTGATTGGTATGTGTTGATGTATTTGTTTGCATATATGCCTTCCATTCTAAGTTTGCTTGTATATTGACTTGCTAAGCTTTTGGAAAGCTTACTCTATGTATGTGTTTTATCTGTTTTATAGGTCGTTAAAGCTACTGTAGGCTCGGGACTTTCAAGGATCATCGTCACACTTCTAAACTCGTTTTGGTACCCTTTTGAAAATGTATATAACTTAATATGGCATGTATAGGCTAGATATGTGTTTATGATTTTGAAGTGAATTTAAGTCATGTGTTTTGACAAGTTTTAAGTTGATAAATGCTTGAATGAATGAGCTTTATGATACAAATTTTGATATGGGTTGATGCTTAAGAAATGGTTAAGTTTTGTTTAAACAATGGATGATTTTGATTGTGTATGAATTAGGTGTTTTTGGTGTGTTTTAATAGCCTAAAATGGTGAAAATAGTAGTTTTCACACGGCCTAGACACATGGGCGTGTGCTCAGGCTGTGTCGCAAAATTCAGAATCAAAAGAATTACCCACGGGCTAGTCCCACGGCCATGTGATTTCCCACGGGCAGGCAACACGGGCATGTCCCAAACCACACGGCCATGTGCCTCTATTTTCAAGAAAAAGTTTCTAAAGTTTCTATTTTATTCCCAAATCATTTCCTAATCATATTTTGGGTCTTGTAGGGCTATATTAGGGTCGTAATGATGAAATTTGAAAAATTTTAAATTGTGCCTCGGGATTATGTCACTATTTACTCGTTTATTTATGTTTAACTCCGGTAATACGTCGTAACCCTTTTTCGACGATAGTTTAGGGTTAAAGGGTGTTACAAAAGTGTTGTGTTGCGTCCATCCCGCTAAGAATCTAAAAGGTCGTCCTTGAGAAACGTCTCGAACCGGGCTAGTGAAAAGTAAGAGTGGCTGATGATCAGACTTAATACGAGTTAGGTGTTGAACAAAGCACTGTGGAAACATTAATATCCACTCGCCATTTGCTAAGGCCCGATCTAATCTAACATAAGTGCCACCTAGTTGCTAAGTGAAAGAAGGTCCACAAAATCCTAAGTCCTGCAAAGCACAAGAATCAACGAATTTCAAAATAATTCACAACGTTTTCCTAGATTAGAGGGACTTCTCTTATCCTTTGAAGATAAGATAGCGTTAAAGTCTCCCATGACAAGCCAATGAATGGACTGGGTTGGGGAGACAGATTTTAACCCTTCCCAAAAAAGCTTGCATTTCATCTTGTCAGGACTACCATAAACAAAAGTGATTAGAAAAGACTTATTAAAAATAAAATTATCAACACGAAGAAAAATGAATTGAGGGTGACTACTAATAATTTGAATTTGAAAAGTATCCTTCCATCCCACCCAGATGCCACCTGAAAATCCAACGGCTTCAACCCGATGGGAATAATTAAAGCCCAATTGCTCAATAATGATATTGGCTTTTTTACCGCTTACTTCTGTTCAACCAAACAAACAATATCTGGACAATATTCTGAATTATATTCGTGGAAGGCTCGAATAAAATTTCTATTAGCACACCCTTGACAATTCCACGAGAAAATTTTTAAATTAGGCATCATCAAAAAACTATAATAAACAAATATAAAAAAGAAAAGACCAAAAAGCAAAATCCAAATAATTTAAAAAATCAAATTGGACAAAACCAATGAAACTTCAACAGCCTTACTGTTTAAGGATTATACACCCTCCATTTGCTCATCGTTTTTGATAAATAAACCAGTACCAAAATTTTCCTTTGAGATACTCGAAATACTCTCAGCAATATTCTCCATGGAATTTTTTAAGGAGACACGATGAGAGCCAGCTTTTTTGAACCTCACATTACTCCCATGAAATCTTTTATTATGCTTATTCGATCTGCCCTTGGATTTCATTTCCTTACCTGAGTCAAGAAATCCCATCGGACCCAAGGGATTGTTCATGGGTAAGGGTTCTTTGTTTTCAAAGAAAACAACTACTGAGTGTTTTCTAAAATCGAGATGACCAACTTCGACCACCTCTTATCCTCTACCCGCCTCCTTTAAACTCGGTGTACTCTGGAGCATTGAATTATCCCTTTCGTCAAGCAAGATTACCTCATCGATGACCTACTCAAATACAGCTTCCAGCACTGCTGAGACATGACTGCTGCTGTTGGGAGCAAACAAGCCCTACTGGTTACCTTCAACCTAGGCATCATGATCCAAACTCCAGGCCTGCTTAGACAAAGAAACCCCCAGGCCCAATCCAGAGGTAATTTTCTCTGAAGCTTGCACAGTCCCATTAATGATCATATGGGTCGAACTTGCTCCCGAAAGAGGCACCTTATTCTTTTTGTTATTCAGGCCTAGAGTAATTTTGGGGCCTGGCTCCTTAAAATTACCGTTGAAAATTTTCTTATTAATTTTAGCCTGCCCTTTAGTTTGAAATTTCGAAATTGTCTTGTGCTGACCTTCATTTAAAATTTCTTTCCCTTTAGACCTTCGCAAATCTGCCATTTCCTTACCCTGGATTTTGTTAATCAAATCCCCGTTATCAAGGCCACTGAATCGGGAGCCTGTCTTATCCCTCTCCTGAATTTCGGTTGATTTCTGTGGAATATCCCTTGATTTACGTCTTGATTTCCTTTCAACAATCATCAACGGTCCATAGTTTCCATCTTTCTTCTCCGATTCTTCAACGTTCACTTTTTGAATTTTCGGTACTGTCTTAGGCGAGTCCTTGTTCACCAACACTGTAGGTTCTGGAATTTTGAAATTGCACATGTTTTCAACATGCCCATACCGTCCACAGTGAAAATAGATAGTAGAAAGGGACTTATATTCTACCATTTGTGTTTGGCCGTTGACTAGGATTTGAGACACCAATGGCTTTTCTAAATTGATGTAGACCGCCATTCTAGCGAACCGTCCCCTCGTCCTACTATCAGTATTCATATCCAACTTGACCACTTTGGCCACAATTTCTCCAATTTGTGTAATGATTTAGCGGTTGTATAGATAACTAGGAAGAGTAGGGAGTCTAATCCATGCCATCACTACACTTTGGTAAACCTGCGTATGGTCAAAAGCCAAATATTGGCCGAAAATAGTCCACGGTCCTTCAGATAGAGCCTTATCACAATCCAGTTTGTTATGGAATTTGACTAGAAGATAGCCCTTTTCAATGTACTGCATGTGAATAGGGCCTGAAGGTCTCCACATGCTGTAAATTTTGTTCGGCAAAATCGAAAAACCAATGTTATGACCTAGAAGTTTTAATATCACAGTATTATCCATACCCTGATTAAGGATTTGATGAATTTGGCCCGAAAAAGTAATTGAAGGCATGCCATTCACAACAGATCTTTGAATGTCCCCTTCCAAAAAATCAATGGCTTTCTTTCCAACCACGGTGGAATCAACCTTTGAAAATTGGTCGACGAGCATGTCTCTCCAAAAAGTAGGTTGATTTGGGGCAACTCGATCAGCATGTCATTGCTCATTTCGTCTTCCTTGTCCTTGAATCTAACTTTCTTGGGGATCATCTCCTCCACAGTAGATTGTCCAAGTTCAGTACTTTCACAGTGTAATGGCCTAAATTCAAGGTTATCAGAACAATGGTTTCGCAACCATAAATCCGATTTAAAGAGAAATTTATTTTAATATTTTTGCATGAATATTTATATGATAGGAAAATCGTATTAAAATATCGATAGAAAATTTTACCAATTTAGTGGTTAGTTAGAAAAAGGAATTATTGAAGGAATTGGGTAAAAACAAGGTATCGAGACCTTGATCTCATAAAATTGAGTAGGAAATATTTTTATAAATATTTATAAAATGTTAGTAATGTGGTATTAAAATTTTATTAGAAAATTTTAACGTTTGGGTAGGTAATTAAATGAAAAGGACTAAATTAAAAAAAAAGTGTAAAAGTTATTAAGGATTAAATAGCTCAATTGTCAAATGAAAAGGGATCTAAAGAGCAAATAAGCCCAAAGGAGATATTTTAGGCGGCATAAGCTGAGAAAAATCAGAAGAATTACTGAAAGAAGGGTAAAATGGGAAAATAACAAAATTTATTAAATAAAACTAGGACTAATTTGAGATATCTAGAAATATCTTCATTTTTCTTTACTCCCATCATCCAAAAACGCCATAGGAGGGTTTTCTAAGCTGGTTTATCATAATTTTTGCACCAAGTAAGTTAATACTTGCCTATTTCTTGTAATTTTTGTGTTTTTAAGACTTTTACAACTAGGTCCTATTACTAAATTCATTAGTTTTTTTATCTCATGGATGAAATTGAAAGTTACCGTGGCTGAGTGCTGTAATTTTATGATGAAATATCATGAAATTGAAGCTTTAATTTGTTTATGAGATGATTTTATTAGGTAATTTCAATAGAAATTGATTTTAGGACCTAATTGTGAAAATGTTTGGAATTAAAGTCTATTACTTAAATTATGATTCCCAAAGGTTATAAAGTAGTTTAAAGTGATAGAATAAAGTTTTAATTGAGAGAAATCAGCTCAATTGAGAAGTTAATTGAGTAGGGACGAAATTATCATTATTGAAAGCTTAGGGGGAAAATGGTAATAAACAGTTTGCACTAAAACAGTTTTGGACAGCAGCAGTAGACTAACTTTGAAAAATCACCATAAATTGTATAAATCGAATTAGAAGATGAACAAAATATGAAATTAAATCTTATTGAGTCTAGTTTCTCATAGAAGAAATGATGTAAGCAATAGATATGTAAATCATGAGATATAATGAATTTTGTGAGACAATGTCAGAATGAATTCGGGTTCCCCTGTTTTTACTTTAGAAAATCATCAAAAATTGGATAAAAATAATTAGGGGCTTAAATTTATATGTTTAGAATCATGAATGAGTCTATTTTTAATAGAAATAGACTAGAACATCATCCGAATCCTGTATGAAGAGATAATTAATTTTTAGTGAAGAAGGGTCAGAACTGTTAAACAGCAGAACAGGGGTGACTTTAAAGAATAAACTGTACTTATTAGCTAAACTAAAAATTCTGAAAATTTTATGGAAAGAAGATATGTGAGTCTAGTTTCATGAAAAATTAGTGGATCCTAATTTGGAGTTCTGTAGCTCAAGATAAAAATAATTCAGTGACTATGACTCAAGTAGACAGTTTTGAATGAACTAAAAATAATAATAGAATTATTGAAAATGCTACATGTGAACATGAAATGTATTGAATTGATGATTGAATTTATTTATTTAGATCCGAAAACTCAAATCTGAAGCTAGATCGAGGAAAGGAAAAAGTCCGGATTAGTAGATTTTGTATACGAACTAGTATCGAGGTAAGTTCATGTAACTTGAATTATCTTCTTAAATGCTTGAAATGTATGTTATTGATGTGAATATAATTTGAATGTTCATTGTATGAAGATTGATGAAACATTGATATATTTGATTAAAAGTGGAAGAAATCTCGGTTGAATGAAAGGAAAATTTTGATGGATCTCTGAAAAGGAATTGACGGTAAAAAGGATCTAGCACGGACGGGTGATCCTATCCGATATAGCCCTCCGAAGAATATGTGGAAAATGGATGTAGCCGGACGGGTGATCCGAATTAGGTCTGAATTTAGCTTTGGGTGGTAATTGGATCCAAGCTCATTAGAGTAATTGTTGTTGCGAGGATTTAGCTTTGGGTGGTAATCCCGACAATACTCTATGAATTTATATTACTGGGATTTAGCCTTGGTGGTAATCCTCTGTAAGGATGAGGTTCATGAGTGTGCTCTCGAAATGGAAATGTGCACATGAACATGAATTGACGGACTGGATTGTACACTAAAAGTGTACTTCTGAAAATCCATCGAAATTCGAGTAATTCAACGGGATAAATATGGAAATATAACAAAGAAATGGAAATCATGGTATTGATGAGCTCATCAATCATGGTATATATTATTGATACATGGAAATTATTGAACTAACTTGAATGTTGAGCTTGTGTATGTTAGGGTAATAATGCATTGAATGGATATATGAATGTTTATTGCATTGTATTGAAAATGTTAGGTAAGTATAATTCTTGTTACATGGATTTACTAAGCACAAAGTGCTTACCCTGTTTCTTTTTCCCCTGTTTTGTAGTGTGAAGAGCTCGGAGGTCGGATTCGGTAGGAGATACATCACACTATCAGCCTCAAGATTTCAATGGCATGTATAAGCTAATAAAGTAATGTTAATATGAAATGAATGTAAGGTCAGCCATTGGTATGGCTAGCAAACCTTGGTTTGGTATGTGTTGATGTTATCTTATAAATATGCATGAATCTATTATGAAAATATGTTGAATTGGATTGGTTGATGTGGATTGGTCTCGGTTTAAAATTGCAGGAAGGCTAAATATTTATAAAGGGGCTATATTGAGAAAAAAATTGTAAACTCCGGTAATGCCTTGTACTCTATTCTAATATCGAATACGGGTAAGGGGTGTTACACACAGAGAGAATTCGACATTTTTTTGCCACCTGTATCCTTTTTCTTTTGAATTAATTTATTTTATCTTTATTTATTAAAATAGTAAAATTTTTTTCTAGGAAGGCAATAAATAAAGTAACCATATAATTTAGAAACACTTGCATGCTAACTCCAATAATTAAATGTTCTTGAAACATCAATGCAATTACCCCCCAAAATGCTAACTCCAATAATTAAATGTTCTTGAAACATCAATGTAATTACCCCCTTAAAAAAACAACTACAATGCACTAGTTGTTCAAATTAATTAATAGACCTCAAATTATATGTCAATATGTGGTTGTATTTATAAAGAAATGTTGACTTTTTAATTTTAATAAATAAAAATTAACAAATTCATCTATCAAAGCATTTTAATATACTTTGGTACCCATTAAGAACTTAGGGTAAAACAAAATGTTTGTACCATATTCATCACATTTTCATACGAAACTTGTTTATATATTTTTGGTGGTTGACCATGGAATACTTTGCTTGCACCATTAGTTGTTAATCAAGTATTTTATTATTAATAATTATTATTTTTCACTTTTAACATAATCTAGAATGTTTAACGAAATTCACATGATATATGTAATATTTTAGGCATAATGATATTTTTAACCTTTAAAGTTTATTTTTATGTCAATTTGGTCATTATTATTATTTTTTGAGTAAAATCATATTGGGCTTTTATTTAATATAAACAAAGAAAAAACCAAAGCATGGTCCAAACTAACTAGCCCAAACAGGCTAAACCAAAGAAGAAAACAATCGAGAAATATCCAGATTATTCTAAAAACCAAAAGAATAAAGAATAAGAAAACAAAATGCAAGCTGTAAAAAGGAAACCAACCGCCCTTAATGCCCAATCACATCCTGTCACCTCTCTCGACCTTTCCGTCTGCCGTTCCATTCTTTAAAGGAGGTGTTCATTTCCAAGAAATCGCTGATGACCTTTCGCATCGTTGTTGTTTGACCGATGATAGCCCTTCACTCCTACGAATCGTCACTTCTTCTCAATCCGGCTCGCGCTCGCTTTCTCTTCTGGCTTGGGCATTTGTAAAAGTTGGGACTTTGTTCAACAGGTAAAACTCTTCTCTGCGTTTTAACGACTCCACTGCTAATATATGCGCCAAGTTGTTGGCTGATCTTTGAGTAAACTCGTGTTTCAAGCTCCTATCTCTAGATTTCAAGTGATGAACATCAAATATATATGGGCTTAATTTTGACTTATCCTGAACTGGATTCTGACATTTCTTTATGACTGTTAACGAGTCCCCTTCAATGATGCTTCCTTCCTTGTCCATGTCGAGAGCAATCGAGTCGCGCGTCGACATGCAAGGGCCTCCGCCTCAAACGCAGTTTGGACCCCTCTGTGGATGACACCACTGGAAATGATGACATCCCCCTTACTATCACGCACAACCACCCCAGATGCGGAGATCTTATTTTCCATATCAAAAGCCCCATCAAAGTTCAGCTTGAAGCGATTCTCAGGTGGGCTTTGCCATTTACTATTTTCTTTTAAACACTGTGAAGTATTTATTCTGATTCCCTCTAGCTCTTGTGAATAACTGTTAATGAATCTGACTATCTCTTGACTGGATCTTTTTGATTTATCATAAATGCGCAAGTTCCTGTCTCCTCAAATACTCCATAATGCTATACAGAAAGATCAACATTTCGCCAGAGGTAGAGAGACCATTACCTCGGTAAGCCATTCACTGAACTCATGATTTGTAGATCTTATTAATTCCATACCTAGTAATAGTCGCCAGATCTCTGCTGAAATAGGGCAAAACCGAAATAAGTGATTCAACATTTTTTCCTCTCTACAGCACCGAGGACACACACTGCTATTTCCTATTCTCCAAGCATACAAATTCGCCTTAGTAGCAATGTAATTCTAGGATATCTTCCATGCAAATATTTTTATCTTCGTGGGTATATCCACCCGCCATAGTTTCCTGTAGAAATTCCTATAGTTAATATGTACAGCAAAAGCTGTAGGATCCCAGTTTTACAATAGTTTATAGGAACTCCACACGGAAAAAACGCCCGACGGTTCTCCACTCCAAGCCAGGAAATCATCATGGGGTTCAATGGACAAAGGTATTTGGAGAATCAGATCTGCTACATCAGCTGGAAAGGTATTGACAATAAGATCCCTATTCTATTCCCTTACATTGCTGCTAATAAGTTCAGCAACTTGATCGTATTGCAAATTATCAACTCTGGATAATAAACTGCCATTGACATAGTCTGGAATCCAATTATCGTGATTAATGGAAATATGTTCACCCGTTCCCACCTTCCACATCAACCCCTTCTCCAATGTTCCCTTAGTAGCCCAAATACTGTGCCATATGTAAGAACATGAATTCCCTAACCTCGATTGTAAAAAATTAGTTTCTGAAAAGTATTTAGCTTTGAAAACTCTTGCTACCAAAGTATTTGGAGATGTTAGTATCCTCCAACCCTGTTTTGCTAAGAGGGATATATTAAAATGGGTCATTTGTCGAAAGCCTAATCCCCCCTCCTCTTTAGATCTACATAAAAACCTCCACTGACACCAATGTATGCCTCTCTTTTCGTGTCCCTTCTGCCACCAAAATCGTGCAAGAGTACTCTCAATCTTATCACATAATACTTTAGGAAAAAGAAAGCAAGACATAGCAAAAGTAATGATTGCTTGAAGAATTGATTTGATAAAAATTTCTTTCCCTCCTAAGGACAAAAGCCTGGAACTCCAATTCTCAATTCGCAAACTATTACATCAACCATATTTCAAACGCCTCATTTTTCCGCTGACCCACCATATTAGGTAGACCCAAATACTTTTCAGGACTAGACGAACTTCTAACTCCCAACAATTTCAAAACTGCTCCTTTCGAGTCCTCATTAGTATTAGTTTAGTTAAATTTGATCTTTAACTTTTCAAAAAGAGTCAAATCATTTTTTAATGGTCAAATGATGATTGAAATATTAATTTTTAACGTCGTTGGCATGATAGTCCATATGCATATCATGCTAACATAACATTATTTGACTATTATGTCACACATCAACAAATAATTCAAAATATTATAAAATAAAAACTCAAAATTAAAATTAAAAATATAAAAATTCATAATTTAAAAAAAAAAACTAACATGGAGTACACGTAGAGTATCATGCAAACTGTTGTGTTTAAAATTTAACATTTTATTTAGTATTTTCATTAAAATAACATTATTTCAACTCTTTTTCAATATGTTGATGGTTAAATTTAATTTTTTTAAAATGTTGATAGTCAAATTTAGCCCAAAAATAATAAGGACAAAATTGATAAAAATATAAAACGTTAAGTTCTAAATTTGATATTATGCCAATATTTTATTACTTTGCATTTACAATTTTATATATGATTAATATAAAAGACAAGAAATATATCCAAATATATTAATTTGAATCAAAACAACTGAGAAATTATACATGTATGCATGCATACATATACATACATATATATTTACATTTATATTTAAGTTACTAAATGAGTTGGTCTCATAAATTAATCGAACATCAATTAAATTGAAAATTTATTAAAATCTCTTTTATATATAAAATCTCTACAAACTTTACTATTTCAATCAAAGAATTTTTTTGAAGAAGAAGAAATTCGATTGGACTTTATTAAATTGAAAAAATGAACCATAACAGGAAGTTGGGTCAATTTGATTGGACCTTAGTTCTCAAATAAAATAAGAAAAACAATGGCCTAAGACAGAGGCCTAATCCTAATGAAACAGTCGAAACCAAACAATAATGAAAGAAATTCAAAAAAAAATCAAGTCGTCAGACCTAGTTCTGTCCAATCGGTGTCATATGGCTGGCATCCATTAACTTCTGACTCTCTATTTCCCCATACCAGCCATTCATTGATAGCTTTAATTCAAAAACTCTTTCATTTCCTGCTATCTCTATCTCCTTGAAATTTGCTGGAAGCAATCAATCGAGTTCCCTCATCCCATTTTCCTCCCTCCTCGCTGAAGACAAAGGAGAGCTCTATTCTCCAGGTATGTTTTTCCCCCTTTTTAAGGCTTCTGCTGCAATATCATGGGCTTCTCCGTTCTCTAATCTGCTTACAAACTGGAAGTAATTTCTTGGAAGATTTGTTTATTCCTCTGTATATCTCTAATAATCGCCCCTAAAACTGACTTATCTGTTTCTGTTGAGTTACATTTCTTTATAACTGATTTGGAATCTCCTATTATTGTGATGGTCTGAAACCCCATTGAAATCCCTAATTGTGTTGCTTGTAACCTCGCTTGTGCCTCTACCATGAATGGAGACGATATTACTGAATGGAGTATTGTTTTTGAGGCAAGCCATTTGTTCATCTCCCCCTCACCACTAGACCCGAGGCCGATTTTGAATTTTTATTGTCGAATACGGCGTCAAGAAAGATGGTGGCTTTTGTCTCCCTTCTTGCCTGACTTTGTCGATTCACATTTTCAAGGGTATGTTTTTTTTTTCATTCTATTTGTCGATTTCTGCTATATAGTTCATTACTTGTTGTGACAAGTCTCTCCCTATTGTTGTTTTCCCTTCATGGACAAGCTTGTTTCTGAAGTCGATAACATCTATGCTGCGCAGCAAAAATGCGACATTGATTGTTCCTTTCTCTAGCAAATACCTAGGTAAGCCAGTTCCACAAGATCTGTGATATTAGAGTTAATAACCCATGAGAAATTAAGATTCTGCCATAACTCTATTGTTGTAGGGCACTGCCTGAAAACATGATTGCTGTCTTCTTCTGCACTATGACACCTGGGACATAAACTGTCATGGACCACTCTCCTAGCTCATAAATTTTTAAGGGTTGGAATGAAGTCTCATGTAACACGCCATATTGTGATGCAAATTTTTTGTAGGAGTTGAAAATTCCATAATTTCCTATAGAAGGTTTTAATTTCTATCTGTAATAATAATTCATTAGGATCCGTAGTAGCCTCTTGTAATAGTTTATATGCGCTCCTCACTGTAAATTCACCCGAGTGTTCTCCTCGCCATACTTGAAAGTCTTCGTGTTCTACTTCCGCTAGAGGAATTTAGAGGATCTTCTGTGCAATGTGTTCTGAAAAGGTAGTCTCTATTAAATCTCTTTTCCACATTCTTGTTGTTGCTTTAATTAATCACGAAACTAACTCTATTTATGTATTATTGATCCTATTGTCAATTCCATTAATGTCAACACCTGGGATCCAACAGTCATTCTAGACTGAGACTCGGTCTCATTTTCTAATGCGCCAGGATAAGCCATCATTCAGTAGACCTTTTGCTGCCCAGATACTTCTCCAAGTGAGAGAAGGTAAATTACCCAACTGTGCATGAATGAAATCTGAGTTTGGATAATATTTTGCTTTAAGAACTTGAGTTAATAATGAATTGGGATAATTAATAAGGCGCCAACCCTGTTTGGCTAATAAAGCGATATTAAACTGATCAAGACTACGAAAACTTAAACCACCATTTTCCTTCGAAATGCACAACTCCCTCCAAGTGCACCAATGAATTCCCCTCAGACCGTGGCCTTTCTGCCACTAGAATTTTGTAATAATGCT
Source organism: Gossypium rotundifolium (assembly GCA_025506655.1). Classification (NCBI taxonomy): domain Eukaryota; kingdom Viridiplantae; phylum Streptophyta; class Magnoliopsida; order Malvales; family Malvaceae; genus Gossypium; species Gossypium rotundifolium. The sequence goes on along the minus strand of CP106734.1, from coordinate 173,175,199 downwards.
TTCAAGATCAGAACACAACGTTTAGGAAGTAGAAAACATGCCATTGTATACGTCGGGATAGCCTGGAGAATTGCCTTAATGAAAACTTCTTTCCCCCCTTGCGAAAGGTGTCTAATACTCCAGTTATCAATTCTTTGTCTAAAACGATCTTTCAAATTTTGAAGTGCTTCTTTTTTCCTTCTGCCCACTATATTCGGTAATCCAAGGTAACGCTCTGGGTCATTTGAGCTTCGCACGCCCAATATGTGATTGACTAGACCTTTTTCTTCTGCTCTTGTATTTGAATTGAAAAGTACCGTAGACTTATCAAAATTGACCTGTTGCCCCGAACATTTTCTATACTCGCGTAGGACCCTTTTTAATAGACCACCCCTCTTTCGTGGCCTCACCAAATAAGATACAATCATCAGCGAATAATAAATGTGAAATCTGTGGCCCTCTTCTGCTCGCTTTAACCCCTCTGAAATTCTCTTCTCGTTGAGCCAGCCTCATTAATGTAACATCCTGAAAAGGGCCTATGCATTTTGGCCTAATTGTACAAAAAGACATCTTTTATGTGTTTTGGAATAAATTTGGAATGATTTTTGGAAACACGAGAATGCATGGAAATGTTATGTTGGAAATAGGAAAATGAACATTTTGGAAACTTGAACATTTTGGAAATGAATCAAAATGGAAACACGAACATTTTGGAAACTTGGAAAATCTGAGCATGTGAAAATTTTGGAAACTTAAAATGACCGGAATGTCGAATTTTGGAGCCCAAAGGGAACTTAGGGCCAAATGACCCTAAAATATAAAGTACATGAAATTTGACCCAATAACGGACTTGGAAATGTGGCCTGAAGATGCCACGTAAGGCCTTAGGAAATGGCCCAAATGCAAGAGGTTTTTGGGCCTAAGTTTGAGTCATCTAGGAAGCAAATAAAAGAAGTTTTATTTTGCTTCCATGAGTGGGGAGTTGACGGCACAAGGGAATCTAAGAGGAGGAGTTTTATTTGGTTAAAACTTGATTAATAAGTGATAAATAAGGAATTTTAAATTTGGATTATCTGAGGAGATAATTGATGGATTAAATGCTTTTATTTTTAGATAAAGGAGATAATATTATCTTAAGGAGAGTGGTGGCCAAGTTTTGGACTCTTGGCCTAGCAAATTTGGCTATAAAAGGAGAACCCAAGGTCTTTTCTCTCATCTTTCCAAGTAGCGAAAATCCCTTGCTCTCTCCCCTCTTTGCGAATTTCTCTTTAAGAAAAATCCATCTCTTCTTCTTCTATTTTCTTCTCCTCTCCTTTGTCATTGTTAAGCCAAAACCCTTTTCTTTTAATCCTGTTAAATCTCCATAGCGAATCTCTGTGACTCTAGGCAAGGAAGCAATCGATTAAAGGCATCAAGATTTCTACAATTACGAATATAAGGATCAAGGATCTAAGGTAAGGAATATAAATATTCGGTCAAGGTTTTGATTATGTCTCAATATTAAAATAAATCGACATGAAGTTATAGGGATTTGACGGATATTCAAGACAAGGGAAACTTTCGGATTTGGAAACTATAAGGTAAGTACATAGATCCAATCGGCCTAGGGTTATATTGGTATTATTTTCCATTTAATCAAAAGTTAGAAACTGACATAATTACCCGATTTAGTGGCTAGCCGATTTAAGGAAGGAGTACTATCAATTTTCGGCATTTGATTTACAATCTTTCTATTCGGCAACAAGGTAAGTAATACAAATCCTACTAGGATTTGGTTTTGTTTTAAGCCAAATAGGTTTATTAATGTGACTTATATTATGGCCAAATATAGGAGTTAACAGATCTAAAGTTAGATCGGGGTTTTCGAGATCTCAAGGAACCTTTTTAAGCAAATCAGGTGTGTACGCACACTAACTTTCGATATTTCATATGGCAATTATTTTATTATGTGATTATACGTAAGAATATGAATATGGCTAAGTACCTAATGTGGTACAAAAGTATTTGATCGTTTCCTACTTCCGATAGGATTATGAAATATGTTATTTTATAACATGTGAATATATGTATATGATTATGAAATTAAGTATGTTATGCATGATATATATTTTGGGGCATTGGGATTTATGTGAAAGGGAAGAAGGTGTTGACTTGGTCTCACCAGCGTTTGAAGGTGTTGACTTGGTCTCACCAGCGTTTGAAGGTGTTGACTTGGTCTCACCAACGAAGGTGTTGACTTGGTCTCACCAACGAAATATGTTGACTACGGTCACATTGCGAAATTTTGGTAACCGGTTACAATATTTGAATATAGTGACTAATGACACAACGTATAAATTTGACTATAGTGTCTAATGACACAACGTATATGGTATAACGCCTTCGATGGTGTGTAGCGGATGGAGGTTAACTTAGTAGTCCCACGGTGTGAATGGCGTACGGGTGGTGTGTAGCGGATGGACCATTAGGATTGGGTTTGGGTTGCATCATAATTTCATTTTTATATGGATCGATGATTTGAACATGAATGCTGAATTGTTGAATGTTAGTATTGTGTGCACATTAGTCATTGACTCACCTCATTGTGGGAATTATTTTCGGTGATGAGCGTTGTGGACCGGGCGGTGGACCTTGAGGTGGACATGCTACATTTGGAGATTTTATTTTAGTTGGACTTTATTTCGCATTTGGTACCCTTAATTATATTTCTTTTGGGTTTTATTTGATGTAATAAGGCCATAAGGCCCGATGGATTATTCTTTATTTTTACCTTACTTTTAAATATTGTGCTAAGAACTATTTTGGACGTAACAAATCAAATTGGATTTACAAGTTTAATAAAAGGGTTTCAATCTAAGTCCAACTCTAAATAATAGTTTTCTAAAATTTTACAAATTTTCTCTAAGTAACGAAAATCTTTGAAACCGGTTTACTTTAGGAACATACAGATCCGATCCATTCTCGTGGGCGGGTGTGGGGTGTTCGATTTGGTATCGAGCCCATTTTAAACTCTCGGCTGTGGGCTAAGGCCCAAAACGTTTTGAATTGAGCCCAAATAATTTTCTTTGAAAATAAGCGGGTTTTCGGCATGGCCCTAAGTCTCAACCCATGAGTCCACCGTGTAAGTACCCTAACTATATGTGTGATTCTCAAAAGCTGTTTAAGGGTAGAAAAGGCATGGAGCGTAGAATAGCATGATAGGAACTTGAACCCTAGGATTAGTCTACTCAAATACGAGATACATAAGACTTAATACACTAAACAAACCTATGGCTAAGTCAATCAAGTTAGGGTGTGGCAACCATGGTACGCATGTCTAGGAATGGTTTGGGGAGCTTGGTATTTAAGCGATCCGCGTGACTCACCTCCTCTCCACACGAATCTGCACGGTGCATAGCTTTGGTTCACCACGACCAAGAGGGCTCGGTCATAGGCTAAACATAATGACTAAACCCGAAAGGAACTAGCCAAGTTTAAAAAAAAAAAAAAGAGAGAACAAAACAACGAACCCTAGTTTTTCAAACTTTTAAAACTTTTTTGAACACGAGAAAATTATGTTTACAACATTTTCAAAACTCGATTTGCGAAAATTACAAAAATGCCTTAGGGTGAAATTACCAAAATGCCCTTGGTTTATAAAATGTTCAACTACCCAATAGCTTTATCAAAATTACATCAATTTATAAATATTCAAAAACCCTAAAATATCAACATACCTTGATTTTGAAAAATTACAAAATTGCCCCTAAATTTTAAAATTTTTGCAACATTCCCATTTTTGAAGGAACAATTTTCGAAAAGAACCCTCAGAGTTTTACAACTTTTGAAATAACCTTGATTTATTAAATTTTACAAATTTACCCTGATTTGTGAAAAATTACCAAAATACCCCTAAGGTTCAAAATTACCAAAATACCCCCCGAATTTCAAAAATTTTCCAAATTACCCGAGACTTCAAAATTTTCAAAATAACTATTGACAAAAACACCAAGGAACGTTTTCTTTTGAAAAATTACGAAAATGCCTCAGAGGACAAATTACGAAAATACCCCGGGTAGTGGAAAAACAACAACAAAGGAAAACTACAACGTTTCTCGAATGAACTAAGGTTCATAATTGTTTAATGGATGTATGAATGAATGAAAAGCTGTGTGCATGTATGAATCTGAAAGAACCACTTTAAAAGTTCTTTCCATAAAACTTCTTGTGATTAATCGGTGAAATAAAATTTTTTTTAATACATAAAACTTCTTAATCAGATTAAATCTCGACGTTAGAAATGAGTTCTAAGGGACTTAAACTTAGAGATTGTGCCTAGAAAGTATGATAGTTCTTTAAGATCGAGGCTTGCGGCAATAGCGTAGTGTGGTGAGTTAGACTGTACGGATGAACGATAGTAAGTAATTTCGAGGACGAAATTATTTTTAAGGGGGGTAGAACTGTAACATCCTGAAAAGGGCCTATGCATTTTGGCCTAATTGTACAAAAAGACATCTTTTATGTGTTTTGGAATAAATTTGGAATGATTTTGGAAACACGAGAATGCATGGAAATGTTATGTTGGAAATAGGAAAATGAACATTTTGGAAACTTGAACATTTTTGGAAATGAATCAAAATGGAAACTGAACATTTTGGAAACTTGGAAAATCTGAGCATGCGAAAATTTTTGGAAACTTAAAATGACCCCGGAATGTCGAATTTTGGAGCCAAAGGGAACTTAGGGCCAAATGACCTAAAATATAAAGTACATGAAATTTGACCCAATAACGGACTTGGAAATGTGGCTGAAGATGCCACCTAAGGCCTTAGGAAATGGCCCAAATGCAAGAGGTTTTGGGCCTAAGTTTGAATCATCTAGGAAGCAAATAAAAGAAGTTTTATTTTGCTTCCATGAGTGGGGAGTTGACGGCACAAGGAATCTAAGAGGAGGAGTTTTATTTGGTTAAAACTTGATTAATATGTGATAAATAAGGATTTTAAATTTGGATTATCGAGGAGATAATTGATGGATTAAATGTTTTTATTTTTAGATAAAGGAGATAATATTATCTTAAGGAGAGTGGTGGCCAAGTTTTGGACTCTTGGCCTAGCAAATTTGGCTATAAAAGGAGAACCCAAGGTCTTTTTCTCTCATCTTTCCAAGTAGCCGAAAATCCCCTTGCTCTCTCCCCCTTTTTGCCGAATTTCTCTTTAAGAAAAATCCATCTCTTCTTCTTCTATTTTCTTCTCCTCTCCTTTGTCATTATTAAGCTAAAACCCTTTTCTTTTAATCCCTGTTAAATCTCCATAGCCGAATCTCGTGACTCTAGGCAAGGAAGCAATCGATTAAAGGCATCAAGGTTTCTACAATTACCGAATATAAGGATCAAGGATCTAAGGTAAGGAATATAAATATTCGGTCAAGGTTTTGATTCGTCTCAATATTAAAATAAATCGACATGAAGTTATAGGATTTGACGGATATTCAAGACAAGGAAACTTTCGGATTTGGAAACAATAAGGTAAATACATAGATCCAATCGGCCTAGGTTATATTGGTATTATTTTCCATTTACTCAAAAGTTAGAAACCGACATAATTACCGATTTAGTGGCTAGCCGATTTAAGGAAGAGTATCATCAATTTTGACATTTGATTTACAATCTTTCTATTCGGCAACAAGGTAAGTAATACAAATCCTACTAGGATTTGGTTTTGTTTTAAGCCAAATAGGTTTATTAATGTGACTTATATTATGGCCAAATATAGGAGTTAACAGATCTAAAGTTAGATCGGGGTTTCGAGATCTCAAGGAACTTTTTAAGCAAATCGGTGTGTACGCACACTAACTTTCGATATTTCATATGGCAATTATTTTATTATGTGATTATATCGTAAGAATATGAATATGGCTAAGTACCCTAATGTGGTACAAAAGTATTTGATCGTTTCCTACTTAGATAGGATTATGAAATATGTTATTTTATAACATGTGAATATATGTATATGATTATGAAATTAAGTATGTTATGCATGATATATATTTTGGGGCATTCGGGATTTATGTGAAAGGGAAGAAGGTGTTGACTTGGTCTCACCAATGTTTGAAGGTGTTGACTTGATCTCACCAACGTTTGAAGGTGTTGACTTGGTCTCACCAACGAAGGTGTTGACTTGGTCTCACCAACGAAATATGTTGACTACGGTCACATTGCGAAATTTTGGTAACCGGTTACAATATTTGAATATAGTGACTAATGACACAACGTATAAATTTGACTATAGTGTCTAATGACACAATGTATATGGGTATTGCCTTGATGGTGTGTAGCGGATGGAGGGTTGACTTAGTAGTCCCCACGGTGTGAATGGCAGGTACGGGTGGTGTGTAGCGGATGGACCATTAGGATTGGGTTTGGGTTGCATCATAATTTCATTTTTATATGGATCTGATGATTTGAACATGAATGCCTGAATTGTTGAATGTTAGTATTGTGTGCACATTGAGTCTGTTGACTCACCCCGCTGTGGGAATTATTTTCAGGTGATGAGCGTGATTGACGGGCGGTGGACCTTGAGGTGGCCATGCTACATTTGGAGATTTTATTTTAGTTGGACTTTATTTCTATTTGGTACCCTTAATTATATTTCTTTTGGGTTTTATTTGATGTAATAAGGCCATAAGGCCCAGTGGATTATTCTTTATTTTTACCTTACTTTTAAATATTGTGCTAAGAACTATTTTGGACGTAACAAATCAAATTGGATTTACAAGTTTAATAAAATGGGTTTCCAATCTAAGTCCAACTCTAAATAATAGTTTTCTAAAATTTTACAAATTTTCTCTAAGTAACGAAAATCTTTGAAACCGGTTTACTTTAGGAACATACCAGATCCGATCCATTCTCGTGGGCCGGGTGTGGGGTGTTTCAATTAAACTAGATAATCCTTCCCCACAGATCAAAAATATAAACGGACTCAATGGATTGCCCTGTCGTAGTCCTCTCGATGGATAGAATATATTCCCAGCCTGGCCATTTAGCATGACTGCATAGGAGACAGTAGATATACAGTTCATAATTGAATTGATCCAGCTTGGTTCGAAGCCCATTTTCCTCATTATCTCCTTTAAAAAGGTCCATTCTACTCTATCATAGGCTTTATTCATGTCCAGCTTAACTGCCATCAGTCCTTTTCTCCCTATTATTTTCTTTTTTAGAGTATTTAAAATTTCGTATGCTACAAGTACATTGTTTGAAATTAATCTTCCAGGCACGAAGACACTTTGTGCTTTATCAATGCACTTTTCCAAGACTCCTCTAAAACGATTAGCAATAGCCTTTGCCATTATTTTATAAATGACATTGCATAAGCTAATTGGACGAAAATGAGAAAGGTTGGTTGGATGTAGCTTTTAGGGATAAGCACTATATGTGTAGTATTCATTCGGCTAACCTCCATGCCACCATCAAGCTGTTGAAGGCAATAAGTTGAGACCTCGTTGCCAAAAATATGCCACATTTTCTAAAAGAGAATAGCTGGAAGCCCATCTTCACCTGGAGCCTTTGTAGCTCCTATACTTGTCAATGCTTCCCAAATCTCCTCCTTAATATAAGGCATTGTGAGGCGTCTGTTGTCTTCTTCAGAAATACACCGTTCGACCCCTGTTAAAAGATGCTCATACTGGCCTTCTACCTCAGCCTTGAATAATTATTGAAAATATGTTCTAGCTATTTCTACCATTTCTTGCTGTTCCCCTATCTCTCTACCATCTGTGTCATGTAACTTTTGAATACAATTTTGCCGTCGTTTTGTGTAGCAATACTATGGAAAAAGGCTGTATTTCTATTCCCAAGTTTTAGCCAATTAACTCTAGCTCGTTGCTCCCAATAACTCTCATCCTTATCAATCTCAAAGTTTAATTGCAGCTTCGTGTCAATCAATTCTGCTAAATCATTATCAGTCCTTTCTGCTTCCATTAAAACAGCCAACTTTGAAGTGAGTACTTCCTTTTTCCGTTTCCTAGATAGCCCAATTCGTATAGCCCATTTCTTCAATTTTGCTTTAAGATACTCCACTTTTGTAATAGATCCCCTGATGTTGTATTCCATATAAGTTTAACTTTCGATTCGAATGTTTCCTCCATGATCCACCATGCTTCGAATTTAAAAGTTTCCCATCTCCTCCTTTTTTCTTCTTTGTTTGTGGTTATTAAGAGAGGGCAATGATCAAAGGTTGAATGCACCAAATGTTGAATGCTAGCCTCAGGAAACATAGACATCCAATTCACGTTAGCCACACCTCTATCCAAGCGTTCTCGTATATTAGTTTCTGGCAAATTCCCCCTTTCCCAAGTAAACCAGTTTCCATTGTAGCCTACATCAATCAGTCGACAATCTTCTAACGCATTACGGAAAGCTTTCATTTTTTTCCTCTCTAGGTAACCCACCCTTCTTTTCAAAATCGTACATTATTTCATTAAAATCACCACATACAATCCAAGGTTGTTCCTCATTGCGTCGTAAACTTTTCAATAAATTCTATGAATCCTTTCTCTCCCGTGCATAAGGAGAGCCGTAGAAACCTGTAAACCTCCATTGTTGTTCGTCATTCTGATCGCTAACCAATACATCAATGTGCCTTCTAGAAAAACTCTAGAGCATAATAGACACTTCACCTTTCCATGCCAAGCATAATCCTCATTTTGAGCCATTAGGATCCACCTCAATGCCATTAATAAATCCAAATCTTCTACGAACTCATTCCATCTGTATTTTGTTTATCTTTGTCTCCATAAAGAAGACCATTTGGGATTGTGTGTCTTCAGCATTTGTCGAAGTCTTCGAATAGTCCGTTGGTTCTCCAAACCACGGACATTCCAGCTTAAGATTTTCATTGCGACCGGTCGGCTTGCCTTTTGGCAGCCGCCGATAATAAAGGATTGTTTTCTATCAAACTCCTGCTCCTTACTATTCCACTTTCGTTATTCCCCGAATGATTGAATTGCATCTTCTCCTCGATGTCTCTTTTTCCCCTCCTCCCCAATTAGAACCCTTTCCTCCAAATCGTGTTCCATTGTCGAATGTGTTTGTTCTTCCGTTAGATTTTCCCCATTGTAATGACTTGGGCTGAATACCTTCGACATTAAATCCCAAAACTGGATCTATTAAGACCTCGATTTTTGGTTTAGTCTTCACTCCCCATATCCTACTATCCACGGTTTGACTAGAGTTACCACTCCCATTCTATACAACATCACCTTCTTCACGTAGCCAAATGCTGTTCATTGCCATCACTCTCTTAGATTGTGCTTTCAGAGACAGATCCCATCCATAACTGCCACTTCCACCCCCAGTAACATTTTTGCTTCACAATAAGAATCGTTATGACCTAAGTGGCCACAGTAGAAACAGAAAAGAGTAAGCCTCTCGTATTTGAATCTAACATATGAACAATTTCCTGCAAAAGAAACCTTCTTTTTCCTTTTTAGTGGCTGTCGCACATCTCAATCAAAGATTTTAATTTTATTATTTTAATAAAAAATTATTTAATTTTCATATAATATTTTAATAAATATATTTATTACATCATTCAACTTAGCATGACAATATAAATTAATTCAAAAAATACATATTTCTTTGTTATATAAGTCGAATGGTTTGTCTAATTTTAACCAATTTATTATATAAGCTAAATAGTTTGTGTAATTTTGTTAGGACTATTTCTAGTTCATCCTTAAACCAATCTTAAATTCAGTTGTAATTACATCTATTGTCAATAGTCTTTATTCTATGCGAAAGAAGTGGAAAATTTGCAAATATGTTGTTTTCAAAACACCTAACAATGTAATTTACTTTTATGTTTTTCTTTCTATTTCTCACTAAGATATATATATAATATAATGAAACAAATTATGTTACTTGTGAAAGATAGCAACCATTTAGTTTAAATCAATCATTGTGTCACTTTTAAAGTAAATGTCCTAAACATAAATTCATATTCCTTAAAATTCAATCCATAACTATGGACCCCTGATTTAGCATAAAAGGAAACCAAAAATCTTCAAGCTTTTCTGAAAAGTTTAGTATTGATTTTAAAAAGTGTTTTTTTTTTAGAAATATTTCTGAAAAGTTTAGTTTAAGATTTAAGTGTTTAATATTAATGTCAAAAGTACTTTTCAAAAATAAAATATTTATTTTAGACATGATATTATAAAGTAATAAATATACATTTAAATAATGTTTAAATTAATTAATATTAGCACATAAAAATAATTTATTATAACTTGTTGTTAATATTTTAATATATAAAATATAAATTTTAAATATTTTTAAACAATTAATATTTATAAAATTAAAAGATATTATACACATTACATTAAAAGAACTAGAGAATTTTAACTTTGAAGAGAAAAGAAAAAAAAAAAAATGGAAGTACAGTGTGCTTTGGGAGAAGAAAACTGAAGGATGAAAAAGTTAGTCATTGAAAAGTCAAAATTTTTTAAGCAAAATTTACTTATTTAACATAGATTTAAAATAAAAAAAAATGTATTTGAAAAGCACATTAAATAAAACCTGAGTGTGTGATAAGGTGGGCAAACCCATGAAAGAAAATTTTACATTTTTTTCAAATTATTTGGGGGTGAATAAAACAAAAATTGGTTCTAATAATTACCTTCAACTTATTCTCGGGCTTTTCTTTCTTCGTGGTAGGTTGATATAAGGATGATTATTTGGAATCTTGTTTTCATGTTTTCTTTTATTGATTTAAACAACTTCAAATTGTAATAAAAAAAATCTCAATACTTCATATTAAATAATCATCAAGCCTAAGCGAAATAATAAAGGAAGATGTATATAAATGATCGTACTAAGCCAAATAGAAACTTCTTAATGTTTTTTTTTTATCGTACTGTACTTGATGAGATATGCTTTATGCTCTTATTTAGAAACAAATAGGAAAAGAAAAATCAAACAGAGTAAAAACTAAAACATGAAATAGAGGAAATCAAAACGGGTAATTTATTAAAAAAAGTCTTAAAATTTTAAAAATTATGGAAATGGGCCAGTTTGTAGAAAATTTACGAGAAATGGCCATTTTCCCCAAAAACGCGTCCACGTCGGTAGCATTTTGGGGAAATCGACCTTAAAGCGCTGCAGGGACGCGTTTTTGTCCACCTCGAAAAAAGCGTCCACGAGGCGCGCTTTTGCTAAGGTGGACAAAAACGTCCCTGTGGGCGCTTTAGTCTTAACGGTCATATTTTTTGACCGTTGGCTCCCTAATGGTCGAAAAAAAAAGTATAAAAGCCCCCACCCTTTATTTTTTTACATTTCAATCCTTTCTCAATATTCTCTCAATATTCTCTCAATTTTCTCTTAATTTTCTCTCAATTTTCTCTCAAGGTCATTGAAATTTACTCTCAAATTTCAAAAATAGTCCATTACTATTTCTGAAAAAGCTCTTTTATTTTTTTAATATATCTTTTTGGAAATTTTAAAATTTTTATCGGATTACAATGGTCGGGAATTACGTCACCTAGAGCGACAAGCACATTTCCGTCGAGCAAATGAAAATGGTAAGTTTTAATTTTAATTTTCAATATAATTTAATTTTTTTCAATTATGCAATTTTAATTAATTGTTAATTTTATAATTTTTAAATAGTCGTAGATCGGGTGTTGGAATGTTATATTCGCAACATGCATGGTCCCCATCGCCTTGATCGAGAAATTACTGCGGAAGCGGGTTTTTGCACGTGGCCACGATAGGTAGGAGGTTCAAGTTGGAGCCGCTTTGATCGTAGCGTTGATTGAGAGGTGGAGACCCGAGACCCACACTTTCCATCGCCATGCGAGAGTGTACCATCACTCTAGAAGATGTGCAATTGCGTTAGGATTACCGGTGGGACGGTCGGTGATCACCGGTCCGTAACATCTACCGATTGGATGGCCGTATGCTACGAGTTTCGGGTGCCATTTGGATAGAATTTAAGGAGCTCGAATCGATATGGCACAGTTACGAGGCGCATTCCGGAGCCAAATGAGGTTCGACCAGAAAGTAGAAAGAATACGGTATGCTTGGGCATACATTCTTCAAATAATCGGAGGCTATCGATGTCGAACCTCTCTAGAAACCTCATCCACCGAGATGGCTCACGAAACTTGTTGATTTCAGAGCGGTAACGGTGAATTGAGTTGGGGTCCGTCTTTGTCGAGGTTGTCGAGGTTGTACCGAGAGATATGGAGGTTGCCTATCATTCTGCGATCATGGGCATGGTTCGATTTCCATTTTACGCCTCGACTCGACCACCCATATTCATTCCCACCGATAACGAGATAAATTTAATATTATATTTTACAATTATTTCGTAGATTTATAGTATAATTGCATGCTAAAAGTTTATTTAATTAGGTGGAACCATTCGTGAGTCATGTTGGAATACCTAACTCGCTTGAGGATATACGACTCTTATTGGACCAAAGGTCGGAATCACAAGTAAGTTTCAAATTTTGTTATTATAATTTAGTATTTCGTATGTAGTGTCTAGTATTAGGTATATAACTAATATTTTGGTAATGTTAATATAGTTTCAATGGACAATGTACGAGGATCCAAAAATTCGGGCAGTAATTCAGGAGGAGTTCCTCCAAAATCCGAACGGTTGGTACGTAAAGGTCCCATTGATCACCCACGCGACGTGGAGATTCGGGTTCTGCGGCAATTTGGATTCGGCAACCGATCCCCGTACCGGAGGTGCTCGATGATAAGCACACGTGGACTTACGGTAGCCGCATTACGAATTGGCCAAGATTTTGGTCGAGTCATATCGAGGCGATGGGAGAACCGATATGACTATATACTTGACCGAGAACCGATAGTCATTCCGAGTTAGCGTGCGTCTTGGGAGTATATGCCATGGTTTAGAATCCATGGCAAGTCGTATCTGTTGTCGGAAGAAGAGAGGCGACGACAACTTCTCGGCGAAGGAACGTCGAGCCCTTTAAATCAAGGAGAATGGGTGATGAGGCGGGCCATCATCATCATCGACACGAACCACCGGCCTAACAACGAGCCTACAACCACCGGCCCATCGATTCACCGACAACACCAATATCGCATCATCTACTGTTCATGCCGGTGCGTACCTTTCCCTTATATGTATCCTCCTAACCCATATATGTTTCATTTCCTAGTCCTAGCCGGGTTGGAGTGTATGGCGGTTCGAGTCCGTTCGACTACTTTCATTGGCCACCGATGGTGAGGCCGTCGCATGTGGGTTCGGAGGAGGCGCCGTCGGGAGCACTTCTTTCGCCAGCTCCTTCTCCGTTGGGATCTGATCACCCCGCCGTGGTTTATGCAAACACCTCCGGGTCATTATTTTATCGAGTGGGTCACCATCGCAACATCGAACTAGACCCACCCGGCGAACCCGATTCCCGCCCGAGGTTCCACGACCCATGGGAAGCGGAAGAAGGAGGAATCCGGTAGCGCATCATCAATCGCCCCGTGTGGCACCTGGTTCCCACCCCAAGCATCAAGACTAAACCCTAAACCCCTAATTTGAGTAATTGTAAATTAATTTATAATTTGAGTTTAATTTTTTTGTAATTAAGGTTTAATTTTTGTAATTAAGTTGTAATATATTTAATAAAATTTGAGTTTTTTTTTATTGTAATTTAATTTTTTAATTTATTCAATTTTAATAACTTTGACAAAATAGAATTGGTTTAATTTTTTTTTGTAATTAAGTTGTAATATATTTAATAAAATTTGAGTTTGCTTTTTTATTGTAATTTAATTTTTTAATTTATTTAATTTTAATAACTTTGACAAAATAGAATTGGTTTAATTTTTTTTGTAATTAAGTTGTAATATATTTAATAAAATTTGAGTTTGTTTTTTATTGTAATTTAATTTTTTAATTTATTTAATTTTAATAACTTTGACAAAATAGAATTGGTTTAATTTTTTTTTGTAATTAAGTTGTAATATATTTAATAAAATTTGAGTTTGCTTTTTTATTGTAATTTAATTTTTTAATTTATTTAATTTTAATAACTTTGACAAAATAGAATTGGTTTAATTTTTTTTGTAATTAAGTTGTAATATATTTAATAAAATTTGAGTTTGCTTTTTTTATTGTAATTTAATTTTTTAATTTATTTAATTTTAATAACTTTGACAAAATAGAATTGGTTTAATTTTTTTTTTTTGTAATTAAGTTGTAATATATTTAATAAAATTTGAGTTTGTAATTTTTTATTGTAATTTAATTTTTTAATTTATTCAATTTTAATAACTTTGACAAAATAGAATTGGTTTAATTTTTTTTGTAATTAAGTTGTAATATATTTAATAAAATTTGAGTTTGCTTTTTTTTGTAATTTAATTTTTTAATTTATTTAAATTTTAATACCTTTGACAAAATAGAATTGGTTTAATTTTTTTTTGTAATTAAGTTGTAATATATTTAATAAAATTTGAGCTTTTTTTTTTTTGTAATTTAATTTTTTAATTTATTTAAATTTTAATACCTTTGACAAAATAGAATTGGTTTAATTTTTTTCTTGTAATTAAGTTTTAATATATTTAATTTTAACTTTTTTTATAATTTAATTTTTTAATTTTTTAATTTTTAATAAAATAAAAGTTATTGTACAAAAGTTCACCGTTTTCCTCAAAAAATAGATATTACATAGCCAATATGAGACAAAAGACCTAAGAACACGGTCAACTATTCCAATTTGGACACGAGCGAGATGTATGGCGGGTTCCTACACCATCCTGACATGATTGACTTTGGTTGCTTGTTTCTTGGATATCCATATTGTTGCGTATTCTAGTCGAGCAAGGTCGACCTTTTAGTTTCGCCTCAATTGTCTATCCGACAACAGCTTATACGGTGCAAGCGATACCGATGGCCACTTACGTTCATTTGGGACTGGTGGGAATACGTGTCTCCACACGTTGTACATGTTTTCTAATTTATACACTTCGTCGACATATCTCATTGGATCAAGACGGAGATTCTGACAAGCCGCAATTACATGGGCGCATGGGTAACGAAGTGCATCAAATATCCCACAGTCGCAAGTCCTATTTGTCAAATGTACACGATAATGGCCGCCAACAATACCTTGGTTCGGTCTGTCAAACTCCGTGACACGAAACCATAGGTTGTCGCGATCGTGACACACTGTGTGCATGGTGTTCGCCCGTGCCTTCCCACGGTTTATTTCTTGCAAGACCTTCGGGCTCCATACATGGCCTCCTTGCATCGCCTTTATAACTCGCTCTCTTGAAAATAGTGCCACTAACCAAAATATGTCTCTCGCACAACCGATGTAATCGGCGGATGACGGGTTCCTTCGAGTAATTTATGCATTCGGCCAGGTTTGTGGTCATATGCCCATATCGTAGGCCGCCGTCATATGCTTGTGTCCATTGTTCGAAAGGAATATTGCACAGGTACCTTGCGCCTTTGGCGTTATCTCGAGCTCAAAGCGCCCCGACATCTCGTGAAAACGGTCTTTATTGATCTCATACCACGCCAATATCGTTGATAGCGAATATTACATACCACTCTTCAATTGAGAATAAATTGAATATTACAAATGAAATTATATCAATAGACATTACATACCCATATTGGTCACTTGCTGTTTTTGTCTTTTAGATCGATGTTGCCCATAGTAGTTGGATGAAACATGCCTCAGGCAATATCGATGGTGTGTGCGATGCCACATGCTTCCCTGGCGTTCTATTGCCGCAAGTATTCCAGGGCCCCGATCTGATATAACGCATATGTCAGGTTGGGGGCAAACATGCCTCCTTAACCTAGATAGGAAGAAGTCCCAGTCATTAGCTGACTCCCCCGGTGTTATTGCGAACGCAATCGGAAGGATTCTACCACAGCCGTCTTGTGCCATAGCTAGTAATAGCCAATGCGTATATCTACCATACATAAAGGTACCGTCAATTTGTACCAATGGCTTGCAGTATTTAAAGGCATCTCGGCATTGCTTAAATGTCCGAGCAGACGCTTGAACACTGCGTATCCACGAGCAAATGATCGTTGTAGTACGCGAGTTCTATTTCAAGGTCATCGTCTTTGCTGGGACATATCTCTCCAAAGACTGACACCACCGCCACACTTCATTATATGAAGTGTCCCACCCACGTGTAACTTTTCTAACATATACGCTTAGCTATCCAAGCCTTTTACGAAGAGGCGTGTACCCCAATTGGCTATGAAATCGCCAATTAAAGGTAAACACCGTAGTCTTCGGAATCGGCATTATTAGTTCACCAACATGTCCGAATCCATCTTGGATGATCTTGTGTTACACTGTCAATGAATTACGTTAAACAATACAACATTACATATTATTATTGTTATTCAAATCACTTGAACACATAGTGGTCTGCATGAAGCAAGACATGTATGTCGACCTTTGTACTTTTATCTCCCACAACCCCGTCCTTTTCCTCAACGACGCCATGATTTTCCATGAACATGTGTCATCTTGCACTGCACACTTCGCCTCAAACTTATCGAGCTTTGATTTAACCACCTTATAATTAACCCCGTTCTTAATGCTGAACTGTTTCAATGCAGCAAGAAAAGTATTCTTGTTGGAAAAATGGTTACCCACTTCTAATTGGTCCGAATCCAACGAAGAATCTGTACGGTCACGCGTCCGGTATGGTAGTTCAGAAAACTCCAATGCATCATCTTGAGATAGATTGACATTATGCATGTGGGTTGGAGGCGAGTACGCCCTGAATAACGGATCTTCTTCTTCTTCGTCTGAACCGCCCTCAACGTCTTCAGGTACAATTGGAGCGGGTTCGGTTCGGAAAATAATCCAACCACGCACGTCGGGCCCCGCCTCCCGAGGTGAATCCACATCAATTCATCGTCGACCCTCCATAACTCGCAACAAGCGAGGGCCCTCGCGGTGGATGTCGTCGGGAGTACATCATCCCTCCTTAAACATCTTTCTTAAAGATTCCAATCGTATGTGGATTGCCAACCACTAGAAGTTGACGACGTCCCCCAATACGTATTTCTATCATCGGACGTCGAATGACGGATATGCATGTCCCATCCACCAATCGAGTGTCGTGTAGGGGTTATGTTTTCCATACTACTACCGCACACGGGCACTTCTGTGTTTTGCCTCCCACTTACAGAGTGTCGGCTTGGGGTCGTGTATTCCCCTCGAACGGCAGTAGATGTCGAGGTCGCAGAAAGATCACTTGGAGATGAAAATTCTACATATACCTCGATATAGGGTGATCCTTCGGCAAGATGAGTCTCCACCATTGCCTCAAAGCTCGAGCACCTTTCATGTCGAACGACTCATATCTCACCGGATCAACCGAGGCGCAAAATCTATACTTAATACTTCGAACTTTCATTGGCGTTGTTCAATATTTTACGCCTAATTCTTTTGAAGTTCTACTAAATCGATGTTCCGATTAAAACTCAGTCGCGTTGTGTTTTCCGATAAGAAAACAACGCTATTTTCGGTGTCATGAACTTCAGCGTCGTAGTAAATAACAGCATTAATACGTTCACTCATTTTCAATTTTTTTTTCCTTTTGCCTCAATTTCCCATATGCAACCTCAGAATGAAATTTGACTAATTTGTAGCCTAATTTTGCCGGAGACTACTGTAGCAAAAGCGCGTCCACGGGAGCGCTTTTGAGACGCATCTTGACAGTGCACCTCTTTGAAAGCGTTTTTGGCCTTGTTTGTTGAAAGCGTCTCCTTAAAATTATTTTGCGGAGACTCTGTAACAAAAGCGGCGTCCACGTGGGAGCGCTTTTCAAAGACGCATCTTGACGAGTGTGCCTGCTAGAAGCGTTTTGGCCACTATTTGTTGAAACGTCTCATCAAAATTATTTTTGGGGACTATTGGGCCAAAAACTTCAAACATAATTTCATAGAAATTTTCCAAAAACGCGTCAACGTCGGTAGCATTTTGGGGAATCGACCTAAAGCGCGCCCGCAGGGGCGCGTTTTTGTCCACCTCGACAAAAGCGCCTACGTGGGCGTGTTTTTTTTGAGGTGGACAAAAACGCGCCCCGAGCGCTTTTGTCGATTTCCCCAAAACGCTTTGACATGGACGCGTTTTTGGGGGAAATAGCCCTTTCTCCTAAATTTTCTACAAACTAGCCCATTTTCGTAATTTTTGAAATTTTAAGGCTTTTTTTGATAAATTACCCAACCAAAACATTATTTTTGAATAAAATTATAATCATTATTACTTTTACAATTGAATTAAGTTTATTATTATATATTAATGGTTGAATTTAATTACTGAACTCAATAATCCAAACATATCAGACTTTCGCTACCCTGCTGATTTTAATCAAACAAATGAAAAAGTGTAGTTAAAGTGAAAACCAAAGATATGGGATTCTAAGTTATCCTAAACGGAATTTGAGTTGTATATTCTAAATAATCCAAATAATACTTTTTTCTTCATTTTAATCGATTTTGGATTTAATGGATCACCCTATTCTAATTCTAATAACAATAATAATAAATAAATAAATATGAGGTGTGAAACGGCGTTTGACTTTGACCGGCGCCAATAAGATGACTTCCTCTTGAGTTTCTCATTGCATTTGCGTACAAGAGTGTGTTTTTTTCCCTTGAGAGGCTGTCTACTATTTATAAGGACCGAAGCTCTTTGCTCTCTTTCAAAAACCAAAACAAACTTTAGAAAAATCTTCCTCTTCATTTCGTTTCTTTTCGGAATCTCCAAATCTTTTCATTGGTCAATTTAGTGCAAAAGGAACCAACTTTGAACCCTTTGTCTGTAAATCTGAAGTTGACAATTCCCACTCTTTGGTTCAATAACACCAGGAAAAAAATGATGAATGAAGATTGGAGAGGAGGGTACTCGGAGACCAATTCCGATACAGAAAGCATAGCCATCGAAAGGGCGACGTTTAGTGGACCATTAGGGGTAGGTGGTGGCATTGTTTCCAACAAAAGAGCTTCCAAAAAGAGTGCAACGTTCAATCTTCCACCCGAAATCACCATGTCCAAGGCTAACTCCGCGCGCAGCGTCGCTAGTTTCGATTCTTCGGCCGTTGCTGCTGCTGGCGATGATGACTACGTCGAAATCACCCTTGATATCCTCGACGACTCCGTTGCGGTTCACAGCGTTCAAGGTGCCGATGGAGGCCACGAAGACCCTGAGTTATCGTTGTTAGCTAAGCGAACTCTAGAGAACAAGTCGGCTTCTTTTCGTTCCTATCTGTTGAGGAACACGTCGGCTCGAATCAAGCAGTTTTCTCAGGAACTGAAACGTGCAGTTTCGAGACGATCTTCTAATGCAGGCAGTAGATTCGATAGAAACAAATCTGCTGCAGCTCATGCCTTGAAAGGACTCAAGTTCATCACTACAAAAACAGGGGCCTCTGGAAATGGATGGTCCTCGGTCGAGAAACGATTCGATGATTTAACTGCCTCTACTAATGGCCTCCTTCACCGCTCCCAGTTCGCCGAATGCATTGGTACGTATTTTTATGACCCAAATATCACATAAGGACCATCAATTCTAAAGCTTTACAAAACTTTCTTCGTCTTTCAAACACAGGGATGAACCAGTCTAAAGAATTTGCCGGTGAGCTGCTTCAAGCACTAGCTCGGAGGCACAATGTAACTGGTGACTCCATCAATAAAATACAACTCAAACAGTTCTGGGACCAGATTTCTGACGAAAGCTTTGATTCTAGACTCCAAACTTTCTTTGACATGTAAAGCTAATTTTCTCCATTTTTTTCAAAAATGAATTGAATTTTTACCACGTGAATTTGTTCTTAATTGTAATTTGTAATTATGCAGGGTGGACAAAGATGCTGACGGAAGGATCACCGAAGAGGAAGTCAAGGAGGTAGGAGTCTACGTACTTGGTCATGCCGACCTCATTCAACTAACTAGAAATGACAATTTTTGTTCACATTAAGTAACTTTTTGAATATTTTGTCATTTTAAAAAGACAAATTCTAACTGTATGCACTTTATATTGTAGATTATCAGTCTCAGTGCTTCTGCAAACAGACTTTCAAACATTCAGAAACAGGCTGAAGAATATGCAGCTTTGATCATGGAAGAATTGGATCCAGATAATGCTGGATACATCATGGTAAAAATACCCTAAAGACAAATCTATCTTGCTTGCTTTTATCTTCTGCTATTTTTATTTCCTAATGGTTATTGGTTTTTGGCACTGAACAGATTCACAACCTGGAAACTCTCCTATTGCAAGCTCCGAACCAATCCGTGAGGGTGGGCGATAGCCGTATTCTGAGTGAAATGTTAAGCCAGAAACTGAAACCTACTCAAGAGAACAACCCATTAAAAAGGTGGTATCACAAGACTAAGTACTTTATAATTGATAACTGGCAAAGGATCTGGGTTATGACGCTGTGGCTTGGCATTATGGGAGGCTTGTTCGCTTATAAGTTCGTACAGTACCGGAACAAGGCCGTTTTTGATGTGATGGGCTACTGTGTTTGTGTTGCTAAAGGAGGTGCAGAGACTCTTAAATTCAACATGGCTTTGATTTTATTACCGGTGTGCCGAAACACCATCACTTGGCTTAGAAACAAGACTAAATTGGGCGCTGTTGTTCCGTTTGATGACAACTTGAATTTCCACAAGGTCAGTGATACTATTAATGCAAGTCTTTTAACTTTGTTGCCTTTTGGAATTGTGACAGTTCTATTTCAACTTTGAAATCTGAAATCAAATCGTTCTTTTCTAATGTAATTAATGTAATATTCAGGTTATTGCTGTTGGAATCAGCATTGGGGTAGCCCTACACGGAATTGCTCATTTAGCTTGTGATTTTCCAAGGCTTCTTCATGCCACTGAAGAAGAATATGAACCCATGGAACCTTTCTTTGGGGAAGAGCAACCTCCAAACTATTGGTGGTTTTTGAAGGGAGTCGAAGGTATAACAGGTATTATAATGGTGGTGCTAATGGCCATAGCTTTCACACTTGCCACTCCATGGTTCAGGCGCAACAAGCTCAACCTTCCCAAGTTCCTTAAGAAGCTCACTGGATTCAATGCATTTTGGTATTCCCATCACCTTTTTGTTATTGTCTACTCTCTCCTCATTGTTCATGGTATTTACCTGTACCTCACCAAGAAATGGTATCAGAAAACGGTATGCTTTTTCTTCTTTGTTCTTCTTCTCATTTCGATTCCCTTCATTAGTACATTCATTGACAGTAGTCAACCTTTGTACCTTAATTACAGACATGGATGTATCTACAGTGCCAATCACACTTTATGCTTGCGAAAGGTTGATTCGAGCTTTCAGATCCAGTATCAAGGCGGTTAAAATTCTCAAGGTATAAAAGCCTATACTATATGCTTCAAGTATCCAACATTTGCAGCCAATTGCACTGAAAGTGTCCACATTTCTTTTGAAACATACTGATATGCTGTTCTGTTTTCTTGACAAATATGGAAGGTTGCTGTATATCCTGGAAACGTATTGTCACTGCACATGTCAAAGCCCCAAGGATTCAAATACAAAAGCGGGCAATACATGTTTGTCAACTGCTCTGCAGTCTCCTCATTTGAGTGGTATGTACATTTCGATCCTTGTTCCGTTCCTCGCTTTGCTTCAAGTCTACCATTTAGTTTAACTGAGAGAACCATTGGCAAGTCCAGGCATCCATTCTCCATCACTTCAGCACCAGGAGATGACTACCTTAGCGTTCATATTCGAACTCTGGGTGATTGGACAAGGCAGCTCAAAACTGTTTTCTCTGAGGTTGGTTAATGTTCCAACTCTCCTATGACGTTAAAACTTGAATCTGAAATCAAATGCCTTATTGGTTTCTGCTCGTATTGGATTTGGATATTAAACAGGTCTGTCAGCCTCCACCTGCTGGGAAAAGTGGATTGCTTAGGGCAGAAGGAACCAATACAAGGTAAGATTTCCTCATCCTCGTATTCAAGTCATTGACGGAACCAACATTAATAACGTCTAATGTGTTAATGCTGAATTGCTTTATGTCGCATTCACCGATCTACAGCTTCCCTAAGATTTTGATTGACGGTCCATACGGTGCTCCGGCGCAAGACTACAAGAAATATGACGTGGTCCTCCTAGTGGGGCTCGGAATCGGTGCCACCCCAATGATCAGCATCGTGAAGGACATCATCAACAACATGAAAATGGAAGAAATGGAAGAGAATTCGTTTCCAGGGTCAGGCTTGGAGAACGGGAACTACAACAAGAACAAGAACAACAAAGGGTTCAAAACAAGGAAAGCCTACTTCTATTGGGTAACAAGGGAACAAGGGTCGTTCGAGTGGTTCAAAGGGATAATGAACGAAGTAGCGGAGATGGACGAGCAGCGGGTGATCGAGCTCCACAACTACTGCACCAGCGTGTATGAGGAAGGAGACGCCAGGTCGGCTCTCATAACCATGCTTCAATCATTGCACCATGCCAAGAATGGTGTGGACGTGGTGTCGGGAACAAGGGTCAAATCCCACTTTGCCAAGCCGAATTGGCGTCAAGTCTACAAGAACATTGCTCTACATCATCAAGGCGCAAGAATTGGTCAGTTTTCGCTTTTCACCTAACCATCCTTTTTCTAATCTATACCCATCTTTACTAAAACATTGCTTTCCCATGGATGATTTCAATGATGCAGGTGTTTTCTACTGTGGGGCAACCGCACTAACCAAAGAGCTAAGACAATTAGCTTTGGATTTCTCTCACAAGACAGGCACAAAGTTTGATTTTCACAAAGAGAACTTTTAACAAAATCCAGACTCCTGTTTTCTTTTATTTTTTCTAAGTTTAATAGTAAGTGGATATGGCTTTCGGAAAATATATATATATGAATATGGTATTTAGCTTTTTTTTTTTTTTTTTTTTTTTTTTTTTTGTATTTGAAATTCACCCATTCATAAAAAAGGCCTTATTCTTGTTGAACATAGGAATTTTAGTTACATTTACATTTCTCTAGCACACTGAGAATTATTGTAACAATTAAACCGCCTCTATATATGTAATCAAAGTCATGTTTTTGGAGTGGGAAAGTACTTTATTGTTTGTCAACAACTTCGTTGTTAGAATTTTGATCATTACTACTACCTTTTCTCAATGGCTGCCACTTAAATCATACTATCAACTATTATTACGCAGTTTTCAAATATCCATCCATTCTCTAAACTTCAGAAAATATAAAAACCAGATTGAAATGTTTTAGAGTCCCGTAACGTAAACGGCTAAAATAAAAAAGTGGCTATTATGAGGATGTAAGGATGTATATGGCAATTGGCAATTGTTTTCGGCCACCTTTTGTGGTGCACAAATCTACTACAAATTGGATGTTGAGCCGTAATATATCAAGGTCAAGTTAATTAGTTGCGTGAGTCACTTTTGATTTTGTTTTTTTGACTAAAATGCCACCATATTATCTTTTTAGACAAAAAAGATGCTTCTCTGATAGACTAAAATTATATCATTTACATCATCTCATTTATTTTTATAATAATTAAAGTTATATATAAACATAGCTAAACTATGAAAATAGTCACTTTTGTTTATTTCAAGTTACATTTTAGTCACTTATGTTTGAAATGTTACGTTTTATTTGTAACATTTTAGTTACTGAGCCGTTAATTACCATTAACGGTATAACGGTAAGCTGACGTGATACGTTAAATCATCATTTCAAATAAAAATTTTAGGTTAAATTATATAATTGGTCTCCATAATTTTTCGTTTTGAACAATTTAATTTTTTTCTTTTATGTTCTTTTAACTTCCTTTTTTTTTCTATAATTTTCATTCTCTTATGTTTCTCCCTTTTGTTTTTCTCTCTTCTCCATCTCTATTTTCCGCATAATTAATTCAAAGAAATGGGATTTCAAACATGAAGCATCTTCAGATTATGTCAAGCAATCAACTAAAGTTTACTTGTTGATATGTAGCATTTAATCATATGATGGATTTAAAGGCCTGGTTGCACAAAAATCATTTGAGATAACTCTTGAAACCTCCATTGGAATATAGGGAAGGGAAAAGGAAACATAAAAGAAAAAAAAAAAAGAAAAGTTAAAATAACGTAAAAGAGATGGAGAAGGGAGGAAAACAGAGAGAAGTAGAAGAGGGTGAAAAATAAAGAAAAGAAAAAGAAAAATTAAATTGTTCAAAATGAAAAAATATGGGGATCAATTGTATAATTTAACCTAAAATTATTGTTTGAAATGATGATTTAACGTGCCACATGAGCTTACCGTTACACCGTTAACCACAATTAACGGCTCAGTGACTAGAACGTTACAACACGATAACGTAAGTGATTAAAACGTAGCATTTCAAACTTAAGTGATTAAAATGTAACACGAGATGCATAAAAGTAACTATTTTAATAGTTTACCCTAAAAATATAAAAAAACATAATAATAATTTAATTTATAAAAAATAAAATTTCAACTTTATAATTTAAATCATACCTTTTTTAAGTTAGGATCTAAATCATACTCCGTCACCTAAATTATCTCAATTGTTAGTTTAATTCTTTTAATTTAATTTTAATTTAAAATTGTGGTATGGTTGGTTAAAAGATTTTTTAAATAAAAATAAAAATTAGTTTAAAAATAAAATCCAATTTAAATAATATTTTATAATTTAAGCCAATTTAATTTAAGAATGGAAAGACTATGAATCCAAGTATTTTTAAGACTTGATATTACATAGATGACAACGATCTGTTAAACTTGATCTTGAAGAATAAATTTTATATTATTTTGTTTCAATTTGATATTCCAAACTTGATTTTAAAATCGAGTTTAATCTCTTTTTTGTCGATTAAATAGGATTGAGGTTTAGTGCTTTTTTTTCAATTGAACAAAAGTTTTTTTTTGTCGATTAAACAGTTTTCTTCGTAACTGATTATGCGACGTTCTTCAGAAACCTTCTAAGCTCCTTGTCGTAAATGACCTAAGGTGACTCTTTTTATAAATCCAGTCAATTAAGTAAAAAAAGAGACTTCTTTTATAATATTTCTCACTTTAAATGATATACAAAAATTAGACTCTTTTATTTATTATTTAGATCATTAGTTTAAAATAATATTTTTATAAAAGAGCTCTAAAATATTTATTTTTGGATTAGGCTCAAATCTTTAATTTGACATTGTTTGAAGGGCTTAGCTCCAACCCAAATAAGACTAGACTGAAACTGTAAAATGAATAAAATCACTTTTAATTATTAAAATTTTTTATGTATTTGTTTATTTTTCTACTTATTATTAATTTAATTAAAGATGGGTGAAAAAGAAAATTGTCCTACTACATATGCAATTATGGCCTCGCCCATTGAAAACGTTGCACCAACGAGTTATTTTTCAATACATCATTATCAAATTCAAGTACTATCATAAATCACACTCAACTGAATTTCATGTATGAGCCTCAAGGCTCAAGCCTTGATTCTTTTAGACCCTAAACTTCAGCTATTTGCATCTCCAACCTGCTGTGGGCTTACTTTGTAGTGGCTCGTTTTTCTTCTTGAAGCAGAATTTCAGGCTTTTTTTTGGACAGAATCAAATTCACTAAATCTTACTATGTTTTACATGTGAGGTTTGGATTTGGCAACTTCCTTGTAGGCATCTCACATGCATGTTTCTCTTTACTAGATATAGGGGGGTAAAGGCGGTGGCAGCTATCGTACATCATCGGGGGAATGACAGAAAATAATCCCCATGCATCACTCGCAGGAGTAGCCCCTGTTAGTCAAAAAGGACATTTCACTGCTTCCTACCTGCAGCTTACTTTTCAGTTGCATACACAATATACATATGTATATATATGAATTTTATTCCTACATAATTGGCACAAGGCAGGTAGATCAACTGGCTGATGGTGCAAGGCAGACTGCCTCTGGAGCAACGTCGGATCCAGAGTGCCCGTTGCCAATACATTGGAGTTTATCATCAAATCCCCACAAATTGGCAGACTTGATATCATCCTGGCTCATCTGTTTCGAGAATTCTTCATGGTTGTACTCCAATACAGCCTTTCCTCCGAACTCGGTCGGTAGATTTTCCTCGTCAAAATATGATCTCATCAGCTCCACGCTCTCTGTATTCTTAGGGTAGACAAACTTCACCTTTTGGAAGGTTTTTGCATCCATGAAGTACTTAACAATCTGCAAAAAATGAAAGCAAAGCAAGTTGATTACTATTTGTGAATAGATCAATCAGTATGAGCTGCAATTTATAGTGCAATGCATCAATATCGTCTCATTTAGCTTCACAAACCTTGGTTTCAGCATTATTAAACATGACTAAGCATAAATAGTAATGTCCAAAGACATTAAAGGGAGAACGCTGGAGTTTTAGTTTTCAAAAAATAGGGTTCAACCTTGGCATCCTCTAACATACACAAAAATACGAAAAGGAAAGTTGTTAAGTGGACAGAACTCAAACCTTCCAGAATGCTTCAAAAATTCTCGGGGGATTGTAGAGAAATGCTATAGCCAACCTCTCGGGATAGTGGTTTTGTAATAGATTAATAGTGTCGTGAGCCAACTTGATGGGCACGCTCGTGCTCAATGTCCACCCAGTAAAGTCTATCAACCATGCCATCTGTTCTTGGGTCTCTGGAAGGTTTAGGACTGCATTCTCTATCAGATACACCAAATGGCGAAGCTGATTGTCCAACGATGTGGTGTTCTGCAACATTTCTGTCCATGTTAGTAACTAAAGAGTTTTTGGTTTTCGTTCAAGTTTAAACCTATTACCTGCTTTCCAGGTCGCAGTATAAGAACAGTTCTACCATGTCGGTCATGAAAGCTTGCCCTGTATACTTTTCCAGTCTCGCCTTCCACTGCAACTTCGTGCTGCAACCAAACATCAAATTCAGTTAGGCAAAATATATTCTTAAACACGACCTATTCATTACTATTATATCAGTCAATCACCATTCACCAATATTTAACTCTCTTTATGAACATTGAACGTATTAGCTTACCCAACGTATTTCCTCAGGCTTATAGGTGGATCTCCATTTTAGGGTCTCTTCCAGCATTTTCTTCGATTTATCAGCATTCCAGCTTCTTGCCTCCAAGTATCTCCTCAAGCAGGCATCAGTACAATATTTCAAACTTCGACCAGACAGTGGTCCGATTGCAGCTCGAAGCTCCTTGATCTGATTGTATTTCCACCTTATAGCAACTATTAACCAACTAGTAAGCACAATCTAAAGACTGAGTAAAAAAAATTTTGAGTAGACAGCACAAAGGTTTTCCCATAAATTAAATAACTCACTAATTGGTCCAACTTTATTACCTTGGATTCTTGCTGCAAAGAATCATTCTCCCTGTTGTGATGTGAATTGCTCCATCTACTAAACATTGTGATTAATACTAGAATCTAACAACCTAGGTCAACCAGCATTATGTTGCGTAAGATTTGGGACCTATTATTCGGAATTAATCAACTGAAATGGTTGGTAATCTGCTTTCCAAAGTAAAAAAAAATAATAATAATAATAAAGATTTGAGAAAGGAGAAATTAACTTATTCAACTTAGCAGTGAAAGAAATTGCAGAGAAAATATGCTTCCAGTTCCTCCCCACCCAAAAATAACCAGACAGTTACAGTCTAAGAAGGAACACATAAAAAAAAAAAAAAAAATAGAGTAACAAATCAATAACTTCATTGTAATATTCACCCACAATAAAGCATAAAAAGAAAGCAAACTTTACCAAAGATAACACCTTCAAGACTGCAAGTCAAGCCGCTAACAGAGCATGCATGCCTGAATCACAAGAATCAGCAGTGAATTACAGCTGCAGCTATGTCATTGAAATGAGATGAACATTGCGAAGTGCCTGGACCTGGTATTAGATGCTACAATGGAAAAAAAAATAGGGGAACAGAAGATAGTGCTGCAAAATCACATACACGGATGAGGCCTGGGACACAACGCCTGAGAAGACCCACCCACCAGGTTTCATTTTATTCCATCAGATCTGTTGACATCAAAATCACCATTAACTGGCCTTTTCCTTATGGATCGATTCCTCGAGAGTTAACTTGCATTAGTATAAAAAGCAGTAAAGGTTTAGACTTGTTCACGCAATTTACAAAGTTAAATCAACGGAAGAAGCATGATTCAACAAACTGCTACAAACTTACAGAAGAAGACAGAATAACATCTGATGAATTCTGATCTCATAAAACAGAATAGCAACAGAGTTTTAATTTAAATGGAAGAAAATAAGTAAAAGATTCTTTATTCCATAACGCCCACACGTCATAAAGGAGGGAGGAAAAGATGATGCCTTTTACACCGTCCTAACTAGTAACAATAAACGCTTGGCTTGTCCTAGTCTTTACTCACTCCCCAGTAGTAGTTCAACTAGTTTGGCCAAAGCCTAGTGCTTGTTCCATCAACATAATAAAAGCTTTATTTTTGTAATAGAAAACATGTAAGAGTTAACTCCAATAAATAATAACCCAGAGAAGCTTCTGCATTATTAAAAAAATGTCAATATCGAAAGAGAAAGGAAATGAAATATAGATCAATGAATACAAAGAAAAAAAAAGGCAGTCAAATATGCGGGGGAGAAAACCTAACAAAAAAGAAAACCCAATAGCTGTGCTTCAGTAGTGGCCTGTGAAAAGAAACAGGGCAAAGACTCTGATCTGCTATAGAGAGAAAGGAAAAGAAAAAGAGACGGGTGGATGTTTGATCAAGAAAGTGGCATGGGCTTCTAAAACACGAGCAGGTAACTAATCCAACAGGAAGATTGAAAGTTAAAAGTTTAAATGATCGGATCTTGATTAGCCAACTTTTATGGCTTTAGCTTTTTTCTTTTCGGGTGTTGAGAAAGTGCTACGGCCACATTTTGTCGTCGTTTTGTGGTAAATAGCATAACAAATGCATTAAGCTTTTCAGTAAACAAGGAAATGATTCAGACATAAAGGGAAGCAATGTCAACATTATTACATAGTGGACAGAATGGAAAGCAAGAGCGGAAAATAAATACAATGGAAACAGCAAATCGGGATTGAAAATGGATGGTCGGCGGCCACAGACTAGACTAATGGCTTTCCAAAAGGAAAAGTCTCCATAAACACGTGGCCTGTCAATTCATCCGTGCGAGCTTTTCTTTTTCTTCTTTATAGATTTTTTCTTCTTGTCCTTGGCCTTAGATTTTCCACGCCATTCCAGAAGTACCAATGTCGCTTTGCAATCGTATTACTTCTCTCAGAGCTCAAATGATAAACGTGAAGCATTAAAATTAGAAATAACATTTTAAATTTTACCATAACCTATTGTTCTTATAAATTTCAGTTTGAAAAAATAATAATAAGTTGAGAGTTTGAGTCGAGTTTAATTTTATAATTTAAATAATTTAAATTATTTAAATAATAGATTAGTGTAATTATTTATTTGAATATAAGTAAATTAGTCTCTTTTAACCAAAATTACAAAAAAAATCCAACACAAATTTTATTTCACCTATTAAACATAAGATTTTAATTTGACATTTTAAAATTTTAAATTAACTTAAACAATTTCACGCAATTCAACTCTAATTTTATTTTACTCAACTTGATTTGAAAAATATCAAATTAAATTAAAATCCTTGCCAACTCAATTAATTCAAAATTTATTTACATTCACCCCTACATTTTTGTTTGTTGGACACAATTTATTAAAAATTTAAAACAGCATGTTATTGTGTTGAAACAGAAAACATTTATTTAAAAATTATGCGGTTTGACGAAAAGATAAACCTGATTTCGTCTTTATTTTGTTATTTTTAGATCCATCGATTATTTTTGCATGTATATTTCTCATCAAAAGTTGGAATTAAAACCATAAGAAATTAAGGATCCAGGTGGATTCGAACCACCAGCCTCCCAACAACAATGTTTGAGCGGTCTGCCGATTTTGAGCTTATGGATCCATATTTAGGACGACAGATGTACGGCCGAATTACAACACCTAATAGCCCATAAGACATGTAAGTTAGTTAAATATAAGGCCCCAAAAATTGAGCTTTTCAGCCTACACCGGACTTAAACCAATACAAAGAAGTGACTCGCAGCAATAAGCCAATGGACAACCTACCAACAAACAAGTTGAAACTTAAGCCATTCCACAAATTATAAGTAAAACGGTCCTTTCTTATTAAGTTTTTTTGGCCCTTACCACCATTTTATCATAACAAACGAAAAATAACAAATGGGATAACGAAAATACAGTTATGTCGACGACTTCAATGCCAACTTTAATAAAGACAGCATTAAAGAATATCAGTCTACAACAAAAAGAACAAAACAAAATAGTACTTATAAGTTGAAATAGGAGTAAAAGATGGAGAAGTTCCAGAAAACTCAAAAGAACATTATTACAAACTTGTCGATTTCCATGTGTGACTGCAGTGTAGGATGAACTTTGGTTACTTATAGCATTTGGTTACACTGCCGAAGTTTTTTGCCGTCAGCAATCCTAAAGTTATATCGTCCGAAAATGTCATGCTAAGTCCCCAAAATGATTAGACAAATCGTGAAACTTAAAACATAAAAAACACAAGAGGAAACAGACTTGTACGTATTACCAGTGTCTTTGAAGTTCAAAAGTGAACCAAGATATCAACAGAACCTTTTTAGAAAAGGTTCATTCAAGTCGTATGGTTTGATGCTTCTAATGATGTAGAGTTGTGGACTAGATATCAAAAAATGATTCACCAAATTGACAATATTTGGGGCAAGCTTCTTTTCCTCAGCAAATGAGCTTGCCTAAGGTGCTTAAGCTTTCTGAAGGAGTGAGTCTATCTCATAGTCAACTCAACAAGTTAATACATATGCCATCAGCTAATGTAAAAAAAAATAAAGATCCAAGAAGTTGCTAACCTTCCAAAGGGGATTAGGAAGCAGGAGAATCTAAAAACGTCTAAACTGCTTCACCATCAATATCAAGTTGCCACAGCCTCGATTGCAAAGGAAGCCATTAGTTGGATCAATGAAGCATACAACTTATGAACTAATATATTGATCCATAACCAGCAATGCTAAAATAGGAAGACCCAGTCTTCTTAACAATTTACAATGGACCAATACCACTTCTCTTAAAACAAAATGCTGAGAATTCTAGACAGTAGAGGACTAACACCCATGGGTTATAATAAAAAACATTCACTTTAAGTTCATGTTCAATCAATAGGTAGTAACTACATGCTGAAGTAGCATATATACTGATTACATCACCACAATTCACAGGGGCATTTATTTAAATTCAATTTACAATCATATATAAATAAGAACATTTGAAAGTATGAAAAGCATAGCACTGAAATAAACACAACTATTGCATAGAGATATTAATAAAACGAGAACCAGGAAGGACATGCGGTATAATTTTGGTGAAAAGCGTAGCAGTGAGATAAACACAACTATAGTCTATATAGAGATGTAAAAGGGTAATAATTAAACGTCGGTATCAACTCAAAACCAGGAATGACATGGGGGATGATGTTAGTAAAATAGTGCTAACGATTGTATAAATAGCATTGAACATTCTGGGTTAAAATTGAAATGAAGGAATGTACCTTGTTAGTTGCAGTTGCAATTGCAATCTATCAAATGGGCATGCTTCAATTGCGAGCAGTAATGCATGGATTTACATAAAAGAACGGATCACAAATAGGCAACCGGAGATGCAGGAGAAAATTAGAAGAGACAATAAAGCCAAGACACAAAGGGGGGAGAGCCGGGGGAAATAAAATTATATATATCCCGTGCCATCTCCCCCCCTTAAAAACAAAGAAAATTCAAATTTTATTAGGGTTTATGAGCTGCCATTAAAGCGCACCTGTCATGGCAAAGGTCTGATAACACCAAAATCAATCACTGTTTCTTTTCCCTCAAAATTTTCACCTCTTATGTTAATTTCACACTCTCGATCCTTCGACTCTAATAGCAACTACAGCCTAATAAGACTACAAAAGGAGTTCCATATAACAAAACAAAGACTACCTCATCAATCTACAATACTGAGATTGGTAAAACAGACCAAAGTTAAATCAAGCAATAATTCAAAACCTAACAAACATTCGCAAACCCTTTTGCAAAATGTTCTTGCTCCAAATGCATTCGCCCCACATACGTCGTCGATCACCAAAGCAGCAACAAACAGATCGCATCAAGCACCAAAATCAGCAAATCAATTCCCCATCCTTAAAACCGAATCTGGACCATGTATCCAGATCTGAAAACACCAAAGAACCAGAGCAAGCAATTAAGAAATCAAAACATAGGCAAAGAAAATAAGGATTCAAGCTTAACACCTCACGCTTAGACAAAGATCCAAAGGCAGATATCCAAGTTCGATAACACGATAAATAGGCCTCTTTAGATAAGAATAGACTTAAACCCAGACACATCAGCTATTGAAACCTACAAAAGAAAGATTAGCACGAAATTCTAGCTTAGAACATCAATGAAAACTAAACAAGCGAGCTAGAAATCAATTACAGAAAATTATTAATCGACTTACCTCAATAGATATCTGAGAAGAAACCGATTCTTGTAATCGTGTGAGAGAAAAACAAGTGGGAATCGTGGATTCCAACCAACCAGTGAAAAGCCATGATAGAATAAAACAAAGCGCTCGTCAAACGACCTGAAGATCTCGATTGAGTTGAAAGAAACGACAATGAGACAGAGGTGGATATGTAGAACGAGGCGCGTCAGAAAAGTTATAAATAGAGAGGAGGCAGATATTTTGGAACATAAATAGGATTATCCGACGGCTTTGATTGTTTTGTGGTTGACAAGATCAACGGTTGGATTTGAGTGAGACATTTTTCGTAGAGAATTATGGTTAGTAGAGGAGAAAGGGCAAAGAAGGCGCGAACAGCGCTTGTTTGTTAGTGAAAGAAGGTTCTAGATGCTGGGCCTTAATGGGGAGGAGGCGATTTCTTGTTTTAAGGGTCAGGCTCAAAAGAAAAAGAAATTAGGTTTGAGGAAATATAATTTAAGTGCTCTTTTTTATTGTCAGCTTTTCCATTTCATAATTTTATAGATCAACGGCAAGTGTCTCTTTTCCTTTCTCTAGCATTGAATAGGAAATAATTACCGTTTTGGAAAATATTTTTATTTTAAAAGTAATTTTGAAAAAATTTTGTGCAAAATAAATTATTTTTAGTTGAAATTTTAATTTTCGAAGTATTTTGAAAGACTTTTGAAATAGAAACTAAGATTTTAGTTTTTCTTACTTAAAAATATTTTTAGTCTTAATTATTTTTTACTCTCTAATAACACAGTTCTTTTCTTTTTTTCTTGGTACTTAGTTACAAATGTATTAAAATCATTAATTAAAAATAAAAATATTTTTAAAATACTAATTACAAATATTGAATGATTATATTTAAATAAGTTATAGTAAATTTTTTATATTCTTACTAAAATATAATAATATTAACTAATTTAAATTTTATTTAAATGCATATTTGTTACTTAATAATAACATGTCTACAATAGACATTTTATTTCTTAAAAATCTTTTGATAACAATGTTAAACACTCAAATTTTAGACTAAAACTTACGAAAATCTTTTTCACATGACTTTTCAAAAACATTATCAAACTAACCCTAAATGTACTCACTTAAATTTATACTAATTATTTTTCAATTGAAAACTCTAAAAAAAATGAGTCTTGGTTCATTTTAATTAATATTGGATAATTGAAACTTGTCGACATATTTTAAAAGCATTTAGATTTTAAGTTAAGAGTTTATAAATTTAATATTAACTATCTAAAGAATGTTATATTTTCTACAATATAACTTTTAAGTCACTAAATATATCTTTTAAGAATGAAATAAATGTGTCAATGTACTAGCTTGATTTGAAAGTAACTTCTAATTTAACTTGTATATTTTGGAGACCCTTGATGTATTAATTTATTTTGATCGTATAGGATTCTCCTTGGTAGTTTACTTTTATATTAACTAACGGCAAGGAAAGGTAGTGCCCTATCGGACAATATTTTAAATTAATTTAATGTTAATAAGTTTCTTTTTAGGAAAAAACCAATTTATATATAGAACTTTATTTTAGGTATATTTTAACATATTTATATATTAATTTTTTGAAACTTTATATATATTATTTTTATATTATATTGTTTTTTACGTTACTTATTTTATATAAATTCTTGCAATGTGTTGGTTTATTAATTATATATATTAAAAATAAAATTATTTTATAGCAACAAGTATTAACATAGTGATAGGATATATCATATTTCTAACGAAACAATACAATTCGACTTTTAGAAGTAACACTATTAAAAGAAATAATTATAAACTTCAAATATGAATAATAAAACGAGCGTAAAAATATAAAATTAATTTATTTAATGTTTAAATGATATATTTGAAGGCATTGCTCTCACATTAGTTAGGAAATTAATTTTGGATGAAAATTGATTTGTTTAAAAAGAAATTTAATTTTGTTTTGTTTTTAAATGATAGCGAATATTTATATAAAAGATTGAATTGTGTATTTACATCAATTTAGTAGTCATATTCGACCTACCTAAACAATTACTATAATTTGTATTTAATAATTAATAATACAAAATATATTGATATTATATTTTATGAATGCAACTTTTAAGAATTATTATTTAATAAATTTAATTTGAAATTAATTTATATTAGTTAAGGTGTTATTTTATAAATTGAAAAAAAAGTAAGTGTTGAAAAATTAAGTATATATTGAAAATTTAAGTATTGAGTTTAAGTAATAAAATTATTTGATATATTACTTGAAATTAATTCTGAGTATAATCAAATTATTTGATAAATATAGATTTATAAATATTGAATTGGTCGTGTACTTTACAAAGATGACTTCTAAGATATTAACTATTAAGTTTAATGGTACCAAATTTGTGTTATCTTTATTTTTTTAAATGTGATTATTAATGTAAAATAGAATTATTACTCGAATATAACTTTAAGCATATTAATTATCATTTAATTAATATTAGAGCTATATACCAATTAAAATTGAAGTTTAACTTTATAAATAGCACCATGTAATTAGTTATATTCAATCAAGTAGCATTTAAAAAATTTACCCTAACAAATGGAGATTTTTAGCATTAATAAGAGAATTATTAAAAATGAAGAATTAAAACCATGTTTCTTCAAAAAAAAATATTGAATCATATTTGAACAACAATAACATTAAAGAATGATTGATGATAAAATTAATTGATACGACATAATATGATATTATTTTTATGTATTTTATTATGTAAAACAAGCACTTAAAACTAGTTCCTTTTTTTATCTATAGCACATGAAAAATGTTTTTGTAAGATTGTTTTGAAAAGAAAATTAAATTTCAAATAATTATTTTTAATCACTATTATTAAAATATTATTTAATTTAAATATTTTTCTTTCTATCATCAATTATTATTATAATTACTACATTTTCTTTTACCTATTTTTTTCTTTCAATTTAACATTATAATTTACTCTTTTTTTACTCATATAATTCCAAATTTATAAGAAAATTATCAATAAACAATACTTGAAAATTAAAGGCCTAAATTTACATACAACACAACATTAGAAAATTTAAAAAAACCAATCAGTTTGTAGCCTGAGAAGACCGTTCTCTTTAACTGAAACTTACCAAGTATTTATCATTCAATACTTGATGGCCCTTTACCCATTTCTTGCTTCTTTGATAATGGTGGGGTCAGTTTAAAGCTCCAAAAGACTGCTCCTATTAGCACACCCGCTCACTCTCATTCTCAACATCACCTTTTCAAAAGCCTGCCATTCTTATCTTACTACAAAATAAGAACCAAATCGACTGCTTCATTGTAGAGTGCACAACTTTTATGATTTCGGATACCAAAGAAACAATAAAGATAGTGTGAAAGAGTGGCAAGATAGATACCTTTCTTTTCCCTTTAAAATTCCGAAGTTCCTTTTTAGCCTTCTCGTAATGACATGTGCCCATGGCTATGGGCGATGCTGCTTATCGAGCATCAGTTTGATGCAAAGGCGTTTCACGTGGCTAAAGGGAATGAAGATGGACTGAGAATATTAAAAAGAAAAGATGACAATAAAGAAGCCCTTGGGATGGAAGCCCTTTGAGTGAAACTTTCTGTCATTTGCTTGTATTATAATCATAATCATAACATAATCAGAGTCGGGGATACTCGTGATAGTTATAGAGAACATCTAGAAAGAAAAAGGAGAGCTAACATTCACGTTTACCCATCTACGATACATTTTCAACCTCCATTTTGATTGACTACGAGGCTAGACCTTCCCAACTCACCCAACTTTGAAACAAACTTTCCAACTAGAAAAAGAGACAAAACAGAAAAAGCATTCCTGTTCCTAGTTCCCATCACTTATCTGTAGTGGGAAAAACACAAAATAAAGAAATCCCATGTTGAGAGTTGAAGGGACCTTGTTGAGAGTACCAACATGGCTAAGAGATCGGATTTTGCACAGAAGCTGTTAGATGACCTTCGGTTGCGGAAGGAACGGATGGCTGCCTCTCAGAGCTCAAAGGGTACAAATCCAATGGTTGCAGGTAAGCATTTTCCTGAAACCTACGCAATAAGCACCCATAGTGGAACATGTATTAAATAACAAGTTTACAACATCCTTCAACAAATCAGTTAAAACCCTGCTATAAAAAATCTTGTGGATCATGATTCTTTTTCAATTTCTTCTAGACATTAGAAAAACTGGAGGCATTACTTATGCACATTTCAAAGCTAATTAATGCTAATGAGAAAACAATCATTCAAATATGCAAATCAAGCACATCCGATTGATGAAATGCATAATTTGAGCATTAACCACTATTCTTTGTTTTCTTTCCCATATGGAAATACATATTGTTAATTGTATTCGCTTACCTAACAAAACCAGCCTCGTGATTAAGCAATAATTCTTTTCTCTTGGAGACATTGATTGAAGAAGCTAAGAAAGTGAGGAATCTTTTGCACTTTTGCTTTTAACGGTATCAAGTTTTGTCTGGTATAGATTGTATTCAGCATAATTGCTCCTCTCCTACCCTCTTCCAGAATCCAGACTAATATCTAGAAGACCATGTTTGAAAAACATTGCATGTAAATAGAACTTAAGAGATGAGAAAACAGTATATTTCACATGAGAATATAAAGACTAGACTCATGACAATGGAGCTTTAGTTGGCTAGCAAAACCCATCAATAAGCAACAGAAATGCATAATTTGCTTTGTTCCTTTTGTTGCATTTGAGCAGATGCATATGCTTACTCCAAGATAGCCTATAAATCATCCAGGGAATCAAAGACACTCAAAACAGTAAGTTTCCAAAGATCAAGAGTAGTGATCGGTTCCTGCATCATATTAATTATTTCATTTAGTTAAAATGTTTGGCTTCATGCAGACTGGTTTTAGAGTTGGAAGCACACAAAAGATGGCTAGTGGAGGCAGGAAATCAGACACCACTGAGAAGGTATCGAATCAAATTGTTCCTTTTGGTAGAGGCCAGAAGTCAGAACAAATAGGAAATCTGTCAATGGCCCTGGCTTTTGCAATTGAAAATGGAGGAAAGCTAAGAGCAGAGTCTTCGGAAAAAAGTTCAATTTTCAGTTTTCTGCATAGCATGGGTAGGAAACTGTTGGGTCACAGGAAGATGGAAAGAAGAAACAGTAGTGTAAATAGTCATCAACCTTCAAGTAGCCAACTACCTACTCTCTCACATCTCCGTATTGAAGAATTATCAAGGGGTGTACAAAAGTTGAATCAGATCCTCAAAGCCTGCTCTAATGGACTCAACTTTGACAGATATTCGATAGAAATTGGAAGGGAACTATTAAAAGGAGCAAGGGATTTAGAGGAATCTCTAGGGATGCTTCTAAAACTGCAGGAGGATTCAGAGTACATGATAAGGCCACAGAGAAAAAGTCGGATAACATTGCTAGAGGAGGATGAAGATGATGATGAGAACACTGTCAAAATAGTTGATCAAATGCAATTGGGAAGGCCAAGATTTTCGAATTATAATGACATTCAAGAAGTTGCAAGGACCTACTCTTCAATGTTAGTGACTCCAAGCATAAGAATGATGTTCTAGCTTCCTCAAATTCACATTCTCACAACCGATCAGTTAGCTATGTTCCAGACACCAAATCTAACACTGCATTCTCAGAACAAAGCCACTCCAGTTCAGTGCACTTCAAACAAGGAAAGTAAAGAATTTCAAATGTAATCACGAAACTGATGGGGCTTGATGAACATCCCAGAAACATAGATTCAAAGGTCACCACAAATGTGGCGGGAAATCAAAAGGTAGTAGGAGTGGTTACAAAGACACCAGCAAAGGATACCAAGAAGGCTGAACAAGGAACAAAAGATTCTGCAGCGCTGGCTCATCATCTCCCACCAGTAAAAGAAAAGGCAACAACAGCCAGCAAGACTCCATTGACTCAGGACAAAGTTACAGCACAAGCTGGAAAAACTTTGACAACTAGAAATGGCAGCACAAGGGTTGCTGCTCATCACAAATTACCACCACAAAAGAACTTCAAAGACAACAAACCAGTGACGAGCTTGAGAAAAGCCTTGATCAAGGTAGACAAACAACAAGGTGACCTTGCCCACTTGAATCTTAACTCTGGAAATAGAATGGAAATCCAGGAAAGGAGAGCGAACAGAATAGTATAAAGTACAGGGAAAAGAAGGGCATTGAAAGAATTGACATAAAGAAACCAGTTCTCATTCTCAAGGATGGGATGCAGCACATGATACCACATGTATATAAAACATCAGATTTTGCACTTACATTGCAAGAGAAACCAGAGTATAGCGAATGCATACCTCAAAGGGAAAGCAGACATGCTAACTAGCTTCTCCTAGGCAATCAACAAAAGCTGCAAAGTAATCATGGATTTCAAGAGGTGCAAATGCTCCAAAAATCAGAGCTTCGTGGCAAAAAGCAACAGTCAGAACTGAAGGAAGAACAAAGTACTGAACAGAAATTGCAGAGGAAGAAACAAAAGGGAAATGAACTATTCTCCAAACCAATGTCAGGTGCAACCAATTTGCAAAAGATGCAGCCACAAATGAAACAAGCAGAAACTAGTAGGAAAGGCCCCAGCAAACATATTGATGTAACAAAATTAAATGGATTCCCAGATGGCAGGCACCACCAAAACCTAGCCACGTCTGGGAGTTCAAAAATTAAAGGTTCATTAGACAGAAACTCTGGCCAGCATTATACTCAAGGAGTTATTGAATCTGAATCTGCAAAAGATCAAAACCTGTTTGCCGTGGATGAGAAACCTGTTCAAGGGCAAACAACAATGAAGGCAAGAACCATAAATGTGTATAAACATGGGAGTTCCATTTCACAAGATACGGAAAAGGCAAGGCAGGAGAAACTTGATATCTCAAGGAAAGCAGATCAAATGAAAACCAGCAGGTTTTAAGAAGTGGAACCACAGATCATTAGATCCAATAAGTCAGTAGCAAGCAAACAAATATCAAGTGTAGAAGCACAGAAAAATTCTATTTTGTGCAGTCCTCTAGAAGATGGATGCCAAAGCCTAAATGAACTACAAGCTTTGGCTTGGAGAGAGAGTGTAAGACCCTTAACCAATTATCAGATGAAGCCACTTTTGTACTTATTGGTGGAGCCAAAATAACTCTCTTCGTCTCATGCAGTGTCAAAATTCAGTGCCATTGGTTACAAAAGAACAGCAAGATCAAGAACCTGATTTTGGCAAAGCCGAAGAGCTCAAGTTTAAGAACAACATATCTGAACCACTACATGGTAAGTACAATTTTGAACCCAATGACTATTTTCACATTTTCAAAAGATGACCTTTATCCATTATTATTTTATGAAATGCTTTTATTTAACTAAAAAGGACTATGAACATTAGCTTAGACCAATTTCTATGATTTTGAGATAGATGTTCATTAGCACGCCCTATGAGACAAGCACGTATAGATGACCATGCATAAGGTGCCCTGTTTTATTATATATGGAGACTGAATCATAAAAGGTTGACTATATCTATATTATCCAGCTCTCTTGAGAAAACCTTAATTTACTTCCAATCTTTCTAACAATTAAGTCCATAGTAGTGGCAGCATCAGATGCTTCTTTTAATGTTTTGGGCTGGGTGGGTGGTTTGGGAAGGGAGGAAGGAAGAAGATTATCTGCTAAAGTTCATTGCATTTCAGGAACTCGTGAAGAAAGTAGAGAAATCCCTTGCACCCCCCAGTCGCAGCATCAAAGAACTTGTGCTTCAGAGATGCTAGAGCCACTGACATAGAGTCCCCAAGGAGATACTTACGAAAAGTGGACTATTTATGAACACAGCAGAAGCACTTTTCAAACTCAACATTCTTCATACAAACAGTCACAACTATCAGGACCAAGAGAGCAAGCTCGTTTTAGACTGTGGCTACGAAGTAATGAAGAGTAAAGGAATAAGGCAGGAGCTAAGTGTTCACCCATTTCTAAAGGTAATCATCATTCCAAACAAGGAGAAAACTTTGGATGAATTGGTCAAGCAAATGTGTGAAGACATCGATAAGTTGAAATTATACAGAAGGGGCCGAAGAGAAAATTCCCCCTTCGAAGACTATCTACCAAAATTGCTTGAAGCCGATGTGAACAACAAGGAACCTCATCTGAATTGTATGTGGGACATGGGTTGGAACAGCATGATGTTTGCATTTCTTGAGAAAGATGATGTTGTAAGGGATGCGGAGCAGTATGTGCTTAATGGACTCCTAGATGAGATGACCAAAGATCTTTTCACGGGAGTGTTTCAGTTTAACTGTAATATTCTCCCAGAAAATCCAAATTATTTAAGCAAATTGGTTTAACATTTCTGTTTGTTTCTGCGATAAACCTTCTACGTCTCCATAGCTTCTTTTTTCCACTTAGGTACCTAAATATTGTGATTATTATTTGCATAATTCTAAATTTTCAATTGTTTGCGCGTAAATTAATGATTAATTGCAGTTTTATCCATTTCTCTATAGATTCTAAGGCAGATTTTATTACTGAACTCGCATTATTGAGTATAAACAAGAAAAAAGAAAAATATAGTAAAAAAGTTAATAAATAGCGAGCAAAATCAAAGGGAAAAACGGCGTAGATGAATAAAAAAGGGTGAAGTTTACCTGATCTTGAACTAGTTTTTTGAAGGACGAAAATGGAAGATCAATCTTCTGCTCCAAACTTCTACTTTAATGTAATTTTTAAGAATCAACGAAAGTTGGACTCGGAGCGGTAAATTCAAACCTTTCATTTCTTTTGCTTCTTGTTTA
Organism: Gossypium rotundifolium; assembly: GCA_025506655.1. Lineage (NCBI taxonomy): Eukaryota > Viridiplantae > Streptophyta > Magnoliopsida > Malvales > Malvaceae > Gossypium > Gossypium rotundifolium. Next base: position 173,133,840 of record CP106734.1, on the reverse strand, counting down.
TATTCTCGGCGCGGCAAAAACCAGATAGTTCAAAGCCAACCCGAAAGCAGAACACATTGATCTAGAATGGGCCTCTGATTTGGGCTCAATGTCGAGTTCAATATCACTTTTTTGGTTAATATATATAATTTGATACCTGAATTTAGTCTTAACATTCAATTTGGTATCTAACATTTTTATCCCTTATCCCATTTGGTACCTAAGTTTGGTTTCAATATTCAATTTGGTACTTAAACCAAATGGCATTACATGGCCTAATGGATATTTGACAAGTGTGCTCTAGTAAAAACTGCATGATACTTAATTGGAACAAAAATATTAGGTACCAAATTGAACATTAAAGCCAAATTTAGGTACTTAATTTGGACAAAAAAATCAAATATCAAATTAAAAAACTTAAATACCAAATTAAATATTGAAGTCAACTTAAGTATTAAATTAGGACAAAAAAACTTAAATACTAAATTAAACACTGAAATCAATCTAATGTACCAAATATTATACTAATTAATTTTTAATCTAATTAAGAAGAATAAAAGATTTATCATCAATGATTTATAACAGATTATCGGTGGCGACCGCAGCAGGTCTTCTAACTTTTACATATATTTATAAAAAAAATGGAATGTCAACTTGCAAACTTGTTTTAAATCTTGAATTTGATTATTTATATTTAAATAAAATAATAAAGGAGGATAATAAGTTACATATTTAAGATTGTTATGTACAAAACTATAGAGCGGATTCAAATAATGGATAATTAAGGATTATTACTCTTTCTCGTTTTGAATTCATTGTAGATAGTAAGAGAATGTACAAATCTAAATATTATATTAATCCACATTATCTAAATAAGAGTGCATGCGCATGCACATAAAGAGTCCTTCAAATTTTACAATCTTAAACTGAAGATACGTATCATATAATAATAAAAAAAAATAGTACATATGTTCATTCTCTATCTTCCAATATAAAGTTAAAAGATTTCATTAATAATATACTAAATAAATTTCCTATAATTTAATTGTTAATACTGTTTTTTTTTTGTTAAATTTGTTAGCTTGTTGTTTAAAAATATATAATAATAAAAGTCATTTAGTAGTCATATAACTAAAAGAAAAACATTGTAATGAACTTATATTTAACAAAATAATTTTAACAATGTTAACAAATTAAATTAAATTTTGAGATTTGAAAAATAAAAAAATAAAATTACAAGAATTAAATTTAATTTTATGAAGAGGATAAAACTTGAGACATATTTTAACCACAACAATATCAATCAATAAAAACATCACGGATAGCATATTTTTATTGAATGCCTTACATTTTGAGTAAAATGGGATTAAGGTTCCGCTTGTTTCACTAAAAATAATTTCCGAAAAATGATTTCTAGAAAATGATTTACTTTTTGAAAAATTAATATTTTCGGTGTTTGAATGAATCATGTAAAATATTTTTTGTTGTTTGGTAGATTTCTTAAAATATTTCATAAAAGTTGTTTTAATGAAACAAATATACATTTGAAATATTCTTATTTTTTCATTGTTTAATTGAATTTATTTTTATCTATATTTTTTATTTTACATTGTTTTTGCATATATTAAAAATATTATGTTAAATTTAGGTTCATTACAATGTCATTTTAATTACATGACTACCGAGTGAGTATTTTTATTTAAAAATATGACATAAACAAAATTGACAAAAAAAATTAACGATGTCAACAATTGGACTTAATTTTCAAATTTGAAAAGTAAATGGACTAAATTTTAAAAATAAAAAGTACAAAAACTAAATTGCAAACTTATAAAGTGTACATAAACTTATAACATATTTTAACCTTAATACTACAAAACATTTATTATTAATATATGTATAATTGTAATGAATATTTATTATTAGAATATTATAATATTGAATATTTTCAATAATATGTGAATAAGATTATTTAAAATTATTATTTTAAAATTTATTATTAAAATAAAATTGAAATATTAAATAATTTATTAAAATAATAAATTATATTTATTATATGACTAAAATAAATAATTAAATATGTATATTTAATAATATTGAAAAATATAATATTTTAATTATTATTTTAAAAATAAAAATAAAAATTATTATCAATATAATAATATTAAGCTTGATTTAAGTTAATTTTTATATAAAAATAAAATTATCTATAAAAGAGCTCATTTTTGAAAAATGACTTACGCTTTTCAAAAGAGTAAGTTAAAAATACATTATTTTATAGGAAAAATGCATTATTTTACGTTGACCTGTAAGTCATTTTTCGTTAACCAAAATATTTTCTATGAAATAAACATAGAAAAATATAAAAAATATTTTTATAAAATTTTTTATATGTAAACAAATTAACCTTAAAATAATATTTTATGACCACTTCTACAAAAGAAAACACAGACGTGGAGTCAGTGGCAAATACCAGTAGGGGGAGGCAACCCCCAAATTTTGTAAACTCTTTTAGGCGGTTTGAGTTTTGAATTTTTTTTTAAATTTTAATATTATAATTAATGTTAAAAAAAGATAAATTTGTATTTGGTTTCAATGTTTTTAAAGTTTTATTTAAATTTGATTTTTATAAAATTTTATAAAATTAGTAATATTTTTAATTTAATCTGATTGAAGTAATACAAAGTAAGATTTAAATATTAAGTTAGTAAAATAAAATAAAATTTAATAATTATAATATTTAAGTATAAATAATATTTAAATATTAATTAGATAAAAATAAACTTAAATAATTATAATATCTAATACAAATAGAGCATTTCACTTATTTTATTTTTCTAAATTTTAATAATCAAGATTATTCTAAATTTAAAAATACATTGTTGATAATTAATCCGGCCCTCAACATGTATATTTTATATAAAATTCGACCCCTTTATCAGCAACTTCGACTTCACCCCTATTTGGAGTGTATAGATAAATTTCGCGCAAGACAAGTTTAAAACGTCTTTATTGTGGATTAAAATATAGCTTAAAATAATAATTTTAACATTAAAGTAGATATTTGTTAAGAATAAACATCATTGTAATATATTAAAACACATTAATATTGTTTATTGTCTAATGAAGATAAAACTTATAAATTACCATTATATCTTCAAGCTATTTGGGCACCAAACGTTATAGTTTAATTTTTTCAACTTTTAATCAATATTTTTTAATATATATCAAACATAAAATATTTGATTAGTTAATAATAAGATGATACATCGTTACTTGTATAAAATAACAAATATTGAAAGGTTTAAAATACAAACAACTCTTATATTTTTTAAAAAATATTAATTATAATCATTAAACATAAATAAATCCAAAATCTCAAACCCCAAAATCATAATCCAAAAGCTAAAATATAAAATCCAAAAAAGTAATAATTATACATTAATATTTAATTATGTTTAATAAAATTAATATCGTTTATTTTAACATCATTCAATTTTTTAATTTACACAAATAATAATGTACCATTTTATTATTAATTGATGGTATGTAAAACTATACATATGCATAAAATATTATTCCTATATTAAATATACTAAAAATAAACATTTCAAAATTTATATTACCAATAAGTCACATTTCCGCGATAGGAAAGTATCGAAAATCGTCTTAAAATATTTAAATATATAAAAAAATTAATTTAGAATTTGAAAACAAAATGATTAAATAATAAATCAAATTGGAACCGGTTTTGGAAACTTGGTGTTACTTATGGTTGAAAAATATTAAGCGTTGGTGGATTAATGTTACCTAAAATCACTTTAATCGACGTAGGGTCATCTTTCTTCTTTACATGCTCAAATTATTTGGAAGTAGAAAACTTAATTTCGAAGGTTTAAATCACTTTAATATATGTGACCCAATCAGCAATCATGCTACTCCTCCTTTCTTAAAGTTGGTATTCACCTTTATTGCTTTTTGTCCATGACTATCACAATCTATATTCTATAACTACGTGAGAAGCTCTTCCTTTCTTGGGTTTTGTTTGAATATGCTATTACTTTCCTAGTTATTTTCAAAGCTCCTCTTTTCTTTAGTGTGTTTGAATTGTCTTGTTGTTTCTTAATGGGTAAGGAAAAAAGAACCATGGAAATGCTCAAAACCACATCTCCCTTGTGCGCCCTTTATTTTACTTCCCACTCATCTTTCCTTTGCCCTTTTTCGACTGTTTTCACTCTAAGTATTTTACAATATACCAAAACATGTTCCTCATTCTGAGTTTCAACATTTGAATCTTTGATCCAAATCCGTAATATTTTGTCCAAATTATGGATCATTTCTTCTTTATAACAAAGAACGGAAAGTCAACATCCATGCAGTTCCCGTATTTATGTTTGTCTGTTCCACTTATTTTTTCCCTTTGAATGTCCTGTTTTAATAATTGAGAACTTTTTTCAGTTTGACATTTGAAAGACAATATGATATTAAAATGGATTAATTCAGAATTCAAACTTCAAATTATGCTTTAATCCCAGGTGGTGTTTAACCTTTAGGTATCATGTTATACGGCGTTATATTTTAGATACATATATTATATTCCTGATTTACTTGTAAGAATTTGGTAGCAATTTTATTCACTTTAATTTCGGTCTTCCGAACTGTAATTCCCATTTACCAGGAAAAAAAATATCAGAGAAAACTTGTATTATATAATTAAATCATGTAGCTTTTATATTACATGTAGATGATTCATTTGGTTTAATAATTTTGATTTGTTTTTTATTAGGCTTAATTCAATTTAATTTAATTTCAAATTAAATAATATTAAAATGATTACAATAACAAGACAAAGCCCAAATAATAAACGCAACTAGCGCAACTCAAACCCAAGCCACACTTAGGACGGTAAACACCTTTCACCATCAAATCATTACATGAAGTTTATTAAATTATATTTTTAATCTTCTAGTATGCTTACATTTAGAATCTAAATAATATGTTTCATTTTAGTTAATTCAACTCGAATAATTATTCATATGATTTTATTTTTTAAATCTTCCATCAATTTAGGCATGATAAATTGTAATAGATGAAAAACTTCCATCACACCATTTTAACAGGAGTAGTTAAAAGCATCAACAATTTGAATTAATTAATTATAATATAAAAATAGAGGATTAATATATGTGTAAATACAAATATTTAATCCTACATTTAAACATAATAGAGTCATCATAATTTGATTTAAAATAATATATACCTAGCACAATCATTTTATTTTATTTTTGAAAATTATAATAAATTTAAATATTTTTAAGAATCTATAAAGTATTTCATTTTAATTGTAAATATAGATAAATAAATAAAAACTAAATTTTATTATTATTATTATTTTGAAAATAAAATTCATTAATTCATTTCATCAATGGGGCCATACAATTCAAGAAAAAAACAACAAACATCCGTAATAAGTGTTGACGGGTAAGCTCCATCAATGACTTCAGCCTCAATATCAATAAAATATTTATAACACGTTGACAATTGACTCTATCACAACTCACGCACGACATGTTTGAAGTGATTGCAAACATTTAATACAATAAGGAAATTAGCTTCAGATAGTTCAAAGCAGGGGGGCAAAAATTGATAAAATAATCGAGCATCTACCAAATTGGAAAGGAGTTAATATAACATAGGCCCAAAACGACTCGTGAAATAATTTATTATTCCAAAGTATTCTCAAAACAGAAATATATTAAGAAGTCAATGAAGAGCCACCCGCTTTCCAAAATTACTTGTGACTGTTGGAGTTTTAGTGACGACAAACACCGTTATTTACAAACTGAGAGAAAATACATGGAGTAAATAAGAAAAAAAAGAGAGAAAGTTTATAGAATGGAGAAAAAGACTAGCATCGCCATTAGACCAAAAAAAAAAAAAAACAATTGGCTTGGAAGAAAAAAAAGTACATTTCAAATAAAATTTGTTGTTGCCTCCCTACTTTCACAAACTACAAAATGGAACAAATAATAAATATTACAAAACTTTAAACAAATAATTAAAAAAAATTGTGTCACGTTACAGACTCTCTCCACCTAAGTGTCGCTAGTACTACATTATAGGTTGACACCACCAATAAATTTTTTTTTAAACTCTATTATAATCTTATGTACATACTATTCATGGTAATATTTTTCTTTTGTATTAATGGAATAAAAAAGTACTTTCTTTTTTTTTTTTGTATTAATGGAGTAAAAAACCTAAAATCTAGACATTGGGCATTTATTGGTCACAATGATGGAGGGCATTTATGGAGAACCATAAAGTTAACGAACTAAAGCAACTTTCGGTTCGGCCATTGAACAAGAGACACAAATACAAATCAATGTCCAAACTCCAAACCAAATGAACTTTGGGTTAGTTAAAGTTGAACAATATTTTAATCATTTCGAATTAGATGATCTTCATAGAAATATTTTTTATGGGATAATTAAATAGTTTTAATTGATGTCTAATTGTCTACCGACCTACCTCCAACTAAATTAAAAACTTCACTCAGAGTGGATTTAGTTGGACAATTGAATGCGATGTGGTATATTTAGTTTATTTTTTATCTCACGCAACAGTATCGTTACAGTATATAATCTCACTGTCACGATTGTTTTTACACTAACCACAGATAAACGTACCATCCATCCAAATCCACTCTCAATCGCTTTAAATAAAATCTTATATATATACCGGTAATTTCCTTATCTTACAAATATATAGGATAGAAAATATGTATATTTTTTTTGTTGATTAATAAATTTAATATTTACTAATTCAATTTATTTGCATTTGAATTTAATAATATGCAATTTTTATAAAAATTAAAATATTTTTGAATAATAAAATTTATTTTAATATAAAAGGTATTAAAATAATTTCTCTAATCAAGTTGATGCATGGTTGACTCATAACATTAACTTAGTTAGGACTTAAATAATAGTATAAATATATAATTGATGGATGTAATAAAATATAAATATTAAAATTTATTAAAAGCAATAAAAACATATTTGGTTAAGTAGTGGATTTAATATTTTATTAATGCAATCTACATGGGTTGAAATTTCATCATGTGTATATATATTTGTTTTAAATAATAAGACTAGAATACCCTCAAATAATATAATTTATTTTAAATATGAAAAGACATTAAAGTAATTTTTTTAATCAAATTGATATACAATTAACTCGTAACACCAACTCAATTAAAAACTTAAATAATGGTATAGAACTATAAAAATATAAATATATAATTGATGAATGCAATAAAATATAAATATTAAAATATAATATAAGTAACAAATACATGTGATAAATATAATATTTTACTTATATATTCAAAATTCATCAAATACATCGTTAAAAAATGTATAATTATTTTTAGTTTCTTTTTAAAACTAATTATCCTCGTATAAATATTTTAAAATAATTGGAATCCAAAATATTCTAATATATGTAATATAAACATAGATTTCACCTTCAAAATTTTGTTACAAATTTACAATTATATAATTGTAATATAAAATTATATTAAAATTTAGCACTTAACAGAAATTATAATCAATGAATTTACTCATACGTGATACGTTTCCTACGTGATGTTCACCACGTCTACCAATTCAGAACTCATTTGATTACAGAACTACACGTGGGCCCGTAAACACGTGATACTAATTTCGAAGTTTTTATCCTTTTCTTTCTGAAATCCTTTTCCCACCGAAAGTTCTCTTTTACGATTATACCCTTCTTCCCGTCCTGTTGCTTGTTTATTTATCGCTGCGACACTTTCACGAATGAATGATATCAGACTTTGTAACGTGCAAAACTGAGAGATCGTCCCTTCAGTTATGTCTGCGCTTCATTTTACTGTAACTTTCCTCCTTCTGACTCTGTTACTGGAAGTAAATAAAGCAAGTAAGTTTCTTCATTCCTTTCTTCCAGGGTTTAATCCAAGTATCTGAGATTAATTGTATGGTAAAATGTAGAATTAACCTTATTTTTTCCTTTGGTTCTTTTTTCAATATTTTAAAATATAACCTTTTTATCTTGTTTATGCAAACTTTTCTTTGAACATCTTATATGGAAAAAACCAGTTCATTCCTTTGTTTTCGCTTCTAAGACATCGTTGAACAGTGGAAACAGTTCACTTTATTACTACATGTAAGGGGGAAATTTGTACTCTTGAGAGAAGTTTAACAGGATACGCCTTTATTTGCAGAATCCCAATCATTCATTGGCGTAAATTATGGACAAGTGGCAGACAATCTACCATCACCGGCAGCCACGGCAAAGCTTCTCCAATCCACTTCAATCCAAAAGGTCCGACTGTACGGGTCCGACGCCGCAATGATCAAGGCGCTAGCCAACACCGGAATTGGCATCGTCATCGGCACGGCCAACGGTGAAATCCCTGCCTTGGCCTCCGACCCGAATTTTGCCAAAAACTGGGTGGATACAAACGTAGTTGCTTATTATCCAGCCAGTAAAATCATCCTGATTAACGTTGGCAACGAGGTCATCATGTCGGGTGATAACAATTTGATATCTCAGTTGTTGCCCGCCATGCAAAATGTCAAGAATGCCCTCGATGCGGCTTCGTTGGGGGATAAGGTGAAGGTCTCGACGGTGCATTCAATGACTCTGTTGAAACAGTCTGAGCCGCCATCTTCTGGGAGCTTCGACCCGGCTTATGGAGACATGTTGAAGGGAGTCTTAGCATTTAACAATGCTACCGGTTCACCTTTTGCCATTAACCCGTACCCTTTCTTCGCTTACCGGAGCGATCCAAGGCCTGAAACGCTGGCGTTCTGCTTGTTCCAACCCAATTCGGGGCGTTTGGATGGCAACACGAAAATCAATTACATGAACATGTTCGACGCTCAGGTAGTCCCATACTCTCATACATGTAACATGAACATGTTTTATAATTCCCACTTAAAATGATTTTTTTCGTTTAATTTAATGGATTTTTTACTCATACACAGGTGGACGCTGTTCGTTCTGCATTGGATGCCATGGGGTTTAAGAACGTCGAAATCGTGGTTGCCGAGACAGGTTGGCCGTACAAAGGAGACAGCGATGAAGTAGGAGCAAGCATTGAGAACGCCAAGGCTTACAATGGAAACTTGATTGCGCACCTTCGGTCAATGGTGGGGACTCCATTGATGCCGGGGAAATCGGTCGACACATATTTATTTGCTCTCTACGATGAGAACTTGAAATCCGGACCAACTTCCGAAAGATCCTTCGGGCTTTACCAATCCGCCGATCTCACCATGACTTATGACGTTGGCCTCTCAAAGAGTAGCAGCCAGGCCCAGGTGAGAAAACCGCGACAACTATTACTCAACAGCTCTCGTCTTCTTAGTGTTAATAATTGGCAGTGAATCTTATCTTTGTTTATTTTTCTCCCCAAGACTCCGGCCAGTCCCGCAACAGAGAAGACACCAGCGACGTCGTCAGCAGTGGCACCATCGCCGGAGCCAAAGAAAGCGTCTTGGTGTGTTCCAAAGAAAGATGTTACAGATGCCGAATTGCAGGCAAGTTTGGATTATGCTTGTGCACATGGCATAGATTGTAGTCCAATCCAACCGGGAGGGTCTTGTTTCGAGCCAAATACACTATCAGCACATGCAGCATATGAAATGAATCTCTATTATCAAAGTTCTGGCCGGGATCCATCGAACTGTGATTTCTCACAAGCAGCCATGCTTTCTTCTAGCAACCCAAGTACAAATTTCTTAAAGTGGACCTCTGCTTTTTACTGTATGAATACAATTGTTAATCTCATTTTATATGAATATTTGGCACTTTACAGGCTATAATGGTTGCACATTCCCTGGTGGGAGTACATGAAAAAGGAGAGTAGTAATTCGGGCAGATGAATGAAGGGCAGTGGGGGTCAACTTTTGTTGTTCTTTATTTTCATCAACTTTCAGTAATGGTATTGAGTGATTGGCACTTCTTCAAGTGCGAAAAAGATGAAAGAAATGCTTACCTTTTTTAATTTAGAAATTAGGAGCTCATGTCTTGTTGCATTATATATATATGGATGTATGTATGCATGTATTTGCAAAGGATTTAAGAATTGATGCAAATTATTGTTGTACTTCAAAGTAGCAAGTGCTGTCTTTTTATAAAGGCACATTGAAGATGACTTTCAAGTAATTCAACCGTCGGTTTTCTCAGAAACTGGAGCAAGCAATATTGGTAACTTTTAACGTTGTCATTGAAATCTTCGAAAAAGAAAATGTAATTGCAGAAGAGTAGATAATCGTGATAAATTGCATTCTTGAAGAGTATATATCGTGAATACTTTTGTCACTACATCGTTAAGTGAAATTAAAATGTTGGAAGTATTTGGAACAACTGAACAAGCTTAGTCAAACCCACCATTTCTTTTAAAGAAAAAAGAAGAAGAAGCAAACCACAAGGTAATTTAAATATTAGGACCTAATACGGATTATTTAGAAATTTTGTGAAAAAAGTTATTTACTAAATAAACATTTAAATTTTATCATTATATTTTTTATTTATTATTTAATTTATACATAAATATATAATTGTTTTTCTTTGTAGTTAATTTTATATAGGTAATCTAGGCAAGCAAAACCAAAAAAAAAAGTTTATTTATAAATTTTTTTTTTATTTTTTATTTATAAACAAATCTATTTGTATATAATTAAGTTATTTTCTAATTAATTTTGTATAAATGAAGGGAAAAAATCAAGAATATTTTATGACTTTAAACTTTATAGAGATTACAATCCATTTATATGTTACATTTTAATTTAATATTATGCTTTATTTTTTATTGTTTGGAAGTTTTTTTTAAACTTTTAATTTCATATAAGTTATAAAAATCAATTTTATATAAACATAAGCACTGTAAGTCTTTGAGTTATTTTTAGTGATAATTTTATTTTACTTTTGATGATTTATTTTTCTTCCATTTTCATCTTTGTCTTTATATAATATCACAATTCATTCCTTATCATCTATGAGAACTATGGTTTCCTAAAATTTTGACAAATTTTTGATGAGATTTTCACCACAAAAGTGTCCACTCAAAAGTTTATTGTCAATTTTATTTTAAAGTTTACTTTTAAACATTTCAACAATGTTGATATAATATGAATTATACTTCTACCATGATTGATTTTCAATATTTTATGATTAATTTGTTTAAAATTTTAAAAGCCTCAACATATAGCATGCTAGCTTATATCAAATCATTAATGTTTGGTTGTTCCTTCACTCATATATATATATATATATATATTCATACTTTTATTTTATTTACATCAAAATAAAAGTATTTACTCTTTAGATTTCTATTTAACTCTTTTATATTTTAAAGCTTACTACGAGTACGAAGTCTAAAAACTTAACTTTTCAATAAACTCATAGCTTTTTTACCCTTTTAAATTATCGAGCCATTAACAGAGTCCTTTCCAATACACGGTGTCGTTTGTGCCTAACTAACCACTCTAATTTACCATACTCAGTCATTGAAGGGCTTGAATTTAACTTCTTCAGTCACTTTCTAGGCTCTAGCCAAACTTATAGCTCAAATAGCAACAAAAAAAATTATTTCTTTCTTTTGGAGTTTTACAGACTCATATCGAGGATATTGATAGTACCCATCTCCGTGATTTGATGAACGACAAAGAATGATGCCAATCGATGAACGCTCATTATTTCCTCTGATTCGATATCTGCACAAAAGCCTCGCAGGTTCAAAAAAGAAATGATGAAATATTTCACTATTAATATGCATGTTCCTATAGTGAGTTCGATGGAATGCTTTTGGACTATCCAAGACAATGCGCCACTCTTGACACCATGGATAAACTCTATAAATAGCTGAGGTGAAGTAGGATTAATTATTGTTTCTGGGATTATGGATTTAAATTGGGATAGCTTTCGATTTTTGTTTAAATCTTTCTACCTTTTTAGGATGCTTCTCTGAAAACAACAAATTAAGTGAATGTTCAGCGGCGAGCATGTAAGTTTCAACTTTCTCTTTATACACCATTTCTTTTAAAAGAAAAAAGAAAGATTAGTTTTGATGCTTTGTTGTGAAAGTTAGTGATGTTGAAATAATTTGTTGTGGATCGGTCCTGAAAATTAAGAAATCACAGAGAAAAGAAGTAGAAATGTCGAGAGAAAGAGAGAGGAAAAGACGATATTCGATTCAAAACTTTTCATAACCGTTTTCCACCTGCGAAGACAATATAACTACTACAATAACAAACATCAAAACGCATCGCTTAGCTACGAAATTATCAAAACATAACGATCTATGAAATTATAACAAACCTCGTCGTTTTACTTATTTAAGGACCTCACGTGCATAGTCATGCCAAGTATACGTAATAATACCCCGTGTTCGAAAAGGATTCTTGTCCTCAAGAATCAAAATGTGGGAAACGACGACGAAGAGAATCCAAGTTCTCCCAAGTAGAGTCTTCAGGAAGGTGTCCGCCCACTCCACCGTAACTTCAACCGCATGGTTCCCTTGCTTGACAAGACTGCGTTCAACTATTCGGATAGGAGTTTTGAGAAGAGCCCCATCCGGCCGGGAGGAAGTGTGGATGCATGCACAAGCAGAGCCAATGTGTTTCTTGAGTGAGAGACATGGAAAGTGGGATGGATCTGAAAGAGGGATGAGTAAGTGGAGCCGATAATGGCAGTGCCAACCCGAATTGCGACTAGAAATGGCCCATAGTAGCGTGGGGACAGTTTTTGATTTCTGAATTGGCGGAGAGAGTGCTGCTGAAATGGCTGGAGTTTAAGATACACCAGATCACCAACCTGAAATGTGCGTTCCGAACGGCGTTTATCAGCTAGCTGCTTCATACGATTTTGGGCTCGAGAAAGGTGAAACTTCAACAAATTTCGCATTACTTCTCGTTGCTTAAGTGAACGATCCACAGAAGCGACCATAGACGCACCCGCAATGTAAGAAAAATACAAGGGAGGCTCCTGACCATAAAGAGCCTCATATGGCGTGCAGCGAATGGATGAATGATACGTGGTATTGTACCACCATTCAGCTAAAGGTAACTACAAAAACCAGTACCGGTGTTTCACCGCACATGCAACGTATAAATAGGTCTCTAAACATTTATTTAAAATTTCGCTTGGCGTCGGTTTGGATGATAAGTCGTGGACATTTTAAGTTTAACCCCAAGGTGGTGAAATAATCCTTGCCGAAATTACTTAAGAAAATCTTGTCCCGTCGAGACAATAGATTCATGTGCACCATGCAGTTTGTAGACATGTTGCGCAGAACTCATGAGCCTACAATGTATGTAAGGATGAGCCAAGGATAAGAAATGACCATACTTTGTCAAACGGTCAACCACGACCAAGATGGTGGATTTTTCATGAGAAATCGGCAACCCTTCGATAAAATCCAAGGCGATGCCGCCCATGCTCTATCAGAATCGGCAAAAGGTCAGAATAACCCGTGAAGAGCGGAGTGATCATATTTGCACCAATCGACAAACCACATTCACGTACCCATCGCTTAACATCGGTCGATAAACCCTTCCAATATAACAGTGAAGAAAGCCGATGACGCGTAGCGTGGACCCCAGAATGCCCCCTCAACGCACTCGCATGGAAAAGAGAAACAATTCGTTGGTGAAGATCACGATCGTTTCCCACCACAATCTTACCCTTACGCTCAAAAAAATATCATGCCACGAATATTTAGGGTGTAAATGGGGTTACTCTTGAACCTGTTTGCATAACAATTTCAGTTTGGTATCCGTAGCATAAGAAGCAAGAATTTGAGCCCATAATTCAGACCAAGAGGTATCGGTAGTGGCAACACATTGTAACAGGTGTGGAGAAAGCGCGGTGGTTGTCGGGACAAGGCATCCGCCACAACATTCGGGAACCTTGACGATAGAAGCGAGTAATCATACCCTAACATCTTCGCAACCCACTTCGTTGATATGGTGTTACTGACTTTGTCGCTCGAGAGAAATTTAAGACTCGGTGGTCGGTTTGATATAAAAGTGGCGACCAATTAAGTAGGAGTGCCACTTAACAAAGAAGCAAAACCGCCAACATTTCCTTATCGTAAATAGACAAGGCTTGGTATTTGACCCCAAGGCCTTATTGAAATATGCGATTGGGTGACCATTTTGTTGAAGGATCGCCCTACCCCGTAACCGCTAGCATCGGTTTCTACACAAAATGGATCCCGAAATTTGGTAGGACGAGGACGGTGCTTGACAAATGGCGCCACGAAGTTTATCAAAGGCTGATTGTTCCACAAAAGTCCATCGCCACGTAGCTCTTTCTTCAATAATGTCGTTAAAGGTTTAGCTAATAAACCATAATGTCGGATCAAACGCCGATAATAACCGGAGAGCCCCAAGAACCCACGCAACTCCTTAACAGATTTGGGAGAGGGCCAATTGACAACAGCACCTATTTTGGAACGGTCCATGCTGACAACACCGTTAGCGATAACATGCCCCAAATACTCGATTTGTGTAGCCCCAAAGATGCACTTAGAGTTTTTTGCATACAGTTGGTTCGAGCGTAAAATTTGAAGAACCTCTCGTAAGTGAGCTAAGTGATCTGACCACTCGTTAGAAAACACAAGAATATCATCAAAAAAAATGAGAACCGATCTGCGTAACAAAGGCCGAAAGATGGCATTCATCAAGGACTGAAAGCTAGATGGGGCGTTAGTCAAGCCAAATGGCATGACCAAGAATTCATAGTGTCCTTCATGAGTTTTGAAAGCCGTCTTGTGGATGTCTTATTCACACATCCGAATTTGGTGATAACTCGATCGTAAGTCCAGTTTGGAGAAGAACTTAGCGTGTCCCAACTCGTCCAACAACTCTTCAATGAGAGGAATAGGGAACCTATCCTTAACAGTCAACTGGTTTAGTTGCCGATAATCCACACAAAGCCTCCAACTACCATCTTTTTTTTTTACCATAACCACAGGAGAAGCAAAAGGGCTGTTACTATCTCGAATGATACCATTCTGCAACATTTCTCGAACCAATTTTTCTATCTCAATTTTTTGGACCGTCGGGTACCGATAAGGGCGCACCTTAACAACACGAGATTCATCAACTAGCGTAATTTTATGATCATGTAACCTGTGGGGAAGACCGGATGGAATACCAAACACGCCCTCAAAATCCTTCAAGAGGTCGCGTAATTCATCATCCCTTGAACATGCCGCAATGTGATCGATTATCGCTCTCCCGACGTTAGTAACATAGAACAGTCTGTTTCCACTAACCTCGTGCATTTGAGAATTTCATGCTCGAAACCAACCGGATCGAGCCAGGCGTTATACCACGTAAAGTGCAATTCTGATCCCCATGTTGAAACTGCATCGAAAGATTTGTAAAATCCCATACAATCTGCCCAAGCGATAGTAACCATTGAATGCCCAAAACTACATCGAATCCCTTTACTCCTAGCAATAAGAAATCAGTAGAAAACTGATAACCCTGTGTCATCCAAGAAACCGCCTTGTAAAACCCCTGAGTCGATAACTGAACACCATTGGCCACCATCACTTTCATGGGACAACTCAGTACAATAGGCAATTTCAGTCGCTTGACCACCTTGTAATCAAGAAAATTATGAGTACTCCCCGAGTCGACCAACACCACAACTTTAACGTTATCGATAATGGCAGAAAACCGCATGGTCTGAGGCCCTTGGAACCCTTGAAGTGCATGTAACGAGTACCGGACTATCGGGTGATTGGTCCGGAGACTCAAGTTGTGCGACATAGTCCTGCAAATCATCAGAGTGTGGAACCTTTGATTCAAAATCGGTTTCCCACGTCGGCTCAATAACCAACTGAAACATCTGGGATTTTGGACATTTGTGGCTCGGAGAATATTTAGATCCGCACTAAAAGCAGAGGTTCTTCCTCCGCCGTTCTTCCAACTCCTTTGAGACAATGATTTAGAAGGAACTCGGAGCTAACATTACTATGCACCGACCTACGGTAGATAGCAAGATGGCCAACACCTTGCGGTATTCTCTGACTCGGAAGAAGAAATCTTGTGGGAACAGTTCCACTCCTACTAACCCCTCTGCCTTTCACTGGGCCTAACACAATATCCTCCACCTGTCGAGCCAACTTATAGCCTTCCACCAAAGACTGTGGTGAAAATAACTGTAGGTATTGACCGATTTCAGGTTTGAGATTACTTATAAAAATGCTCAAGGCATAAGGCTCAGGTAAGCTCAGCTGGTTGAGTAGGCTCAAGAACCCATCATGAAATTGGTCAACAGTTCCCTGTTGTTTAAGAGTAACAAGTTCGATCATCGGATCCAAAAATGAATCAGATCCAAAGCGATCTTGCAGGGCCTTAGCATACAGTTCCCATGTCAAAAGATGTAATCCGCCATATTTGCGAACAAAAAAATGATGCCAATCAAGTGCCTTCCCTTCCAAATGCAACATGACCACCCTCACCTTTGCATGCTCATGGATCTCTGCCGCCTCAAAATACTGCTCTAGTTTGGACCACCAACCACGAAAGTTCTCTCCATCAAAACTTGGACATTTCATTTTAAAAGAAGGAATACCCATATCACTCTTACTCCCCTTAGAATAGACACTCGACTGCCCTAATTCAGTGATAGGAGACACCAACAAATTTTCCTTAACAGGGAACCCAGGAGGAGATCCTAAAATTTCTTTTCCCCTACTAGTTGTTACTTAGCAGAGCAAACGGTTGATTTTGACCAAAATCTGTTCAAACAACAATTGTAACTCGGATCTAAGTTCGGATCGTACCTCGACTTAAAAACTTTCGAAATTCTTTCAACCTCGCCTCAATTCAGCATCTAATTGAGTAACCTCACTTGGAGTTGAGTGAGCTCACCCCGCATTGTTCCAACGTCTTTTCGCAACCTCGTCGTTATTCGTCACGGCCATGAGGATCGGAAGAGCTCGATACCTTTGTTGTGGATCACCCGAAAATTAAGAAATCACGAGAAAAAAAAGTAGAAATGTCGAGAGAAAGAGAGAAAAAGGCGATATTCGATTCAAAACTTTTCATAACCGTTTTTCCACCTGCGATACAATATAACTACTACAATAACAAACATCAAAACGCATCGTTTAGCTACGAAATTATCAAACGCAACGTATCTATGAAATTATAACAAACCTCGTCGTTTTACTTATTAAGGACCTCACGTGCATAGTCATGCCAAGTATACGTAACATAATTGTTGAATATAATTTAATGGCTATTCATTTTTAGTGTATTAGACTTTGCATCGTGTTTTCCTGGTACCTTTCAGATAAACAGAACAGAGAATAGGTCAGTTCTTCATGTAGCTGTCCCGGCACCGTGGGATGCTGTTATGTTCGCGATGGAAAGAATGTGGTGCCGGATGTTTGTATTGTTCTGGATAAGATCATGGATTTTTCAGAGAAAGTTCTCAGTGGCTCCTCCTGGGGAGCTTCCTGTTTTCTTAAACATCTAGTCGAATATGCTGTTCTTCAATTGCTGATATGCAGGTATATGCTGGCAGGTTGGAGCTACCGAAAACCACCGAAGGATATGTTTGCAATTGGTATTGATGCCAGTTTCTTAGGTCCTTTATTTGTTCATTTGGCTCTCCAAACAGGTGCGGATGCACTTTGTTATTAATTGTGTAATGTTGTTGGTCTTTTTACTTGTAACCCATGAAGAAGGAAGTATAGCTGATGCATTTGGCTTTCTCTTTTGAGTCTTGACGACTCTCAGACCCTCAGGCTATTGAATTTGCTAAAGGACGCCATATATGTTTGTAAGTAGTTGTTTATTACTGCAACTGGTATGTTTTTTGTGTGTTCTTTCTTTCTTCCATTGGGTAATTAGTGTCAAAAAAGAAGAAGAGATGGACCAACTTGATAAAGTGAAAATGTATTTTATCCTTTCTTCTCTTCTCATTAACTGCTAAAGCTCTTATAAATATTGCTTCATATAACATATGATATAGTACACTGGAATCTATACTATTCAGCTCATAAATGTTTCCTATGCAGCTTGTTAAAAAGTTTGGCATTGATCCTAACGATGCTTTTGCATTCTGGGACTGGGTTCGTGATCATTATAGTGGTAAGTTTTTATCAATATCTTTGGTTCCTGTTAAGGATTAAGACCTTTTGTAGTAGAGCTGTGGAAGATAATTAACCATGAAGTAAATTCTATTCCCAAGCCGTGCACAATCTCAAGTTTACAGTATCAATATGCCTTGTATTTGTGCCAGTTAAAAACATTCTAACTACCTATTTCATCCTACTTAACCAATCCGGCTCAGTCAACTAAGTCGTATTGAATTGTCTGTTATTACCTTCTCTCCAAATCAAACAAATGTATGCATTCCATCCTATTCTCGGCAAGATGGATATAAGAGCCTTTCCTCTTAGTTTAACAGTCACACATTGCAACTCCTGCTGCAAACTCTTAACTAATTTTGAATCTGGCCCCCTCCCGTATTGCTCCCAAGTATCTACACTCAGAAAACAGATGATCCCTTGTCTCCAGCTCCAAGCCGAATATTGATGATACCTGCCATCAATATTTTGCCTTCGCCTTATAATTCTATCCTTAGTAGGCAGTCTGTTTTGAACAGCCAACCAAGACACCAAAGAAAGCTTTGGTATATGAAATGGGTACCAAAGCTGCCGAATACTGATTTTCATCAGCCCTGCCACTTATCACATTCCATACCTGGCCAACTATAAACTTTTGGCCGTGAAATATCCATGCACCTGTCTGTATAGGTTAATGAACTGAGCTGCTAAGCTTCTCAACTTGAGCAGCGTCTTCCAACACCAACGGCTACTGGTGGATCTCTGCAACCACATAAAAGGACTGCTCTTATTGTGGTTGTGCTGTGTCGTAACCATTTTTTGGAAAACGACAAGGGGTTCGACTTTGGTTTTGAAAATAGGAATAAAACGGGAGTCGCCACCGACCTTTAGTTGGTGTGATCGGATCACCTTTATTTTAATAAAACATTTTGTTTTACTAAAATAGTATTTTTGGTCTGCGAAGTTTTGAAAATCGGGTTCGGGAGTCTGTTACGTACGAGGAAGGGTTAGCACCCTCGATACGCCCAAAATTGGTACCAAAATGATTAATTAGTGTCTTAATGTCGAAAGTTTGAAAGGGGTTTAAAATACGGGTCTTTTAAAAGGTATTGGTATTTTTGAGATTCTTTGTTCCGAGAGGGTGCGAACATCACATCCAGCGCGTTAGGACATGATATTCTAAACCTTCGTAATCAAAACTATCTCATGATTTTGTGAAGTTTACCAAAAGGATGTCTAGTGATTTAGTCAAACGAAAAATCGCAACCCAAAGACGTTAGGCGCTTATTCTCAATTCCTAAATACAAAACATTGCCCTTATTTCAAAACCTTTAAATGGAGTGTAGCAATTTTATAAAATACAATCGTATCGTATTAATTTAAAGACTCGAGTCAAAATTTGAGATTTCTTTGTTCTGAAAAAGATATAAACATCACATCCAGCACGTTAGGACTCGACGTTTTAATCTCACGTAATCAAAGTTATCTCGTGATTTACAAAGTTTGTTAAAAAGGGATGTTAAGTTCCTTAGTCAAACGGAAAATAGCAACCCAGCACGTTAGGGCACTATTCCCCGAATTTCTAAATACGAAACAATGCCTTTATTGAAAATCTTTTTAAAAGAAATATGATGGTTTTTGTTTAACGATGTAGTATTAAACTAATGACAATGATATCGAATAACGATAATAATAGTGTTGTTGCGAAGACAATAGCAGAAATGATGATGACAAAAATAGTATTACTACATAAGTGTAAGTAGACATACACAAAATACAATAATGTGAGTGAAAATAGAAATGCATACGAGATAGTAAAAATAAACGAATAAATGAAAAGTAACTAAATAATAATAGTATTAAAATGCGAAAATAAATATAAGTATAAATATAATAATAATATTAGTATCAACAAGAATGATAAAGAAATGATAGTGACAAAATAATGTTGATTAATAATACTAAATAAATAGTAATAATAATAGATAATAGTAAAATAAATAATAATATAATAATAGTATTAATAATAGAATAATGATAATAGTAAATAATAATAATAATAATAATAATAACAATAATAATAATAATAATAATAATAATAATAATAATAATAATAATAAAGAAACAATAGAAAAGGACTAAATTGTAGATTAATTATACTAAACAATAATAATAATAATAGATAATTGTAAAATAAATAATAATATTTTAAAATAAAATAATGATAATAGTAAATAAAAGCAATAATAATAATAATAATAATAATAATAATAATAATAATAAGATAAAATAACGATAAAACATATACAAAAAATATAATAATGGTGATGACAATGATGTAATAACAAAAAAACTAAAAATATTGCAAAAATAATTGAAACAGAATTAAATTGCATTAAAAATAGGAGTATTGGGGTTAATTTGCAATAAAACAAAAGAAAAGGGGACTTATTTGAACGCGCGTGAAAGGAAGGGGGACCAAAACATCAATTAAACCCTTTCGTCAAAACGCACAGCAGCAGGGGGGACTTAATTGTGAATCCGGGCAAATTATTGGGCTAAATTTAAATTACAAAGTCTTAATTGCAAAATCATAAAAATGCGGAGGGACCGCGCGCACAATTAACCCACTTTTTCGGCAAAACACGCGGATCCTAGGCGGGTCGGGTCAGTCGGATCGGGTCACGTCAAAACGACGTCGTTTTGGGGCTTAAGAGGCCTGCCCAAAACGACGTCGTTTTGGAGGCCTATTTAAAGGCCAAAATCTGGAAAAAATCAGTCTGAGGTTCATTTTAAAAAAATCCTTTTCCCTCCCCTTTTTTCTCTGCAGAAGAAGGGGAGGAGTGCGATTTCCGGTGGGTTCTCCCGTGATTCGGACGTCGCCCGGCTGACGCCTGCCACCTACGGTGGCAATGAAAAAGGTAAGAATTTTATTTTTTATTTTTTTGACTTTTCGCTTTTTTTATATATTATCTTTGTGCATATATATGTGTATGTAAAAAAAGAAGGCGAATAAAAGATCGAAAAATGCAACAACTTTACCCTTGCTTCTGTTTTTGACCGATTTTTGAATGTTTGAACCACTGTTTTTGATTAAGAGAAAAAAACCTTTTTTGCTCGAACCTTCATTTCTTTTTATTGGTGTTTTTGAAATTTTTTTGATTGATTCCAGAAAGAAAAAAAAAGGAACCCCTTTTTACAGTCTTCCATTCGGTTTTTATAACCGAGTGTGGGAATACATCGTTTATTATTTTTTGCTATCTGTTGCCTCTGTTTCTTGGCGTGTTTGTCTTCTCTGCGGGGCATGGGCGGCCTGATGGGACGCAGTGGCGGTGGCCTCAGTAGGTGGTCGCAGAGGTGTCAAGATGAAGAGCCGGGTAGGTGGGGTTGGTGCTAGGGTTGCGGCGCTAGGGTTCTCGAAACCCTAGCTTCTGAAAAGGAGAAAGTGGGCCTATTGGGCCCGTCGGTTGGGTTCAAATTGGGCTTGGTTTTTTTTTATTTTGGGTTTGGGTATGTGTCTGTTTATTTGGGTCTGTTATTTGGGTTTTGATTTTGGGTTCTGTGTTTGTAATTTTTCCTTGTAATTGGGCCGGGCAAATGGGCTCATACAGCTACCCCTCTTTGCTCATTATCGTGTAACGAGAATGGAGCAAAGATTTTCAAAAGGCCCATTTTGCCCGGGACTGCTAAGCCCCGACTTCTCTTGTAGCCTTATTTCGTCCATCGCATCTTGTTGTTTTGATCCACCCCCTAGCCGTAACTTCAGAGGTATGGGATTTTTCGTTTTTAATCCGCTCACTGCGATTTTGCACCTGCAACATCAGGAATCGCCAAGTCTGCTATCCTCAATCTGATCCCTACAAACTCAGGGACCTCCAGATTGATGTCTTTGACCTACTTCCCGCAACTTCAGGAATGTCCGATCCGCTATCTTCAACCTGATCCCAGCAAACTCAAGGGTCGCCAGACTGAATCTTTGATCTGCTTCCTGCAACGGGATCGTCAATCGCTTTTCAATCGATCCTTGCAAACTCAAGGATCACCGATGAATCTTTGATCCGCTTCCTACAACTTCGGGAATGTCAAATCATTATCTTGGATCCGCTTGCAACTTCAAGAAGGTCAAATCTGCTATCTTTGATCTGATCCTTGCAAACTCAGGGGTCACCAGACCGAATCTTTGATCTGCTTCCTGCAACTTCAGGAACGTCAAATCTGCTTTCTTCAATCTGATCCTTGCAAACTCAAGAATCACCAGACTGATATCTTCGATCTACTTCTTACTCTAAGGGAACTTCGAGGAAATAAGAATTCAGGGAGAAGAGATTCGTAGTCTCCATCTTCTCTACCAAAACTTCAAAGAAATAAGGACTTATCCTCATTGTTAGCTCAGGGAGACGGGATTTGTAATCTCAACCTACTCCACGGGAACTTCGAGGAAATAAGAATTCAGGGAGAAGAGATTTGTAATCTCCATCTTCTCTTGCTGAAACTTCAAAGGAACTAATGATTGATCCTCATTGTTAACTCAGGGAGAGGAGATTTGTAATCTCAACCTACTCCATTGGAACGTCGAGGAAATAAGAATTCAGGGAGAAGAGATTTGTAATCTCCATCTTCTCTACCAAAACTTCAAAGGAATAAGGATGTAACCTCATTGTTAACTCAGGGAGACGGGATTTGTAATCTCAACCTACTCCACTGGAACGTCGAGGAAATGAGAATTGAAAACTTTCCAATTTGCTTCCTTACTGCTTTCAGGAAGACTTCAATCTACAGCCTGCTCCTCTACCATCTCGAAGGAACAAAATCTGAACTTTTCAATTTGCTTCCTTACTATCTTCAGGAAGACTTCAATCTTCAGTCTGCCCCACTACCATCTTGAGGGAACGAAATTTGAACTTTTCAATGTGCTTCCTTACTATGTTCAGGAAGACTTCAATCTTCAGTCTGCCCCACCAACATCTTGAGGGAACGAAATCTGAACTTTTCAATGTGCTTCCTTACTATCTTCAGGAAGACTTCATTCTTCAGTCTGCCCCACTATCATCTCTGGGGAACTAAATCTAAACTTTCCAATTTGCTTCCTTACTATATTTAGGAAGACTTCAATCTTCAGTCTGCCCCACCAACATCTTGAGGGAACAAAATCTGAACTTTTCAATGTGCTTCCTTACTATCTTCAGAAGACTTCATTCTTGACCGCCTTCACTAACATCTAGAGGAAAAAATGAACTTTGATATTGCTACACTGTTCTTTGAGGAACCTGTCCCGTAGAATTAATTTTATGTGCTTATGCTTATGCAAATGGTGAGGATGCTATGATCAGAATGACTCAAAGCCTCCTAACTACATGTGTCATGAATGACACTTTCATGAATGAAAAATGTCATGAGAATGGTCTTTTTACAATGATTAGGATGCAATGAGTCGAATGCTCCTAACTAAACGTGCTTTGAAATAATGTATGAATGCAAAATGAAATGATCCCTTTTTAAATGCTTGGGGTCGTAATTCATCAAGGTTCTATCACTGATGCGTTATCATGCTTTCTCATTCAGCTAGTATCTTTGATAGAAAGCCCAAAACAATGATCATATTCTCTTCAACAAGCTTGCCTCATTGTAATTTCGTGGTCCTTCCATGTACCTTCGAGACATAAAGTTTGCATCTCTCATCGCAACTTTAGGAGAATAACATTTGGTTTCTTCTACCTATCCTGCGTCGCTCGAGGTATAGGATCAATTTGATCATTACACCATTCACCGTGTAATGACCAGATGTGTAGGTCTCGATACGTGCATGAATCAGAGTATCATTTTTCTTTCTCGAGAATGATCTCTTTGTCTTTGCTTGGTTGACATTGCTCGTTATCCGTCAAGGTCATATCACCGGTGAAAATAAAAGGTCCAAAGAGATAATCATCTTTCTCCAATATTTCCAAACCTTGAGCTGAGTGAGTTCTAAACAATAGTCTTGTTTCAGGTCCTTGTATTATTCAAGCTTCAGAGTAATCGTGAAACTCCTTTATGAAATTATTATTAGTCCACTAATCGTTATTTCAATGCAAAATGCTTGAAAAGATTGTAACAATGGACAAAAAGGAAATTGATTGGGAGCATAGCTCGAAACAAATAAATTAATCAATGCTAACAAAGGTAATTAAGAAGGAATTTTATCGGTGGTTTTGAAAGGAATAAAATAACCACAAGTAACAAAATGGGTAAATGGAAACTAAGTGCCCCAGATATCGCACTTGAGCTTCTCTTCCAACTTCTTGAGGACCATCTTGAGCTTAATATGTGTTTAGGGATCCGAGTACTTTGTCGATGCACCAAGACGTAACATACTCCTTCGAGCGTAGCAAAACTACTTTATGCCCTACCCTCGATCAAAATTTTGAGCTGCCCTTCTCGGGTTTTCAACTCAAATACCCTTGAGTCTCAAAGCGCCCTTTGCGGATTTTCGCCTTGGCCTCTCCTTTTTCTTTTTTCTTTTTCGTGTTTTTTCGTTTTTGTGTTTTTGGTTTTTTTGGAAAACTTTTTATTGAATCGAACTCACCGGATTAAGGTGTCCTTGTCATCTATCTTGGTTAACACCCATTTTCCTGTAATGAGGCTTTTTTGTTTGTATAAGGCATTTACTTTTCTTTGGAGTTCTTTTGGATAAGAAGAATCTCTCTTAATGCTAGGTCATCTTCCTAAAATTCTCTTGAGCGAACCTTTTCGTCAAGCTCAGTATCTATTTTGGTACATTTGACCTCATTGAATACTTTCAATCGAGCTTATCGGAGGCATTCGCTTCATCCAATCAAATCAAAGCTTGGGAAAAGGAATCTTATCTTCCAACAATTTTCCTTTTAAATAAACCAATGGAAAAGATGCCCCGGTGAAAGCCCTGGCCAATGTTCAAGAAACCTAGAAGGTAAATGGTAACTTCTCTATGCCAACCTTTACAAGTCTCAGTCGTTTTTTCAAAAATTTTGAATGGTTTAGGCTGCCATTGCTGCAATGATATGGTGTCTGTAAATTTGTGCCATCGCGTTTCTTTCTGGCATTGCCACACACTTCTTCTTCTTTTTTATTTTTTTTTTGAACTTGAAGTTGAAGTTGACAACTGTTGACTTTTGTAATTTTGACACATGAAGCGACCTTTACCCTCTTGGCAAGGTCACCAAAGGCTATGGATATGAATCGATGTTGGCTTAAAGCTCTTGAGGAGGTGGCTTGATAGCGCCTATGCCTCGTATATAGGAATCGTTTCAATGGCCTCGGTAATCGGGTCGTGATCATGCGATAATGTCTTGCCTTATTCCTACGGGAGTCACGCCCATCTTCATTTCCTTCGTTAGCTCATAGCGTCTGCGACACTTCATAAGGTAGGATCTACATTGGGAAGTAAGTCGCAATCTTTGTCATCTTCAACGCCTTAGATCCCTCAGATACATATCTCACTAAAAGAGAGTCAAATGCGTCGCTCATGTCATTGATATCTGGGGGCCCATTGTGGGCAGAAAATCCAAAGAATAAATGATCCTAAGGATGATTATTCGTATGGTATGGTCATGAGTGAAAAAATATTCAGTATGAAATGTAAAGAATGGAAATATTTACTTAGAATGATGCATTTTATTGAAATAAAAATTCTGGACACAAGCCTACTTCTCAAAAGAAATCTTATTGCTTCCAGGCTTGGAGCAACAAGTGTGTTTTACACATTACTCTAGATTAGCTTCAAAAATACATGTTTCTTCCACAGTCTCATTGTTCAAAAACACTCTCAAGTACATAAAGGCAGATGCTCGGAAAGCTTTTATTCCTCGGTTCTCTTCGAGTATACCATTGCCCCGTCATCGAACTTCACAATACCCATGTTGATGAGATTTTCCACCAATTTCTTGAAAGTGAGGCAATTTTCTATCGAATGGCCTGTGATCCCCGCGTGGTACTCACACTGAGCGTTTGGGTCATACCATTTTGGAAATGGAGGTTACATCGGTTTTGGATATTGAGGAGGCACAACGTGTGCATCAAATAAACTTTGATACAACTCCTTATCGTCATAGGGATTGGCGTAAATTGGAGTTTTCAATGTTTTTCCTTGTACGGATTCTTTCCTTGACGAACCTTGATACTCGTGAGGGTGATTTGGGTCCCTCACGCTTGTATTATTCACATCGTCATCCTTTCTTCTAGGAGCAGCCTTCTTGGTTTCCCTACTTCAATCTTGCCGCATTTCATTGCATGTTCGATCATTTCCGCCATTACCATGTCAAGAAAGCTCTTAGTGGTACTCCTATCATATGGGTTATGAAAGGAGCCTCGGTGTTGATGAAGAGCATGGTAGTTTCTTTTTCTAAAAGGGTGTTGAACTTGTGTGGCTACTTCCTTCCACCATTGGGCATATTGCTGAAACTTTCGTTGGCTTTTCTCCATATTTTGGAGCGTGATTCGATCAGAGCTATATCGCTACGTGCAGTATTGTTTCAAAAAGGCTCGCTAGGTCCTCCACGACTTGATCTGGGTACTATTTGGTGATTGTACCATTTGGTCACAAATTTTACAAACTATCCCGAAAACAATGAATAAGCAGTTGATCATTGTTAACATATCCCGCCATCCGTCGACGTGAACATTGTGATGTGCGCGGGCAACTGGTCCCATTGTATTTTTCAAAATCTGGGTCTTGAACTTTGGAAGTACGAGGTCCGGGACTAGGCTCAAGTCTTTAAGCGTCACCCCGTAGCGATGGTCGCAGCTTTATTTCCTTAAACTTTTCTTCTAACCATCCGCAGCGATCCTCGAGTTATGCAGGAAGGTTTGCTTTTGCCTTATCCATTTCAGCCATTTCATCAAGATCGGGGACTATAGGATTAGTCGGACCTTCTCCGGATTAGTGCACGAACGATCGGAAAGTGCGCCGGCATTGCGGTCTCAACTCGCATGTGGCTCGATAACAAAAGGCGTCCTTTGGGGACATATTTCGGTGGTGCTTGGGTATTTGGCGAGGTAAATCCGGGAGGTGTTAGGTCGTCATTATTCCCCGAGCTAGCAATGCCGCCCTTTCCTCGCTCATTGGCCAATAGTTGCGCTTAATCGGCTTATCATGTTGTTTTGGGACTCTTGCATCCGTTCTATCATATCTTGTTGTATCTTGATTAATCGTTCTTGCATCCGCTCCTGTATTTCCTTTTGCATTTGTTCTAGCCTTTCCATTCTTTGATCCATGTCTTCTAGGTTCTTTGAAATAACTTTACCTAATTAGGGTCTTTCTACAAATCTTAATGCATGTGATATGATGCAAGGCAAATGCATGAAATGCAATGCAAATGCATGCATAAAGAAAGAGAGGTGTTGATTATGAATTCAATTTCATTAGAAGAACTTCTAGAAAATACATTTCTTTACATAAAACGGATTGCATATGCGGTTTTGTCCTCATAGTCCGGTGATATCCTCTTCTTCAGATCCGGATGTTATGGTCGTGTCCCGTGAACTTCCCCAATAGATGCCTCCTCTAGCTCATTGTTCCTCGGTCCCGCCCGTGCCTCTTCACTCGCTTATCCTCCGCGATGTTTATAAGCTTCTTTTAGAAAATGGAGACACGATGGCTCTTCAATAATCCTTGTCGGCTTGAATCCTTAGGCAAAGTCTTGTATTCTTCTGTGGGTTATCAGTCCTCTCTCGTCATTTTACCTGGACTATGTTCAAACGACCGTATTATAATCCACTTTATCAAGTAACACATTTCCTTATGATAAACTCTTCTATTTAGCAATCGAATATGAACCAACACCTTCTTTCTAAGATGATGCGGTGTGATGCAATGCAATGCAATCACAAACAAAACAAAACACGTTAGCACAGGAGAAGTAAACAAAATAGAGTACCTATCTAGGTGACCACTAGAGGTTTAACATAGTTCTTCCTAAGTTAGGCTCCTAGGGTTTACTACATGTGGTTTGGTTCTAAGGAGGGGTACCTGAACTAGCAGATTCCTCGATCTTCACCCATTATAGGCTCATATAGATCGAGTTGAGCCTAGGGAATACATTTCCTATGGTCGCACGGAGATGAAAATCTCACGAAGACATAGGTACGGATGTATCCCGAAAGCTATCCACTATCCTGCACGGAGGTGAAAACCTCATGAAGGAGTAGTTTCTCACTCTCACCTAAAGGTGTGACCACAACGGTCATGCAATGTAATGCTGCAATTAAAACAACATGCAATACAAATACGGTAATTTTCAAATCAAACTTTCAAACTTCCGACAAAAGACAGAAAATAATCAATTTATGGCCTGACTCTCTAAATCGAAGTCCCCAGTGGAGTCGCCAAGCTGTCGTAACCATTTTTTGGAAAACGACAAGGGGTTCGACTTTAGTTTTGAAAATAGGAATAAAACGGGAGTCGCCACTGACCTTTAGTTGGTGTGATCGGATCACCTTTATTTTAATAAAACATTTTATTTTACTAAAACAGTGTTTTTGGTTTGCGAAGCTTTGAAAATCGGGTTCGGGAGTCGGTTACGTACGAGGAAGGGTTAGCACCCTCGATACGCCCAAAATTGGTACCAAAATGATTAATTAGTGTCTTAATGTCGAAAGTTTGAAAGGGGTTTAAAATACGGGTCTTTTAAAAGGTATTGGTATTTTTGAGATTCTTTGTTCCGAGAGGGTGCGAACACCATCAGTAGCAGATTAGGACATGATATTCTAAACCTTCGTAATCAAAACTATCTCATGATTTTGTGAAGTTTACCAAAAGGATGTCTAGTGATTTAGTCAAACGAAAAATCGCAACCCAGCACGTTAGGGCGCTATTCCTCGAATTCCTAAATACAAAACATTGCCCTTATTTTAAAACCTTTAAATGGAGTGTAGCAATTTTATAAAATACACCGTATCGTATTAATTTAAAGACTCGAGTCAAAATTTGAGATTTCTTTGTTCTGAAAAAGATATAAACATCACATCCAGCACGTTAGGACACGACGTTTTAATCTCACGTAATCAAAGTTATCTCGTGATTTACAAAGTTTGTTAAAAAGGGATGTTAAGTTCCTTAGTCAAACGGAAAATAGCAACCCAGCACGTTAGGGCACTATTCCCCGAATTTCTAAATACGAAACAATGCCTTTATTGAAAATCTTTTTAAAAGAAATATGATGGTTTTTGTTTAACGATGTAGTATTAAACTAATGACAATGATATCGAATAACGATAATAATAGTGTTGTTCTAAGACAATAGCGTAAATGATGATGACAAAATAGTATTACTACATAAGTGTAAGTAGACATACACAAAATACAATAATGTGAGTGAAAATAGAAATGCATACGAGATAGTAAAAATAAACGAATAAATGAAAAGTAACTAAATAATAATAGTATTAAAATGCGAAAATAAATATAAGTATAAATATAATAATAATATTAGTATCAACAAGAATGATAAAGAAATGATAGTGACAAAATAATGTTGATTAATAATACTAAATAAATAGTAATAATAATAGATAATAGTAAAATAAATAATAATATAATAATAGTATTAATAATAGAATAATGATAATAGTAAATAATAATAATAATAATAATAATAATAACAACAACAATAATAATAATAATAATAATAATAATAATAAAGAAACAATAGAAAAGGACTAAATTGTAGATTAATTATACTAAACAATAATAATAATAATAGATAATTGTAAAATAAATAATAATATTTTAAAAATAAAATAATGATAATAGTAAATAAAAGCAATAATAATAATAATAATAATAATAATAATAAGATAAAATAACGATAAAACATATACAAAAATATAATAATGGTGATGACAATGATGTAATAACAAAAAACTAAAAATATTGCAAAAATAATTGAAATGTAATTAAATTGCATTAAAATAGGAGTATTGGGGTTAATTTGCAATAAAACAAAAGAAAAGGGACTTATTTGAACAGCGTGAAAGGAAGGGGACCAAAACATCAATTAAACCCTTTCGTCAAAACGCACAGCTGCAGGGGGGACTTAATTGTGAATCCGGGCAAATTATTGGGCTAAATTTAAATTACAAAGTCTTAATTGCAAAATCATAAAAATGCGGAGGGACCGCGCGACAATTAACCCACTTTTTCGCAAAACATGCGGATCCTAGGCGGGTCGGGTCATCGGATCGGGTCACGTCAAAACGACGTCGTTTGGGGCTTAAGAGGCTCGCCTAAAACGACGTCGTTTGGAGGCCTATTTAAAGGCCAAAATCTGGAAAAAATCATCGAGGTTCATTTTAAAAAATCTTTTCCTCCCTTTTTCTCTGCAGAAGAAGGGAGGAGTCGATTCCGTGGGTTCTCCTGGTCGGACGTCGGCTGGCGCTGACGCTTCAACCACCTACAGTGGTAGTAAAAGGTAAGAATTTTTATTTTTTTTTTTTTTGACTTTTCGTTTTTTTATATATTATCTTTTGTGCATATATATGTGTATGTAAAAAAAGAAGGCGAATAAAAGATCGAAAAATGCAACAACTTTACCCTTGCTTCTGTTTTTGACCGATTTTTGAATGTTTGAACCACTGTTTTTGATTAAGAGAAAAAAACCTTTTTTGCTCGAACCTTTCTGTTTCTTTTTATTGGTGTTTTTGAAATTTTTTTGATTGATTCCAGAAAGAAAAAAGGAACCCCTTTTTACAGTCTTCCATTCGGTTTTTATAACCGAGTGTGGGAATACATCGTTTATTATTTTTTTGCTATCTGTTGCCTCTGTTTCTTGGCGTGTTTGTCTTCTCTTGCAGGGCATGGGCGAAGCGCGCGATGGGACGGTGGCCGGTGGCCTCGGTAGGTGGTCGCAGAGGTGTCAGAAGATGAAGAGTCGGGGTAGGTGGGGTTGGTGCTAGGGTTGCGGCGCTAGGGTTCTCAGAAACCCTAGCTTGCTGAAAAGGAGAAAGTGGGCCTATTGGGCCCCGTCGGGTTGGGTTCAAATTGGGCTTGGTTTTTTTTATTTTGGGTTTGGGTATGGGTCTGTTTATTTGAGTCTGTTATTTGGGTTTTGATTTTGGGTTCTGTGTTTGTAATTTTTCCTTGTAATTGGGCCGGGCAAATGGGCTCATACATGCTGCATTCACTTTTCGAATTTCTATAACTTGTAAATTATGGTTTATAGTGTCCATTAGGTGTCTGTATCTGATAGGTGATGTTGATCTGAGCAATTTAAAGAGTATCTCATTGTTCTAAGGAAATAAATAACTTCAAATATAACAAACAGAAGTTAAGGATGAAAATGTTCTTCAATTTTCATTTATGGAGTTCATTTATTATCGCAAAATTCAGTTTTACACGCTGTACTAAGAACTTGTTTATTTACAGTTGTAAATACCATGACAACTAAGAGTGTGTGATTAGTTTTAAGTTTCAACTGAGCTCTTAAATCTCCAACTGCAGTAGTTCTTTTGGCAATTATTTCTTCATCTTTTTTATTTTGCCCCCTCCTAAAAAAGTAATAATAATAATTTGCCTGATTTTGGTGTATACTTGAATATCTTGAATATATTTTGTGTTTTCTACTTCAAGGTTTTTAATGGGGACTTCAAGCATTGATCAACATTTCCATTCAGCTCCTTTCAAGAATAATATATTATAAATACCTGTAAGTGCCTTAGTATATATCAACTCCCACTGCAGTTGTGCGTCTTTATTGCTCATAATATTAGCATAGAGCCATCTACCAAAGCTATTATGGGTTTACGGATTTGGCTGTAATCTAAGAATACAGGAATTTAGATTGTGCGCCAATTGATGGTGTGCTGCTTCCTTACGAGGCTGGTGAAAGGCAAATCTGGAACAAATGGCTAACACAAGTTTTATCAACTAGTCAACCAGGTGAATTGTCTGTTGAATCTTGCATATGGTAGAAGAATATTAGGAGATTTGTGTTGCATATATAACATCTTAGACCACCTTGAAGGTGCTAAATTATATTTTTGACCCTGGACCTGCAACGCTATGGATCTCTGCCCATAGGAAAAATAAGATGCTTGTGCAAAAAATAAAGACCAGAAAGCTTTGTTGGAGACTGGCCAGATATGGCACATTATTCTTGTTAGTTACCATGGAAAATTTAAAGAAGTACTAAATGTTCTTGGAGAAATTGAATTGGTTTATTAAAAACTGCTTTTGAATGTTATTCACCATAATATGGGTTCCAACTCTTGAGAGTTCATTGTCTTAACTGCTCAAATCTTTACCTTTAGCTCTGATGGAAGAAACGATTCTGCCACTGCATAACCTCATATTATAAATAGATTCAGCTTTTGGTACTCTCTAGTTATCATGCTGAAGTGGTAAAGTGCATGGGGTAGGGATGGTTGTTCAACTTTTGGTATTTGTAGAATCAAGCTGTCCTAAACTGCAAGGTCAAGCTATAAGCATTTTAAGTTCTCGTTTGAGATTGCCAGGGACGTGTAATTCTATGTGATTTCATTGGTATTTCAAGAGCGGTTAACCTGGGTACCTCCTTAATGGTGTAATCCAATCTATTACTGTACCAATTACTAACTGGACCATGTACTTAGTTGTTTATATTGCATCTTTTAACTCAAAGTAGTCATCATTATCATTATATTGGCAGGTGAAGTGGTGACTGGTGAGTAATCATTGATGCCTCCCTTATGGGAAGGTATGTTTTATGCTTTTGTAGGTAACAATTATCTGTCTTAACTATAGGGGCAATTTCAGGTATCAGGCAACTAAATCATTTTCTTTTCACAAACAGTTGCCTGAATTCTGTATGATTCTTAAAAACATTGATTTTACTGCAGACAGCAGAGAAATTAAGGAAGGGGAATGTTCCACAGCATCTTATTCCGCATAAGGTGACTCTTAGCTTTTGTCCCAAGCCTTTTAGTTCATAACAAGATTAATGCCCTAACCATTATTATATTGCTTAGACATTCTCTAGATATGGCCTTCTGTCTTTTGCTTCCATCTCGTATGCTTACTACATTGGGCAGGTGAGTAGCTTATTCTCTTAAATTTGACTTAACGAAGCATTCACTGAAAAAAGTAACAGTGCACGTTTACTGAAAATGTTATAAAATTACCCGTTGGATTTAATAAAATTATGACATCAGACGTCCAATAGCAGTTTCGAGTAAATGCACAAAACGGTTAACCTGTTTTTCACCGTTTGACATGTTGAAGCTCATTTTTTAACGTTTTATGATTTTCTCAGCCACGCACGTTCTTATTGCAAAATGTGAAAAATAAGGGGGGAAAGATGAACTTGAAGTTCATGATCAACGGCACAGCAAATAGGCAATAAACCATATAAATCCACAAAATAGCACAGGTTGAACAGTAGTGCAAATATCCATGATAGAGCTCAGTTACTGCCGATTGCTGCTTAATATGCTACCATTGACCCATTCAGGGTGTCTTACAAGACAAAATAACCGATAAGCAAACCAAAGCAAAGCTTTGTTTCACAAGTAGGCAGTAGTCCCCCAAACTTAACCCTCTAAAACAACTCCTAACCCTAAATCTAACGCTAATCCATTATTACATTAGGGGAAAAAACCCAGAGATTTAAACGCCAGTGGATCCAAATCCCCCAGCACCTCTAGTAGTAGAATCCAAATCATCAACTTCCAAAACATCAGGTGTCATTATCTTCTCAATGATCAATTGGGCAATTCTGTCACCCACTTTCACTTCAAAATCAACATCAGAATGGTTGAACAAAATCACCCCCAGGGGTCCCCTGTAATCAGCATCTATCACTCCAGCACCTACGTCGATGGAATGCAAAAAACAAAGTACACACATTTTCAATCAGCCAACGAAATCAAATCATAATGAATTAATGAATGAAATAACATAATAGAGCAACATATTCTTACCAACGCGGCCATATGTTCCTTCAGGGATAGCAATGCTTAGATCAGTGGGAATCAACGCTTTTCCTCTGGCTGGCACCTTGGTATCCGTTGCACTGTGCCATAAATTTTTTTTTTAAAAAAAAAAGCCCATCAAATTTGTTGTATATCGACTGCGATTTCCATTATAGAAAATGGTTTGAGGAGTTACCTTGACAGATCGTAGCCAGCGGCGAGAGGAGAGCCTCTTGACGGCAACACGGCTTTTTCAGAAAGCTTTTTGACTTTCAAGGTAACTTCATGTACTCCATTTTGACCGAGTTTTGGGACTTTCGGGGATGGCTCTTTGATTTCAGGGCTGTTGTTATTAATCTGATCTGCTTGGGCCATCGTGAGAAGAGATCTTGGAAAGGTAGAGAAAACAGAGGGACGATTCCAACAGACTGGTTTGAAGACTAAGGATCGTGAAGCACAGCAATTATTCTTATATAAGAATAAAGCCGGGATTTTAGGCGCCAAGTGTTCCCGCCTTCAAACAAATATTCCAACAAAATAAATGTTTTTTTTTCTTTAAGAAAATTGATAAAGAGCCCATTAACCTATCTTAATGCATTACTATGATTAAAAAAAAGCCTCATTCATTACTAGCTAGTTGTACTGGAAATTGTTCATACATTTTCTATAGATAGTCAATATTTAATTATCATCAGTTTCAAGGAATGTTTGCAATTATTTATAAAAAAAAATAACTCGAAATTTTTATTTTTAATATTTTGGCTGTGCCTTTCTAAGATTGGGACACAAAGTATCCACCCTATCAGAGACAGAATTAATTTTCAACTGTAAGGAACTAAAATACGAGACATTGTAAGAGCAAGAAACACATAGCAATCCTAATCTATCGGCAGGAACTAAGTTCTTAGGCACTTATTTTTCATTCACTCGCCATTACTATTCAATAAGCAAGCAAAATAAGGGAAATAAATTACCTTGTTTTGAAAATCGACTAGCTTAGAAGCAGCCTTGTAGACGTTGTCCACAACCTGTTTGAAACAAGGCTTGAGAGGGAGAGACTGGTCGAGCCAAACACCGTTAGCAAATGACAATCGGGGACCACCGGCTGGACTTCCATCCGCGAAGACAACGGAAACTAGCTCGCAGGAGAAGGAGCTGAGTTGGTCGTTGGATTTGGACTTGAGGAAAGAGAGGAGCTGGTCAAGGGTTGGACCCTTAGCACCAGCGGCGATCAAGCTGAGCACAACATGGACCGACAGGGGCGAGAACACTAGGTTCGACCGTTCGAGTCCTTGGCTTCAGTTTGGAGAACGTGTTTGGTCAGGGTCAAAGCGACGTCGGTTTGGCTAGTGATCGATTCACGGAGATCCATCGCCGGAGTCAAGCAGGAGTGGTTTAATTTCACGAGGAACTGTCTACCGACTAGTAATTAATATTGTGAAATGGGAACTGTTTATATTGTAAAAATGGACCGTCTGTGATGGCCGAAAAGAAAATGGACCGTCAGCGGCTTTACCGCGTAAGCTTAGGACTAGAGGGTGAGTATTCGATCGAATCGAATCGAATGTAAAATTTTTGAGTTAATCGAGTTTTTAAATCGTATTTTATCATCTTAATCTAATTTGAAATTTTTTCGAATCGAGTCGAGTGAGATAAAATTCGAATCGAATTGAATATATTTGTTCGAGTTAAGTTTTAAAAAAAAAGACTTTAGTGTTTTTATTTTTATGTATGCCAGAACCTTTTTTAAGTATGCCAGAACTATAGAATTCATTAAAAAGACCTACGTTCTAGCATAACAAATTTAGAGATAAGAAAACTTCATTCACTTAAATTTAAAATTTAAAAGACGCCATATTAGAAAAGAAATGAAACATAAATAATAAATATATCCACTTCCTAGGAGCAGGATTTTATTCTTAATTTAATCTAATGCTCCCTTTCTATTGATGTTTTCCTCTATATGCTTTACTCAGTCCAAACACACAAGACTACATTAACCTATTTGTTTAAAATACTCATATATATATATATGGCAGCACTAACGGTGCTCAGATTATGAATTCAAAGTGATTTTAATTAAATTCTTAATTTAATCATTAAGAACCATTGGAACTTTTGATTCAATTAAACCATTAGAACTTTTATTGTAATGTTATAATGTCCAATTACCAAAATGGAAGGAAAAAATATGGTGAGGCTACACACCACTCACAGCCATGCATGCTTTCAGCTTCTTTGCGTTGCCAAAAAGTCTCTGTAGCTACAGAGCATTTGCTATTGTTATCATTTTACCACCAGCTTCTTCCTTGTCGTTATTTTCTCCGACTAAAGAGGTACACGAATTTGATAACCGATTCCATACCTGCTACAAAAACAAACAAAAAAGGCACTGGTAAATACATGAATTCTGTAAGCAAGGAATAAAAGGACGAGGTTGCACACACAGCTTGATCCTAGTCTTAAGTAAGCTTCAGGAAGATATTTGAAATTGCAAATCAATAAAACTAACATGCTGAGGATACATGATATGGTAACACGCATTGAACCATTTATGCTGCTACTTTAATTATTAGCAATTTTCTTTAGCAACAAATACGTGAAAATCCATCCTAAGCTCATACCTTGTTCTTCAATAACTTGAAAGAAAGCAAGACAGGTCATTTTCACTTCAAACAAAAGCACATGGAAGCATTCGCATCAACAATAGGATAGAAATTGCTTCAAATAAACTAAACAAGTTTCAGTGGTTGAAACCGAAACTAAGAACGATCAATGTCAAGTCGAGACCTTTGTTTTAAGCCTCAATGTCAAGCGGAAGAAGAGAAACTCAAGAAATTTGGAATTGGAGAATAGAAATAGAGATTAGACAACTTACCAGAAAATTAATTTGGGGTTTGGAGAAGAAGAAACTCATGCACACAGGTGAGTGTAGGATGAATTTTTTTACCTGCTTGCTGCTGCTACTAACCTAGAAAATAAGAATAGGGGGTGGATTCTTGTCTCTTGAGGCTAGGGTTGGGGGTTTGATTTGGGGAGGAAGAGGAATTGGGTTGGGAACTTGGGATTTGAGAAAAAAATTTGGGCTGAGTGCTTACGGGCTTGGGGGGAAATGGGTAAATAAAAGCCTAAAATTTAAAAAAATAAAAAAAATATAGTTTGTATTTGGTTTATTCGAATTATTCGAGTTATTCGAATTCAAAAATTTAACTCGATTCGAACTCGAAATTCGAAACTCAAAATTCGAGTTGATTCGATTAACTCGATTAACTCGGTTCGAATAATTCGAAATTCAAATTTTTTTTCGATTTTTTCGAATCGAATCGAGTTTTGCTCACCCCTACTTAGGACAAATTGTTTTGCTTAGGAATTAAGTGAAAAAGTCGATGCTGTCCACTCTATTTCTTTGTGGATTTTAAGGCTCGTTTAACAGCTCTCATTAGGGTCAAATCCAGTCTATATTCGTTTTTCTAGCCCGCCCATGTATACTATTATTTAAGTTTTGATTAAATTTCACAAATTCATTTCTTACTAATTCAATCGATAAATCATAAGAATGTCAAAAGATTTTTATTATTTAGGATTTTTTTCTAAATTCAATAATAATTTGTATGTGGTGAGTTTTAAACCAATGTTATTTAAATTAATAAAATATTAATTTTATCAATTAACCAAAATTTTATTTTATTATAATATTTACTTTTTCATTTTATTATACATACTTTATTATCTTCACTAATCGTATATTTTACTTACTATTATTTAAATAATTGATTAAGTTAGTGTCACGAGTCAATTGTGCACTAACTCTATTAGAAATACTACTTTAATGTCCTTTTGTATTTAAAAT
This sequence comes from Gossypium rotundifolium, assembly GCA_025506655.1. Classification (NCBI taxonomy): domain Eukaryota; kingdom Viridiplantae; phylum Streptophyta; class Magnoliopsida; order Malvales; family Malvaceae; genus Gossypium; species Gossypium rotundifolium. Next base: position 173,095,966 of record CP106734.1, on the reverse strand, counting down.
AAATTATATTATTTGAGGTATTTTAGTTTTTATTTTAAAAGTTAATTAAGATAGGCATATAACAATATTTGAATCCACGCCCATTGCACCATTAGCATATTAAATTAACCACTCAACCAAAGTCTTATTTTGGTAATCTTTGTACATTTTAATTTTACTCAATTCAATATCATACATATTTTATGAGTTATTATTTATTAGTTTTAAACCATATGTTTCATTGTTTAGTATATGTTATTTCTAAGCACACCTTTGAATTCAAAATTATGATTTCCACACATATATCGTGTGTGATAAAATATTAGTATATATAATAAGTTATTTAGTTAATATCACAAGTTATAAAATATTAATTTGATCGACGAATTTACTTAATAACTAAATTAAAGTTGTTGATATAGTGATACAACAATGACTGAATATAGAGGAAAGGGTGACGATTGCTGCGGAGGTCGGTTCACCCAATCAACAGTTGGGGTGGAGAGTCTGAAGTTATACAAAATGAAGATGATGAGAGTATGAAGGTTGAAGGTTAGTTAGCAGAGTGTAAGGTGGTATCTTAGAGAGTCAATTCTTTTTTCTTCGTTCTTGAAGGTATTTACTGGTGAGGGTTTCGTGTAAGATGGTATTTATGGAAAGTGTGGGTGGATGTCTTTGATGGGACGAGAATGTCTGTAATGGAACAGATCCTGTCATTTATTCTAACTTGATGGTATGGAATAGTTGAACGCACATGGTATTTGGTGAACAACAACTTTACGTTCCTAATAAAGACTCTGAAACCTGGACAATAGTTGGCCTGCACTTGTGCGGATGGTCATCCTAGAAGGAAAACTTGTAGGGGATCTCCCAATTTATTGATGGCAGGCCTATTATTTCGGTGCCTTTCTAGCTTGCCACGTGTCTTGACGCAAACGACGTATAACAATTAGGGGTGAGCAAAACTCGATTCGACTCGAAAAAATCGAAAAAAAATTCGAATTTCGAGTTAAACGAATCGAATTATTTGAGTTAATCGAATTATTCGAGTCAACTCGATTTTTTTTTTAATTTCGAGTTCGAATTGAGTTGAGTTTTCGAATTCGAATAATTCGAATATCAAAATATAATATTTTACATTTTTACCCCAAACTCTCAAACTTTTTTACTTTTCCCTCAAAACTTTTACTCTTTCCCACTTTCCCCCCAAAACTTTTATTCCCCTCCCATCTCACCCTCCAATCTACCCAAAATCCATTTCCCACGAAAAATTTACTCTACCATATACTTTTTCTCGAAATTTTACTCTAAAAAACCCTCAAAACTTTTTATTTTCCTCCCAAATTTTACTCCATCCCACTTTTCCCCTAAAACTTTTACTCCATTCCCATCCCACCTCCCCAATTTTTTTTTTTTATATTTTCCTTTAAATTTTACTCCTCCTATTTACTTTCTCTCAAACTTTTATTTCAAAACTTTTATTTTCCCTAACTTTTACTTCTCACCTTTACTCTCAAATAAAAATAAAATTATCCAAAAAATCACTAAACATAAATAGTAATAATTTTATTTATATCTACTATTTATATTATTAAATTAAATTAAATTTCACATTTTATATTATTTATATTATTGAATTGTTTAGTCATATTGAATATTTATATTAAAATTGAATTATTAATTATGCCATAAAATATTTATTAAAATTTTATATTGGTATCAATTTCACATTTTATCTTTGAAATAACTTTTATTAAAAATCACATTTTGACATTTAATATATATTTTAATTTCAAAATACATAATGACAAGAATCAAGATAATTGAAACAACTAAGCAAGCAAAGAAATTAACCCGTATATAAAAGGTTAATAAATAAATTATGAGGTGATGAAAGTTAATAAAAATTTGATTAAGGTGGACAAATTTTATTACAATGGGTGATGAGGGGTGAGCATTCGATCGAATCGAATCGAATTGAATGAAAAATTTCGAGTTAATCGAGTTGATTTAATCATATTTTATTATTCTAATTTGATTTGAAATTTTCTCGAATCGAGTCGAGTGAGATGGAATTGAATCTAATCGAATCGAATATATTTGTTCGAGTTAAATTTAAAAAATAATTTTAGGTCCTTGTAACCATTGTCACATATCGTAATAAAATTTGTCCACCTTAACCAAAATTTTTATTAACTTTCACACCAAATAATTTATTTATTAATCTTTTATATACTGAGTTAGTTTCTTTGCTTGTCTAGTTCTTTCAATTATCTTGATTCTTGTCACTATGTATTTTGGAATTAAAAATATATTAATGTAAAATGTGATTTTTAATAAAAGTTATTTTAAAGATAAAATGTGAAATTGGTACCAATATAAAATTTTAACACAAATATTTTATGGCATAATTAATAATTTAATTTTAATATAAATATTAAATATGACTAAACAATTTAATAATATAAATAATATAAAATGTGAAATTTAATTTAATAATATAAATAGTAGATATAAATAAAATTATTACTATTTATGTTTAGTATTTTTTTGGATAATTTTGATTTTTATTTGAGAGTAAAGGGTGAGAAGTAAAAGTTTAGGAGGAAAATAAAAAGTTTTGAAGAATAAAAGTTTGAGGGAAATAAATAGGGGAGTAAAATTTTGAAGGGAAAATATTAAAAAAAATTGAGGGGGATGGGTTTGGGGTAGATGGGAGGTGAGATGGGAATGGAGTAAAAGTTTTAAGGAAAAGTGGGAGGAGTAAAATTTTGAGGAAAATAAAAATTTTAAGGGTTTTTGGGAGTAAAATTTTGAGAAAAGTAAATAGGAGAGTAAAATTTTGGTGGAAATGGATTTTGGGTAGATTGGGGGGTTGGGATTGGAGAAGAGTAAAAGTTTTGGGGGAAGTGGGAAGGAGTAAAAGTTTTGAGGGAAAAGTAAAAAGGTTTGGGAGTTTAGGGTAAAAATGTAAAATATTATAGTTTGATATTCGAATTATTCGAATTATTCGAGTTATTCGAATTCGAAAACTCAACTCGATTCGAACTCGAAATTCAAAAAAAATATGGAGTTGACTCGAATAACTCGATTAACTCGAATAACTCGATTCGTTTAACTCGAAATTCGAATTTTTTTTCGATTTTTTCGATTCGAATCGAGTTTTGCTCACCCCTAGGTGACAGTGGTTATAAGGACCCAAAATTATTTTTTAAAATTTAACTCGAACAAATATATTCGATTCGATTCGATTCAATTCGAATTCCATCTCACTCGACTCGATTCGAGAAAATTTCAAATCAAATTAAGATGATAAAATATGATTCGTCAACTCGATTAACTCGAAATTTTTTCATTCGATTCGATTCGATCGAACGTTCACCCTACTACTGGCTAATCCTCCAAAAGTAACGTAACGTTAAATAAATGGTTGGGATTTCCAAGATTTTACCCACACACATAGTTTTAGGCTTAGTGAATGGCCCGAGCCATTGCCACCTAAACATTTAAGCAGGGCGGCAGATAAGAGTGGGCGCCTTGGAAATGGTGGGAACACTTGGCGCCATCGGCCGTGGGTACCTAAAATCCCGCTTTATTCTTATATAATAATAATTGTGCTTCACGATCTTTAGTCTTCAAACCATTGTTGGAATTGTCCTCTGTTTTCTACCTTTCTAAGATCTCTTCTCACGATGGCCCAAGCAGATCGATTAATAACAATAGCCTCAAATCAAAGTGTAATAACCAATTTCGCTTTAAAAGGTAAAAAATTTCTCTTTTTTAATATTTTAATAGGGTATATATATATTTATATCTATATAGTTTAAAACAAAAAATGAAATATTTATACGATTAAAAATAGTTTCGAGAAAAAAAAGGGAAGAAGAAACGAAAATGCAAAAGAGAACCTTTGATATGCTTTTATTCTTTGTATTTAATCTCCTTTTCTTGATTTTGAATTTTCTCTCTCTTTTTTTTTTGAAGAAAATCCCCCCTCATTATAATGTTTTTCCTTCGGTTTTTATAATAGAAATTAAAGGAAAAAAAAAGAAATAAAATACAATATACTTTTTTTTGCCATTGTTGTTTGTTTCTTGCAGGAGTCGGTGGAGGCCAATGGGAGAGGCGGTGGTGGCGACAGAGGCCAATAGAGAAGGCGCCTAGGGTTCTGGAACCTAGGTTTCTTCTGAAAATTTTTAGTTTGTGGGCTTATTGGACCGTTTGGAATTGGGCTAGAATTTGGGCTATTTTTGGACCTTTTTTTTTCATTTCTGATTTGGGTCTGGTTTGTTTGGTTTTGGGTTGTAAATGGGCCCCGGGCAGAAATTGGTTATTACAACTGCCCCTCTTTGCTCATTGTCGTGAAACAAGAATAGAGCAAAGACAATAGAAGAACTAATTTTTGCCCGGTCTTAGCCAAGCCTTGATTCTTCGGTGCTCTTATTCTTCAGATGGCCTCATTCCAATCCACTATTCATTTGTCGCTTTGACCCACTTCACTGCAGCCTTGGGATACGATTATTGACTTCGATCTGCTTCTTTGTAACTTCGAGAATGCCAGGTTTGCTGTCTTCAATCTGCTTCTCTGTAACTTTGATAATACTAGGTTTGCTGTTTTCAATCTGCTCCTGAAACATCAGGCTGCCAAATTTGCTGTCTTAAATCTGCTCCTGAAACTAGGAGTGAGCAAAACTCGATTTGATTCGAAAAAATCGAAAAAAAATTTGAATTTTGAATTATTCGAATTGAGTAAATCGAGTTAATCGAATCAACTCGAATTTTGAGTTTCGAATTTTGAGTTGAATTTTCGAATTCGAATAACTCGAATAATTCGAATAAACCAAATACAAACTATATTTTTTTTATTTTTTTAAATTTTAGGCTTTTATTTACCCATTTCCCCCAAGCCCGTAAGCACTCAACCCAAATTTTTTTCCCAAATCCCAAGTTCCCAACCCAATTCCTCTTCCTCCCCAAATCAAACCCCCAACCCTAGCCTCAAGAGACAAGAATCCACCCCTATTCTTATTTTCTAGGTTAGTAGCAAGCAGAAGGGTAAAAAATTCATCCTCGCACTCACTGGTCTGTCATTTCTTCTTCTCCAAACCCCAAATTAATTTTCTGATAAGTTGTCTAATCTCTATTTCTATTCTCCAATTCCAAATTTCTTGAGTTTCTCTTCTTCCTGCTTGACATTGAGGCTTACAACAAAGGTCTCAGCTTGACATTGGATCGTTCTTAGTTTCAGCTTCCAAGCCCTTTGAAACTTGTTTAGTTTATTTGAAGCAATTTCATCCTATTGTTGATGCGAATGCTTCCATGTGCTTTTGTTTGAAGTGAAAATGACTGTCTTGCTTTCTTTCAAGTTATTGAAGAATAAGGTATGAGCTTAGGATGGATTTTCACGTATTTGTTGCTAAAGAAAATTACCGATAATTAAAGTAGTCGCATAAATGGTTCAATCGTGTTACCATATCATGTATCCTCGGCATGTCGGTTTTATTGATTTGCAATTTCAAATATCTTCCTGAAGCTTACTTAAGACTAGGATCGTGTGTGTGCAATCTCGTCTTTTATTCCTTGCTTACGTAATTCTTGTATTTCTTGGTGCCTTTTACATTTGTTTTGTAGCAGGTATGGAATCGGTTATCAAATCCGTGTACCTCTTTAGTAGGAGAAAATAACGACAAGGAAGAAGCGATGGTAAAATGATAACAAAAAGAAATGTTCAGTAGCTGCTGTGGACTTTACGGCAAAGCAAAGAAGTCGAAAGCATGCATGGTCGTGAGTGGTGTGTAGCTTCACCATATTTTTCCTTCCATTTTGGTAATTGGACATTATAACATTACAATAAAGTTCTAATGGCTTAATTGAATCAAAAGTTCCAATGGTTCTTAATGATTAAATTAAGAATTTAATTAAAATCACTTGAATTCATAATCCGAAAGCACCGTTAGTCTTGCCATATATATATGAGTATTTTAAACAAATAGGTTAATGTAGCCTTGTGTGTTTGGACTGAGTAAAGCATACAGAGGAAAACATCAATAGAAAGGGAGCATTAGATTAAATTAAGAATAAAATCCTGCTTCTAGGAAGTGGATATATTTATTATTTATGTTCCATTTCTTTTCTAGTATGGCGTCTTTTAAATTTTAAATTTAAGTGAATGAAGTTCCCTTATCTCTAAATTTGTTATGTTAGAACGTAGGTCTTTTTAATGAACTCCATAGTTCTGGCATACTTAAAAAGGTTCTGGCATACATAAAAATAAAAACACTAAAGTCATTTTTTTAAAACTTAACTCGAACAAATATATTCGATTCGATTCAAATTTTGTATCACTCGACTTGATTCGAAAAAATTTCAAATTAGGTTAGGATGATAAAATACGATTCGAAAACTCGATTAACTCAAAAATTTTTTATTCGATTTGATTCGATTCGATCGAATGCTCACCCCTACCTGAAACATCAGGACTGCTAGACTTGCCATCTTCAATCTACTCCTGAAACATCAGGACTGCCAGACTTGCTACCTTCAGTCTGCTCCTACAAACATCAGGACTGCCAGACTTGCTACCTTCAATTTGCTCCTGAAACATCAGGACTGCTAGACTTGCCATATTCAATCTGTTCCTGAAACATCAGGATTGCCAGACTTGCCATCTTCAGTCTGCTCCTGAAACATCAGGATTGCCAGTCTTGCTATCTTCCATTTGCTCCTGAAACATCAGGATTGCTAGACTTGCCATCTTCAATCTGCTCCTGAAACATCAGGAGTGCCAGACTTGCCATCTTCAATCTGCTCCTGAAACATCAGGACTGCCAGACTTGCTACCTTCAATCTGCTCCTGAAACATAAGGACTGCCAGACTTGCCATCTTCAATCTGCTCCTGAAACATCAAGACTGCCAGCTTGCTTATCTTCAATCTGCTCCTGAAACATCAGGACTGCCAGACTTACTTATCTTTAATCTGCTCCTGAAACATCAAGACTACCAGACTTGCCATCTTCAATCTGCTCCTGAAACATCAGGACTGCCAGACTTGCTTATCTTCAATCTGCTCTTGAAACATCAGGACTGCCAGACTCACTATTTTCAATCTGCTCCTGAAACATCAGACTGCCAGACTCGCTATTTACAATCTGCTCCTGAAACATCAGGATCGCCAGACTCGCTATCTTAAGTCTGCTCCTAAAACATCAGGACTGCCAGACTTGCTACCTTCAATCTGCTTCCTGAAACATCAAGACTGCAAGACTTGCTACCTTCAATCTGCTCCTGAAACATCAGGACCGCCAGACTCGCTATCTTCAGTCTGCTCCTAAACATCATGAATGCCAGACTTGCTATCTTCAATTTGCTCCTGAAACATCAGGACTGCTAGACTTACTACCTTCAATCTGCTCCTGAAACATCAGGACCGCTAGACTCGCTATCTTCAGTCTGCTCCTGAAACATCATAAATGCCAGACTTGCTATCTTCAATCTGCTCCTGAAATATTAGGAATGCCAGACTTGCTATCTTCAATCTACTCCTGAAACATCAGGATTTCCAGACTTGGTATCTACAATCTACCTTACTACACTATCCTTTCGAAGGCATAGCCTGTAGGACGGGTACATGCTTATACCTAGTAATTAGGATGCCATGATCAAAATGAGTCAAATGCTCCTATTTAGACATGCTATGATGCAAAAATGTTATGAGTATGATTCCTATTTAAGGTTTCATCTTCGTTCATCTTAAAGCATCTTGCTTAAACATTTTGCCCCTGTGACAATTCTAGGGCTCATGAGTCCTAGGGACGTAAGTCGTATATCAACTTCAAACCATCCCTCAGGAATTATAATTCTGCCTATCCTCATTGTGAGTTAAAGGAAATAGGACTTGTTTCAACTTCGATTCATTCCATCACAACTTTCCTGTCAAAAATTGGCCTGTCATGCCATAACCTGATGATATATTTTTATCTCCATTGCAGCCATTAGATTGGACAGAGAATTCAAAGAGATAGTCCCTATTAAAGCTCTTCTTTCTCATGTATCTCCAATCTGTGCACGTGGAAATTTTAAATGATTGTCCTGTTTCGGTCCTCTGTCTTTTCTTGAAATTTCCAAAGTAATATGTAGAACCTCTTTTATGAAATTATTAGTTCATCAATTATTATTTCAATGCAACATGTGGCAACAAATTAATTTCAAAGCGAGTCGAATGCATTATCAAAAACACAAGGAAAACTAATGGAAAACATATCTCTTTGAGAAGATAAAAATATCAAAAATAAAGGTCAGATGCCCTAGATATCATTGATTGCACTTCTACATACAAACTTCATGGAGACTGTTTTGAGCTTAGTATGTGTTTAGAAGATTCACAGTACTTTGCTGGTGCCCCAACTTCATTTCTCATCTATTCAAATGTAGCAAGCCTACTTGAACTCGAGGCGCCCTTTGTGGGTTTTTTTTTAAGAAGTCTCAAAGCGCCCTTTGCGGATTTTCGCCTTGGCCTCTTCAAGCAAAGTATTTCTTGACGGCATCTGAGTTCACGGGGTTGGGCTTAGTGAATGGCCCGCAGGCCATTGCCAACCTAGAGCATTTAAGCAGGGGGGCAGCTAGGAGTGGGCGCTCTTGGAAATGGCGGGAACACTTGGCGCCATCAGTTCGTGGGTACCTAAAATCCCAGCTTTATTCTTACATAACAATAATTGCTGTGCTTCACGATTCTTAGTCTTCAAACCAGTCTGTTGGAATCGTCCCTCTGTTTTCTCTACCTTTTCAAGATCTCTTCTCACGATGGCCCAAGCAAATCAAGTTAATAACAACAGCCCTGAAATCAAAGTGTAATAAGCAATTTCTGCCGGGGCCCAATTACAACCCAAAACCAAACAAATCAGGCCCAAATCAGAAATGAAAAAAAAGAGTCCAAAAATGGCCCAAAGTCTAGCCCAATTCCAAACGGCCCAATAAGCCCACAAACTAAAAATTTTTAGAAGAAACCTAGGGTTCCAGGAACCCTAGGCGTCGCCCCACTGGCCTCTGTCTGCCACCGCCGCTCTCCCCACTGGCCTCCACTAACTCCTGTAAGAAACAAACAACAATGGCAAAAAAAAGTATATTGTATTTTATTTATTTTTTTCCTTTAATTTCGGTTATAAAAATCGAAGGAAAAATATTATAATGAGGGGGGATTTTCTTCAAAAAAAAAGAGAGAAAATTCAAAATCAAGAAAAGAAGATTAAATGCAAAGAATAAAAGCATATCAAAGGTTCTCTTTTGCATTTTCGTTTCTTCTTCCCTTTTTTTTTTCTCGAAACTATTTTTAATCGTATAAAGATTTCATTTTTTTTGTTTTTAAACTATATATATAAATATATATATATATCCCCCTACTAAAATATAAAAAAAAAAGAGATTTTTTTTACCTTTTCCGATCACAATGCTTGGTGTGTGGGGTGGTGTCGATGGAGGTGCGGCAATGGATCGGCCGGAGAACCTCCGGGGAGGACCTGCCCGGCAGAGAAAAAGAGAGGGTCAGAATTTTTTTTTTTAGAAAAAAGGGTGATGAAATGAAATTTTTTGGAGATTTTAGGCCTTAAATAGCCTCCCAAAATGACGTCGTTTTGGGGCTGGCCTTAAACACCCAAAACGACGTCGTTTTGCCTAAGATCCGCGTGTTTTTTATTAATAGGTTTATTGCGCTTTTGGTCTTTCTGCTTTTTTATAGTTTTGCGATTAAGTTTATGATATATTTTAATTTGGCCCAATAATTTGTTTCGGATTTCAATTAGGTCCTCTCTGATGCTATGCATTTTAAAGGAAGGGGTTATTGTCCATTTTAGTCCCTCTTTTTCACGCGTGTTTCAAATAGGCCCTTTCCCCTTTTATTTTATTTCAAATTGACCCCAAACTTTCTTTTTAAATGCAATTTGATCATTTTTTTTAGTTATTTTGCAATCTTTTTAGTCCTTTTATCATTATATTATTATTGTTATTACCATTTTTATATTTTTTAACGTACATATTTTATTATTATTTTGTTTATTAACTGTTATTATTATTGCTATTATATTACTATTATTATTACTATTTGTGTTATTATTATTATTATTATTATTACTATTATTATTATTATTATATTTACTATTACTACTACTATTGTTATTATTATTATTATTATTATTATTATTATTATTATTATTATTAGTATTATTGTTATATTTATTTTCCCTTGTTATTATCTCTATTATTATTAACATCATTTTATTTTAAATTTCTTTGTTATTACTATTTTAATGCTATCTTTTTAGTTTTGTTTTCATTATTGCATTCTTTATGTAACACCCTTACCCGTATTCAACTATTTGGAATTAGGGGTGAGCATTCGATCGAATCGAATCGAATGAAAAAATTCGAGTTAATCGAGTTGATTTAATCATATTTTATTATTCTAATTTGATTTGAAATTTTCTCGAATCGAGTCGAGTGAGATGGAATTGAATCGAATCGAATCGAATATATTTGTTCGAGTTAAATTTAAAAAATAATTTTAGGTCCTTGTAACCATTGTCACATATCATAATAAAATTTGTCCACCTTAACCAAATTTTTTATTAACTTTCACACCAAATAATTTATTTATTAATCTTTTATATACAAAGTTAGTTTCTTTGCTTGTTTAGTTCTTTCAATTATCTTCATATTCTTGTCACTATGTATTTTGGAATTAAAAAATATATTAATGTAAAATGTGATTTTTTAATAAAAGTTATTTTAAAGATAAAATGTGAAATTGGTACCAATATAAAATTTTAACACAAATATTTTATGGCATAATTAATAATTTAATTTTAATATAAATATTAAATATGACTAAACAATTTAATAATATAAATAATATAAAATGTGAAATTTAATTTAATAATATAAATAGTAGATATAAATAAAATTATTACTATTTATGTTTAGTATTTTTTTGGATAATTTTAATTTTTATTTGAGAGTAAAGGGTGAGAAGTAAAAGTTTTGGAGGAAAATAAAAGTTTTGGAGGAAAATAAAAAGTTTTGAAGAATAAAAGTTTGAGGGGAAATAAATAGGGGGAGTAAAATTTTGAAGGGAAAATATTAAAAAAAAATTGGAGGGGGGATGGGTTTGGGGTAGATGGGAGATGAGATAGGAATGGAGTAAAAGTTTTAAGGGAAAAGTGGGAGGGAGTAAAAATTTTGGGGGAAAATAAAAATTTTTAAGGGTTTTTGGGAGTAAAATTTTGAGAAAAAGTAAATAGGAGAGTAAAATTTTGGTGGGAAATGGATTTTGGGTAGATTGGGGGGTTGGGATTGGAGGGGAGTAAAAGTTTTGGGGGGAAGTGGGAAGGAGTAAAAGTTTTGAGGGAAAAGTAAAAAGGTTTGGGAGTTTAGGGTAAAAATGTAAAATATTATAGTTTAATATTCGAATTATTCGAATTATTCGAGTTATTCGAATTCGAAAACTCAACTCGATTCGAACTCGAAATTCGAAAAAAAATATGGAGTTAACTCGAATAACTCGATTAACTCGAATAACTCGATTCGTTTAACTCGAAATTCGAATTTTTTTTCGATTTTTTCGATTCGAATCGAGTTTTGCTCACCCCTAGCTGGAATAGGGTACGAGGTATTACCGAATTACAAATTTATTTATCAGACATTTTATTTCATTTAGCATTTATATTTGAAACCAATCAAAATCAAACATATTGTCCCTTAAACATATTTATTTTTCTCATCATGTCTTACATAAATTTATTACTCATCTCAACATACTTAATCATCTTGCATTAACATATTAAAGATAATCACATATTTACATATCATAAAAAATATCATTCAATTATCTCCTTCATAAACATAAATCAGCTAATTTATCATATCAATATTTCACGTACCATCAACTCATATTTTCAATATCATATAATTAAGTTACACAAACTTACTTGGCTAAATTTGTAGAAATATCAAGATTCGTGGTCATTTTAGAAATTTTCTATTTTCATCGATTTTTCAATCGATCTTAATCTAAATTAATAATTTCATTCAATTTTGCAATTCTAAATAATAAAATAATCTATTTCATGCAAATTGGTCATTTCTACATTTTTACAAAATTAATCTCAAAGTTTTACTTTTATTCAATTTAGTCCCTGAGCCTAAAACATTTCAAATTAGCCATACTACCTAAATATTCATACATATTTTCCTCCTCCTCCTCTCCATTCCACATCCTTAATGTATATAACATGCTATAAGTAACATTATCAATAATTTCATTAATTACTCATAAGTATATTCAAAACTGTCCATTTGAGTTATAGTCACTAAATTATTTATTTCCAGAGCTACAAAACTCCAAATGAAGAACCGTTAATTTTTCCTGAAACTAGACTCACATATCTTCTTTCCATAAAATTTTCAGAATTTTTGATATAGCCAATTAGTACAGTTTATTCTTTAAAGTCACCCCTGTTCTGCTGTCTGGCAGTTCCGACCCTTCTTCACTAAAAATTAATTATCTTTTCATACAGAATTTGGATGATGTTTCCGTTTATTTTTATAGAAAATAAACTCGTTCAGGATTCTAAACATATAAATTTAAGCCCCTAATTATTTTTCTTCAATTTTTGATGATTTTCTAAAGTCAAAACAGGGGAACCCAAATTCATTCTGAACCAGTCTTACAAAAATCCAAAAATCTCAAAATGTAGACTTCCTTTGCTTTCTCTGTTTCTTTTATATGAAAATAGACTCAATAAGATTTAATTCCATATCTCACTCAACTTATAATTCGATTTATACAATTATTGGTGATTTTCAAAGTTATACAACTACTGCTGTCCAAAACTGCTTTAGTGTAACATGTTGATTTCTATTTTGTCCCTAATTCCACAATTCATACAATTCAGTCCTTGCTGGATTAACCCTCAATTGAGTTAATTTTTCTCATTTAATACTTTTATCTATCATTTTAAACTACTTCATAACCTTTGAAATTAGAATTTTAACACTAGGCCTTAATTTCAGCTATTTCACAATTAGGTTCTAAAACCAATTTCCATTAATTTCACTTGATTAAATCATCATATAACAAAATTAAAGCTTCAATTCAATATTTATTCATCATATTCTTCCAGCACTAATCCACATAAACTTTAAAAATTAGCCATAGAATCCAAAACTAATGAATTAATAAATTGGACCCAATTGTAAAAGTCCAAAAACATAGAAATTTCAAGGAGAAAGCAATAATTAAACTTACATGAAGCTTGAGTATGAAAACCAGCTTGAACTCTCTCCCATGGCTATTTTTCAGCTGAAGAAAATGAAGAGAAATGAAGAGAATTCTCCATATATTTTAATTTGATCCCCTTTTTATTTAGCTAATTTTGAAAATTTTCCAATTTTCGCCCTTTTTTCTTCTTTCTCTTCTCTTCTTCTTTCTTTCCTGCTCTCTGCTTCTTCGTTTGGGTTTCTGTTCTCTATTCTCTTTTGTTTGTTTTATATATAATAATATAATAATATAATAATATAATAATAATAATATAATATTAAACATAAAAAAATCTCAGATTTTTTTCACAATAATCGCTCAATTAAACAAAATGGCTTAATTGCCATTTTGGTCCTTTATACTTTCTTTAATCTATAATGAAACTTTTATACCTTTTTCAATTTAGTCTTTTCATTTAATTACATATCCAAACGTTAAAATTTCTCAACTAAACTTTAATAATAACTTATGACACTCCATAAATATTTTTAAAATATTTATGGCTCATTTTATGAATTCAAATCTCAATACCTCGCTTTTTGGCCTAATTTTTTCTAATTAATTCTTTTAGTTCACAAAATTTACTAATTTTAAAATATTTCTAAAATCACACTTAACTTATAATTATCGATTAACAAAGTTTCCTAACTTTTTCACGATTTAGTGATCTCAAATCACTTGTTCCAACACTATTGAAATTGGGCTGTTACACTTTATTGTGTTACATTTATTCTCGTTCTCATCATTTCATGTAAATTGGCGGTTTTTGAATCACATCTCAACATTTTTTGTGTGTTTATTTGACAAAGGCAATATTCGTATGCTTGGGAAATTCAAAGAAATTGTGCCCAATCGTGCTGGGTTTAATTTTTTTTGTTTGACCAAATAAATGGATATCCTTTCAAATTTTGTTTATATTTTTAAATAATGTGATATTTGCGTGTTTGGAAATTCAAGAGATCGTGCCCAATCGTGCTGGGTGCCATTTTTGTTTGACCAAATGAGCGAATACCCTTTCAAATTTTCAAAAAATGTGCTTGGAGAATTTTGGGGATGATCTTAAATTCGAGGACTCAGATTGTCTTATCCAATCGTGCTGGATGTGAGACTCTATTCCTTCGAAATAAGGGAAACTCAACATTCAATCAAGTTGTTTAAGAACCATAAAAAATAAATTTTAAAAATTTCAAACTTTTCGACATTAGGACATTGATTAATCAATTTGGTACCGATTTGGGGCATTGCGAGGGTGCTAATCCTTCCTCATATGTAACCAACTCCCGAACCTATTTCCTCGAATATTCGTAGGCCAAAAACACTGTTTTAGTAAATCGAAACGTTTTATTAAAACAAAGGTGATCCGATCACACCTAATAAAATGTCGATGACGACTCCCGTTTTATTTTCATTTTCAAAACCCAAGGTCGATTCTCGTTTCAAAAGGATGGTTTCGACAGCTTGGCGACTCTACTGGGGACCTTGAGAGGGTTAGGCCATAAAACTGATTATTCTTTGTCCTTTTGTCAAAAATTTAGAAAATTGTTTTGAAAAAGAATCATGTTTTTTTTGATGCGTTTGTTGGTGCTATGACTGCGATAATGTTGAATCTCGTAGGATAGTTCTACATTCATATTTGCATGACCGTTGTGGTCACACCCTTTAAGTGAGAGTGAGAAGTTATGCCTTCGTGAGGTTTTCACCTCCGCATGGGCTAAGGGACTGCTTCCGGGATACATCCGTACCTATAGTTCCGTGAGGTTTTCACCTCCGCATTGCCATAGGGAAATGTATTCCCCTGAACTGAACTCGATCCGTATAAGCCTATAATGGGTGAGGATTGAGGAATCTGCTAGTTCGGGTACCTTTCCTTTAGAACTAAGCCACATATAGTGAACCTTAAGGGCCCACCCTAGGTAGAGCCATGCTAAACCTTAGTGATTACACATATAGTGGTTTGACGTCCTTTTATTTGTTTTGGTGGCTATTATTCGATACTAACCTGTTTATTTTGGCTATATTTGCATGTCATTTCATATTAAAATGTGTCGATCTCTGTTTGATTACTAAGATAGAAGCTTGTTATTGGGGACGAATTCCTTAATAAAGTAGAGGATAATGTGGCCGTGCGTGTATGGCCAGAAAAGAGGTAACTTGAGAAGGGGGATAGTCTAGTCGAGGAATACACTTCGAAATTAGAGGACTTCACTCGCATCAGTATAACACAGAATGAGCTCCAAGAATTAAGAGACATGTGGGCTCGCTGGGATGAGGGGACTAAACAACTTTTCTATCTTAATTATGGCGATCTACCTTATTTGCTTGACATCAGAGTGGACAAACACTTGTTTCGGGCCATGACTCAATATTGGAATCCTGCGTATAGCTGTTTCACATTCGAGAAGTGGACTGGTACCTATTATAGAAAAATATACTGGCTTTGCTTCGTAGTCAAAAGGCTCGGGCTGACAAAGTTTACTTCAGGGCCGTAAATGCACCGACTTTTGTAAAGAAGGTGATGAGCATTACTTAGATGAGCGAACAATGGGTCATGGCATATATTCAGTAAAATGTAAAGGAAATGCATTCCGTGGGTGAGTTTAAAGGATCTAATGGGGGCACATCTAGATATTAAGAGGAAAGTTGACATTTTCGCTTTAAGTATTTATGGCCTGGTAATTTTTCCAAGGGCTTTGAGACATGTAGATGAGGCAGTTGTTGACTTATTTGATCGTCTTGACAAGGGGGTTACACCGATACCAGTAATTCTAGCTAAAATGTTTAGATCTTTAAACACGTGTCGGAGAGCAGGTGATGGTATATTCATGGGATGTGCGCCACTATTGCTGGTTTGGTTCCATAGCCATTTCTGGAAGACAAATAGAGTTTCTTGTCGAGTTTACTCTGAGAATTAATCCCCGTTAAAAGAGTTGGTAGTCGTGTCCAGGAGAGATGACATATCAGAAGAAAATTGGATCGCCTTCTTTCAGCATCTCCAAGAAAAGGACGTTGAATGGAGAGATCCTTGGTTTATTTCGGATAAAATTCTCTATTAGTGTGGAAGTTATGATTGGGTTCCCCTGCTAGGAGTTTGGGGAGTCGTTGGGTACGCCCCTTTGCTTGTGCTAAGGCAATACAAATCAAGACAGTTTATACCGACGACGCATGGCCTAGCTCAATTTAAATTTTCGTATAAGGAGAATAATTCTAAGAAGAAGGTTCGAAAGATTGCTGATGCTTGAAAATAGATCTACCGAATGAAAAGAATTACTATAGGTCCAATGGTAATCCTTGAATATAATGTCTGGCGGAGTACGAGAGTAAACGATAATATCCTCAGACCGACACAATATAGTACTCAACCAGTAGAGAGATACCTGCAAGTAGTCCCTTCTGAGGTGGAGATCATGAAGCAAGACTTTGAAAGTAAAAATTCAGAGTTGGGGAAAAAGATAGAACGACTAGAAGAAGAAAAGATGCATTTATGGTTAGATATTGATGTCCAAAAATCAGAGGCTGAGAAACTGAAGAAAGGGAAAAGGAAGGCCGAAGAAGATATAGAGAGTTTGAATACCGATTATACAAAAAGCTGCATCTATCGATGAGGACTGCCTGGTTGGGGAAAACTTCAGAACAATAGCGTCAAGAAATTCAGAAAGAGAAGGCCAAGGTTGATCAGTGGAAGAAGAGGTTCCGTGAGGCTCAAGCATAAAAGGATATTATGAGAAAGACTATAGATGAGAGCCAAAACAAGAATGAGATGCTAAAAGCTCGAGTAGCAGAACAAGAGAGGGCATTGTGTTAAAGTTACAACTCTACGGTGAAGCTAGAATCAAGCCTAAACTAGATTGAAGAGTTGAAAGAGAAGGTGGTAGAGCTCAAAATGGCACTGCAAAACAGTGAGCTTCAGATACAGTTATTGGAGGAAAATAACGAGCAATTGAAAGAACAACTTCAACGATCTCAGAACCAGGTCAGAGAAAGAGATTACGTCATGGGCAAAGCTGTGGCACAGATACGAGAAGTGGCTGAACATTTACAAACCTTGGATGTTCAGGCTGATGTGCTAAGTGTAGTATATGAGTCAGGGTCAGACCCGGGTCGAGAGCTAGCTTTGCTTCTCAAAAAAGTTAAAGTTTTGGGCATAAGGGCTAGGTCGTATATATGACTCTGTTTTATGTAAAGGATTTTATTTTTTTAAAAAGCTTTCTATAAGAAATCAAACCAGAATCGATGCCTATTTTGCATTCATTGCATTTCATGCACTCGCATTATATCACGTGCATTTAAAGGGAGTCTAATAAGCTTAAATTATAACAGAAGGAGAGAGAGAAAGAAAAGAGAAATCTGGAAGCTGAACACCCTTACGGCACGTGAGCTAAGTCAAAGAAAATGGATCAAAGATATGAGCAACTCTAAAAAGAAATGCAAGAATAAGCGCAAGAACAAATACAGGAGCAGTTGGCCAAGATTCAACAAGACATGATGGACAAAATGATGGAGTCCTAGAGAAACATGATGACTCAAATGACCCAACTGTTGAATGGATTTATGGAGAGAGGAAAAGGCCCCGTGGCTATTACTCGAGGAGAGAGTGAAGGTATTCCTTCAGGTTCTACCCCGCCACATGCGCCTTTACAGTATGAGGAATATCCTCAGAGGCCATCCGTCACAATTAGGCCTCAATAAGAGCAAGCTAATATTAGACCTCCTGTGAACTTTCAAGCGGGCTCGGGATCCAACTCAAGGGATAACCCCGCTAATCCTGTTGTCCCTGATTTAGATATAATGGAGAAGGAAGGAGTAAGAACTGAATCCTCGAGACAATTAGAGGATCGCTGCAGATGGCTAGAGGAGAAATTCAAAACTTTAAAAAATACCGACCATCACCATGACATTGATGTAAGGGATTTGAGTTTGGTCCCGGATCTGGTACTACCATATAAATTTAAAATACCAAAATTTGAAAAGTATAATGGACTAGTAGTCCCGAGGACCACATCAAGATGTTTTGTATACGCATGACCGGTTATGTGAACGATGATCAACTTTTGATTCATTATTTCCAGGACAATTTAGTGGGAGCAGCATCTAGGTGGTATGACCAACTCAACCGTGCTGATATTAGGTCCTGGAGAGACCTAGCCCAAGCTTTCATGAGACAGTACAATCACGTCACAGACCTAACGCCTGGCCGAATTATGTTGCAAAACATGGAAAAAATCGAATGAAAGCTTCAGGCAGTATGCACAGAGATGGAGGGAAATTGCCATGCAAGTTCAACCACCACTCTTGGAGAAAGAAACCATTATGCTATTTATTAATACCTTAAAGGCACCTTTTATCACCCACATGATAGGGAGCACTACTAAAAGCTTCGCGGACATAGTAATAGCAGGAGAAATGATAGAAAATGCCATAAATGGCGAGAAGATCGAAGCAGGAGAAACCACTAGGAGATCCACTCCTAGGAAAAGGGTTAATAAGGTAAACAATGTGAGTACACATAACAAAGGGTACTCAAAAGCGATTACTATTAACCCACCGAAAGTAGTTACTGCCAGGCAACAAGGGTCGACAAGGCAAGAAACACGCCCAAGATAAAATTCAAAAACTCCAATTTACGCCAATCCTAATTACGGATGGAGAACTATATCAACATTTATTCGATACATACGTTGTATCCCCATTTTATCTGACGCCATTACAGCCCCCATATCCTAAATGGTGTGACCCGAACGCTGAATGCGAATACCATGTAGGAGTAGTGGGCCACTCAATAGAACAGTGCATTGCCTTCAAAAAAGTAGTGGAAAAGCTCATCAAGATGGGGATCGTGGAGGTCGACGATATGCCTAGTTTAGGAAACCGTTACCTGACCATAGAGATAAGGGATAAACGCGATTGGGGAGGATGGAATGAGAAGGACCAAGGAGGACATCTCAAAAGTGAAAACCTCATTGAGAATCGGTCTGAAGAGAAATGGTAAGAAGGTGACTGATAAAGTCAAGTCTCGAGGGAGAAGGGGAAGAACCCGAGAATTACTGCACGTTTCACAAAACTGAAGGACATGAGATCCAATGATGTGCGAAATTTAAACTATTGGTGGAAAGTATCATGAACAATAAGGAGCTAGAATATTATGAAAAAAACTCGGAAGGTGGAGACGTTCATGCAACAGAAGGAGAATCAACCCATCAAAAAGCCAATTTTTGAAGATCATTATCTCCTGGCTAAGAAATACAGAAAACAGAGCGCCAATCGCACCGAAAGTTATAATCAAGAAATTGGTGCCCTTCCCTTACGGGGATAACAAGAAGGTACCACGGAACTACAATTGTAACGTAATGATACCAGGGGTAGAAAGCTCAACTAGCACTACCAACAAGGTGCAAAGTGAAGGGTTCTACACACGAAGTGGGAGGTATTATGGCTCGGTAAGCATCAGAATAAAACGGCAAGATTGAAGGCTACAACCGTCGAACTAGAAAAGGCACCTAGCACCCTTATCAATGTACCTGTGAAGGAGGAAGAGGCTAAAGAATTTTTGAAATTCTTAAAGCACAGTGAATATAGTGTGGTGGAGCAGTTGCGCAAACAATCGGCCCGCATTTCAATACTAGCCTTACTTTTGAATTCGAAAGTACATCGTGAGGCATTGATGAAAGTGCTGAATGAGACTTGCATTACTAAAGATATATCTGTCAATAAACTTGATCGGTTAGTTGGTAACATAAGTGCTGATAACTTTATTTCCTTCAGCGATGATGAAATTCCATCAAGAGGTATAGGATCAACCAAAGCCCTGCATATAACTACCGCTATAAGGGATATACTCTACCGAGCGTGCTAATTGACAATGGGTCAGCCTTAAATGTCTTACCATTATCGACTCTGGAAAGGTTGTCGATAGACAGTTCTCACATGAAGTCATGCCAGAATATAGTGAGAGCGTTTGATGGCACCGAGAGGAGAGTGATGGGGAGAATCGACATACCATTACAGATTGGGCCCAATACATATGAAGTAGATTTTTGGTGATGAACATTAAGCCCTCATACAATTGCTTACTAGAGAGGCCCTAGATTCACTCGGTCAGGGGCAGTACCCTCATCCCTTCATCAAAAACTGAAGATGGTAACAGATGGTCGGCTGATTACTATAAACGCGAAGAAGACATCATAGCGACCGTTACCAACGATGCACCATACGTAGAAACAAATGTAGCGACCATTTAGTGCTCTTTTCGGTCTTTAGAGTTTGTCAATGTAATATCCGTTCGTGAAGTGAATGAGATCCCGATACCCAAGATATCCAGGACCACGATGATGGGCCTACAAATGATGGTCAGGAAGGGAGCCTTACCAGGAAGGGGACTGGGCAGATATCTCCAAGGTGAAGTTTAAGTGCCGATACTGAGGGAGAAGAGAGATCGTTTTAGCTTGGGTTTCAGGCCAAATGCTATACAGAGGAAAATGGAAGAAGAGAGGAAGCAAGAGAGAAGAAGAGCACGGTTGAATAGTAAAGAGGTCAAGTGGGAACCAATGACGTTCCCTCACATATCCCAAACCTTTATATCCGAGGGATAATTTACTCTGAGAGAGGGTTATTAAATGAAAATCCTCATATCAATGCCATACACGAGGAGAAAACCGGACAAAGAAACCTAGTGGGTATTTGCCCTTATAAACTTAGAAGCGTTTTGAACAATTGGACCGCAGAGGAGCTGCCTGTAGTTTTTAAAGATTACACGGAGTAATATTCAGAACGCCGTTGTTGTTTTAAGCCTAAGGACAATAAGATCTCTTTTGCGAAATGGGCTCATGTTCAGAAATCTTTATTTGAATGAAATGCATTTTGATCCATTTTGTGTTTTCTCTATCTAAATTTTTTGTTGTTTTGTTTCTCTCATTCATGTCATAAGTAGTTGTCCTTGAATTCATTTGTTCTCTATACACTCTTTGGCACCCACCACAGGTCCCTAGATATCAATGATATAGGCAACGATACTGTAGACCCAGAGGTCCATTTTGAGCAAGACATATGTTTGGAAGAATCTCAAGACTTTGAAGAAGACAAAGATGGCGAATTCTCCCCAAATCTAGTGAGGATGATAAAATAAAAGAAAGACAAATTCTACCCCATGAAGAGGAGATAGAAAACATAGCCCTAGAGGAAGGAAAGGTGGTGAGAATCGGAACACGCATAGCCGAGGAGAACAAATAAAACCTTGTTGAGTTATTACAGAAATTCAAGGATGTCTTTGCATGGTCATATCAAGACATGCCTGGTCTAAGTCTTGATATTGTAGTGCATCGCCTCCCCATAAGAGAAGAATGCAAGCCAGTGCAGCAAAAGCTACGAAGGATGAGGCCCGACGTAGTGTTGAAAATAAAAGAGGAAGTAAAGAAATAGTTTGATACTGATTTTCTATAGGTGGTCAAATACTCAGAATGGGTGGCCAATATTGTTCCTGTTCGAAAAAAGATGGAAAGGTTTGGATGTGTGTAAACTATATAGACTTAAATAAAGCCAGCCCAAAAGACAATTTCCCAGATATAATCAGATCAAGATGCACCCTGAGGATATGATGAAAACCATTTTCATAACGTTGTGGGGCACCTTCTGTTATAAAGTAATGCCATTCGGGTTGAAGAATGCAGGGCCAACATACCAAAGGGCCATGGTAACTCGTTCCACGACATGATGCACAGAGAGATTAAAGTGTACGTTAATGATATGATCACCAAATCTCGAATGAAAAAGGAACACATCGAAGTTTTGAAGAAATTGTTTCTGAGGTTAAGGAAGTTCCAATTGAAGCTCAACCCACCAAGTGTACTTTCGAAGCTCGATCAGGGAAACTACTGAGTTTCGTGGTTAATGACAAAGGGATTGAAATTGACTCGGATAAGGTCAAAGCTATACAAGATTTGCCTCCACCATGCACTCAAAAGGAAGTTCGAGGTTTTCTTGAAAGATTAAATTACATTGCTCGGTTCATTTTACAGTTAATCGAGAAATGTGATCCCATATTTCGTCTTCTCAAGAAACACAACCAAAGTGTATGGGACAAAATTGCCAAAGAGCTTTTGACAAAGTCAAATAATATCTGTCAACTGCCTCGTACTATCTCCACCAAATCTAGATAGACCATTGATATTATATCTATCAGTATTTAATAACTCCATGGGATGTGTGCTTGGTCAACACAATGAGTCAGGAAGAAAAGAGAAGGCGATATACTATATCAGCAAAAAGTTCACAGAATATGAAATGAGATATTCGTCAATCGAAAAATTATGTTACGCTTTGATTTGGACAACACGAAGGCTAAGGCAGTATATGTTATACCATACAACCTGGTTGATTTTGAAGCTTGACCCGTTAAAGTATATGATGGAGTCAACTGCTTTGAATGGGAGGATGGCAATGTGGCAGATTTTACTGTCTGAATATGATATAGTCTATGTAAACCAAAATGCTATAAAAGGGAGTGCAGTAGCAGAATTTCTGGCTAGTAGAGCATTAGAGAATTATGAACCTTTGAGTTTTGATTTCCCCAATGAAGAATTGATGTATGTGGCAAATGCTGAAGAAAATCCGTGGAAATTGAATTTTGACGGAGCGTCTAATGTTGTGGGGAATAGAATTGGGGCAATCTTGGTATCCCCTAGTGGTGATCATTATCCACTTACATACAGATTGGATTTTGATTGCACAAATAACATGGTAGAATATGAAGCTTGTATTATGGGAATTCGAGCAGCTGTAGAGTGAAAGATCAGGGTGCTAAAAGTATATGGAGACTCTATACTAGTGATTTATCAACTTAAAGGTGAATGGAAGACCAGAGATCCCAAACTGATCGAGTATTGGAGGATAGTTTTGGGATTGATTGAAGAGTTTGACGACATCACTTTTAACTATCTTCCGTGATGAAAACCAGATGGCAGACGCCTTGGTAACTCTAGTTTCCATGATCAAAATAAACACACCGGAAGATATGAGACCCATTCAGATGAGTATTTTTGAAGCTCCAGCTTATTGTTATAATGTGGAAGAAGAGGAAAGAGATGATCACCCCTGGTATCATGATGTATTGCGATATATAAAGAATCGTGAATACCCGAGCATGCAACTGAGAATGAGAAAAGGACACTCAGAAGATTGGCCTCTGACTACGTTCTAGATGGTGACATCTTGTACAAAAAGAGGAAAGATCAAGTATTACTGAGATGCGTCGACACTATAGAGGCTAGAAAAATCCTAGAGGAAGTTCATGAGGGCTTTTGCGGAATACATGCTAATGGATTTACAATGGCCAGGCAAATAATGAGATTTGGGTATTATTGGTCCACAATGGAAGGAGATTGCATCAGTTATGCTAAGAGATGTCATAAATGCCAGATTTATGGAGACAAAATTCACGTGCCTCCATCACCCTTATATGTCATGACTTCCCCATGGCATTTTTCCATGTGAGGCATGGATGTTATTGGACCAATCTCACCGAAAGCTTCAAACGGGCATCGATTTATCTTCGTGGTCATTGACTACTTCATGAAATGGGTAGAGGCTACTTCCTATGCTAGCGTCATTAAAACAGCAGTTAGTCGGTTCTAAAAGAAAGAGATCATTTGTCGATATAGAATGCCTGAAAGGATCATATCAGATAACGCATTGAATTTGAACAACAGCACAATAGCAGATGTTTGCGCTCAATTCAATATCAAACACCACAACTCGTCTCTATACCGTCCAAAGATGAATGGGGCAGTGGAAGCGGCCAATAAAAATATCAAGAAGATAGTAGGGAAGATGATCGAAACTTATAGGAATTGGCATGAGAAATTACCATTTGCACTCTATGCTTATCGAATGTTTGTCAGAACATCTACTGGGGCAACACCGTTCTCGTTAGTCTATGGGATGGAAGCAGTTCTACCTATTGAAGTAGAAATACCTTCTCTTCGAGTTTTGTCGAAAATAAAGTTGGATGAAGCTGAATAGATCTAGGCTCGATACGATCAGCTGAACTTAATTGAAGAAAAGAGGCTAAGGGCTATTCGTCACGGTCAGATGTACCAAAAATGAATGATGCAAGCTTATGACAAAAAGGTTCACCCAAGAGAGTTTCACGAGGAAGATCTTGTACTGAAAAAGATCCTTCCCATACAAAAGGATTTCAGAGAAAAATGGATGCCGAACTGAGAAGGACCATATGTGGTGAAGGAGGCTTTCTCTAGAGGTGCATTGATTCTGACTAAAATGGATGGAAAAAGTTTACCCAACCCCATGAACTTAGATTCCTTCAAGAAATACTTTGCTTGAAGAGGCCAAGGCAAAAACCCGCAAAGGGCGCTTTGAGACTTTTTAAAAAAAACTCACAAAGGGCGCCTCGAGTTCAAGTAGGCTTGCTACATTTGAATAGACGAGAAATGAAGTGGGGGCACCAGCAAAGTACTGTGAATCTTCTAAACACATACTAAGCTCAAAACAGTCTCCATGAAGTTTGTATGTAAAAGTACAATCAATGATATATAGGGCATCTAACCTTTATTTTTGATCTTTTTATCTTCTCAAAGAGATATGTTTTCCATTAGTTTTCTTTGTGTTTTTGATAATGCATTCGACTCATTTTGAAATTAATTTGTTGCCACATGTTGCATTGAAATAATGATTGATGAACTAATAATTTCACAAAAGAGGTTCTACATATTACTTTGGAAATTTCTAGAAAAGACAGAGGACCGAAACAAGACAATCGTTTAAAATTTCCACATGTACAGATTGGAGATACATGAGAAAGAAAAGCCTTAATAGGGACTATTTTTTTTGAATTCTCTGTCCAATCCGATGGCTGTAATGGAGATAAAAATATATCATCGGTCATGGCATGACAGGCTAATTT